>OX940932.1:1359293-2718587 GCA_954870645.1 Agrotis clavis | reverse complement strand
TTTGAAAGGATTAGATTATCGAGAAAACAATATTCCTGGCAAAGAATCGAACCCATTGATTAAGGAAAAACGCCAGATGAAAAAATCTGTAATAGCAAAAAAGTTGAAATTGAAAATAAAAATGCGAATAAAAAGACATGGACAATCTGAGCAAGGATAGATGCATTCGAAATGTGGTTCTGGAGACGGATGTTCCCAATGTCATGGTTTAAAGCGTCACGTTTTTAGTGAGTAGCTACTAATGCCGTACTGATGACGAATAAGAAAATTAGAAATTAGATAAGCCAGGCTACATACAAAATTCTTCATCTCGTATTGATTGAATTCCAAAAACTCGTTAATAGAAAACCACAGTATTGTAGAGTATCGTATGCGATATTTGCAGGAACTTGTCCAACGCGAGCAATCTCGAAGGCCAAAGCTAGTAAAAATATTCGTAGAACACGGGTGGGCGGTCCGTAATCCCGTCTGTAGTTAAGAAAGAAACATTGATTTTATTGTAGGAAAAGTATCTCTACACCTCCCACCTATAAGGACCTCCAATTAGTTTCACAGTTACCATGGAAATACTTCGTACTTAAATGTGGGCTGCGAAAAATCAATAATCTTGAATGGTTAGAGAGGAATATTTTTTTTGTATTTGTTCTCGGAATGGTTTTTAATTTGTAGCGATTACGGGGGTCGGAGATAGCACATTCAGTAGGTACAGTAAGATTTTCCCATAAAACGTTTTCAATCACTTTATAATTTTTTGATAACCAGTTTTAGTTAGTCAGATAAGCAGTGAATTCATATCGCAGCCCGGGAGTCTGGAAGCCGTCTCCAAAATAAAGGAATACGGCCAATGAATGCTTTCACCGGAGAATGGGATTTGTCGACGGATAGATCGACAAAATGACAGAATATAGACGAATTTTGTAATGTCCTAAGCATGGTGATGTTTAGAATGTGGAAAATAAAATCTATTCTTCGTATAAGACCTGAATGTCGAATTACATAGAAATAACTTAGTATTCTCGGTAGAAATTAGTGATAGAATTGTTCATGCTATGCGTGCTGAGAATGAACGCGAACGACCGCTGCTGATCCGATGATTTTACAGGTGAAAAACCAAAATAATATCGGTTTTTGGTGGCTTCCAAAGGTTGACAATCGATCATGAATATGAAGCCTTTTTTATGAGGAAAAAAACTTACTCAACATCCACAAAAAAGTTACAAAGATAACATTAATAAAATCAGAGCGATCGACTGCTGCACTGCGTGTGGCGGGTTCGATTCCCGCACGGAACCAATATTTGTATGGCCTATAAGTTGGTCGGGGTCTGGCTGTTTGGGTATGCGAGTTTAAATGTTTAAAAGCGCACGCACGACACGGGAGAAATTCCTTGTGTCTCCACAAAATGGAAAAAAAAATAAAATGTGCCAGCAACATATTTAATTTACACAAAAAAAAAACATGATACGGCAATTACATTGCTCTACTTTTACCCTTTTAAACGCATGCAGATGACAGCTTTTTGTTTTGTGCCTTGTAGTCACAACTGGGATCTCATTTCAGATTGATGTGTAATGTGAATGTTCCATTAAATTGTATAAAATCGTGGTTCCTCTAACCACACAAACAGATGTGTTGCTGGGGAGTTTGTTCCGCCATTTCTTCTTCCCAGCCAAAACACTAGGAAGTGTCGCAGGGAGCCCTCCCTGCGACACTTCTTAGTGTTTTGGCTTTGGGAGACTGTCTTTGACTGGCCTGTTGGTCTAGTGGTTAGTGACCCTGACTGCTATGCTGGAGGTCGTGGGTTCGATTCCCACCCAGGACAAATGTTTGTGTGATGAGCACGATCATTTGTTCTGTGTCTGGGTGTAATTTATCTAAAATATGTATGTATTTAGAAATATTTATGTATGTTTATCAGTTGTCTAGTACCCATAACACAAGCTCTGCTTAGCTTGGGACTAGATGGCGTTGTGTGATAGTTGTGGAATATTATATTATATTATTATTATTATTGTCTTATGTACCTAATAAATTACCTTCAAAAAGTGCTGATAAATCAGCCAATTTGAATAAATGACTTTTGATTTTGTTGACAACCCACCCAATTTGATCTGCCCCTACAATTTGGTGATGATGTGAGCTCATTAAACACACTTTTTGTCCCCATAGGGGTAGACGCACAGTCTGCCGAGAAGTTGAAAGAGTGGAGGCCTTCCAGGAGTGGGACAGTGGGGGCCTCAAAAACAAAAGGCATAGAAAAAAACTATACAACACGCCTACTTTGTCCTACAGCATAAAAAAAGCAAATAACAGCAAATAATAACCTTGATTGGAAGCAGAAATAAGGCGTGTGTCTCACCCAGCAGTGCGCGTGTCGGCGACATAGTGTCCGTGCTTGATCCGCTTGCCGGGTATGAACTGTATCTCGGTAGAGCCGATGGTGTCGCCTCTAAGTTTCGCGCCGCACATGTCTGCAACTAGCTTTATGCCTGTATGTAAAATGATAGTTATAAATTGTAAAGAAAATAAATTTTTCAGGCATTTTCTGTAAATCTGGTCAACGAAAAAAATGGTACTTATGGGTCAAAGAGATTTAAAAGAACCTATAGAGCGGGCATTGGGAAAATTGACATACAAAATTGTTGATGCCGTGCGTCAGTAGCGCTATCTAAGTGTTGCATAGCAACGCGACTACTAGACTGAGGGACTTTTTACCTATTGGTAAAAAGTTTTGGATCACAAATTTCTTCGTGATGTCCCGTCTATTGCTTGTATAAAGTTTAATGTCTTTGTTAAGGGTAGTACTAGCCATTTCTATCAATTGTTTCTGTGGCACAAAAATTTTAGTATTACTTTCGGCCAAGTTAAACAAGTTCAAGGAGTCTTCATTTTCATACATTTGTTGATTTCTGAAAGTGCAGAGGAATACAAAATAATGATAAGTACGCTTTTTTTTTTTTTTTTTTTAGGTGGTAAAATCATCAAATGAGTTCTCCCGCCCTGGGTGGGGCGGAAGGGACTGTCAGACTCTTACTGACTAAAATCCACCCGTGTTCCTTCCTATACCCTTTACGTTCCGGGGCCACGGTAACCTGGGTTAAGAAAAAACCCGTGACCCCAGCAGGCATTTGGCGCGAAACACGACGCGCCACCGACCCGGGCTTGGTCCTTGGTCGGACGGCGAGCTACCCATAACTCACCGTCCGCAAGCCCGCTCCACCGCTGTGCCCTCTGCTAATCAGAGGGACACGCGTTGGAGCGTCCACACGACAGGCTATTCGCATACGGGCAAAGAGACCCCTTAGGCACACAGTGCCTAAGGAAGAGTTTTTGCCCGCATCCCAGGGTGCACCGGCCCGAAAAACTGGTCTTCCCCCCGGACGTATCCGAGAGGGAACTCCAGTCCACGGGCGCACGTGGAGGTTTCCTGTCATAGCACCCCATGATAAGTACGCTACTGCTAGAATGAGCAACCTCAAGGAATTTAACATAACATATTACCACACCTGTAATCCCCAAAGAGTTGGACATGGGTGTACCTAATTAAAATGAATAATACTCTCTTATTTTTTTGTTAACAAGTATAAAACATTTAAAAAATATGATAATCTGCTGGTGGGACCAGTATCAGAAACAGAATTATAGGAGTGTTTGAAGAGGAAACTCCTAAAAATACATAGGTACAGTTATCAGAGACATGTTTGAAAAGGGACTGTCCTGTTTTTTGTTATTTAGGATTCTAAAAAATATTAAAATAAAAGGAAAACATAGATAACCAAGAAGAAACTCTAGTTCAATCATATGTATCCGTTTCGACCGCGCGGCCATGACGTTTTTTTTAAATAAAAACCATCCCAAGTTTTTGTAAAAAAATGTAAAAGTCGATTCCCAAAAACCATAAATTTGTCAAAGCAATGGTTAAAAAGTTATAAGGGTTTGAACGTGGCCGCGCCATCGAAACTTTCCGAACCGCGCGGCCATGGAGATCTTTAAAACTAAGAGTCGCAGAGACCTGAAATTTTGGGAAATAGTAGATTGAATTTGTAAACCAAATGTAAAAATATAGAAAAAAATCCTGTGTTTGTATTTTAGGAGTTGTAAGGATAAAACCTCATGGCCGCGCCATTGAAACGGTGACAAAAACGTTATCGCCGATATCTCACTGAAAAAGAATCTCAGACGTCTGAATTTTTTTGTAAAACACAGATTTGCATTTGTCAAAACTAGTAAAAATACAAAAAAAAATCCTAGGTTTATATTTCAGGAGCTGTAAGACTAAAACGCCATTGGCCGCGCCATCGAAACGTTGAAAATTTCGTTTTTCCCCAATATCTCGCTGAAAAAGCATCGCAGAGGTCTGAAGTTTTTTGTAAAACACAGATTTGAATTTGTCAAAACTAGTAAAAATATAACAAAAAATCCTAGGTTTATATTTGAGGAGCTGTTGAAGAAAATCTTCAATGCGTCTTGAATATGTCGATTAGGGTGACCACGGATTATTATTTACAGAGAAATTTCCACCTTTTTTTATAAGAAATGATATCCCAAGGATTCGTCGAACAATAAGGAGCAATAATATGGCTATATCTTTAAAAATCACATAAATTAGAGATTGTTCGATGTTGAGTGCTCCATTTAAAGACGCGCATCGTCTTTAAATGGAGCTTATTCACACTATAGTTTTTAAAATTCCCCTGTTGTTTAATATCTTAATAGTCATCGATTAAACCATATGTTAAATTATGTATCGCCTTACACCGACCTGACACCGACCTGAATTTTTAATTTAATAATTACTTTTTTTTTAAACATTTACCAACAATCGAACATTCTCTAATTTATGTGATTTTTAAAGATTTTGTTCAACGAATCCTTGGGATATCATTTCTTATAAAAAAGGTGGAAATTTCTCTGTAAATAATAATCCGTGGTCACCCTAATCGACATATTCAAGACGCATTGACGATTTTCTTCAACAGCTCCTCAAATATAAACCTAGGATTTTTTGTTGTATTTTTACTAATTTTGACAAATTCAAATCTGTGTTTTACAAAAAATTTCAGACCTCTGCGATGCTTTTTCAGCGAGATATTGGCGAAAAACGAAATTTTCAACGTTTCGATGGCGCGGCCATGGCGTTTTAGTCTTACAGCTCCTGAAATATAAACCTAGAATTTTTTGTTGTATTTTTACTAGTTTTGACAAATGCAAATCTGTGTTTTACAAAAAATTTCAGACGTCTGAGATTCTTTTTCAGTGAGATATCGGCGATAACGTTTTTGTCACCGTTTCAATGGCGCGGCCATGAGGTTTTATCCTTACAACTCCTAAAATACAAACACAGGATTTTTTTCTATATTTTTACATTTGGTTTACAAATTCAATCTACTATTTCCCAAAATTTCAGGTCTCTGCGACTCTTAGTTTTAAAGATCTCCATGGCCGCGCGGTTCGGAAAGTTTCGATGGCGCGGCCACGTTCAAACCCTTATAACTTTTTAACCATTGCTTTGACAAAATGGTTTTTGGGAATCGACTTTTACATTTTTTTACAAAAACTTGGGATGGTTTTTATTTAAAAAAAAACGTCATGGCCGCGCGGTCGAAACGGACACAATCATATTACAGATTAATAATTACTAAGCTCATAAAGAACACTGAAGCTTTATTAGAAACTTATGATTTTTTTTTGAAGTGTGGTAAAATCATCAAATGACTCCTCCCACCCCGGGCAGGGCGGGAGGGACTGTCTGACTCGTACTGACTAAAATCCGCGGTGTCCTTCAATAGCCCTTTATGTTCCGGGGTCACGGTAAGGAAATAAGTCCCGCAACCAGAAACTTATGATAACAATACTTTTCAAGCATTATTTGGATATTTATTAGAACTAATACATCTGTTTGCTAAAAGTTCGCCCTATAACTATAATTTCAGGGTACAAAATTAACAAAATAATAAGGCTGTTATTTTTCAGTTTTCGTTATTTGGCAAATGTTGGATGAAGTATATTAAAATATTTAAGATGTTTTTATGGAAATATTTTTGAGGGAAACGCCCAGCTATTGTCTATAAACAATAATTTTTAAGTTTACCTATGAGATGCTGCGCTGCTAAGCCGGGCTTGCTTCGGTTAGCTCGAATGTTCGTCACCCGCACAGGTATTCCCAGAATAGCGCTCAGAGAAATCGCAGTTCGAAGTATTTGACCGCCCTAGAAAATATTTTTGTTCATATTTTAATTCAACATCAATCAACGCAAGATATTCTAAAAAATATGATATTTACCCCTTCTAAAACACTCCCATCGATTTCAGTGAATTCTGTTGCCATAGCCATTTTGATCAGTATCAGCACGCACCTTTCTGTGATCACAATATTTAGCAATTTAGGAAAAGCCTACGTTTGAAAAAAACATGCGTGAACTCTTGATTGAGATTATTCTGAAAATGCACCACAGACTACTTAGAGATACTGAAATGCACTCCTCCACCCATAGTCTAAAAAAACAAGGTCTGGCACTCCCGCAGTGACACATGTTGACGTCACTTTCCAGTTGCCACTTAATTGCAACAAAATACGAAATTAAGGAAACATTTTCAAATTTTATTTTGTTTAAAAAATAAATAAAACATTTAAATTGTATTTAGCATAGCAAACGAAACAATTCAATACGTATACCAACAGAATTGTTAAATAAAACCACAGCGTTTTATCGTATTCGCTTAAGTAATAAATGCGCTTAGGGAGTTATAACCATACACTACTGGTAACACAGGAACGGGCTGTGTCATTGTCATGCCGCCATTTTGTCGTGTATCGCTATCCTTGTTTTATGCGTATGCCTGTCTCGCTCAGTGACTGTGTAACCAGCGGCACTCAAACATTTTTATTTGTGAACGTCGAAAAGTTTCTTTGTTATCTTTTATCCTAGGATGGATAAATAATACTTTTTGTCACTGAAAATCTACTACGCTGAGGTAGGGGATGGAAGCCACGTGCAAAAGTTAGCAGTAATGTAATAATTAGGTCAATGTTTTATTAGGTTAAATTTCCCCAAACTGTAAAGTTTGAGAACCAGCAGATAGCGATGATGACGTAGGCTTGTGTCACCCACGTGACCACTGTGTTTCGGAGTGCCATACCTGGCGAAGTATATATTATTATTATACCATGCCTCCACCGGATGCTGATGCCTGCCGGATAATCAAAATGTCAATGTCATAATGATAAATGATAAGCACAGACTACATAGACACTATGATAAGGCAGTGTGTCAGTGTTGCTCTCTTTTAATATAATTCCCCGGTTTTCTTGTTTTGTATTTTATTATTTTGTGTTAAACGTTAAACCCCTTCTACACGGTCAGACCTGACCGCCTGACAGAGGTGACCTTGGTCTGGTGGGAATGAAAATCTACCGTGTAGACGTTAGTCGTGCGACCAAATATGGGCGGAGTCAATCGACATTTGGATAACCTCGGTCGGGAGCGCATCCGTCCCGACAGGCTGCGTCCGCGGTCGACCGGACCGTCGCCGTCGTCAGCCGACAGCGTTCCAGACGGTGGGGTACTGTTGACACGACCAAGGTCACCTCTGTCAGGCGGTGGGGTTGATCGTGTAGAAGGGGTTTTACTTCCACGGAATGAAAATCAATCCGGAAATCCGTTTAATGGGGATGGCAACTCAAAGCTAATCGTAGATGGCGCTGCGATAGTTGGTCCCCACGTCTACCTTGTACAAAAAAACAAACAAGATTATTTGTTATAAAAATTGAGTATAAATACAAAACAAATATGGAAAATTATTCGTCCATGCAAGTACTATATACTAAAAGAAGAATTAAGACGCCGCGGCGCATCTACAAGAGAAAAAAAGTGATTTAATTGAGTGGTTATACATTTGATTTTACCGTAATAAATCCACAATTACTTGTAGTTGAGGTTTCAATTTTTGAGTTTAGGTATGTTTTACCTGTCCTCTCCTTTATCAAGAATATAATGCTGCTTTTGACTTTCTATTTTGATAAAATATCATAATGTTTTAAGTCAGTAATTTTAACCTTTTTTTCTATTTAGATTCGAGAAATATCACAATATATTTAATTTCTTAACACCACAACTATTACAAAACTCGTTCCAGGTGATAATTCTTCGATTTTCGAGCGATGCAATACTGGTACATAACCTCCAAAAGAAAAGTAGATATTATTTTGAAAAGTGTATTCCATCATTTTTACAGCTTATTACACAACATCTAGTCATTTTACATCAATAAATGTTTTTTTTTTCTGAAAATTCCTTTGATTTTACAGTTCTTTGGGGACCAAACTGTCATTTTCACTTTGACACTTGCCTTCCCCATTGGGAAATCCGTTTGATTGTAAAACATATTTCTTAATTTTGTATAAGGTTAGGATGTATCGTTTAGTTATAAGTACTTAATTTTGTAATAATGTACCTATTGTGTAATTGTTAGTACTGTAATTATATTTTAAATAGTTAATGCATTACATGTAGTCTATACTATCGCATTAGGTTTGTAACCTGTAATGTTAGTATTAGAGTTTTTTAAATAAATAAATAAATAAAAGTTTTGACGTCGTGTCTGCGTCGTAAATTTTTCATGGCCAAATATTGCGAAATTCGATTATCCAGATTTCTATAACTCCAATGAACATCATTGGATTGGAGTTATGGTGAGATGTTGATATCTGATTTTAGCTCATTTTGGAAACATCATTTTAATGCACTTACAGCTTGACATAAAAATGTAGAAAACCGGAAGTCGCCACTGTCTTCGCGCTACCAGCAATTTGAATGATTTCATTTTATTTTTTTTCACTTATTACGTTAGTTTTATGGCACAATAATAAATTTAACAAACCTGCGGTCTTTGTTTACATCAAACATCAAAGATTTTAAAACGCTGTCAGAAATGAAAATTTTAGTTCCGTTTCAACCCGTTCTGGCCAAGCTATAAATATTGATTGCAAAAACTCTTGATTGATATCAATATGTATCACTTCGCACCTCTATTTCAAAAGTGGTCTGGATTTGTCTTTGGATTATTGTAAACGGAAGTTCCGCGCAAAATGTCAATACTTGTTTTGTTGGGAATTAGGTATTTTGCCAATTACAATATTATTTGAGAACAACTTACATTAAGTTGTTCAAATAAGAAAATTATTTATACAAGTACAGTATTACCGTAATAAGTGTGTACATGGCATCTTGACTACCAAGCGCTCCAGACTAAAATCACGATGCAAAGGAAACCTGGATTCCCCGTTGCTAATTGCAGCATCAAATTGGTAATTATGCCGGTCTTTATGCACACAGTAGTTAGAAAGTGTAATAAACCAATAAATAGGCAAGTTTCCTAATAATAACAATTTTACGTCCAGCATTTTGCTGTGATTAATTGAGCGCGTTTCCGAGGTGCGTACTTTTGTACCGTATGTACGCGAAAGTTACAACTTTTTGATTGTAAATAGAAATTAATTACCCTACATATTGATCTGGACAGTAATAAAACATATTGAAATTAACCATTTTCACCATAAAAGAGTATTATGAATGGTTATTTTTTTCAATGTTTACCCTCTGCTTTTTCGCTTAATAATGTACTTCGTATCGCAGCAGGCAACTTTAATATTCTACTGTTATGAAATTCTCTCATTATACTGTGTAAATTCTTAAAAGTTATAGGTTATCTAAGATGTTTTATTTGTTTTTGTGTATAGTCAGGTTAGGTTAATGTGATACCAACATTTTCTCAAACAACCTATAAGTATACTTATCATGTCGTGATCTTCCTCAGCCTGACTGCTCTGTAATGCCGGACCCATTGCTGTGTGATGAGGACAGTGACCAGCAGCAACGTCGGCTGCAGCTGATCAACTTCGGTCACTCACAGTGGGGCTTTAATAACTGGAGCTGGTCAGTCAGCAAGCAAGAGCTAGGTAAGCACTGACTTACTTTTTACAAATAAATAACTTTTTGCCCTTTAAAAATTACAACATTAATTTGTCCTCTACATACTTGCTTACTAGTAAACATGTAAACTAAGATTTCATTTCATTTATCATCAGCATATCATTTTGCTGTTGGATACCAATTATGTTTTCCCCAAGATAATCATGAATTGAGCATGTAATCATTTGTTTTAGATTTTGTGGATTTCACAAATGGCAAGTACTGTGCTGGTGTAGTTGCATTTGTCTCCATAACAGTGAAGAGTTTTGACATACATCGAGAGAACATTGGCTATGCTACTTCAACCGCTAACTCTAAGGGATTCGCCATTTACAAGTCTCGAAAGGTAAATAGAAAATAAACCTGAATTAATAAAATGTTATAGAAAATTGTTATCAGGTAATTTTGCATCATAATTGAAATGCTTTAAATATAGTTACTTTTTTAATTGCAGTGTGCAGTGACAAATGCTTTACGTGAGACATTGCTAAGCTTCGGTGGTAGTGTGGCCACCGAGCTCACTGAGATGTTGGAGGCACACCGTGCAGACACACCTGCCAATGTGTCTGAACCAGCCACAGAAAACAACCAGAATGTTGCCAATAAGCATGCTGAGCCTAAAAACGTGACTCTGGAGCGCGCCGCACGCAAGGACTGCGACAGCGGTGCCACGCCGCACTTGCGCTCGCCTCTCGCACCAATGGTGCCGCCCCCGCCCGTACAGAACGGTCCCCTCGCGCCGCCGCCTACCGTCAAGAACGCAGCGCGTGTTATGGCCAGCATACCGCCGGCCAACAGGCCCCCGGTGCCGGGCCCTGCGCCGGTGCCCGGGCCCCCGCCGGGCCCCGCGCGGCCGGCCGCGGGCCCCGCCGTGCCTCCGCCGCACGCGCGCCCCAATTCCAACGTAAGTTTCGTGCTGCAACCGGTGATGACGCCTCTGGTGCCGCCGATGTACGGCGCAGCTCGCGGCGCGGGCCCGGCGCCGCACGTATTCCCCAACGCGTACTACGAGTACCCGGGCGGCGGCGGCTGGCACTTCGCTTACGAGAGCTACGATCGCCCGCCCGGCAACGTGAACCTCAACTTCAACTTGCCACCCAAAAATCTCGTGGTGAACGGTCGAGGCCCGTGCCGTCCGCCCGATGACGTCGCGTTCGCTCCGCCGCCGCCGGCGCAGGGTTGTTGGATAAAACCCACCATCTTCTACGACGGCTTCTGGACCGAGCAGAAGGTCAAAAAGTGGGTGGCAGAGCAGGTGGAGAAGCAGTTCCCGGAGGATGCCAGCGCGTCGTCGTCGGCTTCGCCAGACAAGGCCTAGCCGCCGCCCCCGCCGCACCTCGCCCCAGCCACCCGGCTCACTAGCCACTAATATTTTATCAGCGAGTTATTCTTATACACTTGTGGAAGTTTTTTGCCACACCTGCTCACACGAGTATAGCAGTAGTTTTGAGTATATTAAATGAATTATAGCAATTGGTAAGTTTGAAATCTCAAAAATGGTGAACTATTTTTATGTAATTTTTCCTGGTTGTATGTAGTTGTAAGTGTTGTAGAAGGCGCCGCTAGCCGCCACTTCGTTGTTAGAAGTCGGTGTTTCAGAATGTTTGAATGTTAGTCCAGTCACTTAGCAAAAAGATAACACTCCTATTTTTTGGGCAGTCGTGTAAAAAATAATGGGCAAGCTAGGATGTGAGAACTGGAATAACTTAGTAGAAACAGACATGAAATTTTAGGAACAATTTTAGAACGTGAAAAAATGTGAAAGGTGAGGTTCTAAAGTGAAAGCCTTAATTTGTCTGGACTGTCTGCTTTACCTTGATGTAATAAATATTTTTCAGAGAATCGCATTCAAATTCGCACATCTACCTATAACGTATTGATGTACACTTGTGTGAGTGTTTTAGAATTTACTAGATAGATTTGTGAGTGACCAGTCAAATTTTACTTGACGTTTTACTTTAGGATAATTATATTTTCTTCTTATGATTACATTAGGAATTGGTTTACGACCGTGTTATATAGTTAGGTATTAAATGAATGGAATTGCGAATGTACATAGATTGTATGTAGTGTTACTGTGAAGATATACATGGAAAATAACTGTTTTTATTGAAATAAAATTGTTTGAACTTATGTAATGTTTGATTGATAATTTGGGTTATTAGTTCACCTTTTTGATCCATTTTCACATCCCTTTAGTGGCTATTATCACTTCCACTTCACATCAGTTTCATTGCCAAAACACATAATAATTATGGCATTATATTTACTTTGGTTTTTTCCCTTATTATTTTTATAATTTTTCCCATTTCCGATCCCATACAGCTCCCAAACACGATCCGCGTGGAGAATGGACCAATGATTGTTGAGCAGGAGTCAGCAAAGATGGCGCTGGATGGACTCAGCGAGGAGGAGGCGAGGGCGGAGCGCAAGAGGCGCCAGCGGCAGGCGCAGGAGGAGTTCCGACTGAAACAACTCATGAAGCAACAAGGACTCGGTTAGAAACACATTATTGTTACCAACAGCTTACTAGATAGTATATGAATAATCATTTTGCGTATTTTTGCCCAACATAAAGTTAGTTATTGTGAATATATAAGGCTCCGTTCACACAGACCGGCTCGGAGAGCATCGGCGCGCATTTTTTTTTTCACACAGACCGGATTGTATGCGCTTGGAGTTGGTCGGAGCGGAGCCGCCAACTATTTCAAATAGACCGGCTGGAAGCGACCTGAAAGCGGATGCGCTCGGAGCCGGTCGGATGCGCTCGCAGCTGATCGGAATCGCTCGCAGCCGGTCGGATGTGCTCGCAGCCCGTCAGATGCGCTCGGAGCCGGTCGGATGCGCTCGGAGCCGGATGGATACACTATTTGTGCTATCAAAATGGCGGTCGGCGTGGAAAAGCGCGGACGCAATCGGAACCGATCGGATGCGCGAGGGAGAAAGAGCACGCAATCGGAGCCGATCGGCTGCGCGGGCGAGAAAGAGCACGCAATCGGAGCCCATCGGCTGCGCGAGCAAATAAGAGCACGCAATCATCGGAACCGATCGGCTGCGCGAGCGTTAAAGAGCATGCAATCGGAGCCAAACGGCAGCACGATCGAGAAAAAGTACGCGATCGGAGCCGGTCAGCTCTTCTTATTATTTCACACCAAGCGCGTTAAAGCATTCTTAATGACAAAAGCAGTGCACATGCAAAAATAAGCCTTACTACAAATATTAAAAATTCAGTTTTCAACGTGATAAGAATCTGCTCTCCTCTCCGAGCCGGTCTGTATGAACGGACCCTAATAGTAGGTGCGTGTAAGCAGTGGTGCGTATTTCTAAATAGGCACAAACGACTTGTTTCAAGATTTTGAGTTCGATTGCTTTCTGTTTAGTAGAAAATAGACGCACGAGCAAGTGCTTTAGCATAAAAGTAGGAACATTTTTTAATGAAACAATGAACTTATTACCATGTCTCATTGAACAATTAACCATTTTTATAAGTATCGCCTAGGAGTCATTATTTTCTAAGGATTTTTTGTAAGTAGGCATTTTACTTTGTATGCTCTAATGGGTAGCATCGGTGGCATTCATTTGTTTTTTATTATTTCCTTTTATTTTTTTAAAAACAACGAGGTGATGCTATAGAATAGAAATTGTACCTCCATTTTATAAGTTTACTTATTTTTTTGTTTAATTAAATGATTTTTTTCAAATATTTTCTCATTTATTTATTCCTATGGACCTCTTTCACCCTTATTTATAAATAAGACTAATTCAATTTTTTCATGGTGATAGTTAATGAGTTATTATAACAATTATTTAATTATTAATTATTTAATTTACTTTTCATAATAGGCGTTATTTAATCTTTTCTTGTTTTTCGTGTGAGTATGCGGCCATCCTCTGGTGTCGGAGATTAAACCGCCCCTGAGAACACCACAGGCCTCTGACATGCCTTTGGATTTATTAAACAAGTACAGGTTTCGTCGGTTGATTCCCTTTATGTCGAGTCCCGTTACGTCGAGCCGAAAACCTTGTCTCGCTTCTATTACCCCTATGTCGAGTTTAGTTTTCTGTCCCGTTTCTATTCCCTTTATGCCGAGTTTATTTACCACGCTTCTATTACCTTTATGTCGAGTTTAATTATATAATATTTTAGAAGTACAGTCACGTCCAATGAAATGAATACATGCACATAATTTAGAATCAATTTTTACACAAAAAAGGTACCCCGACAAGGATAGTTTAGTTATTAGGAGAACTTGGGATCCAAGAGCGAGCGAAGCGAGCTCGGGACTTGTGGGCACCCCGACACGGACAGGTTAGGTTCCTAGGTTAGGTTAGGTTACTTTAAACCATGCACGCAGAAATAGGAGCCCCGCGGAGCGGGGCTCCGTTGAGCTTCCTTTTTTAGGTAATCTTCACCTATACTTGTATTAATATTAGGTATTATGTTTTTATGCCATTGGCTTTTAATTTACATTCCTGACTGTACTTGTTCACCAAACTCGACATAAAGGTAATAGAAAGCGTAAAATATCAATACTTTGGAGAACAATAGACTTCCAGACTCGACGTAACGGGACTCGACATAAAGGGAATATATCGTTTCGTCACGTTTTCCGTCACCTTACAACGGTGACGGAAACATCAATGATATCCATGATAAACTTATTTACTCTACGGTAACCAAATACAGCTGTTCTGATCAAATAACAAGCCATGTTGTGTATACAACTTTTAATAAGTTTACTTGCAGGAATTAAGTAATAAAACACGTGTCGTCGTCCTAGGGTTTATTGGATCTCTAAAAACCATAGATCATACAAGTCACCACAGATACAAGTTGCCACAGATTATCAATAAAATTGTGCAAACATTCGCAACATCACTCCCGGGGCACAATGAAATAGGTGTACCTAGGTATAAACGTTATACAATCACAAACTTGTATCTAGCTATTCTAAAATTACCACATAATACACAAACTCGTCAACAACACTTAGAAACAATAAGTATTCTCTAATTAGTGTGGAATTAAACAATCAAATAAATCACACTGAAAGCAGTCTCAGATGGAGATCAAAACTTTAGACAAATATGGAACCGAAATTCAACCATGAATAATTATCATTATGAAATAAATCAATCTAAGAATCTGAAAGGTAGTTTTATTGTACGACCCGACCTAGTCGATGTAGGGGGGGCAGATGTAGGACACTGAGTACCATCATCAGCATCTGATGACTCCATATGCTGTAGCTCTGGACCGAGCGTGGCACCAATGCTCTCAGGGAGGTTGTTCATCCATTCTTGAGATGCTGCTGAGACTTCTAGAGGATATAACTTTTGATAAGGTCTTACCTTTTCACCTGAAGCTGTCTGTACTCTAGCTGATCTCGTGCAACCGTCTTTGCCTGTAAAAACCTCTTTTATTATGCCAATAGGCCAATGCAATCTTTTGGAATCTGTCTCTACCAAAACTACTTCTCCGACTCTGGGTTCTTTTCTGGTTTCCTTTCCTTTACTTATTAATAATCCTAAATATTCACTTTTAAATCTCTTCCTGAAATCTTCTCGTAACTGTTGTAGGTATCTGTATCGAATATTTAGATTCTTGTGATCAATCTGATCTAAGTCTGGTGTCTCATTAGTAGGTAAACCTTGAAGGAACAACATGGGTGTCAAAGGTCTCATGTCTCCCATTTCCACATAAGTTAAAGGTCTGTTGTTGATTGTTGCTTCACAGTCACATAATATAGTTGAAAGCTCTACCCAGTCAACTGAAGCTTTCCCCAATACCCTGCGTAGCATGTCCTTCACCACTCTAACAAGTCTTTCCCACCAACCTCCCCACCACGGAGCTGCTGGTACAGAGAATTTCCACTGAATGTCGAAGCAGTTCTCTACTTCCTTCCAATCCACATCACGCAGCAGGTTGACAGTGCCCACAAAATTTGTCCCATTGTCTGTGTAGACAATTCTCGGTCTCCCTCTCCTGCTTATAAATCTTCGTAATGCCATTATGAAGCTAGCAGTTGACACGGAGTCGGTGAGCTCTAGATGTATTGCCCTGTAAACTGCACAAGTAAACAGAACAATCCAACACTTGTTATTATTTTTCAGAAAGAGTGGTCCTGCTAAATCTATTCCTGTTACTTCAAATGCTTTAGTATTGCAAATCCGATCCTTTGGAAGAGGTGGTTCTGGAACTTCGTAATGTTTTGCTTTAAACCTCTTGCAGATTATGCATTGCGATACTACTTTGTTTGATAATCTTCTAATTCCTGTTATCCAATAATTATTTCTTAAACTAGTCATTAAGGTTGAAGATCCTGCATGATTCATCTGTTCATGTTTTTGTTGAACCATCCGTTTCACTATTTCATTTTTTCCTGGTAATAATATTGGATATATGAAGTCTCTGTTTTCATTACTGTATTCTAACCTTGTCCTTATTTTTAGAATACCTTCTTCTTCAATAGTTTTCAGCTTTTTATTCATGATCTCCTCAGTGTATGTCTCTCTTTGTATTATCTTTATTAGTGTTTCTTCAGCATTCTTGTACTCTTCATATCCTATATGAGTAGAAGAAATGTTGTATTCTTTTCTGATTCTAGGGCTCATTCTTAGTAGTCTTGCCACTAGTCTTACTATCTTAGTATATTTGCTGAAATACAATAATCTATTGCTGAAATCTTCTGTATTTATCTCTGTTAGTACTGATGTGCTTTTGCTTTGTTCACTCTCTAAAACTTCTTTTTCACTTTTTGTTAATGTACTACAACTCTTTGGCCATTCTTTTTCTTTCAGGTACAACCACTGTGGACCCAACCACCATTGGGTTTCTAGCAACTTCTTCGTGTTGCATCCACGGGACGGTAAGTCTGCAGGGTTGGAAATACCAGGTATGTGGTTCCAATAATCTTTACTTGTGTTCGTACATATTTCTTTCACTCTGTTTGTGACAAAAGCTTTCCATGTTTCTTGTTTTTTCAGCCATGCCAGTACTACAGCAGAGTCTGTCCAGCAGAATACTTTATAATCTTTACAGTGTTGGAGTAGGCCTGATTTTATGACTTCTTGATATTGCCTAGAGGCTATTAGTGCACCCATTAATTCTAGTCTTGGCAGCGTCATTTGTCTTTTGATAGGTGCCACTCTACTTTTGGCTATAACGAGTCTTACTGTTACCTCTCCTCTCCATTCAGTGCGAAGGAAAATACAGCTAGCATATGCATCCTTGCTCGCATCACAAAACACATGAACTTGTACCTTGCAGTCTTGTAGTGAAGCTTCTGCGAGGCATCTAGGTACTCTGCATCTATTGATACAGTCAATGGTTTTTATCCAGTCTCTGTATTCATTCTCCAGCTCTACAGGTATCTTCTCATCCCATCCAGTATTCAACATCCATGCCTTTTGAATTATCAATTTTGGAACTAATGTGGTAGGTGACAAGAATCCCACTGGATCAAATATCTGTTGAGTAATAGAGAGTAAGTCTCTCTTAGTGATATCTTTAGGTACAGTTTTTACATTTACGGTACAGCATAGATCATCTTTCTGTCTGTTCCACTGTACTCCTAATACTGAAACTGATTCTCCAACTTCCAGCCTTTCCTTCTGGTCTTGTATGTTTGTCATCCAGCCTCTTAGTTCAAACTTTCCTTTTTCCATTAGCTCTATGGCTTCTCTTCTGAATCTATTAACTTCTTTTTCAGAATCAAAACTTGTCACACAGTTGTCTACATAGAAGGATTCTTTCAATCGTGTTGCTGTTTCTGGGTAAGTATCCATATTTTTATTGAGGTGGTAGTTAATTGTAGCCGCCAGTATGAAGGGACTGCACGCGACGCCGAAAGGGACCCTTGTATGTTGGTAAGTAACTATTTCCTCTCTGGTTTTTGGATCCTTCCACCATAGTAATTTTAAATATTTTCGATCTGGTTCTGTAACAGCTATTTGTAAGAATGCCTTTTTTATGTCAGATATAACTCCAAAAGTACCTGTTCTAAACATGGTCAGTAACTTCGGTATAACTTCTATAAGGTTTGTTCCTTTCTCTATACAAGCATTTAAGGAATTTTTATTCTTGTCCTTACAGGAAGCGTCAAATACTGGCCTGATCTTTGTTGTGGTACTCTCCAGTTTGATCACTGCATGGTGAGGTAAGTAGTGGCCTTTATTTTTGTTATTTTCTTGTACCACTTCGATAATACCTTCGTTTTCCCATTGTTCCAAAACTTCGCTGTATTCTTCTAGTTTTCCAATATTTTCTAACTTCTTAGTTGTAGACACTAGTCTTCTGAATGCTTGATCATAGTTAGACTCTAGCTCTGGTCCTTCTTTCCACAGCAATCCTACTTCATAGCGTCCTTCCTTGTTTACTGAAATTTTATCATTGAAATCTTTTAATATTTCGGTCTGATTTAGTTCTTCCTTTTTATATGGATCTTTTATACCTAATGTTTCTATATTCCACATAAATTCTAAACTATCTTCTGGAAAGTTTGATACAAAATTAGAACTGACTGTTGTGTTATAAACACCTTGAATGGGACCTTGTAATGTCCAGCCAAGCTTTGTAGGAATAGCCACAAGATTGTCTGTTACATGGACAAAATTAGATTTCAAAATTGATCCTAAATAATCAGAACCAATTAATAAACTTATTTCTGATAGTTGCTCCTTAGGATCAGTCAAACTAATTTTCATTTGCTGTAAAATTTTTACCAGGTTGGGGTCTTGTACTTTTGGTAATGTACCACAAAGTACATCTTGTTCCAACGCTGTCATTGTGGTCTGGTATGTATTTTCTAGGTTACTTACTTGGAGTTCAATGAGTCGGTGTGATTGTACTGTCTTCTTTACACCACCAAACAGTGAATGTCCTAGACTTTCCCTGCCAGTTACCTTTAGTCCTAGTTCTTTTGTCAGCTCAGCCTTAACATATGTTCTCTGTGAACCGGAGTCAAGAAGCGCCCTCACCTTCTTCTCTTGGTTGTTACAGGAAACTTTCACAACCAAGGTCTGTAATAAAGTTGTTCTATTATTACTTGTATAGTTACTAACTACTTCTATTTTTTCAGGTTTATCCGGCTTGTCTTCAAGAGTATTATCAGTATCTGTTTTCTTTTTCTGTTCACAGGTTGACCCCTGAGACTTCATGTTAGGACAAAGAATAACATGATGCCGTTTGCTACACGACAAACATTTTACATAAGCTTTACAATTTTTTGCCATGTGTCCTCTTTTAAGACAAATATAGCACCCACCCTTCTTTTTGATAGCCTCCTTTCTCTCTTCTAGACTAATAGCACTAATTTTACCACATTCTAACGAGTTATGAGATTTATCACAAAAATAACAAAGTTCCTTACCATCTTTTTGTTTGTTTTGATCGTTGGATTTTCCAGTGCTTACCTCTTTTGACACTAAACATGAAGCAGTTGGTACTGTGTCCGTGTTGCTTACAACACGTGCTAAATTACATCTTTCTTCTGCTTCTACCTCTTTACGAATAAATTCTAATAGCTGGTTGAGTTTTGGCTCCTTGTTAAGGGGTAATTTAGCCCATTCAATTAATAATTTATCAGGAAGTGCTGACTCAATTAACGGTACTAACATACATTCATATTTACCTTTTGTTATGCCTAATGACTCAAGTATTTGTAAGTTTAAACTTATTTTATCATATAAAACTTGAACTTTAACACTGTCTTTCTTTAATACTAAATTTAACAATTCTCTAACGTAAATCTCTATTAATATCTCTTCTCTTCCATATCGCCTCTGTAGAGTCTTGATTACGTTGGTATAATTTTCTTCTGAAGCTGGGTAACTTGAGACGAAAGCTTGCGCCTGTGAACCTTCCGCCATCCCTTGTAATAAGTATTGCAGCTTGTCTTGAGCCTGTATATTCCCATCCTTGTGTATTTTTTCGAATTGGCTCCAAAATGCCAACCAATTTTTGGGGTTATCATCAAACTTCCTAATTTCAAGCTTCGGTAATTTTAATTGCGATTTTGTCTCCATGTATTTAATTTCATTAGCTCGTTCGGTTTTCGGCCATCTTGCTTTTAACTCAAGCCATTTTCTTCTGTAAGAATCGCAAGTGTCGCATTCTTTTTCGTACAATGTTTGGTCGAAATCTTCCGCGCTAAGCATGTTCTCCTTAATCGCTTCGTCGAGAATCTCCATCTTCTTTATTTTCTCTTGGAGAAACTCAAAGTCCGTGATGGTGTTAGCCGCCACTTCGTGTCGGGTGAACACACGCCGTAACTGGTCGCGCTCCCGCGACAGCTTCTGGAGATCCATCTGACTGTATTTTATTACTAACTATTGTACTCGGTGTCACGGTCGCCAATTTGTTGTGTATACAACTTTTAATAAGTTTACTTGCAGGAATTAAGTAATAAAACACGTGTCGTCGTCCTAGGGTTTATTGGATCTCTAAAAACCATAGATCATACAAGTCACCACAGATACAAGTTGCCACAGATTATCAATAAAATTGTGCAAACATTCGCAACAAGCCAAGTGAAATGGAGATAGGTCTGTAGTTATAAAAAATAACTACAGCTCTTAAAACTAAAATGCAGTTTAATATTTAATCACACTGTCTCATATTGGTATATTAGTCGCATAGGGCATGAGGTCTTTGATTCGATTCCCAGGTTGGACAGAGTTATTGGGTTTTACACATTAGAAATTCCTCAAAAGCAGCCACGGAGTCCGTATTAAGGCACACTCATCCGAGCTGAACGCGTCGAACGAAACGAATTTTAGAATTCTGTATAAAAAATCCTTCCGTTCGATTCGGCGCGGATAAGTGTGCGAGGTTTCATGAGATTTCATATACAGAATTCAAAAATTCGTTTCGTTCGACTCCTTCGGCTCGGAAAAGTGTGCGTCCATCTTTATTGCGCGGAATGACAAAACATAGGTGACTGGGTATTTAATAAGTACAGGGGGGTATTACAACGTCTTAAAACCAGGCTTGTTCCGGCGAGTGAAAGTGACAGAGCTATACAAGTCGTCTAGCGCCATCTCGTTCACTCACTGAAATAAGCCTGGTTTTAAGACGTTGTAATACCCCCCCCTGGAGGCCTACCATGACGTCTTAAAGCGTGAATGGTTCCGCTCAGGAACGAGATGGCGCTAGACGACTTGTATAGCTCTGTCTCTTTCCCACAGCCTAACTACTCACGCTTTAAGACGTCATGTTAGGCCACCAGCTCTGCCTATCCCTGCGCGGATTACATGCATGATAGCTAATCCGCGTGGTTTCACTCCCGTTGCTCGTCTCCTAATCGTCTATAGATTTCTTGATAATTGGACTATCCAACAAAATAATTTTTCAATTCGAACTAGTAGTTCCTGAGATTAGCGCGTTCAACCAAACTCTCCAGCTTTATAATATTAGTATAGTTGGATTCTGTTGTTCAAATTGTAACAGGGGTCAAGGTATATTGATATAATTACATTTGTAATGTAAAAGCCTGTCCCTTGCTGCCCCCCCCCCCCCCCAGCGATACCCTAAACCGAGGTCCGTACCCCAAAGGGGCTGCCCTTAGCGTGTGGTCGCTTAGTTTTAAACTAAGTTTGTTGCCCTGGCTGGAGGCCTTAAATTCTTAGGCATCCACAGAAAAGTCCGGTTGAGCAGTACACAACCTAATATAGATTGACCTGCGAATCGCCATAAAAAAAACCTTCAATTTGTTTGGTGTGCATATTAAAGAGTATTCTATCTATCTATATTGTTGCAAAAATATCATTTTTTTTTAATGGTTATAAAATACATGCTTACTTGTAATCAAAGACAATATAAGGAACTCCTTCAAAAACTGTAACTTATAGGAGAAATGTTGAAAGTTTAATGCATTTTGCTAAATGCTCCTTTAAAAAAAGTTTTCATTCTGCGATGGAACCGTGATGTTATACGTTATTAAAATCTGCTCATAATATTGTCGACAGATGACAAACAAGAGCTCGGTAGAAACATCAGCAGTTTCGACCATTTACTGCTGGAAATACCGACACAGGACATAATGATTGAGGCCACGGGTGAGGAGCCCGGCAAGAGGAAGTCTCCGGGCCCGGACTGCGCGGGCGCAGCGAAGCGCCGCAACAGCTTCAAGAGCAAGTTAGATATCGTGAAAGCGGACTAATTCGAAGCTCAAGGCCTTTACCGCTACATTTCACAGAGGGAGAGGTTCGGAGCTCTATACAGCCCCCCTAGACAAACCTATTTTAAATACTACAGAGTGTTTTCGTTAATCGTTTGCCACTTGTTTGCTCCATCTCTTGCCTCATAGTCAAACCACAGTCAAACTGACGAGTCCGGCGCGGAATTCTGATCGAGATTCGCTTCCGCGGATTCCTTTGGCATGTATGGGTGTTGAACTTGAAACTAGCAGTCATCATGCTTTACTAATAATGGTTGCACGCAGTCGCGTCACACATCTTGTGGTTTTCTTTAAAAAAGGGAATTAATTGAAGTTAAAAATCTATTAATTTTAAACCATTTACTATGAATGTGAATTTGTTACTATGAAGTTTAATTAATAAAAACGAAAGTATTTTGAAATCATTTTATTTTATTCACTAACAGATTACGCATCTTACACAGGAGTATTTACACGAACGAAAAATACTAAGTTCTAAAGTTATTGTACTCAGGTAAATTAAGAAACGAAAATGACACCCTACTTATAATTAAGAGTTAAACGAAAAGTCACCATTATACTAAACAAATTAAGAGCGAATTAACATTGACTGCTTAAGTGCAACAATTTAGGCGACGATGGAGTCTCTACCGTAGGTCAAAATTAAAACTAAAGTAAAATTATGTACCATATTCTCAAAGAACATGATTTGTGCACGTAAATTGCGGTACAAATACATTTTCTGTAGTAAAAAATTGGTGATAAAATGGCAGGTAAGGTAATTTTGTGAATAAGCGAGCTATCGTAATAATATTGTGAGATTTGGCCGATTAATGTTATCAACGCTACTGATTAACCAAAAATAACGCTTGGACTTGATATGATGTTTTATAATTATTTTTGTATATCCATAATGATTCATCGCCAAATAGTTATGACAATAACTTTCAAAGTTTAGTAGACATATCGAAGATCTTGTACTAGTATTTTAAATTTTATTCGGTCAAAAACGAGTCCCTTTTGTTATAAAAGCGGACTTATTTTGGAGCAAATAGTCTTTAATTCACAAGCATCTTTGAATTTTTTAGGATTTTTCTGGTTTATTCAATATGCCTACCAAACGAAATGATACAAATATCTGATTACACAGCAACTTCAGACTCACAACCAATAAATAAATACAATAGATTTTACATAGAAATCCGGTCACTATCAGGGGAAACATCTTAGGTCTGTCCCCATTTAATATTACTACAACACAAACTTCTGGTTACACTTTTCGGGTAATGCTATCGTGAAGTTTTGTAAAGTAATTCTGTATTAGTGTACTGGTGTTCTAAGCTGGTCGTACAGAATTCTGTGAAACTTTTATTACATCGTCTCAAACTTTTTCGTCTGTGTGTTGCATGTCGCGTGACGGTCGGCCGCGGTGTAGGGATAAAGTGAAAGGAGCTCGTCAGAGAAGCCGAGGCCAATATGGCGGCGCCTATAGTTCGCATCAGCTGTGAAAACGTTTCACTTTTACCGTGGTTTCATAAAACCACACAATCTTTTTTTTATAACACTGTTACATTTTTAAAGTTTTCTAAAATGTATATGACATTTATAGAGACAGTCATTAATTATTAGATAGATAGCTAACTCGACGTTATAAAGTTCTGTTAGCTTTGCTGTCTCGTACTATTGCATTCCTTAAAAACAAACATCAACGCTAAAAAAATGTGTCCACTTCCGTTTAAAGCTTTTGCTTAAATTGATACATTCATTAGAATTGATAGAAAAGTAACATAATAATTACTGTGATAATTATCATGACAATTCATTTTAAAAAAAGGGTCTTACCTGCAATTCAGTGCCGATAAATTTAACTGTCTAAATACCTACAATATTCAAATTCTATAATAAATTTGCTCCATCTATTTGGTATCACCCTTAAATAAATTATCATGATTCTTACCGTACACTATAAACCTTGCCTCATTGGCACTATCATATAACTAGATCTACAAAACTTTAGACCTAACATACACATGTATGTGTACAAACTATATACAAGAACATGAGGTTATATGTATGAAGTTGTGAATGCAATCGACCTGAGGCCTTATCATGGGTTTTTAGTTATTCTGACGTAAAGTAAACTGGAACTTTGACATTTTCAAATTGTCAAATTTCAAAGAAAAAATTAGTTCCTTCTTCGCACACCAGAGGCGCTGTTCCATTTTTCCATACAAGAAACGCTGTAAATACTGGAAAGACGCTGTTAACTAGTGAAAACTCGTGATAAGGGTACTGTATAGACCTCCATACAATTGGTTATTGCAAAGTACCAATCAATAATTTGAAAGGGATGTGCTTTTTTCTGAGGTGATAAAATCATTAAATGAGTTCTTCCCTGGGTGGAGCGGGAAGGGACCTTCAGGCTCTTACTGACTAAATATCCACCCAGTTCCTTCGGTTGCTCTGTGTTCCAGGGTAGTCATGGGTAGTTCGCGAACGATTGAAGTAAATGAACTAGTTCATTTCCCAAAATGAACTTTTCATTCATTCACTGGCCATTCAAATGTGTCTTTAGTTCATTTAGTTCAGGGGTGTGTTTAACCCTTAACCACCCACAAGTGTCTCGCGGACACAATTTTGCGTTTGAGTCGTAATAAAATCTAAAGTATTTATTTTTGAATATTGATATTTTTTTCTAATCTATCATCAATTCTTTACAAACCTAAACCTGCAAGGTTTTTTTTCGTACCGGGGATATTTAAATATTTATTAATAAAAAACTAAATAAGTAACCTATCCACCCACAAGTGTCCAACAGACACAGTAACATTTTGTTTGACTGTAGTTCAAAATGAGATTGTTTATTTACATAAACCTTTATCACATAGTATCGGGTAACCAATTACAACTCTTAAGACCTTTGTTTTTGTTACAATCATTACACAAGGGAACAGCATTTTTGTTGCATGAAATATTATGACTAATATTATACTTTCTCAGGGTGCTGATTACAGATCTGGAAGTCAGATTGTTTGTATCAGCTTTAGTTTTTGAGATATCATTAAAACGCGTTTTTAAGAAAAATCGATTTTTTCTGAAGAAAACCCTTAGAAAATCAACCACAACTTATAAAAAAAAATCTTTTAAAAGATTTTCTTGCTTGACTTGGTTCACGAGGGCTGTTTTTGAAGCTCCAGCAATAATCCGCCATCTTGGAGCATTCCAGTGACCCTGGTAACGTGCCTCCATAGCCCGAATGTCTTCGATGGAACCGTTCCTCTTGTTCTTCACTCAATTCACCATGATTTTCAGGGAAACGGTCTAAATGGCTTTGGAGGAAGTGTACCTTGATGCTCATATCACAACCAAGCTGCTAGAAGTGTGACAACATCAGTTAATTATGCTCCACATAGCGTCAACCTAATTGTTTCCCAACAATTTTTTTGTTATTTTTCCCAAAGGCTCTTCGATGCTTTTATAGAAAGACCAAGGGTTCTGACTTATGCATTGGGGTCTTCCTGATTAAGGGGCTGGGGGTCAGCAGAAATATCTGGGTTAAAATCGTTTAACACTATCATAACTTGAAGAAGCTTTTTTTTTTCTTCTAAAACGGGATTATTTTGTATAGATGAAGAAGCTTGGGAAACTGGAGCATTGACGGAGTACAAGACTGGTCGAGTAACAGATAACAAATTAGGATAAAACCGTTTCGGACGGTTTCTTTTGTAAATCCTGTTTATATCAACCACACCAGAATAGCAATCATCTTGATGATTGGAAAGTTAATGCCACATCATTGGTGTTTGATACACACAATGGGGTCTTATTCCCCCATAATCTGAAAGACTCCACACATCTTTTACTTGCCCAAGGAGATACCCAGTACTTGTCACGGATGCCCAAAGGGAATCCAAATTAATCACAATACATCTGTTTTATGAAATCCGACACACTTAGTCCACGATTTTTTAATGTATATTCACCACAGATGTTACAAAAGTAGTTGGGATCGTTCTACCAGATCTTTTTCGACTTGGACATTGTTAAACAAAAAATTGTTTTAAAGAACAGCTCGGTAGAATTGAAATTTAAATGT
Organism: Agrotis clavis; assembly: GCA_954870645.1. Lineage (NCBI taxonomy): Eukaryota > Metazoa > Arthropoda > Insecta > Lepidoptera > Noctuidae > Agrotis > Agrotis clavis. Next base: position 2,692,362 of record OX940932.1, on the reverse strand, counting down.
GATTAGTACTAAAATATGACTGATAGCCGTATCTCAAAAACTAGAGCTGCTAGAAAAAAACTGAAAGTAGATTTGAAATCAGCGACCTCAAATTAGTAAAAAACAGGCATAAAATTCCATGCAACAAAAAAAAAAGTTTATTTTGTTCCCTTGTGTTATCTTTGTACTTGCATTTTGTTTGTATCGGTGCTTAGAAACGTTTATTATAATAAAGCAGTTGTTCACTCATACGTTCTAAGAAATGGCTAAAAATCAAACAGCACAGATTAGATTACATAATATCATATGCACCAAAAAAGGACCGTGTTGTTATTCTTTTTGTTTACGATGCATTATGGCAAAGAAATAGATGCAAGCGATGACCTATACGAACATAATCAGTATAATGCTTCAATTGCTGGGGCACAGGCTTCCTCTCTATGAAAGGTGCTGTAATCCACCATGTGGGCTCCATGCAGATTGGTAGATGTCACATGTTTTCGTATTTTTGGCACAAATTGCACTTCAAACAAATCTGAGACGAAATACTAAAACCACAAGTGCGTGTCGATACGCTTTACCAGATAGATCATGAGTGTAGGTACAGTGCGACGTAAAACAAATAGAATTATTATAAATGTTGTAGGCATTAGACTAATAATTATATGGAAAATCCTGAACCCTAATTAGTACATACGCAAGCAGAATACACAAAAACTCTTTTTACGTAAAATCGCAACTAATTTGGTAGTGCCTCTTATTATGAGAAGAAAAAAAACAAAATGACGTAACGATACGTTATCATTATCCTCTAGCAGCCATGCAGGATGTCATAGGAACCTACTGCAGCCTCGTCACATGAATCTGCTGCGGAAAGGAAGAAGCGTTGCCATAATTTGTACTCCAAAAATGTCTAAAACATCTGAGTAATTTTTTGCTATATGAGTCCTAACATTTTCATTGAAAATTTTGAAAAATATTTTTTTGTAACTAAAATGTAAGAAAAATATGATTATTTATGTACACATCAATGCTACAGCTACTATCATAATATCAAGACACATTATAGTCTAGTTAACTCATTGTATTTTTTACCTAATTCCTTTATTTGTGTAATGTGTCTGATGGACACTACTGGTCCCTTACGTTAGAAAAGCATACTGGGTGGTTAAGGGTTAAATAAGCCGGCGATATTTCGACGGATAAAAATTAAACTAGCGAGGGTTCGCTGAACGGAGTCATTAGTTTCTACTTTACGGGAAGCGGGCCTAAATAAAGTATGAAGGAAAATCGACATTCGTATAAAACAGAACTAGTGATTTAGTGAAATGCATAATTTCTCTAAATCACTAGTTCAGTGAACTAGTCCAGGGAACTGGTCCAGTGAACTAGTTCAGTGAATCATCTCATTCAGGAACTCGTTCTGATTTGCTGGACTAAATGAAGTACTGAACTAAATGAATGAACTACTTCATCAAGTGAAAAGATATACTTCATTCATTTCTTTTTACTGACACATTTTGCGCATCTCTATTCCAGGGCCGCGGTGCCGTTTTTAGATAGGCTCGCGACAAGTGGAAGGCGCTTGGCATTATTTATACTGGGGCACCGTAGGCGCATTCATGGTTGCGTTATAAACTGCAAGATTGTTAGTCGAGTTGAGAGACTGGTGAGATACCCACCATACAGATATTTAATGTTTTTTTTTGCGATTGTATGACCTGGAAATTAAGACCTTTAAGTCAAGGATGGCAACTTGCGGATCTAAAACCGCCTCTATAGCAATGTTGCTAACGAAATTGAGACACCAAATTCTTAAAGTGGAATATTCTATTCTATTGCTCAAGCAATAGAGTAGGTTATTGATAAAAAACAACATTGCTAAAGTGGCGCTTTACATTTGCTGGTTTCCCAGTGAAACAAACACCGGAGCACTGCTAAGGCCCGTAATCCACCAAAGCGGAGAGGAGAGGAGATGTGTTTGAATAACCAATCAGATGTCAACTGAAGCTAAGCGGAGAGGAGATGTGGACATCTGATTGGTTATTCAAACACATCTCCTCTCCTCTCCGCTTTCGTGGATACCGGGCCTAATGCATGGCGTACTTTTGAACGCACTGATTGAAATGTATCACTCTATGGAATACCTAAGAGTAGATATTGATTGTCTACTCTATACTACCGCTAGATTATTTATTAGCCGTAATGGCGTGACTATGTTTGAGAATTAATTAGTGAGATGAATATACAGAACCCCTATTTATATGTGATACATTATTCATATTTACTATTCAAAACTTTATCATTTATTGATAGGAACGATACAAGCAGAGTAAATACTTCTGATAGATACGGATTAACCAGTCTGTTATTCTAATTATATTCATATACGAAGGCTACTGATATATTCGTTATATGTCCTACAAAAATATTATAAATAGTGTATATTTTATTCTACTTCAATAGTGCACGATTTTATCTTGAGTACGATGTATGATCATTTTCTTTTTTAAATGTTGCCTTTTCTAAAAAAAAAAAATATTTTAAGTCATATATACACCAAACTACCACCGACGATCATAAAAATACTCATATCTAGCAATGAAAACATAACATTCGGCAAAAAAAGAAAGATTCAAGAGAAAAATCTCTTTCATGTTTGTATAATAGTTTTTTTATTTTATTATCCCATCCTTTGTCCCGCCATTTTTTATTTATAAAATCTGCACTATCAAAGTTTGAGTTATATGTGTAACTACGAGTACTACAGTATAAATAGAATATGATCATGTACATCGATCAGCTTGAAGACACATCAATTTACAATATTGTGAAGTTACAATTTTCTTACATCAGGGCCGTCTTTTTCAATGATCACTCTGGACATTTTTGCCCAGGGTCCCAAGTTCCTGTCAGCATTATAGCAGTAACTATCGACTTACATAGAAAACCTCATACCAGAGGGTTTATAAAAACATTTTCGCGAAGTTGACATAGTTACCCCATCGTCTTTTCATTAGTTTTATTTTTCAAGTTGCGTACGCTTCACTTCTGCTGTTCTACATTTATTGGCAAGATGTGCTAGTCAGTTGTTACTGTTCAGTAACTTGTAGTGTTTATGACAATATTAGAATATCGAGTCTTGGGCTGGTTACGGCTGTTCGGGTGAGAAAGAGACCTGTTAAGTTGGGTACTCACTCAGCAGTGTTGCATGTAACGTATCAGATACGGTATCAAGTGAGTACGTAGGCACGAGCCCGCTAAGAACCGCTCGCGTGTGGAGCGCTGTAAGCTCGCACTGACCCGCCGAGTGGCTTTATCACTGCGAACATAAAGGCGGCTCGCAGTGTGCTCGGACGAGCCATACTCACTTGCAGGTTGATACAGTATCTGATACGTTACAGGGAGGAGGTGGGCTGGTTGGAATAAGCCACCAAAGGCCACTATGGCCCACGCACAATGGTCCACATGAAGGACTAAGTGCGGAAACCATAACCCCTAACATAGAACATAGATACGTTACATGCAAGTACCCAGATTTTAGTTTCCCGGAACGGAGATACACTCGAGGCGCTAAAACATCGTTTGACAGTGACGTTGATTGGTCCGCACGCGACCCACACCGGGTAAAGCCCGTACCGCATCCCACGCCACCTGCACACTGCCGCAAGCGCATCGTTTCACAACGAAGCGGAGCGCCTTTGCTCCGGAAGTACAGTCGACATTTTTAGTAGATTGATTGACACAAGATTTCTAACGTAGTAGTGACGTAGTACAATGTAAACCCAGTTTTTAGGGTGTGAGTGATTCTGCTACAGTGACCTTTTGGGTCCATTCCTACACACAACCCAATGATATCGGAGCGCTATATATAAAAGAATTATTATCCAAAATCCAGACCATCTACAATTGTAACAACAGTCTAGATATTTTCCTTGAAATAAAAAAAATATATAAAAGGAACCTCAAATAATTTATTTTCGGTTTTTATGAGAACGCAAATCCACTATTTCTATCTTCTTTTCTTACTTATTTTTCTTCCTTATACATTCAAGTCTTGGGGAAGGATCTTGATAATTCAAGACTGACTAAATTAAATGCTACTTTCATACATACAACTAAAGTCAAATAAAAGCGCACTTAAATAAAGTGAACAATACACTACCATAGTCAAGTATGGTCTTTACCCGCTGTCACCTAGCGGCATGATTAGTGAATATTATAAACAAACGAACGATATTAAACTCTAGGTTAGTGGAAGTTTGTAACGTTAAATACCGCGTGTTGAACGTACAATTCCGTTTGGCGGCGCTGCCGAGTCCACTCCATACTGTTTTGCCTGTAACAATTGCAAACATTTTTGGAAATTGTTGCGTTACTGTCATTTTATACACTTGTGTAGAATTCAAGCAATGTAGTAGAAACAATTTTATGGTGTCTCCAAATTAAAATCTGGGGGCACGGTAGCACGAATGCCCACGGTAGCACGAATGCCAAGTCGAGCAAAAACCTATCTTTTTCAGTTAACCGTTAACTGAACAGTTAACATTTTGTTTATGAGACAGAGACGGTATATTCTCAAATTATATTCAATTTGAACATATCGACGTAAATCAATCAAATTGCATCATTATTTCGTAGTAGCAAGGTCGATTTTCATTTTTAGTTAGTAGAAATTGCAAAACTCGAATTGTGTCACGGGTCAGGCTTCCTTACACAAAAGAGATATAGTAGACGCGTAGAGCACTGTACCTGTCAGTCACTAGACAGGGACCTCCTCTGCTTCCTTCTCCCTCTGACGCACGGCTACCGCTGTCTCCACGAGCAGGTACAGACACTTGAACTTGTCGCGTTCGCCCTCACTGCTCACATTGGTTGGCACCACCTGATAACAAGAATATTTAACATTACAAAGGGAAGTGGGGGCGGGTATTTGGTATTCGGGTATTTTTTATTCGTGGTGAAATCATGAATTAATGAGTCCTACCCAGGGTAGGGCAGGAGGGACTGTCAGACTTGTACTGACTAAAATCCACGGTGTCCTTCAATAGCCCTTTACGTTCCGGGGTCACGGTAATTCGTTAGTCCCGCGACCCCGGCAGGCTTTGGCCCTCTGAGGTGGGTTTTTTTTTTTTCCTCTTTATTTGTTTAGGGGTTTTTATCGATACCGATATGGCAACCCCATCGTACCTTTAAGAATTCTAGAGTATATTAAGCTAACTGGGGTGGGTATTTAGAAATATCGATGAGGGCAGCCCTTGTCTGACTACGTTGAAGTCTGTTTCCAGTGTAACAATGCTACTGTACCTGTATGCGCCTGCGCAGCGGGTGTGGCAGCTGCGGCAGGTGCGCCAGCTGCGGGTGCCAGCCGCCCGCCTCCCCGCTGCCGCCCGCCCCCTCCGAGCCCTCCTCGGACTATGTTTCCAGTGTAACAATGCTACTGTACCTGTATGCGCCTGCGCAGCGGGTGTGGCAGCTGCGGCAGGTGCGCCAGCTGCGGGTGCCAGCCGCCCCCCTCCCCGCTGCCGCCCGCCCCCTCCGAGCCCTCCTCAGACTCCGAGGTGCGCACCGACACCACGCCCGCGCCACGGCTAGAGGGACAAATATAAACAGGTTATTACGCGCACCTTTATTCCAAAATTAAGCTCTGACCAAACTGATGCGAATTCTGCAAAGGACCCCAATTCTGCCCCATCTATTCGAAATCATAATTTGGGATATATCATTATTAGTATCCAGAATTTGATTAGCGATGCTATTGAATGGTGTCAATACAGGGTGGAATTTTGTAATGCCACCCGGGAGGGAAAGTACTCTTATTACTGCAGATAGAAAATTTTACTCAAAGGAAACATTCCTTTATTTTTGAATAAAAATAAAAACTTTTTCAAAAAAAATGTAACCGCCTTCAAAAACAATCACAAAAAAGTGTAAAATAATCTACAAAATTTTTTTTTTTTTTTTTTAATATTTATTTGCAAACATGCGATCGGTTCTTGAACCATAAGCAGTTGTTTTAAGAGAGTGTTTGGCATGTTAGGCTTGCCCTCCCATTGTTAGGCTGCCTTTGTATATTGCTTTACTCAGTGTATATTATCCCAAGTGTGCAGTCTTTTAAGACGTCTTGTTGGCAGCGATTTACTTAGAGCCTGAGCAAGTCGGTTTTCGTGATTTATTATCCTCTCTCTGTAAGCTTTTGTCATAATACTGATTTCCTCTTTGATGGTGTGAACTTTCAGATAATCATGGATTTCATCCATTCTTGTATACCATGGGGCATTCACTATGGCTTTAAGCACGCCATTTTGAAACCGCTGGAGTATTTCAGTGTTTGAGGTTTTTGCTGATCCCCACAGCTGTATGCCGTAAGTCCAGACTGGTTTTATAACTGCTTTGTAAATCAATACTTTGTTATTGACAGAGAGTCGAGATTTTCTTCCCAATAACCACTCTAGTGTTCTCCATCTGTGATTGAGTTCATCGCGCTTTATTTGGATGTGAGTCTTCCACGTCTGTTTGCGATCGAGGTAGAATCCGAGGTACTTTACTACAGTATTGTGTGGTAGCTGCTCATTACCCAGTTTCACAGCAGGGCAGTCTCCCTGTTTAAGGGTAAATGTGATGTGGTTGGATTTAGCTGCACTAGCTTTGATACGCCAGCTCTTCATCCAGGTATAAAGCTTATCCACGTGCGACTGTAGCTTACTGGAAGCTATTTCTGGGTTGGCGTCAGATGTCAGCACTGCAGTATCATCGGCAAATGTGGCTGTCATTACAGTTTCCGATTCAGGGACATCTGCTGTGTATATCAGATACAGGAGGGGCCCCAGGACAGAGCCTTGTGGGACTCCAGCTCTTATGTCGTAAAAGTCTGAGACGGCATCATTAATTTTAACAAAGAATATACGATTTTCCAGATAAGATTTCAATGTCAGGAATAGGTTGTGTGGTAATGTTTTTTTCAGTTTATACAGCAGCCCAGGGTGCCAAACCTTATCAAAAGCTTGCTGTACGTCGAGAAACACCCCTGAGCAGTATTTTTTGCTTTCGAGAGTATTTCTAATATGTTCACACACTCTATGGACTTGTTCTACTGTCGCATGTCGTCTTCGAAATCCGAACTGGTGTTCTGGGATAGTAGCGTTTTCGTTTAAGTATTTACTAAGCCGTTTTGAGATTATTTTTTCATAGACCTTTGACAGTACAGGAAGCAGGCTTATTGGTCTGTATGAAGACGTAAGGTGCGGTGGCTTTCCCGGTTTAGGGATCATAGTTATTTGAGAAACTTTCCAGATGTTGGGGTAGTACGAGGTTCTTAGAATAGCGTTAAATAGGGAGGTGATGAACATTATTCCTTTTTTCGGCAAGTTTCGCAATATTTCTGCAGTCAGAAGGTCAAAACCTGGAGCTTTTTTGAGTTCCAAATCAAGGATGGTGCGACGCACTTCTGCAGGCGTGCAGCATTGGAGAGGGCGGCTTAGTTGGAGGAATCTACAAAATAACTTTTCTTTCGGAACTCGGTGCCTTTGTTTTTTTTCTTTTCATTGTCTTTTTAGCCACCGACTTCCGAAAGAAAAGTTATTTTGTAGATTATTTTACACTTTTTTGTGGTTGTTTTTGAAGGCGGTTACATTTTTTTTGAAAAAGTTTTTATTTTACTCGTTTTAGTTTAAATATTCAACCCGAATTCTTGTCAAGAACATTATTCTCTTACATGTGCACTAGAATTTTGTAATCCTTCGCACCACTACTTACATCACTCATGTAAGTACACATTAAGCTAATAAAATTCCATATCTCAAAAATTACTGAACCGATTTTGATGAAATTTGCAGTATTCTCTTAGTTAAATGATACCTAGTACAACAAAAAAAGAATTACTTAAATCGGACTTGTAGTTCCGGAGATATGCGAACACAAAGTAAATCAATCGATGCCTACTCCTTACTGTTAAGGAGTTGTACCTTCCATCATCAGGTCATCCACCTGAGATGATGATTATCAGATGCAAATACTTGAACAGCTTTAGAAAATATATGAAATTGGTACTGTGTGCCTATAAAATTTGAAGGTTGCCCTCGATTTCCCTAGGATCCCATCATCAGATCCTAACCTGGTGATCATGGGACCAATTGGAAAGTATACCCTTTCAAACAGAAGAAAAAATTTCCAAATCGGTCCAGGCGTCTTCGAGAAATCGGGGAACATACATAAAAAAACATTCCGACGAATTGAGAACCTCCTCCTTTTTTTGAAGTCGGTTAAAAAAGCAAACTGCATGCAAAGATCTTCGAAAATTCTCTTCTCCCACACCCGGGAATCGAACCGGCTAAAATCTGAAAAATTATACCCTGTACTTTTATTGCATCGATCGTTAGGGTGCTCCCACATCTATCGACGCGGAATCGGCTTAGCCGGTCCAAAAATCCTTTATGTCAACGTAATAAGGGTGTTACTAATACCATTCGCATCGGCTCGGCTCGATGTTTAGTTTTTATAAAATCGACATTTTTTTTCAGCAAGCTATTTAGAAAAAAAATATTTCTTTGAAACTTAATATGATACGCAATTATTACCTTAGGTAGAAAAATCGACGGCGTTTTTTATGCTGCATATTTTAGGTACTCAGGAACTTCGATAGACCCAGACATATACGAGGTTTTTAGTCTTTATTTTTTTCTCGGCTGTTCCGTCGTATTTGGAAAAGTTATTTTATACTGAAATTATGCCCTTCATTTTCCTTGCGCACCACAAAAATACCACATTCCAATTGCGTGGAATTAATGTCCGAAAAATGGTCTTCATAAAACACTGTGCACAGGGCCTGTGGCCACAGGCGCCGCGCCGAACAGATGCGGACATCCGTCGCGTCAGCTGTTCGGAGGAGTTGACAGCCGAACGTAAGTGAACAGCCGTCGCGACGGCCGTTCGGAGTAATCGACTGCCGATAGCATGCGAACATCCGTCGCGGCAGCTGATCGGCGGTAGGAAGAGTAGTGTGATGATACGCACTCGGCTTAAGCAGATTCCGCGTCGATAAATTTGGGAGCACCCTTAGGGTCAATTATAAGGATGAAATCTCTCTAACAAACATGATTAATTAAATAAAAGGAAAACCAGGAAAGAAGAAGACACTTTATTAAAGGGTACTAAACATTTATTCGTTATAAGAATAAATTTGTGTATCCAAGAGAATGGAGCCCATTTCGAGCAACTAAATAGTTAGTTTACCATTTTCTAAATTTTTTTTTTTTTTTTTTTTTTATTATTTGCGATCAGTGCTTAACACTATAAGCAAATTTGGTGAGAGCGTTGTGGCGGTTAGAGTGCGTCCCCCAGCGAAGACGTCTCCTCATCGTCTGTGCATGTATTTTATATGATGTCCTTTCGTTTAAGGCGCTTTGTGTAGCTACGTATCGTAAGCTGTGTTGCCAATATGTTGGGATGTTTCGTTAGCTTCTCCCGGTATTTCTTGGTGACATTTTGGATTTCGTCCTTTATTGTGGGCATATTCAGATGTTCATGAATTTCTTGATTGGTGATGTACCATGGGACGTTGCTGATTGTTCTCAGTATTATGTTTTGCATTCTCTGCAAGCATGAGATGGTAGAGTTGCTGGCGCTACCCCAGAGTTGTATGCCGTACATCCATACCGGTTTCAAGATAACTTTATAGATGAGTAGCTTGTTATCCATTGATAATTTGCTGTTACGACCAAGATGCCAGAGTAAGTGCTTGAAGCGAATGTTGAGTTCATCTCTTTTCTTTTTAACATGTTGGTTCCATGTCAGGCGCCGATCCAGTTGTAATCCAAGATAACGGACACTGTTCTGGTGTGGTAAGGTGGTATCTTCTAGTTGGACAGGAGGACAGTTGCCTTTTCGAAGTGAGAAGGTAATGTGGACAGATTTTGAAGCGTTTGCTTTGATTCGCCAGTTCTGCAGCCACTTCGTAGTTTTGTTTAGAGCATTCTGAAGATACTTTGAAGCAGTGCTCGGATCTTTATCGCTAGCAAGGACAGCGGTATCGTCAGCGAACGTTGCAGTTGTGGTATTATCTGCTTCAGGTAAGTCGGCTGAGAAAATCGTATATAGCACAGGGCCCAGAACAGAGCCCTGAGGAACACCAGCGCGTATCTCGCAGAATTTTGAGACTTTATCCTCTTCCTTGACCTGGAATAGTCTTTCGGTTAGGTATGACGCCAAAATTTGGTGATAGCTGTGTGGAAGGTGATTTTTGATTTTGCAGAGGAGGCCTTCATGCGATACAGCCGAGTAATACTCTTTCTCTTCAAGGGTTTTTCTAACTCTTTCGTATACTCTATGAACCTGCTCCACTGTAGAGTGCTGCTGCCTAAAACCAAATTGGTGAGCCGGTATAACCTGATTTTCTTCTAAAATAGGGAGTATTCTGCGCAGGAGTAATTTTTCAAAGATCTTTGATAGTATTGGGAGTAAGCTAATAGGCCTGTATGAGCTGACTTCATTGTGAGGCTTGCCATCTTTGTGTACCATCGTAATTTTCGTAAATAATTAAATTAATTTAACCCTTAAAGTCACTTTGCATAGTATACTATACACTTGAATAAAAAGAAATATTTTGAGGAAGAAACTATTTTAAAATTAAATGTTTTTACCAAAAAGGAATTTCAGAACATTCCTCTTTTTAATAATAAATAAATGAAAGTATTATCTTGGGTATATTTGTCAATTTTGACATAAATGCGAAACCATACCGTAGGAATCCTGTTTATGTCAGTGTAAAATTTATTATAATTCCTTATTCATTATGAAAATATGTTCTGTGATTTGTGAATTGAAATCATAAATATATTGTGCTCCTGCTAGTGCTAAATTATCTACGTTATATACAAGTTTTCATTGCTTTTTACGACCACAATCTTGGGTGTATAGCATACTATACATTGCGACGGTTTGCTAAAAAAATATCTTGATATTGATGTATATCATTCTATACATTGCCAACTTATGGGTGGTGGTGATATCATTGATGATTCTTCATTTAGACTTGGAATCTAGATGTTTGAAGCCCCAAAACTGTTTCCGAAAGCGGCAAAGATCCAACACCACTCACAATTAATCATTTGACAGCATTTCCTTTCGATACGCAATGCAATTTCAATGCTATACCATCTATCGTATCATTACCCTCCTTGCAGTTAAACCGTCACTGTTTCCGCCGGAAACTTCATCTAAATGTGACCATAGAAAATGTAGAGGTCCTATACTTGCTGTTAACAGGATAAAAAGACGAAAAATACCGAAATTCTAACTTTTTTTTGCAATGGTTTAAGAGAAGATTTTAATAGGCAGCTGAATTGTCTTATCAAGGCTTTCAGGAAGCTGTTTCATGAATTGATTGATGGTGGACTACTGCTATCGATTTTCCCGGAAGACCTTATACCTGATATAGCAAATAACACTATCTTATATACCATTTTCGACGGGAAAGTCAACACAAGCACTTACAAAGGGTAAAGTTGTTTTTTCCCATCAATATGTTGATGGGAGATGTGTTTATGCCACTTATGCAACACCGCAAGGATTATTGGTAGACTACGGCAAGATTGCAGACATTATGTTTTTCAAAAGTTTTCATCTGAAAGATCACTCTCTGAAACACAGAAAGTATCTGAGGTTCAAACATTGCAATAACGGCCAGGGTAGTACTCGTTGTACCTAGTTCAAAATGTCCACCTTTGTTACGGGGTTAAAATGAATTGTTTTGTAGCTTATCATAAGCACTGATTGTCATTATTTTATAATAATTTGAAGCACATTTGTCGTTCTATTATTTTGATCAACCTATGTCAAAAGTGTATATTGTATATTATACTATACGCCCCTTACAACTAAGAATTACTAACGTTGGTGGCAATGTATAGTATAATATACACTAATTATCTCAGAAGACCAACTAATTAGATTTTTTTTACTATTTTTCCTATCCTTATTATGGGTCAAATAATCATAAACAAGAATAATTTTGATCTTTTATTTCGATGAAATGTTTTGCGACTTTAAGGGTTAAGATTTCTTGGTTTCATGTTTGTTAGAGAGATTTCATCCTTATAATTGACCCTAACGATCGATGCAATAAAAGTACAGGGTATAATTTTTTCAGATTTTAGCCGGTTCGATTCCCGGGTGTGGGAGAAGAGAATTGTCGAAAATCTTTGAATGCAGTTTGCTTTCTATTCAAAAATAAAGGAATGTTTCCTTTGAGTTAAATTTTCTATCTGCAGTATTAAGACTAAGAGTACTTTCCCTCCAGGTAGCATTACAAAATTCCACCCTGTATAATACACCTAAAAAAATGACTAAGTATATTATAGGCATTTAAAAAAATTATAGGTTTTTTTTTACGATAATCGACTTCTAAACGCATTAATCGACTTCTATAATAGAATATTGCAGTTTTACTTTTCATCAAATTGGACCTGAGACTCTTTAGTGTTTGCGCTTCTTCATAGAGTTGGATTTTGAATCAATTGAAAAAAAAAGCACAAATAATGCGCAAGAGCACATAGTCGCGACCCACAACCCGCGAGATTAAAATCTATGTATACGACGCGTGGCTTAGTTTAGAGTAAAAGCCCGAAAATGAAAGCCATTGAGGAAATGGAAATTTAAGACACACTCGAATAATCGTTCTGTCATCTCATTCATGAATTGACAGAACAGAGTGTTTTATGTACGTTAATTAGAACCAGAACAATGGCAAGACGAATAGCATCAGACTAATGAACAATTACTGAGATTGTATTAGTATGCAAATTGAGATTCTAACAAAATTTAGCAACTTCAATAGAATTTCAACTGACTGCTCATCATCTGCCTAGAATTTTCCCAACAATGTTGGGGTCCTATTCTAGTGTGACAGCTGATAGCAAAAATGATTGATGAACATCTAAAAATTACAGCTATGACCTATAGCTTTACGTCAAAATCAACTTGCAGCTGTTATTTAGCTGCGTTAACATTTTGTACCGCCTTTACGACGCACCCAAAAAAAAAGCATTCAGTAATTTTGCATTGTTATTAAACAGTAAATTTTAAAAGGCACCTTTCTCATCAAACCCCTGAACGTTACAACATTACAAAACGGCGCATTCAATCTAAGGCCGAAAATCCACAATCGCTCGGGTTGTAAAGTCGTAACATTCACAAAAGCCCTATCAGAAACCAACCCTCGAGCAGCGGGGTGTAGTTCCCGGTCCTCCGGTCCGTACCGTATGACGGACTGCCACACAGAGGGGTCGTATTTGACCTCCTCCTCTGAGACAGCGCTAGACGAGTATCCCTCCTCTCCGTCGGCTATTTCGTCGCCATCACTTCTGTAGACTAGGAGACCGTCGCTGTATTCTTGTTCGGCGCTGCGGTCTGCGTCGCCGTCGTTCTGTAGAGAAAGTAAACAGTTTATAAGGATTTTTTTTTGTTCAAAAAAAATTAATTTGTTTGCGTCAGTTCCCTACATTACTTGACTCAAGGGGGTTTACCTTTACTCTGCTTTATAAAATGGGTCAGGAAATGTACACTGACTGTACTATCAGGGCTACAATTTCGATTTTTTTAAGTTATTACTAAAAGCGGGGGATAAAAGCATTTTTTTTACATTTGTATCTACTGTTTACAGTAGGCCAACTTAATACTTAGTCTCAACAAGAGGGGGTATCGTTACCCAGTAACTGGGTTGTGACCCAACTTTTTTGTGCGTTTTAAAATTATCAAATGAGTCCTCCCACCCAGGCAGGGCAGAAGGGACTGTCAGACTTGTTCTGACTAAAAACCACGGTGTCCTTCAATAGCCCTTTATGTTCCGGGGTCACGGTAGCTCGTTAGTCCCGCGACCCCGGCAGGTTTTGGCCCTCTAAATGTGGACCCCACTTAGGAAGACGCTTAATATAATACCTACTAATGGTATTCAGATCCATCAAGTTAGATTATTTAGATCCCAATATAGCTAGAAAAGGCTAGGAAGATAATGAGTTACCTCAACTTCAACACCATCCCAGGAGGCGACAACGACGCCAGCAGTGTTCGCATTGCCGCCAGAAGTGCCGGGCTGCTTGCGGCCGCGCCGCGAGATCGTGTAGTGCAGCGGGTCATGGCCCTCGCGGCGAATCATCTCCGGCAGGATGCGCCGGCGCGCGTTTATGAACCAATTGCATACCTGGGAGAGAATAGAAGCATGTTTATAAGAAGTCTAGACTCTAGTTCTGATTTGGTTACAATAAATAGAGCAAAGGTAGCAATTAATTTATATATATATTTTTTTAGATAATTGTAAAAATTCACCATGAAAAATCTGACAAACCAACAGTGACGAAAAAATTTGTCGACTTAAGCGCGGGACACATAGAAAAGACGTAAGACGAGGACTCGTCGCGGACGTGCGAAAATGTATGAGAGTCGCGCCCGCAACGCGTCTCTTCTGTATGTTTTACGTCGCGACGCTTCTCACATTTTGTATGAAAGAGACGCCGAAGAGACATATCGACGTCTCCGCCCCGTCTGCGTCTTACGTCTTTTCTATGTGGTCCGCGCCTTAGAGACGCACGGACGGATGAACTTCTAAAACTGCCTTGTCAATCATTATGTCTCTTTTTTTAAGTCTATTTGTCGACGGCCAATCGTTGAATTGCCACATATCGACATATCGTGATATGCCGGGAATTCATGATCTGGTGGCCTACCATGACGTCTCAAAGCGTAAGTGGCGTAAGTAAGTAAGTAAGTCGTCTAGCGCCATCTCGTTTCCACAGTGGAACCACTGTGGAAACGAGATGGCGCTAGACGACTTGTATATCTCGGTCTCTTTCCCACAGAGGAACTACTCACGCTTTGAGCCGTCATGGTAGGCCACAGGCATCTTAATCCTGCCATATTACAAACACGATTTATGTATTTTTTTTAACGTGGTAATGGTAAATCAAATGAATCCTCCCCCCTAGGGCGGGACTGTCAGACTTGTACTGACTAAAGTCCACCTCCACAGTAATCCTTCAATAGCCCTTTACGTTCCACCCTCACGGTTACTTGATGAGACAGTCCCGTGACCCCGGCAGGGCGATTTCTGCCTAAATAATTTAACGATCGGCCGATGACATAAACGTGTTGACAACTCGCAGTTGAACTGGTGGCCTACCATGACGTCTTAAAGCGTGAGTAGTTCAGCTGTGAGAATGAGATGGCGCTAGGCGACTTGTATAGCTCTGTCACTTTCCAACAGCCTAACTACTCATGGTAGGCCAGTACTAAAACAAATTCCACATGAAACGCACCTGCAAAACAGTCAAGTTGGCTTCCTGACTGAGCGCAATCTTCTCTGCATCATTAGGGTATGCGTTGTACCGGTGATCGTACAACCACTTCTTGAGTATCTTGACGGAGTGCTTGGCCAGGTTGCCGCGCCGCTTGCGGATGGACACGATGCCGGGCGGGGGGTTCGGCATGCCGTGCACGAGGCTGACCCGCCGGGAGCGGTCGGCTTCCCCATCTGTGCCGCTCTCGTTGTCGTCGGTAGACGAGGTCGACGGGAAGCGGTCGCGAGCTGCAAATAAATACCTAATACTGTTTAGAAATATGATCGTCACAGGCATTCTGTAGTTTCTACCTACTATAATAGGAAAAAAGGCAACTGTTTTGAAATTGGAATTGGCTTTAAATAACTGCCGCATTGATCTAGTAGTCGCAAGCGCGAGTGTTGAACATGAGGGTTTATGTTCTATTGTCAGGTCGAGCAATGTGTTATTGGGTTTTTCAGGAATTATTCAGTAGGAGCCACGGAGCCTGGATTTGCGGCCGGTTGATGGCAATTATAGACTCGTCCTCTATAACATGGTACGGCGAAAAGTGGGTGGGACTGGGAGCGATCAAAATACTATACTCAAACGCCGAGTTTGGATTTGGACTCAGACTTGTCTCTAGTAACAGTAATCCAGTTTACAACTTGGACGTGCATGTAATTTCACAGATATGCTTAGTTTTTATCTACATTAGAACTGTTTTTCAATTTTTATATTATGGGACCGTATGATATTAAATTGACTTGCAGCTAGTCAGTGCGTTGCGTTAGCGCGTTGATATATTTATATTATTAAATATCATAATATAAAACCAGTACGCACCTAGTACGTTTTAGGACTAAACTTAAAGAGTTCAATGGAAAATAACAGTTTCTACAATTACTGATCATAATGACCTTGTTAGTATTCTTGAAGGTATGCGGCAACAATTACTGGTTTTTCAGGCTGGGGGCTGAATAAACTTTAATTGGAATAGGCTTATTCTAGAGTCAACATACATAGATTTTCAGACAAATATAGCAAAGGAGCACTAATTACTTAGTTCACAATGTTACAATTGTGAGCGACTATATATACTAATATTATAAAGCTGAAGAATTTGGTCAAACGCTTCTATCTCAGGAACTACTGGTCCAATTGAAAGTTACAGCTTGGCCAGAACGGATTGAAACGGAACTAAAATTTTTATTTCTGACAGCGTTTTAAAATCTTTGATATTTGATGTAAACAAAGACCGCAGGTTTGTTAGATTTATTATTGTGCCATAAAACTAACGTAATAAGTGAAAAAAAATAAAATAAAATCATTCAAAGTGCTGGTAGCGCGAAGACAGTGGCGACTTCCGGTTTTCTACATTTTTATGTCAAGCTGTATTTTTGTGTAGGATAGTCTATTTATCGAGGAAGGCTATAGAGTAATAACATCACGCTACGATCAATGGAGCCGAGAAGTCACAAGGAGACATCTATAGAGCATCATAATATCATGCGCGAGTCGCGACTTTGATATTATTTATGTTATACTCAAGTTTCGAAGAAATCTGTAAAAATCACGTCGTATATGGTTTGAAAACACGCGTGACCCGATTCCATTGTCAACTCATGACTTTAGTAAATTATTTACATGTTTCATTGTTAGGGTTGTCGAGGTTTAGTTGAACGCGTTTCGGTATTTAATTTCTGGTAGTTCAGGGGAAATTAGAATACCACAAGGGATCCTTCCTTTTTTAAACAACTGCCCAAAAAAAAGGGGTGTTACCTTTGTTTTCGGGATGAGGGCGCTGCGGACATCATCGACTTGTTTTTCCACTCGTTATCTATTGCATTTTTATTCCTTATCAAGTCTACGGGGATAACGAGTCGCAAAACAAGTCTATGTCATACGATGTACCTCGATTTTGTGCTGTCCAACGACGATAGCTGCCCTAATTTGAATAAATTTAGTTCCTTCAAACATCGCTTTCATGATTTTATAGACAGACTGTATGCGAGTCTCTTTATTCCACTATAACTTCTGAATGCCTGAACAGATTTTGGATGTGTTTGATACCCCTAGAATCCTTGAAATACCGAGGGTAACAGCTATGTTACCTTTAATATAGGGACCTAAAACAAACACTTTCATTCAAAATGTTAGTTTTCTGTTTACTAGCTTATTATTTAGAACTTGTTTTTCATATTTTTAGTTCAACTTTTGACAAACGGCAGTTATGTTTTGTATATTATTGCACATCCGAATTATTGTCATAAAGAGCTTGCCCCTTAACATCACATAGCGAACTACGAAATACATTGATAACTGTAGTAGTAGTATTTTTTTACACTTTTCGAGAAACAAGCGTAAGCGTGATTATTCAATGTTATTTCTTCGAGAAAATTCAACGCTATATTAGCAAGTTGAATACTTTATATACCTTACCTACCCGTCGCCGTTAAATATTCATGCGGTATAAAAATCATCATTTATTTATGATGCTAAAAGTAAGAATCGAATCGAACAAAATTACACGTATTTTGTATGCCCTTTTTTTGGAGGGCGTAAAAACATCAAATAACTCCTAACCCTGTGTTGAGCGCAAAGGACTGTCAGACTCTTGCTGAATAAAAGTCGTTCGAAGTAACGGTAAATATTTGAGTTCCAGGGTCCCGGTAACCTGCTGGTTTGATCAGTTTAGTATTGTCTTTTCGCATTTTTTTAGTTCAACCCCTCTCCGTCTGTTTAACATTAGCTAAAGCAGGATACGTCTTGTGCGGTCTATGTCTAGAACGACACTGACGCAGGTACGTTAGTGAAGAATTGTACCATAATTTTACAAAACACAAGGCGTTGAGACTTGGGCTTCCAATTCGAATATCGAATGTTTTGTATACCCTAGAATATTAATTTGTACTGTTGACAACCCTGATCATAACAGATAGTCAACATTTGTTTTGTGAATACGTGAGTCGCATTCGTTTCTGTTTGTTCGGCATTTTCAGTAACGTGTAGGTTTGCTGACTTTTGTACCCATCTATGATACGAGTATAACGAAAATATTATTGCGAAATAAATAATAGGATTTCCGGTGTGGGAGTAAATTAGAATTTGGAATGGATTTATGGGAAAAAGATGTTTCGAAGGTGGCACAGTGCGCAGTGGCTGTGTGGACTGAGCGAATAACTGCTGCGATGAATCTCGCTCGGAATAAATATTTGTATGATCTACAAGTACATAGTTGTTTCTGGTCTGGCTGGCTGTTTGTCTAGAGTTTAAATGTTAAATCCACGACATAGGAGAAATTCCTAGTGCGGGCAAAGTTAAAAAAAATCCCATTCTAATACCCAAACCAACCGAAAGTTTTCGAAACACATCACATAAAATGATTCTAACTGCTAACATAAACAACGATATTTTCCTCCAAGGGCCCTCTAGTTAATTTTCTTAGGGTGTCATCTCGAAGAGTAAAGTATCGCGTTAGAAGTGAAGGCGGGACGGAAGTGGCCGGGTCCCGGGTGCGATCGATGCGGGTGAACGTCCGCGGGGGTGACGCAATACGTCCAAGGACAATCGTATTTACTGACAACAGGACCTGATAGTAACTTGTTTGGTCAATATTGCTTCTAAATCTTTGTTTATTTGAAGTGTCGTTGGTAACTTAAAAATAAAAAACCGGCCAAGTTGGAGACGGACCCGCGCAAGGCAGGTTCTGTTCCATAGTCTCATCTAGGTATAAAAAGGCAAAAAAAGCCTATTTAAGGGAGCCCATTAAGTTATTTATCTGTTGTTACAGGCGGCAACAAAAATACAGATGAGCTGTCAGCGCGGTCTTAGTAATAGGGTTCCGTTTCACCCTTAGGGTACGGAACCCGGACAGTCAAGCAAGACCTTTTTCTCAGGAACGAGTAGAGTAATCATTTAAGATCAAGCGGAAACATCTAAACAATCTTTTCAAATAACATTCCGTTAGATAAAACAGTTTCAGAGCCAGTTGCTTGATCAGTACTTCAGAGTAAACTAAGTTTTTTTTTTTTTTAACTAATAATATAACTATTTAGTTAAACTATAACTATTTAGTTAAATACCACACATTTTAATAGACATTCGTTAATAAATGTATCGCATAAGTTACTAGTTAACTTCACTACTAACCAAACAACTGGTCCTCAACGTAGCTTAGCGAAGGGCGAAGACAAAGCAGTGTTCTAGTAAACCCGTCATTGTTCGTATTGTTTTGCAAGTGGAGACGTACTAGAGCACAATGTGCAGAGCTCGTACCCTGGACGTATGTGTTGTTATGTCAACCAACACCACACCCGCTACAAAGCAGCGGTGACAGGAGAAAATAACATGAGAAACAGAAAAAAATACGGTATTATTTTATGTTTTCAATTTAAGTTGTAGGTACATGTCTTCTGGACTCAGACTTGAAGGAAGACATTCGGTAGGGTAGGGTCATTTCTGGAGAAAAAAATGTGTAGGATAAGCGACTCTAAAAGTCAGTCAGTCAGTCAGTCAGTCATCATCATCATCATCTGCCTGTAACATTCCCACTGCTGGGTGGGACACAGGCCTCCTCTCTGTGAGAAGGAGTGGGCCATAATCCACCATGTGGGGCCAGTGCGGGTTGGTAGTGTAAGTGCAGAATAACATTATTATGTGTTCAAAAAGCCATATTTGACGGCACGGTTGTTGCAGTCATGCAGTGGCTGAGCGATAGGACTGCTGCGCTGTGTGTCGCGGGATCGATTCCCGCACGGAGCAAATATTTCTATGATCTACAAGTAGTTGTTCCGGGTCTGGGCGTTTGTGTATAGGAGTTCATATTTATGTTTCTCGCACCCACGACACAAGAGAAATTCCTAGAGAGTAATGTGAGTAATGTCATTGTCATGTCACAATGTTACAATCTGTTTAGATTTATGTATAACTAGCGACCCGCCCCGGCTTCGCACGGGTGCAATGCTGATACTAAATACACTACAGAAAAAAACTGCGCAAACGCTACGTCCCGCAATTTTTAAATCTGTAATATCTTCGAAAATATTCACTTAAATCATACGGTGTAAAGGGCCATATAGATCTATATTAAATGAACAATGTATTCAAGGTATTTAATTGGTTAAGGATTAATGCTGTATTGGTTAAAATCGCTTCGAAAATTAGCCATTATTTGTCGTAAAAAGTACATGACAAAAAAAAGTTATTGTGGGTTATCCATAAGAGATAGACATATACCATCACGGACTTTTCTGTAGACCTTTTCAATGTGTACAATACTTAGTACATTATTTTGATAAAACTCGTAGGGTTCAGCCTGCGTTTGCAATGTAAGCGGAAAAAATGTAATTATTTACGACATCACATTAGAAACCTCAAAAATAACAGTACTTCTCCACTATTTAATGGATGTTATTATACATATAAACCTTCCTCTTGAATCACTCTATCTATTAAAAAAAACCGCATCAAAATCCGTTGCGTAGTTTCAAAGATTTAAGCATACAAAGGGACATAGGGACAGAGAAAGCGACTTTGTTTTATACTATGTAGTGATGTGGCAAAGGGTACATAGTATGTAAACACATACTATGTACCTACATTCTAAAATCCAGAATAAATCAGTTTTATTTACCTACAATAGCTATAGAACCAACTGAAAGCATAGACAGCGAGTGGACATTACAACAGGAACACAATCTTTGTATCTGCGCGGGACAGCAGCCAAGATAAGAGACTGACATCACAGCGCCGGTTTAGGGTTGATACACACAGAGACACGACGCTACGCGACTCAAAATCTAAGTTTATTTACTGCACGAAAAGATGCACATTACACCTATGACACGAAGCAGTGCCACGCCGCCGCATGCACATTATAAAATCTAACTTTATGACAAAAATATACATCTTATCGTATCTCTCTGACGCGACTGTCGTAACGTGACGATAATGGAAATCTATTATTGTCACGTTACGACGACTATCGCGTCGCGTCTCGGTGTGAACTGACCCTTACAGACCGTTCAGTTGCGTAAACTGCACCGCGCGCGGTAATGCAATATGATCTACCTTGTTGTAAAGTGTTGTAATCATTGTTTAAATTATAACCAGGTAGGTACTAGCTGCACCCGGTCCTTTAAGAGAATAGCCTACTTCTGCGGCGTATGAGATTGCAGGCGGCGAGCAATGGGTAGCTCGCCGGCCGATCAAGGCTCAGGCGCGGTCTGTTTTGTGAGCAAACTGATACCATGTGTCAAACGCCTGCTGTGCTCGCGGGCACCATGACCCTAGAACAAAAAGGACATCCGAAGGGATACAGGGTCGTCTCATGTTTCGAGTTTTCAATTTACTATACTTTCACTAAGCTCATTTCCTACTTAATTTCGAAGAATCTCTATCATTACATGACTATAGTGATGTCGAACTTCAGTATTTCGCACAAGCGTGCATTCGTCGAACTAATGAGTCGCAATGTCGCAATACACAAGAATCGCACATCCGTTTGTCGAACTACAATTTTATTTTATAGTAGGTACACCCGTTAGACCGTTTAGAATCAGGTGCGGTCCCAAAGTATTTATGACTTTTATTTAGTATCCTACATTATGACTTTTTGTCGACAATCGTTTACCGATCGCCACGCAGTTATCCACTGGTTAGAGACGAGCTATTATAAAAGTATGTACAGACGCCAGCAGGCCAACCTACCCAAATCTGTCAAATTTTACCACTCGAACATTATTAACCTTTTGCTATTGTGATAAGGTTAATTTATTAAAGTTTGACACATTGCCGTAGGTTGATGTGCTGGCGTCTGTATTTAAATGCTTTCACAAAATGATCTATACGTAAAACGCAACATTATGGCTTTTGTATAAAAAAAAAAATAGCTGAACTCTTGACCCGAATGGCGTCAAAAAATTCAAAAATGATAATTCGAGTCTATTGTAATTTCGCAAGTTTGTGCTGTAACAATGATTGATGGTTCGCGTTATAAAATGGGGCAGCAGGACTTGTAGACACAGTTTATTTGCAATCTAAATATTTTGAAGATATTGCTTCATACTGGTAGAAAGCAGATTTTCTTATAAATTTTGTGACTGGGAACAACTAGGTACTTGTACATCATACAAATATTTTTGTATGAGGTACAAGTAGTTACCACAGTGGCCTAGCGATCAACTGCTGCGCTACGTGTCGCAAGTTCGATTAAAATCGAACTATTCTAACAACATTTTTTTTTGTGGTCCCACACTAGGAATTTCTCCTGTATTGTGGGTGCATTGTTACATTGTTCATTAAGTGTTGTTCTGTTGGCCCTGCTGAATCTGTTCAGATTCAAAGCCAACCTGGACAGGGCAATGAGTTACTAAACTTCCTTCCGTTTCCATTTATTGTCCGTGGTACTACCAGTAGTACTACAGGAAAAATAATTACCTACCAAGAGATCTAGTAGTACCACGAGAAATTTAAATTTACCAGTGGTACTACTCGTTTACTATGCCGGTGTTGTGGGACTGTCTACACAGTTAACCATGACCCTGGAATGAAAATGGCAATTGCAGGAACACAGTAGATTTTAGTCAGTACGAGTCCGATATTCTTTTCCACTCCACACAGGGCGAGAGGCCTCTTATGACGATTTTAAAAACTAAAAATAAAAACTAGTGCAAAGCAATATGGAGATGGTATTCGGAAGATTATACAGAGAACTTTGAATAATTTGTCTATAATACAAAATAAGTGAGTAGTACCACAGGTAAATAAAAATTTCCAGTAGTACTACTAGATTGCTTGGTAGTAACACAGGTATTGTTTTTCCTGTGGTACTACTGGTAGAACATCGGGTAGTACCACGGGCAAAAAATGTCCGTTTCCTCCTAGTCTAAAAAATTGGTAATCTTAATTCCATTACATAATAATAACAATATTCCACAACTATCACACAACGCCATCTAGTCCTAAGCTAAGCAGAGCTTGTGTTATGGGTACTAGACAACTGATAAACATACTTATACATATATTTCTAAATACATACATATTATAGATAAATTACACCCAGACACAGGACAAATGATCGTGCTCATCACACAAACATTTGTCCTGGGTGGGAATCGAACCCACGACCTCCGGCATAGCAGTCAGGGTCACTAACCACTAGACCAACAGGTCAGTCAATTACAGACAATGAAATGGGTATTATTAAATAAAAAAATAAATTCATTGAGTAACAAAGAAGTAAAAATGTATGGACGTAATCAAATTATTCCAAAACAATTCAACTTGATTACAACCAAATTGAAAATATCAACAAAGCGACAAAGGCGACACCTGGTGTAGCGCGTGATTGAACTAAAATTGACTACAATTCCAATGGCGGGCGGGCCGGCCGCCAGCCGCCATCTTGTGACTTGACTGCTGAGTGCTGTCAATTTACTGTCACCGCGACATTTTATAAAAGTCAAAAGGAATTCAATAACAACAACAAACAGAACCTAAACGTTTCTACAGATATTGCCGGAAACCAATATGTAAAATTTTGAAGTACTCGGGTAAAATACACATACGCTATCGATCGAGGTGACGCTATACGACCACGTTACGTATGCCACAATTGGACAAGCTAAAAATAACCCAAGCACGTGCCAAATTAACAATAAGCCCTAGAGAATCTTTGCTTACATAACCAATAAATTGTAAATTCTTTAAATCAGTTTATCAGGCCTGATTTACTGCTTAGATACATCAACTATATTATAGGTGTACCCAGCAATGATAAGCAATGTGGCGCATTGGCGCCATTTTCCTTTCGCAAGATCGGGCTCCTTGGTGACGTAACAGTCCTAATTTGCTCCGCTTATGATTCCTGCGCAATAATTAGGTCTCTACGCTTTGTTTTAATTGTATATTTCCCTCGAAAAAAGCTATGTTTTCATATAAATGTCACCTTGACATATCACGTCAATTTGACAAGCATGGCGGAAACGTGGCGTCGTTTTGATTGGACCGGCTCACCTCCAGGGGATGTTGAATGTTGTCTGTTTGCCACTCGGGCGCTTCTGATAATTTCTCTTGTTAGTTCTCTAACGTCCTGTCGCTGCTGGTACGCCATTTCGGGCCGGTCGCGTTGTTCTTGTGATAGACCGGCCGTAGGAGGTAACATCGTTGCTCACTCAATCCATGCGAACACTTCTTTCTACACTCAGTCACTAATTCACAATAATAACAAAGTCCAGTTAAAGAAATAAGTCTGTTAGATATCACTGAATCACACAAAACAAAAATAATACAGCTCAACTACGCACAGCAAACCGAACAGAGCGCGACTGTCGAACGGGGGACGGCGGGAAGCTACAGCGCCGCCGCGCATCTATCCCTTTCTGTCTCACCTGAAATCATATTGCATTCTCACTTGCTCGACAACGATTTGATGACAGATGCAAGTGTATATGTCAAAACAAAGCGTGGGCTGTTTAAATGTCAAACATTCAACCGTTTTATGTAGCGACATCTATCTTAAATTGAGTCAACTGACGGAAAAATGGGCACAAAGATATTTTAGCACGGTTTTTTTCACCGCCTTCTGAACTCATTGAGTAATACTGTCTAGATTACCCCTATGTTACGAAAATAAACATGTATCGTCGTTTGATCTCGCTCTGATTAATAAAGCTTATAAAACATCAATGTAAATAATCTAGTAAAGGTTGTTTTAGGTGTACAGTTTACCTGAGTACCCCTACCTGTTATTTTAAAATGGCTCCAGTAGCCCATTCCCCCAGTCACAGTCTTAGTTAGTACCTACTCAAATCTATAAGTACTGATATACCTATTTAAAGCTGAAGAATTAGTTTGTTTGATGAACGCGCTAATCTCAGGAACTACTGGTTCGAAATTCGATTAATTTATTTTATTGTAGGTATTCCTGAGGAATACAATATTTATTAATTATGTATATTATTGAATATAGGATAGTCCATTTATTGAGGAAGGCTATAAAACATCACGCTACAGCCAGTGGGTGCCGAGCAGCGGGGTTGAAACCAGTTATTTATACCTACCTAACCTACCGGTAGTGTACTTAGTACCTACGTGAATATCATCACAAGATATTTTAAAGGTATTCAATCAATATTATTATCATCCCTATTACTAGTGTCTTGCAGTTGCGGATATATGCATCCCAATTATCATATCCAAAGATTATAATCATCCTTATTTCTCTCACATAGCTTTTTTAGGTGGGTATGATGATGAAGATGGTAGATATTAGTTCAGGTAAAATTATAATCAATAAAAAAATAAACCAAGTATTTAAAATATGGACGGATTTATTTAATGCGTCAGTAAAGTAAAAAAAATAACTTATTACAATTACAATGAACGATAAGTCTATACAATGAATAAATTATCTAATTAGTTCTTATAAGTTTACTACTGGCATAGCGGTCGGCATGGATTCAATGATGCGCTGGTAAACCATCTCAGGGGCCTTGCTCGAGAACTGGAAGTCCATGTGGCTGAAGTGTACTTCGGGCACCTTGTAGGTGTCCTTGACGTTGGGAAGCTCCTTCTGCAGTCTCACAACGTCTTTAGGGTGTGCAAGCCAGTCTTCTTCGCTGTAGTACAGAGTGACGGGAGCTTGGACCTCGCTGATGTTGTATTTGGGAGCCTCCAGCGTGCCATAAACCAGTTCATTGGTGTAGGGTCCGTAGTCGTATCTGCGGAACTCGTGAGAGGCAACGCCTTGTCCGTATTGTTTGATCAGCTTTGCAGATGTGCCAGCTGGCAAGTGGCCCATTACCACGGGGATCAGGTTAGGGTCAATTCCATCAACGTTGACACCAGCCATAACGAAGTACACGTTTGAGCAGACCTTCTTGCAGCCGATCTCGTTCTCGCACATAGCTCCGCCAAGAGTGTAAACCAATTCCTTGCTTGGAGTGAAAGCCTCGTTACCAATCTGGCGACGGAGACGCTCTTGGAACTTGCTTGTAGGGGCGATCATGCGGAACAACGGACTGCGCACGTTCGTCATGTAGACCATTGGTGACAGAGCGTACATCATGATGATCTTGTTGTTGTACTCGGGGCGGGTGGCGGTGAGCGCGAAGAAAGCCGTGGATCCCAAGGCATGTCCAATGTAGTATAGCTTCTCCTGTTTGGTGGTCTCCAAGGCGTAATCAATCATAGCTGGCAAGTCTTGGAGTGCGATTTCATCGGTGCTGAATTGCCAGAAGTCGAACATAGCTGGGTATTTGTTCACGTGACGCCTGGAGTACTTGTTGCCACGAGCGTTGCCGAGCCATACGTCATATCCAGCGTCAGACAGCATGTAAGCGAGTGATTTACCGGGACCCATGAGAAGCCAGTCGTCAGCGCTTCCGAGGACGCCGTGCAACAAGAACACAACTTCAGGCTTCTTCAGAACATCAGTTATCTGCTTCTTGGGAGGAATTCTGAAAACAGTGAGAACGTAGCCATCGTCGGTCTTGACAGTGTGTTCCTCGATGGGGTACTGGTACTTTTGTGCCAGTTGAGTAGCGTTAAGTAAAGCATCTTCATTGATTTCCTGTTCGTTGACTTCGTATAACTGGTGGAACTTGACCTTCTCGTCTTTTTCAATGTGCTTCATAGCATTTTGGGCATCGCCGAAGATCTTCTCAATGTCTTCTGGGGTTTGGACTGGAGAGTTCGGTCCTACAGCCATCTTCAAACCATTCCACTCAATGACATCGCCATAAAACTGGGAGTTCTGGTTGTCCTTGTTCATGAGCGTGTTGAAACGAGGCCACCACTTCTGGCCATCGCGGATCCACTGCTGGTTTTCAATGTTTCTCCACTCCTTGGAGTCCTGAGAGCTTTCGCTGGAGGAAGGGTGGTGGTGTTTCTTGTCTTGATGATTGCGCGCGCTATGCGAGTGCTGGAGGATGATTGGCCATTCTTGAGAGTTGAAGGAAGCAGACTGTTGGCGTTGTTCTTGGTAGGTCGGCAGGTTCTGTTGATACTGGGAAACACGGGCCGCCTGGGAAGGCCGGTAAGCCTGAGAATCCTGGGTCAGCTCTTGATACTCTTGTCCCTGGTATGTCTGCTCCGTGTCTTGTTGGTTCCAGTATTTTTGGTTCTGCAGCTGCTTGCCACGGGTCTTCTGGGTCTGGAACTTTGGTACCCGCTTCTGGCCTACCAAGGGTTGGTCACCGTGCACTTCTTGGTTGAGGTACTCCAGGTTTTCAACATCGAGGCCGTCCACTCCTCGTTGTTGCTGCTTGAAGATACTGGCAGTGATGCCGTGGGCGAGGGCAAGGCAGACCAACACACAAGCTGCCTTCATCTTGCCGGTTTGATGTGTGTCGATTGTGGAGAAATTCACAGTATTTATATGCTATATTTTGCCGATTCTGCTATACACGTACTTGTGTGTCTGTGTGAGTGAGCTGCGACGGGCGCCGGCGCATCGCATGTGAGCACCGTCAGCATAATGCGTTGCCTGCGAAAAATTTTGCTTAGAATCAAAATGTATTTGTTATTTATGAAATTCCTAAGAAACTGGTAAATGTCACGTACTGTAAAAGGTGTAAAAGAAATAACCAGGATCACGAAGGAAGAGGGGTCAATCAATATGAACAATTTTAGCAGCTCAGATAGCCACATTTCATATATTTTTTAGATATTCAAATAAGGGATTATTTTGGGTCCTGGGTTTGATTCCCTAGGACCTAGGTCAAACCAAGAACGGGTCAGAATCTGGATTCTGAGGAAAACATAAGGATACTTTGAACTTTTGGATTTAAAAAAATTAAATCAGAATAACGTATACAGGGTGAATTTTTCAACAGGGCATTGATGGCTATTTCCGAAACTATGAGGAATATCAAAAAACGTTGAAAGGAGTCTCGAGGCCGATTTTGACCGATTTATCGGATGTAGGGACAGTTGAGCTATTTCATAAATAAAAGATACAAGAAACTCCGTAACCTGCGCCGAAACTATGGTTTGTCTCTAGAGGATTTTGAATTTTATGTTTAGAACATAAAGTTGTAAATCTAATATGTTCAAGCTCGTCGTAGTCTTATAGCATTATAGCATGTCTATCATCATCGTTTATCTATAAGTGTTCGCAAACGCTACTGTTGATCAAAATGGTCCGGGGTTCGATTCCATTGGGAATTTCTGATGAAAACTGACTCGCTCGCCCCGTAATGTAAGTGGCGAAAAGTGGGTGTACTAATACAGGACTTTATGGTGTAGTTTATAAGGTTGAAAATCTATTAAATACATTCAACGTCGAGGACCGAAACAGCTAAGGACAAACCATAGTTTCAGCGCTGCAGCGACTCTGAGTCGAGACTCTAGAAAATACCCATAATATGGCGAGAAGCGAGTGGTGACCTAAAAGTAAAAGCGGTTTTAAAATATATATGTAGAAAAAATACATATTTCCCATGAGTTTCCCATGTAATATATTTACTCAATGTTATGACTTTAGGTACCATTATGCTAGAAATTGGACCTAATTACTAAAAAAGGTATACATATAACAAGATCCTCGAGATAGTTCGTTGAGACAGTTTGCCTTAGATTTTCAACAAAGTCGATAAGTTTGTTTAAAAAAATATCAAATACTTACTTAGAAAACACTTTGGCCGCGCTAGAAATTCAGAATCAGCAATTGCCCTAGCACTACTACATAAAATTATGAAATTGTCCACATGATTTTACATTTTTTTATTACTATTGCTTTTCCGTGTGGCTTCACCCCCGCTGTTTGGCTCTCGTAGCGACCTGTAACAAAGGTGGTCAATTGAAAGAAAACCTTTGGTCCCTCATGCCGTGGGGTATTCGAATCCATACCCTGAATGTTCCGCAATTTTCATAGTTTCCGAGTTATTCATGTTTTTGTGAATTTTCCCACGTTTTTATACACTCACTTTTCTTGTTTGTTTGTTTGTCGTTCCGGTTGGATTTTTGCAACTCAATTTTGAGACACTTCCCGATAAGCTAGTAGGCTGAAATTTTGCACACGCTCTGAGTTCTGATGACAATACATGACTAGCTAAGAAACGTCATAAAAAATCCAATATGGCGGCCTCCCCAAGATGGCGGACTGGTTGTTTGAAATCCACCCCCATGATTATGGGTATCAAATGAAAGGGTTTGCTATCAGGAATACGATAAAAATAGTCACGTGTCTTAAATCCAGCATGCATGGTGGACATCCAAGATGGCGGATAAAAACAATAAAATAATTAATAGATTTAAAAAGTCTAAAAACCCACGTTTTTAAATGTCCTAAAAATAAGAAAATAACCCTACGGGGCTGAGGAGGGGCCACTCAAAACGTGTGTTTCGTGCGTATCTTTGTAAGTTACCTACACTTATAAATCTATTGATTATTTTTTTGAGTTCAAAAACACATAGTACCGAAGACATATTTTTAAGTTTTTTTTGGCCTATCCAACATAAAAGGTTTTTTTTATAATTTCGGACAACTTCCTGAAATTATCGCGTTCAACCAAACAAACAGTCTTCAGTTTCAAACAAAATAAATATAGACAATTTGTAAAAGTAATAAATGCTGGTACTGCAATCCTACATGAAAACTGATTTAAATCGATGCACGATGTTACCAACCATCGATTGTTCAGCAATTTTATAATACGCTGCACGATGTAGGTACATTGCACAGTGAGTTACAGCAGTTAGCTGACCCAGCTTTACATAAATTAATGCCTGAATGATTGTACACAATAATGACTTATTATCACGACACTTATGCCATAGGGGATATCAGAGAATGGAGTAGTATAATTCATTGATAATTAAATTACTTACCGCACCTTTTTCTTTTGGGTTGCTCATCGTAATCTGCCCTTCTCCCATTTTATTTTTTGTGCGCGCAACACGTTTTTTTTTACATTCTCCCCTATCAGACATCATAGTATCATTTACTCCTTTCATATATCATTCCTTAGAGACAATTATCCATCCATCTTTTCTTTGTGCTTCGTCGCCTCTCCATCCATCAACATTCATATTATACTCATCACTCTCTTAGTCACATAAGAGTGTCATCCCTCCTCATCCCATGTCCATACCCAATACAGACGGTTCCCTTTAATTTTTTAGGGTGCCGTAGCCAAATGGCAAAAAACGGAACCCTTATAGATTCAGTCATGTCTGTCTGTCTGTCCATCCGTATGTCACAGCCACTTTTTTTCGAAAGCATAAGAGCTATATCCTGTTCAAACTTAAGTAGGTAGATGTATTATGTGAACCGCATTAGGATTATCATACAAAAAAATAAAACAAAAACGGGGGGCCCCATACTTAGAATTGAGACTCAAAACATTTTTTTAGCCCTGCCCATCCGTGTGGGGTATCTATGGATAGGTCTTTAAAAATGATGTTGAGGTTACTAATATAATTTTTTTTTTTCTAAACTGAACAGTTTGCGCGAGAGACACTTCCATTAATGGTGTAAAATGTGTCCCCCCCTGTAACTTCTAAATTATGAGAATGGTAAAACTAAAAAAATATATGATGTACCTACATCACCGTGCAAACTTCCATTAAAAGTTGGTTTGAACGAGATCAAGTAATTGGTTTTTTTTTTAATACGTCATAAATAGTAAGCCGCAATAAATGTTACTAGCTGTTACGGAACCCTTTATAGGCGAGTCCGACTTGCACTTGGTCGGTTTTTTCAGGGGTCACTTGTGGAGTGGAAGAGACTCTCAGAGTCCCATTTTCATCATCTCCAGCCATGTTCCCACTGCTGGGACACAGGCCTCGTCTCCTTGAGACATAGTGCTTGTGCCACCACGCGGGCCCAGTGCGGGTACCTTTGCTAAAAACCGTACAAATTCCGTTCAGAGTTTTTGAGAAAATCGATTTCTGTATGTAAATACAGACCTTTTGGGGACTTTGTTTTATTAATCTTATATATAAAATTTCCGTGTCACAATGTTAGTTACCGTACTCCTCCGAAACGGCTCTACCGATTTTTACCAAATTTAATATGCGTATTCAGTAGGTCTGATCTGAGAATCGGCTACTATCTATTTTTTTTTTAATTTATATGGCAAAACAACGTTTGCGGGGTCAGCTAGTATTGTATGTAAATAATTCCGTCCTATTGGCACAATCATGTAAATTGGGATATGGAAATGACCATGCCTTTAAGAAGAAGTTTTGATATTTCTGAGGGAATAACGATATAATTATGTTTGTGTAAGTGTAACATATTATTTTATTGATATTGTGATCATAATTATGATCACAGTATAAGGCATCTTGATTCATTTGTTCACGATGAACAACTCTCCCATACCATACCATCACACTTATATTTATTTCTCCAGAACCATAATTATATTCATTTATCTACAAAACGTTTAGGAAACGTTATAAATCCCACTCTAGGAATTTCTCCTGTGTCGTGGGTGCCATTACAAACATAAAAACTCACATACACAAGAGGAACAGGAAGGTCGGTCGAGGTCCCGGAACAATTACTGTAGGTCATACTTTTTGTTACGTGCGGGTATCGAACCCGCGACACGATTTCTCAACCACTGCTCTAACCGTGATGTCTATTGATCTATACTTCCAGACAGAGGCGTAGCTACCGCCGTATCAGCCGTATCAATTATACGGGGCCCCCAAGAGTCAAAGGCCCCCGACGACTGGAATAAAAATAAAAAAAAGGTTGCACTCCAGGAGTGCCGGTAGAAGTGAAAACTTTTTTGTTACTATGTTTTATTTTAAAACTGGAGTAGTACAGATATGAAATTAACTAATTTGAATGACGTCTTACTCATTTTCGATCAGGGTCACGTGACCCTGACGCGAGTTTTAAATTTTTTACCCATTACAGAAAAAGTGTACAACGCCGCTAAAGAAGTTTTCACTTCAAAAATAAAACAAAAAATGTTGCTTTTAAATGAAAACTCCAATAATCGATCTCCTAAACTCCAAACATAGCTCAATTTTCAAAAAGGCTATAATTATTTAGTTGTCATAAATGAGTTACGATCAGTCGATCAGCATTCTCAATTTGCTAGCTTCCTTCAAAATTATTTTTATGACATTAGTAATAGCATTAGTGACACGAGTCAGGATGCTATTGTCTTTATTCTGCAAAATTATACATTTAGATTAGAAGGACCCCAAAAAGTTTTGATACGGGGCCCCTTCTGGCCTAGCTACGCCACTGCTTCCAGACACATTTTCTTGTTATTTTCTTGTTATTATTTAAATAGTTTCGAAATGTTATATTATTTTTAAATTGTTATGTTTAAATCATTATAAAGGTATGTAGTGTTTTTATAGCATAGTGATTGCGGCACAGCTACTTATAATAAGTTATAGGGCATGCGATGCTAGCCTGTAATAAATTGTTACATTAGCTTAAGTTTATGATAGATCTTTATTTAAAATATTTACAATGTAAACAATTGTTGGTTGGCCAATAAAGGAAAATAAAATAAAAATAATACACTTCCAGTAATGCTATTCTCTATAAGAAATCGTTGTGCTCGTCGACGAGGCGGCTTTGAGATCGTCCGATTGTGCAGCGCAAGCGGTTGGTTAGTCTAGTGTCGCTACTGTCAGCAGCTTAGTGAATAGCAAACTTGCTGGCTGCTGTTCCACCAGAGATGTGCTATGCTACGTTGCTATTGATGCATTTGATATCCACCAATTATAATAAAATCATTGGTGCACATAGCTAGCACTGGTGGAAACGGATTCAACTAAGATATATTTTTATATGAAAGGTGTGTGCTATGGATGCCTCTGATATGGGTCGCCGCTTCATATAGTATAAGCTCGCGCTGCGCATCCATCTAGAGCAGCTACTTTGCGGCAGCGATCTTCTTATTAGGATCATAACTCGCACCGCTACATAAATGGCTTAGCATCATTGGAAACGGTCAGTATTAAATTGACATTCTCGCAGCATAGCTGCATAGCACATGTCTGGAAAGGCACCCTTAGTGCCCTTAGTCTCAACGTGGTGTGACGTGTGAGCACTGCGGCAGCACTGTAACAAGGCTATACTTATAGAGAATAGAACTGGTGGGACACTCAGAAAATTTTTATGCTGGTTTTTGCAATCGCTAGATAGAAGTCACCATTTTTGGGATAAAAGGGCATGCAATTTATTTAATAATTGTAAGTAAAGCCACGGGACACTTGTTAGTAAAGTTACAAAACGAATTAACATTGCCACATTGCCTACTCAGCACATTGACCCAGGCAAATGTAAACTTTGTACCCACGTTCAAGTGTCTTGCTTGGCGAATAAGAATAGAAACGATGAATAAGTATTTTTGTGTACCTAGTTCATTTATACTTACCTAAAATAAATTGTAAATAATTTGACTGGCCTGTTGGTCTAGTGGTTAGTGACCCTGACTGCTATACCGGAGGTCGTGGGTTCGATTCCCACCCAGGACAAATGTTTGTGTGATGAGCACCATCATTTGTTCTGTGTCTGGGTGTAATTTATCTATAATATGTATGTATTTAGAAATATATAAGTATGTTTATCAGTTGTCTAGTACCCATAACACAAGCTCTGCTTAGCTTGGGACTAGATGGCGTTGTGTGATAGTTGTGGAATATTATTATTATTATTATTATTAATAATAATGCTATAATAGAGTTATGGATAACAAATCATCTGTATTTAACTGAATGGGAATAGGCAGAGATTCAGGATTTACACGATACTTAATCTCAGATTGATTTCTTTAATCTTAGTGTTTTATAATCTAAGTCCAACGCGCTAGGTTTAAAAAGAAACCGACTTCAAAACTCGAACACAAAAAAGTTTAAAACAACTTTTCTTTCGAAAGTGAAAACCGCAATCAAATCCTTTCAGCCGTTTCGGAGTTTATCGCGAACAGACAGACAGACAATTTTTTATTTTTTCCTTTTTATGTGTTCTATTGTTCTTAGCTTTGTTCTCCCCGTTTCAATTTTGGTAAAAATATCCAATGTAGGTACTCGGGGTTCCACGGCTTTGTTTTTTTTTTTCATTGACTATTGATTGCCACCGACTTCCGAAAGAAAAGTTATTTTAAAAAAAAATTGTGTTTGATTTTGAAGTCGGTTTCTTTTTTTATAAAAGCTTTTATTTTACCCTTTTTAGTTCAAATATTTAACAAAATCTTCGTATTATCGGCGTCTTTGAAAATCTACAATCTAAGTACCTATGTTAGCGACGAATAATAATCGCACTAAGCAAATCTTGTAAATATGTAGTACTTAGAGATTAGGATAGTTTTAAACAATAAAACTATTGTTATAATGAATAATAAGGGTCGGGTAAATGTAGAAATGTGCATTTAGTAAGTACCTTCTAATAAATTGATAAGTTGTTCTGTTTTTTATTTGTCCCTCCTGGTGTCTCTGCTGATGCCACAAAATAAACCCACAGTTGGGTAGACATATAAATGCGCATTTTACATATACCGTCAAATAAATTGAGAAACTGTATTGATCACTATTTTTGCCGCTTGGAGCACCACTCGTCCCGAAAATGTAAGCGAAGTGTCAGGTAGTCATAAAAAGTGTACATTTTAGAAATACCCTCAAACACAGTGATAAATTGTTGTAATTCCTATTTCTGGCACTTGGTGTCTCTGCCTGTAGGTTGATGTAAATTTAGTTTTTCACCATTTTTTAGGTCTAAAAATTAAGGTTTTGCTAAGGTTTTTATGTAATTAGATAGACTAAGTTAACCCTTAGGCTATAAGATAAATTGTAAAACAAAAAGGGAAGGTTTACTATAGAAAACTGCCAAATTAAAGTTCCCCATACAAAGTCGCATTAGTGCCGTGTGCAAAAATGGATTGCTCTGATTGGCTGAAGGGAAAAATATTAGAAACGTGTGCAAATTTTAAGGATTCTGATTGGTCAGAGCTTTCTATAAAAGAGGAGCAGTTTTCTATGGGATTCATTCCGAAACCAGCAGTATTATAATAAACAAGAAATAAGAAAAGTACTCCGAAGTCTCATTAGCGCCGAACCTACTTGAAGCCTCCAGTTTCTACCGCCAGCGAACCAATCCTACAAGTTCAACAGTTTACAAGTGGTCCTTCGTGAAGCCGGATCGGGTTCAAGAAAACTGAAGATGCCTTCTACAAGATCAGGATCAGTGCAGTCCAAGGCTACGGGAGATAGTACTTCGTCAGTCGACGGGAGTGCAAGCACGCCAAGTGAAACCACAAGCGAAGCGACTACGAGCGCGTCAATTACAAGTCGGTCAACGCTCACTAGAAGATCGCCGCCGCCTAGCGTACGAGCCCACCAGTCGTCTATTCGTCAGCAAAATACTGCCGGGAGGGAATCAGCATTGGGGGGAGCGACTCGCACCGCGCCCCTAGCCAGCACCGTGGAAGAGGAAGTTGAAGCGTCTGATCCCGCACGCCGAGAAGAAAGCCACAACACTACGCTGCAGAACCCAGACAGAAGTGTTGCCGTGAAGTTACGTCGAGATGAAGGAAGTGTACCGACGTCAATAGAAGGGAGTCTGCAGCAGCCTCGCCCTAAGAAGCCGACCCGCGAAATAGACACGCAGTCCGTCCGCTCGTCGCATAGGAAGAGAGCAGAAGCGCAAGCAAAGTTAACAGTGGCACTAAGGGAATTGGAATTGGCAGAAGCGCGATCAAGAGTGGCTCAGGCTGAACTAGAACTAGCAACAGCAGAGTCAGAAGAAGAAGATGGTGCCGGAGAAGAGATGTACGAGCAAACTCAAGAAGTCGAGAGGTGGTTCATCCAAGCTGGGGTCAAGCCTAGCAATGATAGCAGGCCGACTGAAACAGAAGAAAAGAAGAGTGACATCCACGAGTTAGCCCAAGTTATAGTCAAGCTGTCCGAGAAGTCACGTGATGTTGCAACACCGAAGCACTTCGAGCTCCCTCACTTCAGCGGGTCCTGTGAAGAATGGTTGCCGTTCAAGAGATCGTATGAAGACGGGGCTGCCTCCTTCAGCGACGCACAGAACTTAGCGCGCCTCAGAAGAGCAATTCAAGGCGCAGCCAGAGAAGCCGTCCAGAGCCTGCTGTTTACAGCTGAAGATCCACGCGAAGTTGTCAAGGGACTAGAAGCCAGATTCGGAAGACCTGGGGCATTGGCACTGGCAGAACTAGAGAAGATGAAGAACCTGTCAAAGGTGGGCGAGAACCCAAGCGATATATGTGTCTTCGCAAGCAGAGTGAAGAACGCCGTCCAAACCATCAAGGCATTGAAGAAGTCGCAATACCTCAGTTCTCCTGAAACTCTGAAGGCCATAGTAGACAAGATGCCACCGTCAATGAAATTCCGATGGTTCGCCTACCATAGAACCAGAAGGGAGGAAGAAATTCAAGAGTTGCTACTCATCGAAGCGTTTCTAGAAATAGAAAGCGACATGTGCGGGGACTTTGCTCCACCTGAAGTGTTTTCGGAGCAAAAGAAGGGGTCAAGAAAACCTGTACACACAGTGCAAGAAGTGTCTCAAGAGAAATATAAGAAGTCGTGTCCAATCTGTGAAGAAGAGCATTTTGTGATAGAATGCAAGAAGTTTAAAGAAGCCAACATAGATGAAAAATGGGGCATTATCAAGAAGGCTAGACTATGCTTCAAGTGTCTTCGGTTCAGGCACTCAAGAATCAACTGCAAAGCTCCAGTCTGCAAGAAGTGTAGAAGATGGCATCATACTATCCTGCACTCTGAAAAACCACCAGAGTCAGCAGAAAAGAAAGAAGACAAGGAAAGTGCATCAGAAGAGACAGTCGCCTCGATCCACAACAGCAAAGGGGAAGAGAAAATTTATTTGAAGATAATTCCAGTGGATCTCTACGGACCGAAAGGTCACGCTCGCGTGCTGGCGCTGCTAGATGAAGGCTCAACAGTCACACTCTTGGACGCATCAATAGCCAAGAAGATCGGAGCCGAGGGAACTAAAGAAACTCTCGCAATCGAAACAGTCGGCGGGAAAGTAATAAAGAAAGATAGTTCTCAGAAGATCCAGTTGAAGATAAAAGGGGCTCATAGAAGAGACAAGAGGCGAATCATAGTAAGAACCATCGACGACCTGAAGCTTTCAGAGCAAAGCATTAACAAGAACACCGTGAAGAACTGTCAGCATCTGAAGACAATTGAAGAGCAACTTCTCTACGTCACAGAAAGGCCCAAGCTGTTGATAGGTCAAGACAACTGGGGACTCATAGTTACAAGAAGACTGAAGAAAGGCAAGCCAGCCGATCCCGTGGCTTCTCTCACTAGCCTCGGGTGGGTGCTGCATGGATGTGAATCAGGGACGAATGCCATTGTAAACTTCATTCACCATGGCAAGTCTACAGTCGAAGAGCAGAATCTAGAAGAGTTAATAAGAGAACACTTCCAGTTAGAATCGCTTGGGGTCCAGAATCGCTTACCAACTAATGACAGCGATAGAAGAGCACTAGAAACCCTCGAGAAGACTACGAAGAGATTAGCCAGCGGTCGATTCGAGACAGGGCTCTTGTGGAAGAAAGAAGACGAGTCCCTACCCAACAACTACAGACAAGCACTCCGTCGCCTAGTCAATATTGAAAAGAAGTTGGATCAAGATGAAGAAATCAAAGAGTCCTATGAGAAGCAGATTCAAAGCTTGATTGAAAATGGATACGCAGAGAAGGTTCCAGAGTCTGCGAATAAAAGAAGATTATTTTACTTACCACACTTTGCCGTCGTGCACCCAGTCAAGAAGAAGCCAAGAATAGTCTTCGACGCAGCTGCCAAGTATGAAGGGAAGAGCCTTAATGACGCCTTGTTATCGGGGCCAGACTTACTACAATCATTGTTCGGCGTATTGCTGCGCTTCAGAGAAGGTCCAGTGGCTGTCATGGCTGATATCCAAGAAATGTTTCTTCGAATCAAAGTAAGAGAAAGTGACCGAGATAGCCTCCGATTCCTGTGGCGTGGAAGTCAAAGAACGGGCAAGCCTGAAGAGTTTCGAATGTCCTCAATCATCTTCGGGGCAGCATCATCACCGGCAACAGCAATATATGTGATGAATAAGAACGCAGCAGACTTTAAGAAGACTCATCCTGAAGCGGTGAAAGCAATAGAAAGGAATCATTACATGGATGACTATCTCCAGAGCTTTCCAACTACAGCTGAAGCAAAGAAGATATCAAAAGAAGTAAAGGAAATTCACGCAGTAGCAAGCTTCCATTTGAAAGGCTGGGCCAGCAACGACGCGAAGGTTCTGTCAGAAGTAGAAGATACTAATAAAGAAGACTCCCTACAACTGACGAAAGAGGAGAAGACACTGGGGCTAAGATGGCTGGTGAAGGAAGACGCGCTAGCGTTCAATGTTGGTCTGCGCAATACATCACAAGACCTTCTTGAAGGAAGAAAAACTCCGACGAAGAGAGAAGTTACAAGCGCCGTAATGTCAACCTTTGATCCTATGGGCTTCGCGACGCCAGTCTTAATACAAGGAAAGAAATTAATTCAAAACATTTGGCGAACAAAAATTGGCTGGGATGAAGTAATCAACGAAAACCAGAAAGAGGCCTGGTTGAAGTACCTAGAAGAGGTGTCGGCGCTGACGAGACTTCGGATACCAAGATGCTTTTCACCCCGCAGTAGAAAAGGGCAACTGCACACATTCACCGACGCAAGTGAAGAAGCATACGCAGCGGTAGTTTACTGGAGGACGGTTGAACCTGGTGATAAGATTCACATCTCCATGATCGCCGGCAAAGCAAGAGTGACACCAACAAAACCAGTGTCAATTCCAAGGCTTGAATTACAAGCAGCCTTGCTTGGCACCAGGCTGGCAACCACAATAGAGAAAGAGATGGAACTTGAGGCAACAGTCCGCACCTACTGGACGGACTCCAGCACAGTGCTTCAGTGGATCAAGGCAGAACCAAGAAGGTTCAAAACCTTTGTGGCCAACCGACTGGCAGAGATCGAGGAGCAGACCAAGCCCGAAGACTGGAGATGGGTACCTACTAAAGAAAACCCAGCAGATGACGCCACGAGGGGAACTCCGACTGAATTCGATCACAACGCAAGGTGGTTCCAAGGTCCGTCATTTCTCCGTCAACCAGAAGAAGAGTGGCCATATAAAGACTTCAAACCAGAGGGTACTATGTTGGAAGAAAAGAACAAGCAAAGAGTGACGGCGATAAAGGCTGAGGAGGTCTTACTCAACCTGGAGAGGTTCTCGAGCTGGGAGCGACTGCTGCGCGTGACGGCCAGAGTGGTTGCTTTCGCATGCCTCTTATTGAAGAAGACCCGTAAAGCAACCAACGCCGCCGTCCGTCAGAAGGAAGAGCCCTGGAGACCCCATAGAAGATCCCAGAAGAAGAAGACACAAATCGCCAAACGACCAGTCAGCAAAGAGAAGAAGAGGTTGTACCTACCGCTGGAAGACGAACACTTAAGAAAAGCAGAAGAATTATTAATGAAAATAAGTCAGAATGACAGTTTCAAGTCAGATATAAGGAATTTAAAGGCAAAGAAACCCTTGGAAAACGCAAGTCGGCTTAAGAAAATCGACGTCTACCTAAATGACGCCGATATCATCAAATTAAGAAGTAGAACAATGAAGTTTCAAGGCGAAGAAAGAAGAAAAATGAATCCTATCGTCCTAGATGGGAAACAGAAAATCACGCGTCTCATCATACAACACTATCACAAGAAGTTTCTCCACGGGAACACTGCCACAGTAATGAACGAGCTACGCCAGAAATATTGGATTCTGGGCTTAAGAGCGACCTTAAAGGCGGTTGCCCACAGCTGTCAGCGATGCAAGACAAAGAAGAGTTTGCCAGAGGTGCCCCCGACAGGAGATCTACCAAGCGAGAGACTGCAACATCATCAGTTTCCGTTCGCTTGCACTGCGGTAGATTACTTTGGGCCGATGCAGGTCACTATCGGGAGAAGAGTCGAGAAGCGCTGGGGGGCGCTATTCACTTGTCTTACAACCAGAGCCATTCACCTGGAGTTGGTACCCTCTCTCAGTACCAGCTCAATGATAATGGCACTTCGACGAATGGCAGCAAGAAGAGGTACCCCAAAAACCATATTCAGCGACAACGGAACCAATTTCGTTGGGGCAAGCAAGGAGCTGGAAGAGGCTGCGCAAGAAAGGGGCATCAAGTGGAAATTTATTCCCCCGGGAAGTCCAAACATGGGGGGCGCATGGGAAAGACTCGTGCGAACAGTCAAGACGGCACTAGCGGCAGTGCTCAACGAGAGAAACCCCCCTGAAGAAGTGCTTCATACTCTTATGACTGAGGTTGAACACATAGTAAACTCCAGACCTCTAACCCCAATCAGTATGGAGCCAGAAGATGAAGAAAGTCTGACACCAAACCACTTTCTACTGGGAAGATCGTGTGGAGCAATGGCGCCGGGAGAATTCGACGACACAGAGTTGATCGGGAGGCCAAGCTGGAAAACTACCCAAAGGCTTGCTGACCACTTCTGGAAGAGATGGATCAATGAGTACCTACCACTCTTGATGCCAAGGCAAATCAAAGGGAGGGAGACAACCGACCCGAGGGAAGGACACATCGTGTTAATAGTCGACGCATCGCTACCCAGAAACTCATGGCCTCGAGGGGAAGTTATCAAGGCGTACCCTGGGCCAGATGGAAGAACCAGAGTGCTGGACGTGAGGACATCAGGCGGAGTTCTTCGGCGACCTACACGACGGGTCATCGTGCTAGTCCCCGCGGCTTCGTCGCTTCAAGAAGATGATGTGCTGCGCACCGTGGGGGAGAATGTTAGCGACGAATAATAATCGCACTAAGCAAATCTTGTAAATATGTAGTACTTAGAGATTAGGATAGTTTTAAACAATAAAACTATTGTTATAATGAATAATAAGGGTCGGGTAAATGTAGAAATGTGCATTTAGTAAGTACCTTCTAATAAATTGATAAGTTGTTCTGTTTTTTATTTGTCCCTCCTGGTGTCTCTGCTGATGCCACAAAATAAACCCACAGTTGGGTAGACATATAAATGCGCATTTTACATATACCGTCAAATAAATTGAGAAACTGTATTGATCACTATTTTTGCCGCTTGGAGCACCACTCGTCCCGAAAATGTAAGCGAAGTGTCAGGTAGTCATAAAAAGTGTACATTTTAGAAATACCCTCAAACACAGTGATAAATTGTTGTAATTCCTATTTCTGGCACTTGGTGTCTCTGCCTGTAGGTTGATGTAAATTTAGTTTTTCACCATTTTTTAGGTCTAAAAATTAAGGTTTTGCTAAGGTTTTTATGTAATTAGATAGACTAAGTTAACCCTTAGGCTATAAGATAAATTGTAAAACAAAAAGGGAAGGTTTACTATAGAAAACTGCCAAATTAAAGTTCCCCATACAAAGTCGCATTAGTGCCGTGTGCAAAAATGGATTGCTCTGATTGGCTGAAGGGAAAAATATTAGAAACGTGTGCAAATTTTAAGGATTCTGATTGGTCAGAGCTTTCTATAAAAGAGGAGCAGTTTTCTATGGGATTCATTCCGAAACCAGCAGTATTATAATAAAC
The DNA here is from genome assembly GCA_954870645.1 of Agrotis clavis. Taxonomy (NCBI): domain Eukaryota; kingdom Metazoa; phylum Arthropoda; class Insecta; order Lepidoptera; family Noctuidae; genus Agrotis; species Agrotis clavis. Next base: position 2,650,525 of record OX940932.1, on the reverse strand, counting down.
AAGAAATAAGAAAAGTACTCCGAAGTCTCATTAGCGCCGAACCTACTTGAAGCCTCCAGTTTCTACCGCCAGCGAACCAATCCTACAAGTTCAACAGTTTACAACCTAAGCAATAAAAACGGCCATATTATGCGGGCAATCTGCAATACATGTAAGCAAATGCTCCCTATCTCAAAAACTACTGAACCGATTTTGATGAAACTCGCAGTAATCTCTAAGTTGAACAATAACTGGTACAACAAAAAAAGAATTAGGTACTTAAAATGGACTTGGAGTTCCGGACATATATGCGAACACAAACATAAAAACATACATATACATAAGGTCAATGTGGGCAAATCCGTCTACGGGGCTATTCCGTACACATGCGTTTACTATTCATTCCACAATAGTTACGCGGTTACTGATTCGATCGATAAAACAGGATCATTTTTTAGTTCTAACTATGATTCATAGATGGAGCAAGGTTGTCTACAATTGTCAAAAAATGCATTTGAAATTAAGTTGTGCTACGAACTCGAAACTCAAGTGTTGAGTGCCGCCGTTTCTTTTAAGGTAAATATTCAATTTGACAAGTTACGACTTTCTGAGTATGCATAACATGTAGTTTAATAAGTGTTTCAACGGATTTTTCTATTTGTTTTGAATAAAAACCAGTAGATATAAAAATAATGGTTTTAAAAAATACGTAACTTCAAAATGTTCAAGTGGGAAAATCCGTCTAATTTCGAAGGGGCTAAATCGTCATATACCGGAATTACCCCATTGCAGCTGTCGTCAACCTTTTTCATCCTTCCTATTTTTAGTCTAATTAAGAATTTTAAGAATTTTAAAGAATTTTATGTTAAATTCAAAATAATTATTTGTACCTCGAACCAAAAACACGCCGACAGTTCCCGAACAAAACCCGATCGGGTGTGACGTTACTTTGTCAATTTTCACTCACCGTAGCAAACTTCTGTAGTATAGACTAGCTCAGACAGAAGTTAGTTAATACTACAGAGCCCTGGCTCGGGTGAGTATAATAATATAATACTCATATTACTATATTTACCTGAGCCAGTGACTGTCAGACTCGTACTGACTACAATTCAAAGCGTTCTGACAGTTGACCTTTGCGTTCCCGTACAATGGAAAAATATGGTTTTCGCCTTAGTAAAGTAGAAGCTTCCCAGATGTAAAGCAGAACAATCTATCAACTAACCTTACCTAACCGAATTTATTAAAAATAACCCTGTTTATTTAAGTTAATACCATAAATACTATTGTCATAATAAGTTATGATACTTATGATTGTTTCAATGTACCTGAAAAATTAAACTGATAAGTAAAAATATTTAGTTTTCAAACTTTTTAGAAAGGTTTAAAGTCTCTGATTATAAAAATAGGCCGGATTAGCCCCCAAAAAAGATTTTTGGGAGTATAACGTAAATTAAACCTTATTTTTATGATGTTACAAGACATTTTTCTTCATCATCTGCATTCAGTTGTATACGAATTGCATATCTGGATAAAACGGCATAACTCGAGGCAAATTTGCTACTAGACGGTTTTGCCCCCAATCGTCGGGAAAATCCGTCTAACGACCGACTTTTAAAAAAACCTTGCTAGTTACTTGTGGAGGGCTGTTTTGTTATTTAATATGAATGTGTATACAAGACAACAAAATTTAGTATCGCTTACAACCATCCAATTTATATTAAAGTAGTAAGTGTACCAGATATGGTTAACCAAAGTCAACTTTCAAAAAAGTATGACGGATTTGCCCACATTGACCTTACACTTTTGAAACGGCTTTGTGCCTTTTGTACCAGGTGCCATCCGTAACAAGTAGCTATTTGTACATGTTTGACAGCGTTTTACGAGGTTTTGCATCTCACATTAAATTTTATGTTTGTATTGATATATGATCTATCGATCTATGAATCACGGTACACTCCCCATACAAAAATGTTCAAACCCCTTTGGCACATTTGTTCAGACGCTGATAAATATAGACTAACATATTACAAAAAGGAGGTTATCAATTCGACGGTATGTTTTTTTTTTTGTGTGTATGTTACCCGATTACTCCGTGAGTTGTGGACCGATTTTCAAAATTATTTTTTTGTTCGAAAGGAGATACTTCTGGAGTGGTCCCATAGTCACCAAGTCAGGATCTGATGATTGGATCTTGGAGAAATCTAGGGCAACCCTCAAATTTTATTGGCTCACACATATGTAGTTTTTCGCAAATCTTATGAAGTAGGTAATTCAAGTACTTGCGTATGGAAATTCATCATCTCATGAAGCTGAGCTGATGATGGAAGGTACAACTCCTCGAGTAAGGAGTCGGCATCGACTGATTTAGTTAATTATGTTTGTGTTCACATATCTCCGGAACTACAGTAATTCTTTTTATGTTGTACTATGTATCGTTCAACTTAAGGAATACTGCAAGTTTCATCAAAATCGGTTCAGTAGTTTTTGAGAGAGAGAAGGAATGAAAGAGATGTTAACAATATTACTAGTATCACCAGGCTGCGGATTACAAAATTCTAGTGCACTTGTTAGAAAATGATGTATTTGACAAGAATTTTGGTTGAATATTTAAACTAAAAAGAGTAAAATAAAAACTTTTTCAAAAAAAATGTAACCGCTTTCAAAAACAACCACAAAAAACGGTAAAATAACCTATAAAACTTTTCTTTCGGAAGTCGGTGGCAAAAAAACAATGAAATGAATAAAAAAAACCACCGACTTCCGAAAGAAAAGTTTTATAGGTTATTTTACCCTTTTTTGTAGTTATTTTGAAGGCGGTTACATCTTTTTTGAAAAAGTAATTTTTTGAAGTCGGTAAAAAGGCCATTTTAGCATCATCAATGCATTGCGATAAATATCGTAAAATGGAATACTAGGCTTAATCTATGTATTTTATTGCTTGAGCTATAGAGCACAAATTAATTGTGGAAAAACTTTGTTGCAATTCTGTGATAGCAACATTGGTAAAGTGGCGTTTTAACGGGCCCCCCCTTCAAGGGCCAAAGGCTGTCGGGGTCGTGGGACTGCAGGTCAATCATGGCCCCGGAAAGTAAAGGTAAGTTGAAGGACACCGTGGATTTTAGTCAGTACAAGTCTGACAGTCCCTCCCGCCCTGCCCTGGGAGGGATGACTCTTTGATGATTTTACCACGAAAAAAATAAAACGATATGAAATGGTGATTAGCAGGCATAAATTATCTGAATTGCGTTTGAAAGAATGTTTAAAGAAAACACAATGGGACCACCTCAGTACTCACACTCAGGATATAGAAAAAGAAATTGGTAAAGCAGCCAGTTTTAACCATATAAAAGTAAGTTAAGTATAAGTAAAAATCCATGCTTCCGGCTGCTATTATGTTTCTAATAAAAGTTGTACCACTTAGGAATCGAATCCACACTGGCTCATCAGCAGTATCGCTGGCGACTAATAGATCCTATCTATCCATTCTTTAAACGACTTAAAAATGGGGTTCTCAGCATTACCCTGTATTATTATGTAGGTATGTTTGTCTGTCGATAATCTCGCATTAATTTGCCTGCAATCTGAACCGATTTTGAAGCGGTTTTCAGAATATGGCGATAGTTTTGTAACATTCTGCAGAAGGTTTTCTTGATCTTGCCTTGATCTGATCCTAGTGTGGTGCAACGATTCTACAAAAACAAGAGAAAAAAAAATGTCCTGTGGTTTTAATGTTCATATATCATTAGGTATTCGTATCAACATACTTATAATATCTATAGATCTACATCATGATCATTTACACTTAAATTTAAATAAATAAATTATTCGAAATGTGTACTTAAATGACTTAATAATTGCTTATCATATCTAATGTTAGCATTTGGATTTATTATTATTCTGTAGTTAGGTATGATGGGTACCTATCTAAAGAATTAATGACGAGTATGTATTTTTTCTCTACATTAGGTATATTTTAATAATAATATTATAAAGGGTAAAGTTATCAGATATTATTAACCGACTTCGAAAAAAGGAGGAGGTTTTTTATGCGTTAAGCCTGGACCGATTTTAAAAATTCTTCTTTTGTTAGTCAGGGTATACCTACTTTACAGATGGTCTCAATGGTAAAATAATTAGATCAGGATCTGATGACGGGATCTTGGAGAAATCATTACAGCAAATCAAAGGCGATTGCTGGTATCGCAGTCTTTGGATTGCTTACGCAATCACGCAATAAAATATTACACCTGTACCCACTGAAAAAGGCAAAATAAACAATAAAAAATCTAGTGTGTGTTTCTTTACGATAAATTCAAAAACCGGCCAAGTGCGTGTCGGGCCACGCACAGTGTAGGGTTCCGTAGTTGCCACATGGCCACCTTCCAGCTCCATCATTAGACCCTGGAAAACATCGAGTGCCAAAGTCCATGCAAAGAAAAATGAAATGACCCTAAACTCGAAGGGATTGTGTTATTGTGTTACAAAGATCCCATGGCTACCTTCCAGCTCCATCATAAGAGCCTGGAAAACATACAGTACAAAAGTCCATGTAAAGACAAATCAAATGACCCCAAGCTCAGTAGGATTGAGTTGTTGTAGGTATAAGAAAGAACTCATGGTTACCTTCCAGCTCTATCATCAGACCATGGACATCTCTTTATTACGTCTTCTTTCATGGACGCTCTTTATTACATAGACATTGATGCTGAATGCATCAATGTCTATGTAATAAAGAGCGACTCTAACGAGCCGAATCTCGACGAGATTGAGTTGTTATCAATACGCTTCAAGAATGATTTAAAATTTAAAGAGTTCCCACGATTCTCCAGGATTCCATCATCAGATCCTGACTCGATGATCATGGGACCAATTGGAAGGTGTACTCTTTCAATGAAAAGAAGAATTTTCAAAATCGGTCCAGGCGTCTTTGAGAAATCGGGGAAAATACATTAAAAAAAAAGATTACGACGAATTGAGAACCTCCTCCTTTTTTTGAAGTTAGTTTAAAATAGTTGACAATAAAAACCTACCTATATCCAAAACACCCACATAATAAAGCTGTAAAAATAAAGTTGACAAACTTAGGTACATTTGCAGTTGAAGAACATGTTCTCCGATACATTTTGTTTAGGAAAATATGTTATCCAAGTACGTTTTATAACTCGTGCGACTATTACTCGTAAACTTGTAAAGCCTACTTAGTCATGATAATTTTCTTTTCAACTTCGTTATAATATATACTACTATTGTGATTTTTTTCACACCCCCAAACATAACCGTTTAGCTGGTAGAGGGGGTGACACTCGAGTCGAGCAAAAATTGGCACTTTAAAGCTTAATATTTCACAAATGAATCTTTTTATCAAAAAATTGTTAATGGAAACTATCAATATTTTTAAAGGCCTATCTAATGATACCCCACACTTAGGGGTACGCGAGAAAAAAAAAACATCTCCACTTTAGGTGTACCTACAGGAGGTACCTACCCTAAAAAAAAATATTTTATAACACATTTGCTCGTAAAAGGTCTCTTACTGCACCTATTTCAGTATCGTAATGTATCTTATTACGCACTAGTGCGTAATGGTAAAGTAAAACGCACTAGTGCGGTAATGGTAAAGTAAATCGCACGGTTTATCAAGATGCTCCGTCTAAAACGAACGGTACTTTTTTAAATCTTAGCAGTTTTTATGTCAGAAAAGCGGTCAACATTTTATTATTAAAATTAAATTTGGGAGATGAAATATAATAAATAAACATTTTATTCTTTAATTTTATTAATTTTGACAATTAATTACAACCATTTATCTGTAATAAAACCACAAAAGAATTAATTTACTTTATTAGTAATACTGGCTGTTTTTTGTGCCTTTGCCATAAACAAAAGATGCTGGTGCGCGCGCATCGCTTATTTGTGAAAAAGTAAAAATTATTTCGCTTGCTTTTCCTTTTCGATGTAATGATTTTATTTATTTGCTCACAAATGTGTTATAAAACGTCGTATGACATACGTGCGGTTTGATAATTACCCTCTGCTTTCTTATAGCACTCGCCTTACGGCTTGTGCTACCAATATCGCCTCTGCTGTAATGATCAACTTACCGCACTTATATCATAATGTACTATTATAACCAAAGACATTAAACTAAATCTCTTTGATTATAACACATTTGCTCGTAAAAGGTCTCTTACTGCACCTATTTCAGTATCGTAATGTATCTTATTACGCACTAGTGCGTAATGGTAAAGTAAAACGCACTAGTGCGGTAATGGTAAAGTAAATCACACGGTTTATCAAGATGCTCCGTCTAAAACGAACGGTACTTTTTTAAATCTTAGCAAAGAGTTTTTATGTTAGAAAAGCGGTAAACATTTTATTATTAAAATTAAAGGAGAATGGGCAAATTTGTATGGAGCGTGGGCGGTCCGCGGCCAATAATGATTTTGTTATATTCTGGTGTAGTTTAGGCCTACAATTATTGTGGGCAAGTTTTATCACTGTGGTGTACCTACTTCTAAAATACTTTTTTGTTTTTATTGGGTGAATATTGATTATAAGGGAGTTTCGGGGCTACTGGTTGATATATGATATTGATTTAAGTTGAAAAAGTTTTATTATTCATAGCTTTTTGGTACGCTCGGAATTTTCAAAACTATAATTATTTTTTCAATAATTTCGTATGTCAGTCTGTCCCTAACTGATTGAGGCATTAGTAGATCTGTTAACAGTAATAGTCGTTACTCAGCAAAATGACGGGGCCTCCCTCTAGACGGCCAAAGCCTGCCGGGGTCGCGGAACTTACGCGTAACTGTGGGCCCGGAACGTAAAGGGCTATTGAAGGACACCGTGGATAGTGTATGTGCAAGTACTGGCCATTAGCAAGACGAAAACAACAGCAATATTGCATATGAACATAATTATTGTGCGATATTGTTCTGTGCAATTAGGTTATATTGACACTCAAATATTTATTTTCCTAAATGAAATACAGAGTAACGCCCATAGTAAAAGTTATTCCTAAATAGCAGTACTTTCATTTGATACTAAATTAATTGATGGCCGCCGAACGCCCAAGTCCGCCCATTCTCCTTTGGGAGATGAAATATAATAAATAAACATTTTATTCTTTAATTTAATTAATTTTGACAATTCATTACAACCATTTATCTGTAATAAAACCACAAAAGAATTAATTTACTTTATTAGTAATACTGGCTGTTTTTTGTGCCTTGGCCAAAAACAAAAGATGCTGGTGCGCGCGCATCGCTAATTTGTGAAAAAGTAAAAATTATTCCGCTTGCTTTTCCTTTTCGATGTAATGATTTTATTTATTTACTCACAAATGTGTTATAAAACGTCGTATGACATACGTGCGGTTTGATAATTACAGCCTCTGCTTTCTTATAGCACTCGCCTTACGGCTCGTGCGACCAATATCGCCTCAGCTGTAATGATCAACTTACCGCACTTATATCATAATGTACTATTACGATATTTTATTTTACCACTTTTTCGGAACAACAAATCCGTATATTTACACCAAATTACAGCTTTCTAGTACTGGGCGTCTCTGAGCTAAGCTGCGGACAGACGGACGGACGGACGGACGGACGGACGGACATGGCGAAACTATAAGGGTTCCTTGTTGACTACGGAACCCTAAAAACTACTGCTACTCTCAAGCGCGCTTTAAGTACATGCTGTTTTCAGCAATCTTCTCGAGGAAGGTATAAGACAACGACCAATAAGATATAAATTGATTCCGAGCGAAATAAAGTGAATTGAAATGAAAACCCAGTGAAGAGAAGACAAACCGTAGATTCGGCGCTGGTAAACTGCGCCGGGTGCTGAGTCTTTAGAGTTTTAGACAATAGCACTGCAAGATCGGACAGTGTGTTGACCGGTTTCTCAGTGGCAGTAATAGCCTGTATATATTTTGGTTTTATAAAAATAGAATTACCCCTCGTCATTTCCACAGGGTATGCATATGCAGGGATAGCCCGCATCAAATGGGCATTGCGTAATTACTAAAGACTGTACTACATGTGGTTATATTCTCTATGGTAATTACCTACTTATCTAGTGCGTAACATTATAACTGAAACTGTGTCTTATATGTACCTAATTACAATAACTTAAGACATTAAGTATGTTCCTACGATTGGTGCAATCGACAAAGTGGAATTATTATGACCCACCATAAGCTTTATTTTCTTACAGACATTCAAATACGATTAGATCCACATTCGCGTAAACATTCATATCTATGGTAACGACTTTGATCTTTGTCGATTGTACCTAAATAGTTGTAGGGAGCGGCGGGCTACGATCCACCAGGCGGGTTTTCTTTTCATGTTTTGCTTCGACGCTTTGATAGCAATAGGTTGTGACGTCAACAATGTACAGACGCCAGCACATCAAGCTACCACAAGCTGTCACCTTTATAGATTTTCAACCTTATCATAACAGTGGAAGGTTAATGTTCGATTGGTAAAATTTGACAGATTCGGGTTGGTTGACCTGCTGGCGTCTGCTATCCCGTCTGCCTGGGTTGAACTTAATTAACCCATATCCAGAATCATGGCTGTTACTGAGAAAGTTAAGACTGCCCGGTCGGAATTTATCCCATCAAAACTGGAGAAAAGAGGGTGCACTTTCACACAGGGAGATCGAGATAGTATAATAGGCAACTCCTACTACTATCAGGGATTCAAGGATAACAAATGTAAAACATGAACCCGATCCCTGTAATTGTTTACCTGACACTCATACGATGTATAGTAAAATTCCATGAACTAACGTATCTCCCTAACACCGCTAAGTATTTGGTAGTATTGACATGACCAGACATCATTTACCCAGCACTAATAAGCGGAAAGATTAAATCGCAAAAACTTACTTCGACAAGGTCGATCATGGTGTACAAACAGTTCAGTTCGCAGTCGCAGTTCAAACTCGGACAGCACACGTGCGATGGCCAAAAAATTCGTGATTTTATTCGTGCTGATCAACTTAAGAACTGGAAATATGGCGGAACATTCAATTTCAAGTTCTATAACTAAAAAAACGGAAGACATAGCCCAAAGCTTCATCAAACATCCGATAGTAACTTCTGCGACATATGTGACCTCGAACACTTTCGCCGCAGCTGTCAACCATATTACGAAGGTGCCATTTGCAGTTTCAAGGGCTCTAGGGCCAGTCCAACTTACAACACAAGTCAGCAAAACCAACACAATAGATGCAGTTGATAAATTCATTGCTGCTTTCAATGCCGGCAAAGGCAATGAAGATGCTTTGATGAGTATCGATGCTATCCTTATTAAATATGGATATAGTGTACAGAAACACGACGTCACGACAGAAGACGGTTATGTGTTGAGAATGTTCAGGATCCCCGGCACCGGGCCAGCAGTGTTCCTAATGCATGGTCTACTTGGTAGTGCAGACGATTACATTATAGCAGGCCCCAACAGCGGCCTCGCTTACCTGCTAGCAGACAAAGGTTACGACGTCTGGATGGGCAATGCCCGAGGCTGCAAGCATTCCCGTCGTCATGTCAGCTTGAAACCGTCTGATGCTCAATTCTGGGACTTCTCGTGGCATGAAATCGGCATATACGATCTCCCAGCTATGATAGATTTTGTGTTAAGAAGAAGAAACATGAAGTATCTGAAATATGTGGGACATTCTCAAGGTACTACAGCTTTCTTCGTAATGGTATCAGAAAAACCTGAATATAATGCAAAGATATCTGTGATGGTTGCATTGTCCCCTGTCGCTTTTATGTCTAAGGTCAGGTCCCCCATAGTACGGCTATTATCTCCCGGAACATCAATATGGCATGGAGTTTCAAAGAATCTCGGTTTATATGAGTTTTTACCAGACAACAAAGTAATGAGCGCTCTGAAGCTGTTAACTTGTGGAACAGGGCCAATAGTGACGATTCTATGCAGTAATATTTTATTTGTTATCGCCGGCTTTGATTTTGAGCAGCTCAATGTTACAAATTTGCCCGTGATATATGGGCACATGCCTTCGGGAGCGTCTATGAAGCAATTCGTTCATTACGGTCAGGGGCTGATATCTGAGGATTTTAGAAAGTTTGACTATGGTAGTGAGGAGAATATGAAAAGGTACGGTGTAAAGGTGGCTCCGAAATATGCGTTGGAAAAGATAGCAGCGCCGGTTTGCTTGTTCTACAGTGATGCGGACTGGCTGGCGCACCCGGGGGACGTGGCCCAGCTCGGCAGGCGACTGCGCAATGTGGTGGACACCTACAAGATACCGCACGAACAGTTCAATCATGTGGACTTTTTATTTGCAAAAGATGTGAAAACCTTGGTTTATTTAAGATTACTGAAAGTGCTCTCGTCATTCTAAAAATATCGATTTTCATTCAAGAAATAAAATAAACAAAATATTTAATATGTTTTTCAGTCTCAAAAAAGTCTTAACTTGAGAAGACGATTTAAGTACTAATACCTATATAGGTACCTACTGCCTCTTATTTTTATAAACAAAACTTTGAAATCATTATTTATGTATGCTGCAGGCGCTGCCGCTATAGTTAATACCTACCTATACCATTCTAATAAAATGTCGTGAAGATACAAGTTGCGAAAACAGATGACCGTAGCGAAAATAACGACAGGAAATTAAATAAATGATTTGCAAGAACAAGTCGAGGGAGCTTCGCAAACAGTTTCGTTCGTCGTCAATATATTTTTGTCGGAGTAAGCATGACCCAGAAAATTTCTATGTATGTATGGTACCTAGGTATTTTGTTGGTTACTAGGTGGCCTCATGCAGAATTTTTGTAGAATTATATTATCTAACTAAAAAATCATTCATAAACGCGAGTTTGATGGATTTTTGTTACTCAACCACGTCAGAATGGCTAAATGGATCTGGATGAAGTTTAATACAGGGATAGGTTACACATAGGATACATAATTTTCATTCCGGTATTACGTTCCCGTGAGATAATTTTCTACAAACACTTGGACTAAAACGCGGCTGGCAACACCAAGTTTGCTAATAGTAACTACCCCTTTTTACCCGACTACGGCAAAGCCAAAAGGAGGGTTATAGAAAGAAAGAAGAAGAAAGAAAGAAAGAAAATTATTTTATTTTTTTACAGTATTGCATGCAAATTACATTAAAAGAAAACTAGAAATTAAAAAGTTAACTTAATCTAAACATAAAAAATAAACATTTATCAAAAACAAAATTTGACAGCTGCATGCCATGACTGCAAAAAGAAAGGTGACCACTCAGCATAATGCTGTGCTGTGAGAGACCCACAGCACAGCGAAGGTTTTCAGTGGTCACCCGAAGAAGAAGAAGAAAAGGAAAGAAGAAACAAAAGTACGGATATCAAGCCGGCTAAAACAGTACATAAATTAACAGAATAAATACAATAAACTAATAAAATATTAAAGATATATTGATACAGAATACAATGGTTGATAATAATAAAATAATAGGCTAATAAAATAACAGGCTAATTAGTAATATTATGATTTTGACAGGTATATATGTATGTATGTTTGTCTGTTCCCTCATAACTTCTAAACTCCTTATCATTACATGACAAATGAGGCCACCTGCGGTTGTTTTACACAATCTTTATTGGCTAGGAGGCACACTACCACGGCTAGCACAATATAATCGGTCAAATGAAATATTGTTGTTGTTTTATACTTTTCAGTGCGCGTTTTTTTCGTAGTCGTAACTTATATTTTTCACGGTGGTAATAATCAAATGAGTCCTCCCACCCAGGGCGGGAGGGACTGTCAGACTTCTTGTACTTACTTAAATCCACGATAATCCTTCAATTGCCGTTTACGTTTCAGGATTACGGTTACCTTTTTTTAGGGTTCCGTAGTCAACAAGGAACCCTTATAGTTTCGCCATGTCCGTCCGTCCGTTTTTTTTTTCTCGCGTGGGGTACTGTGGGGTATCATTAAAAAGGCTTTTAAAAAATATTGATAGGTTCCATTAACAATTTTTTGATAAAAAGATCCGTTTGTGAAATATTAAGCTTTAAAGTGCTAATTTTTGCTCAACTCGAGTGTTCCCCCCCTTCTACCAGCTAAACGGTTATGTTTGGGGGTGTGAAAAAATTCACAATAGTAGTATATATAACGAAGTTTAAAAGAAAATTATCATGACTAAGTAGGCTTTACAAGTTTACGAGTAATAGTCGACCAACTTATAAAACGTACTTGGATAACATATTTTCCTAAACAAAATGTATCGGAGAACATGTTCTTCAACTGCGAATGTAAGTTTGTCAACTTTATTTTTACAGCTATAATCAGGGGGTGTCGACTTTGTTCTACGAACAAGATGTAGGTGGGCTAGAAAACAAGAAAGAGACATCAACATTAGAGTAAAAGAGAGGAATCACATAATGTTGCCAACAAAAATACTATTTCACATTCAATCTAATAATAGGCTTATTAATGGGGAAGGCAAGTGGCAAAGTGACAAGTGACAGTTTGGTCCCAAAAGAACTGTCAAATCAAAGGAATTTTCTGAAAAAAAAAACATTTTATTGATGTAAAATGACTAGATGTTGTGTAATAAGCTGTAAAAATGATGGAACATACAAATTTCCGACAATTCACACTATCAAGAAATAATGGGTAGCTGCTGTGACTGCCTTGAGAACAAAAATTGTATTATAACTAAGGAAAAGCTATATAATAAACAAATATCCAGCCTTGCGAAGCCGAGACAGGCCGTTAGTTGAGTTTATTAACGAAATTCTATGATTATACCATAACTAAACAATCGAATACACTTTTCAAAATAATATCTACTTTTCTATTGGAGGTTAAGTACCAGTATTGCATCGCTCTATAAATCATGAAATGGTTCGTCTGGCGGAAGAATTATCACCTGGAACGAGTTTTGTGATAGTTGTGGTGTTAAGAAATTAAATATAATTGTGATATTTCTCGAATCTAAATAGAAAAAAGGGGTAATATTACTGACTTAAAACATTATGATATTTTATCAAAATAGAAAGTCAGAAGCAGCATTATATTCTTGTTAAAGGAGAGGAGAGGTAAAACATACCTAAACTCAAAAATTTAAACCTCAACTACAAGTAATTGTGGATTTATTACGGTAAAATCAAATGTATTACCACTCAATTAAATCACTTTTTTCCTCTTGTAGATGCACCGCGACGTCTTAATTCTTCTTTGAGTATATGCACTTGCATTGACGAATAATTTTCCATATTTGTTTTGTATTTACACTCAACTTTTATAACAATAAATTTTGTTTGTTTTTTGTACAAGGTAGACAGTAATCTGACGTAGGGACCAACTATCGCAGCGCCATCTACGATTAGCTTTGAGTTGCCATCCCCATTGATTTTAAAGTGTGTTATCCTTAAAAATTATTTTTGCTTTTATTCTGATGCGAGAAAATGTTTGTTATGATTTTTTTAACATTTAAATTGATGAATACACAAAACAAAAAGGAGATAATAATATGACAACATGACAACACTGGAACGCCATATTGTCTATTGGCTATTTGACGTCATAGGAAAAAATGTCTGCCATCGCTTGCGCACCATTATTTATATCTTGTACTTGTGTTTATTTGTAATAAATAAAACAGTTGCATTTAATTCTACATACAATATTGTCAATGTGAGTCGAGCTTGCTCCTCTGTATCTGTGTTTTGGTGAAAATAAGTGCGTATTTGTGAGATATAGACCCGGTGTTGAGACAGTGACTCTTGTTTGATTTTGTGCCTTACTCCCGATGAGTTCGTAGGAAGAAAACACTAGAATCTGTGCTATGTGTGGAACTTCACCTTCTAAAGATCCCAGCATCACTTTACATCGGTTTCCGAACCCTAGTACAATAAGTCATTGTAGTTTATATGAATAAAGATGTCAAATGAAATCGTTTGTTTTACTAAACTGCTCCTTACTTATTATCTTTCAGCATTTTATGCACAAGTACATTGTGTTTCTCGATAGTAATTTGAAAGAAACTATCGAGAAGCGCAATTTACTTGTGCATAAAATGCAATACAAAGAACCTGTAAAGTACTTTTTTAGTATTTGAAATACCCGCCCGATTCTACTGCCATGTTTTCGTGGGCTAAACATAGATGGCGCTGGTCGGTAAGGAAAATTTTCCTCACAAAATTAGTACGGAGTCGTCATTCTTCCCCTTTAGGGGTATATATGTTCTGTGGCTATAATAGGTGGGTATGTTTTGGGGATAGGTAGGTTTTTATTGTCAACTATTTTTTGTGCTATTTTTAACTAACTACTAGCTAAAGCTTCTGGCTACTTCTATTTGTTGTCGGTTTTTGCGACCGAGTCAAAGGGCACAATCACAATCACAGGCGACTTCGCGAGTAGTGTAGAGCAGGCTTTAGTAGTAGAGCCGAAGACACTAACGAATAATAATATTGATAGGTCTCCCAGTTGATACCTGTATAATTAGTCGCATCATCAAAAGGGAATTACAAATTACCGAAGGTGCAATGCAATTTTTTTTTAAAGTTAGTTGTTTATTCTAGTATGATAGACTCCCAAGTTTCGTGTGTTCCTCGTAACAGTGAATGGGTGAGTAGGGCTTTAAGATATTGCTATGCTGCAAGCCCCTCTTACTAGCCTTCTCAGGGTTTCATGAGCACGAGTGTTCGAGCGTAACGCCTGTTCGTTTACTATGAGCAAATCAACGTTGCGACTAATTAGTCAACAGCTATTATTCAAACTACAATAGTCTCCTTCAAGTTGCATAAATCTTTTTTATAATATTAATCTCAGATAATTCGAAGTAAAATAAAACCATTGTGTGGTAAATTTTATGCTCTTTTCCTCAAGCGGTACTAGAAAAAAAGGTTCAATTCCTGTGTGAATGATTGGCTATAATTTTTAATAAAACTTTTTAGGTTTTATAATGTAATTTATTGATTTTTTTACAAAAATTCCTAACAGCACAAGCCTGATCGCGCCATAGGGTTTCTACCAACGATAGTCTTAAACATCCATTAAATTCCAGCACTCACTCAAGTGCGATGGATACAAAAACTTTTCCAATGGGTCTTGATTTAGACGACCAGTCCAAATTGAACTTATTCCATATTTAAATGCTAATTTCTTACATATATATTGAAATCCTTCAATATTCCACAAATATTTCTTTATTGTAGGGCCATGTATGTTATTTTCATTCAATATTTCCATTTTGCTGAAAACTTGTTTTGCTTCTTTCCACTTTTTGCGATGTGGGCAACGTGGTGAGCATTCTACAGCACCTAATAGTGGGTTACATTCAAAGTCCTTCTTAGGGCTACCATTCATGGTATCAAAAAGTTGATCAATTAATAATATCAGAAGAGCTGTGTCCTTGTATTCAGGTGGTAGAAGTCCTTGATCTGAAATAATAAATAGGTACATTTTAATAAAATTCAAAGCTTTAAAAGTAGGTAAAGAATGACATTGAACAAAAGAAGTTCTTACGTGAGAAAAAATTCATAACCGCTGCAACTTTTTGGCTAAAGATCTGGCTTGCAAATACAACTTTCAATTTGTTAATCTTTTCAGGTACCACATGGTGCTCAGATAACTTATACAGTAGGCGATATTTTTCTGAAGTTTCAAGGTTTACAGCATACAGCTTTTGTATCTGCTCCCATTTGAAGGTGCAAACTTTACCTTCTTCGTTTTCATGTAACAATGGCACATCCAGTAAGTTATTTCTCAAGTCTTTTAATAAATTTGGGGGATCATATAAAGGTATAATTTCTAATTCTCCAACATAAAATGTGTTCAATGTGTGTTCTTCCCCAGATTTTAATTTCTCCATTCTTGTGTCCTCAATAAGGCTCTGAATAGCATCTTGGTTGTTAGTTCCCTGCTTACACACAGTTGCTACAACTACAAATCCAGATTGTCTCACTTCTTTAATAATATTTTGTATAAATTGTTTGAGTTCAACAGCTTTTGGTTTCCCGAAGGAAAATGTGTAAACAATTGGCTGTATGTAATTCTCAAAAAGCCCTTGCAACATAAATACAACAACATGGCTGGCAAACTTCAGAGAACCTCCTTCCACTTCTTCGTGGAGATGTATTTTGTCACCCACCACACTATATCCTATCGGAGACTGCAATGCAAATTCATCAAACAGCAAAACACACAGTCTGCTCTTAGCAAACATTGTTTTTGCCTTCTCTTTTATTTTTTTTAACAGGGCCTTATTTATACCTGGCGTAATGACAATTTTTTGGATAAAATTATCTAAAGTTTTTGATTCCGGTAATTTAAATATCTCGCTTAAAATCTGGTATGCTTTTTCATTTTGCTTGTAAATTGATAAGGATGTGATTTGTTCATTAAAGTTAAACTTTCTTCTTTTCTGACTTCTATTTTGTAATAACTTTAGTATTTTTCCAGTACTAGTACTGTTATCAACTAACTCCATGCATGATTTGTTTGACAGAAGAGTTTGGGCTACTTTCAAAGTTTTGTAATGCTTTTTTTCTCTATTCTTGCATCTCCTCACTTTCAACTGTAGATTCCTTAATTTTTTATACAGCCTGACCTCTTCTGGTGTTGTTAAAATATCTTCAGAATTTGCTGAATTTTCTGTATGATTTAAATTGTTTGTTGAGTTGTCTGTAACATGTTAAAAATTTAATTATAGTGTGTTAATTTTCAAGCAGGTAATTAGTACCTCATGAAAAAAGAAATACTATGTCAACATAGTACAATGATAATAATTATGAAATTCTTAGACACTTAAATTTTCGTCTACACTAATATTTTACAGGGCAAACTTTGTTTTGCCGTGTGAAGTGCTACTCATTAATAAAATTCAAACCCAAGAAATAATAATGTAATAAATACCTATGTGGAATTAAAAGAACACCATGTATTATAATCAACTACATAATTCCAACAGCATATTATATACTTGTTTATGTATTGCTTGTGTTATTTTTGTTTCATGGAAACTTGGAAGGGTTGCTCTACTAAGTCCGGGCCTCGCAGATAGAAGATTTTAAGCATGCAACAAAAAAAATAAAACAGTCACCTTCTTCCTCATCACTATCGGGAACACAGCTTAAATTTTCTTTTGACATAGTTGCAAACTACAAACTCAAGATGGAATAATTTCAAAATAAATCGCTCCTGCAAAGTTCCGCAAGCCTCAGAATAAAGTATCTGTGAAATAAAACCATGACTGACAGAAGTGACAGACAACCGGTAATAATAATAGACAAAAACATTTTTTTTAATAGTGTCGTTGGCATGACTTCCAGGCATTTGTGCTACATCACGGCTACACATCAAGCTATACCAAACCAGTTTATCGTTTAAAATATGAATTGAGGTATTAACAAGTATAATTTTAAATATAAAAATTATATCAAAATATCAAGTGATCCCCTGGCTTTTTTAATTGAACTACTATGTTTTAGACAACTTTTTGCAACACATGACGGCATACTTTGATTTTTATTAGACAAAATAACACCGTATAAAACCGCGAGTGTCGTTCGAAGCGTAATGGCCGACGGCTGACTTACTATGGTGTGAATGTGTGCGTGCTGGCTTGTCCACATTAGCGCACTGACTTACTATGGGTGCTTCAATTGTTTCTTAGTGAAGTTCCGTCCGCCTTTTTTTTTAGGTCCATGGCTCTCACATAGAAAACGTGCATTTTGTTAAAATCTCCGAAATCTAACTTAGATGCACCTTTTCTATGTGAGAGCTGATGGAGCGAATGTTTTGATAATTATTATTATTCTCTTTATTTATTTTTATACACTTATAGATTACATTTTTAAATATTTTTATAAAAAAACAAACTAAAAACATTTAAAAATATAAAAAATAGCAGTCCACCAGCACCAGGAACAGGGTCCGGGCTGCCGGTGGTCAGGGCTCTTGAGAGAGGAACCTCCTAACAATACGCGCCGTGTCCAGGAGTACTGCCTTCTGAATCAAGCGCTTGATCCAGCCACCCAGCGAGAGCCTCCTCAGGTGTTGTTCGAGGCTCTTGGCAATTAAGCCATTGGCAGATACGACTATCGGCACAATAACTGCCGTATTCACGTCCCACATGTCAACAACCTCGCGAGCCAGATCAAGATACTTGAATTGTTTATCCTTTTCTGCCTTCACGAGGTTCTCGTCATGCGGGACCGTTATATCAACAATTATTGCGCGACGCTCCGATCGATCTATCACCACAATGTCAGGCTTATTGGCAACAATAGTCCTATCAGTGATGATAGGTCGATCCCAATACAACGAGATATTGCCATTTTCGAGAACTGGGTCGGGCGCATACTTATAGTACGGCACCTCCGATTCCACAAGATTGTATTTCAAAGCAAGTTGCTGGTGGATAATCCTGGCAACGAGGTTGTGTCTATGCAAATACTCGCCGTTAGCCAGACGAGAACACCCAGAAATAATGTGTCGGATCGATTCTCCTGGACGGTGGCATGCCCGACATATGTCAACCGTACCATCCTTCACAATGTATTTCCGGTAGTTATTCGTCATCATAACTTCGTCCATAATTGCACAGACAAAACCTTCGGTCTCCCCGAACAGGTCACCGAAGCGCAACCAGGATACAGACGCTAAAAAGTCTACATCGGGACTATGTAATGCCCGGTAATAGCGTCCGTGAAGCTCCTTGCTCTGCCATACCTCCTTACGATCATTAGTGTCTAATACTTTAGGTTTGCGCCAGTTCTATTAGTTATTATTATTATTATTATAGCCTCTTTATTTCCATAATGAATGACTTATAAAAACAAATAAATATTATAGGATTATCATTACATATTACGTGCATGCTTATAACATGGACCTAAAAAAAAGGCGGACGGAACTTCACTAAGAAACAATTGAAGCACCCATAGTAAGTCAGTGCGCTAATGTGGACAAGCCAGCACGCACACATTCACACCATAGTAAGTCAGCCGTCGGCCATTACGCTTCGAACGACACTCGCGGTTTTATACGGTGTTATTTTGTCTAATAAAAATCAAAGTATGCCGTCATGTGTTGCAAAAAGTTGTCTAAACCATAGTTGTTCAATTAAAAAAGCCAGGGGATCACTTTTCATAGTTAAACATGTCAATTTGAAGCTTATTTCTCGATTTTACGTCAATAAATTTAATAAACATCTCGAAATCAATCAGTGTTGCAACTATTTCAAGGTTCAAATTATTTTAAAATTGGGAGATTTATATTTTATGTTACTATTTATCGTTATTGTATTTTATTGTATTCGTATATCGTTATTGTATTTTATTATATTTTATTATATTTTTACAGTTTTCCCACGGCAAATGATGCATGGAAAAATGATTGTATAAAAATAATAAGGGAGTGTAGACATGGAATAGAAATGTAGACGTGTAGGAATGGAACATAAAATAGCTTTAATTAAATATTTATAGCCGAAAAATACTTAAACATTCGTTTTCACCACTTAAGTAAATTAGAAGGGATTTCTAGATGTGTCGATAGCAAAAGACAAGTCTACAAAAATTTGAATCACCAAAAGGGATTGTAAAACTTTATTTAACATTAAACGAGTTGTAAATATTTTAATATCCAATGTGCTTAAATTATTTTACCTTTATTTTAAAAATAGGTATCCGTCACAAAAAAAATTGTAATTAAACTTAAGTTCAAGGGAGATCTTAATTAAATATTGTTTAAAAATGGGTAATTTTTTCCTTCATCTGGCATCCCTATACACACGCACACATATTTACGCCGCCGCCATTGTGGTGCTTCAATCGTTTCTTAGTGAAGTTCCGTCCGCCTTTTTTTTTAGGTCCATGTGATGAGCATGAAAGTGTTCGAGCGTAACGCCTGTTCGTTTACCATGAGCAAATCAACGTTGCGACTAATTAGTCAACAGCTATTATTCAAACTACAAAATAGTCTCCTTCAAGTTGCATAAATCTTTTTACCCGACTGCGCCAGGAGGGTTATTTATCTAATATCTTTAAACGAGCAATTCTTGTATATTTATTTATATATAATCAGGATCTCGGAAACGGCTCCAAGGATTTTCATGAAAGTTACAGATTAGGGGTTTTTCGGCTCAAGGAATCGGTTTACCAAGGTCCCAGGTTCAAGAAAAGCTCGGTTCCCAAGATATAAGTAGACATTTTAAAAACCGAGCGAAGCTCGGTCAACCGGATATTAATATTAATCTCAGATAAGTCGTAATTTACATTTCTACTCCAATAAAAAAAACCGTTGTGGTCAATTTTATGCGCCTTTCCTCAAGCAGTAGGTACTAGAAAAAAAGTTTCAATTTGTATGTGAGCGATTGACTATAATTTTTAATAAAACTTTTTAGGTTTCATAATGTAATTTATTGATTTATTTACAAAAATCCCTAACAGCACACGCCTGATCACTCCATAGGGTTTCTACCAATGATAGTCTTAAACATCCTAAGTTTAATTCCAGCGTTCACTCCAGTGCGATGGATGCAAAAATTTTTCCAATGGGTCTTGATTTAGACGACCAGTCCAAATTGAACTTATTCCATATTTAAATGCTAATTTCTTACATATATATTGAAAACCTTCAATATTCCACAAATATTTCTTTATTGTAGGGCCATGTATGTTATTTTTATTCAATATTTCCATTTTGCTGAAAACTTGTTTTGCTTCTTTCCACTTTTTGCGATGTGGGCAACGTGGTGAGCATTCTACAGCACCTAATAGTGGGTAACATGCAAAGTCCTTCTTAGGGCTACCATTCATGGTATCAAAAAGTTGACTAATCAATAATATCAGAAGAGCTGTGTCCTTGTATTCAGGTGATAAAAATCCAGGACCTGAAATAATAATTGTTGTTACAAATTAATAATATTCCAAAGCTTTAAAAGTAGGTAAAGAATGACATTGAACAAGAGAAGTTCTTACGTGAGAAAAAATTCATAACCGTTGCAAATTTTTGGCTAAAGATTTGGCTTGCAAATACAACTTTCAATTTGTTTATCTTTTCAGGTACCACATGGTGCTCAGTTAACATATACAGTAGATTGTAGTTTCCAGAGGTTTCAAGGTTTACAGTATACAACTTTTGTATCTGCTCCCATTTGAAGGTGCACACTTTACCTTCTTCATTCTCATGTAACAATGGCATTTCCAGTAAGTTATTTCTCAAGTCTTTTAATAAATTTGGGGGATCATATAGAGGTATAATTTCTAATTCTCCAACATAAAATGTGTTCACAGTGTGTTCTTCCCCAGATTTTAATTTCTCCATTCTTGTGTCCTCAATAAGGCTCTGAATAGCATCTTGGTTGTTAGTTCCCTGCTTACACACAGTTGCTACAACTACAAATCCAGATTGTCTCACTTCTTTAATAATATTTTGTATAAATTGTTTGAGTTCAACAGCTTTTGGTTTCCCGAAGGAAAATGTGTAAACAATTGGCTGTATGTAATTCTCAAAAAGCCCTTGCAACATAAATACAACAACATGGCTGGCAAACTTCAGAGAACCTCCTTCCACTTCTTCGTGGAGATGTATTTTGTCACCCACCACACTATATTCTATCGGAGACTGCAATGCAAATTCATCAAACAGCAAAACACACAGTCTGCTCTTAGCAAACATTGTTTTTGCCTTCTCTTTCAATTTTTTTAACAGGGCCTTATTTATACCTGGCGTAATGACAATTTTTTGGATAAAATTATCTAAAGTTTTTGATTCCGGTAATTTAAATATCTCGCTTAAAATCTGGTATGCTTTTTCATTTTGCTTGTAAATTGATAAGGATGTGATTTGTTCATTAAAGTTAAACTTTCTTCTTTTCTGACTTCTATTTTGTAATAACTTTAGTATTTTTCCAGTACTAGTACTGTTATCAACTAACTCCATGCATGATTTGTTTGACAGAAGAGTTTGGGCTACTTTCAAAGTTTTGTAATGCTTTTTTTCTCTATTCTTGCATCTCCTCACTTTCAACTGTAGATTCCTTAATTTTTTATACAGCCTGACCTCCTCTGGTGTTGTTAAAATATCTTTAGAATTTGCTGAATTGTCTGTTTGTGTTAAATTGTTTGTTGAATTGTCTGTAACATGTTAAAATTTTAATTAGTCTCAGATCAAAGAAATAGGCAGATAGAGTGCTCACAACACGCGAGTGTGACCACCAAAGCAAATACAAAATTTTCAAGCAGGTAATTAGTACCTCATGAAAAAAGAAATACTATGTCACCATAGTATGTTACACATGAAATTCTTAGACAGAGTATATTTTTATCTACCTACACAAATATTTTACAGGGTAAACTTTGTTTTGCAGTGTGAAGTGCTACTCATTTAATAATAATAATAAAAATCATACCCAAGAAATAATAATAATTGTAATAAATACCGGCTTATGTTTAACTTACCACCAGATATAGTAACATATAACAGACAAAAATAGTAAATGATCACCAAAATGAAACCCACATTTTAATGTAAAAGGAGATGGCTAAATGAGTGCCCCAGTCGTCTATAAGAATTTCATTTTAACTCGTAGTATTTGAAAATTCATTAATGAATTGTTTAATGTTTAATAATTTCCTAAGACTTATATAAAATGTTAAACATAAAAAAGTATCTGAATTGCTTTTCGCTCATTTTTTATTGACATGATGACTTGGTCACGATGAAATAATGAAAACTAGGGAAGGGTAATAACGCTTTTCCAGATTGTTAAAATGAAACTGTATTTAATCGATTTTTACTAATGTGATTTAAAACGATTTGTTTTCTGAAATTAAGAATTGGCGTTGAAACAGCATTTGGCTGGAATCGATAGATTCAGAGTCGTTTCGTTGATTTTTATTGTGTTTTCATGCGTTTTGATTCGGAAAATCAGATTGTTTTAAAGTGAGGTTCCGTCTGAACTGGAAGGAAGACGCCCAACATCGTGAAAGGTAGGAGTGGAAAGAGAATATTGCCCAGCACGCGTAGCATGGCGATTCTATCTCTATTCTACCAAGAAAAGACAAAGTTATTTCATCGTTATTTCTACACAAATCGACTGTTTTTTTGCACAAATATGACACCATTCGTACACTATTGTAGATAAGAACGTTTATTTTCCATATTTTTTACATTACCATGCTTAAAACGCTAAAAATATTTCTACGTTCTGTCATTTTGCCTATTCTTGCGTCGACAAAACCCCTTTCTACGGCGCCATGCTACACCAGCTGGAGTAGGGGAGAAAAAAAAATAACTGAAGTATGATCGATACTACTTTCTAACGATTTCAATCGATTCTTTTATCGCTTCTGTGACACTTTGAGTCCAATCCCATCTTTAAGAAAAAAACAAACGTCAGACGTCGTTTGAACGCTCTGCGCTCTGCTTATTATTATTGTTCGTTGTGATTCTTTCATTTTGCTTTTCCTTGACTCCCGCTTGTTTATTGGACTTCCTGCTTGCAAACCTACCGACCTCTCGCTTCTCGACTAGGACTTGACTTGTATACAGTGAATCATGCAATGCATAAACTGTGGTATATCCACGCGAAGACTGCGGCGTCATATACACTCGAGAGGAGCTCGTGGCTAAATAATTATAACCGCACAGGCCGATCTTTCAGCTAACATTGTCATCCTTGTTATGAACTGCTGCATTCAGGAGCAACTGGTGAAATTCGTTTATTCGGCTATTCAACGGAGTGCTTAACTTGTGCTTGTTCTGTGAGAACATTGCAAGGCCATCGCCATGTAGTGGAAAGAAACAGTTCAAAGTTGCAGAAATTAACAACATCACACCCAGATTTCCATCATCACGTAATAAAATGACATTTAAACACAGTCCGTCGCTTCGTATTCTTTCAGACTTTATATAAAAGAATCACAGATTAACGAATAAATATAGTATTTCCTATTTTTCTTGTTTCATTTCGAAATTGTTAAATGTATCCTTAGCTAATTAGAGGGTTCAACAACGAGTTCAGAAAGGATTAATCAATCACGACAACAAAATGAAAGCTCCCAGCGCGTTTATTTGACTTTACCGATATAACTAACATAATAATAAGAATGTGGTTATCATTATTAGATAGATTAGTTCTTCCAAACAGGTTTAGGTATACTGTATTCAACTATGTAAATCAAGTAAACGATATCGTTTGTTTATCATTACAACTACTTACCTACTTATATCGTCTGTGAAAACTGTCTTTATTTTAAGTTTAAGCACGTATCACATTATTTGGTAAGTAGTTTGAAGATGTTTAATTAATCTGAGTGGGTCACAAATGTGGTCATCAATAAATAAATACAATCGCAGATACATAAAAGTAAACGCCTAAGTAAAAGTTTATAGCAATATCAATATTTGCAATTTTTGTAGTACTTATAATGGTAGGTGTTCACGTTTTTTTTTATCATGATTATGAAGATTTAACAAGTTTTAGAAACTTTTTTTATGTGAAATATTAATATTGAGCTATTCAGCGTTATACAGTGCTAGGTCCCATTTCTATAGCCGTCTGAATTTTTGCACATACTTGAACTTTCCCATCTCCTTATAACCAGTTTTAACATTTCGCTATCCTATTTAATCAAAATGACTCCAAATAAATCATTGTCAGCCCAAAAGTAGTAAATGATCACCAAAATATGTTCACTAAAATATGTCATAACGAGGTGTAATAAAAAAAAGTCTACCTAAGCAGGGTCGACGAAGCCCCGCTTCGCGGGGCTTCTATTTCTGTGTACAAGGTTTAAAGGAACCTAACCAAACCGAACTTCGGGGTGTCCCTGAAATCTTGCTAAAGCGAGTTTTAGATTTGGTGCACATTCAGTATAGATTTGGTGATCATTTACTATATTTGGTGTTTGAATACAATTTGAAGTGTAGTAGGTAGCTAAGGGTATCAATGCATTTTATGGTGGTCATTTTAATCCCATAAATACCTATGTGGAATTAAAATAACACCATGTATTTTATTCAACTACTTAATTCCAACAGCATTATAATATTATAATTGTTTATGTTTTGCTTGTGTTATTTTTGTTTCATGGAAACTTGGAAGGATTGCTCTACTAAGTCCGGGCCTCGCAGATGGAAGATTATAATATTGCATGCAATAAAAAAATAAAACAGTTACCTTCTTCCTCATCACTATCGGGAACACAGCTTATATTTTCTTTTGACATAGTTGCAAACTACAAACTCAAGATAGAATAATTTCTAAATAAATCGCTCCTGCAAAGTACCGCAAGCCTCAGAACACGCCTCAGAACAAAGAACAAAATATTATCTGTGAAAGCTTCTTTGCTCTGGTTTAGCGCTTTTTTGTACATATCAACAACAACCAACCCAACCAACAGACAGCAGACAGGAGCATTGATTGACATGGATTGACAGACAGACAACCGGAAACAGGATCGCCAACTCAATGCCACGGTTGGGTGCTAAGTACAAGCTTGGCCAGAACGGGTTGAAACGGAACTAAAATTTTTATTTCTGACAGCGTTTTAAAATCTTTGATATTTGATGTAAACAAAGACCGCAGGTTTGTTAGATTTATTATTGTGCCATAAAAATAACGAAATAAGTGAAAAAAAATTAAATAAAATCATTCAAAGTGCTGGTAGCGCGAAGACAGTGGCGACTTCCGGTTTTCTACATTTTTATGTCAAGCTTGTAACATCTCAAATAGTGCTAAATTGCTAGAAAGTTTCAAAAATAGTGCCAAATATATGAATTTAATAAAAAATAACATTTATCAGAATATGTTTTAATTTTCAAATTATTGATAAGTACATTAATATCTAAAAGTTATATTAAAAAATTGGAAAATGTGACCATTAAATACAAATTAAAAAACATACAAATTGGAAATACTAAATTAAAATACGGTGAATGAAAAACAAAAATGAACGAAAAACAAGCAAAGTTAGACAAAGAAGGAGTTTTCTTAGAGAAAAAGACAAACATAGCACTGTTCGCCTCGTCTGCCATACACGCCTTTATTTTCACGTTCACGGGAATCCCCTACCGAAGTGCCGCAGAGTATAGCTTGGCCAGAACGGGTTGAAACGGAACTAAAATTTTTATTTCTGACAGCGTTTTAAAATCTTTGATATTTGATGTAAACAAAGACCGCAGGTTAGTTAGATTTATTACTGTGCCATAAAACTAACGTAATAAGTGAAAAAAATTAAAATAAAATCATTCAAAGTGCTGGTAGCGCGAAGACAGTGGCGACTTCCGGTTTTCTACATTTTTATGTCAAGCTGTACAGACTACACTAGTTTGCGTTTTGTTACTTCAACCACAGAGCTGCATTTTGTGAGCGAAGGCAACATCAAAATTAGTGCTAGATTAAGTGCTGGGTGCTGTTTCTTAAATTTCAGTGCTAGGCACATGAAAATAGTGCTAAATCTAGCACTCAAAGTGCTGATTTGGCATCACTGACCGGAAATATGTTAAAGGTATGTACAGCTTGGCCAGAACGGATTGAAACGGAACTAAAATTTTTATTTCTGACAGCGTTTTAAAATCTTTGATATTTGATGTAAACAAAGACCGCAGGTTTGTTAGATTTATTATTGTGCCATAAAACTAACGTAATAAGTGAAAAAAAATGAAATAGAATCATTCAAAGTGCTGGTAGCGCGAAGACAGTGGCGACTTCCGGTTTTCTACATTTTTATGTCGAGCTGTATATGTTACTCAAGCTTGACCAGAACGTCTTGAAACGGAACTAATCTTTTTGTTTGCTGACAACGTTTTAAAATCTTTGATATTTGATGTAAACAAATACGCAGGTTTGTTAGATTTATTCAATGATATTTTAGTAATTTATTAGAATATCATTGGATTTATTATTGTGCCATAAAACTAACGAAATAAGTGAAAATAATAAATAAAATAAAATCATTCAAAGTGCTGGTAGCGAGAGCACAGTGGCGACTTCCGGTTTTCTACTGTTTTTTGCCAAGCTTGTAATAGGTATAGAAAAAAATAGTTTTTTTTTAATAGGTTAGTTGGCATGACTTCCGGGCTTTTGTGCTATAGAACAGCTACACATCAAGCTATACAAAACCAGTTTATCGTGGTCTCGCTTTGTATGATCATTCCGCGCCTACAACGATCAGCTTATTCTGGCTATGTAGAGCTTGATGTGTGGCCGTGTGTACATTTTGCAAAGATTAGCTGAATTTTTTAGCTGCATCAGATTCGTTGCGATGTCTAATTTCGCTTACTTCTACCTGTGGCGTCGAACAAAATTGAAGGAGTTACCATCGATTTTAAAATGACACACATCCGTGCCTAACGCCACACGTATAGAGTACTTGTATATAGGCCACACGCAAAAGAAAGTGATGGCACCATGGCACTGAAACGTGCCCTCCACAACGAATCGGTTAAAAAGTAAATTTTGACAAAAATGGACCTCCACCGTCTTCAATGATGGCAATGTATCTCACGAGAATGTGTGGAAGTCGTGATTCCTTGAATGCTTAAATTCTATGAGGTTTGCAGTCTCAATCAGTTCCAACTAAACGTGGACAAGGGTCAATTCCATTTAAAATATTTGAACAATTAAAATAATAATAATATTCTACAACTATCACACAACGCCATCTAGTCCCAAGATAAGCAGAGCTTGTGTTAAGGGTACTAAAGTTTGTTTTTTAATCTCGTAGACCAAATGGGGAAGGCAAGTGTCAAATTGACAAGTGACAGTTTGGTCCCAAAAGAACTGTCAAATCAAAGGAATTTTCTGAAAAAAAAAACGATTTTTTATGTAAAATGACTAGATGTTGTATAATAAGCTGTAAAAATGATGGAACATTCAAATTTCCGACAATTCACACTATCAAGAAATAATGGGTAGCTGCTGTGACTGCTGTGAGTACAAAAATTGTGTTATCACTAAGGAAAAGCTATATAATAAACAAATATCCAGCCATGCGAAGCCGAGACAGGCCGTTACTTGAGTTTATTAATGAAATTCTATGATTATACCATAACTAAACAATCGAATACACTTTTCAAAATAATATCTACTTATCTATTGGAGGTTAAGTACCAGTATTGCATCGCTCTATATATCATGAAATGGTTCGTCTGGCGGAAGAATTATCACCTGGAACGAATTTTGTGATAGTTGTGATGTTAAGAAATTAAATATATTGTGATATTTCTCGAATCTAAATAGAAAAAAGGGGAAAAATTACTGACTTAAAACATTATGATATTTTATCAAAATAAAACGTCAAAAGCAGCATTATATTCTTGATATAGGAGAGGACAGGTAAAACATACCTAAACTCAAAAATTGAAACCTCAACTACAACTAATTGTGGATTTATTACGGTAAAATCAAATGTATTACCACTCAATTAAATCACTTTTTTCCTCTTGTAGATGCACCGCGGCGTCTTAATTCTTCTTTTAGTATATGCACTTGCATTGACGAATAATTTTCCATATTTGTTTTGTATTTATACTCAATTTTTATAACAATAAATCTTGTTTGTTTTTTGTACAAGGTAGACAGTAATCTGACGTAGGGACCAACTATCGCAGCGCCATCTACGATTAGCTTTGAGTTGCCATCCCCATTGACAAATGATAATGTCAAAACTGACATAAATTCTATTGAAATTCGTGTCAGTTCGCCATTTGCACCTGTCAATTCAGTCTACGAGATTAAAAAACGACGTATAGACAACGGCTGATCATGGACCTAAAAAAAAAGGCGGACGGAACTTCACTAAGAAACGATTGAAGCACCACAATGGCGGCGGCGTAAATATGTGTGCGTGTGTATAGGGATGCCAGATGAAGGAAAAAATTACCCATTTTTAAACAATATTTAATTAAGATCTTCCTTGAACTTAAGTTTAATTACAATTTTTTTGTGACGGATACCTATTTTTAAAATAAAGGTAAAATAATTTAAGCACATTGGATATTAAAATATTTACAACTCGTTTAATGTTAAATAAAGTTTTACAATCCCTTTTGGTGATTCAAATTTTTGTAGACTTGTCTTTTGCTATCGACACATCTAGAAATCCCTTCTAATTTACTTAAGTGGTGAAAACGAATGTTTAAGTATTTTTCGGCTATAAATATTTAATTAATGCTATTTTATGTTCCATTCCTACACGTCTACATTCCTATTTCATGTCTACACTCCCTTATTATTTTTATACAATCATTTTTCCATGCATCATTTGCCGTGGGAAATCTGTAAAAATATAGAAGAATACAATAACGATAAATAGTAACATAAAATATAAATCTCCCAATTTTAAAATAATTTGAACCTTGAAATAGTTGCAACACTGATTGATTTCGAGATGTTTATTAAATTTATTGACGTAAAATCGAGAAATAAGCTTCAAATTGACATGCTCAACAATGAAAAGTGATCCCCTGGCTTTTTTAATTGAACTACTATGGTTTAGACAACTTTTTGCAACACATGACGGCCATACTTTGATTTTTATTAGACAAAATAACACCGTATAAGGGTCAATCTTCAATTTTTGAACTTCCGTTTAGGATAATGACGCCCGATACTTTTACTGTTAGTGCAACCATCCATTGACAAACCACAAAAATATAAATTATTAACTAAAATGAAATTAAAATAATATATATTTTCGTTTTTTGTCAATGGATGGTTGCACCAGCAGTAAAAGTATCGGGCGTCATTATCCTAAACGGAAGTCCAAAAATTGAAGATTGGCCCATAAAACCGCGAGTGTCGTTCGAAGCGTAATGGCCGACGGCTGACTTACTATGGTGTGAATGTGTGCGTGCTGGCTTGTCCACATTAGCGCACTGACTTAAACCCCTTCTACACGGTCAGGCGGTCAGGCCTGACAGAGGTGACCTTGGTCCGGTGTGCGACCAAATATGGGCGGAGTCAGTCGGGAGCGCAGCCGTCCCGACAGGCTGCGTCCGCGGTGGGACCCGACCGGCAGCCGACAGCGTTCCAGACGGTCGGGTACTGTTGACACGACCAAGTTCACCTCTGTCAGGCGGTAAGGTCTGACCGTGTAGAAGGGGTTTTACTATGGGTGCTTCAATTGTTTCTTAGTGAAGTTCCGTCCGCCTTTTTTTTAGGTCCATGCGGCTGATAAACATTATTTGTATGGGAAATTATATGTGCGGCAACAAAAGTTTTCTTTAGCACCTGCAACCTAGCGTCTTTTTTTATATGTGAGCGACGAGTTAATAGAACAGCTTCAATTATATTAATTCATCATCTTTACTATTCCAACAAAATATCAAGAAACCAGCGTCAATTTACGAGCGTAAATTAATATGACTCCGAGCTACCGATAAATATATTTACTTCTGATTTGATAACTCAGCGACTAATGTTGTAAGTGAGCTACTTTATATATTTTAGAGATTCAACAACTGTCTGCTAATAAAATCAAAATCCAGCCTCAAAATTAGCAATCAAAGTTTTTCATTCAACAACTAAATTAATAAATCATATTCTTTTTTCGTGAAAGTTTGCAACACAAGCGCGGGAGTGTACCTGACGCTCGTTGGGAATCAGAGGGGCGCGACGGCCATTTGCACCAATGAGCGAGCTCTATTCGGTGCGTGCAGCAACGAGTTCACGTGTATTTGTTTACATTAATGACACGATTAAGGAGTGCTCGTATTCTTCTGGATAAAATTTAAATGCGCATCAATAATTCTTTTTGTACACCAAATATACTGAATGTGCACCAAATCTAAAACTCGCTTTAGCAAGATTTCAGGGACACCCCGAAGTTCGGTTTGGTTAGGTTCCTTTAAACCTTGTACACAGAAATAGAAGCCCCGCGAAGCGGGGCTTCGTCGACCCTGCTTAGGTAGATTTTTTTTTATTACACCTCGTTAAGACATATTTTAATGAACATATTTTGGTGCACATTCAGTATATTTGGTGGAACACAGACAAAATTAGGTAAATGAAATGGGAATAAATTGAAGTACTTTTAAATACCATCCATAGTCAATTACTTATGGTAACATTATAAATAGATAGGCGAATACATGAAATTATAGCTTTTATTGACCATTATTTGATGACAATATTAAGGAAATTTTATGTTCAAATATAGTAGATTCACTCATCAATTACTTATGCTAAAGTATAAAAATAACGGTGACTCTATGAAATTAGAGTACGTTGATATTATTATATAGATGAAGTTGATACACTTATTAGAAGCTGGCAATGAGTAGACATATCACAAATTTAGTTGCTTAATGGTGAACGCACATCTAGCCGCACCGCAGTCTCCGCAGTCCCCGCATTACGAATTCTTTGTATGAAGTTCTATGAAACCTCGCACACTTACCCGCATCGCAGTAGCCGCAGAATCGGTAAGAAAACAGACTGCGGAGACTGCGGCGCGGCTAGGTGTGCGTTCACCATTAGAATGGGGAAGGCAAGTGTCAAAGAGACCAGTGACAGTTTGGTCCCAAAAGAACTGTCAAATCAAAGGAATTTTCTGAAAAAAAAAAAACATTTATTTATGTAAAATGACTGGATGTTGGGTAATAAGCTGCAAAAATGATGGAACATACAAATTTTCGACAGTTCACACTATCAAGAAATAATGGGTAGCTGCTGTGACTGCCTTGAGAAAAAAAAAAGAATTATAACTAAGGAAAAGCTATATAATAAACAAATATCCAGCCTTGCGAAGCCGAGACAGGCCGTTAGTTGAGTTTATTAATGAAATTCTATGATTATACCTGTTAAAATCTCCGAAATCTAA
Source organism: Agrotis clavis (assembly GCA_954870645.1). Lineage (NCBI taxonomy): Eukaryota > Metazoa > Arthropoda > Insecta > Lepidoptera > Noctuidae > Agrotis > Agrotis clavis. The sequence continues at coordinate 2,618,724 of OX940932.1, read as the reverse complement.
CTACGATGCACCTTTTCTATGTGAGAGCTGATGGAGCGAATTTTTTGATAATTTTTATATTTAAAATTATACTTGTTATTACCGCAACACATATATTTATAAAGTTACAACATGTCACTGGCCTGCAAATTGCAAAAAACGTAAAAAATTTTGAATTTCGCGGGCTACATCGAAGCAATCACACCAGTATTGCATCGCTCTATAAATCATGAAATGGTTCGTCTGGCGGAAGAATTATCACCTGGAACGAGTTTTGTGATAATTGTGGTGTTAAGAAATTAAATATATTGTGATATTTCTCGAATTTAAATAGAAAAAAGGGGTAAAATTACTGACTTAAAACATTATGATATTTTATCAAAATAGAAAGTCAAAAGCAGCATTATATTCTTGTTATAGGAGAGGACAGGTAAAACATACTGTAAGCTCAGTTGGAGCTATTAAATAAATACCGAGAAACATATAGTTTGCTTTATTCACGTAAGATGCGATTATTTATTACATATTAGCAACAGAATCACCATAGAATGCAGAAGAGAGATATTGCAGTGCGCTGTCAGTGTCGCTTGTCAAAATCAACTGTCAACTGTTCATCACTGGAACGCTATTACGTTCCATATCTCTGACATCCCCCTTTCTAAGCGTAGCGCTTGGGAAGAATGACTGGCCGGCCACTGCGCGTTGTTTTAGGCAAGGCGAGTCCGTGATCCGGCGGCGGCGGCTGTGTTTCTGGCAGCGGTCCCAAAGGCAATAATAATCTTGGCGGTGGTTCTGGTGTTGTCATGAGCGGTGACTGTTCTGTAGGAGACACTTCATTCAACTCCGCCTGTTCATTATGAACCATCTTGTTTAGGTTTTTCAATGGTTCAGGTTCAGATACATTATTTAAGTTTCTCGCTTCAGTCATAGTACTATCTGAAACAAGAGCTGGTTTGTTATGTAAAGATGAGCTTGAGCATCTAGGTATTAGTGGAAGCGATCGCAAATGCCAGGTATTTCTTCGGTAAATTGACCCGTCTGGCTTCTCAACTAAGTATGATCTGGGTTCTGAAGTTGGAGCTATGATCTTGGCTGGTACCCAATGTTTGTGGTCCTCTCTCAACATCACCTGTTCACCACTATCAAATGTTTCTCCTTGTCCCTTTCCTTTGTCAGCATACTTCTTTTCCTTTTGTTTGGCAGCTTTTAAGTGTTTTTCAATATTTGTTATGATTTTTGGTTTGAGTAATTTGTGATTTATGGGTAATAATGTTTTTGTCCTTCTGCCCATTAGTCTTTGTACTGGTGAACCTAGATTCTCTCTAGGTGTGTTTCTGTGATGTAGAAGGGCCAATTGCACATCTGAATTTTCATCCAAGCATTTTTTCAACAGGTTCTTCGCTTCTTGGACATACCTTTCTGCCAGTCCATTGGACCTGGGGAAATGTGGGCTAGATAATCTGTGTTGGAATTGCCATTGATTACTGAATTCTTTGAATTGTTCACTATCATATTGTTTTCCATTGTCTGTTAGTAGACATTCTGGAATCCCAAATGAAGAGAACCAAATTTTCATTGATTTAATGACTGTAGAGCTGTTTAGATTTGATAATTCATGGAAATCAAAATATCCAGAATATGCATCTGCAATGACTATGAAGTTTTTTCCCTTGTGATGAAATATGTCAGAAGCTACAATACTCCATGGAAGTTTAGGTACTTCTTGCAATAATATTGTTTCCATTGGTTTGTCTTTTTGTGTTTTTAAGCAAGTCTGACAACTTCTTACATAATCTTGCACATCACTGCTCATGTTAGGCCAGAATACGTTGTCTCTTGCAAGCTGTAGTGTACCCACTGTTGATTTATGGCTAAGATGACAATGCTTTAGTATAATTGGAACCATGCTTTGGGGAATTAGGACTCTGTTGTTTTTAAATATCATATTGTCATATACACTTAACTGTTCTCGGTAGTACCAGTATTTTTTTGTTTCTGCTGGTAGTAATTTTATATCATCTGGCCAACCATTTAGTATGATTTCTTTTAATTTTCTTAGTTCTGTGCTTTTTTCAGTTTCATCTTTTAGCTCTTGTTTCCGGTTTTGTGAAAATGGCATTATGGCGCATATTTCAATTTTATCTTCGTTCATTTCTTGGCTGCTTAATTCCCTGCAGTCTCGGCTTAAGGTGTCTGCAATAAACAATTCTTGCCCCCTTTTGTAAATTATTTTGGCATTATATGGTAGTATCTGGTACAACATTCTTTGAAGTCTGGGTGGTGCTTCTGATAGGGTTTTCTTAAATATTGTTTCTAATGGCTTGTGATCAGTCTCTATGGTTAAATCTTTGCATCCCCAAATATATGTGTGAAATTTTTTGCATGCTACTAAAATAGCATTAGCTTCTTTTTCTAATTGGCTGTAACCTTGTTCGGTCTTTGTAAATGCTTTTGCACAATAAGCTATGGGTTTGCCATTTTGCATTAGTACACCACCACATGCATAACTGCTAGCATCAACTGACAGAAGTATGGGGTCTTTGGGATTGTAGAAACCTAGAACTGGTGGATTTTTTAGCAGTTCTTTAAGTTGTTTGAAGGCTTCTTCTTGAGGATTGTCCCAATACCACTCTGTGTCTTTTTGTAACAGCTGCCGTAATGGGTTTGTAATGTGGGATAAGTTTTTAATGAATTTTGATAGATATGTGATTAGCCCGAGGAACCTTTGTAGTTCTTTGATATCTTCAGGTGTTTTTATTTTATTTATTGTGTCTAATTTTTCAGGATCTGGTTTGAGTCCATTGTTTGTAAATATGTGTCCTAGGAACTTTATTTCCTGTGTGTTAAAAACACATTTATCTGGGTTCAGTTTGAGTCCAGCATCTTTAAGCTTTTTTATGACTTCATTGGTTGTGGCTTCCAATCCTGCTTTGGTTGGATGGTGGATGAGGATATCGTCCATTGAGACCTCCACATTGTTTATACCTGTTAAGAGTGAGCTCATTATTTGTTGGAAGACCTCCGGAGCTGATGCCAGTCCAAATGGTAGTCTGAGGCATGAGTATCTACCGAAGGGTGTACTGAATGTTAAATACTTTGAAGTCCTTGGTGTAACTTTCAGTTGCCAAAATCCTTTTTTACAGTCAAGAAGGCTAAACCATTGTGATCCTGTGACTCTTGTAGCTATTTCTTCAATGGTATTTAGTGGGTAGAATCTTCTCTTCAAGTTTTTATTAATTTCTGATGGGTCAATACACAGCCTTATTTTGTTATTTTTCCTTACTACCACCATGGGTGAAACTGCTGGTGTAGGTTCTGTAACAGGAATTATGATATTATTTCTTACCATGTTATCAAGTTCTTCTTTAACTTTATTTCTTATTATATGAGGTACCTTCCTTGCCGGACAAATTGGTAACCTCGGGTTGTCAATCAGGTCAATATCATACTCATAATTTTTGAGGCAGCCGATTCCTTCAAAAACATCATTTTCCTTTGTTAGGACATCCACTCGCTTTATTAGATTCAATTTTATACATGTTCTTCTACCAAGGATCGGTGAAAAGTTTTGTTCAATCACATAGTATTTTATTTTAAATATTTTCTTTTTTATAATGGTTTCCATGATTGTTTCACCAATAACTGTCAATTTGTGTTCCGAGTATGATGTCAAGAATTTTGTATCTGATGAGGTAATGGTTGCTTTTGCCTTGATTGCTATCTTCTTTGGTATCACGTTGCACTGGCTACCTGAGTCTAATTTAAATAAGACTTTTTTATTTGTTGGCAGTAGTTCTGCTGGCTCAAACCAATCATCTTTTTCATTAATGTCAGATAAGGCTGATACATACCATTCATCCTTGCTGGAGTCATCTTCACTAGAGCTGTCTTTTTCCTTAGGTTTGTGAATTGCTTGAACTTTCTTTGACCGACAACATTTTGCGAAGTGGTTCAGCTTTTGGCATTTTGTGCATGTTTTTTGATATGCTGGGCATGCGCGAGGCCCATGTGTCGTGCCACACCTATTACATTCTGATGTCGACCCAGATGTCTGCTGGGTTGCCTTCATCTTTTTCTTAATTATCGCCACTGTAGGTGTTATTTCACTGTTGTTGTCCATTTTATTCATTTGCAATTTTAGTTGTTCCGCAGCCCTGCATATGTCAATTGCTTTTTGCAGATTTAAGTCATTCTCGATTAACAATCTTTCACGTGTCGTTTTGCTTTTTATGCCAATTACAATTCTGTCCCGCAAGATGCTATCCTCTAATTTTTCATAATCACAATTTCTTATTTTATTCTTTAGTTTGGTTAAGAACTCGTCAAAACTTTCTTCGTTATTTTGAATTATTTGATTAAAAACATACCTTTCGTATGTTACGTTGGTCTTTGGGATGAAATATTCTTCGAATTTCTTTTTGATAGTTTCTAAGCTCTGAGATTCTTTTTCTGTCAGGCCAAACGTATTGTAAATGATGGCCGCTTCTGGTCCAATTGCGCTCATGAACATAGCCACCTGAACCTCGGGTGGTCTTTTATCCAGTCCTGTGGCTGTTGCGTACCATCCGAACTGTTGACTCCACAGTTTCCACGTCGAAGCATTTGTTCCGCCATTTTCTATGACAATCGGTTTCGGCGGTCTTATTCCTGTGCCGCCGGCACTCGTCGTATTTTCTTCATTATTCATTGTTGTTATTGTTTCGGCACCATGTAAGCTCAGTTGGAGCTATTAAATAAATACCGAGAAACATATAGTTTGCTTTATTCACGTAAGATGCGATTATTTATTACATATTAGCAACAGAATCACCATAGAATGCAGAAGAGAGATATTGCAGTGCGCTGTCAGTGTCGCTTGTCAAAATCAACTGTCAACTGTTCATCACTGGAACGCTATTACGTTCCATATCTCTGACACATACCTAAACTCAAAAATTGAAACCTCAACTACAAGTAATTATGGATTTATTACGGTAAAATCAAATGTATTACCACTCTATTAAATCACTTTTTTCCTCTTGTAGATGCACCGCGGCGTCTTAATTCTTCTTTTAGTATATGCACTTGCATTGACGAATAATTTTCCATATTTGTTTTGTATTTATACTCAATTTTTATAACAATAAATCTTGTTTGTTTTTTGTACAAGGTAGACAGTAATCTGACGTAAGGACCAACTATCGCAGCGCCATCTACGATTAGCTTTGAGTTGCCATCCCCATTATCAGTAGCTTGTTTTACAATATATGGTCGCTTATAAACCATTTATTAGACGCTAAAAGTTTGTCGCTGACCTATTAATTCATTAGACAACTAAATATATTTGCAGACGAGAATGACATTTTAAAGAAGATATATTTCTAAATACATACATATAGATAATAAATTACACCAGACACAGAACAATTAATGATCGTGCTCATCACACAAACGACCTCCGGCATAGCAGTCAGGGTCAATAACCACTAGACCAACTAAAAAAACGTTCAATGAACTTCCTATTAATTCGGACATAGTAGGTATGACTCTTTAGAATAATAATATTCCACAACTATCACACGACGCCATCTAGTCCCAAGCTATGCAGAGATTGTGTTATGGGTACTAGACAACTGATAAACATACATGTATATTTCTTAATACATACATATTATAGATAAATTACACCCAGACACAGAACACAAATGATCATGCTCATCACACTTGAAACATTTGTCCTGGGTGGGAATCGAACCCACGACCCGCGGCATAGCAGTCAGGGTCGGTAACCACTAGACCAACAGGCCAGTCTATGAGCAGTGGTGGTGGTATCGGCCCCGATAACGAGTTGTAGGTCTTGGTTTCGAACCAAGCCAGGCGCATTACTTTGCGTAGTTAATTTATTTCAACACCATTATTCTCAAAACGGTGAAGGAAAACATCGTAAGAAACCGGCATGTTCTAGAACTCAAAAATTCGAAGACATGCGACATCCAAAAACCCACACTGGGCTCGCGTGGTGGATTATGGCCCACTCCCTCTCACAGAGAGGAGGCCTGTGCCCCAGCACTGGGAACATTTATAGGCTGACAATGATGATGAATATGACTCGAAGTTACGGACTCGTATTTGTAACAATCAAAAACAAAATGGGAAAGAACACTTAATTTATTTACATCTTAACATTAGATGGGATACAATTATTTTTTCATTGTTTCAGCTGACAAGTTGACTACCTGAAATAAAAAAAAAACTGCTATTATTCTAACCACAGGAACTCATGAGATTATAAAATATGTAATGAGTATTAGATGATGAAAACAAAGAGAGAAATTATGATGTGTATTTCAGTTATGAACTTTTATAATTATTAATAATAATATAAAATAATAATGTTGTTAATTAACCTTGTGACTGGTTTGCAAATAAAATCCTGCACCCACTATGTTGCATCCTATCATCAGGCCGCGCTATTGCTTTTTCCAACTTGTTAGACAAGCATTCTAGCTTAGCTGCTAATGCCATGATATAAATATTTAAATTTTGCACTTGGCAAAAATATAGCATCAAACCAGATAAAAAAATAGATTCAATTTTCAGTACCTTTTCTTTATTGTTATGCAATCATCTAAATTAGTCTTGTGTAGTTCGCGAACGAACTAGTTCGAAAGAACTGCTCCCACAGATGAACTAGTGAGCTAGCTCCCACATTTTCCGCCCCGTAGTTCAGTAGTTCGGACAGAATGAAAGAGATCGACTCAACTAAGATTGTTGCACGGGAGCGGGACAGCACTACACTATAATACTCCCGTTCGCTCACTGATCATGCGCGCATCCCGTTTCGTACACTTTACACAAATTGTCGCATGCAGCAGGAACCGTATTTAAAAAGAGCGAATAAAGACAAACTAAATCTGAAATCTCTTTGCCAGCGAACGATTTGATCGCTCTTGATCGGTCGGTCTCTATTACGAGCTAGGAACTAACGAACTAGAAGAACGAACTAGTTCGTTGAAGAGCGGAGAACTAAATTGAGCGCTCTCGGTAGTGAACTAGAATGCCCAAGACTAATCTAAATCCATTAAAAATAAATTGTTCCTACAAGAGTTCTCCAGGGCCAAATATTAAGGGTCAAGTAAATATTGTATTAACAATGACACTTCTCTGCGAAAAACAAAAAGCTTTTTTTTCTGCCCAATAGGTACATTATTTAGAAATTCAATGAAATAAAATTTGTATTTTCTTATTCTTTACATACCGTCTTCATTTTGTGCTGTTGGCATTGATGTAGTGATAAAGAATTACTAGTAGGAATATAGAAACTCCAAGGATGTTGGAGAATACCGCCAGTTGGATGTCTGTGATCATGATGGTTTAGTAAAGCTGAAAAATTAAGAGATTGATTTAAATTAATTTACTCCTACTATATAAACTGTAAGGTCATATAGTTAGGCCGCTAGTCCAAGTGAAAAATTGCTAATTAAGCACTGGCCAAATGAAAAAAATATAGTTTTAAGCAAATGAAATTCATAAACACACACAACACAATAGTTCCTTCTCAAAATCTTTCTTGCTCATTGGTGACTTTTTCATTTTTGTATCCATGCTGAGTGATTATGAAGATTTATATGGGAGTGCGCTATGTATTTGACAGGGAAACAAAATGTCTCCGCAATAGTCTCCAGTGAGAGCCAGGTTTAATTTTTAGCATGGTAAAATCATCAAATCTGACCTCCCGCTCCCACCCACGGCAGGGCAGGGCAGGAGGGACTGTCAGACTTGTACTGACTAAAATCCACGGTGTCCTTCAATAGCCCTTTACATTCCGGGGTCACGGTATTCGTTCCCGCGACCCCGGCAAGCTTTAATTCTTATTCGTTTCTTCTGTTTGGGCACTGATCACACTCGTACAACGAACTAAGTCACCAGCCAAGCCCAATGCTGGTTGCATTGGAATTTTACGAAGTTTTGTTTCATACTTCGATAACTTTAGGTATAAAATATCAAGGATTTTTAGGGGAATACAAAAATATATCAAATACTTACGATTATGCAGCAAATGAGCAAATTAGTTTAAATATTTTTTGTAGTAGCCCGGCCACCGCAACAAAACAAGTACACGTCACACGTCAGATAGACGTAGACCCTGAGACCACAGACTAAGTAGAGAGTAAACCCTGAGACCACAGAGAATATCATGGTATAATAATATAAATATAATTCGCAGTTAGCACAGATTAATTAAATAGACATTAATAAAGCGGCCCATAGACGGTAATGCAGCATGACATGCGTTACGTGCTGCCATGCATGCATGATCGTTTAATAATTGTATTGATTGATGCGAATGACGTGCAAACTACGTGCTGTACATAGATTGACAATTCGTTTTATTTTTCGTCCTGCAATACATGCATGACATGCACGCATGATCGTGTAGTGATCGGCATGTTATGCAACAACTCATTTCGATAGCAAACGGCAACCATGAAAAAATGAATTTGCCTTCGACAGATAATGATCCATAGCAACAAAGAAGATCTTCTCAGCGTATTACATAGAAATCACATATAAAATGATTGATAATGCTGCATGATGAAACATGGGCGTTCATGCAGCAGCACGTAACGCATGTCATGCTGCGTTACTGTCTAGGGACCGCTTAAGTGGCATGGGTGTAAAGCCGGCTCTACACTCACGCGTAATGACGTGCCGTGAATAATGGCAGATTTACATTGAGTCAGTAACTGACGTCAGTCCACTGACAAGTCAGTGCTGACCTGGCACTGCTATAGTATAAATTGATTTCAAGTCAGTACAGTACTGTCGCGTCAGTACTGACTTCAATATTCACGCTGCATATTTTTCGGCGTCAGTTCATGACGAGTGACATGGAAAACTTAAAACTTGTTCAACTATACCGCGATAATGAATGCCTGTGAGATCTCAAATCGTAAAATTATAGAAATAGAGAAATGCGTGCAACAGCATTGCTGCAACTTTGATTTTTTGCTGTTTTCGAGAATTCATTTTTCCGCACTGACTTTATGAACGTGTGTACACCAAATAAATATCCTCGTCTACTGACGACATACTGACTGCGTATAAATAGCAAGAGTCAGTTTTCGGCGCCAGCACTGACGTCAGTTAGACTCAATGTAAATCTGCCATACGCAGTGATCCGCGCGCGAACTGTGTCCCTCCACCCTCCACACTGCAACTTTTCGCATTTACGTTCGCGCATTCGACTGAGATCACAGAACATATATACCCCTAAAGGGGAAGAATGACGACTCCGTACTAATTTTGTGAGGAAAATTTTCCTTACCGACCAGCGCCATCTATGTTTAGCCCACGAAAACATGGCAGTAGAATCGGGCGGGAATTTCAAATACTACAAGTACTTTACAGGTTCTTTATTTTGCATTTTATGCACAAGTACATTGCGCTTCTCGATAGTTTCTTTCAAATTACTATCGAGAAACACAATGTACTTGTGCATAAAATGCTGAAAGATTAGTAAGGAGCAGTTTAGTAAAACAAACGATTTCATTTGACTTCTTTTATTCATATATGCTACAATGACTTATTGTACTAAGGTTCGGAAACCGATGTAAAGTGATGCTGGGATCTTTAGAAGGTGAAGTTCCACACATAGCACAGATTCTAGTGTTTTCTTCCTACGAACTCATCGAGAATAAGGCACAAAAACAAACAAGAGTCACTGTCTCAACACCGGGTCTATATCTCACAAATACGCACTTAATTTCACCAAAACACAGACACAGAGGGGCAAGCTCGACTCACATTAACAATATTGTATGTAGAATTAAATGCAACTGTTTTATTTATTACAAATAAACACAAGAACAAGATCTAAATAATAGTGCGCAAGCGATGGCAGACATTTTTTCCTATGACGTCAAATAGCCAATAGACAATATGGCGTTCCAGTGTTGTCATGTTGTCATATTATTATCTCCTTTTTGTTTTGTGTATTCATCAATTTAAATGTTAAAAATTTCATAACAAACATTTTCTCGCATCAGAATAAAAGCAAAAATAAATTTAAAGGATAACAATACTTTAAAATCAATTAATAAGCCTATTATTAGATTGAATGTGATTGAATGTGAAATAGTATTTTTGTTGGCAACATTATGTAATTCATCTCTTTTACTCTAATGTTGATGTCTCTTTCTTGTTTTCTAGCCCACCTACTTCTTGTTCGTAGAACAAAGTCGACACCCCCTGACTGAGATGGACGTCCACACACAGATGATTAAGGCTGCATATTCTGAAAGTTGGCAACGTCGCAAAAAGCTGTCAAATAATTACAAGTTTTAATTAATTTGGCAAATTTTCTGTATGAAAACAAGAAATATCGCTCTGTAGTGCACTAAAAAAATGATATAGGAATGCAATTAAAACACTGAATTTGATGTTGTTACCGTTTCAGGTGCATAAAAGGCATTTGGAAAGCTTCCAAATGCTTTTTCTACATCTAAAACTATATATTCGGTGTTACGATATTAATTATTGCATTCCCTTATCAATTTTTTAGTGCACTACAGAGCCATATTTCTTATTTTCATACAGTAACAATGCTAAATTAATTAAAACTTGTTAATATTTGACAACCATTTGCGACGTTGCCAGCTTTCGGAATATACGCTCATAAGTCAGTCCTTAACAATTCTACGGCAATTCTGGCTCCACGCTACACTCGCGGCCGTTTGCGCCGTGAGTGTAGAGCCGGCTTTAAATATGTCAAGTAGATTTACATTTATGGCAACACAAAAAAATTATTGTCATCATAGTTGTCAAAATTTTACGTTTTCGATTTGGTTTCCGCGACTTTGTTTACGATGATAATTTAGTAAATACATTCAATTAAAGCTTTTTAGTGGAGAAATACTTATTATTAGTAACCGGGCCCTACACTGTAAGCGAAAAAATGTATTTCTCCTCAATAAGTTCCCGGTTACTTCTATACGATACCAACAGTTGGGATTTGAAAAAAAGTTACTGGTGCTATGATGGTATATTGCGGGATATATCTTGGAGTGATGATAGCAAATATCTATTACAGGTCAGTTTATAAATTCCAGATAATATAAATTAATATTAAGGGGGATGCTCCAACCAGCCCGCGAAATTCAAATTTTTTTACGTTTTTTGCAATTTGCAGGCCAGTGACATGTTGTAACTTTATAAAAATATGAGTTGCGCTAATAACAAGTATAATTTTAAATATAAAAATTATCAAAAAACTCGCTCCATCAGCTCTCACATAGAAAAGGTGCATCATGTTAAAATCTCCGAAATCTAACTACGATGCACCTTTTCTATGTGAGAGCTGATGGAGCGAATTTTTTGATAATTTTTATATTTAAAATTATACTTGTTATTAGCGCAACTCATATTTTTATAAAGTTACAACATGTCACTGGCCTGCAAATTGCGAAAAACGTAAAAAAATTTGAATTTCGCGGGCTACATCGAAGCAATCACCTTAAGTACTTAATTGGATAAAAAATTCTTGCTCTAAGAGATATAACACAATATCTGTATAGGTGCACAGTTAGGTCATTTATAATATCTGGGTGTGCCAAGTATTACATTGTCCGAGAACATACAATGGTTGTTTATAAATGACCCATGATTATGCAAGCAGTGTTTTTAAATCCAGGTTTAATAACACTTTTTTTTCTGATAAAACTAGGTATTTAATTGAAATACATATTGTTGTATGTTGTTTGATGTTGTATGTGATTAGTTTTTTTTGTTGTATTTCAGGTCAATTCTAAAGGTGTAGTGGAAATACTAAGTCCAGCAGACCATGACATCAGAACTTTACAACACATACCATTGAAAGATACCTGGTCAGCTTGCTTCCATCGTGAGGGCCATCGTAACATTGCTATTGGCACTAGAAGTGGCAATGTCATGATATGGGACACTAAAAGCAAAAATATTACAAAAACTTTCCCGACTCCCTCCCAACAGTCTTGTGTGAACTATGTCAGTTACAATGCCAAGAACACAAGTCTTGCTGCATCTATGCAAAATGGTGATACTGTTATCTATGGTCTTGTATCCAACATTCCTGTGCTCACTGTAAAGCTGTCCTCCTCTAAGAGTATATCTGCAATGAAGTTTCATCATGAGAGTCGATCTTTGCTTGGTCTAGCCACTGATGAAGGCCATATTGTAATTCGTGATATCACCACCAACAAAGACAAAGCCTTCTTTGAGAATGTCCATGCATCACCTATAAGTGACATTGCTTACTCACTTATTAATAGAGATGTGTTGCTCTCCACTGGTTATGATAAAATCATGAATGTGTATGATGTAAGGTTGCAGAATGTTGTTTCAACAATAAAAACTTCATACACTTTGACCTCTTTAGCAATTAATACTGAAAACCAAGTTGCCTTGGGCACTAAAAATGGTCTGGTGCTAATGTATGATCTCAGAGATCTTACAAATCCTTCTAAAGTTTTAAAAGGACATGAAGAAGAAGTCCACAAGGTGGCATTTCAACCCATCAGAAGGAAGATGGTATCAGCTGACATCAGTCTTCGTGAAGACACTGACAGCATCAATTCACCACACAAAATGTCTTCTCCAATACGTTCTAGAACATCAGATATGTTCTTTATTTCTGATTCGCCACCAAGAACTTATTTGGATATTTCTGCACAAGGAGGAGATGCTAAAGCAGACTCTTTCCTTGTTATGATGGGTCTTGATAAATCTAATGAATATGAAGAAGAAGGGAACAAATCCACAGAATTTGAAAGAAAAAGTGACAGACATGACCTGAGGTACCGTCAATTGGATGCTGAAAAAAATATAAGCAAAGTATCGACTCCTATAAATAACCGAACGGCTGAAAACTTAGGTTTTCCTTCACCAGTGGTGACAAACGGTGTTCAGGATGATGTTAGAGGGTCTAATGTCAATATGTCACTTCAGAAGCCATCCAACACAGCCCCAGCTGTGGCCGTAGAGTCAAAGGCTATTGAAGAACTACAAGATTTTGTCAAACTGGCTCTTACAGATGTGTCCGATGATAATAGAAACTATTTCCTCCATATTATGATGGCTCTCACTAAGCAGAAGCTGTATTTAGAGAAGCAATTGTCTGGCATGAGTGAACAAATACAGAATATGGCACGTGTTCAAAATGCTTTGGTTGAATCAAACAGAAAACTAGCATTTGAAGTTGATCAGCTTAAGGCTAGAAATAATTATTTATAAGTTGGTTATTCTATATACTATATATGTATTCTAAATTCGAGATATTCAAATATTTTAAATGTTGCTGGCAATTTCTCACATTTGTTTAGATAGAATAAATTGATAGTTAGTCAATGTAATGTCACAAAAAGTTAACATTCCAAAAGAAAATGTGCTGTATTGAATGAGACAGCTTAAAATTGGCACATAATATACCTATAACTGTGCTATATTTGCCTTACGTGTATCGTAATATCTCACTAATAATGCTATCTAGATCCTAAAAATGTATTCAGTTAGTTTACAAAATTATGTAGAATCTCAAAAATATTGGGATAAGAAAAAAATAAGTTGATAACCATGAAATGTATCACAAAATTATCTTAAGTAATCAATGTAAGTTGTTGTTGTGAATTTGTGACTGATAAAAAGGGATTTACTTAAAATTCCTATTAATTGTGCATAGTGCCAAATCTATATTTAAATAATAATATTATGAATTTGCTTGGCATAAAGTTTTTATAACTAGTTTACCTGTGCCATTAGAGAAATTGTTGTTTCGCAATTTACCAGTATTTTATTAGTGGACAATAATATCAATTTATAATACAATTTAGCATATTTCTAACCTAATGCTGTGAATGTTGGCATTTCGTTGTTGTTAATTTCATTGTTAATAATTACATAGGAAGAAAAAGTGGATTCAATTAAATAAACACTCTTTTAACAAGACATTCTTTTATTTTTAAAATACGTGTTTCATACTCAAAGGGTAAAACAGGACCATACCCATTGAGGAGACAGTTGAAAATTTCACAGATGATGTATTTCTGTTACTGCTTTAACAACAAATAATATAAAATAAAAGAATTTAAAATTAAGGGGCCTCTCATACAACAATCTTTTTTCCATTTTCATAGATAATAGTGCGGAACCCTTCGTGAGCGAGTTCGACTCGGACTTGGCCGTTTTTCATGTGTCCTGGTCCTGCCTGTCATCAGTGGAAATGATTTTGTAAAAGACGAACGTAAGTGTGTAACAGCCACAGCCCCCAGAGCCAAAGCCTGCTGGGTTCGCAGGACTAATGAATTACTGTGACCCCAGAGACAGAACGTAAAGGGCTATTGAAGGACACCGTGGATTTTAGTCAAAAAATTTTTGACACCAACTGCCCTGACCTGGGTGGGAGGACACATTTGATGATTATAGCACGCTAAAAAAAAAGTTGTTTTGAGGTTTTGAGCAATGAGTTCCCTTCTCGATTGTAATTCGATCGATTCCAACACGTGAAAATCAACCTTACGACTTAAGACATAAAACACGTTGTTGTGCACTCGTGTGTTTTTGGACATTAATTTCCGTAGGGACACATTTACCCGCGTAAATGTAGGAATTTTAATTTTACCCAGCTTGATGCTTATTATATATATTATATTGAACACGTTAGATGAGAATTTATGTTTTAAATTGTAGCGAACGTGTTCGAAATAAAATTAATAGAGCTATTTCACTACATGGCATGGCAGCACTTAGCTAGCGGTACTTTTAAGCGGAATAGTACTGTGGAAAATTGATAAACCGTAACCATATTACCTATTATTGTTCACGCAAGAATGCCTACATTGATGATTCTTTTAATGGACTACATACAAGTATTTTTCATGAAAATATAAATTCTCGTTGTATTTACTTTGGACAATAATAGTTTATTTATTGTTAGATTTATGTTATGTTAACCCACTTAACTTCACTTCACTGGGCTAATAATCTGGATCACATCTGGATGGAGATTGAAGCCGGAAACACATTATTTAACACGCCACGCGACGCAACGTGTCGACACCCGATGTGCAGTGAGCGCGTGTCGTCGCGTCGTGTGTTCATAGTGTGATTCTGGTCATAGAAAACAATACAGCTTGACATAAAAATGAAGAAAACCGGAAGTCGCCACTGTCTTCGCGCTACCATCACTTTGAATGATTTTATTTTATTTCACTTAAGTTAGATATATGGCACAATAATAAATCTAACAAACCTGCGGTCTTTGTTTACAACAAATATCAAAGATTTTAAAACGTTGTCAGAAACAAAAATATTAGTTCCGTTTCAATCCGTTCTGGCCAAGCTGTACATTTGATTTGACCCAACATGCATCACGTTTCATCGGGTGGCGTCGGGTGTAGAGATGTGCCGTTGCCGGCAATATTGCCCAAGGTGGGAATATAGGTGGAAATATTGCCGGCAATATTGCCGGGAGTGGAAATATTTGGGAATATTGCTTAATTTTAAGTCAAAGTGAGTGCGAAAATTATGTAACACACTTAAAATTAGCATTTACAGATCATGGTATACATTATATACAAAAAATTCTTTTTTTTTTGTAAAATTGCCAAAATTGCCGGCAATTTTGGCAATATTCCCGGTATTTTACCGGCAATATTGCCCATTGTTGCCGCACACGACTGTGAATATAAGAAATTACACATACATTTTAAGATAAGAATTGACGATCATTGTATATTGAATAAATATTGAATAAAAAGGCATAAATTCGAATAATTTATTTTAATGTTGTAGTTTAATCTAGTCAACGAATGCTCAAAGCATAGAGGGAAATTCTAGAAACACATTTTTTACAACGTAACTTTGTTTGGACTAGTTAGGAGGTGAACATATCAAAACCATGAGCTCTGGTAGGGAGGGGGTGGAAGGTACCATTTTTTGGTGTTTCGCTTACATCTCGGAAAACCATGCGTTCTAGCAGCATAGCGTGTGTGAACAAAATAAAAAACTAAATCAATTTTCCGTAAGTTTTACTCAGTAAGCATTTCATTATCTTGTAAGTTTTCGAGTTTTCATAGTTTTCGAGGTATCCGCTTTTGAAAGTCTGTAATTTAGGGGAAAAAACATTTTTAGTTTCGCGCATTTGGAAAGTTGTATTTGATATCGCCATAGATCCAGAATGCAGTAGCAGTTGATTCAGACCCTCCCTTCACCACCTGCGAGAGACCCCCTCGGGTCTCTCTCAATGTCCACCAGGTATAAGTAGTTCTTAAATTCGGTGACCACCATCAAGCTTGATATGTCTTGTCTTCCCCCACCGAGGGAGCAGTAAAAATTAGCTTAGAGACTCATTTAAATTATACTAGGTACTTACAGACTAGGTAGGACTATACTATGTAGGAGGAAATCCGCACCCATAAGAGATGCGGAAAAACTATCTTTGGAAACTTTAGTTCTTTTTTGTTGTAAACAATTTTCGTAGGTATAGGTAGGTATTAATTTTTGGTCAAGTGTGAGTTGCCCACAAAAATACACGGAGGAGTAGGTACTACAGGGAGAGCCTGAAAAGACTGCTGCTGCTTTCTGGATTTATGGCAATATTAAATAAGACTTTCCGAATGCAAAAAGGTAAAAATGGTTTTTTGAAAACTATACAAGATATCGAAATGGTTACTAAATAAAACTTATAAGAAATTTATTCAGTCTTTGTTTTATTCATACAAACCATGCCGCTAGGAGGCATGGTTTCCGAGTTATAAGTGAAAAATCAAAAAATGGAACCTTTAAACCCCCCTCCCCCACAGCTCAAGGGCTAGTGGCGGGGACTTTTGATAATTATATTCACCTCCTAACTAGTTCAAACAAAGTAACGTAGTCCAAAATCGTGTTCCAAGAATTTCCCTCTATAACTGTTCGTTGAGTGGGCTACTAGTTTTTCATGCAAAATCACGTAGCAAAAACAACGAGTATAAGTACCTATACAATATGGAAGTATAAATCTCTGTCAAAACTACAAATAATCAACAAAAATAACATTATTTTAATGCATTTGTTTCGATAATTCTTACATAATCAGTAAATCACCGTTTAGAGTAACAACTTAGTAGTTTTTATAAGGCGGACTTAATGTCGCAACGTATTATCTACAGTAATATAAACTGCACCTGCAGTAATAATAAAATATACTGGTGTTATTTGACTGGCAACTTTGGCAATATTGCCAAAGTTGCCGGCAATTTTGGTATTTTACCGGCAGTGGCAATATTGGGAATATTGCCGGCAGTGGGAATATTGCCATCAGGCACATCTCTAGTCGGGTGTTAATAATGTGTTTCCGGCTTGATTGTCTGGTGTTTTTTTTAAATAAATATCTCTATTTCCAAGTAGCTAATATGTCATAATAATTCCATAGACCAAATCTATACATATGAACTTCTTAGAGCTGAAGAATTTGTTTTGTTTGTTGAACGCATTGACCTATGTATAAGAACGCGCTAGGAACAAATGGACCGAATTGCAGCTTGACAAAAAACTGTAGAAAACCGGAAGTCTTTGTTGGCTTTGTTTTTTTAATTCGTTGTCTTTTTGCCACCGACTTCCGAAAGAAAAGTTATTTTGTAGGTTATTTAACCCTTTTTTTATTTTACTATTTTTAGTTTAATATTCAACCCAAATTCTTGTCAAAAATATCATTTTCTTGCAGCACTAGAATTTTGTAATCCGTGGCACCGGTATTAACATCGCTCATGTACACATGCTAATAAAATTCCCTATCTCAAAAACTGCTGAACAGATTTTGATGAAACTTGCAGTAATCCCTAAGGTGAAAGATCCCTAGTACAACAAAAAAAGAATTTTGAAAAGCAGTCCACTATTGGCGGAGTAATCGCTTAACAAACACGCAAAAAGTAATGTCATCCAAGTAGCTGAAATCAATAAAATGCTCACAAAATAAAAAGTACTGAACCAAATCGGATGAAATTTTTATGGGACCACACTGCAAGTAAACTGCATCGAACAAAAAAAGAATCACACTAATCGGACTAGAAACCTCGGAGTAATCGATGTACATACATAAAAGAAAAAAAAAAAAAACATACCGACCGAATTGAGAACCTCCTCCTTTTTTTGAAGTCGGTTAAAAATACTGCAATTTTATGGAGGTTGTACTAACAATTAATATAAATCATGACTACTGACCCAAGTACAGCTTGGCCAGAACGGATTGAAACGGAACTAATCTTTTTGTTTCTGACAACGTTTTAAAATCTTTGATATTTGATGTAAACAAAGACCGCAGGTTTGTTAGATTTATTATTGTGCCATAAAACTAACGTAATAAGTGACAAAAAAAAAAATCATTCAAAGTGCTGGTAGCGCGAAGACAGTGGCGACTTCCGGTTTTCTACAGTTTTTTGTCAAGCTGTAAATCATTGAAAGTACTGGTAGCGAGAGCACAGTGGCGACTTCCGGTTTTCTACTCTAATTTGTCAAGCTGTACTGTTTTCTAGTAAAATTGAAATAAATTGGAAATCATAACCATGGACCTAAAAAAAAGGGCGGACGGAACTTCACTAAGCAACAATTGAAGCACCCATAGTAAGTCAGTGCGCTAATGTGGACAAGCCAGCACGCACACATTCACACCATAGTAAGTCAGCCGTCGGCCATTACGCTTCGAACGACACTCGCGGTTTTATACGGTGTTATTTTGTCTAATAAAAATCAAAGTATGCCGTCATGTGTTGCAAAAAGTTGTCTAAACCATAGTAGTTCAATTAAAAAAGCCAGGGGATCACTTTTCATAGTTAAGCATGTCAATTTGAAGCTTATTTCTCGATTTTACGTCAATAAATTTAATAAACATCTCGAAATCAATCAGTGTTGCAACTATTTCAAGGTTCAAATTATTTTAAAATTGGGAGATTTATATTTTATGTTACTATTTATCGTTATTGTATTCTTCTATATTTTTAACCGACTTCAAAAAAAGGAGGAGGTTCTCAATTCGTCGGAATCTTTTTTTTTTTTTTTTTTATGTATGGTCCCCGATTTCTCGAAGACGCCTGGACCGATTTGGAAAATTTTTCTTTTGTTTGAAAGGGTATACTTTCCCATTGGTCCCATGATCATCAGGTCAGGATCTGATGATGGGATCCCAGGGAAATCGAGGGCAACCTTCAAATTTTATAGGCACATAGTACCATTTTCATATATTTTCTAAAGCTGTTCAAGTATTTGCATCTGATAATCATCATCTCAGGTGGATGGCCTGATGATGGAAGGTACAACTCTTTAAGAGTAAGGAGTAGGCATCGATTGATTTACTTTGTGTTCGCATATCTCCGGAACAACAAGTCCGATTTAAGTAATTCTTTTTTTGTTGTACTAGGTATTATTTAACTTAGAGAATGCTGCAAGTTTCATCAAAATCGGTTCAGTAATTTTTGAGATATGGAATTTTATTATCATATTGTGTACATGAGCGATGTAATTACCGGTGCGAAGGATTACAAAATTCTAGTTCACATGTAAGAGGATAATGTTCTTGACAAGAATTAGGGTTGAATATTTAAACTAAACAGAGTAAAATAAAAACTTTTTCAAAAAAAATGTAACCGCCTTCAAAAACAACCACAAAAAAGTGAAAAATAATCTACAAAATAACTTTTCTTTCGGAAGTCGGTGGCTAAAAATAATAGTAATAATAGAAAAAAAAAACAAAGGCACCGACTTCCGAAAGAAAAGTTATTTTGTAGATTATTTTTCACTTTTTTGTGGTTGTTTTTGAAGGCGGTTACATTTTTTTTGAAAAAGTTTTTACAGATTTCCCCACGGCAAATGATGCATGGAAAAATGATTGTATAAAATAATAAGGGTGTGTAGACATGGAATAGGAATGTAGACGTGTAGGAATGGAACATAAAATAGCTTTAATTAAATATTTATATCCGAAAAATACTTAAACATTCGTTTTCACCACTTAAGTAAATTAGAAGGGATTTCTAGATGTGTCGATAGCAAAAAACAAGTCTACAAAAATTTGAATCACCAAAAGGGATTGTAAAACTTTATTAACATTAAACGAATTGTAAATATTTTAATATCCAATGTGCTTAAATTATTTTACCTTTATTTTAAAAATAGGTATCCGTCACAAAAAAATTGTAATTAAACTTAAGTTCAAGGGAGATCTTAATTAAATATTGTTTAAAAATGGGTAATTTTTTCCTTCATCTGGCATCCCTATATACACGCACACATACTTACGCCGCCGCCATTGTGGTGCTTCAATCGTTTCTTAGTGAAGTCACAGAGTACTAACAGAGAGGACACTGTGCGGTGTAGGTATGAAACGGCACGCTCACACGCGCACACCGCGGGCGGTGTCGCTACATGTGGCTGCCGCGCGCCGCCTCCGTATCGTAATTATTTTTCTTACGTGTAATCACGTAGAAGTAAATAAAGATAATAAAATATGAAGACAAGCAAATACTGTATAACGTTTGGTTGCCTAAACGACAACAGTGATAAAGGCCTCGCGTTTCATAAACTACCGCGTGACATCGAAAGGTGAAAGTATCGAATGTTTATGATTAGTGTTATTCCCACATAATGTTTATGAATCTAGGGTGTGAAAAGTATTTTTTTTTTATACATATTTTGATAATAGATTTATTTATTATTATATCCGTTACTAAAACTAGAAATTAAAATAAATAAAACTAAATATATACAACAAGATACTTAAACTAAAACTAAACTAAAATACATAATTTAAAAAAATAAATAAAAGAAAATACTTAAAAAGGAAGAGATACTATCTAGGGTTAATTATTAATTAACTACCTGTTGTGATGTGCTTATTTATTATGTCATTCAAGTACATACGTTCCGCTGAACTGATCATGGTTAGGTAGGTTACAAGTTTGGAAATGTGTCGAGATACTCGGGGGGTGTGAGCCTACTAGACGACCGAGATAAATAGACGAATATCAAACCTGACATCACTCTCACTTACCTTATCGCTCGGTAGAAAGTAGAAAGATGTTTGCGTTGTTATTTACTCACGTTCAAACTCAGAAAATGGCCACACTATGCATTCAAGGTCAGCGATCGTAATTCGTTGCGCGACTTTTTTTACCATTTACAAGGACTCACAACGCAGGGCCTGTGACGTAGGGATGGCAATCACAGATCGATTAATCGAAAAATAGATTTTTTATAATATTCTTTTTTGTTTTTGTAAGATGAAATGTTCAAAATATTACAAGAATAGGTAGAAACGATACTATAATTATACATATATTATTATTTCTAACGTAAGGTGCCGTAGGTACTATGTATTAACATTCTGTGCTACCAATCGATAATGTATGTAGTAATGTGTGTAGTATGTAGTAACGAAACCAAAAAGATATAGGCTGATGATAAAAAAAAACCCTGAAGAACATTTATGTTAATAGTGTAATATAACAAATGCATAAAATACACCTACCTACCTAACTGTGCCTTCTAAACTCGCAAGTCGCAACCCTAAGTGAGCTTGACCGGCAGCACACCGATAGCAACATTGTAATGCCGCGGCGTCGGATAAACCAAAATAAACTCTCGCGCGTAGCCATTCAGTACAATTTTGCTTGTGCACGGGAAGTTTAGGCTAATATAAAAGTAGGTGGGCGGTACGGCTGCAAGTTAAAATGTGCTTTATTCTTTCGTGCATAGATTTTACATTTGTTTGATTGTTTTTTGGAAGAGACCGATCTGTAGTAATCTGTGGTGAAGTTCCGTCCGCCTTTTTTTTAGGTCCATGATCATAACATTTTGATCTATGCCATGCCAATGATTCCCGAACGGTGAATTAAACTTCATGGTTCTGACATTTGTAAATTGTGACATTTGTGTGAGTTGACAGCATTGACAGTCGACAGTTATTGTCAAACCAAAGGGGTAGGATATTGAGTGCGATTTTGAAAAATAAACTATCAAATTTTAAGGATAAAATGGGTGAATTAACGGCAACTAATTTGTTTGAATCCCAAACTATATTCGCTGATCACAAAGATTTGATTCACGATGTTGCATACGACTTCTATGGCGAGAGAATGGCCACTTGTTCCAGCGACCAGTATGTGAAGGTATGCTTTGTTAACAAACAAACAGCGGTAACCTCACAAATAATAACGCAATAATAATGGTTAGAGAATAATAGACACCTTATAAATTACTGAATTGTGGAGTTAACGCCATAAATGATTAAATATTGAAATAAAAAAGTTAATGTTTGGTTGGTAAAGTAAGCATTACATACCTGTAGGAATGGTTCTACAGCCACTAGCTTTCTTAAATAGCTGATATATTTTTTTAATCCATTGAGGCAAGTCAACTAATTTAGAGATAACACTAGTGGAAGTTATATAGTTATAATTTTATTAAAATGCACATGTGTCATTATTGTTACATTTGCTTGATTTTACAGGCATCAATGTGCATCCAAATTTATTTTTCAAATTGCAATAATATCTTTCTTAACCATATTTTCTCCATACAAAGCTATCCTTAGCAATAGAATCGGTTCTGTTTCTTTTTATAATCAAGTACGAAGTACACAAGTGTTGTTTAATGGTCTAATTAAAATTAATGGGTTGACATTGTTGTTCTAGGTGTGGGACTCTGATGGCAATGGTGGATGGCGGCTCACGGCCAGCTGGAAGGCTCACCATGGCTCTGTGTGGAAGGTCACTTGGGCCCACCCTGAGTTTGGACAAGTTATTGCCACATGCTCCTTTGATAGGACTGCAGCTATATGGGAGGAAGTTGGTGAGACTGAGAACTACTAGACGTTATGCTTTCTCCATAGTATTTAAGTTAAAGTGTGTTGTTGGATTTTCAAATTTATAGCTGACTAGTGGCCCGTCCCGGGTTCGCACAGGTGGACATGATAATTATATAGCCATATGTTACTCAGCATGAATGTAGCTTGCTCATGGTGAAAAATTTTTTAAAATATGCTCATTGAGTTTATTCATTACAATCATATACACACACAAAATTAAAATTTTTACCTCTTTATAATATCAGTGTAGATGAGAGTAATTACAAATTACATGTTTAGTGGCATGGATGGCACAGTGGCTAAGAAATCCAGTGCTGCGCTAAATGTCGCAAGATCACAGTCACGGAACAAATATTTGTATGACCTACAGTAAGTTTTTATGGGTCTGGGTGTTTGTGTATGTGAGTTTCAATATCTAAACCCATCCATGGTACAGAAAATCCTAGCAAGGAACAATGTTTCAAAAAATGTTTCTACCCAATCTGCATAGGTGATACCGCAGCATCGGGCTCAGAGAAAGGGTTACGAACCTGGCTGAAGAGATCTAACCTGGTGGATTCACGGACTTCAGTCACAGATGTCAAATTTGGACCAAAACACTTAGGACTCTTACTAGTCACATGCTCTGCTGATGGTATTATAAGGTAAGAATAATTCATTCACAACACATTCAAATTGAAACACTTAGTTACTTTTAAATAATAGTTACATTGTAGTTTAATCAAAGGTACATTTGACAAGGTTGGTCTATCCGCTGGTTGCACAGAATGTATTATTTTGTCTATAATAATATTATGTAGAATAGTTCAATATTTCTTTTCTTTCATTCAGAAATGTGTAACATATGAAATAAAAAGTGGCATCCTAAACTGTTCCTGCTTGCAGCATGGTGACTTTCACTTCATTTTTCCTGTGTTATATTATAAAAAGTAGTTCACAGATGTGTCGGCAGTAAATATTTTTGGCTATAATCCACCGGTCCCAAAAGGTGTTGATCGGTGTCACATGTCTTCAAATTTTTAGGCCATACTGTTTTCCCTAAATGTTCTTGAACTCCTTGAGAGCTTTCTCTGTTTCTGAGTATACCTAATGTGTTTAATCTTCTGGTTTTTAGGATATATGAAGCTCCTGATGTAATGAATCTAGCACAATGGACTCTACAGCATGAGATTCCTACCAAAGTGTCAATAAGTTGTCTCTCATGGAATCCATCTTTATCCAGGTAATAAAGATTTTAAATGGTAAAACTAAACCTATATTTAAGTACAAGTATTTTTCTTTTGTTACTTATGCCAAAATTGACGAAGATATTATGACATTCTAAAAATTCATAATACGGTATTTCTATCTCACAAGCCCTCACTCCCAAGTTTTGATTCATTTATGTTTGTCAACATGAAATAATAAAAAAAATAACATAACAATGACATGTGACCATTATTTTCCACTGCCTTATCTAATGGAATAAAATAGATTATAAATTTTTCAAACAAAATTACATTACATTATTTACATTATTACATCGGAAAAGGGCTGTCTTGGATTCGATATATCGATTCATGGATGAAAAAACATTACTATTTTCATAATTCAATGTGCTTTGCTGTCAGGGTGGTGCACCCACCTATGCTGGCAGTGGGCAGTGATGAGCCCAACACTACAAATGCCGCGGCGACAGTGCAAGGCGACAAGACTACCGCTTGCAATGGAAAAGTGTTCATATATGAGTAAGTTTTACTATTGTTTAGAGAGTCAGTCCATACTCTATGTCTATTGTTTCAACAGAACATTTCTCAGTGTTACAAAATAATTAAATGTGCAGGTACAGCGAATCATCCCGTCGTTGGACGCGCACCGACTGCCTGTCTTCAGTACAGGAGCCTGTCAACGACATAGCCTTCGCCCCGAACCTCGGCAGATCATTCCACTTGCTAGCAGTCGCTACTAAGGATGTCCGGATTATTAAAATTGAGCCTATCGCGTAAGTAACTTTGTAATTTCTATCTTCTAAAGATAAATGCATTTGCTTATTTTGCTGGAGGCAGGTATTTGTATATATACATTAGGCTGCCATTAGAAATCACTTTTAACAGTATTATTTAAATGCTGAAGGAACCATGTTTTAAGAACGTGTATGGATGAAATAAATGCGGTTGGATATCTCAGCTTTAAATCACCTATCTTTGTTAGCGATATGTAGACGCAATTGACGCAACTCGTAAGTTGGGTTTAGTGTAATCACTCTTTACTCGGTGTTTGTTGCAGCGAGTCGGCCGGCTCCGGCACCGGCAACAACGGCACCAGCGTGCGCTTCAAGTGTGAGGTAGTGGCCGCCTTCGAGGAGCACTACTCGTGCGTGTGGCGCGTGTGCTGGAACCTCACCGGCACGCTGCTGGCCTCCTCCGGCGACGACTGCGCCGTGCGCCTGTGGAAGAGTGAGTACACTACAGGAGCACTACTCGTGCGTGTGCTGGAACCTCACCGGGACGCTGCTGGTCAAAATTGCTGCTAACATACCTGTTTTGCTGACTGTATTATGGTTATTCTATACCTGACTTCGGGACACCTCTTGCCCTGTAAGAGTTCTCATAAATACTCTTTCTTGAATATTATTTTGTGTATTTTCAGTGCAATACCTGAACCAGTGGAAGTGCGTGGCCGTGTTCAAGAACGAGCCGCTGGCGGGCGACTCCCCGCCGCTGTGTCGGCCGCACGCCACCACGTACGTGCGCCTGGCCGCCATGGCCAACCCCTCGCACATGCCCTTCCACTGACGACTACAGGTACACTCCTATACTGTTTTTTTTTTAATGTTGTGCTTTCTAGCAATTTCTTCTGTATCGAGGGCCCGGTGCGTTCAAAAACATTTAAACTCACATACACAAATACCCAGACCCGAAAAAATTACTTGCAGATGATAAAAATGGTTGTTCCGTGCAGGAATAGAATCCGCGACACGCAGGCAAGTAGTCCAATAACTCAGCAACTGCGCTAACAGGGCCACCACAAATATCTTCGGTAAAAGACTAGTGCACACCAGTCTAGTAAATTGTATTGAGTTCATTGTTCAGCATCTAGACAAAGCAGTCCGTTGCGCGAGTTGGTAAGCCCGGTTTCCACCGCGAGCGGAACGGACCCATTAATGACTCCTTTAAACTCGCAGGCGCAAACTGCATACTTGTATTTCCACCAACAAATCGTTTTTGCGTTCCCAGAGCGAGCTCATTTTTACTCTTTTCACCCGCTGAGTCATTAATGTGTCCGCTCCGCTTGCAGTGGAAACCGGGCTGTACAGTTGGCTATGCGAGCTAAAGCAACATAATTTGCCATTTTGAGAATTTGTCCTTTTGCGACTACTCGGTTGACATTTCGCGACTTAATGACATGGACACTAGCGCCGCGTCTAGTAAGGTCATGAGTGGTGGCACGGACTCTGGTTACAGATTGATTGTACGTTGGCTTCATCTATGTTCATCAACCTCCGAATTGGTCTATTTGAGACTAGGATGTCCAATCAGACGCAGCCATCAAAAACAAAGGAATGGGATTTGGACTTTTTATGTACACAATTAGAAAAAGTTTAAAACTCGATTTTGTATATTATTTCCAACTACGGAACTCTTCATTGTGCGTGGTCCAGCACGCACTGTTTTTTGAACACAATAACCCGTTACAACAATACACAATGTTAATTTTGTTTTTTGGAAGAAACATTTTCAAATACTGTTTCTTCACTGTTTTTTTCAAGTGCGGACACCTTTTTTATATTTGTCTTCATTGTTCATAAAGTAAATAAAAATAAATAAACGTAAGGCACATCTTATATTAATCTTTCAATAAAATACATGCATACAAGCACAACATAACACTCTATTATTTAGTTTTTAAAATGTAAATCTCATTATTATAAATGTCAAAAAAATACTAGTCCAAAATCGATTCCTTGGAAGTCGAGCACATGTACAACATAACAAACTGCTTTATTCGCTTAACATTACATTGGAGGGTAGCACGCGAGAATTTTAAGTAAGACCCGCTGCACACTGACGACTAATCGCATGGTTGCTTATGTGTACAGGGTGTAACCGACACGCAAACATCTACCGCACCGTAGATCTACCAGCTTTGAAACTTTCCATTAATTATAAAAAAGGCTGTATTTATGTGCAATACTTACACAATGTTCGGAATAGCCTACTATTATAACCGACGGTCAATTTGTGCTTTCAGGATCAATTTTTTTAAATTCAGCATGATATTTTGCGTGTCGTTTAAACCGCGTAGATTCGTCTAATTTAAAATTGCGCGCCTAAACACAACTCGCCTTACCACCACAAAAAGAGAAAAAAAAAACTGTTGAACTTTTGTATAAAAAAGTGTAACTGCAAAACGACCTTTATATCAAGGTGAAATGTAGTTTTGATGTTGACAGTTTTTTAGTCAAGTGTTCCAACAGATGTTTATCTTTCTTGTGGTAAGACGGTCTGTGCGTAATACAAAGTATTGTGTAAACGCCATATTATTTATCATCGTTAAATAATTCGTCAGTCGTCCCTGAAATAATGATCACACCACATTTTAAACTACCGGGAAATGTTAATTATCGCGATGATGCGACGTATACAACGTGTAACGTTAGTGTATTATCGCGAAAAATAACGGCAATTCCCGTTAGGCTGCCTGTCCATTGATGCGGAGCGAGTTGGCGGAGCGGAGAAACGTGGAAATATTAACCAATAAGATTGCACCATCGAAGAGGGGCGGAGATTTAGTACAATCCTATTGATTAATATTTCTTTGGAATCGTTTCTCCGCTCCGCTAGCTTGCTCCGCATCAATGGACAGGCAGCCTTAGTGTGGCCCCCGCATTACACAATTCTTTCACTTTTATTACACCTCTGAAAGCAACACTGATAAAAAATCAGAATAGTGACAAATTGAGACGGATCTTATTTCAAAAGCCATAAAGATACAAAATCAGTTGAGTGACAATTGAAAAAGCTGCTCAAAGGAATAGATGCTCGTGAACAACCTATAACAGATTTTCAACTTTATACTCTACAGCATACAGTTGATAACCCTCTAAAGACAAACCGTAGTTTTGTCGAGGTGACGATAATGAATGTATTGGCGTATACACATACTTTGTACAGCGTATTCTAGTGCAAGAGCGCGCAATTTGAAGGTCTACGAGCGATGAGGCGGCGCGGCGGGAGTGGAACTAATGTATGGGGGGGGGTCACTTCATGGGCGCCGTGCGTCTCAGTCGCTGCAGGTGCGTGGTCTCCTTGCCTATGCTGCGGGATGAGTACCAGCCCATTTGCGGAAGAGGCAACATTGGCCGCTTCTGTAAACATATAACATATTATACTAAACTAGCGGCCCGGTACGTGCTTCGCTACTTTGACAGCAAAATCCCCATTTACAAATGATCCACGTTTTATTAAATTCATTTGTTATAAAAAACGTGATAAATGAAGAACCGCTCAACCGATTTTCTACAAACTTCACATAAACCATCTACTAAATAGTCCGAACAAAGCCTAAAGCCGGAATATAATCAGTGGAAGTGATATTGTGAAAAGGGACGTAAGTCTGTAACTGGAGCCCCCTTAGAGGGCCAAAGCCGGCCGAGGTCGCGGGACTAACAAATACCGTGACCCCGGAACGTAAAGGGCTATTTAAGGACACCGTGGATTTTAATCAGTACAAGTATGACAGTCCCTCCCGCTCTGCCCTGGGAGGAGTCATTTGATAATTTTACCACGCTAAAAAAAAGCGTCTCTTGCTCATGGCGCAATTCAACTGATTTAATTCATGAAGTGAAAATCATCCTTACTACTACGATCATAGTGATGCAATTCTACTGAATTACGTCGTTGTGGCGTGCCTATTTTCTTCTTTTTTATGGGACAATCCCACCACACAATTCCCAAACCACAACAGTGGTAACCACCAGAAAAGCGCCAAGTCAATGAAGCTCGACGTGTCCCGGAGAATGAATTTACCTGTCTTGGATCCTGCAACGAAATTAATCAGAAAAGAATAGTGGAGGAGTAGGAAAAATATGTTTCCACTTTTCTCCATGCAAGCAGGAGACAGAACAAAACAAGGCCAATAGGAAATTACAACTGGAAGAAGCCCAGTTGCCCAGCACAAGTAAAAATTACTACTAATATTAATGGGTCCTAAATAGTTTTTTTTTTGCTTGTTTATCCACAGACAACAAGCAATGCCTTTATGAGCTAGTAGTAAGGATGTTTTTTTTTTTTTTTGTAGTTTTCGGCGACACAATTTATTCTAATTGCATCGCATCAAGTCATGAGCAAGCGCAAGCGCGATAACAGGCGAAATAATATGACTTGTAAAATTAATTGTGGCGCGTATTCTGAAAGTTGGCAACGTCGCAAATAGTTGTAAAATATTAACAAGTTTTAATTAATTTAGCAATGTTACTGTATGGAAATAGGAAATATGACTCTGTAGTGTACTAAAAATTGATAAGGGAATGCAATGAGTAATATATCGTAACACCGAATTTATAGTTTTAGATGTAAAAAAAGAATTTGGAAACCTTCCAAATGACCTTTTTACACCTGAGACGGCAACGAAGATATAATACTAGACTCCGCATGCACGATCTAAGGAACAAAAACTATTCTGTCAACTCGCTGAGGTACTACGTAAGCGAGGGGGACGGGGTACTGCGTTGTGATTGGCTAACTCAAGGTCTGTTCTGTCTCAACGTATGTTTACGGCTCACAGGATTGGTCAAAATGAGACGAATATAAGACTTTTTTGCTTAATGTGTTGACAGACATCGGTCGCCTGTTATTACGAGTCTAGTATTATATCGTCGTTGCGAGACGGTGACAACATCAAATTCAGTGTTTTAATTGCAGTCCTATATCAATTTTTTAGTGCACTACAGTGCCATATTTCTTATTTTCATACAGTAAATTTACCAAATTAAATAAAACTTGTAAATATTTGACAGGTATTTTCGACGTTGCCAACTTTCAGGTTACGCGCTCTTATGGAAAACTTGTTAATTTATAAATGCGACTTACCGGTATTGCCCTCTCGCTCTTGTGACTATTTGAAGACGAGTGCGGACTAACGATGTTACTGTGAAAAAGAGAGAATCACATTTTTACCATTTGCTCACTTCAGTTGTCACTTCTGTCCAGCGTTCCATACATTTGACAGCTATCGGTATTTTCGTACTAGAGTCCGCGCCACGACTGAAGTCCGTTTGACGCGTCTCTATGTCATTGCATCAAATTGCATTAAAAAAATGAAGAATCACACATTTTCCTCAGGACTTCAGTCGTGGCGCAGACTAACTGCGACTCAACTTCTAAGGAAAATGTCAATAACCTCCATCTATCAACTGCCACTTAAAATAACTTTTAGTACTGAAATCTGAAATACTCGGTGCGAATTATTTTTTAATAGTAATACTATCTTTTTTATCAGTCTGGTTAAATTCATTTTCATATGATATTTTGTTCATTTTAGAGCATGCAAATGATAAACAGTGTGCCTGACTGACGTCACAATAATTATGGCAAAATCAAAATCATCAAATCTTCCTTACAAATTTTGCAGCAAAGTGAATTATAAATACGTTACGCTACTTCTTTTTTTACACGCGTATATCGATAGTTTAAAAACTATTCAATCTACGGAGCCGCTGCTATTTGCTAAGGCCCGACGTTGCGTTAAACGGGCGCCCGCGACGGGCAACCGTCGCGGGTCCACGTCCGTGGTCCCGCGCGTGGCCCCGTGCGTGGCCCTGCGCGTGGCCCCGTGCGTGGTCCCGCGCGTGGCCCCGTGCGTGGCCCTGCGCGTGGCCCCGTGCGTGGTCCCGCGCGTGGCCCCGTGCGTGGAACCGCGCGGGGACACGCGCGTTGATACGCGGCTGGTTTCCGTGGGTATGCGACGGTCCCCGTCGCGGAGACCGATTTACGCAGTGTCGCTAGTCCAATTTGAAGATTTTTATTTCAATTTCAAGTTAAAGCGCGATATGTAAAAAGTTGATTTGGAGTGACACTGAAATCGAACATTTGTTGGATGTTTATACTTTCCTATTCTAACTTATACTTTTTTTATCCTATTATTTAATTTAAACAAATACCTACAAAAAGAATTTGAGACTAATTAACAAAGACATTAAACTATATACGAGCAATAGACGGGACATCACGAAGAAATTTGTGATCCAAAACTTTTTACCAATAGGTAAAAAATCCCTCAGTTTAGTAGTCGCGTTGCTATGCAACGCTTAGATTGTGCTACTGACGCATGGCATCAACAATTTTGTATGAAAATCTTCCCAATGCCCGCTCTATAGTTTCTTTTAAATCTCTTTGCTAATTAAGTTTTCGCAGAGAGTTATAAGCAATTTTCATGTTTTGGTAAAAAAACAGTGCGGAGCAGTGGTGGCCCAGTGGTATCGGTCCCGACTTACGAGTTGTAGGTCGTGGGTTCGAACCCCGCCAGGCGCATTACTTTGTGTAATTTATTTCATCACCACTGCTCTCAAAACGGTGAAGGAAAACATCGTGAGGAAACCGGCATGTCCTAGAACCAAAAATTCGAAGACATGTGACATCCACCAATCCGCACTGGGCCCGCGTGGTGGATTGTGGCCCACTCCCTCTCACAGAGAGGAGGCCTGTGTCCCAGCAGTGGGAACATTATAGGCTGATGATGATGGTAAAAAAACAGAACTTCTCGGCTAAAAAAATGTTGGATTATTGTGCATCTATAATCTGTATCACCTACTCTCACCATATTCCAAATTTCAGCAACGGAGGAATTTTTCGAAAGTCTTCATACAAAAAAAAATTGCTCTCTGTTTGCTCCAGTTACATGCACCGTGTATAAGCACCCTTATTGACTGAACAAGCCCGTGCGTGTTACCGCTGGCAGGCACCGCGCGTAGACCCGCGCGTGGCTCCGCGCGTGGCTCCGTTGCGTGGGTGCGGGGTGCACCTCCCCGCGACGGACGCCCGCGCGGGTCTCCGCGACGGAGCACTTTTGTATAGAACCGCGCGGGCATCCGCTTAACGCAGCGTCGGGCCTAACTCTATGCAACTCATCGACAGTGGACTGTGTCAACTCTACGGGAGAGACACTCTCGTTTTGCTATTTGACAGCTGTTAAGCTGGGTACTCACTTAGCAGTGTTGCATGTAACGTATCAGATACTGTATCAACCTCAAATGGGTACGGCTCGTCCGAGCACACTGCGAGCCGCCTTTGTGTTACTCTAGCTGACAGCGAGCGGTTCACAGTGGGCTCGTGCCTACGTGCCGACTCACTTGATACCGTATCTGATACGTTACATGGAACCCTGTTAAGTGAGTACCCAGCTTTAGAGGTAGTCATTTGGCTGAAAGTCTGCAGATCCTTGGTAAGCCAAGGAGGATCGTATTTCCCAGTACTCATTGGATAATGGGGGTCAGATAAGCAGTCGCCCCATATATTGATATTTAGTTGAAACCGACCTCAACATAGTTGGGAAAATTTCAGGTAGTTTTGCCATCAAAATTAATTGAAACTCTGGGAACCAATCTCCGCTCAGCTATTGTTTAATTGATCGACGTATAATCCTCCCGAGTTCCTAGTCTTAACTGCTGGGGTTGACGCTAAAGGCACAGGGTACTTACCCCAATGAGGATCGTTTGATGGTTGTTGCGTTACTTTGTAGTAAAATTCTGGCCGGTGGCGGCGCTATAGAACCGCTAGCTCGCCAACTGAAATAAAAAAAAAGTTAAATACATACTCCGAGTTCTTTCCACCTTCATTTCTATCAAGCATCAAGTTGGGTTCAAATAACAGGAGGTGAGCTTATTATTTTTATTTCTCGGGATGTGATCCAGGAATGGATAAACCTAAGACTTCATGTTCAGCTAGTAGAGCTTTGATAAACAGTTCTTCTATTAAAAGAAGCTTCTCACCTTGGTAGCCCATCCCCTGCCTTCCTGTAGAACTCCACTCGTTTGTCTCCGACCCTGTTGGGACAGCTGCTGATCCTCACGGTCCGCTCCTCCTCGAGGCTCACTTTCCTGACGCACGGTGTTCTGGTAGTTTTGCTTCGGACGTTCTTCTTGGCGTCGAGCCCGTCGGCGCTGGAATGTTCCTCGATGCTGGGCAGCCGCGGGTCCAGGCAGCCGTCGCCGTTGTCGTACACCTTGTATACGGGTTTCTTCAAGCCGTACATACTGCTGATGGGCCGGTTGATCATTCTCGGGCTCTGCAGCTGGCTCTTTTTGGCGGGGACGGGGGTTTTCGGGGCGGGTTTGGGTCGCGTGTCGCCGGTCTGGAAGTATTTGGGGTCGAGCGGTCTGGGCGGCGGGACGGTCTGGATCTGCACGGTCTGGGTGTGCAGCGCGGGCGGGGCCTGCGCGGGCGGGGCGGCCGCGTCCCGCTCGTAGTGCGCGCGGTACAGCGGCGGCGTGCGCGGCGCGGGCTCGGGCGCGCCGGCGCTCCACAGCAGGTCTGCGGGCGCGGCGCCGGCCTGCGCGCCGTGCTGCAGCATGTTGTGCATGCCGCCCACGGGCCCGTACGGGTCCGCCTTGATCTCCGCCGCTACGTCCATCACCGACCGGGAGCATAGCTCTGATATTTGCCTGTATATCTGTCGAAAGAATTTTATTGAATACTCTAATTTTCTTCAATTGCAAGAGAGTAACTAAAACTTATACGAAAACTATTTAAATACCATCTGATTTACTGTTATTTATTCTATAAATGAAACATGTTGAATGAGTACGTTGAACCGTGTATCTTCTTTCGGTTGGCACTTACCTCTCTGTTAGCGGACGGCTCGATAACGCCAAAGGGGTGTGTTTTCATCCTCATGCCGTGTCGCCGCACCCAGCGGTGTCGAGATGCCTCGTCGATTTTCATCCGGGCCTCTACGTTTGGCTCCAAGAGATGCTGTATAAACGCCTTGCACTCTGAAAATATATCACATTCATTTGGAGTGTTTTTTTGGTAGTTGGTCGAGTCGCAAGCGCGATTTCTTAGCATTTGTGTTTATTTTTATGCGAAACTGCAAATTACTCCCTTGGAATGGAAAGGACAGTTACAGTTAGCTAACTGTCCTTATATGTATAGTCCACCATATTACTTTAATTGCCCTTTGCATCCCAGAGCCATGGTTACCATGGTATAATGTAACCATTAAAACGCCAATAGGGACTTTATCACAATGCGCCGTCGATTCGGCTCTCGTCCTAATAGCAAATCTTCTCACGATCTTCTACGCCCGGGCGTCTTTCGCGGTACCTGGTGGCCTACCATGAACTCTTAACACGATCCAGTTTAGGCTGTGGGAAAGAGATGGCGCTAGACGACTAGTATAGCTCTGTCTTTTTCCCACAGCCTAAACTGGATCGTGTTAAGAGCTCGTGGTAAGGCCTCTGGAGCGTGAGGAAGATTGCTAATAAACACAAACATGTTTTAAGATTTTTGAGAATTCCAACCCCAAAGGGAACTTAAATCCTTGGGGGTAACACAAAATCCTCGCGGACGAAGTCGCGGGCAGAGTGCTAGTTTATTATATGAGTTAAAATATAATTAAGGTCTTAAAATTGACAGGCCTGTTGGTCTATTGGTTAGTGGCCCTGACTGTTATGCCGGAGGTCGTGGGTTCGATCCCACCCAGGATAAATGTTTGTGTGATGAGCACGATCATTTGTTCTGTGTCTGGGTGTAATTTATCTATAATATGTATGTATTTAGAAATATATAAGTATGTTTATCAGTTGTCTAGTACCCATAACACAAGCTCTGCTTAGCTTGGGACTAAATGGCGTTGTGTGATAGTTGTGGAATATTATTATTATTAAAATCTTTTTCTTTTTTTTTCAGATTTGTCGTGACCGCGGTTCCATAGGCTGTAATACGAACATTATGTGAAGTGTCTCTAAAACAGTCGACTGTTTGTGATTTTGTAAATGATATGCGCTCAAAGGTGTGTTTAGTTTCTGATCAACAATGACGTATAGGAATATGAGTCGGTGAAATAAATGTCAAAAAGTAAGCAAGAAAAAAAAACATAAAAAAAAGCATCAGGCATATACAATTATACATATACACAAAGTTCCATAGAAATATTAACTCTGTTTTGTACATTTTAAATAAATAAGTGAATATTGTAAGGTATCGTGTTATTGATTAGTCTAATTTGGAATGGTGTATGTAAATAAGAGCAGGATTATGAAGTCGCACACTGGATAGCCAAATCCGAAATAGCGAAAAAATGTTAAAGGAGTCATGAGGCCAATTTTGATGAAATCTAAAACTGCATCATTGGAAATCCGTTACTTTAAGAAATGGTTCGTTTATACGTTATAAACGGACCATTTCTTAGTATTTTGAGGCGTGTCGCTAGCGTGTGATGGTAGTACAGTAAAGTGTTAGTAACCGGGCGTGAAAGCGGCGAGGGCGGTGCGCTGCAGCTTGCGCGTGAAGCCGCGCGTGATGGCAGTACAGTAAAGTGTTAGTAACCGGGCGTGACTGCGGCGAGGGCGGTGCGCTGCTTGCGCGTGAAGCCGCGCGTGATGGTAGTACAGTAAAGTGTTAGTAACCGGGCGTGACTGCGGCGAGTGCGGTGCGCTGCTTGCGCGTGAAGCCGCGAGTGATGGCAGTACAGTAAAGTGTTAGTAACCGGGCGTGACTGCGGCGAGGGCGGTGCGCTGCTTGGGCGTGAAGCCGCGCGTGATGGTAGTACAGTAAAGTGTTAGTAACCGGGCGTGACTGCGGCGAGGGCGGTGCGCTGCTTGCGCGTGAAGCCGCGCGTGATGGTAGTACAGTAAAGTGTTAGTAACCGGGCGTGACTGCGGCGAGGGCGGTGCGCTGCTTGCGCGTGAAGCCGCGCGTGATGGTAGTACAGTAAAGTGTTAGTAACCGGGCGTGACTGCGGCGAGGGCGGTGCGCTGCTTGCGCGTGAAGCCGCGCGTGATGGTAGTACAGTAAAGTGTTAGTAACCGGGCGTGACTGCGGCGAGGGCGGTGCGCTGCTTGGGCGTGAAGCCGCGCGTGATGGTAGTACAGTAAAGTGTTAGTAACCGGGCGTGACTGCGGCGAGGGCGGTGCGCTGCTTGCGCGTGAAGCCGCGCGTGATGGTAGTACAGTAAAGTGTTAGTAACCGGGCGTGACTGCGGCGAGGGCGGTGCGCTGCTTGCGCGTGAAGCCGCGCGTGATGGTAGTACAGTAAAGTGTTAGTAACCGGGCGTGACTGCGGCGAGGGCGGTGCGCTGCTTGGGCGTGAAGCCGCGCGTGATGGTAGTACAGTAAAGTGTTAGTAACCGGGCGTGACTGCGGCGAGGGCGGTGCGCTGCTTGCGCGTGAAGCCGCGCGTGATGGTAGTACAGTAAAGTGTTAGTAACCGGGCGTGACTGCGGCGAGGGCGGTGCGCTGCTTGCGCGTGAAGCCGCGCGTGATGGTAGTACAGTAAAGTGTTAGTAACCGGGCGTGACTGCGGCGAGGGCGGTGCGCTGCTTGCGCGTGAAGCTGCGCGTGATGGTAGTACAGTAAAGTGTTAGTAACCGGGCGTGACTGCGGCGAGGGCGGTGCGCTGCTTGCGCGTGAAGCCGCGCGTGATGGTAGTACAGTAAAGTGTTAGTAACCGGGCGTGACTGCGGCGAGGGCGGTGCGCTGCTTGCGCGTGAAGCCGCGCGTGATGGTAGTACAGTAAAGTGTTAGTAACCGGGCGTGACTGCGGCGAGGGCGGTGCGCTGCTTGCGCGTGAAGCCGCGCGTGATGGTAGTACAGTAAAGTGTTAGTAACCGGGCGTGACTGCGGCGAGGGCGGTGCGCTGCTTGCGCGTGAAGCCGCGCGTGATGGTAGTACAGTAAAGTGTTAGTAACCGGGCGTGACTGCGGTGAGGGCGGTGCGCTGCTTGCGCGTGAAGCCGCGCGTGATGGCCGCCCGCAGCTGCGGCCGCGACCGGCCCTCACCGGTCTCCGCGCCCGTGAACGGGAGCCCACCCGTCACCATCCCGTAAACGATCACGCCTCTGCAACATACATAAAGATTCTCTTAGGCCAATTGTCCACGTAACCGCACGTCATACGCACGCTTTCGTCAATTGACGATTGCAAGACGAATGCTTGCAGCTTGCGTAGAAACAATGAAATCTGTGTCCACGAAGCGGCAAAATCACGTCAGCCGCTCGTGTTGCGTTCGTCATGCGGTGCGCGCGCACGGCAACATGTCACCAGCGTTGCCAGACACCTTTCTCGATGCTAGTTGAAAGAAAACTGAGACCTTTTGTAGCGTGACTGACTATTGCATGAAGCAGCGTGGACATAACAAATATGCAAAATACGCCTATCTTCGTTTGTAGGTTACATGCATCCTATGAAGATGACTGTGTGGACAGTAGACCTTAAGTTTTCACGTTTCTTTTGTTCCCGCAGCCGCTACAAAAACCGTTCTAAAAAACCATGTGCTGCGTGTTTTAGATATAAATGGCGTCTCGTCGCGTGCTCCAAAAATGTCCATACATTTCATCTTACCGCTTGCCGCCACGCGCTGAGCCACCGCTCATAACGGCAAGGTCGTGAAGTGGCCATTTTAAGCGAATTTTTAGAGTGGCCTGGACGTCATAGTGAAAAATAAAAAGTAGCGTGTTATGTGTTCATGCGTACATGCTCCATAGATCGACTCCAGGCCCGTACCGCCGACCGTCGACGAACAGTTCCGGCGCCGCGTACTCGAGCGAGCCGCACGGAGTCCGCAGCGCCGCCCCGCCACTCCACATATTTGACAGCCCGAAGTCTACAACCAAAAGGTTAACATAAAAAGATAAGATGGGTGCCGGCGGAATACATAACCTTTTTCTTGAAGCCTGATCAAGTCTGGCTTCGTTTTTTTCATAGACAAAGTGACACAAAAATCTTCTTCTTTACTCTTTTATTTAATTTGAAAAAATAGTTTGTTTTACTTTTGTACGTGAACCTATTTGTGATGAAACTGTAAGACAAATAATATTGTATTCTAAGAGCCAGTTGTAATTTTTTGGGTAGGTGTTCAGGAATCCATAACACAGGAATATAGAGCTAGCTGGGAAGTAGCGCAGTATTTGCACAATCGGTGCAGGCATACGCGGACGGTGAGTAACGGATGACTCTCTGGATCGACGGCGCGGCGTGTTCCACGCGCTCCTCGGAGCTGTCAGCAATCTGACGGGGTCTGCGCTTAAAGGGCCAAGGCTTGCCGGGGTCGAGAGACTGTCTTATCAGGTTACCGTGACCCTGGGACGTAGAGGGCTATTGAAGGAACACTGTATTTTAGTTAGTACGAGTCTGAAGGTCCCAGGGTGGGACGGGAAGACATATTGATTTTAATAGAAAAAAAAATCGCACAGATGTGCACCGCGGTCGAAGTAAATATGTGAAAGTAGTGATCTTACCGACAATTTTGATGAATTGCTTAGTACTGTCCAGCATGATGTTTTCCATTTTCAAGTCGCTGTAAAACAATGCTGTTTTAATATCCATTCAACGATTTCTATTGTGAATTCGTGTTTTAAATCATTCATTTAAATGGCCATAAAATTATAAGCTCTTAGTATACTTATACTTATACACACTTCATCCGCCGCGAATATTAAGTTTTTGCAAAATACTCGTATCTTTAAAAAATAGAGTATAAAACGGTTTTATATATACCGTTATATATATATATATATATATATATATATATATATATATATATATATATATATACCGTATATACCGTTATATATATACCGTTATACCGTATTATATATTATATATTAATATATATGCGTTATTTAAGCAATATTACTATGAAGTATCATCAGTTGTAAAGTTTGAAGTGTAAAAATCCTCGATCCATTCAGCAGTCGTTCAACTTGTATTAAAGTAGATAGGGGAACAGTGTAGAAGGCGACGCGAGATATAATGGGGACATACACAAGGCAAACTTTAACACAACACTAACGTAGCGCAAGCGCCAACAGGACGTCATTTGCAAGCGGCCATTAACAAATGGAGTCTTGTTTGCGCTTTTTTTTATCGTGGTATAATCACCAAATGAATCCTCCCTCTCAGGGCAGGGCCGTAGGGACTGTCAGACTCATCTGACTAAAATCCACGGTGTCCTCCAATAGCCCTTTACGTTCCGGGCTCACGGTAATTCATAAGTCCCGCGACCCCGGCAGGCTTTGGCCCTCTAAAGGGGGGCCACGTCATTATGCTGATACTCTTTGAGGCGCGCGTGGAACAATGGTCCATGGTCGGACAGCGAGTCGCCCATTACTCGCCGCTCACATGCCCGCGCCCGCCCTAAGTGTGTGTTTTCCCATCATACTCCGCGTCCCCGTTTTATACATTGTTCCCTTAGGGCTCATGTGCACGATTCCGCCGCCGCGCCGCTTAGCTGTGTATACGCGGTGGCGGCGCGGCGGCGGCATCGTGTAAATGAGCCCTTAATTAAATGTTGTTTACATTACCGATGCACGACGCCGCGCGCGTGCATGTGCCGCACGGCCGACACGAGCTGCGCGGAGAGAGCGCGCGCGCGCGGCTCCGGCAGGCCGCGGGCGGCGCCGCGCGCGCCCAGCACGTGCGCGCACAGGTCGCCGCCGCCCGCCACCTCCATCACGACGTACAGGCGCGGCCCGTGCTGTCACAACCATTCATTTTCATTAATTATCGGTTTTTGTATTGTATTTTATCTATTTGGGTTTTATCATAGGAATTCTTAGTAGCAGCCACGGTTTCAGAAATTGTGCGCGGCTGATGACAGTAGGGCAACTCCCTTTCATACGACTTAAAATATCCTGAACTTTGAGTAGGTAACTATACTAATAAGTAAACCTTTGCCTGATCCTCATGATATGCTACTGTAATAGGGTACTTTTATAGTAATCATTCAATATTTATTTATTTATATTATCTTTAGTTGATTATTTGTATTAATAACATTAAATTCACCACATATTTCACTCGGTCGCACTGGCTCGCGCGGCAGCCTCGCGAGCTAATTTAAATGCTCGGTCGGTGTGAACCTGGCTCGGGCGCACCTTAGTATAATGGCCGAGCATACCTCAGGGCTAAGACGTCGGTTAATGCTGTTAATACCTGTATCAATTTTCATTTGAATAGAAGTTGTTCAGCTAACCATCATAGTTTCGTAGAGGGCCGCGATGCAGGGGTGCCGTAGTTTCGCCATGACTCTCGGCTCGCGGTGGAGGTTTCGACGGGCATACTCCTCTTTTATACACGTCAAGTCTATGATCTTAATTGCCACCTAAAACAGACAAGGTTTTGGAACTATCAAACAGTTTATGATCAATGCTATCGATTTTATGTGGATATCGTACCCAAGGTGGTTGGTAGATATGAGTTCTGCGACCTTGGTTGTTAGAAACTAGGATATCAGATTTTTTTCAGGCGTGGTGTTAATACATAATGTTACAATTCACATATTCCAATATGTATTTGATTAACCCTCATTGAATGATTTAGGTAGGTACAAATCTGTTGCCATGAGAGTGCTAGCAACCTGTCAGTCCAGAAATCCTCAGTCTATGGCAGGTTACTAGGCCGTGAAATAGATTGATAGACCTGGCACATCAATATAGTAAACTAAGCCAAGGCCATCTAATCTTTCTCGCAGATGATTAAAATAATGAGTTTATGATAGGGGTGGGTAATTACTATACCTACATTCAGTCGAACATCCGGACTAACGGCGGGTTGATAAATAATAATAATAATAATAATATTCCACAACTATCACACAACGCCATCTAGTCCCAAGCTAAGCAGAGCTTGTGTTATGGGTACTAGACAACTGATAAACATACTTATATATTTATAAATACATACATATTATAGATAAATTACACCCAGACACAGAACAAATGATCGTGCTCATCACACAACCATTTGTCCTGGGTGGGAATCGAACCCACGACCTCCGGCATAGCAGTCAGGGTCACTAACCACTAGACCATACCTTACGTTACCTTTGGGCGTTACCTTTTTTCCTATAATCCTATGTGTAGCCTCTTCAACTCTTGCAAAGTGTCCTTTCCCCAGTACCTTGCCAGTCATTAGATAATTTCCAACACTATAAACTTGTCCCTTATTCCTGGTCATATTGGCAGTCTTCATACTAAACTGTACTCACTAATTTTGATTCATAACTGTTATTTCAACCGCAAAAAAACGTATTTATACTAACAATGCAAATCACACGTTTTCTCACACGATTTATATCGTATTTACTTGTAAACGTCATAATAAATGCTTGGGTACCATCTTTTGTTTGGTCTTCGAAATTGGAACTATTTATTGACGGGCTTGACATTTGATTGGACTATTTTTAACGGCTATAAGTAACCGCCAGTGCCCCTGCACGTTGAACGGTGGCACAAAATAGGTTTCTTAATTAGCTTGGCGAATCAATCAAAGAGATTGTGATATCAAACAGCGTACGGCATAGCTTATTAGAGCACCCGCCAACATCCGACCGCCACCGCTTCACCTCGAGCGGTTCATATTTTTTGTATGGAGTAGGCAGGGTCGGAGTGAGCCAGGCAAGCCCGGGAATTTTCGTAAACTAAGTTTCAGGGATGGCAACCATTTTTTGTTTTTTTTTCCATATCATTTCTCTCCAATTGTTTGATCGAACTATCTGATCTACATATTTAACTGAGGCTCGGTTGGTAAACGCCATCTCAATTATATGGCAAGTCCGACGCTGGGAGTAGCTAGGTATTAAAATAAAATAAGTAAAAACGATATTACTCGTAAAAGTCTTCAACCCCTCATAATCTTCAGCAGATCGTTCCAGGGTCGCTCGGAACCACTTTATAAAAAAAAGCCAAGAGCGATTCGGACTTAAGTCAGCCTACGGATTATGGCATATAGAGTCCGCGCCATCAGTCATTGAAAAAAATCAAATGAAAATTCGAGGCACTTCATTTTTTAATACAATTAGGGACTTTACTCATGGCGCGATGCGACGCGATTCGAACGAATTCTAACTACAAGTGAAAATCAACCTTGCCACTAAGAAATAAAGATGCAATTCGATTGACTTGACGTTGGCATGGCCATCGTTTTTTGTTTTTCATCTACCCATAGATAACAACGTGTTTTATGTCTTATATAGTGGTAAGGTTGATTTTCACTTGTAGTTGGAATTCGTTTGAATCACGTTGCATTGCGTCGCATCGCGCCATGAGTAAAGTCCCTTAGACGTAATGACATAGCAAGACACTAGCGCCGCGTCAAAAGGTCATGAGTGGTAGCGCGGACTTTACAGCCGCAGCCCGGTGATAGACAGACGGATGGCGGAGGCATATAAATAATGGTCCTGTTGGTTACCCTTCGGCTATGGAACCCTTTAGGTACGACATTTGGGTGACGTTCTAAAGAAGACGTGTTTTATTGGAGAAGGCAAGTCAAAGCTAATTGTAGATGGAGCCACCATACCTTAGTCATAATCCGACCAATGACGTAGTACTATTTTGAAATACCTTTAAGATTTGAACTGATTTGAACCAATGACGATGCTTGGAACAAGCTATACTAGCGCCATTAGTTCCCCAGTTGCCATCCCCATTAGTACCTACTGAAGTTGAAAAGAGATGCAGCTATTAGGATGTTTTGTATACCTCCATCTCTACGCGGCATTAAAGTGACTGTCATCATCATCAGCCGGAAGACGTCCACTTCTGACTTAGACCGCAGCGGTTGTCCGCGACTCTCACAATGTCGTCGGTCCACCTAGTGGGAGGCCTGCCTACGCTGCGTCTTGCGGTTCGTGGTCGCCACTCAGGAACTTTTCTTCCCCATCGGAGAACGTTACTACAAAAAGTAAATGCTAAGAGACGTATAGGTAACTAAGAGCTGCCACTCACTGGAGACTTTTTGTCGCGGAGGCATTTTGTTTTCCTGCCAAATGCATGGGCCGTAGAAACTATTTGTCACCATAATGAGCTCACTCTCTGTTAGATGCTAACAAAAACTAAAAATAGTAAACAAAAAAAAAAAATCGACTGCGTAAAAAATTAACTTTAATAGCCCGTACCTATTAGAATTCACTCATTCACACTCACAGTCGGGGCCCCTTGGGAAGATTTGATTGGTATAATTTGAATGGGCCCCGACTGTGAGTGTGAATTCTAAACTACTGGGCTTGTTTCTTTCTTTTCAGTTTTTGTTAAAGTTATTTTTTTACGCAGTGGACCTGTATTGTCCTACTGCTAGGCAAAGGACGTCTCCCATAACCTTCCACTCTCCCCTGTGTACGTCTTTCTCCGGCCAATTAGTTATGAAGGCGTCTAGGTCATCACGCCAGCGTTTCCTAGGCCTCCCTCGGCAACGACGCCCGTCCGGCATCCACTGTGTAATGACCCTAGCGCAAGATAATACAACTGCCACAAATTGTCATCAGTGAGCGGTTGGCCTTAGATACAGGGACAGTATGTGAATGAAAGAAAACAAAGTATTAATGTAAAATTATAATAAAAATATAAGAAGGTAATAAACATGCTCAAAAATATAAGATAAAACAGTGATAAAAGTAGGTATACTTATAAACTAAGGGGTCCTGTAAACGCTGGTTCAATAGAAGCAGGAACTTGGTATTTAAAATGGCATTAAAATGAATTACCTATTTAAAAAAAAGTTTTTTGTACCGTCGCCAGCACATCAACCTCCCTCAATCTGTCAAATGACAATGCCAGATCCTGCCCCACCTTTCAGCCTAAGTTCCAGGAAATATAAATTAATGTAAAATATTAACTGAAAATAAGACCCCTGATTACTTAATATTTTTTTTGCAATAGACGCTTTTAAAAAGTTAGTGATAAAAGGATTTCGAAAACCCAAAAACCATTTCCTGTTTTCATCGCGGCCATGTGCGTTACGCAATAAGCATACCTACACGCAGAGAAAATGACAAATGACACCTTTTAATGTGTTATTGTTCGGATTTAAATATGCAATATTCAGTTTTAATAAAACATTATTTTCAATAAGTGTCATCATCATCATCATCATCATCAGCCGGAAGACGTCCACTGCTGAACATAGGCCTCCCCCTTAGACCGCCACGCCGAACGACAATTCGCCACATTTCAATAAGTGTGTTTAACGAAAATAATGTTTTTTATATAAATCACATTATTAATATACACTCATAAAAATGTTTCACATTTGAGCATGAATGATTAGGTACAACGAAACGTCATTGACGCGGAAATACCTAATCAAAACATATCCCTATATCATAAAATCTGGACTGAGCACTTCAAGTTACCTAGTACCCAAAAATGAACCGTAATCGCCACCGTTTAGGTTTTTTTTTGATTTGCTATAATTAGCATGACGAAAGAGAAGA
This sequence comes from Agrotis clavis, assembly GCA_954870645.1. Classification (NCBI taxonomy): domain Eukaryota; kingdom Metazoa; phylum Arthropoda; class Insecta; order Lepidoptera; family Noctuidae; genus Agrotis; species Agrotis clavis. Next base: position 2,574,496 of record OX940932.1, on the reverse strand, counting down.
GCAACTTGGATGGCGCTTGTCCCTTTCCTCCTATTCCCAGAAAGTAGTATGGATAGAAACAGTAAAATATAACTCTTACTTGCTAACCTTATTTACTTTTTCGGCTTTAAAATTGCTTTCAGGTTTATTTTTCAATATTCCTTTTTTTTATTTTTATTCGGGCTATTGTCGCCAATGTCCCTGATATTGTTGTGATAGACAGATCGGTGCGCCGCGTAATGATAAATAATCGATGTTACCATCTCGCATGACGAGAACCTTCTGAACTGAAAGCTGAGAAATATAAATAAATGAAATATCTCAACTTAGAACGCGCGGTTGTCGGTGTGGGAATGTGAGCTCGGCTATCATTGTGCCGATTTATCGTTACAGCCAATGGCCTGATGGCAAAGGACCTCGACGAATACCTTTCGAGGCTCTCTCTAGGTAGTTGGATCAAGGGCCTGATTTTGAAGGCAGTGTTCCTAAATACGGCCCGCATTGTGAGGAGGTTCCTGTTTCTGTAGCCCTAACCACCGGTAGTTTGGACCCCGCTCCCATACCGGCGGACTACTGTTTTTATGTTTATAAATGTTTTTTATTGCTTTTTTTAAGAAATATTTAAAAACGTAATAGCATGTATTTTGGTTACCTACCCTATTCATCATCATCATCATCATCATATCAGCCGTAAGACGTCCACTGCTGAACATAGGCCTCCCCTTTGGACTTCTAGTAGGACCGGTTGTAAGCGGCCTGCATCCAGCGTGATCCTGTGGCCTTCATAAGATCGTCTGCCCACCTAGTGGGTGGACGTCCTACGCTGCGCTTGCCGGTGCGTGGTCTCCATTCGAGAACCTTACGGCCCCATCGGCCATCAGTTCTGCGAGCTATATGGCCTGCCCACTGCCATTTCAACTTGCTAATTCGTTGGGCTATGTCGGTTACTTTGGTTCGTCTACGAATCTCCTCATTTCTGAGTCGATCGCGCAGAGACTCCGAGCATAGCCCTCTCCATAGCTCGTTGGACTTACTGAGCTTACTAATGAGGCCCATAGTAAAGGACCACGTTTCGGCGCCATACGTCATCACTGGTAACACACATTGGTCGAAAACTTTCGACTTGAGGCACTTAGGTATTTTGGACGAGACCTACCCTATTAGAAAGAGACAACTGGTCCCATCGGAGCTATCTCTCTCAGCACGTTTTTACGGCATGAGTGCTCAGTCCATTTCGTATATTGTTTGTGTATCTTATCCTTGTGTCAAAATGTCACAACTGGCATTATAGACAAAGTCATTTGATTTTTGGGTGGCTATTGTGTTTGTTTATTACAAATTATAAATGTGTTTGAATTATCTTACAGCTTCCACCAACATCTGTAATACGTCAAGATTGTTAGTATTGTATTATGTGTGCTTTGTGGCTAGACCAGCATTGTGAAAATAGGGACGTGACGTTAACGTATGCTCGACATAGGTATCTAACCTAAATGTGATATTTTATCCAATAAAACAGAAACTGCACTTTTAAAGACATTTAATCATAATTTTAGTTATCACTGATAAAGGACAAATAGAATGCTACCTTTGGTATAGTTGGAAACCAACTTTTATTTGGTGGGTCATAGCTCTAAGTAGCAACGGGCATTGTCTTTTCTTTAATAGATTTTCAATCTTATCACAATAGTGGAAGGTTAATGTTCGATTGGTAAAGGAGATTGGGCAATTTTGTATGGAGCTTGGGGACAAGCTCAAGATTGTTGTACATCAACCAAATGTAGGCTGGGATATTGCTTACTTCAAGTAGTTTCTAGGATATATTTTTTTTAATTTCTGTACTGTCTGAGTAAAGTGGAACAGGATAACTAACCTAACTTCACAGGATAACCTCGCGTTATGATCCTTGTTATTATGTATCTATTTTAGTTTCATATCACATAACTACATTGAATTCACTGCACCTGAGAATTAAATACATCCAATATGCACTGAATTCTCGGGAAGTGGCATTTTAATCATAGAAAGTGAGGTAAGTATAGTAAAATAACATGAGTGCACGGGTTAGATCAACTGGACACCGATATTTCGGGAGGTTCCTGTGTGTAATTGGGATGGAAGAAACGCCTGGGTGTCACCACTGTTACGATCGCCCGTAGGTCAGAGTGGAGCCTACGGTGCAGGACTGCCCCGCTTGGGCAGGACACCGCCGTGTCTGCACGGAGGTGATGGAGGCAGCGATCTCTTGCGCCCGGCATAGGTCGATACCGACGTAAATATTCGAAGAAGTAAAATAATGAGGAACCGGTAGCTCTACTCGATACAATACAATTCGAAAATGCAAAGCAATATTGTCAAAAGAAGTACGAAAACTACTAACAGGTTTGACATAATAAACAAACATGACATTGACAGCTCATTGCAGGTTTTATTGCCATTTTTCTGGATTGTATAATTATAATTATGTTACTTCCTTAAAATATTTTACAAATTATTTGTTGTAATGACTAAAAAGTGCATATCTTTGTTATTAAAATAAGTTCGTATAAATATGTAAAGAGAGGGTAAGGTTAATAAAATAACTTCTAAACCCTAATTACTTACGTTATTGTTTTTGTAATTGACCAAAAGACGGCTTCCCAGGTCAGAATGGAGAAGAAAGAAAGATATAAAAATAGAATAATGAAGCACAACCCATAAATCATATCAATTATTTAGTTTTAATAAATTGTACATTTTACAGACAGTACCAATATTGCTAAAACTTTGCATTCGATCATCTTTATTTATTTAAAGATTTTCGGTACTATTTTCGTTACTGTACAACTAACAGATAAAAAGCCCTGATTTGCCCAATGTCCTTTGACAAATTCGAGTAGGTTGACCTGCTGGCATCTGTACAGCAGTGTATCAAACTATAGTCGGCCGAAAACCGTGATCCTGTAGGCCGCTTCTTTCTCTCGGGTGTAGGTACTACTGTAGTTTGAAAAACGGATGTGCGATCTATGCTTGTGCGACAAATCCGTATTGCGACTAACTATAGTTCGAAAGCACACTATTGCGACACACTAAAGTTCGACATTACTCTAGTGCGACATATAGAATGTTCTTTTATAGCGTAAAATTACATTGACTACCGTAGTACACTCTTTTCTCTCTAATGTTCAAACAACCCACAACAACGATCTGACTATTCTCTAAAAGACAACGAGGATCTCGTCGACGAGCTTGTAATAGATTTTCAATCGTATACTTTTGAGCATTACGTTGAAAATTCATTAAAGACAAACTGTATCCGACGCGACGAGGAGAACTGAAATGTTTGTTTTTGAGAGATTTCGAAAACCCACTAAAGACGAGCCGTAGTTTCAGCGCTAAGCCTTTAGAGAATAGCTCAATAGCGCAGCGCCGCGCGCCACCAGCTCACGTGACTACACTCTATTTTATTTACTTAGGTAGGTCAAATAACGCTAACTTTATAATAAAACATGTAAAAATGGAAACAATAAAACATCATAGAAACGAAAAGGCCAGAAAAGTGTGTTGTTGAGTTGGCATCAGTTAGCAAAAATTGTGCCCGAGTTAGTCCAGATGACGCGCGTTCGCATGGAGTGACCAGAGTCCCAATAAAAAACTTCAAAATCTCCGGCCCATTCTAATTCGTCAGTGAGTATCACCGGTACCCCTACTTGTTCAAGTACCGAATAGTGTTGCGATGAATTTTCGCCGGTTGCAATTAATGCATTCCCTTGCAAAATTGACTCAAAACACGTCATAGACAAAAGATCAGTCTCGTCAAAAGTTATCATAATACCCACGGGCTGTAACAACCCTGTACAAACATAATCTTTGCCTACATCTACGAAAGATTTCGGGGAAGAGGACGAAAGAGAATTTCTTATTTCAGTGTATAATATGTTAGCGGGATCCAATGATAAGTATTTGTCCAGGACATCGCATAGAATCTCACGACGACTCACAAAATCTAATTTAAGCCAGGACTGTGAGAGCTCGCACAACTTGGCAACTTTGTCACATTTCACGATATACCATGTACAATCGTCGATAAAGGAAAAAACCGCTTGCGATATTTGAGGTGGTCCTCTGAAGTCAGCTACATTATTCACCCACACTACAGGTGCCTTCGTGCTATGTGTGACCTCATTAATTTCCGCTACGCCGTTTATCCATAGCGATAAGTAGCGAGGTTTATATTGTTGCAGCAAAGAAATCATTTCTTTTGTGGTCCTGTAGGCTTCGACGGTCACCAGCGATGGCTGCTCTTCTGTCAAACCCACTGGATCTATCAGGAAGGTTCTGTCGTTGTAAGTCAGGGTGTTCGAACATAAGGCTTTGGAGGTCGGAGGCTTGGTTCCGGACTCATTTAATTTGCATTTCCAGGTGAGAACGTCTTTAAATAGCTGGTAGACGCTCTCCTGCACCAGGATCCTCGTCAAGCGCCACGGGGCCTGCAATGTGAACGTTTCCTGTTAAGCTTCAGCTATAATTATATTTTTACCGAACAGCGAATTTTCCTCGTAATTAGAAGGTTTTCTCAGGGTAAGATATGCCTCCAGCACATATTAAAAAACCGTCCAAGTGAGAGTCGGACTGCGCACGAGGGCTACGTATTTTATCTATAAAAGCGACAAAAAAAAACTACAATTTTATTTATTTAGCTCCCTCAGATATTTGTTTCATTTTACTTTACATTAATTATTTTTAAAGTGAATATATTTGTGAACTAGCTTCTGCCCGCGACTTCGTACGCGGATCCTGTTGCTTATGCCAGCGACGACGGGGTCGTCAAAATCGAAGATCTGAAACGTCGTATTCTACTAAGAGCCTGGGGACGGGAAAACAACGGGATGCGCGAGACGATTCCAGACGTTCCAGATCTTTCATTTTTGTGAGTCAACAGGAAATGACCATCAGACTAAACAAATCTTGCTAAGACGTCATTCCTATGTATGTATATTAAGTATAGTGTAGCTGGGCTCTTGGAGCTCCACATCAGGTGTTCCAGATCTCAATTTTCATACGTCAACAGAGAGTACTCATTAGGCTGAACAACTCTTGCTAAGACGTCATTCCTGTATATGTTATAGTGTACCTGGGCTCTTGAAGTTCCACATCAGGTGTTCCAGATCTCAATTTTCATACGTCAACAGAGAGTACTCATTAGGCTCAACAACTCTTGCTAAGACGTCTTTACTGTATCTGTTATAATGTAGCTAGGCACTTGGAGTTCCACATCAGGTGTTCCATATCTTGAATTTTTATACGTTGACAGAGAGTACTCATCATGCTGAATAACTCTTGCTAAGCCGTCATTCACTTATATGTTACAGTGTTGCTGGGCTCTTGGAGTTCCACATCAGGTGTTCCAGATCTTCAATTTTTATACATCAACAGAAGGTGCTCATCAGGCTGAACAACTCTTGCTAAGACGTCATTCCTGTATATGTTATAGTGTAGCTGGGCTCTTGAAGTTCCACATCAGGTGTTCCAGATCTTCAATTTTTATACATCAACAGAAGGTGCTCTTCAGGCTGAACAGCTCTTGCTAAGACGTCATTCCTGTATATGTTATAGTGTAGGTGGGCTCTTGAAGTTCCACATCAGGTGTTCCAGATCTTCAATTTTTATACATCAACAGAAGGTGCTCATCAGGCTGAACAACTCTTGCTAAGACGTCATTCCTGTATATGTCATAGTGTAGCTGGGCTCTTGGTGTTCCACATCAGGTGTCCAGGATCTTCAAATTTATTCTCTCAGCAGAAAATGCTCATCACGTGGAACTATTTTTGCTATGGCACCATTTCTGTATCTCTTATAGTTAAGCAGGTCTGTTGCGGTTCTGCATCAGGTGTTCAAGTTTCCAAGATAAATTATAGCCTATATGTTAACCGGACTTAATACCTATACAACAAAAAAAAAATCATTCAAATCCGTCCAGTAGTTCCGAAGATTAGCGTGCACAAACACACAGACAAACAGACAAACCGACAAACAGACAAAAAAAAAGTTAACTACATTTTCGGGTTCGGCATCGATAAAATAACAACCCCTGCTACTTTTTTTTTGTTTATTTCCATTGTACAGACACAACTTTTCTACAAATTTATTATAAGTATAGATATAGAAGATTTAAAGTGAATATATTTGTGAATATTTCCAGCGTCTACCTGTTGCCCTTCAATATCGAGCAAAACTGAGACTTGTATGGGGTGTACGTTACTCCAGCAAGAAAGTATCTCCTAGAGTTATAAGAGTAGAACGTATAGTTGGTGCCTTATCTGCTGTAAATGTGCCCCCACATAAAAAACGTGTGCCCCCTGTCGTTTTGAAAAAAAAAACGGAAAAACGATTCTTGCTGGGGTAACGTTTTTCTAGCAGGAAAATTCTAAACGAGTGATCGGAGAGAGAAAAATTGTGCATGGCCAGAGAGCATGTGTGCCACAATGTGCCCTCAAAAATAAAATCTGTGCCCCTTCAGATTTTCGAGATATTGCGTTTCCTGCTGGAGTAACGTTTTGATGAATCGTATATCTCTAAAACCATTGCATGTGCCCCTGTAGAATAAACATACACGAGTAGCTCTTAATGTGTGCCCCTATGTGCCCCAATTAGATTTAAGAAAATATAGTTTTCAAGTTATCGCGGTTTTATGAAAACCCGAAAAAACATCGCGTAACAACGTACACTTGTATGGGAGCCCTCTTAAATATTTATTATGGTTTTTTTAGTATTCTTTGTTATAGCGGCTACAGAAATACATCATCATCATCCACAGCCCGTCTTCACCCACTGCTGGGTATAGACCTCTCTTTGTTTGTGCCAAGCTCCACGGTCTTGCGCCAGCCTCATCCAGGACACTCCCGCAATGGCAAGAATGTCGTCTGCCCATCTCGCCGCCGGACGAACAACACTTCTTTTTCCATTTATTTATTTATTAAAACTTCAAGCAACACAAAAATGTACTTTGGCGGACTTAATGCCTGAGGCATTCTCTACCAGTCAACCAAGACCATTTCTTGGACGCCACTCTGTCACAGCTTCACTCCACCTGCCGTCACCTCACCTTGCTAGGTGCATCCTGCCCAACTCCATTTGAGTTCCATATCTCGATTACCAATATCGAATACCTTTGTTCGTCTCCGGATTTCGACGTTTAGAACTCGGTCTATTAATTTTATGCCGAGCATGGAACGCTCCATGGCTCTCTGTGCTACTCTGAGTCTGTACACAGCCTCCTGTGAGACCGTCCACGCCTCAGCACCGTACGGGCGTGGCCCCATGTCTCCGGCGCGGCGCCGTGCGCCGTGCCGAGCTACGGCGACGCCGCCGGCGAGCGGCGCGGCGCCGTGCCGAGCCACGGCGTCGTGTACCCGGCACGTACCCTATGTTCAGCAAGTGTATCCAAAGATAAAAATTACAGTTTTGATTTGATATTATGGACCGCGAAAGGCGTATCCTGGTCCTGTTGCTATTAAGACGACGAGAAATTAAAAATAAAACAAAAACAAAGAAAATATTGGGTAAATCCATACCTTTCTATAATGAACATGAGATAATTTCAAGAGGAAATATGAAGCGCTGAGAAACTGTGGTGATGACAAATTTTACGAATATTTTAGAATGTCCGTATCAAGTTTTGAAGAACTGCTAACCAAAATAGCGCCTCGTATACAGAAGAAATACGTGTTTAGGAAACCTGTTGAGCCTATGGAATGCTATAAAGGTGCGTACAGACCATGTAACAATGTTATATAACATTGTTATATAACACTACAAATGTATGTAAAATGTTATATAACAATGTTATATGTATAACATGTTATGTTACATAGTCTGTACGCACCGTAAGGTAAGAAATAAAAGAAATTATTTTAACTTATTTATTCTTATCACAGAATTTTTTTTTGATGTAGACATACGTATGACTACATACATACATATACACTAGCAACAGGAACAGGATACGTCTTTCGCGGTCCATATCAAATGGAGATCCTCGAAGTTTTCAGAAAAAACCACTAGGTCACCTGCAAATATTAAGTGAGGGAAACATATACTGGCTGGCATGTTATTTATACAAATGGGTCCAAAACAACAAGGAGTTGGAGCAGCCTTTTGCGATGTAGCCAATAAACACAGAACTTATAGTATGAATGATTATATTTCTATCATAACTGCTGAACTGTATGCCATTTCTGAGGCCTTGAGATACGTACTAGAACTAAATTGCAGAGAGTGGTGGTATGTACTGATAGTAAGAGCGCTTTACAACATATTTCTAAATGTGTCCACAATGGATCAAAAGGCTTATACAGGGTGTTGATCCGCATCCTAGACAAATTCAAGGACGTCATTATACTAATGATTCTCGACCCAAAACAGCAATAAAATAGGTAGGTATTTTTTTATTTTATTTTTCCTTTTTACTGAAATCCGTAAGTGTGAACCAGCCGTATTTAAAAGCGGCGCGTCTGATACTAGCCCTATCACACACAAACAAACGCAAACATTCATGTACACAACGCATACGCAACGGTCATTCAACAAATTCGTAGGCAATCAATCGCACCGCAACCAATCCAAAGCAAGGGCGCTGCACCGCGCCCCGCGCCCCGCGCCCGGCACCCCGCGCCCCGCGCCCCGCGCCGCGGTTCGCAGGCGGTCGGCACCCGAACCGACAGTCATGTGTTTGATGTCACAGCAGTGCATGCGTTTTGCAAATTCCGCTTCTAGGTAGGTGCATTGTTGAGACGGCATTCGATACAAAGTACAAGACGACGGACAATTATTACTCTAATGTCGAGTTGGAGAAGATGGTTCGCCTGTATGCCATCAGTGGAGACAGTTCCCGTTCACTATGGTCGAAAAGTTTGATGAACATTGGATTGGGTCGCCGAGACCCTGTGGTGTGACAAGTGTAACAGAATCACGTGCCAGGATCATTAGTGCTTTCGACACTAAAAACGAATGTGTTAGTTTTACGTAAGCTGAAGGAAAACCAGCTACCTACGTCGTGCTCGATTGTGCCAAGAGTGTGATGGTGGCAACATTTAACAATAAGTACCTCCGGCCCCTCCGGGTAACCTAAGTAGGTAGGTACATTTTGTAAATACGTTGTTAACTAATCGCTTTTATTTGTGTAAATAAGTTGATGGTCAGTGGGTAGCCTTATCTTTAAAAAACATTTTTTATACTACGTAGATCGGGGTAGGTATTATTGACGGTCTAAGCCCGAGGAAAACTTCAAATCAACCAATTTTATCCACAAATAAAAACAAAATCACTACGAAAAGTTTAGGGTGAACGATAGCAATCAAGCAAAACTTAAATTTTATTATTCATCTGATAGCAGGTCTGAGGTCAGTGAACTTTTTATGGCGGTCTAGTATTACTGTCATTATTAAGATTTCGTATTATGCTGATGCTTCGAATAAGTTAACATCAAACGAAATGACAATGTGGGTGATTTTCGAAATAAAATTACGTAAAATTATTGCTTAGGGTCGCCAAGGTCACTTCTCGGCGCACGATAGGTACTCGCGCGTCATTGAATTCACGCACATCTAATCATCGATGTGTGCGTACGCGCGTAAACTGCGGTCGGGTGATTCTCTTTCATTTGTATTGAATTAAGGGTTTAATTCTGAAATACGGTAAAATTTCAACAACAAAAAAAAAGCAGTCCTTATTAGTTTTGCCCGGTACTGTTCTTTCAATTGATTATTTATGGCTTTTGTGACAACCACCTGAAGTTTGACGTAAATGCAAAAAAACAGCCTGTATATTACATACACAATTTTAAAGCAGATTCAGTCTTATAACCACCTCTCCACTTTGGGTACGGAACCCTAAAAAAGCCGGCCAAGTCCGAGTTGGACTAGCGCACGAAGGGTCTGTTTTGCGTGAGACATACCTGTTTCGAGATTGAGACGAATTTATCAACGGCAGAGTCCACATCAGCATCATCAGATATAACGGCTACAGTGCCAGAATCCAGCCCTGGATACAAGATAATGAAGATTCAGTAAAGAAATTGAATTTCTCCTGTATCTTGGGTGCGTTACAAACATATAAACTCACATACACATATAAAATAAATAAATAAATACACAAACGCCCAGACCCGAAACAACTACTTGTGGAACATGCAAATATTTGCTGCATGCAGGAATCGAACCCGCGACACGCAGCGCAACAGTCCAATTGCTCAGCCACTAAGCCAAACGTGCCGCAATTCGAAGTCATGATATTGAAGATCATCATCATCAGCCAGAAGACGTCCACTGCTGAACATAGGCCTCCCCCTTAGACCGCCACGCCGAACGACAATTCGCCACTTGCGTCCATCGGTTGCCGGCGACTCTCAAGATGTCGTCGGTCCACCTAGTGGGAGACCTTTCTACGCTGCGTCTTCCGATCCGTGGTCGCCATTCGAGAACTTTTCTTCTTCTTTTCCATTGGTAATCAGTTGTACCAGCGATGTGGCCTGCCCATTGCCACTTCAACTTGCAAACTTTAAGAGATATTATATGTCGGTGACTGTGGTTCTTCGCCGAATATCCATGTTCCGGATTTTATCCAGAAGAAACTCCGAGCTCTTTCCATTGCTCGTTGAGTGACTCTTAGTTTCTCTAAAAGGCCAGCAGTCAAATACCACGTTTCAGAGCCATATGTCATCACTGGCAACACCCATTTATTAAACACCCTTGTCTTGAGACACTGTAAGATTCTCGATGAGAAGATATCACGTAGCTATCTGAGTTGGATTCTTTGGGCGACCTCTTTGTCGAAGTTGGACCTACGTAACTGAACAATCTGTCCAAGGTAAGTTTAATGGTCTACAACTTCGAGAGTATCATTCCCAACAACAACCGGTACGGGTGCCACATGGACATTCGATATGAATTTCGTCTTGTCCATGTTCATTTTAAGGCCGACCCGTTGGGAAAACGATACTGAGGTCGCTGAGCATAGCATTGAGGTGCTCCAAAGATTCTGCCATGATGATTATACATATCATCGGCAAAACGAAGGTGAGTGATGTATTCGCCATTGATGTTGATTGTTGTCCATTGTCGCCGCTCCATTCCAAGAGCTTGAAAACGTCCTCCAACGCGTCCGTGAACAGTTTCGGAGAAATAACGTCTCCCTGTATCATGCCTTTCTGCAATCGGACTGGTTTCGTGCTCTCTTCGTGAAGTCGGATGGACATGGTGGCGTTTCTATACAAACACTTCGATATACCTATAATAGTCAATATGACATCGTTGGAGGGACTGCAATACTGCCCAGGTTTCGATTGAATCGAAGGCTTTTTCATAGTCCACAAACGCTAAACATTATGTCCGATTATATTCCTCTGTCTTCTATATAATCTGGCGGAGCGTGTGTATGTGGTCTATAGTACTAAAACCTTTTCGGAAACCGGCTTGTTCGGGAGGCTGGAAAACATCAGACCTGCGTTCTAGACGGTTCGTAATGATTCTTGAGAACAGCTTGTATACATGGTTCAGAAGTGAGATTGGTCTGTACAGCTTGGCAAATTAGAGTAGAAAGCCGGAAGTCGCCACTGTGCTCTCGCTACCAGCACTTTGAATGTTTTTTTTCACTCATTACGTTAGTTTTATGGCACAAAAATAAATCTAACAAACTTGCGTTCTTTGTTTACATCAAATAAACTCGAGAGCAATGAATCCGGGTCACTTAAAGGATGTCAAAAATCTCGAAAACTAAAAATGATAGGTTAATGCAATAAATTGTATTTAATAGACAATGTAATACTCCTTAAATGAAAGTAAAAAAAATATGAGTCACCATACATTTTATTAACACAAAATTACATAAAGAAAAAAAACTGCTGATCTCTCCTTAAAACAAAAATAGGAAACATGAATTTTTTTAACTTTATTACGATTTTCTTGAATTTTAATACTTCGTATTGCCTCCTCGTGCTTCCATTACTGCGTTTACGCGGTTTGGCATGCTGTACACCAAGTTCCTTATACGATTTTAGGGAATATTCTCCCATTGCTCTGTGAGAGCAATTTTGAGCTCACGAAGCGTGATTGGGGGAGGGTTTCGTTGTTTTACGCATCTGCCTAGCTCGTCCCAAGCATGCTCGATCGGGTTGATATCCGGGCTGCGCGCTGGCCACTCCATACGAGTAATGTTCATCTCTTGAAGGTAGTCATTCACAATCCTACCTGTATGAGGTCGGGCATTGTCATGCATAAATATAGCATCCTCACCTAAATTGACCATAAATGGACCAACGTGATCATTGAGGATTTCTTCCACATATCTTACGCTAGTTAAAGAGCCGTTTTCTATGATCACCAGCTCTGTGCGACTTTCAGAAGAAATTCCGGCCCACACAAGTACAGACCCACCACCGTAGGCTACTTTTTCTTCGATGCATGCTTGCTTGAATCTTTCCCCTGGTCTTCGATACACTCTGTGTCTTCCATCGTGCTTGTAGTGCATAAATTTTGATTCGTCGGAGAACATAACTTTTGACCAATCTTCAATACTCCAATTTACGTGGCTCTGGGCATATCTTAGTCTTGAAATACGATGCCCACGCTCCAGTTTAGGGCCGTTTGCAGGTCTAAGGGGTTTTAAGTTAGATTCAGCAAGCCGACGTCTTACTGTCCATGCACTTGGGTTACTTCCTCCGAGGCGTCGAAACTGATTGGTGAGTTCAGTTCCTGTGAGAAAGCGATTTCGAAGCATGGTGTTCACCAAGTATCGGTCTTCCCGTGCTGTGGTACACCTGGTTCTGCCCGTTCCTGGTCTGCGTAGGTTAGAACCAGTTTCTTCGTAACGTCGGAGAACTCTTTGTACTGTTGACAGCGACACACCGACAGTCCTGGCTGTATCGCGCTGACTCCGGCCGGTTTCCAGCATTGTAAGTATTCTGGTGCATTCTTCAGGCGTAAGCGACATAATTTCAGCTTGAATAATGAATATAGAGCACTATCAACATGGTTTATGTACCCACATAAATGACAGATTACAGACAAAAGCAAAACCAAATGCTGTAATTTCGTAGTTCCATCTTCGAAAGTGGCCCTTTTTCAAATTTGATTTTTTTATGATATAACTTTACAATAACTAAGAAGTTTTAATACCTTCATTTAAGGAGTATTACATTGTCTATTAAATACAATTTATTGCATTAACCTAGCATTTTTAGTTTCCGAGATTTTTAGGATTCTTTAAGTGACCCGGATTCATTGCTCTCGAGTGTATCAAGATTTTAAAAAGTTGTCGGCAAACAAAAAGATTAGTTCCGTTTCAAGACGTTCTGGCCAAGCTGTAGTTCTTCAACAAGGTGTTGTCACCCTTTTTGAAGAAAAGAACAATCACACTCCTGTGCCATGCTTCTGGCGTAGTACCTTCGAGTATGACGGAATTAAATAACATTTAGAGGACTAGAAGTACCGGTTTTCCACCGGCTTTGCCCAATAGACGAATTCTTTAAGAAGACTTTTGAGCCCTGGTTCCACTCGAATCCCTCTTTGATCCGTGCTGCACTCTAGGCACGCAGATCACGTCTATTTAATAAAGTGATTCCTCTATTGAGTTTGCAATATTCCGACATATCAGCTGAGCCTGAAGATTGCAGCCTCATTTCGTTCCGATCTTGCATCAACTTGATGGTTCCGTTCAAGAGCTTTTGACGCTTATTGCGGCGCGGGGTCTTAAAGAACTTGGACCTCACAGCTTGGACAGTTTCCACCAACCTATTGCTAATCTCGTCCACAGTTTCGTATTCGGTTAGGCACTGGAAGCGATTGTGCAGTTCGAGTTGGAAGTCTTTGGGGTTCTGGACGTGGGCAGGACACCTGGTCCTGACGGAGCGTGGACTTCACCAGTCGGTTTCGTCTGGTGAAGTCCTTTCAAGCTTCACATTGATATTCAATGTGCCTGTGACGATTCGGTGATCGCTACTGGTTTTTACCTTGGCGATCACAGAGACATCACTGAGTATTCGCTTCTTGGTCATCATGAAGATGTCGATCTCTTTACTTGTAGTACCATCGGGGCTTATCCACGTCCACCTCCTGGATGGCCGCTTCTAGAAATAGGAGTTCATATTCATTTTCCAAATGGCCCCACTCTCAACTCATCGCCATTACGTGCGCCCACCTGCGCGTTGAAGTCCCCCATGACAACGGTGAAGTATGTTTCGGAGGTATGTATAGCTTCAGATATCTCCTCATACAATGCCTCTACTTCATCATCAGAATGTGTTGAGGTCGGCGCATAAACCTGTATTACCTTCAACGAATACCGGTAGGTTATTCTGAGTATAAGGTATGCTACCCTACTCGACACACTGTCGACTTTCATAACGTTGTTGTTGAGGGACTTGCGGACGAGAAATCCAACACCACCTTGGGCTTTACGGTCTCCTTCCCGGTAGAAGAGCATGTTGCCGGAATGTAGAACCATTGTATCCTGGCCCTCTCTTAGGATTTCAGATAATCCCAAGATATCCCAGCGCATTTTGCTCAATTCTTGCTTCAATTCGAAAATCTTCTCATCGGTCCTCAGTGTGCGGATGTTGTGCGTTGCCAGGGCCAAAATTTGTTGGGGGTGGTAGCGGGGCATCTGCCAGGGATTCTTAGCACCCAGTGCTCCGCCGTTACCCGATCCGCTACCCAGACCAGGAACAGCGGAGCTGCCGGTGACTGTGGGCCGTGTGCTACTACTGTCAATCATATGGGTATTATGGCAACCCCCCCCGGGTTGCCATAATACCCACGTTTGGCAGGCGGGTTGGAGATCGCAGTGAGGTCACCAAAAGTTTATAAAGGACGCTCCTTCGGTGGCTGGATGTAGTTTAAGGACGTAATTCGGGTCCAGGACGTACCCGGGTCCAGCCACGCATGTATCCATTTATCAATGACGTGAATTCATACATAGCCTGTCCGTGGGTGCAAATTATCATTTGTAAGAAAATGTATGTGGTTGTGTCCACATACATTTTCTTCGAAAGCGAAGCTTATTGCACGTGCGTAGTCTCTCCATGCGCCCCAGTGGGCCCGTGTTACCACACGACACGGCGCAGTACGCGTGTCAAAATAATATTATAAATTAATAATAAAAAATATGTTTTCCACAATGTAGGAAGAGATTTATAAAAAATTATAAATTCTTTCAAGAATTCGCGATTGCACGTTCGTTAATCTGCCATTTTGACTTACGGATGTCCAATAATGTCCATGTATACCCTTACTGAACGACGACTGAGGCTTGAACACTGAACGCCCAACCACTCGCGCAAGTTTCACCACAGTTCTAACTGCGCAGGCAATCGCGCAGGCCGCGCTGTGAGGTTTGCGCGAGATACAGTTTTACCAACCACACGCACGGTGTTCCGTGTACAAACTGGCTTGCGCAGGCAAAACTGTGGTAAAGCTTGTGCGTGTGGTAGGCCCATAAGTTGTGTCTGGTCTGGGTGTTGGTGTGTGCAAGTTTAAATGTTTGCAAACACACCCGCAATACAGGAAAAAATCGAGCAAAATATTTTCATACTGGTAAATCGAAGGCTTACCGTCCACTAGCCATTCTATTGTTTCTAAGTCATTGGAAAAATCTTCAGTTTTCTGTTCTGTCTTAAAAATACGTAGATATACACTAACTCTGAAACATCAGAACATACAGGGTATCTTAATCAGGTAAAATTTGATTGATATAATTAGTATTTTGTTATCTTCATCCTGAGAAAATTCAATATTCCGATCAATAACTTATCAAATTTTACACCTATAGGTATGTATATAAATAGTTTTTTGACGTAGACCAAACGTGAATCGGATCAATCGCCCTAGGGTTGGTATTTGTTGAGGGATCCTCTAGTTGTAGTAAATTAGGCATCATCATCAGCCGGAAGACGTCCACTGCTGAACATAGGCTGGCCTGTTGGTGTAGTGGTTAGTGACCCTGACTGCTATGCCGCGGGTCGTGGGTTCGATTCCCACCCAGGACAAATGTTTGTGTGATGAGCATGATCATTTGTTCTGTGTCTGGGTGTAATTTATCTATAATATGTATGTATTTAGAAATATATAAGTATGTTTATCAGTTGTCTAGTACCCATAACACAAGCTCTGCTTAGCTTGGGACTAGATGGCGTTGTGTGATAGTTGTGGAATATTATTATATTATTATTATTATAGGCCTCCCCCTTAGACCGCCACGCCGAACGACAATTCGCCACTTGCATCCATCGGTTGCCCGCGACTCTCACGATGTCGTCGGTCCACCTAGTGGGAGGCCTGCCTACTCTGCGTCTTCCGGTCCGTGGTCGGAAAAGGCATAATTTGACTTAGACTCAGAAGGTACGGAACAAAGCAACATTTGGAGAACAAAATCACCTTCAAATCACTACCAAATGATTACCAAATGATTGTAATGATTTGAATGTTACTTACCCTGCTTCATGGAGCAGTTTTTCAAATAGATCACAAATAGCAACTGGCTCTTTAGATGTAACCTTAATATGGCATCCCGTTAAGTCTAGCTTCCGTAGCACAGATCCCCACTCTAGTAGTGAATCATCAGTTTGAAAATGGAGGTGGTCACCTATATAAAAACGATCAGCTATTAATTTATTTATTTTATCGGACCAAATAAAATGTTAATTAATTTAATTTATATAGAATAAATTAATTTAAAATTTCCTGGTTTTCCTTTCATTTAATTTATCATGTTTGTTAGAGAGATTTCATCCTTTTATATTGACCCTAACGATAGATGCAATAAAAGTACAGGGTATAACTTTTTCAGATTTAGCCGGTTCGATTCCCGGGTGTGGGAGAAGAGAATTTTCGAAAATCTTTAAATGCAGTTTGCTTTCTATTCAAAAATAAAGGAATGTTTCCTTTGAGTAAAATTTTCTATCTGCAGTATTAAGACTACTTTCCCTCCAGGTAGCATTACAAAATTCCACCCTGTATAGCATAATAATTATGAGTAGTGAGAAAACGAGTACTATGAGAAACTTACAATTTGTAATTTGTCACTACTGTGTGCTACCTTTTATCATTACATAATGGAATAGTTTTAAGTTATACAAGGCTGTAAAGTTGTTTTCGGTTTCGGTTTTAATCGATAGAGTCTACAATTCTGAGGATAAGAGTGAAATTCCGGGTTCGCTAAGACTTGTACTTTTAAATTTTCAAAGTTTCGCTTAAGAAACGATAAAAAAATCATTATAATTTAACGGAAGTACTTATTCCAGAATTTATTTATTTTTATCTAAAAAACGTATAATAGCCGAACCTTCCACCAATTCCTGTTGCTTTAGTATGAATGGGTTAAGAGATATGATTTTTTTTTCAATTTTTTCTTTTTTATATTTTATTCCGCTAAACCGCCGTAGTAGTTGGTTATTCCTACATAAAAAATAGCTGATACTTTCTATGATGTGTATGAGGATGTGTAGTATTTTTTCCAAAAACTAACTCATTGGATTCCAGGAGTTAGGGTGCTTGTACACGGCGCATGTAACCCGCGCAAATGCCTCAACATGCTCAAGCTACAGCCCAGCTTGGGCGGTGCACCGACGTGTCCTCACGGCGGCGATAGGCGGAGACCTCTCGCGCCCGGCATTGGTTGCGGCCATGCTGCGGGGCGAGACGGAGTGGGAAGCGGTCTGCTCCTTCTGCGAGGCAGTAATGCTCGTGAAGGAGGAGGCGGGCCGCGAGCGAGAGAGGACAGCGTCCTCCCTCCGCCTCAACCGCAGTGGTAGGCGCCCGCGGCGTCGCGTCGGACGTCAGCAGATGATCTCCGGCCACCGTAGGCGCGGGCATGCAGGCAGCGAGTAAAGGGCAACTCGCTGCCCGACCAAGGACCATGCCCGGGTCGGAAAAAAAAAGGGTTTTCACTTTTAAGTATCCGAAAAATCAAAATTAAAAAAAGGTGTTTTAAATGCTCTCTAATATCTAAGATGAAGTTTGCTATTCGAAATGAACAATGTATATTTAGGAATTTGTAAAATGTTATTTGGCCTAACCAAACTGAAATTCATCTTCATTGTTATATAGTTATAATTAATTCAACATGCGAATAATCATCGATGGCTAGATTTTCTTCATTAACAGGTCTCAACAAAGTCAATGCGGCTGGTGGCAATAGAATTTTTTTAGCCTTTTTTTTCTCTCTAAGAGGTTGTAATCAGAAATAATTGGATCCAATGAGACTAAAGCTCTGTCAAAAGGGTCAGACATAGTTGTTTTACGAGATTTTTTTCTGGTATGGTGCTTTCTGACAAACCTACATTTGTGCAGAGAGCATGCTTAGGTTTTGTGAAGCGTGACAGTCATAAGATGCCATCCATACTTCGCAACATATTTGTATGCCAACTCTTTGCAAAAAATTGCGAATTTTTCAGGGTCAATTGGCAGGTTGCTGGACAAAACTGTTAAAATAACAAATAATCCATCTCATAGCCACTGCTCAATGTTCAGAATGTTTGCAAAAGTTCTTCGGTTTTTATCGGAAAGAGCAGTGCGTGCAGTGTTTTCGTCGTTAGTGGTTCCTGATGTTGGACGGACAACATCTACTAAAAGTCCTATTTTTCTCTGATTTATAGCCTGGATTCTTTTTTTGCGGTCCTTGACTAATCGGCTTTTTTCTGACCTTTGAGGGATCTTCCATTTTTTTAAACCTCTACTTTATGTCCCAGGTTTAATAAAAATTCTAAGACCCTTATCCAAGAATGAAGTGGACCATGCACCAAACGTTCTTCTATGACTGGTTTGGAGAATGCTAAATCTAAATCGTTGAATTGGGATGAGGTCAAAGGTCAAATAGCAATAGGTATGGGCAATGTAACTGAGATGGTGTACATAAAATTGCATTCAGGATTTTCCCATCAATAACTGCACAGTATGATTCATTCAACCACTTATATTGTATGCCCTCTCGAGGTTTCAGTTATAATGGGGGTAAGATTTTCTATTTGATCCTGAATAGAATATATGAAAAACGAAATGAATGTAAAACTCCAAAGTAATTAATTCTTTCGTTTCTTTTTTACAAATACTGCAAGTGTAATGGTCTACAGTAACGAAAAGATGACGGTGCAGGATTTACCCAAATAACATCATTGAATTGTAAAATATAAAAGTGTACTAAAATTAATTCAAAATAAATTGTAAAATGAAAAAGTAAAAAAAAATGATTTAAAAGAATTGTAAAATATAAAAGTGTACTAAAATTCATTCAAAATAAGTTGTAAAATCAAAAAGTTTAAACAAAATTGTTTTAAAAGAATTGTAAAATTAATAATGAAAAGATCTTAACTGACTAAAAATATTTAACGAAATGACCTAATGTTGATACATTACTCATGTTAAATGTTTATTAAATACATACTTATCACATAGTTAGAGACATCAGTCAGTTGAGTTTTTTGGGTTAGAATTTATAGACGGTTTTCAAAAAAGGTGTATCAATCAACATGATGCCAATTTCTCCATTTGTCTTTTAATTTCCTTACTAAAATTACTAAATGTTTACCACTTTAAGCCACAAAATAATGATACCAAATAATGATATGGTTGTGATAAGAAAGCTAAAACTTAATAAAAATAAACAAATTATGTTTTGGTTGAAGTGGCAGCCTTATGTGCAGATATTTTGGATATTACTAAAATTTCCAATAACTCCTGGAAACTAATGAGTAGGTTTTGGAAAAAATACTACACTTAATAGAAAGTATTAGCTATTTTTGATGTAGGAATGACCACCTACTATGGCGGTTTTAGAGGAATAAAAAAACGAAAAATAAGAAAAAAAGGATCATATCTCTTGACCCAATCATACTAAAGCAACAGAAATTAGTGGAAGAGTTGGCTATTATACGTTTTTTCGATAATATAAATTAATTCTGGAATAAGTACTTCCGTTTAATTATAATGATTTTTTTTGCGTTTTTTAAGCGAAACTTTAGAGAGCAGATGTGGAGTTGCGGATACCAGCCCATTATACAATACAATACACCCACTTAGCGAACCCGGAATTCCACTCTAATCATCAGAATTGTAGACTCTATCAATTAATTCAATAAAAACATGATGACACAAAAACTGGGATCTTACCACACTGTGCGTCTGTAACTTACCCTTGTGTCTAGAGTATGGCTGACATCTAAAATATTGAATAATAAGGTTTAGTTGTGTGTGAGCTTCTGCTATGGGTATGTTCCTGGTGTAATACTCAAGTTGTGCTATAAGGTTGGCATTCTGTTCTAACAAAGATGCCAGTTTTCTAAATATTGGTGAGTTCTGATGTTTTGTTTTTTTTACATTTTTAAATTTTTTTTTTATTTCCATGAATTCGTTCCCATCTTCAGCATACTTTTCAATTGTCCCATTATAATCATTATATAATTCTAGCAGTTGTCCATTCTTGTTTAAATATTCCTGAAAGAAAAATAAAACATAATAAAGAAAAACACTACCTTTCTGAAATATTTTCATTTTATTTGTATGGTTTCCAGAATGAAAGGGTAATCATCACAACCTTAATTTATGCTGAAATTTTAACAGTAATTGTGTATTTTTGTTCCCTTTTTAACAAAACATAAACAGTAGCTAGTAAGAACTATTCATTAAATATGAGTTAATCTCGCACATAGCCAGTTTTTATTTTTTAATTAATTATCAGTTTCTTTCTGAGACAGCTAGCTTATTCTTAAAGAGTTACTATGGGTAGGTACATAATTTGATGTAGTACTAAAATAAGTAATTTGTTTTAAATGCCTGTTTTTTTTCAATGGCAAATATTGTAATGATAAGTAATTTACTAAAGTACAGTATTTCTCTCAGTTACTGATAGATAAATACAACTTGTAATGTTTCAAAGACTTTTGGAAATTCACAAAAAAAAAAAAAGATTTTTCATACTTATGGGCCCAATCAATTTCTCATTTTGTATGAAAAATTTGCGAATTTCCCAAAGTCTTGAACAAACATTGTTCAGTAGCATGGGCTGAGTCCCCACGAGAGGTTTTGCGCATTTTACGTTGTAACGTGTACGTTGTATACGAGTTTGTATATATAGTAACATTGTAATCATTATAATTACATGGTCATAGAACATTGTTAGAAATTAAGCAGGTACCTGTGCAAGAGTGGTATCCACAGACATTTTCGAGAACTTTAAATCCATAATTACTGGATTGCGGGCGTAGTTTGTTGAATTTACTCAACAGTGATAACAGCAAGCGACCACTTGGGGTGTTTATCAGCCGACGGCCGACGTTATCCGTGGTATTGATAAACTTTTAAACTCTTATCAAACTCGAAACATCGGTAGCATCCGACATAATTATTATTATTTTACTGATTTATGAGTGTCTGAGTTGAACATTGGAGTAAGAGAGTACTATAGAATGGAGTCGTAAATAATCAGTAAAATTAGACTCCGACGAATTAGGTTTTTACCAAGTTTTACCGTGAAAATAAATAAATATATTTTGATATGTCATTTTATTCATGTGGCATGTGACACATGACATGACAGCAGCGTTGCCAGTATGATTTCCCAAAAAGATACAGTTGGCTTTCTGAAAAGGTACGGTTTTTAACTTCAAGGTACGGTTGGGTCAGGATACTTCTGCAAGAACTACATAGATCAGTTTTTTTTACCCGACTGCGCCAGGAGGGTTATGTTTTTCGAGTGTATGTATGTTTCGTTGTGTTGCTCTGCAGCCTAAACGGGCTTGATGGATTTTAACTTGAGAGGTGTCGTTAGATTCGTCTTAAACGTGAGAGTGTCACTGGGTACATAAAACTGGCCAAGTGCGAGTCGAACTCGTGTGCAAAGGGTTCCGAACTAAAAATATTTTTTTTTAATCTCTCACATTCTATCAAGTGGGGTATCAAATTAAAGGATTTTAAAAATGGTTTACCAAAATATATATAACTTATTTGTTTCAATTTAATTTGGACTGATAAATGCTAACAAAAACTAAAAATAGTAAAATAAAATAAATATAAAAAAAAAACAAACGACCCGACTGCGTAAAAAAAATAAAAAGAAAGAAACAAGCCCCATAAGTTTAGAATTCACTAATTCACACTCACAGTCGGGGCCCCTTGGGAAGATTTGATTGGTATAATTTGAATGTCGGGTTTTTTGTTTTTTTTATTCTTCTTCGAGTTGGCTGTCTGTGATCATAGGTTGGAAAAAAAGCGATATGGAATCGAATATTCAAAGGGATGGTGAAGTAGAACATTATTACCGATTGCCAATATTGAACAAATTCATTTAAATCAATAATTACAGAATGAACTAGAAGAAAAAAAAACTGATCTAGTTCTTGCAGAAGAATTCCGACCCGTAAGGTTTCGCTAGAATTTTGAAAAATGCTATAGTCTACTCATATTCTACAGAAAAAACAAGGTGTTTGTCAAAAAAAAAAAGAAATATAATGTTTTAGGAACTAAGAAAATTCCATTTATGTAATTTGTGCCCATATTTAAGTATCAAATGTGTCAGAAAGTTGAAAAAAGTACGAGTCTCATTATTTTCTATTAGTTTTAGATTTATTAGTTGTTTTTTACCTTTGTAGTGAAAAATAAATCACAAGTATAGAAAAGGTACGAAAAAGGTACGGTCTAGAAAAGGTAAGGTTGTGGTACGATTGTATGACTAATAGTACGGAAAACCGTACTTTTTGGTACGGTCTGGCAACGCTGCATGACACACTGTCATGTGTCACTGTCATGCAAATTCCATTGACATTTTTTTTTTGGTTCTTTTCGTCCCTCTTTGGGACAGGCAAAGGGAGCTGAGCCCATACAGCCAAGCACCTGGAGACCAAAGCCAAGGAGCCTAAAGTAAGCACAATAGACATACAGCATGAACATTGACAGAGTGTCAAATTAAAAAAACAAAAAATACCGCATGGCGTACTTCCTACTGTAAGTGAAACAGACGAGCAGTGTGCAGTGGGCAGTATGATTGTTTTGTTTGTCATTTTGGTATTAAAAGACACGGTCAGCTAACCGCAAATAGATTGGAATATAGGCTTAAAAGGATGGACTGCGCCTTTTGCTAACCTTTAGGCCCGGTATCCACTAAAGAGGAGAGGAGATGTGTTTGAATAACCAATCAGATGTCCACATCTCCTCCCCGCTTAGCTTCAGTGGACATCTGATTGGTTATTCAAACATATCTCCTCTCCTCTCTGCTTTGGTGGATACTGGGCCTTACAGCAGTAAAAGGGTAAAGCTGATATAGTAGATGGCGTAACGTTGCCGAAAAATGTTCAAACTGGGGAATGAATTGGTAAGAGTAGGTACTGATTTGGACGAACGCAGACAAGTCTAAAGTTGTTTTTTCCTCAAAAAAGTTTTACAGTACGCAACTTAGGCGTTAGAGCGTATAAAATAATTTAACCTCATACAAAAGTTATAAATTACATCACCAAATCAGCCGTAAGCTGTCCACTGCTGAATAGGCCCTAGACTTCCAATAGGACCGGTTGGATGAGGCTTGCATCCAGCGTGATCCTGTGGTCTTCATAAGATTGTCTGTCCATTGTACCTTGTTGGTATACGTCCTACGCTGCGCTTGCCGGTGCGTGGTCAAGAACCTTACTGCCCCATCGGCCATCAGTTCTGCCTGCTCTAAGGCCTAAACCCACGGCCATTTCAAGATGTTAATTCGTTGGGCTATGTCGGCAACTTTGGTTCGTCTACGAATATACATAGTCTGATTCGATCGCTCAGAGAGACTCCGAGCATAACCCCTTTCCATGGCTAGTTGGACTATCTTGAGCTTACTACTGATACATTTAATAAGAGACCATGTTTTGGCGCCGTAAGTCATTACTGGTAACAATGATTGGTCGAAAACTTTCGACTTGAGGCATTGAGGTATTCTAGACTAGAAAAGATTACGCGATTTCTCGAACGCTGCCCAGCCGAGTTGCGCCCCTACCTAGTGCAACGGTTTGTCCTATGTCCTAGATAAACATACGAGTCAACAACTTTAAGAATCGTATTCCCAATTGACAGTGAGGTATAATAGGTACAACATGGCCCTTGCACAATAATTTTGTTATGACCATGTCTATTTTAACCCTTAATTTGGTAACGTTAAGTATACTCAACATAACATTTGAAAAAATCTAGATGTCAAATTTTCTTCCGTGATTTCAAATTTTATTGGCTAGGAATACTTCAATGATAGTTAATTATAGTAGGAAAAAGTTTCTACCAGCCTGTTAATATTTTTCAACACATTTGCTCGAAAAATGCATTTACAAAGCCTGTATGCATTGTTCGAAAGTTAAAAATTACGCACCATACCACGGAGCGTGCGGTAAAATAGGTACTCTCACTTATGTACCTACTTTACCGCACGCTCCGTTGTATATCACCGTGCGTTTTCTTTACGGATTTTTTTTTAATTTCCATTAAAAAAAAAAAGAATTCCACCAAAGAGTTTCACATTATGAGAATAAACAGCCTGACTGATTGAACCTCCTTGGAAGCGCTTTTGATCAATACGTTGTCTCACTTTAATACTTATGAGTAAATGAGACGAAATATGTAGTTCTAATTTCCACCACGTGCATGTGGCGCCATTTGCAAATTCACGCCATTTTCATATTAGGAACTTCAAAAATTGTTGCGACTTTTCTACTGATAAATAAAGTTTGTTTAATTACATATTGTACTGTTTTCTCGCAAATGTGTTGAAAAACATTGTATGACACACGTGCAGAAATTGGTGTTTTCAAACTCGTGACTATGGTAAGCCCTCGGCTTCACCTCGGGCTTACATTCGTCTACTCGTTTGTAAAAACCAACTTACCGCACTAGTATCATAAATAACTATTACTTGACAGTAGCGAACCAGAAAAGACAACGAGTCAACGTCATCTGTGAGCCATAAAAGTAAATATTTATTTTTGTTGGGTTTTGGTCTATTTTTGATACATATTTTGCTTATTTCTATTTATTTATTGTGTAATCAATACGTTAAAAATATTAGAAATCCATTTTTCACCTGGATAAGAACACGAGGAGTCAGTGAACTTGATTGTTAAGTATACTCAACAAAATTCGATGGTGAGTAATCTTGTTATGTAGAGTATACTCAACAAGTCTGCATGGTGAGACTTATTGAAATGACAGTTCTTGCACTTTTTCAAATGAAATGATGCATTCTCAGTCAGGTAAGTGATTCTCCTCTACAATTTACACAAATCTTGGCTTTTGCACCAGTACCAACATGTACTACAGCTACTAGCAAATCGTCGGAGACAGAAGGCTGTGTTCTGTCTCCAC
This sequence comes from Agrotis clavis, assembly GCA_954870645.1. Lineage (NCBI taxonomy): Eukaryota > Metazoa > Arthropoda > Insecta > Lepidoptera > Noctuidae > Agrotis > Agrotis clavis. The sequence continues at coordinate 2,549,177 of OX940932.1, read as the reverse complement.
TCCACACCACTTAACCTGATCCAGATAACGGAGATAACCCCTGTACCCAAGAAGAAAATGTAATAAAGTTAAAATGGTCCCATGGAAGTTTCCTTCATTGTGCTGAAGTAGATCCAGAAGCGTTCGAAAGCTCTAGAGTCCCGATAGAAAGAACGAATTCAATTATTTCATCGATTTCATTTCTGACAGTCTGTTTGACATAATTTGTGCCAAAACTAATGTTTAATTATAGTGTTAACTAAGTGAAAATTTCTTCCTACATAAAAATACTGCATGTAAACCGTTTTTTATTTATCTTAATATATATAAATCTCGTGTCACAATGTTTGTCCTCAATGGACTCCTAAACCACTTTTTTTTTTTTTTTTTTTTTTTTTTTTTTAGGTGGTAAAATCATCAAATGAGTCCTCCCGCCCTGGGTGGGGTGGAAGGGACTGTCAGACTCTTACTGACTAAAATCCACCCGTGTTCCTTCGGATGCCCTTTACGTTCTGGGGCCACGGTATCCTGGGTTAAGAAAAAACCCGCGACCCCAGCAGGCATTTGGCGCGAAACACGACGCGCCACCGACCCGGGCTTGGTCCTTGGTCGGACGGCGAGCTACCCATTACTCACCGTCCGCAAGCCCGCTCCGCCGCTGTGCCCTCTGCTATTCAGAGGGACACGCGTTGGAGCGTCCACCTGACAGGCTATTCGCATACGGGCAAAGAGACCCCTTAGGCACACAGTGACTAAGAAAGAGTTTTTGCCCGCATCCCAGGGTGCACCGGCCCGAAAAACTGGTCTTCCCCCCGGACGTATCCGAGAGGGAACTCCAGTCCACGGGCGCACGTGGAGGTTTCCTGTCTTAGCACCCCACTCCTAAACCACTTAACCGATTATAATAAAATTCGCACACCATGTGCAGTTCGATCCAACTTGAGAGATAGGATAGTTTAAATCTCAAATTATAGTCGCAATTTTAATAATATTATAAAGATTGCACCCGTGCGGAGCCGGGGCGGGTCGCTAGTATATTATATAATATTAATTATATAGTAATTCTTTAGCCATAGGATTTTGTTGAGTATACCTACTTAACGTTGTGTTTTCAGGAAACCATTCATGTAATATTTTTTTATTATTTTTCCCGTAAGGTTTGAATGCATATGAACACAATATATTAACGCCAACTTTCTACTACAACTTTTTTGTTCTTGCCAAATTAAGGGTTAAGACCCATCAGTTGGGAAACTCGATTGAGTAGAGAGAGGATTCCTGCATCGTGCTTAGATCTTCCATCCATTTTGTTATGATGCGAATTATTGATATTTATTTGGTAGTAAAATAAAAACACATCTGGAATTCACTATTATATGTTTTGTGTGAATTATTTCGTGGAAGTAAATTAAGCATGGTTAAAGCAGAAGACAGTATGGTTGCGTTTGCGTCCTTTTGTATCCTGTGAGATAAGTAAAAACAGATAGCTAGTAGATACAATACATATTGTAAGAGCGACGGGCGGCACGACCTATTTGCACCAGACCGGAACAAATTTGTTGGACCCAATGGAATTAGAAGCATCTCCGCGTCCATTCCCGTGCTACACATTTCTGTGTGTAACTTACACGCGTGTATCTGTGGCTTTCAAACTTTATTAGCGTTGCATCACGGTTATTTTGGCGCTTGAATTACATTGACAAGACAATTAAACATTTATGAAATTGTATGCTGATGATGATACCTATTCAAAATTAAAATTAATTCAAATCAAATTGAACATAATTGGGAATTTAACTGAAATCAAATTATTATCAAATTGAAATTAAATTTGTATGAATGGTTATTAATTATTTTAAGGTTGTATTCGTTTAGTTGTAAGGAATTTTGGGTTAATGTATTGTGTAACTTTAAATTCTTAGTAATAGATGTAATTTAAAATAGTAATATATTATAAATAGCTTAGCTGTCGCATTAGGTTTCTAGACCTGTAATGATAGTTAAGAGTTTTCAATGAATAAATAAATAAAAAATAATGCTAAAATGAATCATGCAGTACCTACACTATTAAAAGAGGGTTCTCTGAGGAAAGGGGCTTCTAGTTTTCGTGTTGTAGAGAAGCTACCCTAAGTCTCCTGAGCTGGGCACGCCGCAATCGCGGCGGTAAGGAGGAGTGGCTGGAGAGACGTCACGGCGTCCTGACCTATCGGATGACGCAGGTCCTCACCGGACACGGAAGTTTCGGGAGGTACCTGTGTCGGATAGGGAAGATACGCCTGGGTGTCACCACTGCGAAGGTCGCCCGGAGGACACAGTAGAGCATACAATGCAATATTGCCCAGCTTGGGCAGAGCACCGTGTCCTCACGGCGGCGATAGGCGGAGACCACAGAGTACTTTTATGCGGAGACCTCTAGCGTTCGGCATTGGTCGAGGCCATGCTGCGGGGCGAGACGGAGTGCAAGCGAAGCAGTAATGCTAGCGAAGGAGGAGGCGGGCCGCGAGAGAGAGAGGACAGCGTCCTCCCTCCGCCCCAACTGCAGTGGTAGACGCCCACGGCGTCAGACGTCGGCAGCCGACCTTCGGCCACCGTAGGTGCGGGCATGCGGACAGAGAGTAAAGGGCAAAACTCGCTGTCCGACCATGGACCATGCCCGGGTCGACGGCGCGTCGTGTTCCACGCGAGCCTCAAAGAGCGTCAGCATAATGACGGAGCCCCTCTCAGAGGGCCAAAGCCTGCCGGAGTCGCGGGACTTATTTCCATCACCGTGACCACGGAACATAAAGGGTTATTGAAGGACACCGTGGATTTTAGTCAGGACAAGTCTGACAGTCCCTCCCGCCCTGCCCGGGGTGAGAGGACTCATTTTATGATTTAAAAAAAAAGAAAGCCTCCTGAGCTTCAAAGTCTACCGTGTTTTGACTTTGGAAAGAGTGTCTACACTGAAGTAAGCGAAGACGCATGTATCCCTTTTCAATCAAGAGATTTCTCCCGCCCTGTGCAGTGGAAGTTAGAAAACGCACATGCGTCTTACACAAGGGCCACACTAACTGGAAATGCTGTCGATTCTCGCGGAAGTTTAAAAATGTGCGTACAGACTATAATAACATAACATGTTATAAATCATTGCTACATAACATGTTTCAAATGATGTGGACAGTGAATATTAATAAAATTGTTACAATAACATGTTATTGATATGTAGGTATAACAATGTTATATAACATAGTCACGTCTAGCACTGAATCAAATCAAATCAAATCGTTTATTTCAATTAGGCCAATTACAGGCGCTTATGAATTGTCAAAAGACATAAAATAAAACAATTACAAAAATAGTTATGATGCTACAGTCCCATTCACAAGGCATAAAAACTGTGAATATTTGACGTATAAAAATACTTGTGAATATACCTACTGACTATTGAGTTACTCCAGGAGTCCAGGTAGGAGAAATACGTACGAGTACCGTAAAATGGGGCTAATTGGGACACATTTGATATAATTTAGCAAATATCTTGTTTATATCAAATAAATAGCTATGGTAAAAGCATGGTTATGCAGATATATGTTTGAAGTAACGACTTACAACAGGAACTGAAAAAATAAATAAAGATGTGGTTGTCTGAAATATCGCATATTTGGGGCTATTATGGACACCAATAGAAAAGGGCTGAAAAAAACTTTAAACAAATCTATCGATATTTGTAACTAACACCTACCACATAAAATAATCCATTTTTTTTGGGAAATATTTCGATATTAAAGAAAGATTTTTTTTTACAAATGCGTTTGTTTATTGTAAGCGTAAACTATCAAAGTGTTCCTAGAATTTGTAAAATAAATTCGACCTTACACCAACCGACAAATCGATGTTTTTGTTAGAAATTCTGGGTCGTTCCAAATACCTCCAAAAATCCAAATAGCCCCGTTTTACTGTATTAAAAAATGCAACAGATTTTTGCAAGTTTGCAGTTGTGTGGTGTAGTTACGAGCCTACGAGGTCGACCTAAAATTACATGGTTCACACTTTCTTACATTTTAATTAAACTTGAGACTTGTTTATTAACTTTTTGCTTTTATTCCGTGAGGCAGAGTATTTTACCGACGACAAAAAGAATTAAAGAAATTAAAATTCTGCGTTACTCGTGTCGCCTTCGTGCAGCTTAAATGAATGCGTGCCTACGTTACTTGTGGTTTTCAGGATGTAGGCGATTATGATGTTGTTTGTATTTACTGTAATATATTATGCTATTCTTTATCTAGCCTTTTCTCAACGATGCCAATATCGGCTTTTTGTGTAACCGTATGCTGCTGTAGGTAAATCAGTATTTTACAAACTGAAATGCACACAATAGGCATGTAGACCCTATAATAATATGAGTGAATTTCTCAAACGTTAAATTTACGCGGCGTGGTTGAAAATCATGTCTTTAACCAGTAGTTGTTGTAATTCACTGATATAGTTTGTGATGTAGACATTCTATAGGTTGGATGCACCTATAGAATGTCTACATCACAGAGCGAGTAGCCTCGCGAAGCATTTGCCGCGCGAAGCAGCTCGGTTAATGGACGTGTCTCGGCCGAGGAAAGCGGGCTCGCTACTGTGGGCGCTCGACCAAGCGCCCGAGCCATCCCGTGTCGGCTTTTACTTCGCGTATACATATTGTTTCGTGCCTCGGTCGAGAATCAATAGGCGCGTACACACAGAGCAAGCAGATGCCTCGCGAGGCTGCTCGCTCTGTGTGGATTGTGGACGCACCTAATAAATTGCAAATCTAATTAGTCCATTAGCTAGAGTTTTGAAAAACAATGGACACGTATTTTTACTTTTGCTGAATCAATGCATATTCACAAAAATCGTATCAAAGTGACGTATTGGCAATTTAAATTGTCGTATTTTCGTCAATATTGGTTTACGTTTTTTCATAATCTAACTAATAATAAGATTTTTTCAGTAAAATGCCCTACTATGTAAATTGCATGATAATGATAATATGAACTACTTAGTCTCAAAGAGCAGTAGTGGCCTAGTGGTATCGGCCCCGACTTACGAGTTGTTAGTCGTGGGTTCGAACAGGCTTTATTGTCATTAATATTGGTTCGAACCCAACCGGGCACATTACTTTGAGTAATTTCTTTCATTACCACTGATCTAAACATGAAGGAAAACATCACATATGATGTTCTGAAACCAAAAAATTGAAGACAATGACATCTCGGTACCAATTCGTATTGGGCTTTCGTTTTTGGTTGTGGCCCACTCCCTCTCACAGAGAGGAGACTTGAGTCCCAGCTATGGGAACATTAAATTTTTCGGGTGACCACTGAAAACCAGCGTTGTGCTGTGGGTTTCTCACAGCACAGCATTATGCTGAGTGGACCTTTCTTTTTACAGACTTGGCATGCAGCTGTCGAATTTTGTTTTTGTTATTTGTTAATTTTTATCTTTAGATTTAAGAGCGCTTATTCTGAAAGTTGGCAACGTCGCAAATAGTTGTCAAATATTAACAAGTTATGATTAATTTTACAAATTTGCTATATGAAAATAAGAAATATGGCTCTGTAGTGCACTAAAACATTGAATAGGGAATGCAATAATTAATATCGTAACACCGAATATATCGTTTTAGACGTAAAAAAAGCATTTGGAATCTTTCCAAATGCCTTTTATATACCTGAAACGGTTACAACATCAAATTCAGTGTTTTAATTGCATTCCTATATCAATTTTCTAGTGCACTACAGTACAGAGCCATATTTCTTATTTTCACACAGTAACATTGCCAAATTAATTAAAACTTGTAAATATTTGACAGCTATTAGCGACGTTGCCAACTTTCTGGATAAGCGCCCTTAAGTCAAGTAGTTATTAATTTCTCTGTTTTTTTTAGTTATTTGCATGCTATTCTGCAGAAAAATAAATTATATTTCCTTTCTTTCCATTTTATTATGATGAGAGCTAGTCTCATGACGATGTAGGTGGCTTAAAAACTCTGTAATGAAACGACGTAACTCCATCCAGTTTGGGTTCGTTTGATTCGTCTCGATCTGTACCTACTTTGTCTTTACATGGTTAGTATGTAAGTTCTTTTAATTGACAAGTACGTGACAAAAATTGTTTAAAGAAATATTGAGAACTTATTATAGGACCTATTTTTACGTCAACCGTATTACGAGCCCTTTTTATAATTTTCTACAAGTTTTCTACAATGTATGTACTGTACGTTCCAGAGTGCAAGATATTTTAAAAACGTTCAGAAACGCTTATTAACAAACTGTGTACAAGCCTTTTCGGCTTGTACTCCATCCCCTTTAGGTAACCATTAACCCTTAAAAGTAAAGAGATTCTATAAATAAATAAAAAAAGGAATATAGTAGGGCCTATTAATTCTTGTAGTCTCTGGGTTGTTTATCGCGGCAGTTTGCGGTTCGCCGTGACTCGCCTCATGGGAAATTAGCGACGACTGTGCGAAGCCGTCGCGGACTCGAGAAAGCACCCAATTTTGAAGTTTTTAAACTGCGAACGAATGGCTGCCCGCCTCGCAACCAGGCGTAAAGTTTCTTTTTAATAGGAGCATAAAATGGATCTGGGTGTAATGCTCAGAATGAAAAAAAAAACTAGACATTTGCTACCTCAGAACGTAATTCTGAAATATAAATACCAGAGACGAACGTAGAAAAAAAAATGGTAGTTGCAGTCCGCGTTCAGTATTGAGTTTGTGAACGACCATGGAACATAGTTAACGGCAGCTCCACAATTCCACATTAGTGCCGTGAACAGGTGCGAACGAGAATGTGGATGATTTTCGCGGGGTTCACGCGCGTTCGTGCCTGTTCCCCGATCAGTGTCGGTATTGTGCCGAGAATAAACGGCACTAATGTGGAGCCGTCATAAGACAATGTTTAATATCATGAATGTGACATACCCACTATATTATATTATTAGACTATTGCCGTCCACTGCTGAATGTAAGCCTCCAAAGAGCGCCAACCGACTGGTCCTGCAGGGCTAATTGGCTAGCTTGATAGTCACTGACCAGCAGTTGTCCACTGAACTAGGATGGCTTGATACCTGTTACTTATGAGGCTAAGTTGAGGAGTGGAGTGCCTCAAGAGCGTTAGAATAGTTGATTTTAGGGAACATTTACATTTATCAGTTTCATTGCAAATGCAAAAACCAACATGAAATTTACCTTTTGACAGGTATTTGATGATCATCTTATAGACACCTAGATACGCAATAGCCCCGCTGAGCAGTCCGCATCCATCCACTGCCAGCCACATTCTTCAAATCATCGTTATACTCACTAGCAAGTAGGTATTTTTTTTATATTCATGTCAATTATTTTACTAATACCGATTTCCAAAAGCCGAGCTCGTGGCTAAGTAAATACAGCCACACAGACCGATAAGCAGACTAACATAATGAGTCTCCTCCGTGCCTCGGGAAGTACGTTTAGCCGTTGGTCCCCAGGGCCTGATTTACCCTTAGGCTAATTAGGCTGCAGCCTAGGGCGCGAGGATCGGGGGGGCGCTGAAATCTTGTCTATGATGATGCCTCTCTTCTTTTTTTTTAATATTTAATTTTTATTTTTTCTCTAGAGTAAATAATTTAAAAAATACTCGAGGCGAAGCAACTTCGCGCACTAGATGACCACGCTCATGGTCAATGGCATTGGCAACTAAGTTGTCTATAGAAACTAAGCCAATATAAGTCATGCGGTCAAACACGTACGACATAGATTTGGTTTTCTACTTGGTAGCCTGCAGTCACTTGTCATGATTTTGGTCTTATAATGCGTGAGGTAGATGCCTTTGTGTACGGTCAGCTTAAAAAATGGTTTGCCACCCTAAGGTTGAATGTCATCGGGCACGCCGCAATCGCGGAGGTAAGACCCCTCTTTGAGAATGAGGAGTGGCTGGAAAGGCGTCACGCCGTCCTGACCTACCACATTTTTTTTTTCGTGGTAAAATCATCAAATGAGTCCTCCCACCCCGGGCAGGGCGGGAAGGACTGTCCGACTTGTAGTGACTAAAATCCACGGTTTCCTTCGGTAGCCCTTTGTGTACCGGAGTCGCGGCATACGTATGTCCCGCAACCCCGGCAGGGCTGTGACTGTGACCCTCTATAGGGGGGGCCCCGTCATTGTGCTCCTTGAGGCACGCGTGGAACACAACGCGCCGTCTGTCGACCCGGGCATGGTCCATGGTCAGGCAGCAAGTTGCTCTTTACTCACCGTCCGCATGCCCGCGCCCACGGTGGCCGGAGATAGTCCCGCGACATCCGTCGCTGTGGGCGTCTACCACTGCGTCTAGGGCGGAGGGAGGACGGTATCCTCTCTCTCTCGCGGCCCAGGTCAGACCACCCGGAGGACACGGTGGAGCATATGGTGCAGGACTGCCACGCTTGGGCAGAGCACCGCCGTGTCCTCATGACGGCGATAGGCGGAGACCTCTCGCGCCCGGCATTGGTCGAAGCCATGCTGCGGGGCGAGACGGGGTGAGAAGCGGTCGCCTCCTTCTGCGAAGCAGTCATGCTGTGCATGGAGGAGGCGGGCTGCGTGAGGGAGAGGATATCGTCCTCCCTCCACCCAAGCCGCAGTGGTAGACGCCCACGGTGACGGACGTCGGCAGACCTACTTATAAAATTCTCCGGCCTCCCCGGCTAGCCGCGGGCATGGGGGGCGGCGAGTAAAGGGCAACTCGCTGTCCGACCATGGACCATGCCCGGGTAGACGGCGCGTTGTGTTCCACGCGCGCCTCAAAGAATGTCAGCATTGTGACGAACCGCCCTCTAGAGGGCTAAAGCCTGCCGGGGTCGTGGGACTTATCTCATTACCGTGACCCGGAACGTAAAGGGCTATTGAAAGAAAGAAAGAAAGAAAAGAGATTTATTGGGACACACAGGACAGAACAAACAAAATTACATGAATAAAGAAACAGAGAAAAACAAAAATTAATTTAAGTAAAACAAACGTTTAAAAAGTACAACAAAACATAAAACAATTTAGTCCTGTGCGAGGCCAAAAGGCTCCTACCTCAGCATTTGCTGCGACATTTAACTGTCACAGCGCTGGTTTTCTGGTAGGGCCCAAAGTGAAGTCACGGTCAGATACACACGTACATAGATAATTTAACGAAAAAGATATAAATGAATAATATAAAAATAAATAAAAAATAATAATAATAATGGCAACACTGTAAGATAAGAGAGGCGGGCGAGTGTATACTCTCTACTTAGTCTGTGGGCGGGCGCTATTATGACATTATGTCAACAGATAAAGAAAAATCAAACAATATTATTAGAAGTGGTTGTTATATTATAAAATAGTGTGTGATAAAGTGAAAGTGTATTTAATATTATTTATTTAAAAATTATAATGATTACCAAGCTGGGCGTAAAACAACAAGAAGAAAAGACGAATGCGTTAAGGAGATGATTAATCGTAACGGTCGCTGGATTGTACAATAGTCCATATTAATTTGTGCATCACAATACAGATGTCCACTATCCCCAATAAATATGTCGCCACAGTCACCATTGCGAACTGCGCGCAAAACACAGTGAGTTATCAATTGGTACTTAGTTGCTGTTGGAGTAAATAGCGTTTAAAATTGATCCTAAAAGCACCAACTGATTTTAGAGCACGAAAAGGTGGCGGGAGATCATTCCAGCAGCGACTGGCGGCGAATTTAAAACAACCACGAAAAGCGGCAGTTCTGTGAGAGGAGGCCAACATCAGGTATGATGATGCTCTGGTTTTTATTTGATTAACATCGCGCGACCAAGACAGTTTCTTATACAAATAATCTGGTTTTTTAGTGAGAATTATGCCAAAGAGTAGGGTAGCCAGGTGAAGCTTTCTCCGCGCTGACATTCTCATTAAATTACCCTCATTTAAAAAAGGAGTGATATGGGTTCTGGGCGGCACATTGTAACAAAACCTAGCACAAGCATTCTGTACCCGCTGGATTAACTTCTGACTTCTACCGAGAATGCACGCCCCATACACAGTGTCAGCGTAGTTTAGCTTAGATAAGACAAGTGATTCGCAAAGCATGACTCGCATATCCACACTTATGTAGGGACGGACACGATACAGAAGCTTGAGTCGGTAGAAGCAGTTACGCACAGCTTCCAGAATGTGAGATTCAAAGTTTAACTGTCCATCAAAAACTACACCTAGGTTACGAGCTTCCAGAACCCTCTCTAGAGCACAACCATCAATGCGGAGATCTAGGTTACCAGTGAGCATTTTGCTTAGAAAATCCCTAGACCCCATCACGATATACTTTGACTTGGTTGGATTCAGAACCAGGGAGTTTCTCCTGGACCAATCAGAGATTCTGTCAAGGTCTTCATTGATGAGTCTTACTGTTTCCGCAGCATCCCGGGCGCAGAAGGAGAGGTACATCTGCAGATCATCAGCATATAGATGGAACTTGGTGTTGATCAGACACTTGATAATGTCAGCACTGTACAAGATAAAGAGCAGAGGGCCAAGGATTGATCCCTGTGGCACACCCCTGTTCACGTGCTGTGGGCTAGAAGACACATTATCACCATTGTCACCAGACACCTGGACAAATTGTGATCGATCAGTAAGGTAACTCTCGAACCATTTTACTGTTTCAATGTTAAAACCATAATAAGATAACTTTGCGAGGAGAAGAGAAGTATTAATTGAGTCAAAGGCGCGAGAAAAATCTAGTAGGACAAGGAGAGTTCCCATGCCCTTGTCTCTGGCTTCAAGAATGTTCCCAACTACATCCAGGAGAGCTGTTGTTGTGCTGTGGCCCCTGCGAAAGCCAGATTGAACCTCGGGTAAAATATCATGGTGCTCCAGATAAGACCTAAGCTGGTTTGAGACAACCCTTTCCAATACTTTGGAGAGACAAGGTAGCAGGCTAATTGGGCGGAGATCCTTCACACTGGTGGGATTATTCACTTTAGGTAGAGGTTTAACAATTGCCATTTTCCACAGATCAGGGAAGGAAGAAGTTATGATTGATCTGTTGACAATAGCTGTAATGACAGTAAGAGTACGAGGAAGTGTCAGCAGCAGCATCTCCAGAGAGATCAGGTCAGAGCCCTGAGCATTGGATCTAAGACTACGCAACACTTTTAACACTGCTTCCTCGTTTACTGGCTTAAGCTGGAAGTTACTGTCACTGTGCCGATGCTGTTGAAAATATAATAAATCTGAAGGATCAACCTCTCCACTGCCCGGAACATCAAGGAAGTGCTGGTTTATAGTATCCGGGTTGTTGCAGAAATGAGGCAAACTGTGTTCTAACTTTTTTGTATTAGTGATTGTAGACTTTATATGACTCCATAACTTCTTAGGCTGTGTAATGTTGTCATTAATATATGTTTTGAAATATGCGCTCTTCTCAGTCTCAATTGCCGTTCTTACCAGGTATTTTAACTCTGTATAAGATTTCCTATGGCTGTCAGATTTTGAAGCTTTAAACTTTACATGGCACTTGTTACGCAGCTTTATCATTTCCTTTACAGTGTAGGTTATCCAAGGAGGTGACTTTTCCCTTATCAAAACTCTTTTAATGGGTGCATGCAAATCAAACAGTGCCAACATGTATTGATTGAACAATTCCACCATTGAGTTCACATCTTGGAGACCTACAATATGTTCCCAGTCGATTTTATTTAAGTCATCATTAAAAAGTTCAGGGAGGACATCTTTGAGCGGCCTATATGTTATCCATTGCGGGACAGGCTTCTCTATCTTAAAGTTCAGTTCTATACTGATAATTGCGTGCTGACCTAGTTCAGGTATGTGTGAGACTGAGTGTCCACACACACGGGCGTCAGTACAAGCCACATCAATTAAAGTTTCGCTGTGGTCTGTAAAATGAGTGGGCTTAGATATAATTTGTTTGAGCTTGCAACAATGTAAGAAGTTATTTAGCAGCTTAGTTTTATTATCAGAGGGATTTAAAACATTAATGTTAAAATCACCCACCAGGAGAACCTTGTCTGCATTGGCAAAAGATGAAAGAGAATCCGTGATCGCATCCAGAAAAACATTGACATCAAGCCACGGCGGTCTGTAGGCAGTGCCAACAATGACCGAATGTGAGTTGATATTAAGTCTAAGCCACATCTGCTCGACCTGCGACGCCGGCGGGTGCGGCAGAGCGCGAGCGCGCACTCCGCGGCGCAGGTAGAAGCCCACGCCGCCCCCCCGCCCGCCGCGCACGCAGGCCGGGCGCGGCACGTGCCGCAGGCGGTAGCCCGGGACTGACGGCGCACGGCCCTCCTCTCCCTGCCTGAGCCAGGTCTCATTTATGGCCATGATGTCCACTCTGATTCTTTCCATGGCTATGATAAACTCGTCATGACGTGATCCCAACGACCCCGCGTTGAAAAAACCAACTGTAAGATTTTTAGTCTTGTTCATTTGTTAATAAATGTATACTGATTATTCATATTGTAAATATACTGTATATTGTTTATATTAAGTAAATAATTAATATTAAGTAAATAGTTAATATGAAGCACTGAGTAATAGTAACAAACATAAGAATATTGTAAATATATTGTAAAATAGGTAGCGTGTAATGTATATAATGTACTAAGAATAGATAGCATTGTAGAATTATAAAAGATAAATCGCGTTATAATATATAAATAATGTAAGTAAACAGTAATTAGTGATTGGGCACCTGGGCCCCAGCAGAATAAGGCCAAAATATACTGAGACGGGAAGAGGTCTGACCCCACACAGGAAAAACTCAAAAACAAAACAGAACAAAAATGCACACTAAATGGAAAGAGTAAACAATAATTTCTAGGTATAGTTAAAAGGTAGTTAAGGTACTTTACATGATACATATTAATATTTAACTTATTTACACAGATGTTACACCCGACTGTCAGCAGATACCTCCAAACCAAAAACCCGGGAAAAATCGTCCCCCGAACGGATGCAGTATGTGGGCTTGCCCTCGCCCTGCTTAGCCAGGATGCGCCCGAATTTCGTCCAGGTGTACTTCCACCCCAGACGGCCGCCAGCTTCACGTACAAGGTGAAACAGATGCCTGTTAGTCTTGGTGAGCCTCTCGTTCACGTAAAAACGACGTGAAGGCGCAGGCAGACCGAGGTCCGCTGTGGTGGCGCCGCGGCGCACGCGCGCGCTTTTTAGTAGATCATCGCGCAGACCGCGCCGCGTCAGACGCACCAAGATGCGCCGAATACGCGCCGGCGCCGCTGCTGCTCCCACCGGACTCGCTCCTCCGGCTGGACTCGCCACACCTCCTGTTTGCGGGTCACGGTCAGCTCTTACGCCTATCCGTTGCGCGAACACTATGTCCCGCTCATCGAGGCCCACACCAAGCTTCGCCGCCACCAGTCCGACGGTGTGCAGCACATTCTCCCCCGGGACCTCAGGGATGTTGGCTATCTCCAAGTCGGAGCCTAGTAAATCCTGTTCCCGGTCATTGAGCTCCAGCTGCAGCTTGGCCACAATCTGTTCCAGCTGAGTGACCTTAGCATCAGGCAGAGCAGCACTTTGCCTGGCCTCCAGAGCATCAATTCTGGTCTCCAGGTTATCGACCCGCTCCCTGCAGGCTCCCACAGACAAGTGAAGGCTGGCCATTTCGCGGCGGAATTCCCGAACCTCGTCTCTGACCTCGCGCAGTTCGGAGCGGAAGAGCCTTATCTCCTCCCGTAGGGTTAACTGGGTTTCCAGTGAGGGCTCTCCATCAGTTCCCTGTTCGCTCCCAGCTCGGGACAAAACCTTAACAGGGAGCTTGGCCTCAGCGCCCTTAGCCTGACTCTCCACCACAGGCGACCCAACCATACCGTCCCCAACAGCAGACGAAGGCGCACCCACCGACGACTCTGCCACAGCCGACTCCGCCGCCGCTGACAATACTGCCCCAGGCGATGAAAGCACTGCCGCCGATGCCGCCCCAGGACATGCAGTAGAAAACCCGTTGCCGCTGTGTGTGGCTTCACCAATACTCCTGGGCAGCCTCTTCCTGCACTCAGGGCACAGCCAGTCGCTGCTAATCTGCGACTGTTCAGGCAGTTGCAAGCAAGCGAGATGGTATCGATTGTTACACCCCGAGGCACCGCACACAGCGCCCCCTTTTGACGATAAAAATCGTCCGCAGGATGTACACTTCACCATAGTACTATTTCACCGTGGTACAACCTAGAGTAGCTAGATGGCGCCGCCTTCACAGTTTGGTCCAATGGTGCTAGATGTCACTACTTGTGTAAAAAATATTGACACAGATCTCAGTATGATTCTTCTGGCGTACTTGTCAAAAGTTTAACACACTACTTGAAGGTATCACAGACCTCACAAAAAAAGCAAGTGACCCCGATTTAAAAAAAAACAAGCTAAAATAATATTGTTTTTGTCTAAATTAGACCACCAAACGAAATAAGTCAGAGCTGCAAACGATCACACATGAAAATCAAATTAAAGAGCACATCAGAACACTAACGTAACGTGGAAATATGTTTTATTTATAATAGTTTCCCGTATAAATATGGACAGCTGTCGCGTACCGAATACTGTCCGTGACGTCACTTTTCCGAATATTGAAGGACACCGTGGATTTTAGTCAGTACGAGTCTGACAGTCCCTCCCGCCCTGCCTTGGCTGGGAGGACTCGTTTGATGATCTTACCACTATGGAAAAAAAAAAGTTGAAGTCATGCAGTTTAAAAAAAACGTTAATTTCGGTTGCAGATCGATCTTAAAGATTTTATAGGGAGTATCTGATAGTGAACCATGACCATCTTAAAATTTTCACACTACTATTTACTCAGTTACGAGTACTACATACTTTTTAGGCCGTCCTCCGTAACACGCCAGGCGGGGGGCGCGTCTTCCTAATTAGCCTAGGGCGGTTAGAATCCTTAATCAGTCGCTGTTGGTCCCTGTTGTCAATTATCAATCTATGAAAGTCGTTACTGTTAGTTAGTAGCTCGAAAATCTGACAACCAGTCTTACTAAGGGGTATCGTAATCAGTTTACTGGGTTGTGGAGGTCAGATCAGCAGTCGCGTCTGGTTAGACTGGAATCCGACCCAACATAATAATTATAGTTGGGATAAGGCAGGCAGATGGTGATGACCTATTCCCGAAAGAGTTTAAAACGTTTGTTTCACCGCTTATTGTGCTTACCCCGATAAGATGACGTGATCAAAATAATATTCTATAAACGCTCGGCGGGGGCTAGATTAGTATAATCCAGTAAGTGAACCTAATCATATTTGCTCGGAACAAAAACCACAGGAATGGTTTACGCAGACTTCGTACAAGCATTGAACTTGCCTCCAGTTGTAAGCGAAAGCGTTTCAAAGAAAGGTACAAATATATGGGTCACACCAAGTGACCCATATAGGTATTTGTATCTTAATTAGTTTCTTTCAGGATGCATAAACTTTAACTTAGATAATTAATTACCTACGTCAGTTATTGATCATCAATGACAACCGTAAAGTATTTCATTTGGTAACGGATATGCATTGGATTTGCACCATAAAATCGGCTGGGCGTTTGGCTAACTTGATAGTCACTGACCAGCAGTTGTCAACTGAATTTGGATGGCTTGACACTTTTATATTTTATCGACTATTATGAGGCTAAGTTGAGGAGTGCCTCAAGAGCGTTAGAATAGTTGATTTTAGGGAACATTTCCGAATAATAACAGCGGCCTCCTAGTTAGGTACCCAACTGCTATGTAACGCCAGCACCTACCCAATCTGACATATTTTCCCAATCAAACCTAAACTTTCTTCTTTGGAGTTAAAGCTGAAAATCTTTTAAAGATATTCGACAGATTAGGGTAGCTTGATGTACTGGCGTGTGTACATTATAGACATTTTATTATTGTTAAGCCGCGTACAGACATCGCGGGGCATGCGGCGCGAATGCCTCACCACACATTTCTCGGGCGTACTCAGCTTGAGCAAATGAGTCGTTTAGGACCAAAGACATTAAACTACCTATATACGAGCAATAGACGGGACAACACGTGATCCAAAACTTTTTACCAAGTAAAAAGTCCCTCAGTCTAGTAGTCGCGTTGCTATGCAACGCTTAGATAGCGCTACTGACGCACGGCATCAACAATTTTGTATGACATATTTCCCAATGCCCGCTCTATAGGTTCTTTTAAATCTCTTTGTTTAGGACGCATTCATAAATGTATCGTTGTGTACAGTGAAGGCCAGTATGCCTTATCGTAGGTATGTGTGTCGGTAACCATGTCCCTGGAACGTTAAGGGGGTAAGTAATATATGATATAACTACAAAATCTCTAAAATTTACAAGAGATAACAACTGAATATATAATTTTATTTGATATAACGATCTGTTAAAATAATAAACGATTGACATAATTTTATTATGACTAATTTCTTTAAGCATAACAATCAATGAATATAAATTCGTTTTGTATACCACTCAAAAGACATAAAACTTATTTGCTCTAATTTTTTTTTACCTGCCATGAATGTTGGCCGGAGCCCCGCTTCGCGGGGCTCCTATTTCTGGGTGCAAGGTTTAAAGTAACCTAACACGAAGGGGATGGCGGGGTCTTTCAGACCCCGCCATCCCCTTCGAACCTAACCTGTCCGTGTCGGGGTGCCCCAAGTCCCGAGCTCGCTTCGCTCGCTCTTGCATCCTAGGTCAAATAACTGATGACTACCTGTCATGCTGGCTCAACGGAGCCCCGCTTCGCGGGGCTCCTATTTCTGGGTGCAAGGTTTAAAGTAACCTAACACGAAGGGGATGGCGGGGTCTTTCAGACCCCGCCATCCCCTTCGAACCTAACCTGTCCGTGTCGGGGTGTCCCAAGTCCCGAGCTCGCTTCGCTCGCTCTTGGATACAAAAATTTTCTAATAACAGTAGCAATCGTGAAGGCAAACCATCAAAGTTCAAAGGATAAGCCAAAGTCATCAAAGAAAATGTTTAAATGTTAAATTATATATTTCAAACGTTATATGTAATGATCTTCGCTTAAATAAACGTTATATCAAATAAAATTATATGAAATGAGTTTTAGAGTAACACAAACATTATGTGTAAAGAAATTATATCAACCGTTGGTATATCTCACGTTGATTATATCATGTGAACGTTATTGAAATGAAAATATATCAAATAACTTTATATGAAATGAGACGCACCCACGTTAAGGACTTTTGAAGGATCACCGTGGATTTCAGTCAGTACAAGTCTGACAGTCCTTTGCGTCCCGCCCTAGGTGGGAGGACTCATTGGATAATAATGATTCATTACCACGACTAAAAACAGGCATGTGTGGTGTGGTGAAGCATTCGCGACGCATGCCTCGCGAGGCCTATGTCTTGAGCCGCGTTCAAGACATTATCATCACCTGTTCTTTGTATACCGTTTAATTTGTCAACCCGCCAAAGTTCTTAACTTATTCCACGGTTTCTATAACTCCCTCTTGAAGGAAACTCCCCGTAATCCTCCTGCTACTATAATAATACACAAATTGTGTTGTATGTATGTCCGTCCTTTCGCGTTAACATGGCATGGATTAAAGAGACATGTTCGTAGTTTCCAAATTATAACATTTAGGAAATGAAACAGCTGTAGACAGGGACTTAAATGTTAATAATTTAACACCTGCGTCTAAAATTGTAAATCCTTTGCGGTGGAAAAAAAAATGATAGCGAGTAGGATTTGAACCTGCGGCTATCAGATTCAGAACAACAGAAGTTCTTACCAATCGAGCTATTAGTAGGGGAGCCGAGGATGCTAAATCTGCAGTTCCTCGAGCGCCATGGCAATCTGTTGGATTTGAAAGATTATGTTTTAAAAAGAAAAAAGTTTCTGACAAGTTTTCTATTTTAGTGGGGGAGAGCGTGTAAACATTTTTAAAACTGTAAAAAAAAACAGTTGTAAAGAAGTACTCGAGCGCGTCAGCCGTATACAGTGTAAACGCGCTGTATATTTCTGATTACCATTACATATTAATCTGACGATTAATTCGAGGGGGTTGTCCGTAACAAGCGGTTGAAGACCCAAAAACGAAAACGCCTTACAAATAATAAAAATTAATTGGACGGAACGTTGATTGCTATAAAAAACGAGCAGGCGTTACGTTTTCTTTTACAACTTCAGGACTTGCTCATTTCCAAATGCCATGCTCAAATTGTCAGATTATTGAGATATACACTCTTCTGAACGTAATTAATCTACCTTTTCTTAATCTGACGCGCTCGAGTATTTTTGCGGATCGATTTTTTTTTACTAATCTGACGGGTTCTCCCAATCAAACCCCACAATATTAAGGGTTGATATTTGGTACAGGTACATTAAAGGGTGCAAGGATTCTCCCCTATAATAATCTGACGCGCTCGAGTCACAACACAAATCCCTTCCTCGCCGCCCCTAATAGCAGCCATGCTTACCGTTCAAATTCATGATCATTCCATTCCTAATGGGTACGGTTAGCCGATACAAATGGCGAATGCTGAGTAGCATAGGCTGTGACAGCTGTCAAAATGCTTCACTCTCGTCTGAACTCAGCATGGTTTCAGCCGATAATTTAGTCAGCATAGGCTGAATGCTTTTCAGCATTGTCGATTTCTGTCCAGATCATTTTGAATGGCGTGCGATTTAATCTGCAGGCCCTAGCACGACTTTATCACGTAAAGTAAACGGAACTTTCTTCAATTTGACGGATAAAATTAGATCCTCGTTCCAAGAATCGCTTTATCATTTTCTATATAATAATACGTCGTACTACTTCAACTACCCTTTTTTTTTAAGTTGCCCCACACTGTGTATAACATACAAAAATCTAGTGTTTACGCCTCTTTTACAGCCGTTCTGTCTGTCGCTCGTATTCACATCGGTGTCATTTTCAAATCTAATAATAATAATAGTATCTTTTCAAGAGCGCAGAGATGTAATAAATAAGTAACAAACAAGGTAATGAATTAGATCAGTTATTGCATGTGAAAACAAATACAAAACTCTTGAAAAAAATTGTTTGCCTAACCAAAACTTTTTAAGTTAAAATGGCCGCGCTCGGTCGGTCGCCGCGACCGTTGAGTCGAGATTAAAAAGAACTTTAATTGATTACGTGAGCCACTGGGCTCGAGCAGAAAAGGCACAAAGTCCTCACGCCAACTAATTAACGCTCGATTTAAAGTTGAAAAGAAATCTGTGAAGAATGCCCCGCTGGTAGTACCTACCATTTTATATTTCTTGTAATAACAGAAAGGGTTGAAATCAAGGGGTTGTTTTTAGGGCCGTCAGCTGCTTCTCCTGAGATTAAATTGGAATTAAAACTATCCATGTGTTAATCCAGTTTATAAACGATCTGTATACCCAGTTTCATAGAAATCCGTTTAGTAGTTTTTGACAGAGTTACAAATATCCATCCATCCTCACAAACTTTCGCATTCGTAATTTTAATAGGCTAAATAATAAAATAAGATTGTAGCCTACTGGAAGCCTAGCTCCAGAGAAAGGAACCTCCTAAAAATGCGCGCTTTGTTCAGAAGAACTGATTTCTGATTGAATCAGGCCCCTGATCAAGCTGCCTAACGAGAGTCTCCTTAGTTTTTGGTTGTAGCTCTTGGCAATTAAGCCATTGGCCGTCGCGACTATCAGCACAATGATTAGGTTCTGAGTTCACATCATACTGACAGCCTCGCAAGCCAAGATACAGTACTTGGTGTGCCTACTTGTTTGGTCCCACAGATGGCCATAAGGCTCCCCTCATTCTTCCTGAGTGAGTGATTGTCCATTTACAGCAAACGTGGACAGTACATGCCTTCTTAAATAATAAAATTGGCTTAGCAAACTCAGCTTGCTCCGAAATTGCATTACATTTTTAACCGACTTCAAAAAAAGGAGGAGGTTCTCATTTGGTCGGTACTTTTTTTATGTACCTATGTTAATCGATTACTCCGAGGTTTCAAGTCCGATTAGTGTGATTCTTTTTTTGTTCGAAGCAGTATAGGTACTTGCAGTTTGGACACATAAAATTCCATCCAATTTGGTTCAGTACTTTTTATTTTGTGAGCATTTTTATTAATTTCGGCTACTTGGATGATATGATGATCTTTACTTTTTGCGTGTTGTTACGTGATTACTCCGCCAATTGTAGACCGATTTTCAAAATTCTTTTTTTGTTGAACTAGGGATCGTTCACCTTAGGGAATACTGCAAGTTTCACCAAAATCTGTTCAGCACTTTTTGAGATAGAGAATTTTATTAGCTTATTGTGTACATGAGCGATGTTAATACCGGTGCCACGGATTACAAAATTCTAGTGCACATGTAAGAAAATGATGTATTTGACAAGAATTTGGGTTGAATATTTAATTAAACTAAAAAGAGTAAAATAAAAAACTTTTAAAAAAAAAAAAACTAACCGCCTTCAAAAACAACCACAAAAGAGGGTAAAATAACCTACAAAATAACTTTTCTTTTGGAAGTCAGTGGCAAAAAAGACAACGAAATAAAAAAAACAAAGCCACCGACTTCCGAAAGAAAAGTAAAAAAAAAAAGTATTTTGTAGGTTATTTTTGTAGGCGGTTAATTTTTTTTTGAAAAAAGTTTTTTTTTGTCCCAATTAGCACCTGTTTTTAACTATAAGTCTTGCAATAGAAACACAAAAACCTCATGGTCTATGGTATTGTTTTTTTTTTTATTCAGTATACACTCTCGGCTTTCCTCTTAATTTTGTTCGAGTGCCGAATGTCGAAACCATGCCATACCTTTATTTTACTTGGAAAAATTGACTCGGCCCATCGTTTATGAGGTACACCAACGGAAAAGGGGCCGAAACTACCCGGAGCTTTTAGCATGAAGGGTTCTTTCATTATTATAGCCTGGCTTACTCACTCCGCTTTTTAAAGCACACCACGTTGTTTCTAAATTATTCTTTACGGTCAACTTATTTATCGATTCTCTATGGTTTAGGAACCCAGTTTTTTTTAGTCTATGGATATTTTTTGCCTATATTAACTGGATTTGTTATCTGTACTCGCTATCAATAAGCAGTCTTTCTCATTCGTAATCGCAAAACGTCCAATAAAATATAATTATTTGTGTAAATTCGCACATTCTACTTTTATTGGCGGGCGGACGTGATCAGATTACAGTTCGGAGCAAGCAAACAATTTTACGATAGTATTTATGGCATTATACACGGGAAAGTGTCCCTGATACCGAACCCAGCCCTCATTCAGGGCTATAAATTATAATCGAAAAGAGCCCACAACTCGAGTCGCCAAAACGTGGAAATTATTACGTTTCCCGCGCTCACCCGCTGTCAATGTTGCCAGCGGCTATATTTTATTTATACCTTTTACGAGTGTTGCCAGCCATAAAAAAGTTTTAGTGGGTGTTGTAAAAGTAAAGGTTTTTCTCTCTCGTTAGAATACATCGTTGATAGGATACAGGAATAGTGTTTTATTAAACATTATTTTTTAAGGGGTTATTTTGACATGTCGTTTATTGGAAAATTTTGCACATCGTGCTTCGCGCACACCCCAGTTTATTTGTACTCGGCTACTGTACGTATAGCTGTATAAATAAAAAATAAAAATAAAATAGCTGTAACGAAAATCGCTTAATCTTATCACAAGCCCTTTTTTGTCTTCTTCTATCTACATTATTGATTATTATCTTAGTAGACAACAAAAACTATAACAGAGGCCATTATTTTAACATTAACAATGCTATAATTTTCAAGAAACATGTTGATACAATCGAGTGAAAAAGCGCCATTGTAATATAAGTGTTTACTTTGAGCGGTATATGTTCGGCAAACAACATTTATAACCAAATGCGGGTAGTTTACACTGTTACCGAATGTACCTGTGAGTGTCTGTGCAATATCCGCTCCTACCTCATATCCGCTGTTCCTTCGCCGCCTTAAGGCCGCGACTGAGTGCGTGAGCGTAAGCGAATGATCAAAAAATCCCCCTTAGCATAGATTATCTACATAGTATTTTAGCTCTAAGTACTTTAATGCGATCACGATAAGGGCGAAGCTGCGATGGCGCCATAATGTGACATCGTCATGCACGGTATTAAATAAACATACATCATAATTATAATAACTATAGTAAATTAATGATTAAATTATTTTCTTAAGCCCCGTTCCCGATGCAGGTGGGCTACTACTTTTTTAAATGTTTTTATTATTTTATTTTGTAAGAAATATTTAAAAATGTAAATAAACGAGAAATTATATTGCAAAAAAAACTTAATTTTCAAGTTTTGCAATTTTGTTATAATTTTGGCGATTGAAAAGAGTGTTCATAGAGTTTCTTGCCCGTTCTTCTCTATAGAGATCTATATACGCTTAGGGAATAGGCATCTACAGTACTTTCACAGTTTTTATGTCTTGTGACTGGGACATATATTATAACTATTTTTAAACTATTTTAATTTACTTTTGTCTGTGCCTGTAACTGGCCTACTTGAAATAAACGGTTTGATTTTGATTTTGAATTTTGAAAATCTATAGGCATTTGTTGAACACGAAAAGTAGTCAAAACTTTTGAACCGTAAAAAATAGCACCATAATGTCTTAAAAAAATATTGAAATGAAATAACTGGAAATGAACTTTCCCATGCCGCCTATTCAATTTGATCTACACTTCCCGGGATCCCTTGTTTAGTTTTTACAACAATAATAAATCGCTTCATCTTATAGCGAAGGTACCTGCCTTAGTCGAAGCAGTAGCGATCGCAAGCGAGCTAGTGATATTGAGAGAGTGGGCGTTCCAACTGCCGACCGGTTTCACAGCCCGAATATCTAAGGATATAAGATTTGTGGGAGGATAATGTTACTGACAGATAGATACTCCAGTTTTGTTTCGGCTTTTGAAATTTTTCCATAATAATATTAGTTTATAGATTTATTTCTGCCATACATCTCGGTATGTGATTGGATCCCGCTTATCCGGCTCGAAGGACCATTAAGATGTATGGTTTGAGACCTTACACCTTGAGTTGATTACTGTGATTGATATTGAATAAATGTGTAATTGTATGATAGATGAGAGCACGCGGTTTAAATGCTTTTCGTGCACTAAATTCACCGGCCCAGCGCAGGTAAAATGCTGACATATTGAAACGAAACTTATTGATACGACATCCATCTGTTCCCCGCGACTTTGACGATATCGTCAACCCAACTTTTGGACGGCTCTGGTTTCTTCGTACATGTATAGTCAAATGGTTTCTTTGGCCAAACGTTGGCCACTATTCGGTCAAAACTTTACTCCATCTGCCATATTTGAATGTAGGTGGTAAACTTCTCAGACACCCTCGGCGAGGGACGTCGATCTCCGGCCACCAAAGGCGCGGGAATGCGGGCGGCGAGTAATGGGCGACTCGCTGTCCGATCATGGATCATGCCCAGATCGAAGGCGCGTTGTATTCCACGCGCCCAAAAAAATGTCAGTACAATAACGGGTAGAGAGCCAAAGCCTGTCGGGGTCGCGGCACTAAAAAGCTACCGTGACCCCGGAACGTAAATGGTTATTGAAGGATACCGTGGATTTTAGTCAGTACAAGTCTGACAGTCCCTCTTGCCCTGCCTTGGGTGGGAGGTCTCAGTTGATGATTTTACCATGCTAAAAAAAAGGAGGTGAATTCCTCACGGGACTGTCTAAGCAGGATACCGTGGCTCTGGAACGGAAAGGGCAACCGAAGGAGCAGGGTGAACTTTTAGTAAGTAAGAGTCTGTCAGTTCTTCCCACTTCAAACAGGGTGGGAGGACTCATTTAATGATTTTTTCCATAAAAAGTAAAGAGAAAAGGCTAAAAAGTAAATTCTTCAGTTTTTAAATTATATGTCTGTACCCTTATCTCGAGTTTTCACTATTTTAGTTTACAGCGTCTTTCCAGTATTTACAGCGTTTCTTGTATGGAAAAATGGAACAGTGCCTCTGGTGTGCGAAGAAGGAACTATTTTTTTCAGAGGCCTTATTCAGAGTTTTCAGTTATTGTCACGTAAAGTAAACTGGAACTTTGACATTTTCAAATTGACAATGTTCAAGGAAAAAATTAGTTCCTTCTTCGCACACCAGAGGCGCTGTTCCATTTTTCCATACAAGAAACGCTGTAAATACTGGAAAGCCGCTGTAAAGTAAAATAGTGAAAACTCGTGATAAGGGTACAGTGTAATAATTTAGTATGACATTTACACTCAGATATTGTAATGAGAAATTGAATTCATGAAATTCTCTCTTGATATTTTCTATTAGAAATCTCTACATAGGATTTTCTTTTTACAAAAAAAAAAAAACTGTCGTAAGTAAAGTCATTGCTCCCTAAATAAGTCAATGGGTGAGACCCAACACCGTAATCCCATGTGCCCATGTTACCCAATCCTTGATAAATTGGTACGGAACACTTCCTTGGGGTACAAAAGCCTTACGCGTCTGATTAAGGGACGAAAAATCCAATAATTTGACATAAACTTTCCATGCCACATTGAGACGCTCGAAACGTTTGGAGGATGTTGTACACTGGCCGGCGAAGCGAAGCGATGCTTTTTATTAAAATAAAAAAAAAAAATGCCCGACACTAGGAATTTCTTGTTTCGTGGGTGCATTTACAAATATAGAAACTTACATACAGTGGCTGAGCAATTGTACTGCTGCGCTGTGTGTCGCGGGTTCGATTCCCGCACGGAACAAATATTTGTACGACCTACAAGTAGTTGTTCCGGGTCTTGGTGTTTGTGTATGTGAGTTTCTATTGTGTAAACGCACTCACGATACAGGAGAAATTCCTATTATGGGGCAACGCTTTTTTTAGAAAAAAGAAAAAAAAATATCACCCAATTGTTTTGCTGTGCCTTACATTTTTTTGACCTATGAAAACATTTTTTAAATATTATTTATAAAAAAATATCAAAAAAAAAATCTCAAAGTAGCTCACCATCATCGGAAACAGGGTCCAAGGTGCCGATGGTTAGGGTTCCAGAGAGAGGAACCTCCTCACAATGCGCGCCGTGTCCAAGAGAACTGATTTTAAATTGTTATTATAGCAAAAGTAGCGAACTTTTCATATTATAGCTTTATCTCGTAAGTGTACAAAAGCTTTTTTTCGTAAGGAATTGAGCAATCTATACTGTCGGCAGTAAATTCCGGTAGAAGTGGAGGCGACACTTTTTGTCCGCATCCGGAAATAATTCGGACCCATTCCATATTACCTACATTGTTAACATAATACCCATATATTCAGGAGCGCTAATATACATATATACCTGAACTTAGCAATACGACTTTCTCATAGAAAATAGAGAGTATTATATTTTTTCAGAAATTATAATTATGAAAATACGTTCAAAATTAAACTCATTAAAGAAAATGTTAAGTGATAGTATAACATTTTGTTTATAATATAGTCAACTTTATGATGAAATTATTATTATTATTTTTTTGACTTACGTAGTTATTATTACACTAAATAAATTCTATTGTAAATCCAACATGTGTAGACTACCGAGCCTAGAAATTGTTATGTTGAATAGAGGTGATTAAGAACATAGTAAAATAAAAATAAATAAAAATAAAAATCATTTACGAGTAGATGCAGTTTCGTCTTAAGAAACTATAGGAATGATGCCACTCGCAGCATAGGTGCGTCCGAACAGAGCGCGCAGCCTATCTCCTGGCTCACCTATCCAAACCAAATGTTTAGGCTTTGTTCGGATTATTTAGTAGATGGTTTATGTGAAGTTTGCATAAAATCGGTCAAGCGGTTCTTCATTTATAACATTTTTTGTAACAAATGGATTCAACAAATGGCGGATCATTTTGTTAATAGGGATTTTGCTGTCAAAGTAGCGAAGCACGTACCGGGCCGCTAGTATTCTATGATCAAAAAATGCAGCAGCTCTTTCTGTCATTTGAGTGAAAATAGATGAATTTTCTCTAGGGTAATCATAACGTCTTCCTTCTAGAGATATGGGTTGACTGTTTGAACTGGTGAACAATTAGGTGCTATCATAGAAAATGGCTTCGAAAACAATAATAAAGTAGGTTAACCACATAAAACGGACAACAAAACCTTAATCTGTTAAATTACTTTGCAAGTAATTCGCGTAAACATTTTTTCGTCAAACTTTTCCAAAGATTGATTAAAAAACTTTTTTTTACTATCGATGACAATATGAAGTAAATTTATTGTCCAACTTTTTTTTTTATTTATTTTCTTAATACAAACTCACATTTGGCAGGAAATTAACCGTTTAAGGTCCACGATTGACATTTGCAGAGCGGAAAATTATGTACTGCTGCGCTCAAAAGTGATTACTCATACAAATGTTTTTGTTCTACTTCACAATAAAGAGGTATTGAAGGAGCTTCGAATCCCCAATCAGCTTTCCACAATATATGTCAGAAGCGTGTTTTCAGTACTGTTATACATACAATATAATTATACATAATGTGCGCTCATGGTTGTAATTGTCTAGAAAGAAGAAGTTGATCAGCTGTGATCGAAGAGGACGTTGGAGACAGTTTGTACTTAGCGCCGCACAATTTTAAGGACCAGAGCGTAAAATCAGAAAAGACTGAAGGTGTGTTGAATTATTATGATCTGCCCTCTGCATTGAACATTATTAATGCGGTCAACAGTTGAAAATTTTTTACACGTTTGTGGGTCCAGGTCCACGGCCAAGTCACATAACATTAATTAATTTAATAATGAAGTAATGGGGAAGGCAAGTCAAAGCTAATTGTAGATGGCGCCACCATAGCTTAGACCTAATCCGACCAATGACGTAGTACTATTTTGAAGTACCTTTCAGATTTGAACTGATTTGAACCAATGACGATGCTTGGAACAAGCTATACTAGCGCCATTAGTTCCCCAGTTGCCATCCCCATTGCCTTAAGGCGCTCCCTCACCGGGAGCATTACCGTGTAATGTAACATTATAGATTCGACTTTGAGCATTACATTACATTACAATACTACCTCCCTGACTGACGAGTATTCGCGTACATTTAGTATAGATTTTGATACAAGGTGCGCATTGTGATGCTCGATTGTCTTCACTCACTGATGAAATGTTCGAATCTGTAACGTTACATTACAGGTAAATGCTCGCGGTGAGGGAGCGCCTTTAGACTTAGGTCAACTTTGTCTAGAGATTTAATTACTTTTTAGAGATAAATACGCAGCTCTATCGAGATTTGGCTATTTTTTAAATAATGGTCGTGGTTTGATTTCTCTGTCACCTTTGATCTAGACAAGAGTCAATAGTAAACCCATCCAAATAAAAATAAGTAACACTTGTGCGCTTCATTGTACCGTCCTATTTTATTATTTGCGGTACCGGTGCCGGTACATTACCTCTGTATCGACTAGGGTCCACCATCTTACTTTTTGGATCATTCTGCTATTGTTATGTTACGATTGGCCTGCTTAAACGGCGCATGATCAAAGAAAGTTCGCATGATTTTGATGTCTGCCGCTCATTTGTTTATGAACTTGCGGTTACGGTTATTGCATCAATGTTATTTGGTTTAATAAATTGTTCTTCTTTATTAGATGTTATTAACGCGTCATTTGTGAATATTTGATATCGGCTGCACGCTTGGCTATATTTTAATCAAAGTTATCCTTACTAATATTATTAATGTGAAAGTTTAAGGAGATGTATGGTGAAAGAGTAACAAATAAGGTTGACTGTTAGATAATGCCTTGCGGCATTAAGTCCACTTTATGTATTATAGATACCACAATTGTACTTGAAAGTTTTAAATAAATAAATAGCCATCCATCCAACGGATTTGGATGAAATTATATGCAAAATTGCGGACTACAGCTAGTAAATAATAATAAATCAATATTATTTCCATGAACCTCAGGCGCCTTTTTCAGCGACTTTCATTGTTTTTGCTCCGTAACATAATTTATTACTTCAGTGCTACGCGGCTACGAGATGTCGTAGCAATATGGCGCCTACGTTGCGTAGCACGCATGTGATAATATGCTTGTGTATCACTTTGCTCTGGTATTTAGATTATAATCGTTAATCGTTGTGCAGGAATCGAACCTGCGACAAGCAGCACAGCAGTTCATTTCTCAGCCACTGCGCCAAACGTGACGTCAAAGCTACGTAATCATGTGCATGGAAAGGATTACCTCTCCATGCACATTGCACATTCTTCGTAATAAATAAAGTTTTTTTTTTAATTATTAAGAAACTTTGAAACTTTCGATGAAATTTAAGGCGCGTTTCTACTTTACACGTTACTTGTATACAAGTTGCAAATTGTGTGCAACTTAAACTTGCTTACAAGTTGCAAGTAGCACCAAATAAACGTAAAATTAATGATTTATTTATTTATTAAATAAAATAAAAGTTATCAGCGACTTCGCCCGCTCCCCCTCCACCCCCAATTGCCTACGTCACTCAGGATCAAAGCAGCTTTCAACTTGAGAAAGAATTTTTGAAATCGGTCTAGTAGTTCGGAGCCTATACAATACAAACATACAATCAAATCTTTCCTCTTTATAATACTCGTATTATATTATTCAACTAGCCATGGCTCAACAATATATTTTTTTTAACAAACTTTAAAAAAAACCGGCCAAGTGCGAGTGGGACTCGCCCATAAAGGGTTCCATAGCAGCAAGTAACATAATATAACTTTTGTTCATGTAGTTGGTTGTAATTTGAAAGGTAAATTGCGGTTTACTATTAATGACGTATTAAAAAAAAAAACTTGATCTCGTTTAAACCAATTTTCAATTGAAGTTTGCATGGTAATGTACATCATATTGGTATTTTTTTAAGTTTCATCATTCTCTTATTTTAGAAGTTACAGGGGGGGGGCCAACATTTTACCAATTTGGAAGTGTCTCTCGCGGAAACTGTTCAGTTTAGAAAAAAATGATAGTAGTAACCTCAACATCATTTTTGAAGACCTATCCATAGATACCCCACACGAATGGGTTCGGTGAAAAACAAATTTTGGGTTTCAGTTGTGAGTAGGGGGGGACCAACCTCCAAAATTAGTTTTATTTTTATTTTTGTGTAAAAATCCTAATGCGGTTCACATAATACATCTACTTACCAAGTTTCAACAGGATAGCTCTTATACTTTCGAAGAAAAGTGGCTGTGACATACGGACGGACAGACAGACAGACATGACGAATCTATAAGGGTTCCGTTTTTTGACATTTGGCTACGGAACCCTAAAAAGTTGCCTTTGTTACTCCTTATTACATCAGCTACTTGCCAATAGAAGTCCCGTCGAAATCGGCCCAGCCATTTCAGAGATTAGCCATTACAAACAGACAGACAGAAAGACAGACAGACCTACAGACAAAAATTGAAAAAAATGTTATTCTGGTGTATGTACCGTATATATCAGTATGCATGTAGTTAAAAACGGTTATTTCAACATTACAAACGGACACTCCAATTTTATTTATATGCATAGATGTAGGTTGTTCTACTGTTCAGAACTCCACTGCGGCGCTCTACAGGGTGCTTCATAAAATATTTTATGACACTAATAAACTCGAAGGCTGCCTACACAAGAGCGAGTTTACTAACGTACCAAGTTGTCAGCGTTAAACGACCGAGAAATTAGATATATACCTTTACGTACCGGCCGGCTTGCTTAACGAAGGAAATTATACGGATAAAAAGTTTGTTCTGTCCTTTATTTTATCTAGTTAATGAAATAAAGAGTTGTTTTGGCACATAAGTTAATGTTAACTGTTAAATAAGGAATTTTTGGTGGTATCGCACAAACGATGAGGCACTTAATATGGGTTGTTGTATGTTCGCCACAAAAAGAAATCCCCACGAAGAAAGTATGTATTAATGGGGTTGGCAACGCAAAGATATTGTAGATGGCGCCATCATAGAGTAGTCCTAATCCGACCAATGACGTAGTACTATTTTGAAGTACCTTTAAGATTTGAACTGATTTGAACCAATGACGATGATTAAAACAAGCTATACTAGCGCCATTAGTTCCCCAGTTGCCAGCCCCATTAGCCAAAGGTTTTTGTTTATTTTTTTTTAAATTTTGATTATTGTATATTTGACCCATTTTTTTCCGCACGGGGATAGCAGAACAATTAAATTATAAAATCTAGCACAAAACTACCGAAAACGAGAACACAATGTGGAATCTAAACTGAAAGTACTAGGAGAATAGGATCAAAACTTTTTTTCGAGGGGAATAATTTTTGTGGCGATCTTACCCCTCAATATCGTACCCTGCATGCCCTACAGATTGTTAGTTACAGGAGGTAATACACGCTTCTGGGGATGTTAAACTCGTGGCCGACCCAATTTAGATTGACACGCTAAGAAGAAGATTGTATTTTACACTAACTTGTGCTTGTTGTGATTTTTAAAGGATGATTTCTATACTAGCTATAGGTACAGTTCAAATACACACTGTAGAGTCGTGGGTCCTTTTCCCATTTTGAACAGTGTTGTGAGTCTTATCATTCTCTTATCATGTCATATTGTCATCCCGTCGGACTGTGAGATCAGTCTCACAGTCCGATGGGATGTCAGAGAGAGTTCACAGATTTGTGCATTTAGTCTCCGCTGAGGTTTCTGATTAGATGGAGTACTGGCAATTATTATAACTCTGAATGTTTGTGAGCATTCGTGATTACTCGGAAGTTTGGCACCTCGATTCTCATGCATGAGGTTGCGAGTTCAATCACAAATACCAATGTGTCTTTTCAAATTCAAATGTTCTTTCTTAGTTTATTTGAACATCATTTACATTGATGACCGAAAATATCGTGAAATGAGGAAACCTGGGGGTTATTACAACGCCTCAAAACCAGGCTTTTTCCGGCGAGTGAAAGTGACAGAGCTATACAAGTCATCTAGCGCCATCTCGTTCACTCACTGGAGCAAGCCTGGTTTTAAGACGTTGTAACACCCCCCTGGGCTATTTATTAGATGTATTAGTGGCCTGTGGTGTTCTCAGATGTGGTTTAATTAACTCTATCACCAGAAGGCGGCCACATACGAAAATGAAAAAAGGCTGCCATGATGTAGCATTCCATTCACTGCCATTCAAGTGCGGAATGTTTATTTTTTGTTAAAAAACACATTTTCATTGAATCCTCTGGTTCGTCAATTATGCTCACGTCACTTGTCATTACATAAGCGTCACAGAGAGGGACGTGTGTAAAGAGGAAACACTCTGTATATATTTTTAAGCGACTGTGTGATTTCTTTATTTTTGCTACGTTCAATAAATTGATGCTTATTACTTGTTGTTTTAAAAGTGTTCATAAAGACAATGTATTGTTAAGTCTATAATTTCCATCAACATTTCCTCAGTACCGGCTCTTTGATTTGGGAATTTGATTAAATTAAAAATAAAATTCTAATTAAGACTCTTCTTTGCAATGCTGTAAAGCGTTTAAAATACGATAATTATAAAAACGTCATCCGACAATTTTACCTCAAAAAATAAAACTACATGAATCTTTTTTTTTAAGTATGCTTTGCCCAATACAAGGAATTTCTCCTGTATCGTGGGTGCGTTTACAAACATATAAACTCACATACACAAACGCCCAGACCCGGAACAACTACTTGTAGATCGTAAATATTTGCCCCGTGGGGGAATCGAACCCGCGACACGCAACGAGAAGACCAATCGCTTTGGTACTGCACTAATCGTGCCGATTTTATAAGTATAATAATATGCATGACAAACCGTTAAAAGTGACTTGGTAAGATTTGGAAGAGACCTATTTTCTATATGGGGTGGGCAAAGGTTGAAGAAGAAAAATAAGAAAAGAAAGCTCAAAAGATTTTAACCAATTTCTTTAAAAACAAATAATTAAGAATAGTAATAAAGGTGAAATTATATTCAAGAACCATCACGTTTATACTTTTGCGTACAATACTCTCCCGTTTAAAGAAATCGAGTCGAAAATCAAAATCACAAAAAAGTAGGTAGGTTAAATTCTGTCAAAAGAATATACAGGGGGTTCTCAATCCGTCATCCGGCTGCCAGAGCCAATAACCCGTTCGATCTCGGAGCAAATCATGCAGAACGTTTTATGTACACCTTTTATTTTCTACCCATTATTGGTAGCAGTGAGATTTTTATTGTTACAAGCAAGAATACATAAAAAAAACGAGATGTAAAGAAGAATATTGACGTCTCGGGGAGGCGGAGTGGTTGATTTTTAGGGATCCCAAAGGGTACAATACCTAAAACTAGTTTCAACCAATTAAATGGCTTGAATCTTCTCGTAGTTTTATGTAATGCTTGAGTATAAAGTGACGTTCAGTACCCTTAGCACGAGTTTTCACTCTTTTACTTTACAGCGTCTTTACAGTATTTACAGCGTTTCTTGTATGAAAAAATGGAACAGCGCCTCTGGTGTGCGAAGAAGGAACTAACTTTTTCCTTGAAAATTGTCAATTTAAAATTGTCAAAGTTCCAGTTTACTTTAACTCTCAAATACTGAAAACTCGTGCTAAGGGTAGTGTATTACGGGCTTAAGACTCCACTGTATGTCTTTCTGTCTGACACCAGGCTGTATCTCGTGAACCGTAATAGACACGTATTTCCACAGATGAAGAAATTCTGTTGCTGCGATGACAAAAAATACTAAACAACAGAATAATTTAAATATTAAAGGGGGCTCCCATAAAACAGACTACTAAACAGATTTTTGCCCATAGATAATGGGACGGAATTCTTCGTGCGTCAGTCCGACTCGCACTTGGCCAGGTTTCATATTTGTTTCTACTTTGAAGTATTGTAGGTAGCATAGATGTCTAATATTCTGATGTAGATCAAGGTCGTCTGGATAGGTATGTCATTGAATGATCACTTTTGAACGTAATATCTGGGACCCCAAAGTCTGACAACCACTATCGTATACTGGAAAAGTATAAAAACTCAAAACTAAAATAGACCTATTTTAATTCATCAAGCCCAAGTAGCAACACATAGCATAAACTGTCACTTTGCCATTAAATTGAATTGTTACTTTTCTAAACAAGCTTTATCAAGTCTTTATCAGACTGGCCTGTTGGTCTAGTGGTTAGTGACCCTGACTGCTAAGCCGGAGGTCGTGGGTTCGATTCCCACCCAGGACAAATGTTTGTGTGATGAGCACGATCATTTGTTCTGTGTGTGGGTGTAATTTATCTATAATATGTATGTATTTAGAAATATATAAGTATGTTTATCAGTTGTCTAGTACCCATAATTAACACAAGCTCTGCTTAGCTTGGGACTAGATGGCGTTCTGTGATAGTTGTGGAATATTATTATTATCGTCAGTTTACAATCATTTAAATTCACATACACAACTGGCCAAACCCGGAAAAACTACTTGTAAGTCATACAAATATTTGATACATTCATGAATCGAACTCGCAACACGCAACGAAGCGGTCGAGCACTCACCCACTGCGTCATCCGTGCCGTCACACGTAGCATTCGCTTCGAGTAAAATATAACATGCTCAATTCAAACTGCGGTGACAATTCGCTTCGAATAGCCTGTCACATACCACTGTGAAAACTAAACTGGTGAATAATCGCACTACTACTATCTCTACTAAGGTGCACAATCCATGCATGGCATGTGTGCGGCGATTAAAGGGCGACTCGCTGTCCGACCATGGACCATGCCCGGGTCGACGGCGCGTTGTGTTCCACGCTCGCTTCAAAGAGTGTCAGCACAATGACGGGGCCCAGCAGGCTAACAAGCTACCGTGACCCCGGAACTTAAAGGGCTATTGAAGGACACCGTGGATTTTAGTCAGTACAAGTCTGACAGTCCCTCCTGCCCTGCCCGGGGTGGGAGGGCTCATTTGATGATTTTACTACGACAAAAAAAGGTGCACAATCCCTTTCACAGCTCAAAGTAGTACTGATGAAAAGATATCAGTTTTTAAGCAGAACATAAATGAAGGGTTAGTTGGCGCACAAAACCTCCACATTCACGCCATATGTCAATCGACCCTCGAATCTCTCGTTAAAAAGAGACACAGTGAGTGAAAGAGCAGGCACGTGGGTGGTATAGCCAGATACGTGGATAACAAAGAACATCCCTGCCGAAATTGACATCATTTTCCACGCGAAAAATTCCTCTGATCCTCTTTGAAATTCCACAAATTTTATTGCTGCGTTCTTTGGTGGGATAGCATTCCAGTATTTGCGAAATATCGCCTTTGGGTAGCTTGGTTTTGACTAATGATAGCTTCGCTAAAAGGCTTTTTTTATGATTAACCCTTAAATGCATAGTGTACCGTTTTGGGAACATACCCAATATTATTTCATTAAAAATAAAATAAATGAAATATGTTATTATATTATAAATTTATTAATTATTTAGGGTATTTACTGTCAATAGGCATTCATTTACTTTTTCCTTTTTTTTTTAATTTTTTTTTTTAATTTTTACAATATGGACAGTGATGTTTTGGCTAAGATCTCTTTGGTTTTGGGAACCCAACTTTTTTTGGAAAATTAATAAAAAATAGTTTTAATCGCAATTTTGTAATTCCAAAATATGATACAGAATTGTTATAAAATACACTATCATAAACCGAAAAAATATTTTTTTAATATAAAAATAAATAGAAAATATTGGAGGGGGTAATTTTTCAAATTTTTTGCTTATTTACTCATTTTTAAGAGAAATTTAAGCAAAAAAAAAATTTTTTTTATTTTTTCAGCAATGTTGGTATCATGTTTTATTATTTGAATAACTTTTGAATAAAATAAAAAACATTATGCATTTAAGGGTTAAGAACGTAGTAACAATCTTGGCGATCTTTATGTGAAAGTATAAGTTTAATTTCACAAGCTTTAATTAAATTAATTACTTTTTTAATTTATTATTTTATGCTACCAACATGACCTATAGATATTTGATAATGAATAAAATAAATAAATAAATATTCCACAACTATCACACAACGCCATCTAGTCCCAAGCTAAGCAGAGCTTGTGTTATGGGT
Source organism: Agrotis clavis (assembly GCA_954870645.1). Lineage (NCBI taxonomy): Eukaryota > Metazoa > Arthropoda > Insecta > Lepidoptera > Noctuidae > Agrotis > Agrotis clavis. The sequence goes on along the minus strand of OX940932.1, from coordinate 2,514,202 downwards.
ACTAGACAACTGATAAACATACTTATATATTTCTAAATACATACATAAATTATAGATAAATTACACCCAGACACAGAACAAATGATCGTGCTCATCACACAAACATTTGTCCTGGGTGGGAATCGAACCCACGACCTTCGGCATAGCAGTCAGGGTCACTAACCACTAGACCAACAGGCCTGTTTCGGAAGTCGGTGGCAAGGTGGCAAGTAATTTCATTGTCTTTTACAATGAAATTAATTATAAAAAAAAGTCACCGACTTCCGAAAGAAAAGTTTTGAAGGTTATTTTACCCTTTTTTGTGATTGTTTTTGAAGGCGGTTACATTTTTTTTTGAAAAAGTTTTTTATTTATCTTTTTTCTCATTGGAAAAGGAATTTATTTGTATACTTTTCCTTCATGTCTTCAGAATTATGATCACCATATTTGAGGGCATAAAAATTATGCAATAATCATCGAGTACTCGTAAATGTTTTTTGTCCTGAAATATTCAACACTTTTAATTTATTGTATTCTATCGCGTCGCGTCGCCTCTCATCTCTTGCGCCGTCCGTGTAGCGTCATCCTTGAGCTGCCAGAAATATATTCAACGGAGTGTACGATATTAATTAGGGCTCCTGACATTTTGGATGGTTTTACTTAATACTTTTTTCTTAAAATCGATTTTGTATTGGAAAAGTGCTCTAGCCACGTTAAAATGTGATCTGTGATTATTGCATTAGAAAGAAAAACATTTATTTGGAAACACACAAAACCCCAAAACCGACACAAAAAAGCAAACAAATTGAAATGAACATTGAGAAAAAAACTTTAATACAGAACAAAATAATTTATTTGTCCCACGGCTACGCCCAATAGGCCCAGTTCAGCAAAATGTTGAGCAGTGAGTGCTGGTTGCGGGACTTTTTTTTTATCGTGGTAAATTAATCATCTAATGAGCCCTCCTACCCAGGCGGGCACTGTCAGACTTGTACTGACTAAAATCCACAGTCGGACAGCGAGTCGCCCATTACTCGCCGTTCGCATGCCAGCGCCTAAGGCGCGGGCCACATAGAAAAGACGTAAGACGCAGACGGGGCGAAACATTATGTCTCTTCGGCGTCTCTTTCATACAAAATGTATAGAAGCGTCGCGACGTAAAACACACAGAAGAGACGGGGCGCGGACGCGACTCTCATACATTTTCTCACGTCTGCGACGCGGCCTCGTCTTACGTCTTTTCTATGTGGCCCGCGCCTAAGCTGGTCGCGGGACTAACGAATTACCGAGACACCGGAATGTACAGCCCTGTACATTGAAGGACACCTTGACTTTTAGTCATTAGAAGTCTGACGGGCCCTCCCGCCCTGACCTGGGATGGAGGACAGATTTGATGATTTTACCACGTAAAAAAAGCAGTGCTCGACCCTGGTTTTAATTGGACCTGATGGCGACGTTATGTTTTTTTCAACAGAATTATTTTGGGATCATAAATGGCAGTTTCATAAAATGATGAAGATATAAGTCATGAACCGCTTGTTGAATTAGCCGCATAATGATACGCGCGATTCATGATTAGGCCGGCGGTATCATATTCATAAGCAATATCACACTGCGCTCCAAAACCCGTATTACTCACGTTTCTAAAAATTCGCTAAAGCGAAATGGAAGTGGGCAACTGGGCATGGATTGGCCACGTCTGTTACTAGAATGCTCACTTTATTGAGTCCTGACAAAACCAGAAAGCGTCGCGGCATACCATGGATTACGAGTTAACGAGTTGGACAAAACAATGATCTGTAGCTCTGGACAGAATATTCCAGTAGCTTTTTACCTTTGTCCAGGAGTGACACGACCCAGGCTGAATATTTCCTAATAGCACTTTGCAGAAACTGTGTGCAAGTTCTCAAAATATCTGGTATCTAGTAGGCTATCAAAAGCTCGAAATACTACTCTTCTCTCCTTTACCGCATCCCAATCATTTCCCATACATAAAAAAGAAAATCATTGGTGAATAGCGTTTAGCTTACAATTGAACAGCTATAACGCCATTGACGCAATTAAGCACAGATTTATAGCCTTACAAAGATATAAACACACGAATGAACGCTCGCCGGGAATACCGCCGGATTGTCGCCTCTGACAGATTTATACATTGCACTGTGTACGGAACGCAACGCGCAGGGCTGCCACCGCGAAAAATTACGACATTTATTTATTAGGCATGTGACATCGTATGGTACCAACTTCACGATCGTTTAGTTCGACTGAGGCTTTTTTATTTATGTTACATTTTATAATAATAGAGGCCAGTTTATGGTCAATGGTCATCACGAATCTAGAATTTTGATAAAAATATATTGTTATGGAATACCTGCCGAAGTGAGTTTTTTTTTCTTGTTATTGTATTAGGTAAAATGCAAAATATTCCATTTAAATGAGTTAAAGTTTAGAAGGCTATCTATCATATTATCTTTCACACACATTAATATGTGAAGCTAAAACTTTATAAATCCTTTTTATGAAAATTACGCGGACCGAGGTGTATGTCAGCACAGTGCAAGTTATACACGGAGAGGTGCAGAAAGGCTTTTTCTTACAAACTCATAATTTAAATAAGTTATACGCAAATTGGGGCTACCGAACGACCACCAATTTAAATATTATTAATTCTATAAAAGACCGATGCTATTCTCTTACTGTACCGTTCTTTCTTTGTGCTTCACGGTTCAAGAGTACGTTCCCAGAGCCACGTAAATGAGCGCACGGAGGGAATACCGCCGGATTGTCGCGTCTGACAGATTTATACATTGCTCTGTGTTCGGAACGCACCGTATAGGGTTGCCACCACGATACGATTAATTTATTTTAGCGTTACAATAATATTTTTATTTATTTAAGTATCGACTTTTTTTAAATGTCTAACTTACTTAATTGGACTTCAAAATGACATTTGAGTGTACCATTAGATGTAGCTCAGTGTTAACCTTTGTACAGACGTCAGCACATCAACCTACCTCAATTTGTGTTTCCTTCAATAGATTCTCAACCTTAACGCTAAAGTGGAAGGTTATTGTTCGATTGGTAAAATTTGACACATTCTCGTAGGTTGACCTACTGGCGTCTGTACATTATAGGTACGATGTGATGTTAAGGCAAAACATTCCACAATCAATATTCTACCTATACAGTATGTTGCAACACATCTACAATTTTGTATTTTGGGATTAACAAGATTAAATTAAAAGGACTCATTTAAAATGATCACTTTACACTGTAGGCCTTTACCGTGATTAGCAAGGAATAATGCCTTTGTCAAACTGACAGACGAACCGAATGCGTGGCGTAGCGTTTTTGTTTGTAATGTATGGAATTGTTTGAAGCCTGTCACATAGACTATCGGATTGCTTTCGCATTTTTATATGACATGATTCGGTTCGGTTCGCTATCGCCTGTCTGTTTGACAAAGGCCTTATGGAAGAAAATAACGTAAAAAAAGAAAAAGTTTAAAAAAAATAATTCTCTTATCCTGTTTATGTGGCAGTGGCCTCATCAGAGCCACGTGGCTTGTAACCATAGTACTCTCGGAGTCTGCTGCAATATAGTTTGTACTGAGTGAATTCCATCGGTGCGCAGGAGTTCCAGTTTCTTCAGTGTGAGCTCGTTTCATCATAGGCCTCACCTTTGATTCTAAGTTATATTGAAACGACGAGCAAATATATTTTCAATAAAAATTACCACCATTAATTTACAGTGGTGGCAACCCTGAACACATCTGCTGTCATACCTACGCACACACTTATCAAAGATAGCGCAGTTTATGAATGTGATAGCACTGTGTGATAAACCTTATGTTATGGCCATAAGGCCTAGCTTCCAGCTGCAAGATTATATAAACATTGACCGTGGTACCACAAAAACTTTTAAACGTCTGTTGAACACTTGTCTAAAAAAAATGACAGATTATGACGTTGAAATAAGGTCCGTTTTGCAGTCACACTTTTTTTAGACAAGTGTTCAACAGATGTTTAAGTTTTTGTAGTAAGGCTGTTAGACTTTAGAGCTTTAGAGATTATATCACCATCATCATCATCCACACACTGACTTCACCTTCACCCACTGTTGGGTATATAATAGGCCTCCCTAGTGTCAAGTTACGGTGGTGTGGTCACTAGATCCGGGGTCGCGGGACTGTCCTATCAGGTAACCGTGGCCCCGAAAAGTAAAAGGCTAATGAAGGACACCGTGGATGTACAAGTCTGACAGTCCGTCCCATCCTGCCCGGGGTGGGAGGACTCATTTGATGATTTTACCACATAAAAAAAAGTATCACTAGGAATAGTTATTCCGGAAGGTGAAGGGCAATTGAAAGAACAGGGTGGGTTTTACGTTCCAGTCCAACCAGACTAACTTCCGCTCCAACTAGAGCGGGAGAAGTTATTGCTGATTATTCCCCGAAAAGGGGATGATCACGGGTAATTTGGATTGGAAGAGCATTTTTCAAGGACGAAGAGATTTATCTCACTTGGAAACTCTGAATCGTATAAAGGTGTTAATGGAATGCTCTTTGTTTTTACTCAATAAGTGCCAGGATTTCTAATTTGGCTATTGTATCGAGCCCGACTTGTTTTATTTCATGACAATATGTATTTTAGTTATTATTATTGTGACGAATGAAAGGTTTTGATAAATGTGAGTATTTGTTTTCATAATTTGTGCATTCTTCTTTTGTTTACAGTTGTTGGCAGTTTCAAAAAGCTGTTTATGGTAAGCAAATAAACAGAACTAAGAAAAAAAACCCGGATCCACCAGATTTGTATTGCGTAACGCGCAGCACTTTCAGCCTCATATTTGCGAAGATGCCCCGAAAATAAGAAATACACAAACAAACAAACAGACAAACATTGACGCTTCGTATCAAAGGCGTTTCAATCGTCGTCGGCAAACATGCTCGCGCCAGCCACGGCAAATAGTAAAGATTTCATCGCCGCACTTAGAGGACGGTCTTACCAAACAGACAAAAAAATCGACATTGATCGTTTTGATTTTATTTTGCTTGATTTTCATGAAACTACAACATATTATTGGACAACACGGTTGGCGTAGTATCTGAGTCTTCGACTGCCGCGCATGGTCTCGCGGGTTCAATCCCCGCACGGAACAAATATTTGCGAGTCGCCGACTCGATTTCCGCATTGAACAAATATTTGTGTGCGAACCCATGCACGACTTCGCACAAATTCCTAGTGTGAGATGGCAGATGGAGGTTTTTCGGTCGTCCAAAAGCGCGTTAGGCGACGATATCATCAAAATCACCGGGGAACAGATGGATAAGAGATGCCCAGAACGAGAGGGCTCCCCCTGTTTCTGCCACAAGATGTATGGCAGAAAAAGGGGTAGGCCCATTAACCAAGAGTAGGTGATCCCGGGCTGAAATGATGGTGATAGAAAAAGATATGCTTCGCCTAGATTCGAAAAAAATATGTTTACTATTTTAGTTCCCAAAACGAGTCCCTAGTTTCCTCCGTATTGAGATCTCCCCTTAAGAAAGGGATGCAAAGTGTTTGTTCAGGTTTTGACGATACATTTTGGACGTTTTTTTAGTTTCCTTCAGGTTTTTTTTTAATTCAAAGGGTGAATTGAGATGATAAGCGTGTTAACCGTAAAGGGGTGGGCCGTATTTGATGGAAAAATATCTAGTAGGGTGTTCGAAACATACGGATAGCGTTTTAGGCATAAAGGATTTTGGATGTCTAATCCAGAACTAATAAAAATATATGCTTGGAGTTTGAAATTTATGGAACGTCTGTGAGTACAATCACGAGAACATAAGTATAGGTATCCTAGCGACAACTTTATGTACCTACACGTCAATGACCCCTCCATCTATCAACTGCTATGGAGGCCATACACGTTAGGGTTTGCATGATGGATTTGACCTTGCATGTGTTAGAAATAGGATGTATATTCTGTTATATTTATATAAATATCAACTTAATTATCAAGTTTTTAGGTATCAGGATGATTAATGTTATTTATTTACTGTATGTAAATAATATCTCCAAGGACTTATTTATATTAATGTTTATAAATGAAAGCACAAATCCAGATTAGCTATTTATTACCAAAACTACCTCCTTTCGCAACCCTAGGTCTTCGTGGAGAAGAAAGGAGAAAAGAAACTCCACGGCAACATAATTTATCCGTTCACATTATAAAAATACATAATTTACAGGAATATTCTTATAACATAATAAATATCAAATAACTTACATTTTTATTGTAGAACATTATGACACACAATATAACTTTCAGCATCACACACTTGTATTCTCTATTATTACATCACATTAAATAACCAAGACACCACTTCAGACACGTCTTATCTCTTTGAACAGTTGAATAATAATGAATACCAAAGTGAGGGTACATCTACTTTTATAAACTTAGTATTGTACCACTTCCATCAAATATTACCGCCATTATTGACCAATCACAGATCGTCAAACATTGTTGTTAAATAATTAATAAAATGGGCAACAATAAACAAATCCTGTTCAGTAGAACCATTTTAAAACTTAATTAGATAATTTACAAATTCAGTAAGTATTTATTTGCAACCTTATCTTGATTCGATTTAAATTTGAACATCAACTGATTTCGTTCTGAAATCAGTTGATCGCTGTTAATATATTACTATTATTACTTAGATATATCCTATATCTATCACGGCCATACTGACAAGTACTTCGCTCTCGAAGTACACGGCCATACTGACAAGTACTTCGCTCTTGAAGTGTATTATCCCTTTTTTTCTTTCCTTTATTTCCTTTATTACATTTTTTTTGTTGTTTGTCAATTGCCTAGACGTGTCAAGTCCCTTCCACCCGCTGCTCGTGGGATAGACTTGCACCAAGCAAATGACCGACCAGCAGAAACAAATTTCTGTTTTGCCAATTGCCTAGACATGTCAAGTCCCCTCCACCCGCTGCTAGTGGGATAGACTTGCAACAAGCAAATGACCGACCAACGGAAACAATGTTTTCATAACTTCAATGCCCAGTTTATAATGCCAATACTCAGTTCATACTGTCAATACGCAGTTCATAATGTCAATACTAAGTTCATAATGTCAGTACTAAGGTTCATAATGTCAGTACTAAGGTTCATAATGTCAGTACTAAGGTTCATAATGTCATTACTAAGGTTCATAATGTCAATACTAAGGTTCATAATGTCAATACTAAGGTTCATAATGCCAATAGTCAGTTAATAATTACAATAGTCAGTTCATAATTGCAATAGTCAGTTCATAATTGCAATAGTCAGTTCATAATTGCAATAGTCAGTTCATAATTGCAATAGTCAGTTCATAATTGCAATAGTCAGTTCATAATTGCAATAGTCAGTTCATAATTGCAATAGTCAGTTCATAATTGTAATAGTCAGTTCATAATTATCGACCTTGCTGGTTAACAATAGCCTCTGGCCTTGACATATCAGTCTTATCACCTGCTGCGCGTGAATTTCAGAAAGATATCAGAGCAGTGACCGACCAGCAGTTTATAATCCTTACAATCTTACTTATTATAACCTTACTGGGCAAATCAAACACCCCACCGTCGTCGGTGAAGTTCAATCACCCACAGTTAGTGAATATCATACCACAGCTAAGGTTTTAGTTATTCTTCTTTATCTTTATTCTTTATCTTTACATTATAATGAAATCGTAGAGCTGTCATTTCTGTACATTGAATTTTTTTTTTTGTATTTTTTTTCGAGATAAAGGATCGATTCTGATGCCAGATCAACTTTTTTTTTGTTGATTTTTTTATGTTTTTTTTTGTTTTGATCTATCTCCAAAACTACTGTAAAGTTGTAGATCAAATTTTCCTCTAATATTCCTTATAATATGCTTCTGTTAATAGGCTATGTATTATTACGCTATTATCTCATGTATGTTTTGAGTTGGAAGCGAAACCACTGGATATTATTTATTCGTAATTTATTGTTTCGAGGAGTAGGAATTTTAAAGATTCGAAAACAAACGAATCTTTATTATTTTGTGTTTATTTGTCTTGAATTAGTGCTCAAAGCAGTGCATAGATTCTGTTTTAAACGACAACAAGTTTTACTCATCGAGTTAAATAATAAGCTATTTTTTAATGTATCACGCGGTATGGTGAAGTTCCCCCTTCAAAGGCAATGCGCAATGCTTTAAGAAATTGCAGCGATACTGTAAATCGACCAAAAATGATAGTCTAGTGTTTAAGATAAACACGGATCTTTGAAATTAATTTCGCTCAAACAAGGACCTACCTATGCAAACTATGTAGGTACCTACGTATAACATTATTGATCTAAACTTATATTATAAATGCAAGTAGGTATGTTTGTTTTTTACCTTTTTACGCAAACTACCTACTGAATCGACCGTCCCAAAATTTTGCATTACTTTGTTAGGAGCATAGACGGATACCTATAGGGTATCTTTCATCCTGAAGAATAGAAGAGATCTGTAGCCGAGAAAAAAAAACAATTACATTCACATTCCAGATGGCACCAATTACACGACCGTATTGTTTCTCAATTTCTAAATTAACGCAAGCGAAGCCGCAGGCAAACACTAGTATATAATACAATGATGTCTTTAAACTAATACATCATACAAACGATAGCAAAATAACACTTATTTCACTAAATGTCTAGATTCAACTAAAGTGATCGTATATCAAGTACAATATAATAATTATTATGATGTCTATCACTTGTTCATTTTCTTTTGCATATTATTGTATATGCTCTGTGTCTATCTGTACCAATAAATATTATATCTTTCCTTTTTTTTTGGCTACATGATTTGCATTATATTTTTAAAAGAAATTCACGACTCGGTTATTCTGACAATATTATTATTATTGTAAATAGTACTTTCAAGTCGAGACCTTTTCAAAACCACGTTTTTTATTCACCGATTTACTGAACTATACTCTTAATAAGGACTAAGATTCAAATCGTATTTCGGTTCCTTCGACCAAATACTAGTTTTCACATAATCCAAGTCCAGTCTTGTTCCATCCCATCATATTTAAGTTTTTAAGACAACTTTTTAAATAGTCATAATTAAAGCACCTTTTTATTTTGTAACAACTCTTGCTTTTTCTATCAAAGGTTATATATTATCTGTAAGTTTAAATATTACTTTAAGAAGACCATTCATCATCATTGTGAGAGGCGGGACAGTTTTTTTTTACTTATTTTTTTAACAAACAGTATATAATCAAATTGTTTAAAATTGATGTGTCATTTCTAGACTAGATCTCTTATTTTTTTGACTCGCAATAGTAAATAAAATATTTACAAAAGCCGATCAAAAACATTTTTGTATGCCGCGTAATCTCTTCTAGTAGTATCGGTTCTAATGTTGATTTTTACACTGAGTGGCATAGGGACTTGCCTAGAGGGACCAGCGGGGATTTAACTTTGAACTAAGAATTCTATTCTATGACTAGAGGAAACACCAACATAACATAATCTTCTATCCTATAGAAATGGATCGCCAAATGTGTTGCTAATGTGTAGTTATGAGCTAACTCCAAAACGGCTGTACCCATTCGGCTAATTCTTTTTTTCTTGTGTTTGTAACTATCAGGGCCAGGTTCTAGAGGGCGAATATATTTTTTTTTTTTTTTTTAACTCTGTATGTTATTCGTCATCTGTTTTTCGTTCCAACTAATGTATCATAAGAACGTCTATTTGAAGGTTATTGACAGCAACGACCATTGATTGTCTAGAGGCTACACGACTGGACCGATATATCTAGGGTAGAAGTTAAAGTCTTAGGTTGGTAGATATTATCTTTTTTTTTTCTTGTTTTTATAGCGTTTTTTTTTTTTTTTTAAAGCTACTTTCACCCTGATTAACATCATGTTTACCCATGCGAAGCCGGGACGGGCCGCTAATATATTTTAAAATGAGGGGAATAATCACTAATCCATCATCAGTCGAAATTAAGGACCACAATTTTGATTTCGTAATAACTAATGTTTTTTTTATTAATTCATTTAAGTAGTTATATATTTGATTGTATAGAAATTTAAATTGTCATATGCTAATGTTTCAAAAATAGGCGTTATATTGTCCTGTTACTAAGCTACTGTACCTGGTAAATCCTGGTACTAAGGCTTTTGTTTAACTAAATACATTAGATACTTGACTGGCCTGTTGGTCTAGTGGTTAGTGACCCTGACTGCTATGCCGGAGGTCGTGGGTTCGATTCCCACCCAGGACAAATGTTTGTGTGATGAGCACGATCATTTGTTCTGTGTCTGGGTGTAATTTATCTATAATATGTATGTATTTAGAAATATATAAGTATGTTTATCAGTTGTCTAGTACCCATAACACAAGCTCTGCTTAGCTTGGGACTAGATGGCGTTGTGTGATAGTTGTGGAATATTATTATTATTATTACTTATCCCAAAAATAATGTTTTATTTAAATACAGTCCCAGTAAAAGTTCAAAAATGTGACGTAGGAACAGCATAGGTTTTACGTCAAGCTATTCATACTTTTAAATATTAATTTATTTTCATTTTATATCTAGTCATCTGCCAGAAAAGGTAACTTTAGAACTTTTTTTTTTTGTTTTCACAATGTTTAAAGCTTGTTTTAATCTTTGTTTTTAAAAGTGTGGTAAAAAAAAACTGTTTAATCATGCCAACCCTGGTACTTTTTAAATGAAAGATGGATTAGAAAAACAAAAATGTAGTCTCAACTCTCATCATTTTTTGGACCAAAAGTTTTTTTTTTTGTTTTTTTTTATCTCGTTTTTTTATTTACTTTATGAAGCAACAACTGTTTACTGTTTTTTTTTTCTCGTTTAGCGAATTTATATACTTTTATGCAAAAGAAACTTGATTTGTCAATTTTTCACTGCTGTATTATTGTTTGGCCAACAAACAATTTTGTTGGCCCTAGCACATTCAAAATTAGATGTGTTTTCAATTTCCTATTAATCGATACTTCTTTTCAAATACTTAACCACTCAAGTTGTTATTGCTTTAAAGGTCACCTTTTATAAAATTAAAATATACACAAACTTTCAGTGTGTAACTATGTAACAGATGCTGCAGTTTCATCAACTGCCCATTTTTAATTTAAAAAAACATTTTTATAAATAAAAATATTTAGTCTTTTTTTTTGCAACTGCCCAACATCACTTTGTTTTGATGTACTTATTTTCTATTCAATCTCGTTAACATGTTAATAAAGCATATCTAAGCTAAAAAAAAAAAAAACCTTTCAGCAATTTAAAAAAAAAAAAATAACACGATCTACATCTAGGATCTTTCCACCTCACTTTTTTGATTACAACGTTTAAAAGCAGAGCCTCTGGAGGCCTTACCGACATTAGCCAATAATTTATACTGATGTGGTGTAGGAGTTCTCGTTCCGTTATCCTCAGCCTGGCTTCAATCCTTTTCAGCAGCGTCGCAGTGCCGCTGTTCGAGATGGCAGCACGTTGTCATCGCCCTTCACCAGTCGATTCATCCACCCGATGACGCAGGGGTGCAGCAGGTGCAGCAAGGGTGTGCTGATTGATAGCTCCAACGTTGATTATGAAAAATACACAAAAAAGTTCATTAGAAATTATAAATAGGTTAGGGACTTATCCCACTTCTGATGTTAGAAATAGGATGTATATTCTGTTATATTTATATAAATATCAACTTAATTATCAAGTTTTTAGGTATCAGGATGATTAATGTTATTTATTTACTGTATGTAAATAATATCTCCAAGGACTTATTTATATTAATGTTTATAAATGAAAGCACAAATCCAGATTAGCTATTTATTACCAAAACTACCTCCTTTCGCAACCCTAGGTCTTCGTGGAGAAGAAAGGAGAAAAGAAACTCCACGGCAACATAATTTATCCGTTCACATTATAAAAATACATAATTTACAGGAATATTCTTATAACATAATAAATATCAAATAACTTACATTTTTATTGTAGAACATTATGACACACAATATAACTTTCAGCATCACACACTTGTATTCTCTATTATTACATCACATTAAATAACCAAGACACCACTTCAGACACGTCTTATCTCTTTGAACAGTTGAATAATAATGAATACCAAAGTGAGGGTACATCTACTTTTATAAACTTAGTATTGTACCACTTCCATCAAATATTACCGCCATTATTGACCAATCACAGATCGTCAAACATTGTTGTTAAATAATTAATAAAATGGGCAACAATAAACAAATCCTGTTCAGTAGAACCATTTTAAAACTTAATTAGATAATTTACAAATTCAGTAAGTATTTATTTGCAACCTTATCTTGATTCGATTTAAATTTGAACATCAACTGATTTCGTTCTGAAATCAGTTGATCGCTGTTAATATATTACTATTATTACTTAGATATATCCTATATCTATCACATGCATAACCGACAGGCAAGTCCTAGCGTCAGTGACTGATTAAGAGTTCTGACCGCCCTAGGCTAATTATGAGGACGCGCCCCCGCCATGTCAGGTGTGTTACGGAGGACCTAAAAAGTAATAACTGAGTAGAGTACTTACTAGTGTGAAAATTTTAAATGGTTCACTATCAGATACTACCTATAAAATTTTTCAGATCGATCTGCAAGCGAAACTAACCTAGTTTTTTAATTTACATGACATTCAACCTTTTTTTATCGTGGTAAATTCATCAAATGAGCCAGGGCAGGGCGGGAGGGACTGTTAGACTTGTACTGACTAAAATCCACGGTGTCCTTCAGTACCTAGCCCTTTTTGTATCGGAGTCGCGGTATACGTTGTGTCCCGCGACCCCAGCAGTGAGCAGGCATTGGCCCTCTAAAAGGTCATTGTGCTGATACTCTTTGAGGCGCGCGTGGAACACAACACGCCGTCGACCCGGGCATGGTCTATGGTCAGACAGCGAGTCGCCCATTACTCGCCGCCCGCATGCCCGCGCCTACGGTGGCCGGAGATCGTCTGCCGACGTCCTGCTCCGTGGGCGTCTACCACTGCGTCTGGGGTGGAGGGAGGACGCTGTCCTCTCCCTCACGCGGCCCGCCTCCTCCTTCGCGAGCATGACTGCTTCGCAGAAGGAGGCAACCGCTTCCCACTCCGTCTCGCCCCGCAGCATGACCTCGACCAATGCCGGGCGCGAGAGGTCTCCGCCAATCACCGTCGTGAGGACACGGCGGTACTCTGCCCAAGCGGGGCAGTCCTGCACCGTATGCTCTACCGTGTCTTCCGGGCGATCCTCGCAATGCAGTGGTGACACCCAGGCCAGGCGTTTCCTCCTACCTCATCAGGACAACGAGAGGGGGGCCGCGATTGCGGTGTGCCATGACATTCAACCTTAGGGTGGCATTACCATTTTTTAAACTGACCGTACATAAAGGCAAAGTGACAAGTGACTGCAGGTGCTGCAGGCTACCAAGTAGAAAACCAAATCTATGTCGTATTTGGCCGCATGACTTGTAAGTTTCTATAGACCTACAACTTAGTTGCCATTGCCATTGACCATGAGTGTGGTCATCTAGTGTGTGAAGTGGCTTCAACTTGTTTAAAATATTTAATTGAATATTTAAAAAAAAAAGGAGAGGCATCATCATAGACACGATTTCGGCACCCCTCCCGATCCTCGCGCCCTAGGCTGCAGCCTAATTTGCCTAAGGGTTAATCAGGCCCTGCCTAGCGTGTATGTGTTAAAACTGTACAGTTATCGGTGCATGTGTCGGTTCTACGTGTATGGTCACGGCTAACGTGTATGACCTCCATTACTTGAAAATTAGGTTTATTAAAAACATGTGGAAATTAGATAGATTTCTTATAATATTTTGCTATAATATCTCGTTTTACTTTTTTTAAGAATTGTTGTTTGTTTGTAACAGTTTTTATTTATGAAATGTTAGGAAAACGTCACAGTATAATAGCGCCATCACACCTTCAGCGTTAATTGCTAATTTTATATTAATAACAGTTTACGATCGTTATTAAAGTTTAAGTTTGTATGTGCCTTCATTTACTTTGTGATGAGTAGATATTAAAGCTCGTGACTGTATGAGTACGTGTGAACTGTGACGGTAGGGAAGTCAACAATATAATTGTTTACGCAAAGCCCTATTTATTTACTTTAACTTCCATAACTTATTCAAACCTAGTTATACATAAATTAATATACTATTTCGTATTCAAATCCCTCTTCCATCGCTCTTAACAAATAATTGCGTCATCTATTGCTTTGTAATTCATAACCAAAACAAAACATGGCCTACTTTACAACAACATTTGAAATACATTCAAAACAATCTCTATGTCTTTATTTTAAAGTTGAAAATCATATTATGATGGGCTTGTTTGACAAGTTGGTAGTAAAAATGTGCGTGATTATAGCTCTTATTGCAAGGGTATAAGGTTGTGGGGGTATGATTAAGTGGGGTGAATGAACTTGGGGTCCACGTGGTGCTTGCAATTGCGCAGTTTTGAACCCCCTGCAGTAGTTACGACGCACATTGGTGTATGGGGTAAGGTGGGAGTACCAGTTAAAGGTATTAGGAATATTACTTAAATTGTAGCTAAAGTTATTGCTAGCGTCATTTTATTTGATTTACAAGAAAAGAAGCATGCTATCTTACTTTTTACTAATTTTTTAAATCTGAAAGTTTGTAAGTATGGATGTTTGTTACTCCTTCACGCAAAAACTACTGCATGGATTTGAATGAAATGTGGTACACAGATAGTTTATATCCTGGAATAACGCGTAGGATAGTTTTTATCCAGAATTTATATTCCTATTCAATATATTTTTTTAATTTGGCACCAGCTAGTTCAGTAATAAAGTAGGTTATTACTTATTATTAACCATAAATGTATGTTTATATTGAACTTTACAAAAGGGGACTTGCCTTAATTATTACCTTTTTTTCTAGTACCCTATAATATGAATTTAAGAATGAATCCAAAATAACCATTTAAACTAGCAGTCAGGTTTCTCGAGCTAGCAATATTCATTCTGCACTTTCTACCGATTATAAGCACAGCTAATAAGCTCACTCCATATCCCTATGGGGAGCACTAGCGACATTATAAATTAGAATAAGCGAGCTCCGAAGACATTTAATTCGTAACAAAAGAGGCCACAAGCTGATTCATATGCATCTAACGACATTGAACCAAAATTAAACCAAACAATAAAATTATCAGAAGGCCCACTAAAAAAACTGAAAAGATAATAATTTGTCTTGTTTATAGGCTCGCAATGCTATTGATTAATTACGTATTTTTGGGGTTTAAAAACTGGTGTCGTGGGGTTTCTGAGATTTAGGAAATGTTCTCTTATATTTTACGCTTCTTGCTGCTACGGGATGTTTAAAATAAGGCCTTTTTTATCCCGTATATAATATATAGGCTTTGGCCCTCTAAGGCTGTCATTGTACTGACACTTTTTGAGGCGCGCGTGGGACACAACCTGCTGTTGACCCGGGCGTGGACCACGGTCAAACAGCGAGTCGCCCATTATTCGCCGCCATGGTGGCCGTAATCGTCTTGCGACGTCCGCTGCCGTTGGTGTAAAATAAGGCGGGGGCCACATAGAAAAACGTAAGACGAGGACACGTCGCGGACGTGCGAAAATGTATGAGAGTCGCGCCCGCGCCCCGTGTCTTCTGTATATGTTACGTCGCGATGCTTCTATACATTTTGTATGAAAGAGACGCCTAAGAGACATATGTCTCCGCCCCGTCTCCGTCTTACGTCTTTTCTATGTGGCCCGCGCCTTAGGCCTAAATAAGGAAAAATTTAGTCGGAATCTGTGAGACTTAGTTATGAGAGGGTTTTACACTTATGGAAGACGCCATCGCAAGCCGCATCTCCTTTTATTTTACGATTATCAAATGGGGAAGAATCATTTGATATTAGTTTTACAAAAAAGGTGATGAACTACGAGTTTATTTGCCTTTTTTGGTTTGGTAAAATCGAGCCACGGGTAGAGAGGAAGGGTCTGTCAGACTTGTACTGACTGCACTCCCCTGTATTTTTCGATTGGCCTTAGACAGTCTCGCGAAAGCCATTACGCCTGAGATCGTAAATAGGGATGTGCAGACTTTGATATTTTATCGTATGAAAGTGGGCCTTCTGAATTATCTAGATACTCTGTGCGTGAACTTATTAAGTTTAAAATAAAGCAAGGAAGTGAGAGCACATCCTTTGCGACTATGTCTGAAACTCTGAATAACCTACGTGATCAATCTAAGTCAGAAACGTTAGGATTTAATTCCAGTCTAGTTATTTAGAACTCCGCTTCAGTTAGAATCCAGTTCTTTGTAGTAAAGTAGGATGTTTAATCTTTGTACTGATTTTAATTAAGAAGTTTTAGAAAATCAAGAGCAACGTTAGACGTAGAGTCCGCGCCACCACTCATCACCTGCGGAAAAGAGATACGAGGTACAATTTTTTTTATGCAATTTGATGCAATGGCATGACACTAGAGCGCCGCGTCAAAATGTCATGAGTGGTGGCGCGGACTCTAGACGAAAATCGTCATTAATTTTAATAAAATAATATGTTCTTTCGTTTAAAATTTAAAGACAATATTGCATTGACGTGTCCAAGTCCATAATAAAGTTGTTGATTTCGGGCTTTACACAGTTTACTTAATATTACAAATAAAAATAAATAACAAAAACTACGAACCATTAAAAAAAATATCTCTCATTGAGCACCTCCTGTTATTTTCTTCGGTTAAAAAATAAATCAAATTGAAGTTACAGAACTTTAAAAATTAGATAAAATAAAAAAAAAATGCGCTAAGCCAAAAACAGGGACATCCACCTTACGTTAGGGCGCGTGTATTTAGGTGACCCATATTCGTCCCCACAGGGAGTCGGAGGTGCACGACACTGCAATCCAATCAGCGATTTGCGCACAAAAAGGACTCGTAGCGTCCTTCATTGAATATTATCACTTCTGTATCAAATATTCATATGGGACGACGAGCAGTGGTGACCCAGTGGTATCGGCCCCGACTTACGAGTTGTAGGTCGTGGGTTCGAATCCAGCCAGGCGCATTGCTTTGTGTAATTTATTTCATGACCACTGCTCTCAAAACGGTGAAGGAAAACATCGTGAGGAAATTGGCATGTTCTAGAACCAAAAATTCAAAGACAAATTGTGACATCCACCAATCCGCACTGGGCCCTGGATTATGGCCCACTGCCTCTGACAGAGCTCGTGGCTAAATAATTACAGCCGCACAGGCCGATCTTCCGGGTTAAGCCGCGCTTGCTGAGGTTGGTCTGTGGATGGGTGACCATCTGTCATAGCGAGTTTCCTCCGTGCCTCGGAAAGCACGTAAAGCCGTTGGTCCCGGCTGTCATTTGTAGATCTTTGACAGTCGTTACTGTTAGTCAGAAGCTCTAAAGTCTGACAACCAGTCTAACCATGGGGTATCGTATTACCCAGTTACTGGGTTGTGGAGGTCCGACTGGCAGTCGCTTCATGTAAAATACTGATATTCAGCTGCATATGGTTTGACTGGAACCCGACCCCAATATAGTTGGGAAAAAGGCTAGGCAGATGATGATGCCTCTGACAGAGAGGAGGCCTGTGTCCCAACAGTTGGAACATTAATAGGCTGATGATGATTCATATGGGAACATTGAGAGGGGACGCCCTAGAAGGGCATGTACTGGCCTAATTGTAAAGGTTCTTCAGAAAGGACAAGTGCGTAGTACTTCGCAACCGGCTTGCTTACATGACTTGATGAAAAATCACACTCTGTATTATTACACCATTAGATAGTGTTGCTTATAAGGATCAAATTTTGGGCAGTGATCAAATACGTCAAACTTAAAGGAAAACGTATAATTAAGAAAAAACTGATCAGTCTCCAAGACGAATCATTATCGATCGAAGCCTTGGGGATGAGAATGGTGTAATAATAAGGATGTGGTTTTTCTTTCAAAATCAGCGGGTTCGATTCCGGGCCAGGATTATATTTTTTTCTAAAATCTTATGATGCAGTTTTAGTTTTCATTAAAATTAGCCTCGAGACTCCTTTCAATGCTTTTCGATATTCCTCATAGTTTCGGATATAATAGATGTATAGCATCCATGCCCAGGATAGGTATTATAGAGCGAGCCGAGCGTAACTCGTGATCATATTCAATGCCTTATCTTAATTTAAATGTTATGTATAAATAAAAAATACACTAAAATATCAAAACATTTTCAAATAAATCCAAAACACATCTGTCAAATGTTAAGCTAGCTTTAAAAGCAGCTTAAACACATGAGCGCCGACAATTAGACCGCACACCCCGTAATGGCGGCGCGCGGAGACAGATTTTATTCCAATCCGAAACGCATCAAGTAATTACAAATAAACAGCGCAAACTACGGACGGGCGTGCGGAACATTGTAGGGGTACCATACGTCGAGAAGGAACTTTACGGAAAAAAATAAAATAATTACCGCCTTACCATTAATATCCTTACCTTTATAAAAAGACAAATATCTGTTTAACGTGTGTTGTCCAAAAAAGTGTACCTGCAAAACGACCCTTATATCGACGTGAAAAGTCGTTATGACGTTAACAGTTTTTTTTTTTAACAAGCGTTCAACATTATGTTTATCTTTCTTGTAGTGTAATAGTTCAATGTGACTTCAATATTTTATAAGTAGTAGGTAGGTACATGGTGAGTCATGGCGCAAGCAGTAAAGCAAATTAAGCAGTAAAGAAAATTTGTGGCAGCGCACACAATTTTGATTATTGGATAAACACTAATTGTTAAACCAAAACATTCCTCCACAGCAAAATCACTGAAAAATAGTTTTAAATGTCTCAAAGAGTTCAGTTTCTTGACAATGTTTTTAAAAAAATAGTTATCACAATAGAACACACACCAATTAGTTATCACAATCTCTTTTAAACCACTTTTTTTGAAATGCTCTTAGATAATACAAATGTTGACTAACAAAAAAAAGAAATGGAAAAGAGTTCACAAAAAAAATGGTAATCATGGTCACCCTACCAGTTAACATGCGGGCAACATTAATTAGTAAACAGTAGACAGTCTGAGAGTACTAACAAAGCAAGATTTTTCTTATGTTCCACACTGCTGCGGAAACAAACTCATTTTTTTCTACAAGTCTGAGCTTTTTCAAAACGTAAAATTCATGAATTTAAAACGGGTGTACATTTTAAATGTTAATTAGGCTTGGCGATAATATTTTTTCCAGTTGCATACTGAAAATCTGTTAGAGCAAGTGCGCGATTAACTTTCATAGCATTTTAAAGTTTACAGTTCAGACGTTACTTTTGAAAAAGAAATTATTTATTAGGAGTAATGAGTTTGTTTTTATAGTTGGTAGAGAAAATATTTATTCTATGTTTTATTTTCGACGTAATTTGTAATGAATATTGTATTCATAATTAAACTCGTACTTTGGCTGGGGTCGCGGAATTGTCTCAAAGGGGGGTTTTAATCAGTAAGGAGTGGAAGGATTCATTTCAAATTAAAAAAGGTACAAACTCAAAGACTCAAAGACACACAACGCAAAATTTTCAAAAAAAATCTTACATTTAGTTTACAACTGTGACTGTCAATTAAATAATTATCTAATTATTTGTAATACTCCAAATGATGTAGGATAGCCAATTACCTAAATAAATGTGCATGCTGTGGTCTCCTATAAGTGAAGGCGAGCACACATAAAAGAACCCTCTGTGTCATTGTTGTGTATATTGTCTGTGTATTCTTTGTTGGAGATCCTAAATAAATAAATAAATTACTAAACAATTGATTTTTCTGGGTCACACATATTATACGAGTACCTACGGTTTTACGAAGTACACCATTTTTCTCAAGACCATTTTCCAAGTTATGGCCACGCAAGGTTATCGGAATTTCCCCAATGTGGCCAGAAAGGAGGCCTAACTAGGGCAATAAATAATCTCTAACGTTAATGGTCACAGTAAAACGTTTTCGAGTAGTTCCTTTCAGCCATTGTCCTATCGTTTAACGCTCAAGAATTTTTGCTATTTTGCTCATAGTTGATTTCTTTTCTTACAAGTTCTAAATTGTGAAAAGACTATGAATATGAGATCTAATAATGCCAATTACCATTTCAATTATTTTCCTGATAGGTGTTCTTTTAAGAGCCAAAGTTGTTTCATAATCAAATAATCTATTTTGAGTTATCGCAAGCACTAATACCTACTATTAACAGGCTTAACTTCGATAACTTTCATATAATTAAAACACTAAATCGTAATTCCCATAATAACATCATTCTCGTCCTTTTGAAATAAAAGAACAAAGGTAATATGCTAGAGGTGGAACGTCTAATATCGCAACAAAGTGCCATAGTTGTAAGTTGCATTTGCGTGCCGTCTCACGACGATGCAGCCGACGGCCTGTCCAAACTTAGCTCCCCTTCATACTTAGCACCTATCCCGAAACACAACACCAACATTGTCACCCTACTTTTTCACCTAGCATACCATCCAATGCTGGTTTTATTAAAATGGTAAGATCTTGTTCAGAACAAATGCAGCGATGTATGTTGATTGAAAATGGGCTCGGTTATTTACAAGTATGTCTCAGTAAAGGCGGGTTTGCAGCTTTTGTAATAAATTTCCTCAAGTTCAGTTTCGGTTAATATAATATGCCACCTTTGTTAACATGCACGAAGCGGTAACCAAATATTGGTGTTTGTAACTTTTCGGTGACGGCAGTGTTCATTAAGTCTTGACGCTTTGTACTTTACATTGAACGGTGACATTATTAGGTCATATGTAACTGAGATTCTTGGAATTACTGATTTATTATTGTTTGAGTTATGCCCATCATAAAACTTAGTAGGAGGGACTGCCAGACTAGTACTGACTAAAATCCACAGTGTCCTATAATAGCCCTTTATGTTCCGGGGTCACGGTAGCTCGTTGTTCCCGCGACCCCAGGCTGGTTTTGTCTAGTTAAATAAGTAGACATTACTGCGACCGATATCGCCAATCCGTGCAACTCCATTAGCAAACACTAGCGATTGTCCACACATTTTCTTCAGCCAGACGCTTGTGTGATATCTGACCGATATCGTCGATGGTGCAATTCGATATCGCGTCGCGCCATGATCAACGCGATCAACAGGCGATTTCTTACGATGTATGGATCTTGTAAGCTTTGAGGCAGTGGCGTTTTATACGTAACTAGCAGTACCCCGTGGTTTCACTCGCACAGCTCGCCTCTTATCGATCGTAGAGTGATGTTATATACTCTATAGCCTTCCTCGATAAATGGACTTTCAAACACAAAAGGAATTTTTCAATTCGTACCAGTAGTTCCTGAGATAAGTGCATTCAAACATCTCTTCAGTTTTAAAATACAGGGTGATTTTTTAGTCACCATCCAAATTTTAATATATTAATCTTTGGCGAAAATCATTGAATACGTGTTTTTTCTTTTTGTATCACTCAATACAAAAATAACGAGATATCACGTCTCAATGTTATCTATAAAAAGTTGATGAATCTGGACACCGCGCTGTGATGTGTCGCTCAGGTGTAGCGGGGCGAGGCGGGGGGTCAGCGGGGTGCGCTCTGCCCGTTTCATGCGTCGGCAAGTGTATATTATTAACCTTTAGCTTAGTGACCACACAGAGCGGATGAGAAAATGATTTAATATGACAATTAGACGTATCGATTTTTTTTCAAAAATGGGGTTAGTGATTGATACCTAATGTCTAGAAAAATTTTGGACGGTGGTAAAAAAGTCACCCTGTATAGTAAGTTCACCCTTTTTTTATCTTTCTCTAAGAATTTCAAGTGTGAAAACCACCACAACATTTCTTTAAGGTGGGTTCACGTGTGAAACATCACGGTATGTCTTAAGGGAGCCGTGCAAGAAGACTAACGTCTGCCGTCAATGTTCCGGGTCGCTGTTATAAACTATTCACGGGGACAACGTAAACAAACAAAGGGGAAAAAGGGTAAAATTATCTACGAACCTAGCATTTCTTTTGAGTGTTTAGCAATGAAAATGAGTTTCTAGACCTTTTTATAGAATCAGTTTATTGTAGGTAATTAATAATAATAATATTCCACAACTATCACACAACACCATCTAGTCCCAAGCTAAGCAGAGCTTGTGTTATGGGTACTAGACAACTGATAAACATACTGGTAGGGTTAGTGACACTGAGTACCATGCCGGAGGTCGTGTGTTCGATTCCCACCCAGGACAAATGTTTATGTGATGAGCACGATCATTTTTCTGTGCCTGGGTGTAATTTATCTATAATATGTATGTATTTAGAAATATATAAGTATGTTTATCAGTTGTCTAGTACCCATAACACAAGCTCTGCTCAGCTTGGGACTAGATGGCGTTGTGTGATAGTTGTGGAATATTATTATTAAATGTTATATTTACGTCCTACATTACCCAATTTCCGTCAAGCTTACGTTACGTTACCAACCCGATCTGCTAACATAATAAGACGCTACTCTCGAAAGCCGTCAACTCGCGACTGGCAAAGTGCTCGAACAAATAAATAACTTTCTCTTTTGTAGGGACTTTATAACGGCCCCGGGATGCCATAAAAACATGTGGTTTGGTTACGATAAAGAGCCCATTGTGGGCTTTTCGTTCACTCCCCATGGCGTAACACGGTTTCAAAATAGAGGGGCTGAATTTTTTTCTTTATTCTTCGTCTTGTTAGTGTTTTATTTCTGATCAAATTAAGAATGAAGACGTCGAATTATTTGTAATGTAGAATTCATTTGCAAAGGTATGTTTTATTACTTGGTGAAGTCATCCAATGAGTCCTCCCACCCAGGGCAGGACTGGAGGGACTGTCAGACTTGAACTGACTAAAATCCTCGGTGTCTTTCAATTGCCCTTTACGTTCCGGGGCCACGGTTACCTGAAAAAACGGTTCTGCAACCCTGGCAGGCTTTCTAAGGAGAACCCACGACGGCAACGTCGACCTGGGCATGGTCCATAATCGGACGGCGAGTTGCCCATTACTCGCCGTCCGCATGCCCAATTTGCATAATATGTTACGGCTATTAACCGAAGTGCGGCTGTGCTGCGGTGTGCAGCACTTCGTATAATATAATTATAAATGATTATTATCATCCACTTACCCGTTTCTCGACTATATTGAGATCGGTGTTCAGTTTCACTTTTTTTAATTGAACCTGTGAACAAAATAAAAGTATCAGTAAGAATATAAAATGTAATTATGTGTAAATGTGTTTTTGCAGCAACAGCACCGTAGCAATGCTACGCAAGCTACGGCGTAGCAGTGTTGCGTTTGCTACGACGTAGCAGTGTTTGGTTTGCTACGGCGTAGCTGTGTTTGGTTTGCTACGGCGTAGCAGTCTTGGTTTGCTACGGCGCGGCGGCGTAGCACTACTCTCGTATGATGAATTTATTATACCTACTGATAATATATAACGTAACACAGGTCATTATGCATTTTGTTAAGCAAAAAAATAATAATAATTGAGTCGTGAATTTGTAGCGAATAAAACAATAAATACTCGTAGTTTAATTTATTTCTAGAAAAATGTGTTGTTGAAAATGCTAATACATTATATTATTTACATTTTAAATTATACATTTACAAGATCTACTTTTTAAATAACCTTTGTAAACACCTATAATTTTTATCATAATCATCAAGAAAGATAAACATCTGTTGAACACTTGTCTAAAAAAACTGTCAACGTCAAAACTACATTTCACGTTGCTATAAGAGTCGTTTTGCAGTTACACTTTTTTTTTGACAATGAGTGTTCAATAGATGTTTATGGTGGCTTGTCAATTTTTTTTTAAAGTAACAAACATTCATCTATCTATTTTGACAATCTTTTTTCATTTATAAATAGAAGTAAAGTCACATATTTACAGGGTGATATTATTCTATTTTTTTGATAGAAAGAATCTCCAATTTTCGTACCGAAATACTTATTCTATAGAAAGATTGAAGTCTGTGGCGCGTTTAAGGAATATTGCGCTTTTTTCCTTGATTTGTGAATTGAATTATTGTGTATTGGATTTATTTGAGGAATTCTCTCGTTTCTCTTTTATTGTTGTTACTTTTACAAGAGTGGGTTGTGCTGTGACATTGTGAGGAGAGATATAATAATGGATCAGATGATAATAAATTATTATATAAGTTATATTTTAATACTAATTTTATCAAAAAGTACATTTTTTAAAGCCTCACAAGAATTTTTTTAAATTTTTACTGTATCTGTCAAATGTAAACAGCCAGACCCGCAAAAAGAACTCGTAGATTAAACAATTATTTGTTCTATGCGAGAATCGAACACGCAGCGAGGCACTCAATGGCATAGCCACTGCGCCAACCGTGCTATCAAAAATGATATTGTAAGATAGTTTGTAAAATAATAATTAGGAGTTTCCTGCCCATATTCTCTTCATAAGAAAATACCTTTGTGAATGGTAGAATAAAATAAATTATATCCTCCCTCACCGGGGAGCATTCGCGTGTAATGTAACATTATAGATTCGCCTTTGAGCATTATATTACAATACTACCTTCCTTTCGGTTCGGTACCTCCCTGACTTATATCAACGTCCAATGCAGTTGACACTTTTTTTACCGACTTCAAAAAAAGGAGGTTATTTAAACAAGTATTCAATGGACGTTAACATTTTTGTACTAAGACCGTTTACATTTACTAACGTTAAAACACAAGAATCAAGAAATGAGATGTGAAAGTGATATTCTGATGTCGCGTCGTCCGAGCCAGTGAAGCATGGTGTTAGTCATTCATAAGTTATGTGGGCCCGGCCGTAACATCATGATAACATTATAAAAAAGTGCTGGAATATACGCGTAGCAGCGCTGTGCGACTAGTGATGTGAATGCACGGTCCAATCGATTCATCATAAGTCAATTTTAAGCTTACGATGTATTGATTTGACTGCGTTGGTTCTTATTTTTTGTACCATCAGTCATTTTTATCGTCAGTCGTTTGTCGTAAAGTTGTCGTAAACGTAGAGGACCAAAACCTGCCGGGGTCGCAGGACTGTCTCATCAGGCAACCGTGACCCTGGAACCTAAATGGCTATTAAATTATCACCTTGGGTTTTGTCTTGCAGTCCTTACCGTCTCACCCTGGGACTCATTTGATGATTTAACAAAAAAAAAATCATTTAAATACACGTGTCGCGGGTTCGATCCTCGAACGGAACAGATATTTGTACGATCTACAAGTGGATGTTCCGGTTCTGACTGTTTGTGTTTGTGACTGTGACCAATGTTTGTAAACGCACCCATGATCTTCGCCCACGATACAGGAAAAATTCTAATTGTGGGATAAGGTTTTTTTAAAATAGAAAAGAAAAAAATGTAACCGCCTTCAAAAACAACCACAAAAAAGTGAAAAATAATCTACAAAATAACTTTTCTTTCGGAAGTCGGTGCCTTTGTTTTTTTTTTCTATTCATTGTCTTTTTAGCCACCGACTTCCGAAAGAAAAGTTATTTTGTAGATTATTTTTCACTTTTTTGTGGTTGTTTTTGAAGGCGGTTACATTTTTTTTTGAAAAAGTTTTTATTTTACTCTTTTTAGTTTAAATATTCAACCCTAATTCTTGTCAAGAACATTATTCTCTTACATGTGAACTAGAATTTTGTAATCCTTCGCACCGGTAATTCCATCGCTCATGTACACAATATGATAATAAAATTCCATATCTCAAAAATTACTGAACCGATTTTGATGAAACTTGCAGCATTCTCTAAGTTAAATAATACCTAGTACAACAAAAAAAGAATTACTTAAATCGGACTTGTTGTTCCGGAGATATGCGAACACAAAGTAAATCAATCGATGCCTACTCCTTACTCTTAAAGAGTTGTACCTTACATCATCAGGTCATCCACCTGAGATGATGATTATCAGATGCAAATATATGAAACAAACAGCAAACAGCTTTAGAAAATATATGAAAATGGTACTATGTGCCTATAAAATTTGAAGGTTGCCCTCGATTTCCCTGGGATCCCATCATCAGATCCTGACCTGATGATCATGGGACCAATGGGAAAGTATACCCTTTCAAACAAAAGAAAAATTTTCCAAATCGGTCCAGGCGTCTTCGAGAAATCGGGGACCATACATAAAAAAAAAAAAAAGATTCCGACGAATTGAGAACCTCCTCCTTTTTTTGAAGTCGGTTAAAAAGTAATTAAGACGTCGTCATCTGCCTAGCCTTTTCCCAACTACATATATTGGGGTCGGCTTCCAGTCAAACCAGATGCAGCTGGATATCCGTATTTTACATGGAGCGACTGCCTGTCGGACCTCCACAACCCAGTAACTGAGTAATACGTTACCCCAGGGTAAGACTGGTTAAAAATAATTTAGACGTTAGTACTGAGAAAAATAGAGGAAATGTGTATAAGACGATGACGCGAGGTATGATGGAAAATCACACACTTTAGGCAAACTTAACACAATACTAACGTAGCGCAAGCGCAAACAGGACGCCATTTGTTAATGGCCGCTTGCAATTGACGCCCTGATGGCGCTTGCGCTACGTTAGTATTGTGTTAAGAATACCTAAAGAGTGTGTGTCCCCATTATACCTTGCGTCCCCATCTTATACATTGTTCCCCTAATAACCATTATACTTAGTTGCCATTCCGGCACGAATTGCTTGAATAGAAAATACTAAGTGCTTCCAAACATTTTCCGTCATAAAAACGGTAAAAGAGTGCTTTTATTTCTATTTTCTTGTAATAATCTAAATTTAACTACCGCCATTGTCAGTCCATTATGCTTAGCATAATATAAACTAATGAATATTTGCTAATCACTATAACAATATTGAATATAACGTTAACAATGTAAAAAGACTATTACGGTAATTAATAGTAAAAAGGCGTGGTTAAGGTACGGCGAGTTTTTACATAATTATGTGATTAGAGAAGAGGATTATAGAATTAATATAATAAACGTACACGCTTTGTTTACTATGTTGTTTGATAAGTGATAAAGGTTTTAAAAGTATAGTACCCATAACACACGCTCTGCTTAGCTTGGGACTAGATGGCGTTGTGTGATAGTTGTGGAATATAATATTATTATACTAGCGGCCCGTCCCGGCTTCGCACGGGTGGACATGATGATTTTAGTCCTCTAAAACCTGGCGCTGACAAACACAACAAAAAAAGAAGTAGCCGAATCGGTTCAGCCGTTTTCGAGTTATGAGCTTAGAAACACATTTTGCGATCCATTTTTATATTATAGAGAAGATAGAAGAAGAAGATTATAATTATTATAGTAAGGCTTTATCACCTTTTCCTTGTGGTAAAACAATGGTTTTACCACAAGAAAAAGGCGATAAAGCCTGACTTCCTGTTCCTTCATTTGCCCTCTGCATTCCAGGGTTAAATTTACAGATGGTCTCGCGGCTTCGGCATGAGGGTTCATAGCCCTATGGCTCAAAACTAAAAGGCCTAGTCGTCAATATTACATAGTATTTCAACATAGTAAAAATACAATTGCTATTTTGTTTTAGGTACCTGCAACTGATGCATGTATGATCAAGGTACGTGGTAAAACGAGTCCGTATGTATCTTAGCACATCGAGATCTGTAGCTAATGCTAACTCAACTCACAAGAAAGCCGTGGTTTTATGTTTGTGTGAAAAGGCGCTGATCACCAGGATCATTCGCTTGTAATGTAACAGTATAGATTCGACTTTGAGCATTACATTACAATACTACCTCCCTGACTGACGAGCATTCGCGTACATTTAGTGTAGATTTGATACAAGGTGCGCATTGGGATGCTCGATTGTCTTCCCTCACTGATGATATGTTCGACTCTGTAACGTTACATTACAGGTGAATGTTCGCAGTGAGGGAGCGCGTTAATCATCAATTTATGCACAAACATTAAATAATTTTTAATATTTATACGTAATAACGCCTAAGTCGCGATTTATAAAGCTTTTTTCTGTGTAATGTAAAGATTTAGTGCGGTCAGAATTTGAAAATGCGACCTCCTGATTGTGTACATTAGACGTTCTTGCCAACCGAGCTATCGCGGTCTTACTCACAAACGTTAAAAATCAACACAGTTATGGAAATATACTAAATCCAACCCATCCAAAGACACATCACTAGTGACATTTTTCGCACCCCACTAAGTGATTCACGATAAAAAGCCTGCGTTACGTGAACGCCTGTTTCTTAGGCGTATGGATATGACGCATATAATTCAACCTGCGGGAGGGCCGGGCCTATGATATTTTTCTATTGGATTTTTATGGATTTAGGGTGCATTCTCACACATCAGTCACCGTCAAGTCAGAGTGTACTACGCTAGTGCGACAAACGGAAGTGCGATGAACGCTTGTGCGACAAAACTGTACTGCGACACACGCTTCGAATGCACGCTTGTGCAACACACTAATGCCTTTGTCAAACTGACAGACGAACCGAATGCGTGGCGTAGCGTTTTTGTTTGTAATGTATGGAATTGTTTGAAGCCTTTCACATGGAGTATCGGATCGCTTTCGCATTTTTATATGACATGATTCGGTTCGGTTCGCTATCGCCTGTCTGTTTGACAAAGGCCTGAAGGTCGACACCACGCTGGTGACAAAATGATTTTGTCCTGTCTCCAATCAAAATGGTAGTACGTGCTGTGGGTTCCTGGCACTAATCTATGCCTGTATACGTAAGATTTTAAGAATCTACACTGGGGTTCCTGATTAAATTAGATTTTTATGTTGACGACTCACGCCAACGGCCCGGTTAAAAAAAAAATGTTTCCATACTCCTAGAATTTTGTTGATCCCACACATCAGTCTGACTGGTGTTTGTAGAAACGTATACAAACCTTCACCGAACCGTTTACGCCGTCAACGTTGAAGGTCAACTGATGTGTGAGAATGCACCTTTAATTATACGAAAATTTTTATTGTACTCAAGGGAGAGATAAAATACTCTATCATAACGGCTCACACACTAACACATATACATAAGGGGTCATAACCAGTATCTTTATTTTTTATTTATTTATCTTATAATATTAATCTTACCTATATCTTTTAATTAATTGTTTTAACTACTCGTAAAAATAGTGTAGTTATCTAATACCCCTTTTTTATCGCCGTAAAATCATCTAATAAGTCCTCTCGCACGGGAGAGGAGAGGACTGTCATCTCGTACTCCGGTATTCCTCCAATAGCCCTTTACGTTCCAGGTCACGGCATCCTAATAAGACAGTCTCGTGACTATTAGACAGTCCTGTGATCTATCTAGTACCTTAAGGTACTATTTATTCAAAAAATATCAGAATACGACACGTCATACTAATCACCAAAACCAGGAAACATAAAACGCATTAGACGCGAATATTCCTTTAATAAAGCAAGTTATTCACGACCGCTACAAAATGATGTACCTACGTATAGCAAGCTGAAATTTTAATGAGAGCCTCAGGGCATATGGACCGGCGTTAAGTACCTTGCACATCAGTTCTGCTGGCGTTAATATAGAAGCACCTCGATAAACAAAGTAGTTATTAGATTTTCGAACAGTAAACTCTTGTCTGTTTTAGTTTACCATATTAATTTATGTTCATTTCAGTAGGTATCACTTTTTTATCCGTTGTTTTTATTATTTTTTGTTTCTGTTTCCTTATTGCACTGAATAAATATTTAATATATCTAACTATCATATCTTTTCACTTGCTACTACGCGTCCTGTATGATTTCCAATTAACCCTTTGTGGTTGGTTTTTGATAAATCTTGAAATATAAGTTTTATCAATTTTGTCGACAAGTCTACCCCCTTTTTACGTGCTAAAATCATCAAATGAGTCTTCCCATTCAAGGCGGGACAGGAGGGACTATCAGACTTGTACTGACTAAAATCCACGGTGTCCTTCAATAGCGCTTTACGTTCCGGAGTCACGGTGGCATGTTAGTCCCGCGACCCCGGCAGGCTTTGGCCCTATAAAGGGCCCCGTCAGATGGCTGACAGCTCTTTGAGGCGTGCGTGGAACACGACGCTCCGTCGACCCGGGTGTGGTCCATGATCGGACGGCGAGTCACCCATGCCCGTTCTTCCTGCATGCCCGGTACCGCCCGCATGCCCGATAGCTTAGACATAATATGTCACTTTTTATCAGTAAAATATGTATAGCCTCCCTAACAAATACTCATCTGGATGCTGAAATTATAACATTTTGGTGCGCATTCGATCGGGCCGTTTTTCTCGCTTCACTCGTTGGTAGATTATCTTTTAATTACTCCCTACGTCTGCCTTTATCATATTAAATACGTCATCATTATCAGTTTCCCTTAATGCTATCAATCAGTGATTTATGGATTTGTTTTAATTATTTGTTGGATAATAATTATCATGTCGTTGTTTATTTTTTAATGGCCTATTTACAATTGTTTCACTATTGAACAAATTAGGAAAGAAAACATACTAGGCAAGTGTGTTAACTAGGCAATAGACACAGCATGCAAAAATATATTGCATAAAACAAATAGAATTATTAAAATTATATAAATCACACATATTATGACACAATTTTGAATAGATACTAACTTAGAATAATTTTTGGTAATACGATGGTGAATTAATTACATTATTTGGTGGACTTAACGTTTCAATTTTTGATGTGAAGTACAAGTTGTTACATTAAATGTCAATATTTTCATCACTATTATTAGGAAGTTTACATGGTCTGCGAAAACCCTTTATATGTATACTGAGCCCTACTATAAACGCGAAAGGCTTCAAGTCTGGGACTGATTCGCTATCTATTTCTTTAAAGCTATTGTCAAACAGACAGGCGAAGCGAATGCGATCCGAAGCATTTTTATTTGTAATGTATGGAATTGTTTGAATTCAGTCACATAAAAAAGCGAAAGCGACCCGATAGTCTATGTGACTCTTCAAACAATTCCATACATTACAAACAAAAACGCTTCGCTTCGCGTTCGCCACGCCTGTCTGTTTGACAATAGCTTTAGGGATTAAGGCGTGATCATTCGTAGGTACAAGTTATGTGTAAAAAAAAAAGCAGTGTAGAGTGAATGAATCCTAGATAATAACACTACATAATATATTACAGTAAAAGATATAAAAAAAAATCCCCATGCCCTTTTCCAACAATGTATTTTTTTATTTAAAATTACGCTGCCAAACACTGGGAATTTTCAAATTCCCAAATTCATTTCATTCAAATCTCTCTAGTGGACTTAAACAAATATTTAAACTGACATACACAAGCCAGACCCATATACTAAATAATATTAGTTCCATACGAGAATCGAACCCTAGACACGCTGTGCAACAGTCGATCGTTTAGCCACTGCACCAACTGCCCTCAATTTTTACCGTCTTTCACTGACGTGCCATTTTTGGCTTGACTTGTTGTTTTCATAAACAAACCATGCCTAATACCTAAGACTTCGAACACAATAAGGCTGTCTACACATAGTAGTATAAACTTCAAGCTATATGATAGTATGGACACGAACGGACTCCTGCGAGGTCTGCTCGGCAGCAAGTGTGTACCCAGTCTTATGAATATGCATGAAGATGCTCATACCGTGCCTGATGCGGGGTGAACCAGGGGCCGGCTGGGTAGGGGGGGGGGGGAGGGGTAGTCTGATAGACGTTATTAGTAAACAGATATTGTGGGATATTCTCAAGATGACATAAATATGAGAGCTATTATGATAGTTAGTCTTAAAGAGATATCTGCCACTGCGCATTATCCAAAGCCGTTTATATTTTCGGTGAGGTTTTGACCGAACATTAAGGCCAGGTTTCCATTATAAAAGTTACTTGTACAAGTTGCAAATTGCAATTAAAACCTGCATTACAAGTTACAACTTAAACACTAACATGTAGACTTTTTTTAATTTGAGCAACTTGTATACACATTTGACATCATACTTGTATGCAAGATTTACCTAACAGAAACGGGTCTTAGGAGCTTGTATGTCTAACGACATTTTGGATAAATTATTTTAATGAAACTTACAATCAGAAGTTTGTAGAAAAAAATTTGGAAATGTCTTATTTAAATAAAGATTATGGAAATTAATTTGTATATTTTTTTTTAAATTAGCTTTACCACCGTACATGAGTGAATTACTAGTACATTATTTCAAGCAGATCAGAGTACAAACCGAATTATCAAGTTCGAAAGTATCGCATGTGAAGCCGCGGACAAAACTAAGTTTATATAGTATGTATTAAATGTTATTGTCCGAAATATTTTCATCATAGTCCATGTCTTCCTCAATCAATTATATAAAAAGCTCCATTTTTCCAAAGAGCAAGTCACCATTTCTCTAAGAAATCAAAAATATGTTTACGTTTCATTTCATTTATATCAATTCATTTCTGTCGCAGGACAAAAAGTGAAATAGTCGCGCGGGACAATAGTTTGGTGTCGACGTCGGTGGGCGAGCCTCGTCAAACTTGCGAGCTAGTGATGTACCCAGTTATCGACTAATTGGTTTCTTGAGATTTTATTTTTCTACTATGTTGATCAACCGTGATATAGTGGTTGCTATTGAATGTGAGAGATGGTTTGCTAAAGTGTTACTGGATAATTTCATCTGTTGATGAGCTTGCCCCACATCAAATCCTGACTAATATATTATTATAAATAATTGCAATAGTAAGTTTGTTTATTACTTTTCATAAACTACTGAATAGATCATCCTTAAAATAATGTCCCTTTTGTCCCGAAAAATTTAATGTTCCTTCTCTAAGAAAATAACAGTAACGCTTATATGATAATAATAGATGGCGCAACATGTACGATACGATTTGATTGCCAAATTCTAAATTAATGCAAGAGAAATCATAGCGTAGGTACTCGTCAAAGTAAGTAAAATATAAATTTCGAAATGCGATTGAAAAATATGTTACTCTTACTGTTTCCTAGGAAAACAACAGTAGCGTTCATATGATAATAGATGGCGCCACGTGTAGGATTTGAATTTATTGCCAAATTCTAAATTAATGCGAGTGAAACCGTAGCGTAGGTAAAAGCTAGTAAAATACATTTTGAAATGGGGTTGAAAAATATGTTACTCTTCTCTCATCATCATCATCATCATCTCAGCCGTAGGACGTCCACTGCTGAACATAGGCCTCCCCTTTTGATTTCCACTTATACCGGTTGGAAGCGACCTGCATCCAGCGTCTTCCGGCGACCTTTATAAGGTCGTCTGTCCACCTTGCTGGTGGACGTCCTACGCTGCGCTTGCTAGTCCGTGGTCTCCACTCTAGTACTTTTCGACCCCATCGGCCATCTGCTCTGCGAGCAATATGGCCTGCCCATTGCCACTTCAGCTTGCTAATCCGGTGGGCTATATCGGTGACTTTAGTTCGTCTACGGATCTCCTCATTTCGGATTCGATCACGTAGAGAAACACCTAGCATAGCCCTCTCCATAGCTCGTTGAGCGACTTTGAGCTTTGAGATGAGGCCGATAGTGAAAGACCACGTTTCGGTGCCGTAACTCATCACTGGTAACACACATTGGTTGAAGACTTTCGTCTTGAGGCACTGAGGTATGTCGGACGAAAAGACGTTGCGTAGTTTCCCGAACGCTGCCCAACCGAGTTGGATTCGGCGGTTGACCTCTTTCTCGAAGTTGGACCTACCTAACTGGACTACTTGTCCTAAGTAGATATATGAGTCAACAACTTCGAGTACCGAGTTTCCAACAGAGACTGGGGTGGGCACAACATTGGCATTTGACATAATTTTCGTCTTGTCCATGTTCATTTTCAAGCCCACTCGTTGTGAAACTCGGTCGAGGCCATCGAGCATCATGCTGAGTTCCTCCATCGACTTTGCCATGACTACGATGTCGTCGGCAAACCGAAGGTGAGTGATGTATTCGCCGTTGATGTTGATGCCAAGTCCTTGCCATTCCAGGAGCTTGAAGGCGTCTTCCATTGCGGCAGTAAACAGTTTCGGGGAGATAACGTCCCCCTGTCTTACGCCTCTTCTCAATGGAATCGCCTTCGTGCTCTGCTCCTGTACTCGGACCGACATGGTGGCGTTATTATACAAGCACTTCAACACCTCGATGTACCGATAGTCAATACGGCATCGCTGGAGTGACTCAAGTACCGCCCATGTTTCCACCGAATCGAAGGCTTTCTCATAGTCCACAAACGCTAAGCATAATGGCAAGTTATACTCTTCGGTCTTCTGTATAACTTGCCGCAGCGTATGGATGTGGTCTATGGTACTATAGCCTCTTCGGAAACCGGCTTGTTCGGGAGGCTGGAAGTCATCAAGTCTGTGTTCGAGACGACTCTTCTCTAACCCTGCAGAAAAAACAATGTGATGTTATGATGGACTTCTGCTTATAACTGCGTAATTTTCTATAAATTGTTTACCGAAGATTACAAATATGCGTTTCCTTTGCGCAAAAATTCAGCGCTGCGCTTATTTTATGGTGCCATAGAATTATGCTGAAGGACGTTTATTTAGCCTTTGATACTTTTTTAGAGCAAAAATTAAATAGAAACATTAAATCAATTTAATCCTTTAACTTTCCTTAAACACTTTAATATTCTCTTCTATCGATAAAATAGCTGTTATACGAAGAGAGTGTTGTCGCAACACTATTCGACTTGTTGTGTCGCCTTCACAGACGCTCGTATGAATTGCCTGTCGCCTCTTTCCGACCGTGTTTCTTTGCCATTTGAGTTCAACATCACCATTATATGAACATGGATAAGAAATGGTGTTTGGACAATGTTACCGAGTTAATTGATTGCGTGGAATATTTACAATTTGGAAGGTAGGATTAGTAGTTTTGTTATATTTACGTAATCTATACATCTATACATGTAAATAAAATGGGGAGTGTCTGTTTGTAATATTGAAATAACCGTTTCTTACTACATGCATACGAATATATAGCGGTATACATATATACACTAAAATAACATTTTTACAATTTTTGTCTGTCTGTCTGTCTTTTTATCTGTCTGTTTGTATGACTACTCTCTGAAATGGCTGGACCGATTTTGACAGGACTTCTATTAGCAGGGAGCTGTTGTAATCAGGTTTTATTTTAGAAAAATTACTATGCTTAAAAAAATACGTTGTTGAGTTCCGACATCCACGCGAACGAATTCGTGGGCACAGCTAGTACTATCTATAAGTGAAACTTGAACGTGTTACAAAGTGTGTGTTAGAGGAACCAAAAACTTACTTTAGTCAAGTACAGCTGAGAGATTCCAGCAGAGTAATTCCAGTGTTCCAGGGAACGAGACGGAGCTGGATGACTTTTATAGCCCTGTCTCTTTTCTACACTGGAATAACTCTCTCTTTAAGACGTCAGGATACGCCACCTGTTACCATTTCTCTAGGGAAAATGGTCTAGTATTTAAAAAAATATATATTTGTTATCTTTTTCATAAGCAGCTATTTAAAACGTACTTAACATACTTTCTTTTTAGGAATTGTTGTTAGTATAGTTGAATGATAGTTAACACACAAATCTATATGAATAAGCTGCATCATATTTTCAGCCTATTGTAATCGACTGCTGGATATAGGTCTTCCCGAAGAAGCGCCACAGCGCACGATCTCCTTCTTTTTCCATCCAGCCACTACCAGCTACCTCCTTCATCGGTCCATCTTGCAGGAGGACGTCTCCTCCTTACTTAATAAATAAGCTTAATTTGTCCATATCGTTTCTTATCCTAGTGTCTATTGTCGGAGAGTTCACCGTACTATTGTCCGCCGCTTGAAAGAAGTTACCTACTATAAATGAAGTGTTTTTTTATTTTTTTTTAGTACTTCCTAACAACTGGTACTTGCCGCCGTAAAGTTACATTCTAGTGGAGTTCTGTTTATTCTTCTATAATAAGTGAAGGAATATTCATCTGTTGTTGTATTATTTATTTAGACTCGTTGCTTGCAAGCGACAGCCGAGTATGCGGACTTTTTTTCCTGTGTAAAATAATCAAATGAGTCCTCCCACCCAGCAGGGCAGGAGGGACTGTCAGACTTGTACTTACTAAAATTGACAGTGCCCTTCAATAGCCCTTTACGTGTCGGGGTCACGGTAGCTGTTTAGTCCAGCGACGAGTATGCGGACTTAGGTTCGATTTTTCAGGTTGGGCAGTATTATTTGGTTTTTCACTAGAAATTTTCGCAGAGGTCTACCTAGTGTAACGTCCATTGCATATTGCACTAAAAGCCATGACAGAGGATTTTGGGTTTCCCAGAGGCGGCTTAGCTAACGCTCACACTAGAAGCGGGTGGCCACATCGACAAACAAATCCAGAATTCATATTAGAAAAAATCATATTGATGAAAATCTTCAATAACATTTGACCGGCTTGGGAATCAATCCCAATCTACTGATTTAATGACGGGGCCTCCGTAGAGGGCCAAAGCCTGCCGGGGTCACGGGACTAACGGGTAACCGTGGCCCCGGAAGTTAAAGGGCTATTGAAGGACACCGTGGATTTTAGTCAGTACAAGTCTCACAGTCCCTCCTGCCCTGGAAGGACTCATTTGATGATATTATCACAAAAAAAAACGATTAATCTAATCAAATCAACAAGAGATATCCTCACAGATTTAAGTGGACCTGTCCAGTTTACACATAAAATTTTCCTAATCATCATCGTCACATTACCGTCGATAGCTTTACAGCGCTTTGCATAATTTTGTTTGTGTCATCATACCGAGGTCGACGGCCTCGTCATAATCGGGAACGCGCCAGACATCGACTCCGCATATTTCAGAATCGAGTACTCGAATGTACTCGATAATCCATTCCGTGTGTGCATTATTTTGCATGGGAACTTTAATGATACTGTCTTGACTGTGGACTTGAAGTTTGCGTGCGTCTAAATAAAATGTTAGAGAGAATTGTGTAAAAAAATATATGGTAGGAATACACTACTTTTCAAATCAAATCAAATCAAATAATTTATTTGCATAATACAGGTATAAAAGATGTTACAAACAGTTATAGAGTGCACTGTATCATTACCTAATTAGATGTGCAAATATTTATATAATCTTTAGGCAATCTGATTTTTCTAATAACATTACTTAATATTACAAAATTATAAAATTATCCTGCTCGAAAAGAAAAGCTAATTATAACATATTAGTTTATTTAGTGTCAGAGCTATACACATGTCAAAGGATAAAAAAAAGAATATGTAGAATGTCAAGAGAGTTACAATTATTCATGTCGTGGTCAATAAATTAAATTAATCATTAAATACATTAAAAGTATAACATTAGTTAACATAAAGATTAGGTACATAAAAGTTATTAATGCATGTCACACTACTTGTTAGTGTAAGTATCTGTCTATATCTTTATCCTGTAAGTACTCCTTGACGCTATAATAACATTTATTTATTAGGAGTTTGTGTATCTTCGACTTGAATTGGTTAACGGGTAAAGTTTTGACAAAATCGGGCAGCTTGTTATAAATTAAAGATGCCATGCAGAGAATACTTTTATTAATTAGTGCTGTTTTCCCATAAGGTATTTCAATTTCTAGTCTTTTTTTGTCACGTAATTGTCTATAGTTGCTTTTAAAAGCAGTCTTAAAATAGTTGGGATTTGATTTCACAAAAATGTTAAGTTCATAAATGTATAACGAAGGGAATGTCAGAATTTTTAATGTTTTAAAATATGGTTGACAGCTAGTAGTATTGTCCACATTACATATAGCTCTTATGCATTTCTTTTGAGCTTTAAATACATCTTCCTTATCGACTGAGCTACCCCAAGATATAATACCATATCTTAGAATAGGTGCAACAAGTCCATGATATGCAGCTAATAGAGCTTCTTTATTGACAATTTTTGACAGTTTGTAAAGAGCAAATGAGGATTGATTAATTCTTTTGCATACATTTTCGACATGTGTTTTCCATGACAGTTTATTGTCTATTGTTATTCCCAGAAACTTTGTACCTGTCACGGGATGTACAGTTTTGCCTTGGTAACCAACGTTTATATTCAACGGTTGATTTCTTTGGTGAAATGAATAATTTTCGTTTTTTCCATATTTATTTTTAGATTATTTTCGTTTAACCAATGTATAATCGTATTTAATGTTTGGTTAACTATATGCTCATAATCCTTCTCCTTTTCACCCTTTATTATAACCGTACTATCATCTGCAAACAAAACCATTGGTTGATTTATATGGTTAGGAAGATCATTGATATATATCAAGAATAATAAAGGCCCAAGAACACTTCCTTGTGGGACTCCAAATTTTATAGTTTTTGTGTCCGATTTATGCTTGATCTCGGTTCGTGTTTTCTGACATATTTGTGTTATTTCTACTATTTGCTTTCTATTGTGCAGGTATGAAGAAATGAGATCTAACGCTTTGCCCCTTATGCCATACATGCTTAATTTTTGTAAAAGTATCTTATGATCGACTCGGTCGAATGCTTTGCTCATGTCCATAAAGATGGCACATGTTGGTATTTTTTTGTCCATGGCTATCAAAATTGTTTTCAGTACGTCATAAAGGGCCATATTTATTGATTTCCCTTTACGAAAGCCTTTCTGTTCGTCTACCAAAATATTAAATTTTTCTAAATAGCTATAGAGTCGACTATATATAATTTTTTCAAATATTTTTGAAAAAATGGGAATCAATGCTATGGGCCTATAGTTTCCCATTTTCCGTTTATCATCTTTTTTGTGTAGTGGAGTGACAATGGACGTTTTAAGTTTTTCGGGGTATATTCCGTTAGAAATGCATAGGTTAATTATGTGACATAAATGAGCAGAAATATCCGTGGTAACATATTTTATTACTTTGGTACAGACACCATCATGGCCGACGCTATGGGTATTTTTCAGTTGCATTATTTCTCTGCCTACTTCAAAAGGTGTTGTGGGAGTGAGATAAATTGAATTAGTATTAGTGTTGATTTTATGATTGCATGGTTGGGTTCTGTTTTGTCTATCATTTCTTCTATTATTTATTTGATCTGATTCTGAAGCTTGGTTAATGAAAAAATCGTTAAAATTATTCGCAATGGATTTAGGATCTGTAATTTTTATGTCATCTTTAAATATTTCCGTAATAGGCTCTTTAGGGAAGTTAAGTTTAGACTTGTTTATAATTGACCATGTCGCTTTTGCTTTGTTTTGTGATGTATTTATGTAGTAATTGTTCTGTGATTTCTGTGTTAGTGATATTACTTTCTTAAATCTAGCTGCGTACTGCTTGAATCTATTTTTATTTATTAGTGTTGGATGTGTTCTATACTGCCATAGCATTTTCCTTTTCATTCTACTACAACTTTTAAGTCCCTTAGATAACCATTTAGATTTTTTAGTTACCGATTTCGTTATAATTTTGTAAGGGAAACATAGATTATAAAAACATACAAAAAGGTCAAGGAAATAATTATAAGCTTCGTTCGCATCATTTGTATTGTAAATTTCATTAAATGATAGGCTGTTTATGCATTTTTTAAATTTGATTAGGTTTTCAGTACTATAGTCCCGTCTTCTAATACGCCACGATTTTATCACGCAAGTTTTTTTGACGGGGCATTGTAGCAGTTGAGCAGTATGATCGGACATGCCAAACTCAATTATTTCACTTTTGCATCTACGAATGTTGTGTGCAAAATTGTCAATACAAGACATACTGCTGAGCCTCGTGGGATTTCTAATTTCTAATTTTAAATTGTGACTTTCCAAAAGATATTCAAAGTCTAGAGCATGGCGGTTTCGTTTAAGTATATTTATGTTAAAATCACCGCAAAGAACAATTTTCTTGTTAGAATTGTCACATATCTGGCGTAATAGTTTCTCTAAATTATCGTAAAATAGATTTATGCATGAATTTGGCACTCTGTATATACAAACTATTATGAGTTCATGTTCAGTTAGTTCTATGGCACTACATTCTAAGACGCCTTTAATAGAACATTGATTAGTGTCAAGTGACGTGAATTCATGTCCAATTCTAGTTAGTATACACGCCCCTCCCCTTTTGACGTCTCTAGAATAACTTGTTGCCAGACGAAAATTTGGTATGTCAAGTATTTTTTCCTGCTCGGTTGTCATAAAGTGTTCGGTTATGCAGATAATGTCTATGGGTTTATTATTTTGTGCTAATTCCTCTAAATGTACCGTCAAAATATCCGATTTGTTTATGAGGCCTGCTATGTTTTGGTGGAGTATACGTATATTATTGTAGAAGAAAAAACTGTGGTTCTTGCGCATTTGCGTCACTGGTCAAGTCATCAGAAAATAATTCAATGTCAATTTTAATTCTATTCATAATGTCCCTAAATATGCATTTTATTCCATTTTTATTTAATCTGCCTGATATATTCGAAAACATGTCAAATGTTAATCCATGGTTGGAGTCAAAAATATACACATAATTATTATTTTGGACATCCAAACAGAGAAGGTTATTAAACATTTCAATCTTATAATTATAGATAGGTGCCCCACAGACATATGTGGGTAAGCATATTATTATGTTAGTGTGTGTTACATTCATTAAACTTTCTCTTATTAGTTTTACTAGGTCAATAAAGTTATCGTTGGCTTTGATGTCAGTCTCCCCTAATACAATTATACAGTAATCAGTCATTGTAAAATGTTCTATCTTTGATGGTATACTCGCTAATAATGTTTTGAGATTTGAATTCGGTGAAGTATAACTACAATAGTCAAATACCGTTGCAAAATTTTCTTCAATAGCTTGTAGCATGCCTGGTTGAGTATAATTGCTGAGCACGCAGAGTTTTCTAGTCTTGGTATCCTCTCTTATAATTTTCTTAAAGTGTTGCTTATTCATTTGCGTCGGATTCGTCGATTCGTTTGATGATAATTCTTTATAGGTAGGCATATTGTCTTTCACTTTATTTGGTGTATAGGTAACTAAGGTTTGAGTCTCTTTATTCTGCTTCTGTTTGTTAGTCACACACTCAATATAATGTGTTTGTTGTGCATGTGGAGAGATAATGCGTTGCAGGGATTTATC
Source organism: Agrotis clavis (assembly GCA_954870645.1). NCBI lineage: Eukaryota > Metazoa > Arthropoda > Insecta > Lepidoptera > Noctuidae > Agrotis > Agrotis clavis. Next base: position 2,473,110 of record OX940932.1, on the reverse strand, counting down.
TTTACGTATCGGAGTCGCACATTTTTTCTCAGGAGTTGAACATATTTTCTTAAAAGTGTTGGCAGTCTTAATCATATTTTGTAACTCTGTATGAAGACGAAAGTTCTCCATATTAAGGTCTTCTATTTCTTTATGCGCGCTTAATAACTGGTTCTTGAGATTTTTGTTTTCTTCGGTTAACTCACGCATGTCGTCAATTGTGTCGTGGAAACTATCTGGATTCTGGAATGCTCATCATTGTTGTATCGAGTATCGTTTTGTCGCTGTTATTAGTCAGGTCAGTAAGCGAGTTTGACCTGCCAGGTTTGCGGTAGGTAATGTTGTTTCTGCTGGAGTCCATTGTTACTTCAAGCGACCGGTAGCGCCCTCTGGTGCGAAATTATTAACAAATTAATTCTTGTAGCCGATCGTTAATTTGCATCTATGCGGTCCGAGCGCCAGTTTGTGAAGCAATTTGTAATTCCAGAATCTACAAAAAGAGGAGGCCAGTACTGAGATTCGAACTAGCAACCATTCGTGTAGTGCGTAAGAGTTGGCTTATATTCCTCCGAACCAACTGAGCTTAGCTAGAGCATTCGAATTTATGGATCACCTTGGGGTCCCAATATTTGAATGAAACAAAAAACGGTTGAAATGACTCATGCGATTGGTATTTTTTTCGCTGTCAAACACTGGTCACTTAGTTGTTATTTTTTATGTTAAAGGATTTTTTTTACACTTTTATGTATTTTTTGTCTTGTTTAGGAAAGTTTCTTGTAGAAATGTTATGATCATCATATATCATCGATTAACGACTATTATTAAGCTTTTGAGTTCTTTGTTTTGGTTCGCATTTTGGTGATGACTAAGATTATAATGGGTTTAATATTTTGTTTTCACATGTAATTTGCACTTCACAATAAATATCACTGTTTATAAGGGTTACTTCACTTAAAATCCTTTTATTATTTAGTGGTTTTTAATGTATTTTTCACTTTCTGAACGATTTCTTATTTTTTACACTTATCTTCATAGTTTGTGCATGCAACTCGTAGATAACACTCTCACTTAATTATTAGTCACTGTTTAGTCGTTTCAGTTAGTTTTATTTAGTTCTGCACACAATTAGTATTTTTAAAAGAGATATTTTACACGGATCGACTTTTTAGCGTTAAGCTTGGTTCAGCGCCATCTAGCGCTTTTGTTGAAATAAAGTGTTTCCGAAGTAAGTGAAAGCCAGAAAATTTGGAGTGCTAAGACAGGAAACCTCCACGTGCGCCCGTGGACTGGAGTTCCCTCTCGGATACGTCCGGGGGGAAGACCAGTTTTTCGGGCCGGTGCACCCTGGGATGCGGGCAAAAACTCTTCCTTAGGCACTGTGTGTCCACAGTATAAATATCTACAGTAGTGGCTCTCGGCCGCATGATAGAAATAAATACCTACAGCCGCGCGGTACGTAAACATGCGTTAGGGCTGTCCGACGCCCGTCTCCAGCATTTTAATTACATTTGCCTACTTTCTGTTTCTATATAATGTTGTGATTGTAAATATACTTTTCTTATATTTAAGTAAACAAATAAAATACTTTGTATATTGAAAAGGAAGTGTTCAATAAAAATGCGTGTTGTTTTTTATTAATAGATTTAATTTAAAAACAAATGTTTGTTTGAAAAACAAATTGTGCTTATAAATTTGCGACCGAAAAATATTTGCGCCTTGACTGACTCGTACGAAATGCTTTATTATTGAATTTTAAAGTATAATAAACTCGCATTCTAATAAAAAGCTTCTCGCATTCTAATAAAAAGCTTTCTTCTTTTTAAAATTAAATTCAGCGACTCAGTTTAAGTTAGTTCGCATAAGTATTTTGATGGGCAACTACGGAACCCTACACTGTGCGTGGCCCGACACGCACTTGGCCGGTTTTTCTAGTATTATTCATACACAAAACACAGATAATAAACTAATATTACTGTAGCGCCGCGGCCGTTACGTAAAACGCACCCGTGACGATATAACAAGGGTCTGATTACGTCGTCGTGTGGATTCGCGTCAACCGCTCCTTCAAGGTCAGTGCGCCGCTCGCGCTACCTCGTACAGCGCATCGCTCGCGCAGGCAGTCGGCCTAATGCTACTAACTCTTACGTTCCAAGATTCATGACTGTGTTAAAGTTTATGTAGTACACTGAATATACGTTGATTGTATACCGTACCGTAGGTAAATGAAGCTCACTGCTTCATTTCCGTGCCCGCCGACAATCCCACCGCGCCGTTACACCATGACTTTACTTTGAATAATACAAACTAACAAAACACACATGCACTGGAGTTTTAACACAAGAGTAAGTACCTACCGTATCATGATTCATTCAGAACCGCCTATAACTTAACTATTTAACTTGCCTCAGTAACTTTCCTTTACTTTATTCATTTTACTGTATTTATTAACCCAAATACCCTTTTTTTCGTGAGATAAAGGAAAATACATAACCATTAAAAAGTCACACATTATGTACCTACCTACTAGCACGGCTACTAGCTACTAGTAAGTAAAATTATTTTATAGTTAGTACTCACCTTTCAGAGGTTGCAGGTAATTTAAAAAAACTTATGTCTGGATGCGTTATTGTTGACGTTAAACACCCAAACACAGCACAATATTTTCTACTTGTCATATTTGCTAAAAAAAAACAACGCACCGTCCGTTCATCACTACGGTACGGCCGTGACTGTCTGCGCCTCGAGCGCGCCCCGACATCGAGGCGCGTAGGTATAGCTCGCGTTTCGTCCGTTTGTAGGGAGATCCAATACTGTTTATACTGTGGTGTGTCTAAGGGGTCTCTTTGCCCGTTTGCGAATAGCCTGTCGTGTAGACGCTCCAACGCGTGTCGCTCTGATCAGCAGAGGGCACAGCGGCGGAGCGGGCTTGCGGACGGTGAGTGATGGGTAGCTCGCCGTCCGGCCAGGGACCAAGCCCGGGTCGGTGGCGCGTCGTGTTTCGCGCCAAATGCCTGCTGGGGACGCGGGTTTTTTCTTAACCCAGGATACCGCGGCCCTTGAACGTAAAGGGCATCCGAAGGAACACGGGTGGATTTTAGCCAGTAAGAGTCTGACAGTTCCTTCCGCCCCACCCAGGGCGGGAGGACTCATTTGATGATTTTACCACCATAAAAAAAAAGCCAGAAAATTTGTGTTAAGACGCATGACTAACCAGTCCATGCTTTTCAACAGTTTTTTAAAGGTGGTAAATATAAAATGTTTATCTTCCCGCTCTGTAGGGAGCGGAATGGTTAGTTAGACTCTTACTGAGTAAAAGTTTTTACAATTAAAATGAATAAACAAATTACCTTCAAACCGACATTATAGCCCTCAAACATTCAATACAAGTTTATGACAAGCCTGTTGACCTTAAACAAAACTGTGCCGACCTCATAAGATACATTCAAAGGTACTTCTACCATCGGCCTTCAATTGTATAAAACAAAATATCCTTTATCTGTTTAAATAGCTGCCAACTATGGACCTGTAGGTCTAAAAAGGCGACTTTAGCAATACTGCTAGCTGCTCAGCTCCTTGTGGATGTAGCGTGATGTTATATAGCCGATAGTCATCATCTGCCTAGCCTTTTTCCCAACTATATTGGGGTCGGCTTCCAGTCAAACCAGATGCAGCTAAATATCAGTATTTTACATGAAGCGACTGCCTGTCGGACCTCCACAACCCAGTAACTGGGTAATACGATACCCCATGGTAAGACTGGTTGTCAGACTTTAGAGCTTCTGACTAACAGTAACGACTGTCAAAGATCTACAAATGACAGCCGGGACCAACGGCTTTACGTGCTTTCCGAGGCACGGAGGAAACTCGCTATGACAGATGGTCACCCATCCACAGACCAACCTCGGCAAGCGCGGCTTAAGAGGGCTTTCACACGTTTCGTTGTTTTTGTGCAACTTTTGGAACCTGATTCTGGGTATGTCATTGCCACAAATAAAAAAAAGATATATACTCGAGAAAGTTTGATTATTTCTGTGTGGAGTGCTTTAAACAAATTTTTAGATTTGTTTACATACATGAGTAAAAACCTTGTCTCTGCAAAGGATGTTTCATAAAATTCTACTTTTTGTCATACTTTGGTACCGAATTACATAGAAGGTATAACAGTAAAATAATATTTGAAAATGTCCATAGTACATCTGAAAGATTATATTTGGACTGCATTAATCACTTTTTTATTTTCCATTCAGAAATACACCAAAAATAATTTTTCAAAACAGGAAGAATTTGACATTTTTTCGTCCGAAATTATATTTTTTATCTATCAATATTTACTGAATATTCAATCACAAAGTATTGAATAACTAAGGTTACTATCTTAGCTTGCATTTAAAAAATAATTAGCTCATTGAAAAGTAAAATAATAGTATTAAACAATTATAATATGCAATGACAAAATTCAACATAAAACCAAGAACGGTTTGTTCTTTGATTTAGACGGCGCGGGGCGCCTTTTGAGGGAGGACGTATCGCTCGCAACCATTTTGACATTAGTCACGTAATTATTAAAATTTATAATACACGCCACAATTCATGACCTTTATACGCGGCGCTAGTGTCTTTGTCATGACATCAAATTCCATGTGAAAAATGTAGTACCGTGAATTTTCCGCAGGTCATGAGTGGTGGCCAGTAATTTTCCCAATCGCCAAGAATACAGCATAACCTACCTTTCTTGATACAAGCTAATATTTTGAATTAATTTAATTTTGATGTGTTTGCAATGTAAATATATAAATGTGTTGATTGTATTTTCCTACTATATTCGAATGTGGATATAATTTGTAGATAATGAAATAATGTAAATAATTCTGATAGCTTTTTTTCTGAATTAGTAATTAAATGTAATTTCAGACTTGCTAACTTCCCAAACATTCCAGTTCGTTTGGATAATATAGCTCGCTGCGGGACCCACCATACCACCGGCCATGCCCCTGGTGGTATGGCTTTTTATTACGTGGTAAAATCATCAGATCAGCCCTTCCAGGACAGGACTACAGGAAGGACATACAAACTTGTATTGACACTAATGACTAAAATCTACGGTGTCCTTCAATAACCCATTGCGATCCGGGGCCATGGATACCTGATAAGACAGTCCCGCGACGCCGGCAGGATTTGGCTCTCTAACGTGCGCCCCGAAAATCCGTGAAAAATTGATCTGATCGTTTTGAGGTAGCGGTTAACCCAGAGAAAAGTAACTTTAAAAAAAAAAACTTTTTGAAAAAAGTACCGACTTCAAAAACGAATACAAAAAAGTTTAAAAATAACTTTTCTTTTGGAAGTGGTGGCAATAGTCAATGAAATAAATAACAAAGCCACCGACTTCCAAAAGAAAATTTATTTTAACTTTTTTGTTTAAAATAACTTTTCTGAATACAAAAAAGTTTAAAATAACTTTTCTTTTGGAAGTCGATGGCAATAGTCAATGAAATAAATAACAAAGCCACCGACTTCCAAAAGAAAAGATATTTTAAACTTTTTTGTATTCGTTTTTGAAGTCGGCTCGGTACTTTTTTTCAAAAAGTTTTTTTTTATCAGTCGATTTCTTGTTATTAGGTTTGATCGAAGAGAGTTGAAGTCTTGTATCAGGTTCGGCATCCAGTCAATTGCGGTATTCCGTTTTGGCAGCTGCATTGTATTTTTAATTTTTTTTTTTGGTAAAATCATCAAATGTGTCCTCCCGAGCGGGACGGGATTTATTACCAGACTCGTACTGACTAATATCCATGGTGATCCTTCAGTAGCCCTTTACGTTCCAGGGTCACCGTTACCTGATAAGACAGTCCAGTGACCAAGACAAGCTCCGGCCCTCCAAGGCGTACCTCTCTGATTGGAAATCGCTTCTCGGCGTCGTAGGTCACGCGGCTGTCCTCTCCCTCACGTGTTCCACCTCCTACTTCGCTAGCATGGTTGCTTTGCATAAGGATTCGAGGTGACTACTTCCCATTCCGTCTCGCCCCGCAGATCGTGGCCTCGATCAATGCCGGGCGCTATTAAATTGACTCAATTGCATCGAGTTGGGATTTGGCAAACCTGTACCACTCCATGTACCTAACTTTTTTGCAGTCAACTCAATAAGTGGACTAATATTGTGGGTCGATGTCAACGGCACCCCAAAAAGGTCAAGATGGCCTGTCATTTTTACGGTTTCACCTCAGAAAGATAGAACCGGGTCGGATTGGCTCCTTTTTGCGGAAAAAATCACGTCTTAGCAGCATTGAAGTTCAAGCACTCAACTGGCCATGGCTCTTTCGCCTGATATTATTTTGTGAATTTTATTCATGAATACAGATACTACTCAGAACAAAACATACAAAAAATAAGTTAGCATTCCAATAAATCGTAAAAATAAAAACTTGAGAGGTGTTAAGGGACACCCGGATGGAACGAAGTTACTGTATACACTCAACAAAAATAATCGTCGCGACTCCACTCCACTCCACTCCTCTCCACTCCACTCCACTCCAGTCCATTTCATTCCATTCCATGGTAATAAACACATTACCCTCCTTTGTGTCGCGCAGTCGGATAAAAGTGTCGTGACAACTTTTAAGAATTTTTTCCGTCCAGCCCCCTTTCACAACGCGCGATAAGGAACTTCGTTCCAATAAGCGAAATTGAATGAAAAGTGAGAAATTACAGGAATGTGTGAAGTTTCATAAATAAAATAATGAAATCGAAAAAATAATGTTTCCAATGTTCTAAAGAGTTCTTTTTTCTCTTAAACCCTGTGTTATTTTACTGAAGGTGAAATGTTCTGTATTAAATAACGAACATTTTCTATACCATTTCAATAGAAATCAGGTAAAAAGCCTGAGTGACCAATTGTAGCATCGTAATTCGAGCATAAACGAATCTATGCACTGTTAGTCGCGATTGATCGAAGATGAAATCAGGTACTACTTGCTGTGCAAATGAAATAATGTGGAGTTGAACCACATTTTCTACGCAATTTTTAGCAGTTACGTACCTTCGTTAGGAAGTGAAAGCTCAGTTTTGCGAGATAGAGATTATAATTTAAAGCTCACCAAAACATTCTGGTTCAAGAGTGAAATGATCTGAAACCTGTTGAACTCTGATAGTAATAATCCAGTGTAACCCAGTATATGATGCACTGAAGCCCAGTCAAAACAGTTCAATAAATTTTCTCCTTTGCAAATGTTTAACGATTTGCACCATCCGCTCACAGTTAACTGCAGGCGAACCAAGAATCTTCTTGAATATAAATTTTTAATCTTCATGGTGTCGATTCGAAATTGTCTTGTCAATTATAGGGGAGCTTGTGGCTGGTCGCAATGGAGTTTGTTTTTTTTACTCTTTGCGCGGTTTAACGAACTTGATGGTCTTCTTGGGCCTTACTCACTTTCTTCCTGGATCACGGCGTTTGGTGATATTACCCGTCTCTTTTGACACTAGTTTCAAATAATTTGTACCACTGGTTGGAAATATTCGAGCATTAAACCGACCACTTCTGGCTATATCTCCTTATCTATGTCACCGTAATCACCCCAAGTGGCTGGTTTTGCGTCCATAATTATGTCTCTGAATAGATGGCATAAATGACTGTTTGATGTACAAGTCAAAGGAAAAGTTTGAAAAATTTTAAACACCAAATCGTAAATTCTAAATAATTTCAAAAATCTAATTAAATAAGTTATGAATTGAAATTAGCCACTAGAAACAAAATTAACACTTGAAAGATACCATAACAAGATAATTTACTCGTATTATAGAGTGGAATTGAATAATCTTTATAATGCACACTTTGTAAATTACAAATTATATTCAATTCGCAGATTGACACAATCTGCGGTTTAAAGTGTAATATAATGAGTGGCCCTTATTTTATTTTGATAGGATCATATTATCCATTTGTTTAAGAATATTTAAGTAGTGTCTAGAAGCTCGGGATCTTACTTTGTTTATTCGAAAGAAAAGTGGCAAAAGCTCATGTTGTTTTCTTCCTGGTATACGAGGCATAGCTGTTTCGTTAGTGTTTTGTTTTTATGCGGGGGGCATCACGATGTCAAATTGACAGAAACTGTGTTCTTTCAGTATGACATAGCGCTCTTAACCCGGAAGATCGGCCTGTGCGGCTGTAATTATTTAGCCACGAGCTCCTCGAGCTATAGCGTTATATAGCCGATAGTGTTCATCGATAAATTGACTATCCAACAAAAATTAAAAATCAATTCGTACCTGTAGTTCCTGAGATTAGCGCGTTCACCCAAACAAGCTCTTTAGCTTTATAATATTTGAGTAAATGAATTACACAAAAAATCGTAAAATGATTGTACTAAATAGTCAATTTTATATTCCAATTCTTAATACAAAATTTATCTATTTCGAACGTTGGTATGGTGTCGTAAAATGGTTCGCAAAATACATACCTACATAGATTTATAGAATGAACGAGGAACCTTCCCTACCCTAATGTCAAATAAAATTGTTGATTTCCTTTTATGTTACTCGTACAGTAGCAAAGAAATATCTACGCTGTACAAGATAGAGAGAGATGGTCCTACAATTGCTTGTATCTCTTTCTAAAAAATATGGTTATTTAAAGCAGCTAATTCTCAGTCCATTCTATAAGTCTATGTTCAAATATGAAATATAATTCTGCTTGTGCATGTAATTATTTTACAAAAACAAGTTGCTAATGAGCTTACTAGAAATTTCAAGTAGCAGAATTGCTTAAATGGCCGTTTTAGACCTGCTGTTACCCCATTTTAATAATTTCCCTGGCGAACCAATCGACAAACAAAGTTATACATACACTCATGAACAACACTATTGTTTTAGATTTAAAGTTTATGTTTCCTTGACACAAGTGTGTGTTTGTTGGTTGTGATATCCGTCGGAGTTATAAGAGCTATGCCAAGTGGAATATTAGTAGTTACTTGTAACGCGATATCGAGTAAATATTATCAATATTCGTGTATCGAGTCCGTTTATCGGTAGTAACAAATTGATGGGTTGTATTTCACCTGTTTCTGGGGTTGTGGGTTAGGGATGACGTAGTGATGTAGCTTTGTGGGTTTTTGGCGTTCAATTTAGTCAAATATTGGCGCATTTTGTAGATTACTTTAAGTTTAAAAAAAAAATCTTTCTTATTTTACCCTTTTAGTGGGTACGGGCGTAATATTTAATTTGTGATTGCGTAAACAATACATAGATATGTGAAAGCACCAATCGCTGTTGATTTGCTGTAATTCACTGAAGAGTGCCATCGAATAAAGTTATACCCTTTCAGACAAAAGCAAAAAAATGCAAATCGATCCAGGTATCATCGAGAAATCGGGGATCATAATATATAAAAAAAGATTCCGACGAATTAAGAACCTCTTCCTTTTATGGAGGTCGTATCTTCGTAGACTAAAAAAAACAAAAAAAAACAATATGGGTCAAATGTTATTTGACAAATCTAATTAATGGACTTATACGAGTAAGTCATTTTGCCTATGGAAATTATTAGCAACGCGTAGCCGTTCGTGATGTGCTACAATTGCGTAGCAGGTACTACGGCGTAGTCTGCTACGCCGTAGTCGCTACGGCGTAGCTCTGACCAAAAATCCCAACGACGATATAATACTAGACTACGCATGCACGATCTAAGGAACAAAAATTATTCTGCCAACTCGCTGAGGTACTACGTAAGCGAGGGGGACGGGGTACTGCGTTGTGATTGGCTAACTCAAGGTCTGTTCTGTCTCAACGTATGTTTACGGCTCACAGGATTGGTCGAAATGAGACGAATTTAAGACTTTTTTGCCTGTTATTAGGAGTCTAGTATTATATCGTCGTTGAAAAATCCCTTTGTCTCAACATCGTCTTTGTTTCCAATCTCAAATAAGAAACTGTTCCATTTTAAGTTAAAATACATTTAACTAAAACATTTACTACTAAAAGTTAAACATAAAAGAACACAAATAAATCACAGTTGACAAATAGGAAAGCTGGCGTGCCTTGCCCCCATACGTTACGACTGTATTCAAGACTTTTTACTGTTTTAGTTCGCAGACACGGCATAGATGTCGCCACCTGAGTTACCGAGATTGATTCACGAGATCCGTTTTAAAGTTTTTGCGAGACTTATTTACTGAGCTGTTTTTAGTTATCAATTAATCAGAGATTGCTCATTTTGTTTTAGTTCTTATCTTACGAGACTACGGTGACTAGTTGTAAGACTAAAGTAACAAGTTTTAGCTCCGATTTTGTTTGCGTGTACAAAAAACTTAATAATTTTAGAATAATAATAATATTCCACAACTATTACACAACGCCATCTAGTCCTAAGCTAAGCAGAGCTTGTGTTATGGGTACTAGACAACTGATAAACATACTTATATATTTCTAAATACCTACATACATATTATAGATAAATTACACCCAAACACAGAACAAATGATCGTGCTCATCACACAAACATTTGTCCTGGGTGGCAATCGAACCCACGACCTCCGGCATAGCAGTCAGGGTCACTAACCACTAGACCAACAGGCCTCTCGAAAGAAATAACTTTATGCTGGTAGAGGTGATGCAAGAAAAAGACACCCGGAAAGTAAAGGGCTACTGAAGGACACCGTGGATTTTAGTCAGTACAAGTCTGATAGTACCTGCCGTCCTGGGTGGGAGGACTCATTCGATGATTTTACCACGTAAAAAAAAGGACCCGACTCTACCAAAATGGAGATGAACGATGCGTTTACGAACATTTAAAGTCAAACACACAAACACCAACTACCTGTAAGTAACCTAAATATTTGTTTCGTTCGGAAATTGAACCCGCGATACGCAGAGCAGCAGTTGATCACTCAACAACTGCGCCATCTTTGCCGTCAAACGCTGAACACTTTCTACCAACGTTTTTTTTTTTCTTTAATAAACGTTGCCCTACTCTAGGAATTCCTCCTGTGTCGTGGGTGCGTTTACAAACATATAAACTCACATACACAAACACCCAGACCCGGAACAACGACTTGTAGATCATACAAATTTTTGTTCCGTGCGGGAATCGAACCCGCGACACGCAGCGCAGCAGTCCAATCACTCAGCCACTGCAACAACCGTGCCGTCAAATTATGTATGTCAATTAATAATAGTTTGATACATAGACTAGCACGACTCATCCGAAGAATAAAGTCCGATTTGCAAGATTGATGGTTTTCAGTAGAGCTTGTAGAAGTTGTTGACTTGTGTAACTCTAAAACTACGATACTTGACATTTTGATTTTTTGATATGTTATTATATTACCCTAGACTAGTTATATGACAGGTATTGTATATTTGTAATCCTTTTAATACACGATATAGTGAGTTCCATATCAACATAAGACGTTTTATAGCGAAAGAACGAAGAAAAAAGTGGGTCCGTAGTGAATATTAGACGTTGTTTTACGGAAACGCCTCAACTTTAGTGACGTTCTATATTAACAAGTGTCTTTTTGTTGGAATGGGACATTCCCTGATGACACCTAATGAGTCCTATCTGACTACCTACCTTGAAATATTTAAGTATAATTTTCGATGTGTTAAATAATTACATTTCCTTAGAGTCAATAAAACTGATATTATTATTTCAAAACTTTATTATATTAAAAAAAAATCTCAAATATGTAGCTTAACAGAACCGTTACGCCTCTTTATTAAACCTTCCTCTGCCTGAAATATAGGAATACCAGAGATATAAATGGAATCGCAGAGAAATTGTCTACATGAGTTATCGCAGATCGAATGAACAGTGGTAGGAGTTGGCTCTGATAGTTTTAAATAACTGGGGTAGACACTAAATATTATGATTAGAAAATTCTAAGTCCTCATGTTGTTTTAATGGTGAAATTACGAGATTAGAAGGCATTCCAAAGAAAATGTACTAGGTTGATTACTGTAAATATATTCTGCTGTCTGAGTTGACGTGACAACCTGTTTTTAGCTATCACCGATGTTTTCTTTGGTGTTATGATCTTCACGTAGAAGTTCTTAATTAATATTTCTGCTAATTATTGGCTTATTTCTTCTGCATCAGGATGCAAAGTCCACAAAAAGGACTCATTGATATTTCCTTCTAAATTGACATATGAAATAAAATAAAACTGTAAAATAGAATATTCAAGAAATATCATTTATGTGAAGTGCAAGACTTTGCACGTAGGAATTAATTTACCCACTCATAAATACATATTTTTTTATATTTAGCAAACATTTTAAACGAACAACGTCCTAATTGATTTCATTCTACCAGGAACAACGTCCCATCTTAACATGGAACCCATAAATCATATCACTGATTCCGCACAGAAACGTTCTATTTTAAAATAAAACGCTTAGAAGATTATTTAAATTCGTATAACAGCGTCTTAAAAGTTCATGAGTGCCAGTGAATATTTATAAAAATAATCATACCATCGAAAAAAATGCGTTTCTGAACATTTCCGTCGAAAACCGTTCTATGTAAACATCGATAGTCCGCAACTGTTTACTTAGACTAAAAAGTATGTAAACGTGATGTGTGATTTAGACTATACAGTGTATAAAAATAAGATCATGCAACGAAAATATTCTCTCTCCAACAAACAATGGCCGATCTGACGAAGAGACGTGGCCCCAGATGCCTGCGTACCGTCACTTATACACTTCGTGCGTTGTTCTGCGGAACGAATTTCAGATGAGACGTTATTCGATTCTATATTTCCGGAACTAAATAAAATATCAAAATTCTAAAAACACACGTTTGTAGAGTTTTAATTGCTTATCTCATTGAGCTATTAAACTGATTTTTGGCCTATGGTCACATCGGACTTTATTCTTCGGATGAGTCGAGCAGTCTTACCACAAGAAAGATTAACATTTGTTGAACGCTTGTCTAAATAAAGTGTAACTGCAAAACAACCCTTATATCAACGTGAAATGTCGTTTTGACGTTGACAGTTTTCTAGACAAGTGTTTAACAGATGTTTATCTTTTTTGTGGAAAGACATAGCTTCATCTTAGTTTAGTAAAGATTGATTCACTGCAAGGTTTTAAAGTTTTTCAGATCAGGTCGTCATGTTCCGTTTTTATGTTGAAAGATTAACGTGAGGAGTTTCAGACTGTTTTCCTTGTTCTTCGATAAATTTAATATGGCGTCCTTATTATCAAAATGTACCTTTACGTCACATTAGATAGATATTTTTTATAAATTGTAGTCCAAATATGTGTAGTAATTATTGTAAAATGTGTGAAGATCTCGGTGTCTTAATGGGGCATTAATACGCGTCGATTTTTAGGTCGATTTAAAATATTCAAAACTAGTCAAATTGTCATTTAGATGCTCGATTTTCGCCTTGGGGCTAAATCGACCCGTTTAGATACTCTTAGTACCCTAGCTTAGAAAACCCCAACTCTGCCGAGTCGTGGGTTTATTGAATGGCTATTGAAGGATTGCCGTGGAAACAATACAAGTTTAACAGTTCCTCACAACCCGCCCAGGGTAGGACTCACTTGATGATTTTACAGCGACAAAAAAAAAAGAAAGCTTGGAAAGAGTTTTGTGTTGTAATAACAGCAGGTGTAACGCATGCCACTAGAGACTTACGACGTCTACGTTGCGTCTGCGCATCGTTGTAAATTGTCATTTTCACAATTAATCTGTCACTTATAACTTAGAACCTTAACCATATGACAGATTATTTCAACGGCTTGTAGTGACTGACGAAAACCCTTTTTACAAGCAACTAATTTCAAACGTAACTTTATGAACTAACGCACCTCTTAAGCCTTTACAAAATAACAAAACACGTATTTTATATTTTCAATAAACTTCTTTCAGTTCAAAGTGAATAGAAGTTTTAATCCGGCCAAATTGGCGCCTTGTCACACGGCGTGAGAGCGCGGCGCGTCGCCATCTTGTGTGGCTCCTAGGTGAGCGGGAACACTCACGACCATAATATTATACTATTATAATAAAATGGTAAGTGTGTCACTATCATCTGCCTGTATTTGCTCAATTATATTGAGTCCAGTTTCCAGTCCAACCAGATGCAGCTGAATATCAGTATTTTGCACGGAGCGGCCGCCTATCTGAACTCCACAACCTAGTAACTGGGTAATGAGATACTCTTTGATAAGACAGGTTACCAAAGATCTACAAATGACAGCCGGGACCAATGGCTTAACATGCTTTCTAAGGCACGGAGATAAGTCGCTATGGAAGAGGTATAATATGATAGTTCCGATATACGGGGTAATCTTCAGAACTTTTGATCATAACACGAGCGAAATCGCGAGTAAAAGCTAGAACCTTCAAATTACACGTTAAGTGTAAAAGCGACTAGCATCGAATCAGCCTATCACAGTCCACTGCTGGATATAGTCCTCCACCAGGCTGCGCCACATCACCTTGTCCTCTACCGCATCCTGTCTGTCCCAGCCACTTTCTTTTGGTTGTCGGTCCATCAAGCCGAGGGGCGTCCCACACTACACTGCCCGATACGCAGTGTCCACTACAGGACTCGTCTGCTCCAACGTCAATCGGCCCTTCAATAAACGTGGCTAGCCCAATGCCACTTCAGTTTGGACTTGCAATGAGTTAACATTTAGCTTAAATATAATCGTTATTAATCGAATTTTTGTTTCTAGTAATGCCGGTTTTCTAAACTAAAATTTTGTGTGATTTCCTCAACTGCCCCTAGTTGAGGAATTATCGAGCTCGCTGGCTTTGTAACCCCACATTTACCAAAGCCCGCGCTTTCAAGTCGTGTGAATTGACATTAATTGCACACAAATTGTGTTTTGTGTAGTGTAATCCCGCCTTAATAAAGCTAAATCATTAGTGAAAAGTATTAATGTTCACTGAATTTGAAATTAAATTCTGTTTAGCAGAATTAGAAGGAAATCGACGGAAATTCACGGCTGATTGAACAGAAAATTACGCATTGAAAGAAAAGTATTTTTTGAAGAGGAAAAACTGAAATGTTTCCAAATAGGAGATTTGATTTTTTATTTTATTATTAATGTAACACAAGTTTGTTGGTCGATTTGTGAAGAAACAATGGTTAAGCAGGTTGCATAGGTTTTGTTACAGTGATAATTATAAATTGTTTGAATACATACTAAGTATAAAAAAGTGCTAAACTTTATAGACACTTATACTCGTAAATACTATAAAAAAAACCGGCCAAGTGCGTGTCGGGCCACGCACAGTGTAGGGTTCCGTAGTTGCCCATCAAAATACTTATGCGAACTAACTAAACTGATTCGCTGAATTTAATTTTAATAAAAAGAAGAATTTTCAAAATCGGTCCAGGAGTCTTTGAGAAATCGGGGAAAACACATAAAAAAAAGATTACGACGAATTTAGAACCTCCTCCTTTTTTTGAAGTTAGTTAAAAATAGTTGACGATAAAAACCTACCTATCCCCAAAAAACATACCGTAAAAACATACCTATTAAAGCTGTAAAAATAAGGTTGACAAACTTACATATGCAGTTGAAGAAGATATTCTCCGATACATTTTGTTTAAGAAAATATGTTATCCAAGTACATTTTATAAGTTGGTCGACTATTACTCGTAAAGTTGTAAAGCCTACTTAGTCGTGATAATTTTCTTTTAAACTTCGTTATATATACTACTATTGTGAATTTTTTCACACCCCCAAACATAACCGTTTAGCTGGTAGAGGGGGGGGACACTCGAGTCGAGCAAAATTTAGCACTTTAAAGCTTAATATTTCACAAACGAATTTTTTTATCAAAAAACTGTTAATGGAAACTATCATTATTTTTTAAAGGCCTATTTAATGATACCCCACACTAAGGGGTACGCGAGAAAAAAAAATCCTCACTTTACGTGTAAGTACTGGAGGTACCCTTAAAAAAAATATTTTATTAGATTTTATTTTACCACTTTTTTGGCACAACAAATCCGTATATTTACACCAAATTACAGCTCTCTAGTACTGTGCGTCTCTGAGCTAAACTGCGGACAGACGGACGGACGGACGGACGGACGGACATGGCGAAACTATAAGGGTTCCTTGTTGACTACGGAACCCTAAAAATTGCTAAACTGTAAAGGTGCTTAAAAATTGTAACGGAATCTGGCAAACAAATGTTTGGTGACGGAACCAAATCAGACAAATTGCAGATTTGGCTCGATCACCGGTCATTTACACAAAGTTTAATTTAACCTCAATATTTGTAAATAAAGTCCGGTGACTACAATTTGGCTACATCTGTTATATAGAACCTTACATCAAAACGATTAAAAAAAACAAAATAATGCCTTGCAAGTCATTAACAAAATATAAAATACAGTTATAGGCAGACCCACAAGCAAAACTTATACCTACACTCGCAATCTCATTCAAGTACAATTCTCAAGAAAAATGTAACGAAAATTTTCTGTCATTTATTTCCTCTTAACTCTATAGGGAGGGGATTAATGTATTTTGTTTTTTTCTCTTGTTTAAGTTCCTCCGTCCCGGGTAAGAGTAATGCTGTGCAATCCCGCGTTTGTTAATGCATTCTTTATGACATACCTAGCGCGTAGTGTTGTGCCTTCACGGGACTCGACAGATTTATCGGTTAAATATTTAGTGTGATGCATTAGTGGGATTAAAGTGTTATGTATATGTCATGTTGTATACAATGCTTGTACATACTATCGTCTAGTAAATTCATAAAGATTTATTTGTGTTGGACGTCGCCCGGGGAAGTACTGTCACACTGTGCACTGTTATTTCTTCTGCCCGGACGTGTTGCAAGAAGACATGAGATGGTGCAGGCTAGCTTTGTCTATGAGGTGTAGTAGCTAATGGGTGATTCGCAGTCCGACCATGGACCATGCCCGCCCGGGTCGACGGCGCGTTGTGTTCCACGCGCGCCTTAATGAGTGTCAGCATTATGACGGGGGCTCTTTAGAGAGCCAAAGCCTGCCGGGGTCGCGGGACTAATGAATTACTGTGACCCTGGAACGTAAAGGGCTATTGAAGGACACCGTAGATTTTAGTCAGTACAAGTCTGACAGTCCATCCCGCCCTGCCCTGGGTGGGAGGACCCTTATGATGATTTTAATACGCTAAAAAAAATTAGGTGTAGTAGCTACTATATTATTATTATATCACAGGTATAGATTATGTCCATAACCACTTACCATCAGGTGCTCAGTTGGCTCAAAGAAGTATTTTATTTTATAACCTTGTTTCCATCTGGACCGACCTGGGTTATTCCGGCGAGTGAAAGTGACAGAGCTATACAAGTCGTCTAGCGCCATCTCGTTCACTCACTGGAACAAGCCTGGTTTTAAGACGTTGTAATACCCCCCCTGGTTGAATAAGGGACTGTCAGATTCTCACCGAGATAAAATCTACCCAGTTCCTTCAGTTGCTCTTTGTGTTCCAGTGTCACGGTTAGCTGTACAGATGGTTCCAATGTTATTTGTTGACCGCGATCATCTTTTGTAATGCTTTTCTTTAATATATTGATCTATTAAAAATAAATTATAAATAAAGCAAAACATAACGAAAATTAACAAACGACTTGATAGGTAAATAAATATAGCAGTTTTTTTTATTACTTGTAGTAGTCATCATCATCTGCCTGCCTTTTCCCTACTATATTGTGGTCGGCTTCCAGTCGAACCAGATGTAGCTGAATATCAGTATTTTACATGGAGCGACTGACTGTCGGACCTCCACAACCCAGTAACTGGGTAATACGATACCCCATGGTAAGACTGGTTGTCAGACTTGTTACTTGTAGTAGTCATCAATTCTTAAATTCTCTCGTCGTCATTGAGGTCTCGTCGACACTGAGAATGGGAGAAAGGTATTATTTCCATTTCACTCTCACAAAACCTTAATACAAAAAAAAATCTCATAAACCAGCACTAATTGCGAGTCCAAACTAGCATTGCTGCTTACCCACCTCTTTTTGTTTGTCCGTATGTAAACACACGGTTGGGTTCCGCAGGTAATTAATTAACGCCCTGTTTACGCCCACCGGCTATTTTATTACTTTAGGGTTCCGTAAACTAAAGGTTTTTATCATTTACGTAAGTGAACCGTAGAGGTGTTTGATGCTTATCCTTGAAGGGAATTGAAAAGGTTATTTTATTGTTTTGTATTACACTGATAGAAATCTAAATAAATAACTGCCTAGTGTCATTTAGAGCTACAGAAGTCGCGAAAAGACGCTTGATGTTAGTTAAGTAAAAATAACTTTAGTAGGTAAACAAGGAAATTCTTAATATTTTTTTGAAACTAAGTACACACTCGGGATGTTTTCAGGGAGATGAAGCACTGAACAACGTTTTCGACAATTTGGCTAGAGTACTAGATCTGGACGCGGGCAACAGATGGATGCAAGTGGCGAATTGTCGTTCGGCGTGGCGGTCTAAGGGGGACATAGGCCATGTTCAGCAGTAGCCGTCTTCCGGCTGATGATGATGATGATGACTAGCTATTTCATGGGCAAATTAGGTGTCGCAGTGTCGATTCATACAAGGAGTCGATTCATACAGAAAAGTTCAGTAATTGTAAAAAATCAATTGTAGCTAGCTGGACTTCCAAAAATTGGCATTTATATAATATTAGAGGCAGTAGTATGACTTTTGGCGTAAAGTAAAGAAAGTAAGAAATCTTGTGATGGCCTCAGTAAAGTATTAAAAAAGTAAATAATGTATTATAGAGCGTAGCGAGTAATTCAGTGGATGGTATTTCCAGTTAGAGATTTCGATGCGGGTGTGCCAGTGTTCAAAGCATCAATAAACGTTTCAAAAATAAACCCTGCGGAACCTTTAAAATTATTTTTCAACCCTACTCCCACCTCTATTGTTACTAAGTTCTATTCAAAAACTGTATTGTTTTGCAGAGCATTAATGCGCACTCTAGAAAGCAGTTATTTAGACTAACAATGCGAATTTCAGCCTCAAGTTAGCCAATAAGTTCATTGTAGCTACTTGTGTTTGTTGCCAAATTATTTTGTTAAGTATGAGACAAAAACCATATCCATGGCCTGTGGGGTTCTCAGAGGCAGCTTAATTAACCAACACTAAAAACGTAGGATATTGTTAAGACTCTTTAGATTTAAAGCGAGGCCTTTTTTTAAAGTAGATATGCAAAATTTCAGGATGATCGTTTCAGTGGCTTAGGTTTGAGATAGTAACAGAAAAAATCCTTTTACAAGATTATAAAGTTAGATTTACTTATGAGCCTGCCCTTGAGATAATCAAATAAAACAATAATCATCGCTGATCATTTATATAAAAAACCCAATTTCGAATCTCATAGATTTGGAAGTCCGTTATACTCATCCAATCCAGTGATTTATCAAATCAATGACAAATGAATTGCTGAGCCGGTGACCGCCCACCTGTGCAAAAACTCTAGGAAAAATGATGATTAGATCCCCAACTGATAATAAATGATACGTTTTTTCCATAATCCCCATTAGCCATAGTGAATGATGGGCAGACGGCGATGTCCGTCGATAAATAAGGTCGATCGACAAATCGCCATAACGCTGCGATGCCGTTCGGCCAATATTTTTAATCGTTGTTTTTATAACACTCGTTAATGCTGTGACATACGGATCTGTTTTTTGGCAAACTTCTGCACTATTGGTGCAGGTATTCTGCACCGTGGGTGTGAAAAGAGGGTCTCTTCACTACCATTTGTGTAATAAGCTACTGTACAGGTCTATCTTCAAGGTTAAGTAGTGCTTGTCGAGGTCGGTTCGTGGATGAGAGACGTGGTTGACCATCATTAAAAAAAACAATGGAATTTACTTTCATTAGAACATTTGAGTAAAACAATTGTTTCATAATATTTGTGAAAGTATACAACCTGTCAGTAATCCAACAATCGATCTTACTATAAATAATATGTATTATAAACGCGAATGTTAGTGAGGAGGGATGTTTGTTATTCCTTCACGCAAAACTACTGAACGGATTTGGATGAAATTACGTGCAAAGGTAGTTTATAATCTGGATTAACATACAGCATAGTTTTATCCCGGAGTTTTCTTTTCATGCGATATTTTTCGAGTTGTAACGGGCGATGCCACTGGCAACTCCAACATATACCATACACCTAACAAAAAAAAAAACTCTCCAACGCAAGCTCGTCATCTTTTTAACAGTATGTCGCTCACAAGTGACATCCTATCACGAGACGATTAATAGAAATACTATCTGGTGTGAAGTATCGCACGCGAAACTGCAATCTGCTGGCATCGGCTGGCCGTCCGCCACGACCGTGTGTTCATTACTTAGCGCGGCGATTAAAAAACACGCGACGTCAAATTTTTATGTTTTTTTTTTAGCTTAAAGGTGTTTATTTTAGTCATTTTATGCCAAGACTAGCTTTATACCGCGGTTTCGGTCGTGGGACTGTCTTGTAAAGAGCTATTGAAGGATCACCGTAGATTTTAGTCAGAAAGAAAAGTCTTATCGAAAGGGGTGGGAGGACTAATTTGATGATTTTTCTACGATAAAAAAAACCCTGCGATTTAACCCGCTACTGCTTTTGGCCGCAGCATGATGTTATACAACGTGTAACGCCAAAAGCGCAAAACCTCTCGTGGGGTAACTCAGCCCATGTTACTGAACAATTTTTGTTCTAAGACTTTTGGAAATTCGCAAAAAAAAAAATTGTTTTTTCATGCAAAATGAGAAATTGGTCGGGCACATCTGAATGAAAAAACAATTTTTTTGCGGATTTCCAAAAGTCTTAGAACAAATATTGTTCAGTAACATGGGCTGAGTTACCCCACGAGAGGTTTTGCGCTTTTGGCGTTACACGTTGTAAAGCCTATAGTCTTCCTCGATAAATGACCTATCCAACGCACAAACGTGAAAGTTTTCAATTAGAACCAGTAGTTTCTAATCTCAGGAATGCGTTCAACCAAAAAAACTATTCAATTTTATAATGTTGATATAGATTTTTTTTTAAACTTTGAAATATCTAGACTGAGGCTATCCTAGGTACGTTTACAAACATAGAAACACACATACACAAACACCCAGACCCGGAACAACTAGTTGTAGGTCATACAAATATATTTTGTTCCGTGCGGGAATCAAACCCGCGATTCGTTGCGCTGCAGTCGATCGCTCAGCCACTTTGGGATAGGTTGATATTCTGGCCTAATAACATAAACTGCTAAACTAATTCATCATCTGCCTAGCCATTTCCCAACTATATTGGGTGATCCCAATATACATAGTTGGGAAAAGGCTTGGCTTCCAGTCGAACCAGATGCAGCTGAATATCAGTATTTTACATGGAGCAACTGCCTATCGGACTTCCATAACCTAGTAACTGGGTAATACGATACCCCATGGTAAGGCCGAGACTCCACCAAAGCTGTGCAAGCCGAGACGTGTTTTGAACAACCAATAGAATTGCGTTGCGGAGTGGAGCTGTGTCAATAACGCAATTCTATTGGTAGTTCAAAACACGTCTCGACTCCGCACAGCTCGACACAGCTTTGGTGGAGTCTCGGCCTAAGACTGGTTGTCAGACTTTTGAGCTTCTGACTAATAGTAACGACTGTCAAAGATCTACATATGAAAACCGGCTTCACGTGCTTTCCGAGACACGGAGGAAACTCGCTATGACAGATGGTCACTCATCCACAGGCCAACCTAGGCAAGCGTGGCTTAAGCCGGAAGACTAACCTGTGCAGCTGTAATTATTTAGCCACGAGCTCCTGCTAAACTCATTACCATCCACAATTTTCCTTTAATAGAAATAAGTCAATAAATTAAAAAGGAAAACATACCAGCGGGAAATGATTAACTTCAGAATAATCTAAATTACTTAAAAGGCTAGCTACCGATAAACATTCGAGTGCTGTAAAGCGTCACAGATAAAAAATAATTTTCCAACGAGCTCTGCAAAAAGAAATACGTCCATTTTTTTTTAATATGCAAAGCTCAAAGGAATTATATTCAAAAGGAATGTTTAATAACCTTTTTTAAAATTCGATATAGCTCTGCGTTGCTTTTATACGAGTAGATTTTTTACGTTTAAATTTTAATATGTTTCATTTATTTTTAACTAATATTCTGTGATTAAGTTTTATTGTAAATAAATGCTGTTTGAGCAGTGGTGGCCCAGTGGTATCGGTCCCGACTTACGAGTTGTAGGTCGTGGGTTCAAACCCCGCCAGGCGCATTACTTTGTGTAATTTACTTCATCACCACTGCTCTCAAAACGGTGAAGAAAAACATCGTGAGGAAACCGGCGGTCCTAAAATCAAAAATTCGAAGACATGTGACATCTAACAAAACTGGGCCCGCGTGCTGCATTATGGCCCACTCCCTCTCAGGGAGAGGAGGCCTGTGTCCCAGCAGTGGGAACATTATAGGCTGATGATGAAATTGTGTTTGCAATTTGAAAGTGAATAGTAAGCTAACTGTTGCCTGCCGGGGTTGCGAGACACTCTAAGTAGGTTACCCTGTCCCTGAAATGTTAAGGGAAATAGAAGAAACACTGTGGATTTTAGTCAGTAGGTACTTGTGTGACAGTCCCGTACGTTCCACCTAGGGTGGGAGGTCTTATCTGATGATTTTACTACATAAAAAAAGCTGACTGTTAGTAGGTGACGATGAGTGAACATTTGAACAGCACAATAAAATGAATAGTGGTTATTTTCATTTTTTTATATCCTGAAAAAAGTTTAATTTCAACACAACGTGCTATAGTTTAAATTAAACGTTTTTCAGAATTTATTCATCAATTCACTTGTAATACAATAAAAACTTCTTAAACAACAAAATCTTAAAGCACACCATTATAAAGTTTAATTAACAACGTTATTATAGAGTTTTGTTTACCAACCAAGATGCGATAACGTAATGTCTCCCTTACTTAGCTGAAAATCTCAAGTTAAAATTTATTTAAGCAATCTTGGCAAAAGCTGTGATCTTGCTGAAGTATTGCCTTAATTACAGAGCGGTAATTGACCTATAAATAGTGGCAACACCGACGCACCCGGGGTTGCAAGCGCCCTAATGTTAACATGTGTCTGTATTTAAGGGTAACCGTTTTTGTTTGTGTAATAGAGGGAGAATTTTGAATTTAGATGATAAGGGTACTTTTTTTTTTTAAGTTGAAATCAGTAGTGATTTTGAGTCTGATAAACATAAGGATTATGATTTCAATGAAGATCACACTCGTCCTGTCAAGATTCAACATTAAATGTGTTTTAAGTGAGCCTGATAGCCGATAAAAAAAACTAAAAAAACTTTTTTAGTTTTTTTTTTTTCTATATCTTTATCTCTCTAGGTAATAGGTTACATTTTTAAAAAATGTTGTGCTTGCTAAATAGTTTATAGTTTTTAGAGCAGATAGTAGCATCACAATATCAACCTTATTGTAACACGTTTAAAGATTATTTTGATGTTGACAGTGATTCAAAATTAAAGTAAAAATAACTGCGAACGGACTTAAATGTGTGGTAAAGGAACTTTAATCGGAAGACTTGAATTCTTAGTCCATTTTACGTAGCAGTTTAAGACTGTAGAAATCGTACTATTTTTTTTTTATTTGAAATAGTGCTTTTTGTTTTCCAATTTAAGTTTCATCCATTCGTGATGGGTTTCCCTGAAAACAAATTGTGAAAACTTGAAACCGATATTGGCCATAGAAGTACCTAAATGAAAATTGTTTTGATTTTTTTTTTTTATAAAAAACATAATGGATTGTTCTGTTGTAATAAACAAAAATCGGAAAATCTGAGTGTTGAGGTTAGATACAACGTTCTACCGCTCTCATTGATAATTGCGTTGAATCGGAATAAAAACATAATGAATTAAAGCGGCATTTGTCTACGTTAGCCCAAGAGAATGTTTCCTGTATAGATTAATTCCAAGAATTTGATCCTTATTAGCAACACCGTCAAATGGTGTAATAACAAAAGGTGTGTGTTTTTTTTCCATAATCAACTGGTTCGGTTCCTGGCCAGGATTCTTGAATGTGTTAAAATCCAATGATGCAGTTTTTGTCAAAATTGGCCTCGAGAACCCTTTCTATATTTTCGGTTTTCTTCTTAGTTTCGAATATAGCCAGCCCCGAAAAGTACCCTTATCACGAGTTTTCACCATTTAACTTTACAGCGTCTTTCCAGTATTTACAGCGTTTCTTGTATGGAAAAATGGAACAGTGCCTCTCGTGTCCGAAGAACTAATTTTTCCTTGATATTATGTCAATTTGAAAATGTCCAAATTCCAGTTTACTTTACGTCAGGATAACTGAAAACTCATCATTAGGCCTCAGTTCAAAAATTCACCCTGTATTTGAACTTTTTTCCCTAGATATATCGTTGGTCAAAATTGCGGCAAATATTCCTATCAGTATGCACGAGTCTTTAAGCAATATGTTGCACATTATTACGGAATCTCCGCGCACCGGTGCGCATATCATACATTTTAAAACCCAACCAACTGGCCGCCATTAATAACTTGCATCCAAAGTAAATAGTCATTGTAAACACACTGCAACCACTGAACGAGGGTTTGCATATTAACTCGTTAATATGTTGTTTGATAAGCCAATCGGTACTACTAAGTCCGTTTCAGTCCACCTGACAACATAATGTTGGTATGTCATACGAGGACCATGTAGGTTAGTGTCTGAGATGGTATTTTGATGAAAGAACCACACAGATTTTAGTGGAGCTGTCCAGTCAATGCAAGCATTTGTCAGTTATGGTGTAGTTCGACTCATAACTCAAGGAGCTCACTACCTCTCTCCTTAAACATGTGACTATAATACTTATTGTATTGTTATATATATACACACATCAAAAGTGTCTAGGGATCAACATATATTTTTGCAATAACTTTTCTCCTGATTGATATTAATTAAAATGTTCTTTAAGGATTCATCAAATAAAGTGTTATCGTTTGTTACAGTAACGATAAACCAAGTCACCTTTGCATTCATAAAGAAATTTGCCATTTTCCTAATAAAGGGATTTTTGACATTTGAACCACTAACATTAAAGTTCGAAAAAAAGACTGAAATAACAGTTTTCTTTAAAATTTTATTGGGTAACTTAAACAATTAATAATCCGTGTTTCTACCGCGAACACCAACACAAGAACATCGGTTTGGCATACTCAAAATGAGTTCATCCAAATCACGCTGTGGAATGGCCGCCCATGTTCGTTGCAACAACAAAAAAAGGTCTTCTTGCGACTGGATACCCTCCATATTCGGCAGAGCTCTTCTCAGTAGCATATCCCATGCATGCTCAATCGGGTTCAAGTCTGGCGACTGAGCAGGCCAGGGCAGGACATTGATGTTAGCTGCGGCGAGAGTCTGTCTTACAACTCTTGCGGTGTGCGGTCGTGCATTATCATGCATTAACTGAAATAAGGGACCGATTTGCACTTGTAGAGGAACGATGACGTCTGATACAATCGTCTCAGCATAAATTTGAGCGTTGAGGTTGCCTCTGATCCAAATCAACTCAGTTCTTCCGCCGATCCAAATACCCGCCCATACCATGATGGTTCCACCACTATAAGGATGGACTTCCTGGCAGGATTTTAATCGCTGTTGGCGTCCAGGGGTTCTCCAGTGTCGTATACGTCTTGTATCCGGTCTCATACCAAAACGAGACTCATCAGAAAAGCACACGAAACGCCATTGTTCTTCTGCCCAATTTCTGTGTTCAAGAGCCCATTGATATTGAATCCTACGATTGTGCATTGCTATAGGTGGTACCCGTAGCGGTCTTCGGGAATGAAGGTTCACTTCATGCAAGCGGTTTCTGACTGTTTGGTCGCTAATTAAGTTCCCTGAAGAGTGATGAAGCCTCACGGCTAACATCATGGCGGTTATTGTTGGAGCTCTTCGAGTTAAGATTTGAATGTATCGGTCTTGTCTCCGTGTGGTGCAGCGATACCGTCCTCCATGGCGCTCAGCCACGGTACCAGTGCTTCGGTAACGTGTCCAAAGTCGACTGATAACACTCTGACTTGTATTCAGAGCTAAAGCCACAGTACGTTGCCGGGAACCAGCTTCTATCATTCCCACGGCTCTGAGCATTTCTTCCCTGCTTAAATGACGTCGCCGCTCCATAATAACGTTGGTTTTAATCAGTAGTAGGGAAACAGTAGCACTAATAATGTCTTCAATGCGTTGTATGTTTTTATAGGGAAAATATTGACAGCTGATTTTCATCTTTTACTCGAATTTGATTTACAGTTCCTGATTCAAATTATGAAATGCACCAAAAAGGATCCATATAAATTTATAAAATCATAAATTTATTACAAAGCCACATCTTTTTTTTTTTTTTTTTTTTTTTTTTCGTATAACGGAACGCGTTATGCGTACAGTGTCTCTGTTTAATAAATTCTAAATTAATGAAAAAATGTCCAAATTTAACGTGGAATTGGCATTTGCCGATTTATTGAAGAAGTTACTAGTGTTAACAACGAAAGTAACAGATCAGTCGTCAACAATTGAAGCGCAAAGCAAGAAAATTGAAGAACAACAGTGCTTAATTCAAAAATGTACAACGACCATTTTTGAACAAAAGGAGGTAATTGAAGATCTATGCGCAAAAGTTGAGGTCTTTATTAGTACGGCACAAGCTGCACAGAGCGAGACAGCGAGCTCCAAAGACATGCGCCCGAAAGAGATGAACATAGGGTCAGAGGTAGTGGTGCCGACGATCGACAACTTATCGGAACGCGCGAGACGTGCGGAGGAGCGAGCCAAAAATAAGGATGCGTCTACGCTGCTTGAGCGACAGCGAGTTGAAAAGGAGGCGGATATTGTATCGAATATTCAGGAATGGAAAGTGGTGGCAAACAAGAAGAGAAAATCTAAGGCTGATCTCAAGGTGGTCGGTAGGGGCGGCAACACACAAATTTCGGCATTTCAAGCCATTGAGAAAAAGAAGTTTTTGCATGTGTGGTCTCTTCATATCGATACTTCTGAGGATGCAATAATGGAACATGTTACAAAAATATGTAACACAACTGATATCAAGGTGGAGAAAATTATTCCAAAGAGCAAAAGAGACTATTCATCATTCATGGTGGGGGTGCCTGAGTCTAAGTATGATTTATTAAACAATGCTAATAGTTGGCCTTTGAATACCCAATTTAGTGAATGGATGTGGTTTCGGAACTACCGTAAACCCTCGGAAAAGTCAGAAAACAACAAGTAATTGCATCCAAGTATTTTATCAAAATGTGCGGGGCCTAAGAACAAAGACGAAAACCTTTTGCAATAATTTATCGGCATCAATGTATGATATTGTGGCAATAACCGAAACAGGACTAAATGCATCTATACATGATGGGGAACTAATTCCGGCTGGATTTAGTGTATTAAGATGTGATCGAGCGGATGGACGCAAGCAGGGAGGAGTATTGTTAGCGGCTACATCGCGGTTTCAACTGACACGCCTTCCTATCGTTAATGTGGCTACGGCCTTATTCGAGATAGTATGTGCCACGGTACGCCTGAGTAATGACGGTTTACTTTTATGTTGTGTTGTTTACATTCCTCCAAAATGTAATAATATGGAATATATGCGTTTGTTTAATATAATAGAGGAAATATGTGTAAAATACGAAAAGGTTCTAGTGATAGGCGATTTCAATTTGTATTCGGCGAGTCTGGAGACTAATAGTTATTTTGAATATGTCAACGCCTTTTGCGGATTTCGGCAGGTAAATGAAGTACTTAATATTAATAATCGTATGTTGGACTTAGTATTGACAACATTACTACCGGATACCTTAATTGTTCGTTTGGCCGATGAACCATTAGTGGATATAGATGTGCAGCATCCACCGCTCGTCGTTAGCCTGAGTACCAGTGACAAACACGGGGGGGCGCCTTCGCTCACTCCGCCAACTTCTTTAAATACTGGTTGTGATTATGGTCCAAGTTGGAATTTTAGGAAGGCTAATTTGAGTTTGCTTTATTATAATTTGCAATTAATTGATTGGGATTCATTATATGAGATTCAGAATGCAAGTTCAGCTTTAAATTACTTTTACAATCTGGTGAATAGCACTATTGATCTTTGTGCGCCTAAAAAGAAAAGAGTAGTAGGTAAAAGCATCAAGTCAAGAGTTTACCCAGAGTGGTATACATCAGATTTAATAAGGGATATCAAGCGTAAGTGGAGACATCATAAATTATTTAAAGTAACGTCATCACCAAGTGACTACGAAGTGTTTACTAGGTACCGGTCAATAGTTAAACGAAAAATCAACTCAGCGTACCAAGTTTATCAAAATAAATTGCAAATTAATTTTAAGGATGATCCTAAATCGTTTTGGAACTTTGTTCGAGCAAACCAATCCAGACGTAATAAGCCGCAAGTCACAAAAGATGGCATAGTGTTGAGGGAGGAGGAGGCTGCTGAGAGTTTTGCTTCCTATTTCCATTCGGTGTACAGTGAGACGAGGCCTACGTTAGACCCAGTAGCGGCAGAGTGCGCGGGTGGTGGAGCGAGCTCGGCGCGAGTGCACGTTGACCAAGTGAGTAGGAGGGAATTGCTCGATGCGCTCCAGAGGCTCAAACCAAAACAGTCGGTGGGTCCAGATGGAATCCCACCCTTCATGGTCAGGGATTGCAGCGCAGTCTTTTGGAAACCACTGCTACATATTTTCAATCTGTGCTTACAGGAAGGACACTATCCAGATCAGTGGAAAATGACGCGAGTTATCCCGGTACCAAAAGGAGGTTCAGGGACGGATGTCGGTGGTTATCGTCCTGTGGCAGTACTGTCGGCGTTCGCTAAGGTTTTTGAGTCAGTATTGCATAAATCCATTTACACGCAAGTGAGCCCACTTTTGCATGATGCTCAACATGGCTTTCGAGGAGGTCGGGGAACGGGAAGTAATTTGCTGTCATTTGTGTCGTATTTGATGCCAGTAGTGGACGCTGGAGGGCAGGTTGACGTCGCGTACTTCGACTTCCGGAAGGCGTTTGATATGGTCGATAATGACATTCTTTTGGCTAAATTTGCAGCGTTAGGTTTTACACCTCGTTTGCTAAAATTTTTTTCGAGTTACCTTAGTGAACGCCGGCAGTACGTTGAGTACGCTGGGCACAAATCTAAGCCATTTTATACGTTCTCAGGGATTAGCCAAGGTAGTAATTTGGGTCCACTGGAATTCATTATTATGATTAATGATCTCCCAGAGGTTGTTAGCAGTGCGAGGTGTTTGCTATTCGCAGATGATCTTAAAGTATTCATCTCGATAGCGGACTCCTCGGACTGTGAGCAGCTTCAACGAGATCTGGATAAGGTGGTACAGTGGAGCCAGAAAAACAAATTGGTCTTCAATGGGAGTAAATGCTGCGTGATGACGTACAGTCGCGCGCGTGCCCCGCTGCATAATTCGTATGAGATAGACGGTGCGGTGATGCCGCGTGTTACGCATATGCGGGATCTGGGGGTTCGTATGGTGTCTGAGTTAACGTTTCGCGAGCATATTATAGACCTGTGTGGTAAATCCTTTAGAAACTTGGGTTTCATATTAAGGCAATGTTCGGATTTTAAAAGTATAGCAGTCATTAAAATACTGTATAATGCTTTAGTTCGTAGCCATCTAGAGACTAGTGCTTTGATATGGAATCCACATGAGGAAAAATATAGTCTCATGATTGAGAAAATTCAAAATAAATTTGCTAGATATTTATATTTGAAGCAATATGGGGTTTACCCATTCTACCCATTAATGTATCCCGGTCTGTTTGTGTTGGGCATGGTCGGGTACACCAGGCTAGCGGTCAGGAGAGATGTCGCGTTAATAAAGTACGTGGCGAGGGTCATCCGCGGGCTGGTGCACCACCCTGAGGTGCTGGAAGCGCTACGATTTTGTGTTCCAGACGGGTACGTTACCGCGCGCCGCCGCCCCCCTTTGTTAGAGGTGCCAAGGGCTAGGACTAATTTATTGAAGTTTGCTCCATTGTCAAGGGCCGCACATATAATAAATAATACATCATCGGTAGATATGTTTGACAGCCTGCCGAAATTTGTATCTGGCGCGCAAAGGTGCATTGAAGTAGGAATACCTATTTGATCTTTTTTATGTTTGGTATTTTTTGTTAAGTACATTTTGGATTTTGTCTATAACATCGTTTTGGATATTTTCTGTAAGATGTTGTAGTTATTGGTGTAAATAAATAAATAAATAAATAATAAAAATCTCAATCTCAAGAAATCCGCATAAAAATGCTTGATCCCTAGACACTTTTGATGTGTGTATATATATATATATTTGTTTGTATGTATTTATATTTTTAATATTTATATTCTATAGTTATTTGTACGCCACAGTACTAACTAAAGTGTTGTCTCTCTCCTCCAAATTCATCCACAGGTTGTCTTGAAAATATCGCTTTTAGTGATAAGACCGCCTATAGTGTCACTCTATATGTAAGATAATTATATTTGTAAATACCCGTAATTTATATAGTGTGCATAATAGAGTATTCTATTCTATCCTATTCTTAACTACTTAAATCTCATCACTCAACGACTATAATCTCATGGGTCCTTCTATCCAAATTACACACATATTCAGTTTATTCCCGTCATAACACAATCCGCATAAAACTGAACTATTTATATTTGTTTAAATACACGGCACACACAAACTTGGCAGCGGCGAGCTATGGGCTATTTGCTGGAAATTTTCCTAATTTAAAGTTTTCTTTGATTAAAATTTCCGCTTGCCTCGGGGGTTCAGCGGTCACGGGTTAACTGGTCGGTGATCACCGCTCTGTATATTCCTTGTACAATTTCGACGGTTATTCTCAGTATCAATTTATTGTTGTTGACTTATCAATGATGTCGGAATAACCCAAACTAAATCTTTACTGATATCCTTACTTCCTTACTGTCCTTTACAAATATTATATTACAAATGCGAATATTTGGACGGATTGATAGATTTTTGTTACTCAATCACGTCAAAACGAGTGAACGGATCTTGATGAAAAGCTAGGGCAGAGCGAGAGGGACTGTCAGACTTGTACTGACTAAAATCCACGGTGTCAATTTAATAGCCCTTTACGTTCCGGGGTCTCAGTAACTCCTTAGTCCTACGACCCCGGCAGGCTTTGGCCCTCTACAGGAGGGCCCCGTCATTGTGCTGTTACAAAAAGTATGAATGGTTTAGTTAAGTTTAAACGAGTGTAAATGCACTCACGAGACGGAAGAGAAACGTGGGGCAAAGATATTCAAAAGAAAAAAAAAAGTGCTATTGACATTCTATAGTTTATGTGTGTAGGTCTCACTCTATGGAGATAAGCCGTGTTCTCTCGTGTCTTATAAAACCCTTCTAGATCTTCATTTTCTTTTACTAAATATATTTAGTCAACAGACCGTATCTTCCAAGGGTATCAACTTAACATTGCCGCGCTACCCTCGAGGGGTGCACCTCGTGACTGATAAATATATCACTGACCCTCTCTGATAACTGCCCGTTTGACAACTGTTACTTATTGTTATATTATACATTGCCAAGCTGTATTATCTGCTGGTCAAACCAGAGACTTGGAAATAAAAGAATATGTCATGGGTGTGCTATTATGAGTCCTAGTTTATGTTTCTGTTTTAACGAATAATAATTTTAATTAATAATTCCGCGTCGGAGTCGGTTCCTGATAGCTAGAACCTTGGGGTCTTTAGGTCAAAAGTGAATAGGTTACTTCCAGGCAAACGTTCGTCACCGTCGACCACAGGTATATTTGCCTACCATCAGGCAAGGTAGCGGACCGACGCGCGAGCGAAATGATTGAACTGATTTTAATAAAGCTTGCCACGTTTAAGCAATGTAATGAGGGCTTAAAAGTTATTATTACATTTTCCAAATTTCATCCTTACAAAAAGATATAGAAATCTCAGTTTCTGTGAGAAAATGTATCTATAACTCGTTTTTTTTTAAATGTTTTCATTAATGAACATAGCATGATTTGAGGTTCAAAACAGTCTGCCTTGAAGTGTTACTGTTATTGTATTAATTTGTCTATGCTTTCTTGTACAGTTACTTTATACTGCTTTATCAGTCATACATAAATTAAGTACACAGATGCTCAATTCAAGAACGGTAGGTAGCCCGCTAAGTACATGTACATGGTCTAGGTAGGTAGACGTCCGCGTCGTCTCCAAAACGACATGTTTGCATAAAGAGACTCGATAGAGGAGGGACCACAGAGGATAGTTTGGATTTAGAATGATTGTAAACGAAAATTATTAACTTATAGGTATGGTGAATTATAAGTTTGGTGTGTTTTCAGAGAGCAGTTATCAGAGAGGGTCAATAAATACTACTGTGTCCAAAAATTAAGGTGACATTTGAATTTAAACGCGTGTGTTAGATTTATTTATGATACATAGCCCTTATGTAATTAAAAATAGTAATATATTTAAAACAACAATGATCTGATTTCCGAACGAAATCAGTTGATAGTCAAATATTGTATCGAAATTAATAAAGGTTGCAAATAAATCAAAACTAAATTTCTAAATTAAGTAATCAAGTTTTAAAAAGGTTCTACTACATAAGATTTGTTTATTATTGCTTATTTTATAAGTTATTTAGCTAAAATGTATGACAATCTGTGATTCGTCAATAATGGCGGCCATTTTGTTGGAAGTGGTACGGTCAGCCAAGAAAGTGGTGTACCAGTTTTGATTTAGTTTCATTTCAACAAGGTTCGTTATAAAAAGATATTACTGAAAGAGACAACATTATCATGACTTAAACCTATGTATTTAGTATTCATACGTCATATGTCACATATAAGTACATGACATTTTAACCTTTAGTATAAATGAAAAGGACATTAGTTTCTACAAAGCAATTGAAATGTTTCCAAACAAAAGTAATAAAAACTATCTAAATAGACAACCGAATTCCATTTGAAAAAGAAAACTGACAATTGACATTTTGTCAAATATATGCAAAAAATCGATATATTTTCCGTGTTGTTTTTCAATCAACTGCATATTAAATCATCTCAATGCCTGCCAACTTGACCATTGCCGAAAGAGCACAAATAATTGCCCAATTTAATGAGGGAAGCAGTATCAGTGCGATATCCCGGAATTTGAATATATCGAGGCGTTCTGTCCGCTTTTGGATTCGTCGTGAAGGAGAGGAGGGAAGTTTGTTGGATTACAGAAGAAGTGGTCGCCGGCCTGCACTCTCCAATAACGATAGAGAATTCATGAGACGGGAATATGAAATCAATGGTTTTAAGCCCACAAAACATTTTGCGGAGATGTTCGATGTGAGTGCCCAAACAATAAGGAATCATCTACATTACATGGGGTTGCACCACAGGCATTACGCCAAGAAAATATATTTGACGGATGCTCACAGACTTGCTCGTCTGAACTTCGCCAGAGAGCACTTAGAGTTTGATTGGTCTAATACAGTGTTTTGTGATGAAAAAACGTTTAAATCCAGTCAGCATGGACGTCTTCACCTTTGGCGATATAATTCAACACGGTATAAAGATGATCATGTAATTCCAAATAGAGAATCAGGTCGAATTTCCGTAAATATTTGGGGCTGGATGAGTGCGGATGGTGTAAGAGAATTGTGTTCTCTACCTCCTCGAGCGACGGCTGTAAATTATATCGACGTGCTTCAGAATGCAATGCTACCGACAGTCCGTAATGTTTACCCGGAGAACGAAGTGCCACAATTTGATTTTGTTCAAGATAATTGTTCAATTCATAATGCGAGGATCGTAAGAGCCTGGTTTCGTTCACACACTGACGTAAGGGTAATTCAGTGGCCCTCAAGATCGCCGGACCTCAACCCGATAGAAAATCTTTGGGGCCTTATGGTCCAACGATGGTCGCATCAAAATGAAAGAACCAAACAAGCTCTTATTAGTCACTGTAATTATATTTGGGAGGAAATGCGGGGAACCGATATTTGCTCACGGCTTGTTGGTTCAATGAGGTCTCGTCTTTTAGAGGTTATAGAGGCCAACGGCGGTTACACCCGTTTCTAATTTTTAAAAAATTTCAATATCTTCTAAATATTACTATATATGCTATGTTTTTGTTTGGTATAAGTATTTTAAAATTGATTGTAGAAATTTAATAAAAGGATAAATCTATTTTTAGCTTGTTTTTTATTGATATTGTAATTACAAGTTTACAGAAATTGTAGGTTTGTGGATTCGCCTTGTGCCTTTACAATTTTATGTAACTTGTTGATTACAATTCTGAATTTGTAGATACAATTTTGTCATCAAAATCTACAGCCCCCCGCCGTTGATTTTACGACGTCATTGGTTCCATCAAGTTCAAACTAAGAACAGCTGTCACGTTACAAACAGTAATAGTCGTTATCAATAATCAGATAAAGACAGCAATAGAAGTTGTCAGATCGATCTGCAAGCGAAACTAATCTTTATCACCTATGAATCTGCAAGCGATATTCAACCTTAGGGTGGTACACCACTTTCTTGGCCGACTGTACAATTCTAAGTTTATAAAAACAGATGTACCCTCACATTCGTGGTCATTATTATCCAATCGTTTTATAAGGTGAAAGCTGTGCTCTGAGTGTTGTTCTATTTAATTAATGTGATTTAATAATTGAGAATCCAACTGTGTGATGCTGAAAGTTATAATTTGTGTTCTAATGTTCTACAATGAAAATGTAAGTTAATTGATATTTATTATGATGATAACATTGATGTATTTTTATAAATGTGTGACTGTGTACTGATAAAATGATTGTTGCCGTGGAGTTTCTTTCTCCGTTCTTCTCCACGAGGACCTAGGGTTTGCGAACGGAGGTAGCTTGGTAATAAATACCTAGTCTTGATTTTGTGCTTTTCTTTATAAACCCATTCCTGGACAAAAGTCCTTAGAGATACCTTACATACAGTAAATAAATAACATTAACCATCCTGATATCTAAAACTTGATAAGTCGATATTAATATCAATAGAACCAGAGATACACATTTTATTCCTCACACAACCACATATTTATTTCTAATGGGTCCACCCTTTAAAGCAGAACTTTTTACGTCATAATTTTATTTTGCATAGCAACGGATAGCATAAACCTCTTTTCGCAGAAAATCGTTTGGCATACACTCATTTACTATAACACCGAAACCCATAATTTTGTAAGTCAGAATCATCTTTAGGCATAAATTTCATTTCCATAATAATCAATAAGTATAACCATCATTTCGTAGAAAGTTCACAACCAGAATCATCTTTTGCATAATTGTGTGGTTTTTATTTCCCAGACAGTAAGATGATGCAGTAAGCATGCAGCAAGCATTCAGCACATGCAGCAGGCATGGCTTCTGTCACGGCTCCGGCGCTGCGGGTCTCTGGCGGTCCCACGCGAGCTAATCGTCGCAGATGATTTTACGCCCACCACCGCAGCTTCGGCTTACTGGCCGGCAAGCCGGCCAGCCTCAGCCGCGGCGGTGTGCGTTAAAACCACCTGCTCCTCAGCTCACGGGCCGCCTCGCCCCTCCGCGCCTACGCGATTATAAATTACACTGTAGGGGTAGGGCAGACAAGACTACGTGAAGTCGGTTTTGCAGCGATTCATTTCTGTCACTAACTTTTGTAGCACACCATATTGATTTTATAAAACAATTTTTTTATTTTTTATTATGACTATTAAATTATTTCTATTCTGAAATTCTGTGATCTTCGAAGTATACCAAGTCAAATTATTCCAAATAATCGGCGCTCTAAATAATGCTAAATGAAAATATGCAAAATTGTTACTCTGACAAAAGTAATTATGCCCAATACAATTCTGCCATCTTAAAAGTATCCCAATTTAAATTCGGACATAAAAACATTAGGCCAAAAAACAATTATATTAAAAAAAATTTATACCATAACAATGTTCGTTTAAAAAAGTTTCTGCCAAGTGAGTTCTGCCAAATAGGTTTCGGAGAAACAAGTTTCTGCCAGATAGAGGGCACCCATTTCTAATACGTGCGTTGAAGGATTTGGAGAGTTATTTTTTTTAGATAGATAGTACTGTCAGTGAATATTATTTGAACTTATGCGTCGTTTGCGTAACGCTATCCGCCTAAAAAGGCCGGAATTGTGGAAAGACAATTCGTGGTTTTTACACCATCCCATTACTGCACTCGTAATTCGTGATAATTTCGCCAAAAACTCAACCCATATCGTTCCGCGACAACCGTATTCACCTGATCTGGCGCCGTGCGACTTCTGGCTGTTCAGCAAGCTCAAAAGACCTCTCCGGGAACACCAGTGGCGTATTTACCCTTAGGCCAAGAGGGCCATGGCCCGGGGCGGCCAGGCTGCGAGGGGCAGCGCAAGCCGCGCCTCATTTTTATATTTGTGCGCATAAAGTGGCTGAAGAAATAACTACAAAAACCTAGGTAAGACATCAAGACGCGGGACTATTGTATTAGAATACTGTTGGTGCGGTGGGGTGCAGCGTACCCTCGCGACTCAAAACTATAATCAGAATGTTGCGACGCGTTGCTAGTAGCTTAAGTTCCGGAGCAGCAAGCTTAACAGGCGAAAGGAGTATGTAAGGATCGTAGAAGGTAGGATTGGAACCCGCGTCTTCTGGATTTAGTATTCCACATGCCTTACCAATTGGTAAGGCATGTGGAAGCATAATTATGCTACTGCAACTCACACTCAGAAGCTGAATCTTCTATTCCCTAGCTTGAACTTTCCATGGTAACCTACCCCCATGGGAAGAAGGCGTGTGTTTATCTGTCTATGTGCATCCGAGAATTACATTGCGTCTTTTTTTGCAACTGTAATATTTATCAATTAACAAATAATTTCAGTTATAATAATTGACATCTGTGCTAAATTTTATCTAAAATCGTTTAAACCTTTTGATATAATTGAGTAACAAATATCCATCCATCCTTTTCTCATTTATATTAGATTAAAACAAAAAATTGCCTCCTCAAAATTTCATTCCCTTCTGACCAAAAACATCAAATATGCAGCAGCGATACGGCGGTAAATAAAAATAGGGATGGTGTGAACACGTACTAAATAATTTTTTGAATTATAGTCAGTGTGGCTACACCCTTGTGGTAATACATTGTTTGTAAATGTGCCGGCTTATTGTTTTGTCATAAAAGTGTTTATTATTATTATTTTGGTGAACATGTACTGTTTCTTAGCTCTTAGGCTAGTTTTAGCTGCATTAACGGGCCAATGTGGCCAGGTCAATGTAGCGTGTGTGTGTGTGATGAATTAATGTTGTGAGGGAAGATGTTATCCTCAATTTGCAAGAACTTTCTCACTATTCTGCATGTGTTTAGTATTGCAGCTTTTTGAAGGGAAATGTAGATTGAGTCTTTAAGATCTATTAATTTAAGACTATGGTGAAGGTGGTTGGGTATGACACCTGTAGTTGAGACAACAATGGGTACTACATACTACATTATTATTATTATTAATTATTATTATTATAGTGCTTATTTGCAATAATAAGCCTTTGCTATGCGACATACTACATTTTTAAAGATGTCCATAATTGCATTAATAATATTTTTGATTTGCGATTTATTAGCCTTGATGCAATCAGCATCGTGAGTAGAGCCTAAGATTAAAATGTTGCCCATGATTTCGATTACACCCTGTATAGTTGACCAACTTATAAAATATACTAGGATAAAATATTTGACTGAATATTTGAAATTCCCATATTATGTACTAATATGGGAGAAAACATGTTTTCAACTCCCAACGACGTAAATAAAATTATTTTTAATTATTTTTGAAATTATTAATTGTTTATTTTTAAAATTACTTTTATTCAATCATTTTATTTAACCCAGACTTCAGAACCCTTCACTTAGCGTGATTTTATATGTAGGTCTTTTTTTAGGGTTCCGTAGTCAACAAGGAACCCTTATAGTTTCGCCATGTCCGTCCGTCCGTCCGTCCGTCCGTCTGTCCGCAGCTTAGCTCAGAGACGCCCAGTACTAGAAAGCTGTAATTTGGTGTAAATATACGGATTTGTTGTGCCAAAAAAGTGGTAAAATAAAATCTCGTAAAATATTTTTTTTAGGGTACCTCCTGTACACGTAAAGTGGGGATGTTTTTTTTTTTCTCGCGTACCCCTTAGTGTGGGGTATCATTAAATAGGTCTTTAAAAAATATTGATAGTTTCCATTAACAATTTTTTGATAAAAAGATTCGTTTGTTAAAATATAAGCTTTAAAGTGCTAATTTTTGCTCGACTCGAGTGTCCCCCCCCTCTGCCAGCTAAACGGTTATGTTTGAGGGTGTGAAAAAATTCACAATAGTAGTATATATAACGAAGTTTAAAAGAAAATTATCACGACTAAGTAGGCTTTACAAGTTTACGAGTAATAGTCGACCAACTTATAAAACGTACTTGGATAACATATTTTCCTAAACAAAATGTATCGGAGAACATGTATCTTCAACTGCAAATGTAAGTTTGTCAACTTTATTTTTACAGCTATAAAGTGGGTATGTTTTGGGGATAGGTAGGTTTTTATTGTCAACTACATATTTTTAACTAAATTCAAAAAAAGGAGGAGGTTCTCAATTCGTCGTATTCTTTTTTTCGATTTCTGAAAGACGCCTGGACCGATTTTGAAAATTCTTCTTTTTAAAATTAAATTCACCGAATCAGTTTTGTTAGTTCGCATAAGTATTTTGATGGGCAACTACGGAACCCTACACTGTGCGTGGCCCGACACGCACTTGGCCGGTTTTTATTTGTATCGTAAACACATCAAATGAGTAATCACGTCTTGAGCCTTTTACGCTCCAGGGTCACGGTTACTTCTAGTGACGATCCCGGGACCCCGGAAATCCCGGTCTTTGACCATTTTATTAGGACTACTCACAATACGCCATACTGTTTCACCAATATTTGAATCTATGGAAACTCCTCGTCTGGATCTTGTTATCAAATCTCTGAGCCATGAGAACCGCAGCATCCCTATCTTCCCGAGCACCCTATAAATTATGTTATATCTCAGTTAATTAACCGTTAGCCCTTAAGTAAAGGTTGACAAATTAACACACATGAATGGGCACCGTATATCAATGGCGATTAAGAAACCATGGCTTAAGCGATTGCTAAGTATTAAGTACGAGGCTGAGATTGGAGTTTCGTGAAGATGCTGTCCAAATAATATGTTATTTATATATGAATAGGGAACTGACTCGGCATCACAGGATCAAAATCACGTGTGCACTAGGCAAAGAATATACTTATATTCAACATACAAAACTTTTCCTGACAATAACAAATAAAAACAATGAAGTCGGACAACCGTCAAATGATTCTCTGTCTTTTTTAACCTATATTGAGTAATGGGCAACTCGCCGCCCGATCATGGACCATGCCTGGGTCGACGGCGCGTTGTGTTCCACGCGCGCCTCAAAGAGCATCAGCAAGATGACAGGCCTCCTTCTAGAGGGCCAAAGCCTGCAGGGGTCGCGGGCCTGATCTCATCACCGTTACCCTGGAACGTAAAGGGTTAATGAAGGACACCGTAGATTTTAGTCAGTACAAGTCTGACAGTCCCTCCCACCCAGGGCAGGTTTTACTCATTTGATAATTTTACCACGCTCAAAAAAAAAGATGAGCGGGTTAATGAGTTATCCAATGTGCCTACTTCGCTACCCGAGGCTTTAAGAAAGAATGTTCAAGCAATTTGTTCTCAAAATTCGCCAATCCACAGTTAAAACTCCGACAAAGCAGTTCTTTCCTTAAATCCTACCTTACAGCAACTTTAAATCCTTTCCCACTCCAGGAAGACAGGGGAATTAAAAAGTAAAATATACCTGAGAACTGCCATAAATCATAAGCTTAACATTTTAATTAAAATGATAAATATTGGCCGCCGAGTTCGCGACGGGTTATTCCGAGAGAGTTTTCAGGTACAAGTAGAACGAGCTTACTTTTTATGTTATAGGCTGGCGATGGTGGGCCGATGGATTAAGATGGAAAAAAAAGACGGAAAAGAATAGCATTCTATTCTTTCATTCTATTCGTTTTGTTTTTTTTTTTTTTTATTATATACAACCTGACATTTTATTTATACTTATTTTTGAAGTGAAAACTTCTTTAGCGGCGTTGTACACTTTTTCTGTAATGGGTAAAAAATTTAAAACTCGCGTCAGGGTCACGTGACCCTGATCGAAAATGAGTAAGACGTCATTCAAATTAGTTAATTTCATATCTGTACTACTCCAGTTTTAAAATAAAACATAGTAACAAAAAAGTTTTCACTTCTACCGGCACTCCTGGAGTGCAACCTTTTTTTTTTTTTTACATGTTCTATTTTATACACCCTGACATTTTAATTTTACATCTTTTTATTTTGACATGATTACTTTGTAATTTATTTATATTTTTTTGTATTTTGACATTTTCTATGTCATTCTCTTTTTGTATATACTTTTTATTTTGTTTTTGTTCTTTTTGTGTCTTTTTTTTATAGGTACTTTTTATTTTGTGACATGAATTACTTTGTAATTTTAATTTTGTCTTTTTTAATTTATTTTGTTTGTTTTTTTTTTTTACGAATTTGTGAATGTGAGGACATGTGTGGGTTACATAATATTATTCTATTTATTTTTACGTTTTTATTTAAATTGTCTGACGGTTTGAGTTATTTATGCGGCCTACCCAAATGTCCTTTCTTTGGTATTGATCGTCGTATCGTTGAGCTCCTTATGTTATGAGTTGAGCTGCACGGTAACTGACACATGCTTGCACTGACTGGACAGGCCCACTCAAATCTGAGTGGTTCTTTCTTCAAAAGACCACTTCAGACACCTGCATGGTTCTCATATAACTTTACCAATACACAATTGTCTGGACTTTAAAAGAGACTGTGACCTCTGAGTTTGTTTCGGATGTTTCTTCTCAGAGTAGTCAGGTACGAAACACCGGCCTCATCTAGTTTAAAAATAGTGTCTTTTTGACGTGTAAAAGAGTTTGCCAAAACCAATTTGCTAAATAAAGATCATTTATCATTTATCATTTATCACGATTTACTATTAAAATTCTGACTCACATTTCGCCAATTCTGTTTTAATTCTGATGCCCGCATAGCATTATATACCATTAGATTTTGAACGCAAACGGGAACGAAATTTTTGATGAATAGGAATGACACTCATGTGACTAAGAGAGTGATGAGTATAAATGTTGATGGATAGAGAGGAAGAGGAAGGCCAAAGAAAAGATGGATGGATTTTCTAAGGAATTATATGAAAGAGAAAGGAGTAAATAATACTGTGACGTGTGATAGGGGAGCATGGAAGAAGAAAACGTGTTGCACCGACACCAAGTAGAATGGGATAGGGGCAGGAAGATAATAATTCGATTTTGAACGCACCGTTTATCGCCAGAGAGTTGAAGTTTAACTGTGCCCATTTCCACCAACGCCAAGTGTAAGCAAAACCTAAATGAAAAACTAATAAAAAATGGGATCTAAGAACATGAATTTTTGTCAAATATTCTTACCGATTAGAGAAATAGTTATTTGTTATGCAAGGCTGCAAAGTTGATTTTTGGCGCGAGTACTTGAATTGAAAACTGAGCGAGCGAAGGATTCTAAGATTGAACCGCGAGAGAAACGAGCGGTTCAAATATAGAATCCTGAGCGATGCGAAGTTTTCAAAGGTACGAGACGCAGAAAAACTTTGCTGCCGAGTGCAACACACAACTTT
Source organism: Agrotis clavis (assembly GCA_954870645.1). Lineage (NCBI taxonomy): Eukaryota > Metazoa > Arthropoda > Insecta > Lepidoptera > Noctuidae > Agrotis > Agrotis clavis. The sequence goes on along the minus strand of OX940932.1, from coordinate 2,431,362 downwards.
TCACCTCACACAGCGAGGAAATGAAGTGGGGTCATTGACCTATACAGGGGGCGGCTCGCCTGGCAGTGTAGAAAACAATTGAATACAAGACGTGTTCGAATTTTGAACAACACTTTGTGCTCTAGAGCACAAAATGGAGTTTTGCGCTCAGATTTTGAATGAGAAATAGAATCTTTCCGAGCGCGTGAGGTGAAAATACACTTTTGAGGGTATTGTATTCAGTAAGTATTAAATCACACGAATTTTAGTGAAAATATATTTCAGCTAGGTAGCTGTCAAGTCAAAAGTGATCTACCTAGACCTACATTAATCTATATTATCCTACATACAATAAAGACATGCACAACTTCTATCACAATAACATGGTTTCATAACATGACAGAGGGGGATAGCCCCAGAAAATGATACCACAGGCTACCTGTAACCTACGATGACAGCTGAGTGATCCTACTAGCGGTGGAAGCCACACGCCTGTCAGAGTCCAGCGACATACAGTTTTTAGAACAAGTGAAAAAAAAAAAATGAAAAAAAAGTACGCAGTACTCTTTCTTCTTGGTGAGCTCGCTCCATCTTAGTTCTTATCTTTGCTTCTGAGCTAGATTGAGGCCAAACCCAAACCCATTTAAAATTTAAAGGAAAACCATTCATGAAATGAGGTCATCTGTAGTAAATCATTTACGAAACCGACGTCACTAAAATATATAACATTTTATTTGTTAGCCATAAATCTAGTAATCCATGTAAATAATTTATCACAGCACGCTCTAGTTTTTTTTATTATCTCCAATAACATGGTAACATGCACAAAGCGCAATCCATCAAACGCGACTTTTAAAAATATTGAATGTTAGATACCGCGTTATATTTTATTTTATGTCCATGTTACACGTACACGATAGTTTGTACTGTCCAGGCTATTTTAATATTTTTGAGTTGAAAAGGATTTATTTTTTGAGCTTTTTGTGGTGAACCTACAGACGGGATGACTTAATACTTGATATTGATATTGAATATATGGGGAATGTTGCCCGAAGCAATATGTATGAAATAAAATACAAAAAAGATTTGAGGTAGTAAAGTAATTGTATTTAGCATTTTGACCGTGTTTTCTTAATCCCTACTGTCTTTTGTAGACAAATTCAGTTTTATAATTAGTTTTAAGTTTTAATGCCAATAAACATATATTTTTTTCTTTCTTTCTTTCTATAGTATATTCTTTAGATAGTCAGTCTTTCCAAGGGATATTTCACTAACCATTAATTAGGTTGTTGAAGTCAGATAGGAAGATGCTTCATGTAATATACTGGTTGCTGAATCCGCATACACAATGTTGTTAGCCTCCTTGAAAGCATCAACCTCGTCGAGCATGACTGCCATGGACTTGTTGTTAGGTGTATAGAGTATTGAATCAATATGGTTCAAATGGTGCTCGCAATCAAAATTTCCTTTCCACAAAAATGCTGTGACTGTACATAATTTATTATATGAATGACTAGGTTGTTGCCAGCAGCCGCTGGCAACAACCTAGTCATTCCGCCGCCTCCCGCTACAACACGAAAATTATTCCATGGAAAGATAAAATCGGGATAAGAACTATCCTATGTGTTAATCCAAGTTATAAACTATCTGTGCACCAAATTTTATCCAAATCCGTTCAGTAGTTTTTGTGTGAAAGAGTAACAAACATCCATCCAAACAAACTTTCACATTCATAATTAGTAGGAGTAAGATAACTTTAAGGGTTGTTCTCATTAAAGTTTTTGATCTAAAACTCTAAATGAACCCCACCTTTACAATAAAGTTGTTCAGTCCACAGTACCTGTCAGTGGCGTCGGTAAGTTAACTCGTTGACAAACAAGAACGTATTATAAACAACTGGACTGCACCGTGATCCATCATTGTGAGGATACAACGAAACACTCCGTAGATACGCCGTCTGCTCGATTAATCACACTGTATACGTATGCGTTTATGGAGGGCTGTTCATTATGCGATTTCTGGATTTATTCTGCGACTTTTAAATTATTAACTCGTTGGTCTAGTGTTCGCAGGCGCGACTGCTGAGCATGAGGTCTTGGGTTCGATTTCCAGATTGGGCAAAGTGTTATTGGGTTTTTCCATTAGGAATTTTATAGTAGCAGCAGATGGCAATACACTCGCCCCCTATAGAACTTACACAAATTACAGGAGAAATTAGGTACGCATCTGCCTAGCATTAAAGGGATCACAGGCATGAAGTTATAATTGTTTTCAAATATATACATAAGCATTTTAGGTGTAGAATTTTCTGTGCTTCAACTGTTTACATAGATGAAAAATATAGTTTTTATGGTTGGATAAGTGTCTCTATAGGATTTTAATTTCCTATTGTGTATGAAAACCATTCTGACTTCACTCCTATGGTCTATTTTTCACTTCGAAATGGGGAAGGTGGAAGTAAGTGTATGTGTGATCATACAAATATTTGTTCCGTGCGGGTATCAAACCCGCAGTACGCAGCACAGGAATCAATCGCTATCGGCCACTGCGCCAACTGTGCCGTCATTAAAACTACGACGCATGTTTTCTACAAACGGATTGAAAAAAATAAATCCAACGCCCTTAAGAGGATCGTCCACCGAGCGCTCGTCCATACTAAAAGAGGTTTTCTTTTTTTTTAAATTTATAATAGTTTGAATGTTACAGACGCCTAAGAGTTACTTTTGAAAAAAAGTTCAAACAAAACCTATAAACCTAGTTTTTTACTGTGTCAGAAGCATTCTAAAAAATCATTGAGATAGGATAACATTTAGGGGTAGGAAAACGTTTTCTCTTTTAGTATGGACGAGCGCTCGGTAGACGATCCTCTTAACAATTTGCGACAAACTCAAGCTACTAAACGCACGATGAGTGGCCATCTTTAATTCCCGTGTATACAAAATTCGATTAAGGTCGTGTTTGGAGCGTTTTTGTTAACTTATAAACAGGAAGCGATGTTTTGCTGCAATATTTTCAGCGCTGCTGATGTTGCTTCAAATTATTTAGTCGGAGTTGTAATATATCGTCGAATTCGCTTGCAGTTGTGAGAAATATCGTGGTCATTATGTTTTTAGTTCATTTCGAAGGAACGTGCTTGTTTGAGGTTTTATTGATTGCTCGATTAGAGGTTCATTAAAGTTGGGATTTTTAGAATTTCTAATTGAATGTTGAGCCCAGAATTAGGAAACACGAGTTATTCATAAGCTAAATAAAAAGGTGTTGAAACGGGACTCATGACGTATGAAAATTAAAATAGTGAAGAAAACGGTAGTTTTGTGATGCTATTTTATTTAGTTAATGAAACGGGTTTGTAGGCATTTATCTACTACGTAACGTTAAATTACTTATACCAAACAAAACCCGTCAGATCTTGGAGTGTTCTCAACAAAAACATTTATGTTCCCCCTTAAACGTTTTCCGTTTTCCTAATACTCGTTTTTCGGGAGGGCCTATTGACGTACCTACTCGACAAACACAAAAAAAAAAAAAATACGGAACTTTCACATTAAACAGCAATTACGACAACAAAACGAGAGAGTCCGAGATGTCTTTTTACGAGGCCAAGCCCTCGAGTGCCGAGCCTTTGAGGCCTCGAGGCCTCAAGCCTCTTGCCTCGGGCCCGGCCACTTCAGGCCTCGTACAGCTGCGCTAACTGTTGCATGCGACTCCCGGACTACTTGTCCCTGAGTTTTATTTGAAGCTCCCCGACTACTCTTGTGCGCGAGTTTTTATTTCAAGTCCTGTTTGAGTATGTAGGGCTTGCTTCAAGTTTGTGTGTTAGTTGTGTGTGTCGGGATAGTTGTTTTTTTTTTTTTTTGTTGCGGCATGCATTTGAATGTGGAAGCCTTTATGAAAAACAAGGCAACAGAATTTTGTAAAAAGGCAACATATTTTATAATACCGAGATGTAAAATGTTTTCTCTTTTTCTACAACTACTCAACCCTTGACTTTGAACAGGAGTAAATTAGGTTTCTACTGGTGAAAGAATTTTCAAAATCAATTCAATAGTTACAGAGATTTCTTCCTACAAAAAACTTACAAACTCGGAAAGTAATAAGATCTTTATGATATTGAGTGACTACCTACGAAAGGCGGCCGGCAGAGACTGGATGAGGAAAGCTCAAGACAGGGATCAGTGGCGCACATTGGGAGAGGCCTATGTCCAGCAGTGGACGAATACAGGCTGGTGATGATGATATTAAAATATGTATATTATGTTTATGCATATATTAATTATACGCGTTGACTAATAAGTTTATATGTATAGATTAATAATAACTAAATTATAGTTCATTGAATTTCTCTTGTCCGTTTTGTTTTCATTGTGACGAATCGCACAGGGGACTGACGCCGGAGATATTCAGTGCACACAACTCACAGAACAGCATAGACGTACATAACTATGCTAATGTTATTAATGTGAGAGTATCTACTCTCACATTAATAACATTAGCATAGTCATCAGCACATAATATTCCCACAACTGGGATACAGTGCTCTGTGAGAGAAAAGGGTCTGTTTGGAGGAAATGCAAGAAACAAGTAAATGCAAAATTAAGTACCAAAATTTTTTTGTTTTTTTCATTATCAGTTATTTTAATTCAAAAACAAACATTACACACACGTTCTCTCCCTCTCAATTTAATATACAAAACTGGCAGCATCCCAAATAAAGAAGTAAGGGCGAATTTCTCCGTAAAACTAAATTCATCTCTGGTTTTAGATTCAAGTAGTCTAACTAACACACAGAAGTTGAAGTGGTAAAAAAATTGTAAGTGAATATAGAGGCAAAACTACGTCCATATTATCATAAAACTAAACATCAAAAAAAGTACCAAACACTGATTTGAAGTTACATAAACATCCCGCAGTAAAAAACACACAGCAAAAATTGAGTGTATTATCGAAGCATACACATTTCAGCGAGGAGCGGCGAGAGCTCATTACTCCACAGGGCGAGATCAAAAGGGGTGTCTTCTCTCTTTATTTGTACACGCCGAGACGCCAACTTTTATTCCAGAACCCTATGTTAACAAGACATGCATAATGGCTAAAAAAACAACCAAAGAGTATAATATCTACATATACTATCCTACTAATATTATAAATGCGAAAGTTTGTGAGGATGTATGTGTGTATGTAGGTAAGTTTGTTACTCTTTCACGCAAAAACCACTGAACGGATTTGGCTAAAATTTGGTACACAGATAGTTTATAACCTGGATTAACACATAGGATAGTTTTTATCCCGATTTTATGTTTCCGTGGGATAATTTTCGAGTTGTAGCGGGTGAAGCCGCTGGCAACAGCTAGTATAACTATACGAGTACTAATCATGTGAAAATTTGTTTGGATGGATGGATGTTTGTTACTCTTTCACACAAATACCACTGAACGGATTACGATGAAATTTAGTACACAGATAGTTTATAACCTGCATTAGCACATAGGACAGTTTTTAACCTGATTTTATGTTCCCGTGATAATTTTTGAGTTGTAGGGGCCGGAGCCGCTGACAACAGCTAGTATTCTAATATCATAAAGAGGTAACTTTTGTGTGTACGTGTGTTTAAGATTTGATTGGAAACTGGCAACCTAACGGGTACTCCAATTCTATCTCTACTCTATCAAGAATAGACAAAGTTAATTTTCGTCAGTATTTCTATTCAATTCGACTGTTTGCACGAGTTTAATACGATCCGGACACCATTGAAGAATAGAAATATTACTTTCTACATTTTTAACATTGTCATGCTTAAAACGGTAACGATCTTTCTAGGAGAACGAAGAAGAGAAAATGCGGTTAATTTTCGGACTTTAAGATCCGTTTCCTAAAATTCTCAAATTGAAAACTTAAGTTGCATCTTTATTCCTAACTGCCGTAATGTTTATACATTTTAAAACGGTCCGCGAGTGAGGCGGCGGGTTAAACCTAGTATTCAAAATAAATTTAGCGGTTTTTACGGAACCCGGTTTTTACAACCTGGTTTTTAGAAAACGGTAAAGCCTTTCTTTAGAAGGTGTTTTGCTATCGTTTCTCGGGATCTTTCTGAGGTAATGATGGGGGAATGTTGCTCGTTTTTCGTCTTGTGAAGACGTGACTGGCTTCTGCTTAAGTTCATTTCGTTGTGTTTTGTTTCGTGTTGAAGAGATTGTGTTTTCCTTGGTTTCAGGTGATTAGGGGTAGGGAATTTGTTTTCAGAATTGCTCTGATGGCGTGTGTAATATGCAGAACATTTGTATGCTTTTCTTCTTCTGTAATATAAAAAATTAATCATGTTTCATTTTGATTTAATATTAAATGACGTGACTCCGATTTTCGTTGTGAGACTTACTAAGCAGACATTCATCCAATCTCAATTTTTTTATAAATACAAACATAAAAACTAGTAAGTGACTTGTATCAAGTTACGATCAACTTTTCGCATAATACACACATCAAAAGTGTCTAGGGATCAACATATATTTTTGCAATAACTTTTCTCCTGATTGATATTAATTAAAATGTTCTTTAAGACTATCGTCTACCGAGCGCTCGTCCATACTAAAAGAGAAAACGTTTTCCTACCCCTAAATGTTATCCTATCTCAATGATTTTTTAGAATGCTTCTGACACTGTAAAAAACTAGGTTTATAGGTTTTCTTTTTTTCAAAATTTATAATAGTTTGAAAGTAACAGGCGCCTAAAAGTTACTATTTTTATGACAAAATCTTCATTGAAGTAAAACCTTTGTATTTTAAAAACAAAGAAGTTTTAGAAAAAAAGCAAAACCTACAAACCTAGAATATAATATGCTGAAACGATTGACACTAGAATCTAAGAGATTGGACGTGATTTAGTATGTGAAAAACGTTTTCTCCCGAGAGACAAATTTCATATAAAAAATACTCACAGTCAGTCGCAAACTGCAACGCTCTCTATCGCACGATCGGGGGTTTTTCAACGAGCGAGAGGGTCAGCACGAGTTTTTCTAAATACCTATTTTTTGAAAAGGCAGCCGCTATACAATCCTCTTAAGGATTCATCAAATAAAGTGTTATCGTTTGTCACAGTAACGATAAACCAAGTCACCTTTGCATTCATAAAGAAATTTGCCATTTTCCTAATAAAGGGATTTTTGACATTTGAACCACTAACATTAAAGTTCGAAAAAAAGACTGAAATAACAGTTTTCTTTAAAATTTTATTGGGTAACTTAAACAATTAATAATCCGTGTTTCTACCGCGAACACTAACAACACAAGAACATCGGTTTGGCATACTCAAAATGAGTTCATCCAAATCACGCTGTGGAATGGCCGCCCATGTTCGTTGCAACAACAAAAAGGTCTTCTTGCGACTGGATACCCTCCATATTCGGCAGAGCTCTTCTCTGTAGCATATCCCATGCATGCTCAATCGGGTTCAAGTCTGGCGACTGAGCAGTCCAGGGCAGGACATTGATGTTAGCTGCGGCGAGAGTCTGTCTTACAACTCTTGCGGTGTGCGGTCGTGCATTATCATGCATTAACTGAAATAAGGGACCGATTTGCACTTGTAGAGGAACGATGACGTCTGATACAATCGTCTCAGCATAAATTTGAGCGTTGAGGTTGCCTCTGATCCAAATCAACTCAGTTCTTCCGCCGATCCAAATACCCGCCCATACCATGATGGTTCCACCACTATAAGGATGGACTTCCTGGCAGGATTTTAATCGCTGTTGGCGTCCAGGGGTTCTCCAGTGTCGTATACGTCTTGTATCCGGTCTCATACCAAAACGAGACTCATCAGAAAAGCACACGAAACGCCATTGTTCTTCTGCCCAATTTCTGTGTTCAAGAGCCCATTGATATCGAATCCTACGATTGTGCATTGCTATAGGTGGTACCCGTAGCGGTCTTCGGGAATGAAGGTTCACTTCATGCAAGCGGTTTCTGACTGTTTGGTCGCTAATTAAGTTCCCTGAAGAGTGATGAAGCCTCACGGCTAACATCATGGCGGTTATTGTTGGAGCTCTTCGAGTTAAGATTTGAATGTGTCGGTCTTGTCTCCGTGTGGTGCAGCGATACCGTCCTCCATGGCGCTCAGCCACGGTACCAGTGCTTCGGTAACGTGTCCAAAGTCGACTGATAACACTCTGACTTGTATTCAGAGCTAAAGCCTTAGTACGTTGCCGGGAACCAGCTTCTATCATTCCCACGGCTCTGAGCATTTCTTCCCTGCTTAAATGACGTCGCCGCTCCATAATAACGTTGGTTTTAATCAGTAGTAGGGAAACAGTAGCACTAATAATGTCTTCAATGCGTTGTATGTTTTTATAGGGAAAATATTGACAGCTGATTTTCATCTTTTACTCGAATTTGATTTACAGTTCCTGATTCAAATTATGAAATGCACCAAAAAGGATCCATATAAATTTATAAAATCATAAATTTATTACAAAGCCACATCTCAATCTCAAGAAATCCGCATAAAAATGCTTGATCCCTAGACACTTTTGATGTGTGTATATCAGTTGAGATAATGGCCAAACGCGAATCTAGTTCTAAATAAAAGGAACGCCTGACGGGGTCGCGGGACTGTCTTAATAGAGCATCGTGGCCCTGGAACATAAAGTACGACGGATGAAACAGACTGGATCTTTAGTCTGATAGTTCTTTCTATACTACCTAGGGCGGAAGGACTCATTTTATAATTTCATCACCTCAAAATAAAAAGGGTCACCAAGTCGGCAAGTTTTCCAATGGGTGATGATGTAAAATGCATGTTCGTGTAGCTTGTAGTAGGGCAGTGCGTTGACGAATGAAACGGGAGTTAATCCGGACTTCACCCCTGTCGGCGTCGAAAAGATTTCCCCCGGGAATGTCACACGAACTGAACCCTTTGCTGTGGTGCAAGTTACGGGGGAGCAGCTTAACAAACTATTATGTTCCCACTGCTGGGACGTAGATTTCATCTTTGCAAAACCGACTGGAAGGAAGGTTTGTCTATTTGTCCATCCGTGCATTTCTCTGCACCAAAACATGTTGCAAAAAGTTGGGAATATTGATTGAAAAATATATTTATGAGATTGATTAAACTTTTTAAATGGCAGGTTATAAAATATAATAATTGTGCACGTTTTTTATTTGTCAAAAATCTATCTTAACGTGACGAGAAATGTTATTTTACACAATAAAAAAATGTGTTGGTCTTATGTTCGTTAGTGTGACTGCGCAACATGAAATTCTGGATTCGATTCCCAGGTCGGGCAAATTTTACTGAGTTTTCCAGCAATGGAAGCATTTTGGGGTGCCTGATTGATGGCAATAAGTTCGTCGTCTATTATGTAGAATGGCACTTAAACATAACTGGCTAAATTGTTGATGTACTATTAGAAACATCTCTGCCCTTCACGGGTTACAGGTGTGATGCTTTGTTATATTTTATAGAATTAAAACTATTAGAGTAGTACACACGTAAAAAGTTTGTATAAATCTGTATTTTTTAAACTTGGGTCGAAGTGGTGCCCTTTTAAGGTTTACATTTCTCAATAAAGCTATCCTAAGATTACTGTTATTAAATCCGCTGCTTCTTACACTTTGCCCCAACCCCCCATACAGACTGAAGTAATATTTTAAGCGGCTTTGAATCATCGCTGCAACTCTTTTTTCCGATACCCGCCATATTGGTTCGTGACATTAAGTATTTAGGTAATACCGCCTTAATTTGAGAGCGGTTACTTTTCTATTGAGAAGGATTATCCTTTCTGGTGTACGGGTTTTGTGGGTTTCGGGTGCACGATTTTATTGAGTGTGGTTCACCCTTTTTTCTGATGGTAGAACCTTCAAAAGAGTCCTTTCGTTCTGGATGGAGCGGGAGGGACTGTCAAGCTCTTACTACATAAAGTCCATTACGTTCTTTCAGTCGTCCTTTGCGTTCGAGGGTTACGGTGCCTCTTAAGATGAACCTATGAACCCGGCAGGCGTTTGGCCCGAAGCTTGAGTGGAACACTACGCGCAGTGGACCCAGGCATGGTCCTTGATCGGACGGCGAGTCATAACTTGCCGCCAGTAAGACCGCGACTACGGTGACCGAGTGTGATGGGCCCTGGTATGGTTTGAGAGTAGAACATAATTGATAACTATTATGTATTAACATTGGTCTCTTCGATTGTTTCAAATTAGCGACACACATTCCCTGACTGACACATTCCTTGACTGGCCTGTTGGTCTAGTGGTTAGTGACCCTGACTACTATGCCGGAGGTCGTGGGTTCGATTCCCACCCAGGACAAATGTTTGTGTGATGAGCACGATCATTTGTTCTGTGTCTGGGTGTAATTTATCTATAATATGTATGTATTTAGAAATATATAAGTATGTTTATCAGTCATCTAGTACCCATAACACAAGCTCTGCTTAGCTTGGGACTAGATGGCGTTGTGTGATAGTTGTGGAATATTATTATTATTATTCCACTGCTGGACGTAGGCTTCCCACAAGGAGCGCCTCACCTTTTTTAATCCAGCAACTGCCAGTTACCATTTGTGGTCATGTGTCCATCTTGCCGGGGGCATCCCACATTACGTTTACCTACGCGCGATCTCCATTCGAGGACCTTTCAACTCAACATTTCGTCAATTCTGCGATGGACATGGCCAGATATAATGCTTGCAAAATAACACAATTGCACTAAGAAAATCACCGTTTATTTATTTCCATGAAACAGTAATAATCATCATTATCATTATAAGCCTATAAATGTTCCCACTGTTGGGACACAGGCCTCCTCTCTGTGAGAGGGAGTGGGCCATAATCCACCACGCGAGCCCAGTGCGTGTTGGTAGATGTCACATGTCTTCGAATTTTTGGTTTTAAGACATTTTTTTTTTATTTTTTTTTTGGCCTGGTAAAATCATCAAATGAGTCCTCCAACCCCGGGCAGGGCGGGAGGGACTGTCAGACTTTTACTGACTAAAATCCACGGTGTCCTTCAATAGCCCTTTCTGTTCCGGGGTCACGGTAAGGAAATAATCCCGCGACCCCGGCAGGCTTTGGCCCTCTGAGAGGGGGGCCCCGTCATTATGCTGACGCTCTTTGAGGCGCGCGTGGGACACAACGCGCCGTCGACCCGGGCATGACCCTTGGTCGGGCAGCGAGTTGCCCTTTACTCGCTGCCCGCATGCCCGCGCCTACGGTGGCCGGAGATCATCTAGCGACGTCCGTCGCCGTGGGCGTCTACTACCGCGGGTGGGGCGGAGGGAGGACACTGTCCTCTCTCGCTCGCGGCCCGCCTCCTCCTTCGCGAGCATTACTGCTTCGCAGAAGGAGGCGACCGCTTCCCACTCCGTCTCGCCCCGCAGCATGGCCGTGACCAATGCTGGGCGCGAGAGGTCTCCGCCTATCGCAGCCGTGAGGACACGTCGGTGCTCTGCCCAAGCTGGGCAGTCTTGCACCGTATGCTCCACCGTGTCCTCCGGGCGATCTTCGCAGTGGTGACACCCAGGCGTTTCCTCCTTTCGCATCAGACACAGGTACCTCCCGAAACTTCCGTGTCCGGTGAGGACCTGCGTCAAGCGGTAGGTCAGGACGCCATGAATTCTCTCCAGCCACTCCTCAAAGAGGGGTCTTACCGCCGCAATTGCGGCGTGCCCGGCCTTCGGTCGCGACAGTCGTTCCTTCCATACTGCCCTGAGATCGCGCCGGAGCTCTTCCCGCCGCGCCTCGACTTCTCGAGGCAGCGCTCACGCCCCGGCGCTGCGCCTCCACGCGCCACTCATAGACGCGATGGTTTTAAGACATGCCGGTTTCCTTACGATGTTTTCCTTTACCGTTTTGAGAGCAGTGGTGATGAAAAGTAATGCGCCTGGCTGGGTTCGTACTCACGACCAACTCGTAAGTCGAGACCGATACCACTGGGCCACTACTACTCTTGTACATCTTGTAACAGTAATAATATAATGCTCATTATCGCTCAAATCGTATTGTTGGCAATCATATGAGATGGCACGGCGTGTCCCCACGGAACCCCAAAATGTCTACATGGGAAAGCGTTAATTACGTTAAAGTAAATCACGCGAAGACATATTGCTAAGTATTGTGCGGGGCCACGGAAACAGCGGAAAAGGATTTAAGGATTTTGTTTATAGGGACACCTCGAAGGCGCGGGCCACATAGAAAAGACGTAAGACGCAGACGGGGCGAAGACATTGTCTCTTTGACGTCTCTTTCATACAAAATGTATAGAAGCGTCGCGACGTAAAACACACACAAGAAGGGGGCGCGGACGCGACTCTCATACATTTTCTTTCGCACGTCCGCGACGCGTCCTCGTCTTACGTCTTTTCTATGTGGACCGCGCCTTAGCTACGAGCTACACTTTGTTTGCATAATCTAGTCATAATGCTCTCACTGCTGGGACACAGTTCATCTCTTTATGAGCGGCAATGTGTTACAATACTTACAACCCACCATGCTGGCCTAGTGCAGGTTTTAATTTATGGTAAACGTTGTTGTATCGATGTTTTCCGGGTGATATTAATATTGATCTTGTCGAAAAAAGACATGGTTGTAGTACGAAGAAAATAGTATGTAAACATAAATAATAATTAACCTATAACGTTCCCACTGTCGGGACATATGCCTCTTCTGTCCCAAGATATACCGGTTTCCTTACAATGGTTTCCTTCACCGTTTTGAGAGCAGTGGTGATGAATTAAACTCCACAAAGTAATGCGTGGGGCACTACTGCTTATTCAGAGTAAGTTAACATGATCATTATCATCAGCCTATATAATTATGTTCCCACTGCTGGGACACAGGCCGCCTCTCTGTGAGAGGGAGTGGGCCATAATCCAGCACGCGGGCCCAGTGCGGGTTGGTGGATGTAACATGCCTTCGAATTTTTGGTTCTAATACATGCCGGTTTCCTCACGATGTTTTCTCTCACCGTTTTTGAGAGCAGCGGTGATGAAATAAATTACACAAAGTAATGCGCCTGGCTGGGTTCGAACCCACGACCTACTACTCGTAAGTCGGGGCCGATACCACTGGGCCACCACTGCTCTTTATGTAAACATAATAAATAATCGCCTTAATCGCTTTTCTCAAGGCCATACCCTCAGGGAATTCGCAGGCGGGCGCGGAACGTAGCGGATCCGTGATTTATGTGGAACCCATATAAATGCAATCTGCTTAATTGCCGCCTGCTATGCTCGATAAGCCATGCTATGCTGTTGCAATAATCTATAGATTTCATTCTTTTTTCGCATCACTGCACGTCGTTGAGATAGTTTTTATTCCACGTTCAGAGGGACCTATGAAAGACAGACAAGTCTGTTTTTTTAACATAAATAAAAATGTGTTTGTACCTATAGATTTCAGGTGCAGTCAACTCCAATTTCCATTTAAAAATAATTACAGTACGAATCTAAAACTACCTGATAATGCTGTGATGAACCTGTGGTCTCAACTGAGGAATTGTTAATCGTGGGATCGAATCAAGCCAGATGCAAAACCTTGGGTAATTTATTTCATCACGACTGCTTTCAAAACGGTGAAGGAAAACATTGTGAAGAAACCGGCATGTCCATCATCTGCCAGTCAAACTGGATGCAGCTGAATATCAGTATTTTACATGGAGCGACTACCTATCGGACCTCCACAACCGTAACTGGGTAATACGATACCCCATGGTAAGACTGGTTTGTCAGACTTTAGATCTTCTGACTAACAGTAACGACTGTCAAAGATCTACAAATGACAGCCGGGACCAACGGCTTTACGTGCTTTCCAAGGCACGGAGGAAACTCGCTATGACAGATGGTGGGTGACCATCTGTCATAGCGAGAGACCCACAGACCAACCTCAACAAGCGCGGCTTAACCCGGAAGACCGGCCTATGCGGCTGTAATTATTTAGCCACGAGCTACTCAAGAAACCGGCATGTCCAAGAACCAAAAATTCGAAGACGTGACATATCCGCAACAGCCTGTTCAGGGTGGTGGTTTATAGCCCACTCTCGCAAAGAAACAATGCCTGTGCGGTTGTGTCCCAGTAGTGGCAACATGCGGGCGGCGAGTAATAGGCGACTCGCTGCCCGACCATGAACCATGCCCGGGTCGTCGGCGCGTTGTGTTCCACGCGCGCCTCAAAGAGTGTCAGCATAATGACGGGGCGGGGGCCCCGTTATTATGCTGACACTCGCTTTAGAGGGCCAAAGCCTGCCGGGTCGCGGGACTTATCGAATTACCGTGACCCTGGAACGTAAAGGGCTATTTAAGGACACCGTGGATTTAAGTTAGTACGAGTCTGATAGTCCCTCCCGCCCTGCTCTGGGTAGGACACATTTGATGATTTTACCACGAAAAAAAAAAGAAAAAAGTAGTGGTAACATTATATAAGCTTATTATGGTCATGCTATCATAATTGTGTTTGAAATGTACGTAAATTAAGGTAAGCTTTGCTAATATTGGAGGCGACTGCCCTCCAGCGCGTCTATGAGTGGCGCGTGGAGGCGCAGCGCCGGGGCATGTCCCCGCTGCCTCAAGAAGTCGAGGCGCGGCGGGAAGAGCTCCGGCGCGATCTCAGGGCAGTATGGAGAGAACGACTGTCGCAACCGAGGTTCGGGCACGCGGCGGTAAGACCCTTGAGATCTTTGAGGAGTGGCTGGATAGGCGTCACGGCGTCCTGACCTACCGCATGGCGCAGGTCCTCACCGGAGACGGAAGTTTCGGGAGGTACCGGTAAAAAGGAGGAAACGCCTGGGTGTCACCACTGCGAAGATCGCCCGGAGGACACAGTAGAGCATACGGTGCAAGACTGCCCCGCTTGGGCAGAGCACCGACGTGTCCTCACGGCGGTGATAGGCGGAGACCTCTCGCGCCCGGCATTGGTCGCGGCCATGCTGCGGGGCGAGACGGAGTGGGAAGCGGTCGCCTCCTTCTGCGAAGCAGTCATCCTCGCGAAGGAGGAGGCGGGCCGTGAGAGAGAGAGGACAGCGTCCTCCCTCCGCCCCAACCGCAGTGATAGACGCCCACGGCGTCGGACGTCGCAAGACGATCTCCGGCCACCGTAGGCGCGGGCATGCGGGCGGCGAGTAAAGGGCAACTCGCTGTCCGACCATTGACCATGCCCGGGTCGACGGCACGTTGTATTCTACGCGCGCCTCAAAGAGCGTCAACATAATGACGGGGCCCCCCTAGAGGGCCAAAGCCTGCCGGGGTCGCGGAACTTATCTCATTACCGTGACTCCGGAACATAAAGGGCTATTGAAGGACACCGTGGATTTTAGTCAGTACGAGTCTGACAGTCCCTCCCGCCCTGCCCGGGGTGGGAGGACTCATTTGATGATTACACTACGCAAAAAAAAAAAGCTTTGCTAATATTCAGTCTCCCGGTAGCTGTACTGTTTAGTGATGTTCACACTCACTTTTCAAATCTGCTTCTAAAAGCGAAGTTTTATCATTGGCTGTCAGTACCACATACTGTTTTGTTCTGTTTATTTTAGCTGTAAGTCTTCCATAAGCCTGCCGGGGTTGCGGGACTCATCAAATTACCGTGACCCTGGAATGTAAAATGCTATTGAAAGATACCGTGGATTTTAGTCAGTACAAGTCTGACAGTCCCTCCCCTCCCTTCCTTCCCTCAGGGCAGGGCCTGGGTGGGAGGACTAATTTGATGATTTATTACCACGATAAAAAAAAAGCCTTCCATAATTTTGATAACCATGGAAGACTTTTTTTAATATAAATAATGAATGAAATATCAAAAAAATAAAACTAAGATTTAGTCTTCAAAATCACGATCGTTAAAAATGAATATGAACACGGAATTGATACGAACAAAGAGATTCAGACGTGTCATAAACACAGATTTAAACTGCCAAGAAAACACACATCATTTCACGAACAGGAAGCAACGGTATACAAATATTTTTAGCATTTCAATCAGCCGCCCCAGCTTATGTCAAAACAAAACGTCTTTTTTTTCTGCTCGCTCGGTAACCATCTCGCGTGCCCTCAGGTTTTTACTTCAAGTACAAATTAAAAATGCTTTGCTGGGGACTATTCTGATGTAACTGTGTTTTTATATGGATATGTTACATAAAGGATTATTTTTAAAATTGTAATTTTATATTTTATACATTAAACAAAATTAATAAATACGTATTTTATATGCCGTTTTGTTTTGGGTCAGACTTTTATGGTCACGTGTTGGTGACACGTGAAACTTGTTACATCGCATGTGTATCTGGATCGCAAACGGCAACTGAAGGCACAGGCTGGTTTTCAGCCAGACAAGTCCTTTCCGATCCACCTTGTAACGTACTCGTTATGTCTATAAAATTTTGCGTGTTTGTATTTTGTATGGAAAATTGTTTTTTTTCAGTTCTGGTAATGCCATGCTGGACACTAAAAAGTGATAAAAAAATTAAAATCATTGCACTAATTCAAGCTGAACATAAAAAAATATTCAAGAAAGTCCCATAAAACGTTCACCTTTCGTTACTATATAAAACCCAATTTTCATAACAGAAATGCAAACACAAAAAAAAACGGAATCGGCATCAATTCCGAGTACATTGCAAGGCCCATGTAAATATATCGCATGTTTCAGTAATACGGACCTGCAGTCCCCCGCGTAACTTACACCCGGCCTTAATGAACGAGAGATTCTTTTTCGATTTTCATCAAAACAAAAGGGGAATAATATTTTTGGCAGACGGCAGGTATTCACGTGGAGTGATATGTAGCTTTATGTCGACTGTTTTCATGATATTATGTTCGTCGAAGGGAAAATAGTGAAGTTGTATTTATTTATCTTTTTTTTTTTGGTGAGTGGAAATGCATGAAAGCGTCTTCTGCAACGTGTATCTGAAAAGTTTGCTCAAAATTACGTATGAGCGTGATGTAAACTCAGTCATAATAACTACACGTCATCGATATAAATCCATTTACCGTAATATTTACCCGACTGCGCCAGGAGGGTTATGTTTTTACCCGACTGCGCCAGGAGGGTTATGTTTTTCGAGTGTATGTATATATGTGTGTATGTATGTTTCTTTGTGTTGCTC
Source organism: Agrotis clavis (assembly GCA_954870645.1). Classification (NCBI taxonomy): domain Eukaryota; kingdom Metazoa; phylum Arthropoda; class Insecta; order Lepidoptera; family Noctuidae; genus Agrotis; species Agrotis clavis. The sequence goes on along the minus strand of OX940932.1, from coordinate 2,414,308 downwards.
TGCAGCCTAAACGGCTTGATGGATTTTAACTTAAGAGGTGTCGTTAGATTCGTCTTAAACGTGAGAGTGTCACTGGGTACATAAAACTGGCCTAGTGCTAGTCGAACTCGTGTGCAAAGGGTTCCGAACTAAAAATATTTTTTTAAAATCTCTCACATTTTATCAAGTGGGGTATCAAATTAAAGGATTTTAAAAATGGTTTACCAAAATATATTTAACTTATATGTTTCAATTTAATTTGAACTGATAAATGCTAACAAAAACTAAAAAAAAGTAAAATAAAATAAATATTTAAAAAAACAAAAAACCCGACTGCGTAAAAAAACTAAAAAGAAATAAACAAGCCCAGTAGTTTAGAATTCACTCATTCACACGCACAGTCGGGGCCCCTTGGGAGGATTTGATTGGTATAATTTGAATGGGCCCCGACTGTGAGTGTGAATGAGTGAATTCTAAACTACTGGGCTTGTTTATTTCTTTTTCTTTATTTTTTTATAGTTATGGTTATTTAGTCGGTATCTTGGATGGTCCAAAAATAAGTAGTGTTTTCAAAGATTACAAATAAAATGACGGCACGTTTGGCGCAGTGGCTGAGCAATTGGACTGCTGCGCTGTGTCGCGAGTTCGACTCCCGCACGGAACAAATATTTGTATGATCTGCAACTAGTTGTTCCGGGTCTGGGTGTTTGTGTGTGTGAGTTTCTATGTTTGTAAACGCACCCTCGTGGGTGCGTTAACATAATTCCTAGTGTGAAGCAACGTTAAAAAAAAAACAAAAGATTTCAGTGGAAAAATAATTCTTCTTCTTCTATGAATGACGCCATTTAAGATGTTAAGAGTGTAATAAAGCAGAGCAAAATAAAGCAAGTCACAGGTTCAAATCTTGTCCAGATTCGAATTTACCTTTCCACAAGTTCTTTAAAATTCACAACGCAGTCTGCAGAATGCATTTATAATATTTAAGATTACAAAATAATCTGACGTTCTTTGAACTTACATAAGAAAACCTGACACATCTTCATTCTCAACTGCAAACCGATAATAAAGTTATAAAAATGTGACTTACATAACTGTCGACAGGTTTAAACTAGTCCAAAAATTTACTGTCAAGTGAACTACCATTTTAACTATAAAGACATCTCGTAGAAACTGCGCTGTGGTAGTAAAACCATGACATTACACAGGCAGATCAGAAGGAATGAAGTCTTGGTTTTGGTGTATAACGTTAAGAATTTTTCGTGTATCGTAGGATTGACACACTCCCAGATACGGAATAACTAATTGTATATCACACAAAAAAAAAATCTGTCAGGAATCGAACACGTAACACGCAGCGCCAATCAATCGCTCAACCATTGCGCCAACTGTACCGTTTTTTTTTGTGTAATCAGTTGTACCACACAGGAATCCTTTCTAATGTTTTATGTGTTGTGTTTTTATTTTCTCCTGGATTGTGGGTGCGTTTACAAACATGTTTATTCACATACACAAATACTCATAACTGGAACAACTACTAGTAGATCACAAAAATATTTCTACCGGGCAGGAATCGAATCTGCTAATCGCAGCGCAGCAGTTAATAGTTCAGCCACTGCGCCCTGTTCCTTCAGTAGTCCTTGCCTTTCAAGGGTTACGGTTACCTATACAGACAGTCCTGGGACCTTCGATCAAAAATAGTACTAGATTCCCAATGAGCGTTTTAAAAACGGCCCGAAAAATAACGCCACAAACGGTTTTGTGACGGTATTTCGAATCCTTATTGCTTAGACCTTAAGGATCATTTTAGAATGAGTAGTTTTGTACTGATGACATTTTATCTTCAAGATATATTTTTAAATTGTCTACGTTAAATCTTTCTCGGATGAAAGAACTTAAATAAATACATTTTGTAATAGTAATTAAACTGTATGTTTGAATAAACTAAACTGAAGTTGTTTATACTATTGAGCATTTTTTAATGAAATGTAGATGTTTACGTGTGTGCTAATCTGGCCGCTTTTGCGCCTCATTTTTGTTCCTGATCCTTAATCGAGAGCTATTATTGATCGAAGCCTGTGACCCATGTCTTACGGTTCAGGTGAAACTTCTGATCTATCTTCCCAGTGACCCAACTCCATAAATGTGATAATAACAAATGAAAAGTCGGAGAATGTAATGACATAGAAGAAGATAGTGTCATTGTACGGGCTCCCGGACTATCGATTTCACATTTTTTCCAATCTTTATAACGTTTTAGGTATTTTTGGGTTGTGAGCTTTGTTATATAGCACGTTACTGCAACAATAGACAGATGTCGGTTTCAAAGACTTTTTCGACACAAAGAATTTGATGCGACCTCTGAACAAAAATACTTCAGCGTTAGCTGAGTATTACATTGACTTTTTTAGATCCATTCTAACAGTCCATCCCGGGCAATGGCACAGCGGCTACCAAACCTGCAGTGATGACTGAGCGATCTCACTGGTGGTGTTAGGCCTCACCAAGGCCTCACTAAGGCCGGACTACCGTCCTGACAAGTAGTATTACTGTTTTGTTGATGCGCAGGAGTTCTAGTTCCTTCTGGTAGAGCTCGCTCTATCTTAGGCCTCGTTTTTCCTTTTGGGCTTGATTGAGGTGAGCTTGAAATATAAAAAAGAACGCTTACTGACTGATCATTCTATCGAACCTAACTTTTTATACACATTTGCTCATCGTCATCAGCCTATTCATGTTACCACTACTGGGACACACAGGTCGCCTCTCTGTGAGAAGGAGTGGCCCAGGCAAGTTGTTAGATGTCACATGTCTTCGAAATGGTTCGGAGACATGTTTCCTCACGATGTTTTCCTTCACCGTATGGAGAGCAGTGGTAATTAAATAGATGATACTAAGTAATGCACCTGTAGCATGACTGGGTTTGAACCCACGACCTACAACTCGTAAGTCGATACCACTGAGCCACCACTCCTGCTGCATATATCCAACCCTTTCCCAATTGTTTAGTTACTGACTAAATTTTAAAGAAAAACTTGCATTTAATTTTCGAATTTTGAAATACATCCGAAACTCGAAAATCGATTACCCCAGATACAGTTATAATTACATCGAATAGTAAGCCGCATCGTTATTGATATAATAATGGAGTGAGCAGACATAATTATGAGCTATCGGTGTCGTAGATCGACGTAACGATTATGGCTGGTTGGCATGTCGGGATGCCATGCCGACAGGTGTATTGTAAACTGTGGGGGTTTATGATATCCTGGTATACGAATTGGGTTAAGGTAGAAGTACATCAGACTGTAATGTAATACAAACACTCATATTTGAAGATACTGATGAAGTAATAATTTCTTGAAGATGAAACAGCTCCAAGAAATCAATGAGAACGACCCTTTTTTTTTATTTGGTAAAGTCATCACATGAGTCCCCTCACCCCGGGAAGGGCGGGAGGGACTGTCAGACTCGTACTGACTAAAATCCACGGTGTCCTTCAATAGCCCTTTACGTTCCGGGCTCACGGTAATGAGATAAGTCCCGCGACCTCAGCAGGCTTTGGCCGCGTGGAACAACGCGCCATCGACCCGGGCATGGTCCTTTACTCGCCGCCCGCATACCCGCATGAGAACGACCCTACGCCAGGTAATATATAAAACATAGCATCACTGGTAGCTGAATTGACTTTAAAAAATTATAAAGAAACCGCTGGCAAAAGTTAGTGTAAAGTACAGCAAAGCTGTATTTGAATTCTAAGTTATATTTTTCTTGAATTGATTTATTTTGTTTGCCCGTACAGCGTGCTTGTAATAAACGACGTGATTTGTATGGAAAATGAGAAAGCGACTCTTCTTCACGAATGAGGAACTAATTTTATCCACCAAATTGACGTGAATGTTTCCGTTTACTTTACTAAACTAAAGCTAACATAATTATCTTTCAGAGGATTACGGTATAATGTGTCCGAACCTTTACACCACGTGAATACTTAATACATTTCCTGTTTTAAGTGCATTAAGGTTCAATCTGCAGTTATAAGTCGTTCAAGTATAATGTATCTATCATTACAACAGTTACAAGGCAGCGCAAACAGCACGAGGAGCTTCCACGTTGATCGTCAAGAAACGACATTATTTTTACATTGCACGTGGAAGTAATGTGCACGCCAGTTATGACTGAGACTGACATTTTGTTCGGAAATCGGTAACTTTGTTTTTCCTTAGATTGACTTTTTTCCTAGCGGAATCTGAATGAAAAGTAATGATACTTTTTAGGGTCCCGTATCCATATGGCAACACAGGACCTTATTACTAAGGCTCCGTGGTGCGTCCCTCTATCACCAGGCCGTATCTCATGATCCGTGAAATTCACAGTTCAAAAAACTTTTTCTAAAAAGTGTGACCGCCTTCAAAAACAACCACAAAAATAGGGTAAAATAACCTACAAAACTTTTCTTTCGGAAGTCGGTGACTTTTTTTATTAATTTCATTGACTCTTTTGCCACCGACTGTATGTATGTATGAATAGATGTATTTCTGTTTCCGCTTCAAAAAAAAATACTAAAAATCAGAATAAATAAATATTTGGGTTGATCCATATAACAACATGATTATTTGAAGATTTATAGATAAGCAGCTCAACATGCCTATCAGCACTGCACTCCATCAAGCCACTGACCGCAACAAATGGAGAAAACTGATTGATAAGTTGAAACGGAGTCACGATTCTCAGCAGTGAGAGAACGATTGAGAAGAAGAAAGATAAGCAAAAAATTAAAAAAAATAGCTAATATCCGCCGAGATTGGCTGCCATGACCAAAATCAGCCAGGAAGACTATACAGGGTAAAATTTTTAACTGGACGTGGATGGCTATTTCCGTTTTAGGATTGATGTGTAATGTGGATGTTCTATTAAATTGTATAAAATCTTGGTTCCTCTAACCGTACAGACAAATGTGTTGCTGGGGAATTTGTTCCACCACTTCTTCTTCCCAGCCAAAACACTAGGAAGTGTCGAAGGGGCGCTTCGGGGGACTGTCTTATGTAAAAAAATACCTTCAATAAGTGCTGATAAATCAGCCTAATTTAAATAAAAATGACTTCTGATTTTGATTTAATTTATTTTCGTCAAAATCGGTCTCGAGACTCCTTACAGCATTTTTTGATATTCCTCATAGCATCGGATATAGCCATCCACGCGCTGAAAATTCACTCTGTATATTTTGTATCAATAACCCTGTACCGAGTGACGTAACAATGGCCTGTATTATCTACAACGCAGGCACAATTATCCTTGCTGCGAGTCCTTGGCCTAGCCACAAACGGCTCAAGGCTGCGTATTACTACGTCCTGTAATCCAGTCGATGCATTTGCTTGCTCATTTCATAGAGTGCGCAAAGAGTTGGTTGGAGAGGCGACAGATATGGGCAGTTTTAGGGTATTGTGCCTTCTTCCTAAAAACATTTATTTTTTCTTTTTTTGTTGTCTCGTTAAGGGTTTACCTTCAGCTTAAAGAACCTTAAGTCAGGGCTTTTGTATCTCGTTTATTTTAACTATTTTGTCCTTTTTGTAATAATATTATAAAGATGACAAGGTTGTAAGTTGGATTGTAGGAAGTAATCTCTGGACCTTCTAGTTTCTAGAACTACTGAACCGATTTTGAAAATTCATTCAACAGTATTATTACTACACACTACACTATCGGCCACATCTCAAAGCTCAAAGTCGCTCAACGAGCTTTGGAGAGGGCTATGCTCGGTGTTTCTCTACGTAATCGAATCCGAAATGAGGATCTCCTCATTTGTGGATTTTTTTTTTATGGATCTCCATAGACGAACTAAAGTCACCGATATAGCCCACCGGATTAGCAAGCTGAAGTGGCAATGGGCAGGCCATATTGCTCGCAGAGCAGATGTCCAATGGGGTCGAAAAGTACTAGAGTGGAGACCACGGACTAGCAAGCGCAGCGTAGGACGTCCACCAACAAGATGGCCAGACGACCTTATAAAGGTCGCCGGAAGACGCTGAATGCAGGACGTTTCCAACCGGTATATGTGGAGATCTAAAGGGGAGGCCTATGATCAGCAGTGGACGTCCTATGGCTGAGATGATGATGATGATGATGATAGAAATCGTGGACACGCTACAAGAGAAAATAAAAAGCTGAATGCACAATGCATTGACTCAGGACTCATTTGATGATTTTACCACGATAAAAAAAAACCACAACAGTGAATTTAAAAAAGAACAAATGCATTTAAGTCGACTAAAAATAAAGAAAGCGTAGCGACTAAAAATTTTAGTAGCCGATAGACAGCTAGATTCTCTTGAGGAAGTAGGTTAAACCAATATGTTCTACTGGCCGTGGCATCCAACGTTACTACTGACAGAGCCCTCGAGGGAAATAAGTGTGCAGCTAAAATTATTTCCTACCAAGTCGATCAGTACTAACAATTTTTTATTTTAGCTCGGCAAGCTATTGAACAATAACAATAGAAAATAATGATATTTTGACTTTTAACTCAGAAGTTTTTTACAGTAGCAAAATACAGTCGGCAATAAAAATGGGTGCTAATTAAGGCAGCTTCTTTAAAATGTCATTCTCGTCTGCAAATATATTTAGTTGTCTAATGAATTAATAGGTCAGCGACAAACTTTTAGCGTCTAATAAATGGTTTATAAGCGACCATATATTGTAAAACAAGCTACTGTTAATATGACGCAACATGGTGATAATTCTTAAGCAACTAAATTTGTGATATGTCTACTCATTGCCAGCTTCTAATAAGTGTATCAACTTCATCTATAAAATAATATCAACGTACTCTAATTTCATAGAGTCACCGTTATATTTACCTAATTTTGTCTGTGTTCCACCAAATATACTGAATGTGCACCAAAATATGTTCATTAAAATATGTCATAACGAGGTGTAATAAAAAAAATCTACCTAAGCAGGGTCGACGAAGCCCCGCTTCGCGGGGCTTCTATTTCTGTGTACAAGGTTTAAAGGAACCTAACCAAACCGAACTTCGGGGTGTCCCTGAAATCTTGCTAAAGCGAGTTTTAGATTTGGTACTGATTTGGTACAATATATAAAGTAGCTCACTTACAACATTAGTCGCTGAGTTATCAAATCAGAAGTAAATATATTTATCGGTAGCTCGGAGTCATATTAATTTACGCTCGTAAATTGACGCTGGTTTCTTGATATTTTGTTGGAATAGTAAAGATGATGAATTAATATAATTGAAGCTGTTCTATTAACTCGTCGCTCACATATAAAAAAAGACGCTAGGTTGCAGGTGCTAAAGAAAACTTTTGTTGCCGCACATATAATTTCCCAATAAAAATTAGACTGGCAGAATTTCTAGCGTAGCCGTTTGCTCTGATTTCGTAGCGATATACTACGAATGGGTAGGGGTGTTCTACGAATGCGTAGCGGTGTGCTACGAATACGTAGCGTAGCGGTGTGCTACGAATACGTAGCAGTGTGCTACGATTGCGTAGCGGTATGCTACAAATGCGTAGCTGTTTGCTACGAACGCGTGGCATCATCAATAAAGCTACGGCGTAATCGAATAGTAGTCTTATTTATGGGAAAGTTTCTTTTGTATTATCTCTTGAATCATTAGGCAGAGATTTCTTTATTCACAGAATGTTTGACATCGAAGATAATAGTGCAATTTGTGACCTGTTCTTTATCGGTCACAAACCTTGGGTTACTTGTAACAATAAAAGTTGGACGGCAAGGTTGGCGAAGTGACTGAGCGATTGGCTCCTGCACTGTGTCGCGGTTCGATGTCGCATGGAAAAATATTTGATTTACAAGTGATTGTTCCAGGTTTTAATGTTACTTTAAATGTATTGTAAGGCCAAAGAAACAGCACCAAAAGCTCATGACTACTTTTGAAGTGCAAAGAACTGTCCCATCTGTCAAAAAACTCAGTCGTTTAATCTACATGAGGTAGCGTGGGTGCTAACACCAGCGAGTGTAACCTTGTACTTTATAATGCAAGGTTTCTAATACCCACTCAACTTCTTGTCTCCAATTGTTCCATTTAATGAGTATCAACTTTATTTATGGATAACTTAAGTCGATTACACAATGGCAAGATTTGATTAAAATGTTATAAAAAGTTTTTTTTTCCGTTTTAATGTCCAATAAGGAGGTTTTTTATCTTAGATATGACAACCCCATCATACCCTTTTAGAAATCTTTGAAGTTGGAATGTAAACTAGATTATCCATAAGAATAAATAAATAAATAACATTACTTAGACATAATTATATAAAATGTATACTTTGAGAGATCTATCATCATAAGCCTATAAATATTCTCACTTCTGGGACGCAGGCCTCCTTTCTATGATAGGGCGAGGGCCATAATCCACCTTGCGGGCCCAGTGCGGGTTGGCCTAAAGAGATCTATGGAAACATAAATTATTTTTCAACAATACACAAGTTTGGAAAGTAAATATTGAATACAGTTTAATATTCCTGTGTTAATTCAAAGCTGCATGACGTTGATGTCGTCACAGCAGTGACTATTAGGAGTAAGGTCGATCGCAGTGGGTGTGCAAGAGTCGCATTTTCCAAGGGAAAGTGGAGGAAACTGCGTTTAATCACAAACCTTCAGAATCTTATCCATACAGAGCTATTCGATAAAGGTTGTGAGGCCCAAGGCTCGTGTCATCAAATACCCAAAAGTTCTCTGGTTGAATAATTTGTATTGTAGTGTGGTGGTGTGTACTGTGTATTGGCATGTAATTTTCTAAGTTATTATCTTATTATTGTGTGCCTGTTCGGCAGAACACAATGGAACTACTCTTATTGATTGATCATCTATAATGACTTATGACAACGATAAAGAGCTTTTATTTGAAGAAAAATACTTTTTTTTTGGGTTATATACATTTATGGATTTTGTTTTTTTTTTTAAATTTATAATCTGTGTGCTCTTCCTCTCAATCTAGCTCAGAGGCAAAGAAGAGACCTAATATGGAGCTACCTCATCCAGCAGGTATTTATTCTTTACTCTAGCGCACCGAAGAATCACAGATCAAATCCATTTGGCGTTGAAGTCCGACAGGATGATGGTCGCTAACCAGGCGGGCCTCGTCAGTCCTACCACCATCATTAGAATTACTCAGCTGCCGAGGTGGATCGGTAGGACGTGGATCTCACATACACCAAACTATGAATTGCACAGCTGAAGCTGAATAGTTGCAAACTTATTGGCAGGTAACGCATGATCCTAACATCAAATTCCTTGTGCCGAAAAAGTCATTGAAACTGAAGGGAATTGTTCAATTTGCTAGGACCCTTTGAGTTATGTAGACGTAAGAAATAATACATTTGAAGACAAAACCAAATTCTTGTCGATAAGTATCCACTTTCATTGCTAAAACCCCGACATACCTGTACATACAGGTACCTTTTGTGAGCTATCCGTCCTTTTATATCCCTTGGGGTCAAAGGTCCCTTTACGATTAGGGGTGACATTATAACGAGGTATATTGGGGTTTCGTTTGTACGTAAACCTTTTGCGGTCATCATTAGAATAAAGAAACTACGAATAGATATATTTTTGTAAAAGAAATATTTACATAGAAAAGGGTTTGCAATGAAAAAAAAGTGTTGTATCGTTGATTCGTGTCTGAATTACGGTAAGTATTGCCTTATTTCATGATTTCTCAATATGATCTGCCTAGTATTTTCAAACATGGAGCAACTGTCTATCAGGCCTGGGTTGTGGAGATATGGAAAGGATATCATGGTAAAACTGGTTTTCAGACTTTCGAATTTCTGACTAACTGTTACAACTATCAAAGAACAAAAATGACAGCTGGGCCCAACCGAGTTTTACGTGCTTTCTGAGGCACAGAGAAAACTGGCTATGGTAGATGGTCACCCATTCACAGACCAACTTCGGCTCATCTTAAGATGAAGATCAAACCTGTACGGCTGTCATTTTAATGCCAACAGCTCCTCCTACTTTCTTATAAAGGAAATCATGAATGGCAACTGCTCATCTAGATTTGTGTTAATGCTTTGCCTTATCTGGACTTCAAATTTAACCACATGTGGGAACTTACCTTAACGTGTATTAAAAGTTTGTGGACTTCATTTTTGCCACACGACGAAAAACTTTACGAGGTTCATGCTCATGTTCATAATAGAAAATACTACATTTTGTAGTCTCTAGAGGCATAACTATCCTTCACTTAAATCCGATCAAAAACCTCGGTCCATCTTTGTCAGGAATATTTAATGTAAAGAAATAAGTGAGCGATTGGGCTTTAGAGTCCAAAGGGATATGTTACAACCATCGCTCTAAAGATTTAGTTTTACGGAATTAAGTGGAATTCCCTGAAGTGTGTTATGTGTGGAATGGCAATGTTTGTCGAATGAACTATGGCCGGTGGAGTAGACGAGTCTTCAAAATAAAAGTAAGCCAGTTATAGGCACTTTTAAATTGTCATAGACAAATAAAAATGTAATTAAACACTAAACAGTTTTGGTGCTACAGTCTCAGTCACAAAACATAAAAACTATGAAAGTGCCAAGTACATTCCAAGAAGTAGAACTCTATGGAGAAGAACGGGCAAGAAACTCCATGAACACTCTTTTTAGATCGCCAGAATTATTACAGAACCTTTGATATATCATTCATTTTGAGGTGGTACATTATGTGAGAACGATGTACCAAGTTTTTAATTAAAAGTGACCATAATAAAAATGAAATCAAAGACAATTCAAAAACAAAATAATCAATAATATTTTTTAAAATAAACCGGGGCAGCTAAGAGATGACCAGTCTCAACTGACAGCGCCCGTTCACAATCATAACACATGCATCAGCACCATTCAGCTCAACTATTTTGGAGGGAGCTAAATGATCCGACACACGCGTATTTGAGTGAGCATGACACACTCTCAACCGCCAGGGATATTCAAGTCAATAAGAGACGAAGGTACCCAGTGAATTACAGCTTGGAGTGGAGACCGTGTATCGATAAGCGTAGTATGGAACGCCCCCCATCTAGATGGAGTGATGTTCTTAAGAAGGTGGTTGGGGCAGACTGGATGTCAAAGGCGGATGACAGGATAGTGTGGCGTAGCCTGGGAGAGAACTATGCTCTGCAGTGGACTGGGATAGGTTTGAGATAAGTGTGTTATATTTAGCAAAGAATTAAAAGCATAAGTAAATGCTATTGAGAGGGTTTTAAAATATTCTGAATAGGTGTTTTAGTTTATAGTTATTATAACTTTCTTCTTAATTTTTGCTTCTATTAGTGAGAAGAAATCCTGAAAATTCGTGATTTCAATGTTTAAGTAGACTTTTACGTTAAGATTTATGATCCTTTCGAAATAGATGCTCTCATTAAACGATGGTGACGAATGTGTGTCCTCTCCGCGTTCCCAAGCCACTGATCCGATTGTGATGAAACTTTAGTAGATTGTCCAGCGAAGATTTGTTGCCCAAAATGTTCACATATTTACGTGACTGCCAGTGTATTAAATGTATTATTTCTAGTATATAGATAACATGATATATTTCTAGTACACGTGGATGGCAAAGTATATCTAGGTTACCAGCACTAGTTCAAGGATCTAATATTATAGAACCTTGTAGCAACATAACTGAAGTCCCATTGGTGAAACGCGAAGGGTAATTACTAATAAATTGTATTATTGATTTTGTTGTGAGTTATATTCTCTTTGAAGGGGAATTGCATGTAATTTTAGATTTCAAAAGAAAACTATCAAGTAACGAGTATACATTTAGAGGTACTTTTTATCATGAACTTTGTAACTATCTTGTACTAATATTATAAATGCGGAAGATTAGAGGATGGATGGATGAATGTTTCTTACTCTTGCACACAAAAACTACTAACTGATTTGGATATTTGGTAAACAGATAGTTTATAACCTGGATTAATTCGTAGAATACACTTTCTCTCGACTTTATTCTCCTTTGGGATCTATAATAACTCTCTAAACGTAGATAAAGTTTTGAAAGATTCCTAGTTTTCACAAAAATTAAAGTACGAGTATTTGCCTCAATCATTAGTCAAGTTTATCTTTCAAATATGTATTTAGGAAGGCACAATATATACTCAGCCTGATTCAATAATAAACAAACACAAAATTATGAATACCCACAGATTTCCCAGATGACCTGGAAATATTTAAATGACAGAATCCTTAAGTACTCTAAATCTCTGATGAAATAAGAAAATTATGCAAATATTTGTATCGCAGCAACTCAAAATCATAACGACTGGGAAACGAGCATCGAAATGGCAACATTCTTAATCTGCACAAACAGATAATATTCAAAGCTTAGCAAACTTACTAACTTTATTTACCAAGCAATTATCACCTCTAATGTTGACACAGTAAGTCACAAGTCAACCGCATAATTTGAAAATGTTATGACCAATTAGAATGACCTTTGTTGGTCCGTGGGTTTCCATTTCCTTCGTCGGCTATGTATTAATGTGTGAGGGGAGTGGTAGGTCAGCTAATTTTGGGCGTTCCGCTTCAAATAGACTTGAAAACAAAGCGCGGATTGTAAGAAAATCCCGCTCGGGACCCGAACCTAGCATTCGCTTTACCAAATTACTGAAATTTCATTCAGCCAGCGGACTCTAGGGGTGGTGGTGGACGATGTCGGAAGGAAATTAATGACGATTGTGGATGTGGCACTTGATAAATATTATTTACGATTGAGGGGAACTTTTATTTTAGGCACGCCTGGAGAGAAGACCGTCTACGGCTTTACCAGAATGTGTTGTGTACTCTTGAGTTTGCCATTTTAGCTGCACGGTTCATTTGTTAAATGTGGGCGTGAGCGATAGTTGATAGATGCGATTTGAAAATTGGAGGCTCGAATGACTCGGGTGCAATTTATTTCAAAGGAATGACCACTTTTTGACGAAAACTACAAAAAAAAAACAACTTAATTAAAAAACAGCAGTTGGTTTTTTCAATTTGTTAAAAGGTAAAACTTTGTGAGCATTTTAACTTTATTTACCGTAGAAGACAATTGACATGAAAATGGTTAATATTTACACCAAGTAAGTAGACACTTCGAAAAAACATAAAACAAGATTGAAAAGATAAGTACATAATAAAAAAAACATGATCCTATGTTCTACAACGTTCTCGCATATTATGCAAGCAACAAATAAAATTGTAAGCATGCAGCCAATACTGATATTGAAATTTAAACTCTTAAGAGGATTGTATAGCGGCTGCCTTTTCAAAAAATAGGTATTTAGAAAAACTCGTGCTGTCCCTCTCGCTCGTTGAAAAACCCCCGATCGTGCGATAGAGAGCGTTGCAGCTCGCGACTGACTGTGAGTATTTTTTATATGAAATTTGTCTCTCGGGAGAAAACGTTTTTCACATACTAAATCACGTCCAATCTCTTAGATTCTAGTGTCAATCGTTTCAGCATATTATATTCTAGGTTTTTAAGTTTTGTTTTTTTTCTAAAACTTCTTTATTTTTAAAATACAAAGGTTTTACTTCAATGAAGATTTTGTCATAAAAATAGTAACTTTTAGGCGCCTGTTACTTTCAAACTATTATAAATTTTGAAAAAAAGAAAACCTATAAACCTAGTTTTTTACAGTGTCAGAAGCATTCTAAAAACTCATTGAGATAGGATAACATTTAGGGGTAGGAAAACGTTTTCTCTTTTAGTATGGACGAGCGCTCGGTAGACGATAGTCTTAACTATACCGCATTAGGCAGAATATGTAGCCGTCCCAGAGAAATACTCCAAGAATAAAACATGCCGCGTCCATAACGCACAAGATGTCTACCATCGAAGTATTTTGTGTTGGAATTTACCCAGTTTTATAAAACCAAAGCGGGCGAAATAAGCTTAGCGGTAGATCGTGTAGCGAGCGCTGAGTGCCATGCTACTTAGCGGCTGCGGACCGGACTGTATACTCTCTGTATACTCCGTATATACTCTGTGTATACACTGCGACTACGCTGTGTATACTGCATACTTTGGTGCAGCTGAGAAAAATTTGGAAAATTAGATCGGGGATTAGGGATTAGAGAGTGGATGTTGCGGAAGAACGTTCAGATGCTGTTCTGAGGACGTTGTGTGAAGAAGGGATTTTGAAAAGTTCTGTGTTTATTTTATAAACAGCTCTATTCCATGTGGTCTCACCTCTGCTGCTCTTACTGGCCGCAGCGTGATGTTATATAGCCCCATAGCCTTCCTCGATAAATAGTCTATAAAAGACACATTTTTTTTAAATCCGAATCACTTCGTTCAACCAAACAAACAAAGTAACTTTTTTTATCGTGGTAAAGTCATCAAAGACTCCTACCGTCCAGGACGGGACGGGAGCTGTCAGACTTATACTGAGTAAATCCACGGCGATCCTTCAATAGCCATTTACGTTCTAGGGTCATGGTTACCTAATGAGACAGTCCTGCGGGTTACTACAACCATGGGTAAAAGGTGAGAGCTTATAGATTTTGTTTAAAATTTCAATTTTATTTTCATCAGTTATGTGTGTATCCCAGCCATATTAAAACACTAGCCGTAAAAAGCTAAGTCCATTGAAAATTCGGAACAGTACAAAGGGAATCAATGATTGAAGGATAAATAAAACACGACTGGACAGTGGGCAGTGCGCGTCCATTACCATTGGCGGAAAAAATACCGAACAAACATTTTATTGGATTTTTCCCCGATGAAATTTCAAACTTGTAAATGATAGGATTTTTCTATGTTGTTTTTATTTGTGCAGTTTATATCGTTAACGTAGTGGAGTTTATTTCTTTGGATTGGATAAAAATGCTTTTTGTTTTTTAGGAGATATACAATATAATGAACCAATAAATTTTTTTACATGATATAAAATTTAGTTTAGCATAAATCAGTCCACCTTAAAAGGTTTTTTTTTACTTCTTATAACGACAGTCAAAACTGTACAAAATACATTTGAGATCAACACAACAGCTTGACGTGCTTTCCCAGCCATCCACAGAGCGACCTTGGCAAGCGTTGCCTAAAAGATTGGCTATTATCCTCCTCTCTTTTGCCTAAGAATCAAATGTACGATAACATTGACAGCCCTTTAGAGGGCCAAAGCCTGCCGGTGTCGCGGGACTGTCTTATCAGGTAACCGTGTAAGGGCTATTAAAGGATCACCGTGGATTTCAGTCAGTAAAAGTCTGACAGTATGGGCGGGAGGACCCATTTGATGATATTATCAAGAAAAAAAAAATGGAAACTGTGGCAACGGAGAACTGAAGAAGCAGGGTGAACTTTGTTTTTAGTTATTAAGAGTCTGGCATCAGTCCCTTTCATTCCACCATGAGCCCTCATTTCATGATTTTACCACCCAAATAATTAATAGATTTAAAGAAATCTAAAAACCCACGTTTTACGTGTCCTAATAATAAGTAAATACCCTACGGGGCTGAGAGAGGGGCCACTCAAAACGTGGGGACGTATATTATTTAAGGGATTATTTATGGGATATATTTACATGAAGTGTATAGATCGTGGGTGTAACTTGCAAAGATACGCCCCCACGTTTTGAGTGGCCCCTCTCTCAACCCCGTAGGGTTATTTTCTTATTTTTAGTATATTTAAAAACGTGGGTTTTTAGATTTTTTAAATCAATTAATTATTTTATTATTTTTATCTTTGTTCATCGAGTTTGAAGCTACCCTGAAAATGTCAGTCTGCTAGCTTATCGGGAAGTGCCTCAAGGCCTGTCTGCCATCTTGGACGTCCGCCATATTGGATTTAAGTCTCATGACTATTTTTTTCGTATTCCTGACAGCAAACCCTTTCATTTGATACCCATATCATGGGGGTGGATTTCAAACAGCCAATCTGCCATCTCGGACGTCCGCCATATTGGATTTAAGCCACGTGACTATAGCCTGTCTGCCATCTTGGACGTCCGCCATATTGGATTTAAGTCACGTGACTATTTTTTTTCGTATTCCTGACAGCAAACCCTTTCATTTGATACCCATATCGTGAATTATCGTGGGGGTGGGTTTCAAACAGTCAGTCCGCCATCTTGGGGAGGCCGCCATATTGGATTTGTTATGACGTTTGTTAACTAGTCATGTATTGTCATCAGAATTCAGCGCGTGTGCAAAATTTCAGCCTTCTAGCTTATCGGGAAGTGCCTCAAAATTGAGTTGCAAAAGTCCAACCGGAACGACAAACAAACAAACAAACAAATAAATAAACAAACAAGAAAAGTGAGTTTATAAAAACGTGGGAAAAACGTGGGAAGAAAAAATGGGGAATCATTTCACACTATCTTGCCCATTTTCAATAAATGATTTGACTTTGATTTTGAATGCATATTTTTAGAAGAAGACATTTTTAAAAGAATTACTTGTATGTATATTTATGTTCTTATTTGGGAAATAAATTTCTTTACTTCGAAAGATCTCACCTATCACCAGGTCATCACTTTCAATCATCATATCATCACAGCAATGAGTAATAACACAATTAAATCACCGACCCGTAACCGGTGATAATTCAACCTTTACGCAAATTGAGCGTTAATCCATAATTCAATGGGCGGAGATTACGTACATTGACCGGGCTGTGCAAATTTGTAAATCTAATACAAGTTAATCTTGATCTAATCCTGATAATTGACTTAGCAAGGTAGTCGATTAGTTAACTATAGTTAATTGTAAACTAGAAGACCGTTTGTTGAACTTTGAGGACGTTACCGACGCATTAGGTACAATCACTTGGTTTTCATTAACATTCGACGATTCCTGAATCTGGTCAAATAAAATGATCGTCACATTTTTTTTTTCTTTTTAATAATTTTGAACCCCATTCCATGAATTTGTAAAAATATGATTGAAAATTAATTTTTACGCAGTATTTTTGTGTTATACGTATTTTTTTATTTACAACAGATGGAGGTTGTTGGCGTCTTCACGCTTATCTTGGTAGCATAGTACTATAATCAACTCACTCACGTTTCTCACCCGTTTTTACCAAAAGTGAATGTTCGTGGTAACGCCACACAGTGCTCCAAATCTAGCGTAAGTGTGGAAAAAAGATTAAAAAATACACCAGCACTGGCCCGCATAGATGCTCTTTTCGAATCTGAATAGAAAATACGGGAAACATTTTGGTGCGGGACAAAAAATGCACCTCCCTTTTATGGAGTGCGGTTGGGTAAATTATTTAGACTGTTTCATCGTGTGGTTGTTTTTCCTTTTATATGATTTCTTGTACTTTGTTAGAGGACTTACGTTTTTGTATATAAAGCTTTATAGTATAGTTATTACTGATAGTGTTCACAGCACTCCTTTTGATGCACCTAGTGATTTAAACTGTTAGGTACGACAATAGGCAGGCCACATAATATGTTGAATGTTGTACATCAAAATATGCAGGGTTTGCCTGGCAAGGAGTTAGAATTAAGTTTATTTATGGAACACTATCAGGTTCAGGTCTTATGTCTTACTGAACACTGGTTGAGGGAGCATGAATTGCCGTTTTTCAATGATAATAATTTTACTGTCCAAAGTGCGTTTGTCAGAAGGGGCGCTATTCGTGGTGGTTCTTTGGTTCTTGTTTCAAACAAGTTGAAATGTAAAGAACGTTTAGATCTAGTTAATCTTTCTGTTGAGCGTATTATTGAGTTGTCTTGTGTGGAACTCGAGAAATATATAATAATTTGTGTTTATAGACCTCCTTCTGGGGATTTTACTCGCTTCGAATCTGTAATGGAGGATTCACTTAGTAAGTTAAAATCAAGTAATAAAAGGATAATTTTATGTGGAGATTTTAATGTTAATATTTTAGATGCAACTCCTTTAAGTGTTAGACTGCTCAACCTTTTTAAATCTTTTAATTTAATTAACTTGTTTTTTGAACCGACAAGAATTACTGCATCTTCGTCGACTTGTCTTGACAACATCTTTACTGATTCTGATGCCGAAAGTAAAGCAGTGTTAAGTGACTTGTCGTCTGATCACTGTGGATTGATGGCTAGCTTCCCCATGCCATCACGCGAAAAGCCTCACAAGATTGAATGTAGGCCCTATACAGTTAGTCGTTGTAACAAGTTTAAAAATAATGTAGCTGATAGACTCACACCAGCCATAGCTGAATCAGATAGTCCTAATGAAATCTATAAATCCCTTTTTGATATTGTTAAAGATGAATACCAGTCCACTTTTAAAACCAAAATCATTAAGAAGAATGGATCCTCTGCTGGTTTCAATCAATGGGCTACACCTGGCATTTATAAAAGTAGAGCGAGATTGTACGAGTTATATGGTTTGAAGAAATTTAGGTTTGATACACCTTTTGTGGAATATGTAAGAAATTATTCAAAATTATTTAAAAAGATTTGTGCTATTGCTAAATCAAAATTTTTAAGCGAAAAAATTAAAAATTCTAACAACAAAGTTAAAGCTACCTGGCAAATCATCAACAGTGAAACAGGTAAATCGGTTAATAATGAAAAGCAATTAGAGATTATGATAGACAGTCAATTAATTACAAATGCGACTAGCGTAGCAGACGCATTTAATGAATTCTTTGCAAATATTCCTATAACTACGACTCGCTCCTTAAGTTCGTCTCCGTCTAAAGCTGAAAGCATTCTGCAAAGTAGTGTGCCTAAATGCGGTAACCTATTTAGTTTTAAACACATAACACCATATGATGTAGTAAATGTATTCAATACACTTAAATCCAAACATACTGGTGATTATTGGGGCATTTCAATTAAACTTTTAAGTAATATAATTGACATCGTCGCCCCCTATCTTGCAATTACTTTTAATAAATGTGTAGATCTGGGTACTTTTCCTGACCTCATGAAGAGTAGTAAAGTCATACCATTATTTAAATCAGGCAATAAAAATGATATTGGTAATTTCAGACCAATTTCTATCTTACCTGCTTTTAGCAAAATATTTGAAAAATTGATACTCAAGCAGTTGCTTAGTCATTTTAATGTAAATAGCCTCCTTCATAGTGAACAATATGGTTTTACGAAAGGTCGTTCAACAACTGATGCAGGTGTTGCTCTGCTGAAGCATATATTTGAGGCGTGGGAGAGCTCTAAGAATGCTATTGGTGTGTTCTGTGATCTATCCAAAGCCTTTGATTGCGTACACCATGATACACTTTTGCGAAAATTACACCATTACGGAATCCAAAACGATGCTCTTAATGTTATAGAATCGTACTTACGTAATAGATTTCAATGCGTAGATGTTAATGGCTCGAAATCTTCTGGACAACCTGTTCAGCTAGGTGTGCCTCAAGGATCAATTCTGGGTCCGTTTTTATTTTTGGTCTATATCAATGACTTGCCATATCTTTTAAAGGGCATTTGTGACATTGTACTGTTTGCAGATGATACATCTCTTATATTTAAAGTTGATAGAAACAGACAAGAATTTGACGAAGTTAACACCGCATTATCATTGGTCACGGATTGGTTTTCTGCTAACAACTTAGTCCTAAATGCCAAAAAAACGAAATGTATAAAGTTCGCCTTGCCAAATGTTACAAATCTAGGTCCTAACATTGTTCTAAATAATGAAGAACTTGAAACTGTTGACTCAGCCGTGTTTCTGGGTATTAAAGTAGATTCTAGAATTCAATGGGGCCCGCATATAACAAGTTTATCGGGAAGATTAAGCTCGGCTGCCTACGCTGTCAGAAAAGTAAGACAGTACACAGACGTTGATACAGCTCGACTAGTTTATTTTAGTTATTTTCACAGCGTTATGTCCTACGGCATTTTATTGTGGGGCAAAGCGGCTGATATTCAAAATATATTTGTCTTACAAAAACGAGCTGTTCGGGCAATTTACCAGCTGGGTACTAGAGTTTCTCTGAGGGATTTGTTTAAGGAGATTGGCATTCTGACAGTGGCATCTCAATTCATCTTTGCCAACATTATATATATTAGGCAGAATTTACACCTATATACCAAAAACAGTGATTTTCACACTATTAACACGAGAAATAAGCACCACCTACGTGTTCCTTTTCACCGACTTCACAAGGTTCATAACTCATTTGTAGGCCTTGGTATAAAATTCTACAATAAATTGCCTTCGTCATTGCTAGACTTGCCGTTTAATGAGTTTAAATCAAAGATTAAATCCATCCTTTGTTCTAAGGCATATTATTCCATAAACGATTACTTAGTGGATAATAACAGCTGGTCACTCTGTTGAAGTTAGGACGGCTTTCATGCTCTTTCCCAGATGTTTTTAGTTCTCTTTTTTTTTTCTATTCTTTCTTCCAGACTAGTTATATGTGTTCATATAATTGTTTATATTTTTTTTATGACTTAGTTAAGTCATGTTTTATTTTATGTGTTTGTATTTGTTTTATTATTTCATTTGATTTACGGACATTGTTGTCCTACTTTACATTTTATTGCTTGTCTTTTTGTGTGTATTTTTTTATTTTTTAAGTACGACAGTCGTAGGTTTTCTTGATTTTTAAAAAATTGTCGGAGCGGATGAAGAATGTAAAATTATCTTTTGCATTGTATAGAGTGTATTCATCTAGTATTATATAGCGTCATAGCCAGCATTGTGTGAGTACCATGTACTTCAGAGCTATCTTTGACTTGAAACCTACGTCTTTCATTGACTTGAATGACTCTGGCAGTTGAGAGTATGTCATGCTCACTCAAAGGTCTCGCTGATGGTGGCGTGTATGTCGGATCATTTAGTTCCCTTCAAAATGGTTGAGCTGAATGGTGCTGATATATGTGTCATGTTCGTGAACGGGCGCTGTCAGTTGGGACTGGTCATCTCTTAGCTGCCACGGCCTATTTTAATTATTAGTAACTTTATTTTGAATTGTCTTTTTATTTTACTATGGACACTATTAACTTGCCACATCGTTCTCACATAATGTACCATCTGATGATGAATGATGTAACAAAAGTTTTGTAATAATTTTGGCGATTGAAAAAGAGTGTCCATGGAGTTTCTTGCTCATTCTTCTCCATAGAGATCTACGCTTTGGAATGAGCACCTACGGTACTTTCACAGTTTTTATGTCTTGTGACTGGGACTGTAGCACCATAACTATTTTGTAATTGTTTTATTTTATGTCTTTTGACAATTCATAAGTGCCTGTAATTGGCCTAGTTGAAATAAACGTTTTGATTTGATTTGATTTGATTTGATTATAGTTAGTTATTTTTAAATTAGATGAACTTGATTGACATGTAACGTAATTAACGCACACCCTCAGACACCCCAATTAGAATATTATGTTATAATCATAATACATATATTGAATTTTTAATTTAACATGTAAATGCATTGTTGTTAACTAAATTAGTTATTTTGCAGTAAGGTTTATTTTTCTTTATTTTGTATTGAATGACGGAATTTGTATTAATGCAAATAAAATTGCACTTTTAAGTCTTGTTGCCTTGATTTACGGACTTGACAATAATTTCCGTAGTTTTAATTATTTTTGATAAAAAATTACCTTAAATAAAAATGATAGAAATCGATTCAGTAAACGATTCTGAACAAACTAATTTCAGGATGTGCGTTATAGTACATTATGATATAAGTGCGGTAAGTTGATAATTACAGCTGAGGCGATATTGAAGCCCGACCCGCAGGGGAGGGCTATAAGAAAGCAGAGGCTGTAATTATCAAACCGCACGTATGTCATACGACGTTTTATAACACATTTGTGAGGAAATAATAAAATAATTACAGCGAAAATAAAAAGCCCGCGGAATAATTTTATATTTTCACAAATTAGCGATGCGCGCGCATGAGCGTCTTTTGTTTATGGCAAAGGCACAAAAAACAGCCAGTATTACTAATAAAGTAAATTAATTCTTTTGTGGTTTTATTACAGACAAATGGTTGTAATTAATTGTCAAAATTAATTAAATTTAAGAATAAAATGTTTATTTATTATATATCATCTCCCAAATTTAATTTTATTCATAAAATGTTGACTGCTTTTCTGACATAAAAACTCTTTGCTAAGATTTAAAAAAGTACCGTGCGTTTTACTTTACCATT
Source organism: Agrotis clavis (assembly GCA_954870645.1). NCBI lineage: Eukaryota > Metazoa > Arthropoda > Insecta > Lepidoptera > Noctuidae > Agrotis > Agrotis clavis. The sequence goes on along the minus strand of OX940932.1, from coordinate 2,392,253 downwards.
ACGCACTAGTGCGTAATAAGATACATTACGATACTGAAATAGGTGCAATAAGAGACCTTTTACGAGCAAATGTGTTATAAATTATGTTACATGTTAGGGGTATATATTTTTTACGCACAACAACTCATAAACATACAATTGTCGACACGGTTGGCGCTGTGGCTGAACGATCGACTTCTGTGCGTTGTGGTCGGGTTCGATCCCCGCACGGAAGAAATTTTTGTATGATCTACAAGTAGTTGTTCCGGGTCTGGGTATTTGTGTATGTGAGTTTATAGAAACTCACATACACAAATACCCAGACATCTACAATCTATTTACAAACATAGGTTTGTAAATTCACCCACGATTCTGGAAGAAATCCCTAGTGTGGGGGCAATGATTAAATTTTATTTTTTGGATGCATTCTTCCTTCGTATTGTAATTCTGTCCCAAATTCTAAAAAATCCGAAAACTTCGCAAAAAATATGCTACCTTTGTCTCAAAATGTTATTGAGATTTTTCAATGGGGATGGCAACTCAAAGCTAATCGTAGATGGCGCTGCGATAGTTGGTCCCTACGTCAGATTACTGTCAACCTTGCACAAAAAACAAACAAGATTTATTGTAATAAAAATTGAGTTTATATACAAAACAAATATGGAAAATTATTCGTCAATGCAAGTGCTTATACTAAAAGAAGAATTAAGACGCCGCGGTGCATCTACAACAGGAAAAAAAGTGATTTAATTGAGTGGTTATAAACTTGATTTTACCGTATTAAATCCAAGATTACTTGTATTTGAGGTTTAAATTTTTGAATTTAGGTATGTTTTACCTGTCCTCTCCTCTACCAAGAATATAATGCTGCTTCTGACTTTCTATTTTGATAAAATATCATAATGTTTTAAATTAGTAATTTTACCCCTTTTTACTATTTAGATTAGAGAAATATCACAATATATTTAATTTCTTAACACCACAACTATCACAAAACTCGTTCCAGGTGATAATTCTTCCGCCAGACGAACCATTTCATGATTTATAGAGCGATGTAATACTGGTACTTAACCTCCAATAGAAAAGTAGATATTATTTTGAAAAGTGTATTCGATTGTTTAGTTATGGTATAATCATAGAATTTCATTAATAAACTCAACTAAAGGCCAGTCTCGGCTTCGCAAGGCTGGATATTTGTTTATTATATAGCTTTTCCTTAGTTATAATTCAATTTTTGTTCTCAAGGCAATCACAGCAGCTACCCATTATTTCTTGATAGTGTGAATTGTCGGAAATTCATATGTTCCGTTATTTTTACAGCTTATTACACAACATCTAGTCATTTTAGATCAATAAATCGTCTTTTTTCAGAAAATTCCTTTGATTTGACTGTTCTTTTGGGAGCAAACTGTCAGTTGTCACTGAGCTTGTCACTTTGACACTTGCCTTCCCCATTAAAGTGACTTCTCAAAACAAAACATGTTTCCAAAACAAATAAGAAAACCTTCGAAAAACAAAAAACAACAAAATAAACAACCAGTAAACATCTCAGTAAACAGCCATCTTTTCCGAAGTAAAAAGGTCGCTACACCTTCAAGGTATAAATAAAGTAAATAATTTCCTCCGATAAACACGGGGTATTGGAGACGAATTTGACGGCGCGTTTAATTATTAGGAGATTATTTAAGAGTGAATGTCAACCGGATATGCCAAACGCCATCTATCGGAGCGATCGGTTGTCATCCGCTCTGACGCAACACCAAGAGCTAGCGTGTGGGGGTAAGAGCGGCTCGCTCAATAGTTCAGTTCGAATCTAGCAGGCGACCCGTTCGCATCTAATACTCGCTACGTTATTGGTGGAGTGTCCTAGTGTTATAAGTGCTCTATAAAAGTGTTATAAGATTGTGAATTATAGTTGGTGATTATAGTGTGTGATTATAACCGAAGCAAAACCTTTTATTCTCCTCGCCCGACTACCCACGTCCTGATAAAATCAAACATGGACCCAAATGATAATGTGGACTCTCCTGACGTCCCTTTATCAGAAGTGGGATGCGGAGGGCATTCACAGGAAGGAGAAAGCAATGTGCACGAGGCGCCGTCGCATAATTTATTGCGCAACATGGAAGCTTTATTATCTCGCCTTTTGAAGACGTCGCCAATGTCTGAAGAGACAAACCGCGCAGCCATACAACTAGTGCGGTTTGATCCTGATGAAAAAGATTCGGACATAGAAGGTTGGTGCAGAATAACCGAAATAGTAGTGAATAGTAGGAAACTAGACGGGGCAGAACTTTTGCTTGCGCTCACACATGCTTTGAGGGGACGGGCAGCCACATGTTTGACCAAATTGCAAACTTCACAATTGTCATGGGTGCAAATAAAAGAACTACTCTTAGCAAAGTTTGGAAAACCAATGTTACCGCAAGACCATTTCGACGAGATATTAAGATTCCAACTCAGTTCGAAAGAAACCGCAAGTGAAGCTGCAACACGTGTCTGGAGTATGATAGAGTGTATTCCGCGCACCGAAATGCCAGAAGATGTGATCACGGGGTTTGTAGCTTCAGTGCTATGTCAAAGAGATGGTATTATACGCCGAGAGCTGCAAACTTGTAATGTATCTACCAGAGCACAGTTGTTCAGAGTTCTCAACGGTATTTCGTTAAAACGTAAAAATGAAGGTCAAGAAAGTAACGAACCAGAAGTGAAAAGAAGCCGCTACAATGAACCACGTTTCTCTGGAACGTGTCATCGGTGTGGTATACCAGGACATCGAGCAGTAGACTGTCGGAAAAGACGCGAAGAGCCTGTTGCTAAGGCAATTGCGAAGCCAGCTGAACAGCCTATGAAGACTCAAGCCCAATCGCGCCCTGTCACTTGTTACGTGTGCGGTCAACAAGGGCATGTCGCATCAGTGTGTCCGGACCGCAAAGGAAACACCGAGAAACCGGCTGTCAAGGAAGTACACCTGTGCGAGCGGAGACCAGCAACCGGCACCTTCACTACATCCTCGGGTGAGCTCGTTTCTTTTCTTTTCGACAGCGGTTCCGCTTGTTCATTGGTAACTTTCGACTTGGCTAGTAGGCTACCGGGTACAATAAATAACGAACTCGTATATCTCACGGGTATTGGAGATAATAACGTAGTGGAGTGTAGCTCACAGATACTTAGCCCCATCAATGTTGAAGGCATTCAATTAGACGTATTATTCCATGTGGTTCCCAACTCTGCTATTAGTGAACCGGTTATTATAGGCCGGGATATTTTAAACAAAAGTATTAGTGTCGAAATTAGTAACGAATGCATTCATTTTTCTCTACGTAAGGAGGTTGGCTTTATAGAAAACTCCAGTCACTGTGATTTCACTAACATTGATACAGATTTAGAAGGTGAGCATAGAGTAGCTCTCGTTAGGCTATTACGAAAATACCGCGAATTCTTCATAGAAGGCATACCAACACGTCGCGTCTCCACAGGTTTCATGCGAATAGAGTTAATTGACCCAAATAAAACTGTACAGCGACGCCCTTATAGGTTGTCACCGACAGAAAAGGAGATAGTTAGGGATAAAATAAGACATCTCTTAGAAGCCGGAGTCATTCGTGAGAGCACATCACCCTTCGCAAGTCCAATACTACTGGTTAAAAAGAAAGATAACTCTGACAGAATGTGTGTAGATTATCGCGAGCTTAATGCTAACACCCGACCAGAACATTACCCATTACCGATAATTGACGAACAGATAGATCGTCTTCATGGTGCTTGTTATTTCTCGTCATTAGACATGGCATCAGGCTACCACCAGATTTTAATAGATCCCGAGGGCGACAGCGTAGCTCGTACAGCATTCGTGACCCCCGAGGGGCAATATGAATTCCTTGCCATGCCCTTTGGTTTAAGGAATGCTGCGTCGGTCTATCAAAGGTGTATTAACAAGGCTCTAGGTTCGCTTAAAGATACGGTGGCGTTGGCTTACATGGATGACGTCCTCTGTTATTCTGATGACGTCACACGCGGTCTTGAGCGTTTAGATCGTACGTTAAAAGCTCTATCTGTGGCGGGGTTTTCTTTAAACATTAATAAATGTAAATTTATGAAAAACGAAGTAGATTTTCTAGGATACGTCGTAAAATCAGGTCAAGTAACTCCCAATCCTAGAAAGATACAAGCACTGACAGACGCACCTGTTCCAAAAACGGCCACTCAAGTTCGTCAATTTTTAGGTCTCGCGTCTTATTTTAGGCGTTTTATTCCAAATTATACCCGCTTAGTAGGTCCCTTATACCCCCTGGTAAAACTGAAAGGTCCGATAACCTGGACGAGCCAACATAGTGAAATCCACAAAGCTATAGTTAGCATATTGACATCAGAACCAGTCTTGACGATCTTCGACTCCAAATCCCCAGTAGAGCTTCATACAGATGCGAGCTCTGAAGGGTATGGCGCGATACTAATTCAGCGACGTAATAATTTGCCACACGTGATATCCTACTTTAGCCGTCGTACAACAGACACCGAAACTCGTTACCATTCCTACGAGCTTGAAACTCTGGCCGTAGTCCGAGCGGTTGAGCATTTTAGACATTACCTGTATGGACAGCACTTCACAGTTTTTACGGACTGTAATTCTCTTAAAGCTTCAAAGTCCAAAACTGATCTTACGCCCCGTGTCCACCGATGGTGGGCTTTCCTCCAAGCCTATGACTTTGACATTGTTCATAAACAAGGAAGTAACATGGAACATGCCGATTTCCTCTCCAGAAATCCACTTGACCACCCTATAACAAACTATTCCGATACTAGTCTATCTAAGAGAAATAAATTCGTCCAATTCGTTGAACTCCATCAAGGGTGGCTGACAGTTGAGCAGAAGAGAGATAACGAAATACAGGACCTAATTATCAAGCACAACAACCAAGAACTCCCCGAAGCGATTGCTCACACCTATGATGTTCGGAAAGGGGTACTTTATAGGAAAATTGAACGTAACAAAAGTAGTTATTGGCTCCCCGTTATACCACGCTCTCTCACTTGGACTTTAATCAACCACGTCCATACTGAGATTAAGCACCTTGGTGCTGATAAGACTCTAGACAAGTTATACGAGCAGTATTGGTTTCCACAAATGTCAAAGCTAGTGCGCAAATTCGTAGATTCCTGTATAGTGTGCAAAGCTTCAAAGGGTCCATCGGGTGCTACTCAGGTAAGACTTCATCCAATTCCTAAAGTTTCGACTCCTTGGCATACCATACACATTGATATCACAGGAAAACTCAGTGGCAAAAGTGATCGCAAAGAATACTCATCCGTAATTATCGATGCCTTTACCAAATATGTTCTCCTTGAGTATACGCCTTCGTTAGATTCAGCATGCGCTATTAAAGCTCTAAAAAAAGCGGTATGTCTTTTTGGAGCGCCTAAACGGGTTATAGCTGACCAAGGGAGATGTTACATTAGCGCAGAGTTTAGAGAATTTTGTAGAGACCATTCCATAGACCTTCATCTGATCGCAACAGGGTCTAGTAGAGCAAACGGACAGGTAGAACGCGTAATGCGTACCCTTAAAAGTATTCTCACAATTATTGAAAACGACCAAAATAAAACTTGGCGAGACGAACTTCTAGACGTGCAATTAGCTCTAAATAGTACGCGGTCTAGAATAACTGGATATTCACCTACAGAATTAATGTTTGGGATAAAAGCTCAATCTTTAGGCATGTCAAGAATTGCAATCGACTCAGAAGCCGAACCCCGATTAGATTTAGATACCATTAGACAAAACGCGGCTGATAACATAGCAAAAGCAGCCTCAGCCGAAGTAGAACGATTCAATCGAGGCAAGGCAGTCGTGAAGCCATTCTCTGTTGGAGAGTATGTTTTTATAAGAAACAACGAACGCAATCAGACAAAACTTCACAAAAAATTCAAAGGTCCATTTTTAATTACTAAGGTTTTAGAAAACGATAGGTATGAGCTGAAAAATATTGATGGGTCTAATCGAAATTACAAATATGCTCACGAAAATTTGCGTTTAGTACCCGGGGGCCATGGTGGTCTGGTAGAAATAGCTACCTCATTAATGAATAATGATGAAGAGGAGGCCGAGACGGCGGCAGAGCATGACCAGATTGATAGAACACTAACATCAGATAGTGATAGTGACACGATATCAGTTTCCAGCGGTCATACTGAAACCGCGAGCTCAGCAACCCTCTCAGCATCAGATCGTGAGGGATTTTAAGGTAAGTCATGTTAGTTTCATGAAAATCGAGTGTGGCTAGATTAAATTGACTGTGGTCATATGAGATGACGTGTAGAGTCAGTTGTCCGGGCCACGTTGTCAAATGAGTTGATAACTGGTTGAAGGGACGCTGTAACTCTGTGAGCTTGGTGTTGTCATATGAGATGATGATTAGTCAAGAGCTAGGTTGTCCGGTCCAAGTCATCATATGAGATGATGGCTGGTCGAAGGGACGCCAGCGTTAGCTTGCATAAAAGTTCGATGTAGCCTTGCGTATGTGTGGCGTGAACCTACAAAGTTAACAGTAGTGTACATATTATGTCAGGATAGGACGAGCGATACGAAAGTGATAATCCCAGCGGGTTTTCATTTCTTATTGTTACAGAGTAACGTCTTTGGACATTCGGAGCAGCACGAGGACGTGCTAACGTCAGTATGGCCGTGACGGCGCGTTTAATTATTAGGAGATTATTTAAGAGTGAATGTCAACCGGATATGCCAAACGCCATCTATCGGAGCGATCGGTTGTCATCCGCTCTGACGCAACACCAAGAGCTAGCGTGTGGGGGTAAGAGCGGCTCGCTCAATAGTTCAGTTCGAATCTAGCAGGCGACCCGTTCGCATCTAATACTCGCTACGTTATTGGTGGAGTGTCCTAGTGTTATAAGTGCTCTATAAAAGTGTTATAAGATTGTGAATTATAGTTGGTGATTATAGTGTGTGATTATAACCGAAGCAAAACCTTTTATTCTCCTCGCCCGACTACCCACGTCCTGATAAAATCAAACATGGACCCAAATGATAATGTGGACTCTCCTGACGTCCCTTTAAATTTATATTAGTTTGAAAACAATTTACTTCAGGCTTGCACCTCGGAAAAAGTCTAAACAAATCGCGCCAGACTCTGAACTATCGTGCAGACGTCTTTTCGTGTTTCGGGGTTCAGAAAAAGAAGAATCTTATGGATCTTCCAAAATTAAGGGTGTCTGTGTATGTGAGTTTCTATGTTTGTAAACGCATCCACGATACTGGAGAAATTTCTAGTGTGGGCAACTTTTTTTATTAGTATTATAATTCGGCATGATTGGCGTGAGACCATGCACCGGAAAGCGCAGCATAGGACGTCCACCCACTAGGTGGGCAGACAATCTTATGAAGGCCACAGGATCACGCTGGATGCAAGCCGCTTCCAATCGGTCCTATTAGAAGTCTATAGGGGGAGGCCTATATTCAGCAGTGGACGTCTTACGGCTGATTTGATGATGATGATGATGATGAATCTTCTTATTTCATCATCATCTGCCTGCCTTTTCCCAACTATATTGGTGTCTGCTTCCAATCGAACCAGATGCAGCTGGATATCAGTATTTTACATGGAGCGACTGCCTGTCGGACCTCCACAACCCATTAACTGGGCAATACGATACCCCATGATAAGACTGGTTGCCAGACTTTACAGCTTCTGACTAACAGTAACGACTGTCAAATATCTACAAATGACAGCCGGGACCGGGCTTTACGTGCTTTCCGAGGCACGGAGGAAACTCGCTATGACAGATGGTCACCCATCCACAGACGAACCTCGGCAAGCACGGCTTAACCGGCCTGTGCGGCTGTAATTGTTTAGCCACAAGCTCCTCTTGAATGAATATTCTTACTTATTAAATTCAAACCTTTGGTATCCCCAACTTGTGAACTTGTAATACGAAACTCCTCCGATACCTGTAGTTGACAGTTTCGTTTCGCCCGAAACTTTTCTTTGTTAACCCGCTGTGGCGAAGTTGTGTCGTTAGTTCGTCCTGAGATACTTCGATATTGGCCCAGCATGGGCCAGCCTGCTGCCTCATGTACTTTAACTTAAGTAAATGTAAAGTTGGTGGTTAGTCTTTTTGGTAAAGTTTTGTTTAACTTATAAGTTTTAATTGTATTGATGTTTTTGCATCTAATTCTGTTTGGTGGTACACCAGACATGTATTTGTCACAGTCAAAACTACTATTGACTAAGAAAATCTGTCAAAACTACTTTTGACTGAACAGGTTGGTCAAAAGTGGCTTTGACTGAAAATTATTGGTTATTAATAACTTTTGACTAGTTAAAAGTACTTTTAACTGACGCTCTTCGTCAAAAGTAGTTTAACTGCAATAAAGCATCAGTCAAAAGCACTATTTACTCGTTAGATGTGGATAAAAAGGATATTTAGTAAGAGGAAATGAAAGTTTATCGAATATCTATTAAGTTATTGATGGACTGCACTTTTAAGAGCGAGCAAAGCGAGCTCGGGACTTGCTGGCACCCCGACTCGGATAATTTAGGATAGATAATTTAACTCTTACCCGACTCGGATAATTTAGGATAGATAATTTAACTCTTCTTCGTGGTTATTTTTTTTAAGAAGAAGTAGGAGCCCCGCGAAGCGCGGCTCTGTCGATCTGCTTCTTGACTATTATATCTAGTAATATTGTCAACTAAAAATACTTTTGACCAGCTCCATTGGGCAAAAGTAGTTTTGACTGTTATTTTAGTCAAAAGTATGATTGACTAAAGCATAAGGTCAAAATTAGTTTTGACTGATTTTGCTAGATAATAGTTGTTTTGACTGGTTAAGAGTTTTGACTGTAACATATATAAATATGATATCAAATAAAGATAGTTATAAAATGATTTCAAACACAAAAAATGCATTTCCATTAATTTGGTCTGCAAGCATAATTTCTTGTTCTTTCTTTTCCTTTATTATCCACCGAAGATATGTCCACATTCACCCCATTTCTTTGTTAGGCACGTTACTACAGCAGGTCAACCCCAATCTGTCAAATTCTACCAAACGAACATTAACCTTCCCTCTTCCTATACGCTGCGATAACTAAGACGTGTCTCCGTGTGTGAAAATGTTAATAAAATAGTTTTGACTGTGCCAAGCTTGGAATCCTTATTTAAAACGACCAGAAACAGTCCACGCAACATCGAAGAATCAAACATTGGAGAATCAACCAATGTTTGATTCTTCGATGTTGCGTTATCGCAGCGTATAGGAAGAAGAGAATGAACGATTCAGAGACAAACAGAGCTCTCCAATACAGATAATACATATAAAATCATCATAGACAAATTACTTGTGTTGCTAGCAACATACTGCCGGCCAGAAGAATTAATATATAATAATATATATCTATACATATAATAAATTTGTAGAAAAGTGGTGTCTGTATAATGGAAATATACAAAAAAAAAGTAGCAGGGGTTGTTATTTTATCGATTCCGAACCCGAAACTGTAATTAAAAATTTTTTTGTCTGTTTGTCTGTTTGTCTGTTTGTCTGTTTGTCTGTTTGTCTGTGTGTTTGTGCACGCTAATCTTCGGAACTACTGGACGGATTTGAATGATTTTTTTTTGTTGTATAGATATTAAGTTCGATTAACATATAGGCTATAATTTATCTTGGAAACTTGATCACCTGATGCAGAACTGCAACAGACCTGCTAAACTATAAGAGATAAGAAATTGGTGCCATAGCAAAAATTGTTCCACGTGATGAGCATTTTCTGCTGAGAGTATAAAATTGAAGATCCTGGACACCTGATGTGGAACTTCAAGAGCCCAGCTACACTATAACATATACAGGAATGACGTCTTAGCAAGAGTTGTTCAGCCTGATGAGCACCTTCTGTTGATGTATAAAAATTTCAGATCTGGAACACCTGATGTGGAACTTCAAGAGCCCAGCTACACTATAACATATAGAGGAATGACGTCTTAGCAAGAGTTATTCAGCCTGATGAGCACCTTCTGTTGATGTATAAAAATTGAAGATCTGGAACACCTGATGTGGAACTCCAAGTGCCCAGCTACACTATAACATATAAGTGAATGACGTCTTAGCAAGAGTTATTCAGCCTGATGAGTACTCTCTGACAACGTATAAAAATTGAAGATCTGGAACACCTGATGCGGAACTCCAAGAGCCCAGCTACACTATAATATATACAGGAATGACGTCTTAGCAAGAGTTGTTTAGTCTGATGGGCATTTCCTGTTGTCTTACAAAAATGAAAGATCTGGAACGTCTGGAATCATCTCGCGCATCCCGTTGTTTTCCCGTTCCCAGGCTCCTAGAATTCAACATCAGACGTTTCAGATCTTCGATTTTGACGACCCCGACTGCTGGCATAAGCAACAGGATCCGCGTACGAAGTCGCGGGCAGAAGCTAGTTAAATAATATAATTATTAAATTCACCTTCACTATATTGTGATACGGTTGAATATCTATTAAAGTTTGATAGATTGAGGTAGGTTGACTGGCTGGCGTCTGTACATATATGAATTAAAAAGTCACATTGGTACTTGCCTGGGTTTCGGAACGTCAAGCTTTTTTTTTACGTGGTAAAATCATCAAGTGAGTTCACCCACCCAGGACAGGGCGGGAGGGACTGTCAGACTCGTACTGACTAAAATCCACGGTGTCCTTCAATAGCCCTTTACGTCCCAGGGTCACGGTAATGTGATAAGTCCCGCGACCCCGGCAGGCTTTGGCCCTCTAGAGGGGGGCCACGTCATCATGCTGACACTTTTTGAGGCGCGCGTGGAACACAACGCGCCGTCGACCCGGGCATGGTCCATGGTCGGATAGCGAGTCGCCCAACGCAACCTCAAGCTTGAGAAGCGACTTTGCCTGAAATAATTATGTTACATATGTATTTCTTTTACAAGAGCTCAGTCAAGTACAAACTAATCATACGCATGACAAACACACGACTATAGTTACAACTCGTGTCATTGTACACAAGCCATTGTCAAGTTAAGACATTACCTAATATTATTACAGATGCATTAAATACAGTAATGCGCCTGAAATGGATATTCAGTAAGCTGAAAAGCGATCGCATGGTGAATTCAGATTCCCTATTAACATTAACAAGCATTGCAAATGCCTAAGGGTGAGGTCTCACTGGTGGCTGAAAGCGAGACGCACTGGTTTTCTTGATATGAAATTAATCAATCCCTGGTTTTATTTTTAACGATAGGCTTGCGTTTGACCCCTATGTAACTGTTATTTATGTCGCTGGTATTTTACAAATAAATTAGCACTCTCCTGTAGTTTGCCATATACCTACATTATTACTTCCCAGAATTTTATGGCTACAATTTAAATGCTCATCAATCATTATTTTTGTATACCAAAATGGATAAATGGTCACCAAATCTAAAACTCGCTTTAGCAAGACTTCAGGGACACCCCGAAGTTCGGTTTGGTTAGATTCCTTAAAACCCTGCAAACAGAAATAGAAGCCCCGCGAAGCGGGGCTTCGTCGACCCTGCTTATGTCATTTCTTTATTATTAAACAAAATAGGTTAATTTCTACAATACTTTATGATACATGATTTGGTGAGTATTTATCCATTCTGGCAGACATTTCGATATTTTGGTTTTAAAATAGGTACTTTTTTGGTAGGCGTTTAAACACAAGCCGATTTTTATCCTTGTATATATCCTACCGGCGTAATAATATATACTGTGTTTTTTTTTAAATCAGCGGGTTCGATTCCTGGCCAGAATTATTGATATTTCTAAAATCCAATGATGTAGTTTTAGTTTTCCTCAAAACTGGCCTCGAGACTCCTTTCAGCATTTTTCAAAATTCCTCATAGTTTCGGATAATTATAGCCATTTACGCCCAGTTGGAAAATTCACCCTATATACATATTACATGTAGCGACTGTCTATCTTCTTACATCCATCAAATACTGGTTTAATAGTCTTTCAGGCGTTTGCTTATAAAGACTGCAAAAGGTACTTTTGTTCTGAAAACACTAGAAATATTCTGACAGTGTGACCCGACCCTAGTTTTGGTCCTAGCTGAGACGAGTGCAGCGTGTAGCGTATAACTGAATTATATAATTGTACCGATGTCCGGCTCCGCGACTACACGTACTGCGCTAGCTCTTCAACTATCTCGGTTGTATACGATGATATTGTTTGTCTTGCTTTGAACACTAAGTTAGTTTTGTTTGTGATTAGGTATTACGAGTATTATTTATGTTGATAGTGAGGAATGAATAAAATTGTTTTGCTTGTATGTACCAATACAATGAATGTAAGAACATTGGATTCAAAACATGCGAAAACTCATTTAGTGAGTCCTGGGTGGAGTGGAAGGTACTGTCAGACTCTTACTGACTACCCTTTGCATTCCAGGGCTGTGGTATCCCGCTTACACTGTCTAGCGAAAGGAAAAATAAAGTAAAATTAAAAAATAACAATAAAAATTGCGATTCTGTAAGTTTGAGTGAAAAATAAAACAAATATGAAATAGTCAAAAATATACTTAAATCCATTTAAGAGGAGGTCAAGTTGAAAGGTTCAGACTGGATTTATTGTGGACTCCGGACTTTGATTGCGAAGTTTCGATAATTTCAAAGTCCCGGGACACGGGACAGCTTACGATTAAAGTCACGGGACGTCCCGGAACTTTGAGACACGAGACGTCCCGTTATAGGGCGAAAACAAAAATTGACTACATAATAATACCAAGTTAACAGAAATCAAAATAATAGCCACTCAGCCCCCACCTTTATCACCAATTTGCGTCCGCACATATCATAATTATCCGATATTATGTGACAAAAATAAAATTAAACGTGTACTGGTCGAGCTAATAGGGTATTACAGGCCTATGTTATTTGGCGGCGTTGCTTTATCAAACCGTTGACGTATTCCGCAAGTAAATTAACCAATTTGTACGTATAATTGTTTCATTTGGGATTTTATTAAAAATATTCCCTTATTTGGGTGTTTGTTTTATGTAATCTGACATGGGAAATGTGTAGGGAATTAAATGCTGATTTTATAATATTCAATGTAAAAACGCTTCGTGTAAATGCTCATATTTAATTTCAGCTGATTTTGAGCTTTGATAATTATAATATTGTTAGGATAGATACTCGTATAACACGAGGCTTATATTCAGTCTTGTATTCATCTCTGAGCTATAATATCGGATCGGCCGTTCTAACTTCTTCCATCTATCCATCCATCCATATGTTATAATAATATATTATTGTATATGTCACGAGCCAAACCCAATTTCAAGACAAACAATTTTTAGCTAGGATTAATTGGTATAGCCTAGTACTAACTAATTTGTTCTATAGGATAAATCAGTTTAGACTAGCCCAAACTAGTTGATCCCGATGTAAATACCCACAGTCTACAAACTGTTCCAGGATAACTTTTTTATGTAAATAGTTGGAATTCTCCTTTGTCGTGGGTACGTTTAGACACGGAAAAATATACAAATATTTGTACCGTGTGAGAATCGAACCCGCGAAACCCTGCGCAGCTTGACCCCTCAGTAACTGCGCCAACCCTGCCATCAATCTTTCATAACATAACCCTTAGAATAACCAATATTTATTACACATTATCTACTAACTAACCGAAAACACCTGTAAAACAATTTGGAAGTTTGCCTGACACAAGAACCAAGGAAGATGTATGCCACATTATACATTACCTACATTGACCGGCTTATAGTCAAACTCACCGGTGAAGGTGCGAAGTAACGTGCTTACATAAATTGTCACTGTGCATGATTTAACCAGTGTTAGCACCTAGCGTTCTCTACATTTTTATTTCTTCGCCCATTATCCTAGAGTCAGGTACAGTCGTAAAGAAATTGGTCTGGAATTTAAAATGTTGAAGTCATTTATTTTTCTAGGGAATCTTGGCGTTAATTTTGATGGTAATATTTACTATCACTTTTATCACAAGCACTTTTCTTTAGATATTTCGAACTTGGCTGGTACATACACGAACTACTTGTACTGCTCGAGCAGATAGCCAATGAATAAGTGAGTGAAAGAGACAGAGCTATACAAGTCGTCTAGCGCCACCTCGTTCACTCACTGGAATTATTCTCGCTTTAGTGACGTAACAAGACTACTTAGCCTACTGTTACGTCTTAAAACGAGAATAATTGATGATGACAATGAATTGCTGTGCTCACATAATGATGATTGTGTGGTATTTCAGTTAGGCTCGGTACCGTGAGAATATACAAGGGATGATCTAGAAAATAAATCTAAACTAATAATAAAAAGCTGAAGAGTTTCTTTGTTTGTTTCTCACAATGTTGATCAAGTGATCAACATTGTGAGATATATGACTGACAACTGCTTGACTGCACTGATCGCTCGAAGCATTTCAACTGCTTTCGAGCAGTTCCGTGTGTGTTTGAGGGTAAAAGACTGTTTGTTTGCTTTGTAGTTGCAGCTTGATGAAGCCGATGCTGACTGATTCAGATAGTCTGTGTACTATAGCTTAAGACCAAATTAACAATAATAAAATATTTTAAAGGCTAAGAATATTAAGAAACTTATGCTCTGCGTCTTGTTCTGTCCGTCGTATGTTGGTCTTTGTTCTAAACAAGTGTCTTTAATTGGATTTTTCTTTGGGATTTTTGATTTTTTAAGTTTTTAATGGGTTTTTCAATACTGTGTGTACTTAAAGTTCAAGATCCTTTCTTAAAAATTAAGTAGAATTAACAATATTTATTTACTTACTAATTATTAACATGGATGTCGTTTCAAAAATAGCACTAGCACAGTTACTCATTTTCTCTTTAGTACCCTTAGAACGAGTTTTCACTCTTTTACTTTACAGCGTCTTTCCAGTATTTACAGCGTTTCTTGTATGAAAAAATGGAACAGCGCCTCTGGTGTGCGAAGAAGGAACAAATTTTTTCTTTGAAAATTGGCAATTTGAAATTGTCAAAGTTCCAGTTTACTTTACGTCTCAAATACTGAAAACTCGTGCAAAAAGGGTACAGAAATATTTTCGCTATAGTATTTTAAAGTAAAACCGTGAAAGTCGAACCAAAACGGGAGCCACAAACTTGTGGACTCCTATCATCGTCCTTCCAAAACTACTCAACACTAAGACCTATTTACCACTTCATCTACCTTCTTCTGCCACAAATGTCCCCATTACCCGGGTAAATACCCGAGACCCGGGTATCCGAAAGCCCACTGTCCTCGTCAGTACATTACCATACAGTTGCCATATATCGCGCGGCTCGGACATACATTACGAACGGTATAATTTCACGATAAGTAACGCTGTCCCGCACATAATCTACCGTCGAATCTGAATAACTACCGAAGAGTTTCGGTAACCACCGATTTATGTAACACTGTTTGTTTTCTTTGTTACATTATTATGGGGGAATTTTCTTGGATATGAAATGGTTTTCGGATTGTTTGTCTGATTTTTGGGAGTTATCGTGGTGCTGAAAACACTCCAGATTTCAGTTTATGAAATTGTAGGAACCTTTTGTTGTTATAGGTAGGTACTTAAGTTTTTTGAGCAGAATTCCTTCACCATTTCATTGTATCAGACGTCACAGTATCATTTACTCCTTTTTCTTTCAAATCATTCCTTTAACAATCCATCCATCTTTTCTTTGGCCTTCCTCTTCCTCTTCATCCATCAACATTCATACTCATCACTCTCTTAGTCACATGAGTGTCATCCCTCCTCATCACATGTCCATGCCAAGACAGCAGTTCCCTTTCTTTTATTCTGTAAGAGGCGCCACTTTCAAACTTCCCATTATGTAACTTGTGTTCACTGCTAACAGCTGTAATTCATGTAAGAATTCAAAATTTCTTTTTTATCATTTGCTTTTAGCACAGATTATTAAGCTGTAAATAAAATGCTAAAAAAGATACTGCATTCAATAACGATTCCCTTTTCGTTTTTTCGAAGTCGGGTAATGCACGAGTTGCATGATCAATAATATCTCTCTTCTACTAAGAACAGTCAAAGTTATTTCTATACCTACTATTCAACATTTTTTGTGCTTGAGTACAGCAATGACTAGTGGACCACTGAAGAGTAAGAAACTTTTCTTTAATACTTACATTTTAAACATCGTCATGTTCAGGACGGTAGAAATCTTTCCATATTCTGTCATTTAGTCTATTCTTACATCGAAAATACCGGCTTCTACTGTGTTATGCTAGGCACACTGGAAGGGGGCTTTATGCTGACGCCATCCCTATCCAATATTGAACGGTAAACAAACAAAATAATTACTACATTTTTTCATTAAGTACCCAAATCTGTATGGAAACAGAAAGTACACATCTTAATTAACCAAAAACAAATCTTTTGAAGCAATAAAGTTGATTCATTAAACAATTTTAATTTGCAGTAATTCATCGCTGCTGGCCGAGGTCGCCAGTGTAAGTCATAAGCGATAGCAACTAAGCGACTTCCAAATGTGATTTTTTGATATTGCCAGGCAACGTGACGAGCCATTGTTACCACTGAATTGTTAATAACTGGAATAAAGGCGCTGTAATTGTTTAAACTTAAAAATACATTACTTTTATTGAAAGAAATCAATGTTTTACTGAATAGTTACTGTATCACAAAATAACTTGTGTCAACTTTTCTTCTACCTACTTTTTTTCAGTTGATGTTGCCTTAGAGGAACTAAGAATATTTCCTCTGTAAGGGGTGCGCTTACATTTGAACTCATTTGCAACAGAGCTTATACATATATCTCGGTATTGAGATACTATTACAGCATCTTTTATTAGGCAAAAAAAAAGCATACTGTGTCCTTGTTTTCAACTGGTGCTGTTTACATTACAGACATGAGAAAAAGACCAGAGATTACGACTGCTAGAGGAAACCCGCTTACCCTCGTAACTTACGCCACAACAAACACTGCCCGTTACATCATTGGAATATTAATTTTTGCCCTGGAAGCTTTCCATGATGAATTTTATTATCGGCACAGTCCCCCCAGAATCCAAATTGGACCATTAGTTTCGATTTGATAACACACTCGGACGGCCAGCGATCATTTTTGTTACTTCGCGAAGATTTTCTTTGATTTACTACTAAAACGTTTTTCATTAAAAAAAGGAAATGTGACTGGTATTACAGAGTGTTTTGGTATTAATTAAATTGTGTTATTTATTATGATCTTCTTGTTGTTTAGTTACCTCAACTTGTAACCAAGCTGAACTACTTCAATTATGGTGGACATCCCTCCGGTACGTATGTAATAATAATACGAGTAAGTCCAACTCCAAACGGGAGTTGACCTTGGATATACTAGCATAGTGCATACAGGGTTAACCGCCGGTTAGAGGATCATTTCATTTAAATTGCGTAAAGGGCCTCTGCAAGATGGCTTCGGCTCCTGGCATGCCCTCTAAAAGTCCGGGATCCAACAAATGATCGTGCTCATCACACAAACATTTGTCCTGGGTGGGAATCGAACCCACGACCTCCGGCATAGCAATCAGGGTCACTAACCACTAGACCAACAGGCCAGTCAATGTGTACTAAGCGTTTAGACAATACATTTATTGTCCGCACAGCTAAGGAGTGGAATTCCCTGCCATGGTACATCAATCCATCATCACGAAAATTAACGGGATTTCCTGTTATTGCGGTTCCAGCTTAAAACATACATACATAAATACCCCCTAAAACATAACTCATTCTTTTTGTGCAGTCAAAAATTAACCAAACGAAAAGCCGACTTCGAGGTTTTTTTCTATTTCATATAAGTCTCATACCCTAAAGAGACATCTATATAGTGATCAGTCGTTATGTAAAGGCCACATAACCAGCGGTATCAATTATCATGGCCACGCGTTTAGCTAAATTATGAACCATTACCGTTGGTAATTGGGAACCCGGCGGCGTCGGATTACGTTACAAGTATACTGTGTACCTATCATTGATCGGACTACGGCACACTGGTGAAGGTTTCAAAGGTTTTAGAAAGAAAATAGTTATAATAGGAAGCCCAATTTTTTGGGTGTTCAAATTATTTATCAAATGAGTACATCGGGACTGACTAAAATCCTTGGTTGCACTTTCTCACTATGGTCGTAACATCAACCAAAACGAAAACCCACTTGTAGATCATACAAATTGTTCCGTACGAGAATCGAGCCGGCGACACTCAGAAGTCATTCGCTAAAGCAGCTGCGCGAATCGTGCCAATTTCATCATCATCATCATCATCATCAGCCTATAATGTTCCCACTGCTGGGACACAGGCCTCCTCTCTGTGAGAGGGAGTGGGCCATAATCCACCACGCGGGCCCAGTGCGTGTTGGTGGATGTCACATGTCTTCGAATTTTTGGTTCTAGGACATGCCGGTTTCCTCACGATGTTTTCCTTCACCGTTCAATTTACCTCAGGTTATCTATTTTATTTTAGTAGTAATATAGTAGTGTTCTCTCAGTGGTGTTCCAGGGCCACGATATTCTGCTAAAGACAGTTCCGCGACCCTAGCAGAGCCCGCCATCTCGGCTGGTATCCCATATTCGCCATAAGATAAACCGAATATTCTGAAAGTCTAGTTGAAACCCTTCAGTGAACCATTGCGTACGACGCCTTACAGTGTGTATAGCGCATTATTTGTGGAGCAGCAGTAATAGATACGCATCACGCATTATTGCCTGTTCGCTGATAGAACATGATACGCACATTACGGTGATAGACTTGTTATACTAGTAATATTAGACGATGGTGTGGCCATGGGGATTATTGTCGATAATCTTTAAAGATATTTGAAAATTCTGGTATTATTTTTTATATTTCGTCACAGTCGTAGAACAAAGACGGTTCTGTAAATCAGTAACTTTACAGTACGGCGCTTTAAAGTTTTCTAATGGAGTTTAAGGGTATATTTTAGAAACCGCTGATCCGCTAAGCTTGAAATTTGGACATGTTGTTCTGTTTCTGAACTTTTATAATCTGACCAACAACATAAATTCTTAAAACGGCTAAATTTTATAAAATATCATTGTTTTATGAAAACTTGTGTGTCGTATGTTATCATACGTCGTTGTTTTGCGGATTTTTCTCGTAATTACATGACGCAAAGTGGTTTCCGTCGTTGTTCTAGGAAAATCTGCACAAAGAAATTAATATGTTGGGACATGCAATATAGCCTAAGAATTAAATAAAAATAAGCTAACGTAATAATTAGTGCAAAGCGAAGGCCACGCGCAACCTTACTCAACATGGGCGGAACTAACAATCCGACAGGCGCTCACGGGCGTAAGCGGGGCGCGGGGGGTAGGGGGCAGCGTAGTACATGGGCGAATAGAATATTACGTCATTTTACTGCGTTAAGAAATCAAATCCGTCAGTATTCCTAGTCAGTATCCGAGTTATTTTAAAAAAAGAGCTATTGGCTAATAAAGCACGGCATATAAGCTCATTTTACGTAAAAAAGCAAAAATTTAAAATAATCAAAACCGTCGTTGTTCTACGATTACGACGATTTTTGAACCATCATAAATAAGCCTTTCCGAAACTATATTGGGGTCGGCTTCCAGTTAAACCAGATGCAGCTGAATATCAGTATTTTACATGGAGCGACTGCCTATCGGACATCCATAACTCCACAACCCTATGGTAAGACTGGTTGTCAGACTTATGAGCTTCTGACTAACAGTAACGAATGCCAAAGATCTAATGACAGCCGGGACCAACGGCTTTATGTATTTTCCGAGACACGGAGACACACACACACACACGCACTGCACAGCAGTCGATTGTTCAGACACTGCGACAACAGTATCGTAATACATAGGTACTTGTTTTATGGTATATTTTTTTTTGAACATTCGCTATTTCTTTTCACTTTCATGAGGATTGAGAATTGTGCTATCCAAGCAAGGCAGACCACACAGTGGTGGCACTAGGTAGGGTGTTTCCTCCCGTCTAATAACACAGGTACCTCTCATTGCCCCGGGTGGCCTCTTGGTCGTAAGCGAGACCGCTGAGCGTGAGGTCCTGGGTTCGATTCCCGGGTCGGGCAAAAAGTACTATTGTGTTTTTTCTAAAAATAATTTCTCAGTAGGAGTTTGGAATTTGGCGGTATAATACCCCCGTTGGAAAGCACGTTAAGCCGTTGGTCCTGCGCCTGATCTCTCTCCGGTCATGTCGGATTGCCGTCCAATCGGATCTATGAGAGTAAAGGAACAGAGAGTACACCTGTGCCTGCGCACACACTTGTGCATTATAATATCTACCGCGCAATTGGCTAATTTCCGTAGAGATTGGCCGCTGTGGCCGATATCGGTCAGGAGGAATATTATTTTTACCTCTCAAATCAACCGTGTCCGGTGAGGACCTGTGTCAGGCGGAAGGTGAGGACGCTGATGGCTCAACTTTCACCGCAGGTTATAGGTAGGTAGGTAGGTGGTGCCGCTGCCCGGATTGGACCGCTAGGAGGTAGGTTCCAGTTACCCCAATAAATAAACTATATTGTGTCCTCAAAAAAGCTGTGACTGTGGTTTACGTACAATGTAAAGTAAATTAAATTTGCACCCGTACCTACTGTGTCTGCGACCAAGATGTAGTGGTCAATTGATTTACCGGCTGCCCTTCACAATTTATTGTTTGGTCAACTTTGTAGCTCGATCAATTTAAAGCAGTTTTGTTAGTTTATTCTGCATTAGATATTGCTCCCAGTGTCAGTTGCGTTATGTTAGGAAAGCATTCTATAGAAACGTTATTGACAGGGCCCTCTTAGAGGCCCAGATCCTGCCGGGTTCGCGGGTCTGTCTCATCAGGTAAACGTGACCCTAGAACGTAAAAGGCTAATGAAGGAAAACCGTGGATTATCAGTACAAGCCCATAACAGTCCCTCCCGTCCCGGCCTGGGCGGGAGGATTCATTTTTGATGATATTAACATGATAACACAAAAAAAATAGGAACGTCATGCTTTTTTTTACTAAAAATCACTTTAAACTTACGATAAATCTATCTCATGCATGAAAGTATTACTGTAGTAAGTACACTTAATTTATATTAGTGGACGATGTGATTATGTTCGCGGGACAGGCATGGCTTTGTATTGTCCAAAACAGAGAAGTTTCACAAGAGAAAAGGGAGACCTTTAGCCGGCAGTGGGACACAGAAAATGGTAAGAAATAAAAGTTAGCGCCTGTTAAAAATAAATAACAGCAAGTCGTATATGATTGCTAAGTAAAATATGACAGGCGCTCAATACAAATTACCCAATGATTTTTTGATGCTCATTTTACGTAGTTAAATGTTTCTTTTTACACTGGGCTTACAGCCGTCAATTGTAGGAAAAGGGACATACCTAATGAAAAAGGTTTGAGTATGCAGAAACAGCAGAAAACGAACAAATAAATCTTCAAATCAATCAATCATTAAAATCAATAAGTCTGAGCATAACTGATAAAAGCACATTAAGTGGATTGGCTGCTCAGCGACGCTTAGTAATTTAAAAACGTAGCGTTCTTTAGATTGCGGGCCAGTAGCGTCAGCAAATATATACGACTTACTATCGGCTACTCACCGCCGTGGATTTGTCAGGCGGCACTCGGCAGCCGGCGAGCGCTGCGACGTGCTCGTTCACGTAGCGTCTGCAACAAACAGGGACGTAAATTAGACCTGCGTTTTAATTGATATTTTTCATTAGTGAAAAGCCTTTTTCTGGGTTTTTTTTTTTTTAGCGTGGTAAAATCATCAAATGAGTCCTCCAACCCCGGGCAGGGCGGGAGGGATATTCTGTCAGACTTCTACTGACTAAAATCCACGGTGTCCTTCAATAGCCTGTCATGTTCCGGGGTCACGGTAAGCTCATTTCATCAATCATTTCTTTTAGCTAGGCCAATAACAGGCGCTTTTGAATTGTCCAAAGACAAGATAAAACTAGTACAAAAATAGTTAAGTTGGTACAGTCACAGTCACAAGACATAATAACTGTGAAAGTACCGTAGGTGCAAATTCCAATGCGTAGATCTTTATGGAGAAGAATGAGCAAAAACTCCATGGACACTCTTTTCCGATCTCATCGCATCGTAGCTGTCACCTTTGACCGAGACTGGAGTCAAGGCCAAAGCCATCTTTAAATATAAAAAAGCATCATACTTTTACTTGATCCGATTTAAAGAACCTACGTAATCGTTAAAATGGTGGAGATCTCGTGAGGAGAGGTAGTATTGTTTGTAGGAACTGTTTGACGGGATCACTTCCTCTTATAGACAGGACGACTCTATGTTTTAAACCTATAAGTTGAGTGTCCCTGCCAAAATGTAGATTCAGAAGTTACTTCCAATAAAGATTTCAAATAATTAAGTGGGGCTTGGTCACAATAGCTAGTTAATCCAACGTTTTTGAATCTTGAAACTTTGAGATCATGAAACTACAGTAATATCATGAAAGTTACAATGGTGAGAAACTCGCATTGAGTTTTTTCGGTGGCTAAGTTACTTATCTGTAAAATTACTCTCTCTTTGCGTTCTAGGACCACAGTATGCTGCTTGAACAGATGCACTTTCATAACAAAAAGTGATCTATTCGTTTATTTGTTTGCCTTTGTAAATAGCCGTCTTAGCAACAGTAAAGCTATTGTCAAATAGAGAGGCGAAGCGAATGCGATCCGAAGCGTTTTTATTTGTAACTAGCTGACCCGGCGAACTCCGTACCGCCTGAGAAACGATTAAAAAAAAAACCTTTTAAACCTTCCCTGGACTTTCCAAAATAATTCAAAACCAAAATCAGCCAAATCGGCCCAGCCGTTCTCGAGTTTTAATCAGACTAACGAACAACAATTCATTTTTATTTATATATATAGATGTATGGAATTGTTTGAATCCTGTCACATAGAAAAGCGAAAGCGATCCGATGGTCTATGTGACTGGCTTCAAACAATTCCACAAATTACAAACAAAAACGCTTCGCTTCACGTTCGTCACGCCTGTCTGTTTGACAATAATTGCTTGATACAGTGTTGTTTTAATGTTATTAAGTTTATCTTGATGTGGTAAGACAGATCTGTTGATCTGTCTAAAAAAACTGTCAAGGTCAAAACGACATTTCAAGTTGATTTATGGATCGTTTTACTGTTACAATTTTTTTAGACAATCGTTCAATAGGCGTTTATCTTTTTGCGGTAAGTATTTCTAATTAAATATCCAATCAAAAATAAGTATCACCTTTTTCCGTTTCCCTGCTAACCGTACCACCGGTAGCCGATCCCCTCGCTCAGGAAATTGAGTGAATGTTTTCCAATTTAATCGCATCTGCTCTGATACGTCGCCGGGACAGTCTCTCTGTTTCCCAAACCCAAACACACCCTACGTGTCCCGACTTCAGCAACACGACTTTTTGGACTTAATAACTTTACCGGTTTAAAGTATATCCCACTTTAGAAGCGAGCTTTTCGTTTTTGCTGCTCAATTTTTGTTTGTTCGTCTGTTATGTCGATTGGTGAAGTTGGGAGTTGACTTTATCGATACAGTGAGTTTCAGAACGAAGATTATTTCGCTGGACTGGTTTGATGACTGGCATTTTGTTTTGATTAACAGAGGGATTAATGTTTTTATCAAGGTTACCTGTTGCCGGTGACTGAAGTCTTGCTGTATTTAATTAATGCATTTATTTTATAAATATTTGTTCCATGCGGGGAACCCGTGACAGGCTGCGCAGCAGTCTATTGCTCAGCCAATGTGCCAAACCTGCAGTCAAATTTGTTTTATAAAGTAACATCGTAGAACATAATGTGAGGTGACACATCGCTTCTTTTTGCTTGGCAAGATCACCAAATGAGTCCTCCCGCACTGAGTGGAGCGGCAAGGACTGCCAGACTCTTACTGACTAAAAATCTACCCTGTTCCTACAGTTGCCCTTTACGTTACAGGGTCGCGGTTTCATTTACAGATGGTCCCGCGACCCCGAGACGACACATCGAGATAACACGTTTTATACAATTATTATTTCCTTAATTCATTTTTTTTACTTAATCCTTACGTTTTTTAATATTAAAAAAAAAGAAATAAAAATCATTTAAAAATATAAAAGTTGTGTATTTTATACAATTTGTTTTTGGTATTATTCCTTCCATATTTTCTATTTATAAAGTAACATAAAAAGTACTCGATGGAAACATTGTCAGTAATGGCTGAAATTACGTGAAATTGCTATATAATGACCGGGTATTACGGCACTAATGTTATGGCGACACTTAGGGATCATAGCGGCCGATATAGCCTACAATCTTTTAACAAAGTTAGATTTATACCGGTTATAGGTAACCGTAAAATTTCCGATTAAAAATAGCCTTTTATGCTGCTCTAGGTGCAATTTTCTCTGTCATTTACCATGATATTTCATCAAAGGGACTCACTTGTGACCTTTAGATAAGATTCGAATGAGTCCTCCCATCCAGGGCAGGACGGGAGGGACTGTCAGATTTGTACTGACTAAAATTCAAGGTGTCCTTCAATAGCCCTTTACGTTCCGGAGAACTGTGGATGGTGTTTCTAAAGCCTGAGTTCCTCACGCGTACGTCGCGTATGTCAGACGCGCGTACGATTGTACTTGTGTTCTAATAGTTCTATACTGCGAACATGACGTCAGCGATGATACGAAGAAGGCTTAGAATCATAATCCTAGTACTAACTAAATTCTTCATAATTTTCTAAGCCACAGCGACAAAACACATCCAGTAATTGAGTCATTATCACATTAAAATTTAAAAACACAACCAGTACAAAACCTATAATCATAAAACAGTTTTCTACCTAAAATAAAACTTTTTCCATAATCTGATAAAAAATGAAACAGAATAACCAGGATATTTGTACACCAACCCATGTACAGTCAACTGCGTGTATTTTTCAGCCAATTTATAAGTTTACATTGGACACATCGTGGTGTGTTCACTTGTGAAGTTCAATTTATTATTAATAGTTGAGCTTCGTCACGCGAACTTTTTACACTTTGTTTTGTGGGGTGTAAACACAATTATTTAGCTGACTGTACTAACGTATTTAATTGGTTCGAGTAAACAATTATGTTTGCGCTACTCAAATTGTTGAGTGAAATTAATGATATTTGAGAGGTAGAAAATTATTATATTTTTATTTCAAGCCTAGTTTACGAGACTACATAATTGTTAATGTGATTATAGGAGTAGATTGCTATTTGCTACTTAAGCTTACCCCGCAGCTTCACTCGCGTTAATTTGGAATTCGAAAGATACGTGGCGATACCTACTGCAATCGTAAATGCTTCAGGATGATCCGGTAGTTTTCGCGTGAAAAGGTAACAAACAAACTTATTTTAATATTAGGTTACCACGGATAAACTCTAACGGAAACTTCAATAGAACTCTATGAAAAATGTATCTTCTGTGAGTCCTTTCCGCCCCACCTAATCGATTGATTGTTTTACCACTCCAAAAAAAGGTGCAGCTTATGAAAGGCCTATAATATCCAACAATAGACTGTAATAACGTGACTCCATTACAAGACTTGTTTTTACATGTGTCGTGGTCCTCAGGCAAGTCATAATGCAGTATTTAACAAAACTTTACAAGCTGATGTGAAAATAGCTTAAAATTAGACCGTTTTTAATACGAGCTCCATAAAAGCGTCAAGTTTACCAGCGACTAGTAATAAAAGCTTGCTCTACCTATGTATAAATGTGTGTGTGTGTGAGGGTTTAATGCAAACGTATATAAAACGCGTTGAATTTACAGCGACATGTTGCCACAAATGTACAAACGATGGAAAAAATAAAAATGTTACCGCACACCGCTTGACTGTGTTGCCAGTTTCAATTTTACCAGAAAAGAGGGAGGTTTTTTTATTAACCGACTTCAAAAAAAGGAGGAGGTTCTCAATTCGTCGGATTTTTTTTTTTATGTATGGCCCCCGATTTCTCGAAGACGCCTGGACCGATTTGGATTTTTTTTCTTTTGTTTGAAAGGGTATACTTTCCAATTGGTCCCATGATCATCAGGTCAGGATCTGATGATGGGATCCCAGGGAAATCGAGGGCAACCTTCAAATTTTATAGGCACATAGTACCATTTTCATATATTTTCTAAAGCTGTTTAAGTATTTGCATCTGTTAATCATCATCTCAGGTGGATGAGCTGATCATGGAAGGTACAACTCCTCTAGTAAGGAGTCGACATCGACTGTTTTAGTAAATTATGTTTGTGTTCGCATATCTCCGGAACTACAAGTCCGATTTAAGTAATTCTTTTTATGTTGTACTAGGTATCGTTCAACTTAAGGAATACTGCAAGTTTCATCAAAATCGGTTGAGTAGTTTTTGAGATAGGGAAGGAATGAAAGAGATGTTAACGATGTTATTACCGGTGCTACAGATTTCTTACATAATTATGTAAGAAAATGATGTATTTGACAAGAATTTTGGCTGAATATTTATACTAAAAAGAGTTAAAAAAAAACTTTTTAGAAAAAAATGTAACCGCCTTCAAAAATAACCACAAAAAAGGGTAAAATAACCTACAAAACTTTTCTTTCGGAAGTCGGTGGCAAAAATACAATGAAATTAAAAAAAAAAACCACCGACTTCCGAAAGAAAAGTTTTGTAGGTTATTTTACCCTTTTTTGTGGTTATTTTTGAAGGCGGTTACATTTGTTTTGTTTTTATGGTTGATATTATATTCCTGTTAAGTTAGGAAATAACTGACTGGTGGAGGTTAAAAAATATTAGCAGCCACAAGGAATTTCTTAAAAAAACGCTGTCCCAGTCTAGTCTCCTGTGTCGTGGTTATCGTGGTATAATAAGCAACTGGACCCGGAACTACTTGTAGATCATACAAATATTTTTGTTTTGGCCATTGTTTGTGCTGTATTAAGTAAAGTATTTAAAAATTTGATTATGGTTGGTAACTCTAAATCGAGAAAAGTTAGACTCTGTGTGCACCGCTCTACAAAACTGAGAGAGATGATCATAAAGATCATCTAGATCAAATGTTTGTAGAGTGGTGCCTCGCTAGTTAACTTTGTGGAAATAATAAACAGCAGTCACGCAATTCGTTTTTTTTTTCTAGGTTTATTTATTATTAAACTTTAGATGCTGATGTATCCTTTCCAAGTTTCCACTTCTTACGGAACTTAATATCAGAGCAGTTGGAATCGGAATTCAGAAAAAAAACTTTTTTTTATCAAGAAACAATAAACATTGTTGGGACACAGGCCTCATCTCTGTACTGTAATCCACCACACGGGCCGACTGCGGGTTGGTAGATCTTACAATTATTTATGTGTTCGATTTTATCGGTTCTAGGTGGGTTGCCAGTATATTGTGGTTTCCTCACAACATTTTCCTTCACCGTTTAAAAATTACACAAAGTAATGCGCTTGACTTTGTTCAAACCTACGACCTACATACAAATCGTAAGCCACTTCTGCTACGCTCTCCGACATTATTTGTGTAAAAAAAACTTTAATATTTTTTTTTTCGGGGAGAATTCCGCTAGAGCATGGCAACCCAGCCGCTTCAACCACGTTCGTTCAAATGAGTAATGCGGCGCGTGGTCTGCCTTTGAATTGATTCCCAGTGTTAATACCACACCTTTTGCCCATATATGTATACCGGCTTTATATGGGTAGGTAGAATAGTATTGTTTTACGTATCAACATTGTTAGTTGGTAAATTTTAATTGGCATCGTTTGTATGGAAATTGTGGAGACTAAGCGATGTTAACGTTATTATTTCAATAATAGCAAGGTTGTTAGATTTGCGGTAATTTTTACAGTGGACACTTTTAACTTGCTACATCGTTCTCACATAATGTACCCTCAAAATGAATGATGTAACAAAGGTTTTGTAATACTTTGACTATCTAAAAATAATGTCCATAGAGTTCCTTGCCCATTCTTCTCCATAGAGATCTACTCCTATATATGTATTTTCGCAGTTATTATGTCTTGTGACTGTAGCACCATAATTTTATGGTATTTCATTATAATCATTTATCTTTGATAATTCAAAAGTGCCTGTAAATGGCCTTATTTTAAATACATGCTTTGATTTCATATGATTTGATTTACTTTCGAGAATTACCTAGTAAACGGATGCCCAATTTTATAATATACCCATGAGGAGTATGCGAAGTTATGATATTGCAGAAGGAGAGGTCTCACTAGTGAAGTGTTACTAACACAGTTCTAAGATACTTTTGAATGAGCTACCGGTGGAAGTCTGCTTTTTAAATGGAACCCAGCCATGCCCTAGAGGTGATAGGTGGTAGAGGTGAAGGAATATGGTTTCAAGTCAGACAATTCCATTCACTCCAGGGTATAAATTCTTTACGTTATACAGTATGCTGAAATCTACAAAACAGTTCCTTTTAAGCTTTTCTGCAACACGACTTTATTCTGTAGTTCTTCACGTAGTTATTAAATAAGTTTTAGTTGTACAAAACCTACAAATAAAACCACGTCAGTAACCTCTTAGGTTTGGAATGATAACTAACAATTAATGTGATTGTGTAGCAAACTGATGAGTGTTTTTAAAACTTGAAAAAATTGGATGTATTTCTAGGTGAAGTTAGTAGTACACCCACATATGTATGTACCTGCCTTTCTGTGCCTAACAGCAATCTGACGGGGCCTTAGAGGGCCAAAGCCGGCCGGGGTCGCGGAGCTGTCTCATTAGGTAACTGTGACCCTGGAACGTAAGGGGCTATTGAAGGATCACCGTGGATTTATGTCAGTACAAGACTGACAGTACATCCCGCTCCGCCCTGACCAAGACGGCTCATTTTGATGATTTTACCACGATAAAAAAAAATTAACACTGCAGCCAACATTTACCAAGCATCTACCACTTTTCATCCCCTCAAAACTGTATTGGCAGATGATCTGTTTCCCCATAAAATGCTCTAACGGTAATCCTTTTCAGTAAATATTTATTAAATAATTTTGCATTAGCCCGACTTAGTTCGCTGCGGAGCACCGTAATCCTCTTACGTCTACGGTGTACCACCAAAGAGCAGGTGGAAATTATGCAGAGGCGACAGAAGTGGCAAAAATCAGGTAGGACACAATTGTGAATGGCGCGTGCTACATACACAGTCAGCCAGCAAAATATATGCACATTCAACTATTCCAATCGGTCATAGTCGAAACATTTCATTAGTAGCTCACGGTTCGCGCAGTGGCTCAGCGATCGATTGTTGCGCAGCCGGTGGCGGGTTTGACCTCCGCATAGAACAAACATATGACTACAAGTAGTTGTTCCGGGTGTTTGTGTATGTGATTTTCTATATTTGTAAACGCACTCACGAAACAGGAGAAATAACTAGTGTGGAGCGTGGAGTGGAACGTTTAGGAATAAAAACCTATCTTTAAAGGAAAGGTTTGAATGGGTAAGTACAGTTTTTTTTGGTTGGTCTGTAGCCTTATCTTCTTGTTGTTGACTCATATGAAAAGAATCAAATACAAATAATACAAATATTATTTAATTACTCAAAAATGTTACAATAGGGTGTGGGACACTGGATCCCGCACTAGGATACCCTGTGTTGCAGGATCCAGTCTCTTTCGTCAGGGATGATTACAGTTACAGGTAAATAAATAAATTAGTCAAGGAGTAACTAACGTGTGTGTGTGAGTGTGTATGTGAATATGTGTGAGTGTATATGTGTGTAAGTGTATATGTCGTAATCAAAACCTGACGTATGATTTATTGTCAGGCCTTCATTGTGTTTTCGCAAAATTACAAAGAAGCGTCCTGTCTGTTGACATTAAACAGTTCTGTGGCGAGGTTTACCTACAATGTGCAAGTTTGATACAGTGCTCGTATACGATCTCGCTGCATATTGACATAATCAGCTGCACTTTCATATTTATATAAGATGTTTGTAAAGTTTTACATAGTGTTCTACCATATTTTATTATCTGTGTAGCCTTTTTTCAACTATGTTTGTTCCTTTGAATATTGTATCTAAGCTAGGATAATATTTGCGGAATTGATTCTATCTAATCTTT
This sequence comes from Agrotis clavis, assembly GCA_954870645.1. Lineage (NCBI taxonomy): Eukaryota > Metazoa > Arthropoda > Insecta > Lepidoptera > Noctuidae > Agrotis > Agrotis clavis. The sequence continues at coordinate 2,362,194 of OX940932.1, read as the reverse complement.
TGCATTTCATTTGTCAGCGCAATCTCCTTACCAGACTTTTGCAGTGGTGGCCCTTTTTTTTTTAGCGTGTCAAAGTCATCAAAATTGAGTCCTCCCGCCCAGGGCAGGACAGGAGGGACTGTCAGATTTGTACTGACTAAAATCCACGGTGTTCCTTCAATAGCCCTTTATGTACCAGAGTCACGGTTACCGAGAGGGACAGTCCCGCGACCCCAGCAGGCTCTGGCCCTCTTAGGGGGCCCCGTCAGATTGATGACAGCTCTTTGAGGCGCGCGTGAAACACAAAGCGCCGTCGACCCGGGCATGGTCCATGATCGGACGGCGAGTCACCCATTACTCGCCGCCCGCATGCCCGCGCCTACGGTGGCCGGAGATCATCTTGCGACATCCGTTGCCGTGGGCGTCTCCCGCGGCGGCTGGGTCGTGAGGTAGACGCTGTCCTCTCCCTCACGCGTTGCGCCTCCTCCTTTGCTAGCAGTGGTGGCCCTGTGGTATCGACGACGACTTACGAGTTGTAGGTCGTGGGGTCGAACCCGAACAGGCGCATTATCTTGTGTTTTTATTTCATCACCACTGCACTCAAAATCGTCACCTTTTTTGACATGGCCTCTAGCAGTAAAACAACTCTCTAAGTTTGATACTGTTTAACCGCCTGTCTCTGCCTGTTTCCCAACAGTGGGCGCATTTATAGGCTGATGATGATGATGATGTTTATTTTACCTTTTTTATGTTATTTTCACGTTGTTATTGCGTTTAAAAGCGTACAAGTTTATGAAAAGCGAGGGTAAAGTTACAATATGGTGCCCAGCAGGGTCTCGTTATTTTAGTGTTGGTATATTAAATGTGTTATAGCTTTACAATTACGTATGGTTAGAAACAACGCAAATGTATTTTATTTGTTATTCTTACATACAAAAGTGGAATGTAACATGAAATAAGTGTATTAATCACTGCCGGTGACACAAACATGGGGCCAACGTTTTAAACTACGAGTATGTTTTATGAGCAACCATTTTCTTTTATATTCTGTATGTTGAATTTTAAAGCGAAGAAAAAGGTGAAAAAAAAATCTTAAATTTTCAACTAGACTTCAACTATTGGCTTACTATAAGATAAAGGATCATGACAAGTGTTGGAATATTATGTTGTCGCGCCAAAAGCACTTTGTACCAGCTATTAGGTAAATATGAATTATATTATAACCCATAGTATCTTGGACTTCTCAAGAACAACTTTGATCCTGGGCTTTACCTAAATTGCTAAAATAATACAATTAGATAATTATTTAGTGCAGAAGCACTTTTAGATCAGCTAGATGAGAAACAGGGCTAGGTAGTCAAACGACTGATTAACCCTGTTTATTTCTAAATTAATTAATGTTCATTTAATCAAATACCATTAACACTTTCACTGTCCCCGCAGCGGACACAATACCTAAACAATAGTCCTGAATCACATGTGGTTCATCGGACAGGGAATGGGTTAAAAATGGTTGTTAATAAATATTTTTTAACGTGCATACAGCTAAGGAGTGAAATTCTCAGCCGAGATATTAGATAGCTACAGCTGTAAGGTCTTTGAGTCAAGAGTGAATTTGTTACTTCTAGATAAGCTTGCCTAGCATGCTTTATTCTTGACCACATCATCGCTTACCATCTGAGATACGGCAACTAACACGAGTCTATCGCTAAATAAAATTAAAATTAATTAATAACAGTGTACGTCTGTCAAGGTCATTCAGACTAAACATATAGAGTATCTACCACGAAAGATCCAGAAATATAATCTATTCTTGTCTCAGTTACAAGCTCGTCCCGTTTCAGTATCCTAAAACAGGACTTGTCACTGAAGATATACAGTTTAAAGCCCCGGGGCACAACTTTTTGCCACCAAGCCCTGACCGATTTTAAGACTTATTTTTTCAAAAATACAGTTTAAAATCGTTCGGGGTTTGGTGACACAAAATTGTGCCATTGGGGCGCTTTGGGGCCCTAGAGGTTAAATCACGACCAAGAATACAGACATTGACGCATATAAGCGGCATATTACATTCTACACGCTTCAGTTATTAATGGTAGACGTCGAAACAATAAATCAGGTGCAAAAGTAACAGAATGAAGCTCTTTGAAGTGTTTGAGAATTTGATGTATGTCCAGAAATGTGGTACCGGAGTAGATAGTGCGCCAGAGACCGATAGTGTATGCGTCGAAACTGTCGTCGATCACGTTGTATTCGATTGGCAATTTGACATTTAATACACCGTGCATCAGAAATATATGTGGTAAAACCATAAAACTGGTGAATGACGATGTTACTCATACTCCGTAGATGATATTTTTCAGTTTAAAGCCGGCAGCATTACCTATATGTAACACTCGTAGTGCCGTCCGCACGTAGAATTTGTGTTACATTAACGGTGGATTACATTACACGTTACGTTACACCAGTCTGAATTGACACACTGATAAGCAACTGAAAAGGTATTATTTTCATTATTTAAAATGTGTTTACTCTTGGCCTGAACTGGGCTAGCACCGTCATTGGGATCGTTCAGCCATAGCCACAAGTTGCAGGCTGGTAGCCTCTAGTGTGATTGGCCACAAAATTCTATAAAATTTCTGTCTTCAAAACAAAGGAACACCGAAAATTCAAAGCGAACCGAAGTTTAATAGTCATCGATTGCCTTTTAATGAGATTGCTCGTCAGTTTCACTCATTATAGGCTAGCTGATTCATTCTTTGCAAAAGTAGAAACAAAAAATGGATTAAGTTCGGCCTCTGTATTACTTTATTACTCACGTACAGATTAAAATGAAAGTATGTCGTAATTTTCGTTTCCATTTTTTTTTTGGTATAATGCACTTCATAAATAAGCGTGAATGACATTTTGTTGGAAGCTTTTGAATGTTTGATTTTCTTGGTAATTATTTTGGATGTCTCTTGTCCTGGTGAAAATTATATCAGCGTCTCTGTTTTTGTGGGTGTCATCTTTAAGAGCCATGGTTGGCCTACGATATCCCACCAGTGCGGTGGTCTGGCCTGACCTCACCCCATGAATTCCAGACATTCCAATTGAGTAAATATGGACAAAGTGAAAGGTGAGACAAACTTTGTGTTTCGTTTACAACCATTTCCGGTGAGGACCTGCGTCAGGCAGAAGGTGGGGATACCAATAGCGCTCATCCAGCTTAAGCGACTCCTCAAAGATGGGTCTTACCGCCGGGATCATGGTGAGCCCGCACTTGGGTTGCGACGGTCGATCCTTCCATGCTGAGGTTACCGAGGACTGAAACGTAAACGACAACTGAAGGAAGAGAGTGGTTAGTTAGTGAAATATTCAAATCTGACAATCCATATGATAATCCACGCAAAAAAGGAAAAAGTTACTCAGCAGCAGGTGATCCCGGGCTGGAATGATGGTCATTGACGATGATCGTTTTCGCCATATGGTGTGCAGTCTAGAATTGTCTTGTTTTAGTGAGTCACATCTCTTCTTGTTTGCAAAGATATAATAAATATTATACAGGTACCCAGTAATCTACACATTAACTAAAATATTAATATGTTAATCTAAGATTTCGAGGAATCAATTAAGTTAGAACATCTTATTCACTGAAAACTCCTTCAAGCATGACAGACTATACCTACATGGAATAATCGAGCCAAATTGCTAGTCAAAACTTATCCTTAACGGCTTGTTTTAAGGAGAATAAAGTAATCAGAAACATTTCTTAGAATTCAAGCGAATTTCACGGTTAGTTGAGTGCAATAAATGCGAAAATCGACCGAATAAAATACGGTTTTGTGTGATTCTGCGAAATCATCAAGTGTGATCGGAGGTTTGGATGTTTGCATGTTGGGTCCACCCTTTATAGCAGAACTTTTTACGTCATATTTTTATTTTGCATAGCAACGGATAGCATAAACCTCTTTTCGCAGAAAATCGTTTGGCATACACTCATTTACCATAACACCGAAACCCATAATTTTGTAAGTCAGAATCATCTTTAGGCATAAATTTCATTTCCATAATAATCAATAAGTATAACCATCATATCGTAGAAAGTTCACAACCAGAATCATCTTTTGCATAATTGTGTGGTTTTTATTTCCCAGACAGTAAGATGATGCAGTAAGCATGCAGCAAGCATTCAGCACATGCAGCAGGCATGGCTTCTGTCACGGCTCCGGCGCTGCGGGTCTCTGGCGGTCCCACGCGAGCTAATCGTCGCAGATGATTTTACGCCCACCACCGCAGCTTCGGCTTACTGGCCGGCAAGCCGGCCAGCCTCAGCCGCGGCGGTGTGCGTTAAAACCACCTGCTCCTCAGCTCACGGGCCGCCTCGCCCCTCCGCGCCTACGCGATTATAAATTACACTGTAGGGGTAGGGCAGACAAGACTACGTGAAGTCGGTTTTGCAGCGATTCATTTCTGTCACTAACTTTTGTAGCACACCATATTGATTTTATAAAACATTTTTTTTATTTTTTATTATGACTATTAAATTATTTCTATTCTGAAATTCTGTGATCTTCGAAGTATACCAAGTCAAATTATTCCAAATAATCGGCGCTCTAAATAAACGTTATGCTAAATGACAATATGCAAAATTGAAACTCTGACAAAAGTAATTATGCCCAATACAATTCTGCCATCTTAAAAGTATCCCAATTTAAATTCGGACATAAAAACATTAGGCCAAAAAACAATTATATTAAAAAAATTTTATACCATAACAATGTTCGTTTAAAAAAGTTTCTGCCAAGTGAGTTCTGCCAAATAGGTTTCGGAGAAACAAGTTTCTGCCAGATAGAGGGCACCCTTGCATGTTAATAATTGTGTGAAATCACCGCAGACAAAAATGTTTGATGAATGGGTTCTTTTTATTAAGATCTCTAATTAAGATTGTAAAAATGTTCGTTTAGATAATTTTATAAAACACAATCTTGTTGATTTCATTGTTGGAACAGATTTGATGTCGGTGTCTTTGATTTTGACAAGAGTGAATAGGTTGCTTCTAAGCAAGCGTTCTTCATCGTCGACCACATCTTTGCTTACCATAATTATTATGGCAAAACAGTGGTCAACTCAACACTAAATAAAAAAATAAACGTCCTCCGGAGTAATATGCACGTATTCTTAGCCATTTGTAACACGTCTGAACTACAAAAGTATTAGGCGCCGTCTATGTATGACAAATTGATATAAAATTATGTACCAAATACTTGAAGAAATGTGGTATTTAACGGGTAAGTAATATATGATATAACTACAAAATCTCTAAAATTTACAAGAGATAACAACTGAATATATAATTTTATTTGATGTAACGATCTGATAATATAATAAACGATTGACATAATTTTAAAATGACTAATTTCTATAAGCATAACAATCAATGAATATAAAATCGTTTTGTATACCGCTCAAAAGACATAAAACTTATTTGGTCTAATTTTTTTTTCTTCTTGGCAAGTAATCTAACACTGATGTACCTAGTAATAGTACCACCTGCCATGAATCTTCGACGGAGCCCCGCCACGCGGGGCTCCTATTTCTGCGTACAGGGTTTAAAGTAACCTAACACGAAGGGGATGGCGGGGTCTGAAAGACCCCGCCATCCCCTTCGAACCTAACCTGTCCGTGTCGGGGTGCCCCAAGTCCCGAGCTCGCTTCGCTCGCTCTTGGAAACTAAATTTTTCTAGTAACAATAGCAATCGTGAAGGCAAAAAATCTAAGTTCAAAGGATAAGCCAAAGTCATCAAAGAAAATAGTTTAAACGTTAAATTATATGTTTCAAACGTTAAATGTAATGATTTCCGCTTAAATAAACGTTATATCAAATAAAATTACATGAAATGAGTTTTAGAGTAACACAAACATTATGTGTAGAGAAATTATATCAACCGTTGGTATATCTCACGTTGATTATATCATGTGAACGTTATTGAAATGAAAATATATCAAATAACTTTATATAAAATGAGACGCACCCGTATTTAACAACTATTGACTGCGGCTCCTTATAAAAAGGCCAGAATTTATACCTGCATGACTGACATGCAGTTGACTGTACAATAATCACCGTGTAATACATAGCTATAAACATGATTTTGACACCAGGGCACATAATGAAGAGGCGCATGTTCTCAGTGCAATTATAAGCCCATAATGATGGTCTAATGACTCATTTCACGGATGCACCTGCTCTAATACACTGCACATCGATCATTCTTTATGCAAACCTGTCGGCCTGGTAGCGATAGCATGCGATACCAATGTTTATTGTAACACTTTCTATTGTTGATTCATGTATATCATGATGTTTGTATGTGATGAGTGACTTGTGTCACTGAATGGACTCCGGTGTGTTTTTTTTATTATTAAAACATGCGGTTGCTCTTTGGTCTCAATCTTGTCTAGAGGCAAAGATGGAGCGAACTCATACAGAAGGAACTGGTACTCCTGCACCACGGCGTTAAAAAAAAATTGGCACCGGATTGGCACCTTTCATCAGCCTATAATGTTCCCACTGCTGGGACACAGGCCTCCTCTTTGTAAGAGGGAGTGGGCCATAATCCACCACGCGGGCCCAGTGTGGGTTGGTAGATGTCACATGTCTTCGAATTTTTGGTTCTAGGACATGCCGGTTTCCTCACGATGTTTTCCTTCACCGTTTTGAGAGCAGTGGTGATGAAATAAATTACACAAAGTAATTCGCCTGGCGGGGTTCGAACCCACGACCTACAACTCATAAGTCGGGACCGATACCACTGGGCATTGTGAATTGCTAAGCTAAATTGGCAACGAATCATATTTATTTTAGTCATAAAAAATTATAACTCAGTACGTTACTAAACTATGCACATTGTTAAAAGGGCGGCTAGAAAAGGTTTGTTTTCATAATGATTATATTTGTTTACGAGTATTGCTTTTCTAAAATTCGTTCGTGATAGAAAGTTTAATCAATATCGTGCTATCAAAATAGAGCAACGGACATTCCAATGCGGAATATAATAGTGGAATAGCGCTGAAATATAATAAAAATACAAGTAAAGACTGTTTGGCTGACCACACTCTACTAATTACTGCACCTCGCTGCGTTTTGGTGCAATTCGTGAAAAGGTAGCGAGTTTTAGTTATGAAATAATTATATATTTACTCGAGCGTTGGATTGTAGATGTCCTTTCCTTTACATTTTTCGCCTGTACGCAGTATTACTGTTTCGTAGAAGGAGGTGATTGCACCACATTCCTCTCGCTCTGTAACATGGCCGAACGTGAAAGATTGCCGCCGACCATTACCTACGTGAAGACACTTCGGCGCTCCGCCCACGCCGCCCGGCCAGCCTCCACCGTAATTATTCCACCGTGTTTCACGCCCGGCCAGCCTCCACCGTAATTATTCCACCGTAATTATTCCACCGTAATTATTCCACCGTAATTATTCCACCGTAATTATTCCACCGTAATTATTCCACCGTAATTATTCCACCGTAATTATTCCACCGTAATTATTCCATTCGTGTCCTCCGAGCGGTCTACTTCCGTCTGGTGGAAGGTGAGGATACTGTGGTGCCTCTCCAGCTACTCCTCAAAGAAGGGTTTCACTGCAATTATGCGTGCTTATCAGTATTTGCCTATTTTCAGCAATGGACGTCTTACGGCACGGAACAAATATTAATGTAGGTATTATCTGCAAGTTGTTCCGGGTGTGGGTGTTTGTGTGTATTTGAGTTTATATATTTGTAAACTCACGCACGATACAGGAGAAATTCCTAGTGTAGAGCAACGTCTTTATTTAAATAACTATTTTGTTGGGATATTATTTTGAACAAATGAACTATCCAACACAAGAACATTTTACAACATGTGTTCAAGCAAACAAACTCTTCAGTTTTCTAATATTTAAGCTATTGGTATACTACGAACACGATCTTTTAGCACACTTAAAGTTTAAAAGTTCCGCTGTTTTTATAGGCAGTTGTTGTTGTAAATTCCCCGGAAGATAAAATCGCTTCAGTCTATAACTTGCACCGCCATCTCAAAAATCCATGAGTCACAAAATTCTCCGTTATCAAAAAGGGCCTTTGTTAAACATTACCAACTAAAATGTGGTGCAACGAACTTGGTGCATCGCTTTGTTGCCATATCAAATATTTGCACAGTTGTTTATCCATGAAGTATAGACAATGAGGGGCTGATGCGCTAATTGTTATTCAGAGATCAATGAACTGAGACAGGAGTGTGTTTTTTCTCAGGTGATTTGTTAAAGGTATGGCAAAAATAACTGTTTTGATAACCAGTGTTAGTCGAACTTGCATCCTTTGGGTTTCTTACACATTTTTTTTTACATTTAGCCACTATATTGGCTTCTGTTGGTACTAAAAGAATTATAGATTTTTATGGGAAAAGGCACAGCCATTTTTGGGAAATGTACAACCTTTTTGGGAAAATACTTGGCAAATGATGATGAGGAAGAATTTGACTTAACCTGAAACGATCTCCACATATCGAATGTGACTACAATCACTATAAAAATCTTCGTTTTTAAAGTCTATACAGTAAAATATCAGATAAGCAAAAAGAGATTAAAAAATATATATTTCGAACAAAATAGAAACTAAAAAAAAAAATTAAATTGCTCTCCTGTAAAGCACATGAATTTCAGTTTCGATACTGTTCGTGGTCACAGTGGATATACGCCTTTTTCTCATATACATATGAGAGATATGTTCATACATCCAGCCATAAAAATACGTACTTACCGGCGAAATACACATATCAGATAGAAAACTAGTATTTCATAAAAAGCTATACTATCAATAAGTTATTATTGGGATAGCCGGCTTCCCTCCAATATGGATGCCTGTACATGTTGGTCGCATAACATCAATTTCTGCGAACATAATATTTTCATGGCGCGCTCCTAAATCACGGTATACCAAGTTATTTTCAAGGAAAATGTCTTTTATAGCTTATTTAGAATATTCCTTTATGCCATAAAATTTGCAGACGGCCAGCCAAGACTGCCTACGTACATAAATATTGGTATACATATGTATATCTCGTATGATTTGCTTGTAGGATACATGATAAGAAAGATTATGATGTTGGAAAGACTTGGCAGAATGGCTTGATTGAAGAGGTAATCTGCGCTGTGAAGATCCGCAGTTAGATGGGTGTGAACTGTGCGATCCATGTAGTGGATGTAAGTATTTTTATGAGGGTTTAATTGGTGCAGACAAAAATAGTTTTATATCAGTTCTATAACACTGGTGAGAAGACAAACTGTCAGTATCAAGTAAATTAATATTATATAGTGAGTTAACATTAAAATAACTAATAAAGAAGAAAAAACTTATAAACATGAAAATATGTAACAAAATTGGAGTATTAAAAAAAAAAAAAAAAAACCAGGATAAAACGTACCATAGAATTAACAGCAAAAATAGCGCAATCAACAAAATGAAACACTTATAAAGTAAAAGACAGCATTCACAAAGCGGTCTCTCCGGCTGCCTGAAAACGCTAAACAATAAAAAACCGAACAAGGACTCTGCAAGCCTACAGCAGAGGGACACTGGCAGGGCAGGAGTGGGTTTTAGTGGGTTCGAGTCCCACACTACCTCGACTGTCTCATGGTCTCCGTGAGACGGTGAGACAGCCGAGGTGTCCGTGGGGATTTCACACTCCAGCCTCAAAAAAAAAAAAAACTGTCAGTATAATCTTCAATCATCAACATACTATCATTATAATTCTTTCAGACAGGTTTCAGGGGTAATTCTGGTTACAGAAAATTAAATTATAATTTAGCTCAAGCCATAATGTAGCGGAATTGTATAGCTAGTTATTTATTTCTTTTTCTACGTACGGTTAATAGGTATTATATTGCTATTCAAAAGACGACCATTATCAGTAACTGGATTGTGGAGCTCTGTTGAAGCAAAGAGGTTTTGCTTGGAATCTCAGGCAGGTTATAACATTCTGTACCTATTTAAATGTACTATCTGAGTAATGTCTGTTTGAAATAAAATGCCTTTTAGTCACTGTGTTTTCGTGTATTTAAATCCTAACCTAGTTCTGCTTTTATTAAAGAAAACCTTTAGTTAGAGGGGGTCTCTAACGAGTTCAGACACGCAGTCGCCCAATGTATTATTCTGATACATGATTATCTTGCTTGATCAATGCTGGAAACATTTGATTGATTGACACCTAAGCAGCTTTTTGAGAAAAGCAGGTGATAATGGGTTTAGTGCTTGATTCCAAATGTCATACGCCCGATGGCTAATAAACGTATACATACAGATAGGTCTTTCATAGCAAACGCTTTTGCGCGAATGTTTTCGTTTTTGTAAGATCACAGAGTGATAGGAGAAATTAATCTGGTATTAATAGCCTATGCTATACTGAATGTATGATTGATTATACCTAATAAAAAATAAGTGTAGGTAACATAAAAAAATTGTGTAAAATGATTTCATCATCCTATTAGCATATTATAAATAATGAAGAGCCATCTATATCAGTTGGTATGATTGTCACGGTGAGTGGGTGACTCATATTCTGATGGTGACTAACTAGTGGGTACATCGCACTGTCTATTTTAATCTTTGGTCGGCTAACCGCGCGGACTTTTGAACTGTTATATTAACATTTTGTTTATGATATTACTGTCGTTTTGTACGTGTTTCTATATATAATTTATAATTATTTATGTTTTGTTAAATAATCACTAATTTAGGTTGAAATTATTTTTCAATGATTGTAACTTTTTCTTATGTTCGATGATTTTGCACGATACACGAACTCACGATATTTTATCGCGACTCTAATAACTAGATTAGGGTTACTATCTGTGGCGTGGAATTCAGTTGAGCAAGTGAAACGTGGAATAAAGTTACAACCAGGATAATCTTCGGACTAACCATACATTTTTAAGGATTAACCATGGCGTAACTTTACTTCTCGTTTTATTAATAATGGGGTAAGTGTCCATAAATTAATTCTAAGAAAATAGTGGAAATTGGTTGTTTCATTAAATGCTTTATATTTAGCTCTTTTATAACCATATCCTGATAAAAGGATGCAGGGTTTGCGCAATGGTTGAGTGATTTAGTGCTGCGTTTCGCGTGTTCTATTCTCCCATGGAACAAATATAATAGTAATTAAAGGACTGGCTGTTTCGTGATGTGAGTTTAGATGTTGGTAAATGCACCTACGAAACATTTCATTTTATTTTAAACATTACCCCACTAGTATTTTTAGTATCTTGGGTGCGTTTACAAACATAATATACTCACGCTTAGACCCGGAACAACTATTGTCGATCATACAAATATTTGCTCCGTGCGGGAATCAAACTCACCAAACGCAGCGGAGCAGTCCAATCGCTCATCCACTGCCCGTCCAAATTATGCGAGAGATCTAAATAAAAAAACCAAATACATGAATTCAATTATCCGACTTCAGTTCCCAACTATGGATATTTTTTACAATGTTTACAGGCAAATCCTGTAACAATCCTTTACTTAGTAACTACTGGGTGACTAACAGCACGTGTTCAGGAAGACCTTGGTCTATCTAATTAATGTGTACCATACTGTGACTCAGAATTACAGTCAGTTTGCTTTTTAAATTCACCTCCTAACTGTTTGGTGTTTAACTAGCTATAATAATCTTCTTTTTTTTTGTTTTTTTTTTTCATCTGTGAATCATTATTTTGTTCACGGTCGGTTTAGAAGCGTGAGTTGAATTGATTATGATTTGGAAGTGTTTAGTATCCAATTCTTGAGTGACGAAGAGCTATTAAAGATTGGTATGTTTTTTTAATTTTATTGGTTTTTGTTAGCAGTGAAACTACATGTTTGTACAGGTTTGTCTTTTTTTAATTGTGACTATGAATAAAAGTTAGAGGTCAGATAAGTATAATTTAGTACTAATAGCTTTCAGAGAACGAAATTTTATGTTTTAAATGACCAGATGGGGTTGGTGTAAGGTTTAAAATCGGTCTCGTTTAGCTGTGAAACTATTTCTTGAAAATGTTCTGATAAATTTTTGCGACACAGATACCTGGCAATGTGTGGTAAGTGTAAATCAAATAACTTTAGTAATTTAGAAGAAAAAGAACTTATTTGTATGGAATGCGGTTCGGCAACTAAACAATCAAAGTTGGCATGGTTAAAATAATAACCAGAAATGTCAAGAAGATAATGTTCCTCTAAAAGCTCAAGTCTACGAGACTAAAAAAAGTGGCTTAAAAGTCAAGTAAAACTATGTTGCTACCTTGTTCTTTCAATATGTCTGTATGGGCGTGAATTGGCAGTGCGGGTGTCTGCGGCGGCTGGCCGGCTCCGATGCTTCCCTATTGTTTGCTTTTCATTGCTTTGCCAATTGTTTTATTTGAGTAAAAAGAAAAAAAGAGATGCCCGATTCATAACGAGATCAAGAACGTTTCGATTTTCAAAATATTTTTGTCGAAGTACCTATAGCATTTTTAGTGACAAATGCCGAAGCAATGAATGCCATTACCGAAGCAACGAATGCATTGCTTCGGTAATTACCCTACGGATCATCCTATCAATTTTCCATTACTTAGTGAACGAGCGTCATAACGAGTTTCCTCTGTGCCTCGGAAAGCACGTAAAGCCGTTGGTCCCGACTGTCATTTGTAGATCTTTGACAGTCGTTACTATTAGTCAGAAGCTCTAAAAGTCTGACAACCAGTCTTACCAATGGATATTGTATTACCCAGTTACTGGGTTGCGGAGATCCGATTGGCAGTCGCTCTATGTAAAATACTGATATTCAGCTGCAGCTGGTTCGACTGGAAGCCGATCCGAATATAGCTGGGAAAAGGTTAGGCAGATGATGAGTGAAGTATTTTTTGGTATAGGATCAGTAATTCGGTTAGGATACTAGGTAGGATAGGGTAGGACACTCATGACTTCCAGTTTTCGCGATCCAGGGCCAAAGTGGACCACTGGTTATTGGTTTTGTCCAAGCCGTCAGCCATGTTCTGCGAGGTCTGCCGCGACGCCTTCTGGTTGTGTCATGGCTCCACGAAGTGGTTATTTTGGCTCACCATGTGGCAGATGTGGCCGATGAGCAAAGTAAATGGAATGAAAAGTGGTATTATTGTGAACTAAAAACAATTTTGCTGACGAAATGAAAATAATTCAAAATACTGTACTATGTTTATTCATTAATAATTAGTTATCTTATTTATCAAAGCACTCAAAACAAACATTGGTGAATTAATATGGGTAGGTCTTGTTTTATGAAATAAATAGATATAATATGTGTTTTTGTTTGTAATAAATTAATTATTTAATTCGTAATGATCAGATCGAAACGGTGTACATTTATTAATGATTTTATGTTTCAAGCTTTGGCATCATTTGGGTTATATGCAATGCAATTAAACAAATTTCATTTTTATATAAGCTTGTATAGAATGTATAGTATAATCTATCATCTGACACTTTGTTCGAATTTCGAACGAGAAATTAGAGATTTTTTTATAACTCGTTCAGAAACTGCGGTTAACTTTATGTGTGCTCACTTGGCTGAAGTGAACACGTGAACGTTACGGAATAGCACTACTGAGTTCAAATGTAATGGTCAAAGATTATTTTAAATTAATTATATCAGTTTTCAATAAACCAAGGCGACACCTGTTTAAATGGCAGCGCACTGATGGATTTACAATGTTAGACGCTGAACTAACTGAAAATGCCACCACCACGCGGGCCCTGCGCGGTTTTGTAGATGTAGGTAGAGATTAACCGGAAGAAAATCCTCTTAGACTTAAAGAGATACTGCGGTCGCAGGACTAACGAATTACGGTGACCCAGGAACGTAAAGGACTATTGAAGGACACCGTGGATTTTAGTCAGTAGAAGTCTGACAGTCCCTCCCGCTCTGCCTTGGATGGGAGAGCTAGTTTGATGATTTTACCACGATTAAAAAAACCTTAAAGAGATGTCTATTTACTATAATAATATGTATGTATTTAGAAATATGTAAGTATGTTTATCAGTTGTCTAGTACCCATAACACAAGCTCTGCTTAGCTTGGGACTAGATGGTGTTGTGTGATAGTTGTGGAATATGATTATTATTATTTAACTTAATTTATTTTGAAGAGATTTTGGCTTTAGTAACAAAAAATACGATAATTTTTCAGCTTTAAGAAACTTTCGTCTGGAAATTCGCAGAGCAATGTATTAAAACCGTCCGAAAATGGCCACCCACTGGACTAGAACACTGCAAGTTTGAATGTGGACTGGCCAACTAAACAATTCTCGAGTGACCAGCTACGTTGGCAGCCTTGCCAAGCTTGCAACTTTTTGCTAAACTACCCACATATGCCTCTACGAAAATCATTTCCAATCAAAAGTGAACTTTAATCCCAAGCGTTAGAGAACCGGGCTGCTATCATAAGTAACAAAATTAATTTGGTTTCCAAGTTATATACAAAAGTGGACAGTGTTAATAGTCACTGTCCTTCGAATTGTTATTATATACTTTTTGTTTTGGAGCCAAATGGAGGGTAGTCCACATTTTGTTTCAAAATTTTGAATATCCTGCTTTTATTGTACAACATTTTGAACTTAGAGTTTTTGTTAATTTTAGCTGAAGGGATACGTGTTTGAATTTTTAAAAGGAGAAGCTTTAAACAAACTGTTGTTATAGTTACAACTAGGTTTTGTACTTTTGCTGGTACAGAACAAAAAATAAAAGCAAATTATGACATTCCCAAAAATGTGTGTGCAGCAAAACCTGACTTTCGCAATACATCGTCCTAACAAAATATAAGAATGTCATTTGTAAAACATGGCATTCTCAAATACTATATTAGAAAATCTTGTTGTTATATTGCGGCCGATTATACTTGCATGTCTAATCAATAAATCCTGTATGAAAAGACTAGTTAAACAACTACTTTTAATTTTCTTCAGGGATCATTGTGCTTATCATAACGAACAACTTTTACGATGGGGCCAAATGGACCGCCAAAAATTTACTGATCAGTACAATCGACAAAGTGGAATTATGATCAACCATAAGCTTATTTTCCTACAGACATTCAAAAACAATTAGATCCACATTCGCGTAAACATACATAATATCCAGGTAACGACTTTGATCTTTGTCGAACGTTGAACGTTTGTTGAACGGCGGAACGTTGTCAATTTGACGGATTCAAACGATTTATTGTCAAAATGGGTCATGATTCCACTTTGTCGATTGTACAATGCTTGTCAGACTCAACAGTTGTTTTTTTATAATCGTCAATTAATGAGTAATCTCATCCAGGGTAGGACTGGAGGGATTGACTCGTACAGACTAAAATCCACTTTATATTATATTTAACGTTGTCTATTGTCGAATATTGTAAGTGCTGGTGATAAGAAATATCTTACATTAAAGTATAGTAACAAAACACTAACCGCCTTACCACAAAAAGATAAACATTCGTTGAACGCATGTCTAAAAAAGTGTAACTGCAAAACGACCCTTATACCAAGGAGAAATGTCGTTTCGACGTTGTCAATTTTTTTAGACAAGTGTTCAACGGGTGTTTAATTTTTTTTTGTGGTAAGACGGTTTTTCTATAATTGATGTCCAGTTCAAATCTCCCATAGAAACGATAACATAAACCAATATAAACAGTCTCTCAATATCTCAAAGATCGGTCTTTTAAAGCCATTGCGGTAATTCAGCCAATCCGTTTTTCTTTTAGACCACAGTTCTACCTAAATTTCTTTTGAACACCGTCCATACATCAACTTAGTTCCACCTCGTAATCTGTACTAACCTCAAATGCCATTATAGGGTACGATACGATTCCGATACGATAGGATACCGAGAGATGGTAGTGCTTTATCGTTTACGACTTGCAACGTAGTAGTAAATCTATACTTATATTATAAAGCTGAAGAGTTTGTTTGTTTGGACGCGCTAATCTCAGGAAGTACTGGTTCGAATTAAAAAAATGTAGTCCATTTATTGAGAAAGGTGTAAGATCTCGTTATTACTAATAGGAGCCGTGCAGCGGGTAACAGCTAGTATAATTATTATAACTATGAATTGTAAAGAGCATTTTGCCGCCATGAGGTCAGGAAAAGGCTCTTGGGGTAGAATGTTCCTAATAAAATAGTAACACGAGGTATTTCTTATCTTTCAATGTTCAATAACATATCGTTAAGATAGTCTTGTTTATTCCATCATCGTAAACTGATGATGATATTACTAGACAAAAGCTGACAGATGACATTTAAAAAAATAAAATGGGTTTTCATAAGGCATCAGAAGTAAAGATTAGAGCTTTAGATGGTGCGAGTTCACCCAAAATTCGGAACATAGTAATAACTACTTATTTGGCACCCAAACTCTGTCAGGATGGTGGTCGCGAGTTCATCCTTATGATGAAAACCTGGCTGATGACGAGCAATAGCGAAATTATGCCTCCGACTTCAAATAAATTGGGATGAGAGCCACCATGATGATTTGTACCCAAAACCTTGATAATGACAGATCAACAAAGTGGTTCCAAAAATCGTAACCACTAACGGCTCCTCACTTGTGGGTAACTTAGCTTCGCCAACCACGCCCATCAATCTATGCTATCCACAACGAAGTACAGACTCCGTACGTTACTGCACATTTTTGCTGCTAATCCACACAATTCCAGTTCTTTTGCTAAAGGAAATAAAGGTTAAAGAAACTGCAGACTTATCCCGGTTAAGGCGGATCGCGGTTAGAAATTGATTGTGGAAGTCTTTATAGTGCTTAATGAAAGAATTGAAACAGATAAAATGGAGTTGGACTGGACTTAGGGTGGCTCCATTTTACTTTGCGTTGCAATTTTTGGTTTCCATTTGGCTGTTTTTGCGTATTTTCTCGTGCCAATGTGCGGTTGTTTATGATTTGTGTCCGAGTGAAAAAGTAGATGAGTATTTCAAGTTTTAAAGTGTTTTGGTTGAGAGATATTTGAACAAAGTAAAAAGCAAACTATTTAGGAGATTGTAAATATTAGTTTAAATCATGTAAAAGCTTTAGCTTTATCTGACATAATCCGTTGTAAAAGTAATATAAGAAAGTCTTTGCCTACTTCTTCTAGCATATGTAGTGTACAATCTGTTGTAACTCACATCGACAAGAAGAAACACAATTCTTTTAAATCAATTGATTCCTGTTCTTATGACCAAAGGTATTGAAATATGCTTACTGCAGACGCGAAAAATCGAATGAAATCGGTTATATTCTAGCAATGTTTGAAGTGGTTGTTGTTAAAAGTGTGTGAAACTAGAATCAAAGTTTTAAAAAATATCTTAGATCTCTTTGATGACCATTGATCAAAGGTTCTTTAAACTATAACTAACAGACTGCGGACATGCTCTGTCTAGAACTGTCAACGTCTAGTGTCCGGACTCCAGACTCGGTCCGCAATCTGTCCGTACCTGTTTAAGAGCAAATTTAATTCCAAACTTCGTAGCATTTTGCTACGTGCTACACGGCTACGAGATACGTAATCTACTAATCACTTTCACTAATCAAGGGTAAACGGGTGAGCTTGTTCAGCTACCAATTAGTTTTACAAGACAATAAGTCTTACAAATCAGCAGACTTCAAGCTGCTGTCGGCAGAATCAAATGGCTACGGCGAATTTCAATATATTGGTCTTGTTGTAGAGAAAATTACACAGAAAGTAAATAACTTTTTAAAGCTACTCTAAAAAGGTTTTGGCGATTAGCAGTACTGAATTAAACACATTGGTTTTTGGTGTAAAAGTAAGTGTAATAGCAGGAACAACATGAAATAAAGTTTTACATTACTTTTGTACAAAGTTCTATCTTTTGGCGGGGCGTCGAGTGTCAAAAACATCTATGTTTCCCCAGTGTTGCTACGTCTAATAATTATTTAAGGTGGTGACACATTTATGGAATTAAAGGCTTGTCGCCACACCACCCCCCTACGGAGAAAATGAAGTTATTAGAAATAACAAAAATCGTCGCAGTCGTTAAACTTAACGCGACGACCGGATCGGGTAGTAACGGGTCTTTTGTCTAGGATGGTAGTATCTGTTGTTAGGGGTGTTAATTTAGTGTCTGATTGGCTCCCAAGTGGGGAGCTACCTGAGGGCGACTCATCTATGGCAGGATTTTCGAAGTTGTCGTGTTCGGTGAACGCTGGTTTGACGCGGTCAATGCTCACTACAACCTTTTTTCCCTTAATGTCTAAGGTAAGAGTCTTACCATCGGCAGCACGCGTGAGTATAGCGTAGGGGCCTATGTACGGAGGTTGCAATGGGCGTCTAACCGTGTCATCGCGAATAAAGACATGTGAAGCTGCCGACAAAGCCTTCGAAATGAAAAAGGGAGGTTTTGAATGGCGGGAAGCTGGAACTGGTCTGAGAGCGGCCATCTTTCGTCGTAGCCGTATGACCAAATCGGCCGGGTCTTCAGATTGATCTGAGCTAACAGGAGTCAACATTTCCCCGGGCAAACGCAGGGTTTCGCCATAAAGCATTTCTGCAGCAGTGGCTTTAAGGTCTTCCTTAAAAGCTGTTCGCATCCCGAGAAGAACTAAAGGCAGGGCGCGTACCCACGAATCATTATGGCACATGAGAGCAGCTTTTAAATGTCGGTGAACTCGCTCTATCATGCCGTTTGCACAAGGGTGGTATGCCGTTGTCCTGATACGTTTTGTGGCGAAGGTCTGCATAAGTCGACGAAACAAATCTGACTCGAATTGAGTTCCTTGATCTGTAGTTATCACAGACGGTACGCCAAAACGAGATACCCACTCTCGGATGAATGTATCAGCCACTTCCTCCGCGGTAATGGAGCGCATGGGCCAGACCTCTGGCCACCTAGAAACCCTGTCAATGGCTGTTAGACAGTAGCGAAATTCGTTGCACACAGGAAGAGGTCCCACAATATCTATGTGGACGTGCGCGAAACGCCCAGATGGTTGGTCGATGTTACCTAAAGGAGCAGAATTGTGTCGTGAGATTTTGCTGCGTTGACAAGCCTCGCAAGCTTGAGCCCACCGGCGCGTATCTTTTCTGATAGAAGGCCATACGTAACGGTCAGTAAGAAGACGAGTAGTAGCTCTTACGCCAGGGTGGCTCAGGTTGTGTAGTCTATCGAACGCTGCCCGGCGAAACGGAGGGGTTAAATAGGGACGAGGCTTTCCGGTCGACATGTCACATTCTACAAAAATGCCGGTCCCCGGGATGTTAACCTTAGTTATATTAAGATTTGAATCTCCTTTGCGCACGTCAGCGAGCTCACGATCGGTCTCCTGGGACTTAGAAAGAGCCTCATAGTTATCGTCTACCGAAACTGCTTCGATTCGAGACATTGCGTCAGCAACAATGTTGTCTTGACCTTTTATGTACTGAATGTCAGTTGTAAACTGGCCAATAAACGATAGCTGGTTTAACTGCGATGGCGGAAGCTTTTCCCGGCGCTGCACGAAAGCGTACAGCAACGGCTTGTGGTCGGTGTAGATCGTCACATGTTGGACCTCCAGGATGTAGCGGAAATGCTGTACGCTTTCGTACACCGCTAACAGTTCTCGGTAATACGCAGGCCACTGCGTCTGCTGTGGGGTCAATTTTTTACTGAAGAAAGCCAAGGGGCGCCACTGACCACTCACTTGCTGCTGAAGACAAGAACCTACATGGACACTGGAAGCGTCTGTGAATAATCCGAGGGGCGCGTCGTTAACCGGATGCTGTAATAGTGTTGCATTTGAAAGGCTGGTTTTGCATGCTTCAAAATGCTCCAGGAGCTTGGGTGACCATATAAATGGTTTAGCACCTTTGCTGTTGGTCGCAACTACGGCCTCGATCAGCGGGGCCTGAAATTGGGCGGCATGAGGGATGAACCGACGGTAATAATTTAGCATCCCGAGAAAACGGCGCACGCCTTGGACTGTTTTCGGAGGTGGGAATTCAAGGAGGGACTGAATTCGATCGTGAGGGGGACGAGTGCCCTCTGGGCTTATGTGAAACCCTAAAAACACGACCTCTTTTACACCCAGAACGCACTTAGATGGGTTGATGACAATACCAAAATTTTGCAAGCGCTCGAAGAGAATCCTCAGGTGCTTCCTATGCAGAGCCTCATCTGCTGAAAAGACGAGGATGTCATCCACGTAAGGGAAGACAAAATCGAGACCCCGTGTGACCTCATCAATAAACCTTTGAAATGTTTGGCCAGCATTTCGTAATCCAAAAGTCATAAAAGGGAACTCGAAGAGGCCAAACGGGGTAACGATGGCGGTTTTTGGGATGTCCTCTTCAGCAACAGGTATTTGATGATACGCTTTTACCAGGTCTATGGTGCTGAAGACGTTAGCACCCGAAAGGTTATGCGTAAAATCATTTATGTGCCTAACTGGATACCGGTCGGGAATTGTCCTGGCATTCAAAGCGCGATAATCTCCACATGGACGCCATGATTGATCTTTTTTAAGGGTCAGGTGTAATGGGGAGGACCACGAGCTCTGAGAAGGTCTTGCTGTGCCATTTCGCACCATGTCCTCAAACTCTGTTTTGGCGGCAATCAGCTTCTGCGGGGCCAAACGCCGTGAGTGGCAGGAGATAGGTGGTCCATCTGTAGTCCGTATGTGGTGCACGGTATTATGTTTAATTAATCGTGGCAGTCCAGGTGGTTTGACGATATCTGGGAACTCTGCTAGCACTTGTGCAAAAGAAGAGTTCGAGGAACCAATAGCTTTGACACTGGACTGCTCAGTGGTAGCGGCGAAAGCCATGGCGTTCAGACCAGTGGTGCCATCAACAATTTTTTTAGAGTGACAGTCTGGCAGTAGATGGTAGTGTGCCAAAAAATCTGATCCTATGATTGCTGTACTGACGTCAGCCACTACAAATTGCCAATTGAAGTCCCGGCGTAGTCCGATGTCAAGCTTGAGGTTGACAGTTCCATATGTCTTTATGCTGCTGCCGTTAGCGGCGCTAAGCTCCCAGTCGGAGGATTTCCTCTGCCCTCGAAGCCAGCTATACGGATAACAACATAAGTCAGATCCAGTGTCAATAAGGAACTGGTGTTTGGTTTCCTTATCAGTGACAAATAGACGGCGGCCATTGTGTGTAATAGAACAGCAATCAGTGGCCCCCTCTACTGATTGCTGTTGGAGTTTTCCTTCCAGGAGCAAGGCGTAGTGCACCGGGTGGCCTTAGCCCCAAACCTCTTGTGGTACCAGCAAAGTTTGGGTTCCGGTGTGCCACTACGGCTTTTGCTGCTTGAAGCAGATCTTGTGCGGGATCGACCACGTTGTTGTGAGACCGTGAGAGCAGCTATCTGATTGGTCAATTGGGTGATGCATTCCTTAAGGCAAGACAATTCATCAGACTCCTTATTCAGGCTATATACTCTTTGGGGACCCGGTGTCACCTCAATTATTTTGTCAGCTAACTCTGCCAGCTTGTCTGTACTAAGGTCAGCTTGGGCAGCAAGGATAGCTTGTACCTGATTAGGCAGACGACGCATCCACAGTTGAAGCAGTATCCCTTCGTCTTTTGACTGGCCAGCTAAAGAACGAAGGCGGCGCAGGAAGGTTGAAGGCTTTTTATCACCTAGCTCTTCAGCGCTCAGGAGCCGCTCGACGCGTTGCTGCTCTGATGATGACAGCCGACGGATGAGTTCCTCCTTTAGAATTTGGTATTTATTTGTCTCGGGAGGGTTCATAACAATATCCTCGATTTCTCCTACCAATTGTTGATCGATCATACTATGTGACTGAATTTGGTTATGTCATTATTTATGCCAGCTAAATGGAATTGGGCTTCTGCCTGGGCAAACCATACAGCCGGTCTGTCGGCCCAGAAGGGTGGTAATTTTATGGAAATCTTGCAGACTTGCTCCATTGCAGTGTATGATTTGGATTCTTGCTGGGTGTCAAGCTGCTTCTGTAGTGCTGCATTCTTGGCACGCAGGTCATCCAGTTGTGTCTTAAGTTCGGAGTCTGACATGATTCAGAATGTTGACCTATAATATACAGACAAATACTACCACCCACAATATAATTTTGTACCGAGACCGTTCACCGCAGGTGGGAGATGTAAAGCGACAGCAAAAACCCAGGTTATTGTGTGTTACAATAGCAAGCAGAATTTTTGGTAACAATCCTTAATCTCATAAGAACTTGAACAAACATAATTATGATGTTAAATTTGTATACACCAGAACCCGTAACAATGTTAGAACACACTCCGGCTATTACATAAATAAATGTTTAAGTACACATGCAGCTGGATTACAATATTTGGAACAGAATTGTTGTGTAAAAGGATTATTAGTATCTGCTTCTTTACACTCAATAGTTATTAGAATGGCCAGCATAAGGTTATTTTTAATTTTGTAATATAATGAATATGCAATGCAAAAAAAAAATAATCAGCAAAAACAAAACAAAAACATTTTATCCACTATGCAAATAAGGGTACTTAGTTATTAATTTAGGGTCCTTAATTGTTAATAAAAATAATCAACACTTTCCGCATGCTGGCCTCAGGGCCTGTAAGTTGTGTAACTTGTGTAGATGTTGGATGCAAAAAATGGTAAAGTCTACTTGCGTGTCTGGAACGGCACTTATCGATGATGACTCGATGAGCAGTTTTCTTGTCACTACGACGCAACAGGGAAGATATTGTTTCGACAATTTGATCGATGCACTTTTTATCACACTCGCGTACACAAAATACACAAAATATGAGCTTCCAGTACTGAATCGGCTGCCAATTGCCGATGTTGGACAGTTCGAAGGCTGCACGCCTCTACAACCAGGTTCCGGAGATGAAATCCAGAAGTGCAGGTTCCGACGTGTTTCTGATTTGATCTTCGATACTCGATGTCTTGATTTACGGTACAGCAGTGCCGGTCTATTGCCGCTTTGCAACGGCAGTTTGTTGTAAGCTGGACTAGTGGAGATCTAGCGAGACGCCGCCGGTGATCGCTGGCCAGCTACTTCGGCACGTTGTTTCCCGACTTCGGGGTCACCACTTTGGCGATTAGCAGTACTGAATTAAACACATTGGTTTTTGGTGTAAAAGTAAGTGTAATAGCAGGAACAACATGAAATAAAGTTTTACATTACTTTTGTACAAAGTTCTATCTTTTGGCGGGGCGTCGAGTGTCAAAAACATCTATGTTTCCCCAGTGTTGCTACGTCTAATAATTATTTAAGGTGGTGACACATTTATGGAATTAAAGGCTTGTCGCCACAAGGTCATCATGATACTGTTATGATAATTATTATAGTTGATAAGGGGCCCTGATAACTATGCTTGGTATTTTCCAACTCCGCATTTTCCTAATAATATCCTAATAATAAACTGAGGAGCTTCTTGGTGTCTCGTGTCCCATTTTTTTGTCTAGCCTATTATGGTCCCACTCCTGGACGAAGACCTTCCACTTCTCTGTGGCTTGTTTCTTCTAGCTAGTTCAAGAAAAAGCCATTCGAAGGATCCCGCTATCTTCTTGATCTGCTGAGACTTTGTCTAGCTGTATTATACACCGATGAATAAATAGTAAAGCACGTGAATTCAAATCTTTTTCGAGAATAAAAAGTCAGTGTTGTGTTGACCAAGTTAATCCAAAACCCGTTCTTGTTTCTGATTGGCTGCTTCTGATTGTAGATCTTAAAGACTCGGATAAACAAATTGATTTGTGGTTACAAACAAAGATCCATGCAAGATAGCAAACGAGATGAATTATCAATTTCTGTTAACTTTTTTCTTTAGAGCAGTGGTGGCCCAGTGGTATTGGTCCCGACTTACGGTTGTAGGTCGTGGTTTCGAACCCCGCCGGGCGCATTACTTTGTGTAATTTATTTTCATCACCACTGCTCTCAAAACGGTGAAGGAAAACATCGTGAGGAAACCGGCATGTACTAGAACCAAAAATTCGAAGACATGTGACATCCACCAATCCGCACTGGGCCCGCGTGGTGGATTATGGCCCACTCCCTCTCACAGAGAAGAGGCATATGTCCCAGCAGTGGGAACATTATAGGCTGATGATGATGTTAACATTCCAAGAAGGTTAAGTAGGTATGAGACTTCAAGAGTCGTTTCATCTTGTACTTCTGCTTTCCCCTTACTTTCCTCATTCGGTATTCCCTTCACGCGCACCTCACGTAGGTCGATATGACAGCTACAGTCTCCAAAATTGAATTGATTTTTATCAAGCGTCGAGCAAACTCAACGATTTTTCGGCTGATTCCCCTTTTTTTATTATTTGTCCTAGAAGGGTAATCCTTATTGAGGTGTGTAAGGAATACTGATAGTATTGTAGATGTTTATTTGTTTCTACAGCGATACGTTTTGCGTATTTGAATGTGAATTGATCTAATTTTGGGGTGGAGTGTTTTGCATAGACTAGATTATCTATGACAGCTGTCAGTGCTTTGAGGAGTCTGAAAAGTGAGAAAAATAAAATAGTGTGGTAAACAGTTACTTTACCTTTTTTTTTTATAAAAAGCTTTGTCCGACACTAGGGATTTATCTTGTGCGCGCATTTACAAACATAGAAACTCATCATCATCAGCCGGAAGACGTCCACTGCTGAACATAGGCCTCCCCCTTAGGCCGCCACGCCGAACGACAATTCGCCACTTGCATCCATCGGCTGCCCGCGACCCTCACGATGTCGTCGGTCCACCTAGTGGGAGGCCTTTAACTTTTCTTCCCCATCGGTTGTCAGTTCTACGAGCGATGTGGCCTGCCCATTGCCACTTCAACTTGCAAATTTTATGAGCTATGTCGGTGACTCTGGTTCTTTGCCGAATATACATGTTCCGGATTTTATCCCGCAAAGAAACTCCGAGCATACCTTTTTCCATTGCTCGTTGAGTGACTCTTAGTCTCACTTAAAGGCCAGCAGTCAAAGACCACGTTTCAGAGCCATATGTGATCACTAGCAACACACACTTGTTAAACACCCTTGTCTTGAGACACTGTGGGATTCTCGGTGAGAAGATATCACGTAACTTCCCCAACGCTGCCCATCCGAGTTGGATTCTTCGGGCGACCTCTTTCTCGAAGTTGGACCTACCTAACTGAACAATCTGTCCAAGGTAAGTATAATGGTCTACAACTTCGAGAGTATAATTCCCAACTACAACCGGTACGGGTGCTACATGGACATTCGACATGACTTTCGTCTTGTCCATGTTCATTTTAAGGACGACCCGTCTTGTCTTGAGACACTGACACACACATAGAAACTCACATACACAAAAACCCATACCCGAAACCACTATTTGTAGGTCATACAAATATTTATTCCGTGCGGGAATCGATCCCGTGACACGCTGCACAGCTGTCCAAGCCACTATGCTAACCGTGCCGTCATAATAATTACCATCATAATGTTTGCTTTTTTTGTCCATTGCCTCATTACTAAGAATTTCCTCCTGTCTCGTAGATGCGTTTACAAACATTTAAACTCGCATTCAAAAACACCCAGACCCATGTATTTCAAACAAATATTTGTTCCGTGCTGGAATCGAACCCGTGACACGTAGTGTAGCTGCTGCTCAGCAATTGCGTCACTAATAAAATTAGAACGTCAGTCTTAATAATTATGTATATGCAGAAACTTAAACTACTTTTCGCTTGAAATTCGACCAAAAATGTACTTTGATAGGTATTCATACTACTTTTTTTTTTTTTTTTAGGTTGTAAAATCAAATGAGTCCTCCCGCCCTGGGTGGGCGGAAGGGACTGTCAGACTCTTACTGACTAAAATCCACCCGTGTTCCTTCGGATGCCCTTTACGTTCCGGGGCCACGGTATCCTGGGTTAAGAAAAAACCCGCGACCCCAGAAGGCATTTGGCGCGAAACACGACGCGCCACCGACCCGGGCTTGGTCCTTGGTCGGACGGCGAGCTACCCATTACTCACCGTCCGCAAGCCCGCTCCGCCGCTGTGCCCTCTGCTGATCAGAGGGACACGCGTTGGAGCGTCCACACGACAGGCTATTCGCATACGGGCAAAGAGACTCCTTAGGCACACAGTGCCTAAGGAAGACTTTTTGCCCGCATCCCAGGGTGCACCGGCCCGAAAAACTGGTCTTCCCCCCGGACATACGTCCGGAGGGAACTCCAGTTCACGGGCGCACGTGGAGGTTTCCTGTCTTAGCACCCTAGGTATTCATACTACTTACTTATTTTTTCGATTTAAATCGTTATGTTGCATCTGTGGACATGATTATATGAATAATACAGTCATTTTATTATTTTCTACTAGGAAATCCTACTATTGTCACCATAATTAATTTCCTTGATTCAGTCGCCTCAAAGAAAACGTCTGCGGTAAGGTAAAGATCTGTTACTTATTGCTTTTCAAAACAGAAAGGCGCTTTGGAGTAGCTTTCATGTTTGAGCAACATCAAATTATTAGTTTACGAACTGAATTGGCGCTTTTGTTGTAATTCTGCGACACAAATTATGAACTAGTTTAACGATTAACTATTGAGTTTCTTGCCAGTTCTTCTCCATGGAAACGACTAACCTTAACTATGCCTATTTTTCGACATTTTGTATGCAGCCATTGAGGCATATTTGTGAAACAAAACTTTATGAATTATATTTCCTATCCAATAAGGCTTTAGAAATGAACTTTGATTCATACTCTGTAGTAACAGAGACTATTTATGTCAAATTAAAAATGTGGAAAAATTATACCTATGATTTTCTTTCATTTTTCTCAAAAAAAAGTTGACACACACCAGAAAATAATATCATTTGTGTTGTGGGGGTGTATTTACAACATCACAAACACCCAGATCTGAATCAATTTACTTTTTAGATAATAGAACTTCTGTTTTGGAACCCGCGATATGAAGCGCAGTAGAGGATCGCTTAGCCACAGCGCCAAGAATTTATCTCTATAAGAAGCATGTAACATGAAATCATGGTCTCTTCAAATTTCAACCATTGCAAACATAGCACAAAGCTCGTTGATTGTTGCGAAGCCTTTCAAACGTACACTTACGATAACCGATTCCAATCAGTTCCTCAAAATCACAATTTCACATTATTATTCAATAACAAACAAAAGTCAAGAGCCACCATAAATTTAGTAACAGAATGTTCTAAAATGTGACAATTGTAATTCAGAATGATTAAGTCGTGGCACGTTTTGAAGCCAAGTGAATTCGCAAGTTCGTCTGTACCGTGCCTTATCTTGAACTTCAACTCTGATTGGTTGTTGCGCATTTGAAAGTATTATAATGGCGTTTTCTGATCTTGAAAGTTTGTTAAAGACGTTGGTGATGTTTCATTTTAGAATTAGATAGCTTTTGTATGATTTGGAAATTTTGGTGTAGGATAAAAGTTTTGCTTTTGTACGGATAAGTTGAAAGTGAAGTACTTAGAGGCTATTTTAGTGCAATTGCGATTAGATTGATATTTTTCTTGAGTTTACGACGGCAGAGACAAACGGAATACTTATTGCCAAACAGTCATGTAACAGTGTGGTGTATGTTATTAAAAGGTTACTTAAACGATTTCAAAAAAGAAGGAGATCCTCAATTCGACTTATATTTCGACACCTCCTACGTATAATATCGTAACTGTATTTAATCAACTTTACAGTATCGCAATTCAAAAGTATGCAAACAGTTTATTGATAGTAGTGAAGTCAAATAAGCTCATTTAGAAACCAAATTTGGCATACAGATATATTTTTAGGAAAGGAATGTTACCTTCAAAAACGATTATTGAAATTGTTATTAGAATTTCTTAAAAGTCACTTACGGATTTCTACTATGGAAAACATCAGTGGTATTTGGTTGTATGTAGTACTTAGTATACTTTACGTCGATATTTGCGTAGGATTAAGTAGCGTATGTTACACTTACGATAACTTACTTTGGAACTAATAAAATGATAATGGGGCGTAGGTTACAGTTACTATTATATACAATGGAACAAAAATGAGAATTCGTATCGTAAGTGCTATTAACGGGTAGAATTCAAATAAAATATATTCTGGAACATACTGTTGTATTCCGTAATAAACCATCTCTGTTAGAAAAACAAAAAATTAAAATATTTATCAATGGTATTCTCACTTAATTAGTCTTTTCATAAAGTACCATTCTGATTATTCTGATGATATTGATCATTCAAATGCCTATAATTCAAAGTAAATAGAATTTTGTCAAAACAATACCCGCATTAAAAAAAAAAATGTTATAAAATGAACAAACAAAATCACTTGTAGTACCATCCTCAGTTATTACTTTGCTATGATTAGAATGACGCCCTCGCAGATCCGCTTGTATCAAGCCACTTATGTCATCTTTTTTCTAAAGATTTATAGACAAACTATGCACTTAATGAAAATGTGTTTAGAAACACCTTTCTGCACACATTTAAATAGTTTTCCTGTTCTTCTACAAAAGCCCTTGGCAGTCTATAAATTAAACTTTCGCCTAGATTCCATGTCAGATAAAACCTTTCGTTTGTTTTGTTTGACAACCAAGTTTGCAATAAAAGCCCATTGCTTTTCACGGTTCCATAAATCCCAAAAACCTATTGAAAAGCAATATTCTTTCATCATCACTTGTTTTTGTTGTACATTTTAGCCTACAGTTCATAGGACACATAGGACCCAAAGTTTTACCATGTCTTACGGTACCATCACGACTTATATACTCCTTGCCCAAGTTTCTTAACATTTTCCTTTTGTTTTCTTTCCATTCGGCAACATGGCGACTTCTGATATTTCCCTTGTCCTTTCTCGGTTTGGCCTTCCGTTTTCTGGAAGCTTGTGGTGTCGCTTCTGATATCGAAGACTCTATCTTCGATGTCAGAAGCGACACCACAAGCGTCTTCGCTTGCGGAGTATAAACTAAATCTGTGAAAGTTGAATCAACAGAATGTAATGGCGAAATATCTTTTTCAACAAACCAGGGTCAAAAGTGGTTTTCACAATCAAGATGATTTATTGTTGTGCAGTCCGGAGATGGATGTCGTGTTATATTCTCAACAGCTGATGGAGATTCTTCATCGGGGTCTTAAAATTAAATAAAGAATAAAAAGTTTTTCAATAATACTAACTTCTGCTAGCAGCTTTGACCGTCAGGGTTCAAGATACCTCAATATAAAATATCAAAATTATTTTAAGCGTTGAGCCATGAAAGCGTAACAGACAGACACAATTAGCTTTCGCATTACCTTATTTATAATATTAGTATCGATTGAATCAAACTCGAACAAAAATATAGTAAAACTAACATAAAATTACTACTCGTAAGTTAATTAGGACTTTTAAACTTTATGTATAAATGTAAGACAAGCTATTATTGTATCAATACACTGTCACTTTGTTCCGTGAGTGAAATACTATGACGTATTTCATCTGACTCGGTTAACAAATCAATTATAGCCCAGTCAACGTACATTTATAGAGGGAAAGTCTTGGAACACAATTTTTGACTACGCAACTTTGTTTGGAGTAATTAGGAGGTGAACATATCAACAGTCCCCGCTCCTAGCCCTTTGAGTTTTGGGGGTGGGGGGTCTGAAAATACTGCTGCTGCTTTCTGGATCTTTGGCGATATCAAATACAACAACTTTCCAAATGTGAAAATGTTTTTTTTCCTAAATTACAGACATTTAAGAGCAGATACCTCGAAAACTTTACAAGATATCGAAATGCTGACTGAATAAACCTTACGGAAAATTTATTCTGCTTTTATTTCGTTCATACATGCTACGCCACTAGTACGCATGGTCCAAACAAAGTTACGTTGTCAAAATTGTGTTCCAAGACTTTTCCTCTATACCTACCTTTTTTGAGCTTTCGTTGACTAGGCTATTAACTGGTTTATCCCATCAATATCTGCGTCAAAAGGCAGCGGCGATTATGTAAAATAAAAACAAGAATATCATTTAATTAAGTTTTTTTCAAAAGAATACTATGGTAAATTACGTTTCATATCGAAGTAAAATATCTCAAGTGTAACATAGGATATAAAAAGAGAAAGAAATTCCAACGAAAACTATCGTAAGTATAAATACAGAACACAATTATATATTTTTTCAATAGTAAAGTATCGTAACTATATACTTACGATATTTGTGATGTATCTGGATTCGATGTATAGTGTCGTAAGTTATACTTACGACATTTCATTAGATGACATGGTTAACAGCTGTAGTATCTTACTAAGTGTATCAATAACAACAAATTAAAAAAAAACTGCGACGAGCACAGCGGTCGACAACGAATATGCACAACTCCCGCGTATTCAATCGGTACTAATACTTACTATTGGGTCGCGCGGCGCAGCGGGCCCCCGCGCCCCGCGTACGATACACTAACTGCACTATACAATATTTTACTTCGCTAAAGATGAACATGCGATAATATGCAGTCTCAGTATCTTTGGTTCTATTGTATTTTTTTTTCTTTTAATTAGACCAAACGATAGTCTATGTTATAAAGTAGTTGTAAATCTAAAAATGTCATTTTCGTTAATTTGTTGGTTACGATATTATACGTAGGAGGTGTCGATTTATTATGTTTGTTACCTCAAAACTTACAACTGGGTGAACCGGTTTTGATGTTGCTTTTTTTGTTTGATACAGTACGACTGTCATTTGGTCCCATTAAAATTTTTCCTAACCCATTAAGGAGGCTATTTATGTAGTTGCAAGTTATTAGATAGACATTTTTCTTGTTTTATTCTCCATTCGACTTTTTTAGGTATATTTTTTATGCTTGTGACTTACAACTGGGTGAATCGATTTTGATGATTCTTTTTTTGGTTCGATGCAGTATGTCTGTCATTTGGTCCGATAAAACCTTGTGGCAAAATGAATTAAAAAAACAAAATCTTCCGAAAGATAACTTATTTTACACTTTTTTGTGCTGGTTTTTGAAGTCGGCTTTATTTTTTTTAAAGGTTTTTTTTTAAATAACTTTTTAACACTTTCCGTGGTATAGGGTTGGGTTGGGTTTATCTTCATCATCATCATCATCATATTATAATCAGCCATAGGACGACCACTGCTGATCATAGCCTCCTCCATTTTTCTGTTAATGTAACCATAATTACTGAGTGAAATTACGAGTAAAACAATATTTAACAAATAACCCATTAGAAAATGATCCGGAAAATAATCATAGTAATAGCCTAACTGAAGTCATGGTTTGCAAAGTGAAGGACTGTTTTCGTCCGTCAAAAGAATTATGGTAAGTTGGGACGCCTAAGTCCCACATCACACAACCCGCACTGAACGCGCGTGGTGTAATATAGCCCACTCCCTTTCACAGAGAGGAGGCCTGTGTCCCAGCAGTGGGAACATTATAGGCTCATGATGATGAAGTCCCACATTAACGTCCCTTCACTAGATTGACTGACGACCTTATAAAGGTAACAAACCAAATGCGAAAGGCATAGTTGCAGGAGATGCCAGTACTAGATAGATGGAGTTGATTTAGTTATCGACCTAGTGAAATACGTAATAAAGGTAAGCGTGCCTCAAATGGACCATTAAACAAGTTTCACGATAATTGTTCTGTACGGACAATTTTCTTATAAACGCTGTGTTCTAATCACGCCACTGCAAAAACAAGGCGACCCGCATGTGTGGATAGGGTTGGCGCGACATGTGATTGGTTAATGGGTTAAATGGTTTTTAATATAAAACGAAGTATAACGTGTTTATAGTCCGCTTCCCGTGCAATGTGAACACACACAGTTTCTAAAATAAAAATAAAATCTTCTATCATTATACATGCGAAAGTAAGTTTGTTACCTTTTCACGCCTAACCTCGCTGAACCGATCATTCTGAATGCATGTAAGTTGCATGTAGAAGCTACTAGAATCTTCCCCATGTTTAAATAAAAACGTGGGGAAAAAAAACTAGCTTCATTGCACGTATTGAACGCTAGTCTAGATTTTCTAGTCAAAGATTTTGTGGCAGTTTGAAGGATGTAAATCGTCGTGTGTTCACATAATACGTGCATTTTAGATTCAAATATGCGTATTATTTAACAATCAGTATACCAAGTCAAGTTTATTATGAAAAGCAGATTTTATTTACTACAAAAAGACGCATGACCTGCCCCAAAAACGACTTCTTGTTATAATTTTGTTTATTTATAGAAAAAAAATGTAAGTTTTACAACTACGTATTGTGTGTGCTAGTTCTTGCGCCGTCTACTAAAGTGTGACATAACTTATAAGACAATCTTCTTCACAGTTACATGCCTATCCAAAACAATCGATTTTACTTCCTTGTACAACAATATGTTTTCAATTTCCTGTTTATTAAAATATTATTATGGCGCTTCCTTTAAGTACAAAAAGTGAATTATTACGATGTGTGGCAGCCCTACCGCGGTACGGTGACAAGCTAACGGATCAACGGCACGAGTGTGCGCGAGCGCAGGTTTGTGGCGCGGTGGACTTAGTACATTGACGGATCACTATAGAGGTGTAAGGTAATTAAATAACTTTAATTTACTTACTTTTAGATGATTGTTTAAATTATGATATCCATAAGTATAACAGTAGGATATGAGCTATCTACTAAAGTTATTGTGGAAATATAAAATGGTCCGATGCTGATGGGTTTCTTATACATAAAGATAAAATTCAAAATTATTGTTTTATGCCTTTCAGTTTCGGTACTTAGCCAGGGGCTGATGAGCACAAATAAATAGCTGCAAGGCCAAGGCCTTGCCGGATAACGGTAATATTATAGCCTCGTATATCGTAAGACTGGAACTCTTGAAAAGCTATAGTTGTACGACATCGTCGAACAAGGAAACGATGACAGGACTCTAAAGATGGTTTGCTCATGAAATTGACTACAAGAGAACAGTTGAGACAATGGAAGGATGGATATCTTCAGTAAAGAAGGACGGTCTACAAAATACAATGGCGATTAAGTCACCTAAATGTTCTAGGCTTCAGTTTAAGAAAATTCCGCATTGTAAAGCATCCAACTCAAAATCCACAGCGGCGCCCGCGCAGACGACGTAATGATCGGCGCGGCGCCACCTAGCGGCGGATAACGGAGCGCCTTGATTGGTTAATATATGTTTACACCTTTATAATATAGCTATAATTTCTACTCTGATCTGCCTGGCATTGCGCAACTGTGTGCTTCATTTGGTGGCATACATTTATATTGGATGTTGTACATGCACATCATTTGGAAAATGTAGTTTGTAACTAGTTTTATTCTAGTTATTTATTAGACGTCACGGTTGGCGCAGTGGTTGAGTGATCGACTGCTGAGCAACGGGTCGCGGGTTCGATCCCCGCACGGAAGAAATATTTGTAAGTCTTGCAGGTAGTTGTTCCGGGTCTGGGTGTTTGTGTATGTAAGTTTCTATGTTTGTAAACGAACCCATATTACAGTAAGAATAAAGGTAGGTCAATGTTTTATAAAAAAAAAATAGCTTGTTACTAGTTTTGTTAAGGCGTTCCCTCACCGCGAGCATTCACCTGTAATGTATCGTTACAGATTCGAACATTCGAAGACAATAGAGCATCCAATTGCGCACTTTTATGTTACATTACAGGTGAATGCTCGCGGTGAGGGAGCGCCTTTTAATTCCTTAGTAGCAGCCACAGAGTCCTTTTTTTGGGAGTTGGTGAAATCATCACATCATCATCATCGTTCCATTTTGGGTGAAGTGGAAGGGTCTGTCAGACACTGACTGAAAAATTACCCTGTTCCTTCAGTTGCACTTTGGGTTCAAGAGCCACGGTACCCTTTTAAGACAGTCCTGTGAAGCCACTGACTACAGATTTCTGCCTGGTTGATGTCATTATACGCACCTCCTTTATTTAATTAATTTTAAACCTATTCGAGCTTAAAAGAATAAACCATGTTGTTTTTTTTTCGATAGCAATATTTTTAGGTTACAGCCAGACCATTTGGCAGAAACCACACAAAATGAGTGAATTTGTAATACAACTTTGAAGAATTCGATTACCAGCAGTGGACTGCGATAGGCTAAGTTGATAATGTGCAAACAGCTGTACTACAGAGATCGCCTAGGTTGATATATGTAATTTATTGTAGTGATTTCAGTCAGCCAGTTGCACAAAAGCTATTGGATTGAAGTGATCAAGTTTATACAGAGACAAATTGTTCACACAATAGACTGTCACAACATTCATTCGCAGCTTTTACAACGTTGCGCACACGCAAGGGCGCCAAACAACGTTTTCTCCGAACCACAATGGAACATAACGTGCACATCAACAGAAATGTCCCAAAATACGGCTTTTATTATGAAAAACAATGTACGTTTAAACCTGTCATCAGCTCATACATTCTCATTAAAGATTTCGCGAATAATCGCCCCGATGATACGATGGTTCGCGTTAAACAACGTCGTTCCTTATTTAAGACGGGAACTTTTAATTTATAGTCCCTGTTTTAAGTTTACAAAGTCTTCTTGTGTTTCAAATGTCGCTTTTCGGATTCGCGGATTATCACTTAGCGAAAGGATTTCTGTGAGTCAACCTTTTTAATTCGCTGTTAAGGGCAACGTGTGTGAGGACAGTTTTATAATATTGCCGTTTTTGTGCGATTTCAAAAAAAGGTGTCGATGTGTGTCTGGCTTTACTTTACTGCGAGCACTGACATCTGTTTTCATCATCATAATTAAATCGTTTTCTTATAAACTTAAGCTCTTAATGAGATTTGTAATAAACGGTCCAACGAGATAGCACATTGCATTACTTTGTGTACTTCATTTCATCACCACTGCTTTCTAAACGGAGAAGTAAAACTTAGTGAGGAAACAGACATGTCCTAGAACCAAAAATTCGAAGATAAGTGACATCTGCCAATCCGCACTGGGCCCGAGTGGTGGATTACAGACCTCTCCCTCTCACAGAGAGGAGGCCTATCCTAACAATAGGGATATTATAGGCAGATTATACTCGTAATTAAGCTTACACACATAAAAAAATGCAGTCACTTTAAAAAATCGTTTTTTTTTGTTACGTTAAAAATATTTATCAGCTTATTTATACGCTAGAGATCACATTTTTTTATGTGTGTATGCAGCTAGATTAAAGTCATCATCAAATTGGATCAATTATATTACTTTACACTGTTTGAAGGCGGTTAGTTTTCTTTTGAGTTTTTATTTCAGCCCTTTTAGTTCTCATATTCAAACCAACGAAAATGAAAATGCTCAATAAAAAACTACTTCCATCTGCTGAGTTTGATCATTACTTTAGTGTAGCTGTTTTACCATTATTATCCATCATCATAATAAATAATACACTCGCTACTTTCATAACATCTTCAAGCACAGCAACTATAATATCAACAAGTACACGGCCAGGCTCAGTGATTCACTGAGTCACTCAAGCCCCACAACTACAAATACTAAAGTACAGTACGGTTGAAAAAAAAAAGAAAACGCCGCAAAAAAATCGAAACCGCAGGAAGCGGTCAGCGGCGAGGAGCGTCGAATTTATTTGCGAACGGTATCTGTCGCGAGGTATAATGTTACGAGGAAGTTAACGCTTGTTAAGATAAGGGTATCGGCAGTATATCCGCTCTTCGGACACGTTTGAGAAATGCCACAGAGTAAGATTTTGCAGCGGTATAAGTTTCCTTCCTGTGGAAACTTTGGAATCGAACGTGTCAGTTGAAAGGGACATTTTTTTGACATTATGGAAATGCTGTGTCGTCTTATTTGAGAGTAAGAGTAATGTTACGGAAGTATATTATTTTACTCAAAAATACATGTAATGTGGTCATTATTTTGACAATCTTGTTTGAGCAAAGTAGACTTTGCCGGTCTGTTTCAAGTAGCGGCCAGCAATGTTTTTGCTGGCCGCTCTACCAGGCCGGCAAAAACATTGCCGGCCGCTATTTTGACGTTTCAACGTTTTAAAAAAACAAATGCAAAAAGATTTTATTTAAAACACAGCTGTTTGTATATAAAGAGGTAGGCACAAAAAGATTGTACTCCATATTATTAAAAAAAAAATACAAAGAAGGAACAAAAGCGCGGTTCAGCGAATTTTTTATTTTTATTTAGTGACTTTTTTGCTTTAAGTAAATTAAGTAATAAATGAAGAAAATATAGCAGTCAAACATCGCATTAAAATTATTGCAAACTATTAGTAAGTAATATGAAACCAGGAAAGTCGGTGTTGAATTTTAGTACCTGTATTTTTCATAATTGTTATTTAAATTAAATTTCTAGTTAATTAATATATATTTTATTTAAATCACTTGCTGGTTTTATGTAGACTAGGTACTTGCATTTTTGAGTAAAGCACTATACAAGCCTTGGCCCACTATGTCTACTTCGCTGGTCACGCTATGATTGCCTCGAGCTATAGCCTAGCTACGCTCTAGGCCTTCCTGCTTGGCCATCATTGCAGCCCTTGCTGTCCTCGCTGTAAAGGCCTCGACCTACGGCCTCGGCCTTTATCTCAGCTCGTCCATCCAGTGCTGCATGCTAACCGCGCTGTGTCGGCCTGGAGCTGCGCTACGCTGCGCTGTCGGCCATCATCAGTGCGACCAGCAAAGTAGCCATTATAGGCCGCGGCAGTAATGTACTAAATAGCTACAAAAATATGATATTTATAACCTGTTCTGCGTCCGCTTATTCGATAGTCTAAGCGCTACTGCTAAGAATGAGATCGTGTATTTGATTTCCAAGTCGGGCAAATATAAATTGTAGTTTTTTTTTTCAAGATTTTCTGAATAGAATTTAGATTTTTAGTTTCTAAACACCTTCGAAGAGGCCGTTGTCCTAATGGATAGTTAGGATCTTTTTTTTTTCGTGGTACAATTTTCAAATTATTCCACCCATCAATGTCGCGTCGTGGGTAATACGGAAAAGACTATTAGACTCATAATAAATTAATATTGTTTGATTTCATTTGACTGTAACTGACTACAAGTTAGCCCTTTTCGTTCCGGGGCCACGGTTACCCGACAGTCCCGCGACCTCGGCAGGCTGTGAGTAAGGCCCTTCGTACATTAGGCGACTCGGCGACTCGAGTCGTAAGACTCAAATCGTCTATTCGGCCACCATTCTATATTCAACCTTAATAATACATTGTACAAAATACAAAATATACATCTCATAACATAAATTAAAATGCTTCTATTTTAAAAATGACGAGCGCATGATTCCTATTTCAAATTTTTGGAATTAAAAATTGGCGCGTATAGAGGAAAAAAAATCAATCTAAAAAGAATATGGTTCATAATTTCGCCGCGCCAACCGGCTACAAGGTAGCTCGATTTGTTCAGGCTTTGACTTTCAAGGTGGTGACCATGGGTTCAATCCCCAGGTAAACATAGAATTTTTCTTTTTTCGTGTTTCAGTTGTTTTTTAGAGGTTTATTCAATTTTTTTTCTAGGTTTTTTTTTTTATAGTTTTCTTTTATTTGCACCGGAACGCTGACCTGACGCCCTTACTGCTATGATGATGACCGTGGTTTCAAATTTCAGATTTGAATAGGTTTTTTTTAATGTTTTCGTTTTCTTAATTACTTTATTTTTGTCGAATGTGCAAGTACATGACGAAGCTGGGTTAAAGTAGTAATGTTTGTAACGAAACCATAATAATTTATAAAACTGCAAAAAGTTTGACACCATGCTCGATAGATGGCGCTGTCGTCGAGTTAGATCGCGCTATCGTTTTGTTAGGTTCTATTGAAGGACACCGTGGATTTTAGTTAGTACGAGTCTGACAGTCCCTCCCGCCCTGCCCGGGGTGGGAGGACTCATTTAATATGATGATTTTACCACTTAAATTATCTATTAGAATATTCTTTTGAATTTGACAAGCCTGTTGGTCTAGTCGTTAGTGATCCTGACTGCTATGCCGGAGGACGTGGGTTCGATTCCCACCCAGGACAAATGTTTGTTTGATGAGCACGATCATTTGTTCTGTGTCTGGGTGTAATTTATCTATTATATTTATGTATTTAGAAATATATAAGTAAGTTTATCAGTTGTTTAGTACCCATAACACAAGCTCTGCTTAGCTTGGGACGAGATGGCGTTGTGTGATAGTTGTGGAATATTATTATTATTAATTGTAATGATACAAACAAGGATATTTTTCTACCTCAGATACTTTAATAATAAAGGCGATCGGCAGGCTTGTATGGGAGTTTCGTACACCTAATAAAATATCGTGTTTTGAGATATTTTTTGTTTTAATTGGTAGTCAATACGATAGGCAAGCCCTTATAAAATTCTTAGATTTTTAGAAGTTGGTACCTAAAAGTTATAACAAGTTTTGTTTTTGAGGTTAAGTCCCAATAAATATTACTACGCGTAAGGACATAAACATTGTTTTGGTGAACAAGGATAGCTGGTGCTATTTTTGTAGTGTGTTACTTATCCTTACGTTGGCAAATTGAAATGAGAATTGTATCTATTCAGTAGGGTGCTTTAGGTGAGAGCTACGTCCAGCAGCGGTCTGCAATAGTTTGATGAATGATGATGTGCTGATGGAGTTTTGAGTGTGGGTAAATAAATAAAGCAACTTTGTTTTTGTAGGAACATACATTTATTTTATTGTACTTAGAGTTACTTAATCTATTCTTAATATTACTTCATCTAGGAAAGGGGCAGGTCGGGTCATATGTTTTCGTTTAATAAATTATTCATTATGGTGGCACTATCGTTTGTAGTGGCACTATATGGTCCGCTTACATCTAATAATATATCCATCAGAGGCACAGAGGATAAATGGCTTTAATAAATTCCTATATTTATGAAGGGAATATGTATCCTTTTGGAACAAGTAATTAAGTACTACTTTTTTGTGTATAATTATATACTCGTATACTTATGTTGCATCGGCTATTGTGATTGCAGGTTTTTGATCAGCTGGTGCATAACATTAGGCTCACCAAAAATGTGATCGGCAATGTATGTATTTCTTGCTGCCACTTGCTCCCTTCTTAAATGAGCAAAACCAAGAAATTGTGCAACATAATCAGTTAGCAATATATTTCTTGCTACAGACATTAATATCTCTAGGGTCCTTCTCGGAACTTGAAATATACATGTCAATCTCTCCCCTGAATCCCCAGTTCTTAATTTACATAATAAGACTGTTAATGCAAAACTACCCCAATGCATATTCTTAAGCCTCGGTGTTACATCTAATATTTGATGATGATGTTGTTGTTTATTTATGCCTATAAAATACTGAACTTGGTTACCGGGGTCGTTTTGAATATTTTCATAAGAGATGTTACGTAACCCTTCATTTTTATATTAATATAAAAATGATCTCTATGTGTGCGGAAGCAAAGCTATTAAGGCTATACTCAACAGTATAAAGGTTTTCATAATTAGCCTCCTGTCTATGTAAGGAGCAAATACAAGCACCTCTTGGTATAAAATATTGATACCTAACCAATACATATTGCCTGGTTTCTTCAGGCAAAATATTTCGCTCTGGGAACCAGAGCACTCTTGGAAAATGCAATGCCTTGGTGTCTCAGCTGCTCCTCTTATATTGGGCTGGGGGTCTTTCTTCTGGTTCTTCTGGAACATTGAAGCTCAAATCTCGAGCTTGGCCCCAGCAAACTCCACAAACTTCATTCATGGATAACATCTGTAAATATAAATAACATTGATGAAACAAAAATTAAACACCTTAGTGTTTAATTTTTGTTAAACTTATTTTAAGACATAAATTGCGCCCATCATGGCCAAGTTACAGAATAGTTCTTGACATACAATTATTGATTTTCACCTTTCAGAAAACCTTTACCAAACATATGTTATCTATGTTGTGTTAATATGAGTGAATAGATTTATTGCTCACTGAAGTAGAGAAGAAGGGCTATGTGAAAATCGAAAAATCAGTATCCTTTTGTTGTTAGTAAAGCCAACATCATGACTGTCCCAGATTTAGCAACGTAAAATAGTATGAAAAAAAAATTGCCCACACTAGGAATTTCTCCTGTCGTGGGTGCGTTTACAAACATAGAAACTCACATAAACAAACATTCATACCCGGAAAAACTACTTATAGATCATTCAAATATTTGTTCCGTGCGGGGATTGAACCCGTGACACACAGCGCAGCAGTCCAATTGCCCTTTGCATGACACATATTTCTAAGCTAATTACTATTAATATAATTATTATTTCATAATATACCTGCTGGTGCTCCAACAAACGAGCAGTATTATCGGGATTCCACTCTTGATCTGATGTTGGGGAGGATAGACTCTGACCACATACAGCACACATCCAATCAGAATAATCACCCTCCAGATGGTCAGATACAACGGGTTGAATATCTTCATTTGGTGAAACAACCCTTGTTCTTCTAGCTCTTAGCCAACACGGCACACAAGCTTCATCTTCAGAACGAAGCTAAAATAAAAAATCTAAATAAAGAAAAGCTTGCATTTAAAAATACCTACATGGTATTAGTGAAAAAATATTTACATTAACTTATTTCTTAGTTTAAATCAAATCAAGATACCTAATTGTTAGAGTTATAATAGGTACATGTTATTATACCTCTCGTGGTTGGATCCAAGTAGCAACTGTGTCAGCCATTCTTTGTTCTTCATTTGCACCTTCAATCAAAATCCTGCGTCAACTGATTCTTAGTATGGACTGTCCGCATACAACACAAACACTTTGATGGCCTATGCATCTCCTCGTCATATTATCAGAAGAACGTGGATGAGTAGCCAGCAGCTGCCAACATGCATGGTAAACATGGTCAGCAGGTGTTATCTGGAAATAATGAAGTGACTTTGAGTATGGTTCAATATTGCTTTATATGACTGTGACAATCATACTAACAGAGAAATAACTATTACAACAGTGTAATGCAAACCAAGTGTTAGGCAAGTAAACAATACATGTAAAAGATCACTATTATGTGTTTGATAATGTACAAACACAAGTGGTCGTTTACAGGACAAATTGTATACATTTTCAACCACAACAGTTTGTTTTTTTTTTTTCAAATAATGTTTAGATTAGTTTTAGTTACATACATATACTTTGTGATCGCGTAGTCTATACGGCAAGTCTACGTTTTAAAACGTAAAAGTTATCACTTCGTAACTTGCACACTCGTACGCAAAATGTTATTTGGAAACTACTTACATCTCTAGGATATGTCCACAGCCGAATAGTATTGACGACGACACTCTCATCAGATAAAGCGTGCCTTCTTATTCGCGACAAGCGAACCTTGCAATTGATGCATTGTAAACTCGTCATTTTATAGCACGTACGTACACAGCACAATTAATAAAGCGTCCTTTCGCGAAAGTACTATCAACAGATAGAGTACGGAGGAGCAGCGGCTCGACTCATCGTAAAAATGGCCAGATAATTTGCTAAATTGCTCAGATGCAGTTACAAAACAACAGCAAAAAACTGAACAGAGACCATGAATGACAGATGACATGACAGAGACTTAAAAAGATTTCCGTAACCTGTCAATAAAATAATTGCCAACACAAAAAAACACTGATGGTAAAAAGATTCCTTTCATTAAATAGTTAATTATTAAGATTGTATACAATAATTATTCATTTTAAGGTATAATGTGTAATTGGTTAATTATATTTACTATTATTTCTATTTTTAAATAATTATTTATCATTTCGAGCCTCGTGATATTTTACAAATGGCAATTTCTAAAAACAGAACTACTATTAGTTGCGTTTAGTTTATGATTATATTACGTTTAATTACTTGAATCTTTTAATTGATATAATTCATTAATGCAGACTTCTAAAAACACTAATGTTTCATGAAAATGAATGGTTTAGTTGCCTTAATAAGTGGTAAAAATTCTATCACAAAACACCAAAAAAGTATGTTGTACGAATCCTGCCGTTTGCCTTTAAAGTAATAGATACAAATTTTTCGTCGGTTAAAAATCGCGAAGACTTGGGTATCGGCGATCTTGATAGATGAGTAGCGAGCGACTAGAGTCGGCGACGCATGTCGGCGACGCGACCTGTGTACGAGCCTCTATGGATTTGTATTGCGATAGTCGCCTGGAAACCAAAATCGTAAGGTATCGGAAACTTGCGTCGCCTCGTGTACGAACCTTCGTACACGAGGCGACGCAAGTTTCCGATACCTACTAGAGTTTCGCCACTACTCATGACCTGCGGAAAATTCGAGGTACTAAATTTTTATAATGCAATTTGATGTAACGACATAGACACTAGCGCCGCGTCAAAAGGTCATGATGGGTGGTCAAGAATATGAATTTATAAAATGGCTGACACATGACTGTGACGATCAAAGTATATTTTTTAGGGTTCCGAAGGTTCAAAAAAAAAACGGAATCTTTATAAGATCAGTCGTGTGACAGTCCGTCCTTCACAGTTAATTTCCTGGGAACCTAACATTAATCCAAATCCAAATACTATACGATACATAATTTAAAATTTTTATTCAATAAAATAGAAAAAAAAAACATCTCTCCCAACTTTTTAATAAAACTGCATACAAAATTATGATTTGATAGAGGATTGTAAATATTTTTCTATTGTTTTAAAATAATTACTTTCCAAAAATGATTCAAGAATATGCTACGGAACCCTTTATTCTGTGAATAAAATTAAAAATGGTAAATAAATTGTTCCGCCATCTTGAAAGTCGCGGAAACTCAAGTCGCCGCGATGTCAGCAGATAGGTAGCGCGCGATTGGCGTCGCGCGTCGCGTGCGTGTGTACGAACGTATATGCATTTCTATTGCGAGAGTCGCCTGGATACTGAAGTCGTAAGGTATCAGAAACTTGAGTTTCCGAATGTACGAAGGGCCTAAGACCCTACGTTGTGATAATTAGGACCTAAAATACAAACCCCACCCAGACTCCGCCTCCAAGCAACCCATTACTCATTTCTCGTCAAAAGCTCAGTGTTTTATTTACCCGGTGCCATCACAATGGCTCTTTGCAAGTTTTTATTTGTCTAGACAGTACTTTCGGCTGGAAATTAATGAATCCTTACCCATGAAAGGTGTCTGGGTTATTTTGCAATGTTTTCATAAGCATATTTCATTTGGAAAGTGATAAATTGCTGGAGGTGTTAGGATGGAACAGCTACGGTTGAAATTGAGATTTTTTTGACTGTCATAAAGATTTTTCGTTCTTTATTGAAATGTAGAGTAAATCTGCAGTGTTATAAATACGATAGTAAGTTGTGTATTACTTTTTCAAGCTAAAACCATCCTGAAATTTTGCATGTACGTTGGCAGGTGTACGAATTTTCACGTTTTTGTGACGTAAATAAACGCTTTTTAATTTTCTGAACAATAAACAACATATAAGTGCGCTGTACGGGAAAACTTGTGCTAAAGCCTCTGCTTCCGAAGAAAATAAAATAACAGATTTATAATAAAAGATGGTACCACAAGCAGAGTACAGCGCATGTTGAATGTCAAATTCTAAATTGACGTGAGCGAAGCCAATTTATTTAAAAATAAACTGAATTTAATTTCACTTGATACAGAGTCAAGTCTACCCTGAACAGATATTTAATTCAGTTAGCTCTCATCCATCAAACTATCTGTCACACAATAATTCCCAAAGCCGTACCTTAATAAAATAAGGAGTACTCGTACATTAAAACAAAAGTTCGCATCTGAATTAATGACTCAAATTATTGTACCTCTGGGTCTCATTGTAAATTCCGATATAACAGACCCCTTTTAAGTACGGAAGAGAACACAAGTTTGCCTCTTAATTGAAAAGCCCTCACGCGATTATCAACCTTGCTTTAAATCATTCAAGGGTTCCAATCCTATGTAACCGATTCCCATAAGGTTCTAAGCTTGTGTTGCCTTCGTACATTTGCCATATATGCCAAAGCTATAAAGAACATTTGATGGGGAAGCATTCGCTATAAACTTATGAGGAATATTAATATGAAATTACATAATTAATTAAGGATGGTGATATTTAGTGTGGGATTAAATGAACCTATTTACTATTAGAGGTTTTAATGGTTTCAAGTTCGTTGGTGTTTGGGGAATCTCTGGAAGTTAAAGAAATCATTTGAATAGTTTTAGAAACATTGCCCTTGGGTTTTTGGCACTTTTGACTAAGGCCCACTTGCACGAACCCGAGTTATCTTTTAAACTCAGAGTTAGTTGCTAACACGAGGTTATATTGACAATATTGTATGACAAACTGACAATTTAACCTTGTGTTAGCAATTAACTCTGAGTTAAAAGATAACTCGGGTTCGTGCAAGCGGGGCTAAGGGTCATAAATGTCTATTAATAGTCCTACTAATATTATAAATGCGAAAGTTTGTGAGGATGTATGTATGTGTATGTAGGTATGTTTGTTACTCTTTCACGCAAAAACCACGGAACGGATATGTCAAAAATTTGGTATACAGATAGTTTATAACCTGGATTAACACATAGGATAGTTTTTATCCCGATTTTATGTTCCCGTGGGATAATTTTCGAGTTGTAGCGGGTGAAGCCGCTGGCAACAGCTATAGTGATAGATAAAAGTATACAGTACAAGAATTCACTACTGTCTGTGTTACATATAACATGATTTTTGTATTACGATAATACCATTAAGTATTCTGTGGTTTTTTACCAATTATTTACGATACAATCATCGTTCGGTTAGGCACCTATTGCCAAACTACATCAATGAGTGTACAACACACACATTTCACTCCTTCGTAGACTTTGTCTCTGTCAAATTGTGACCTAGACAGAAGTCAAGAGGAAACTGAGCCCAAAAAATACAAATTAAAAAAAAGAAACACAACCTAACCCATCCAATTTTATATAGGTAGTTTCAGCATAAAAAACACACAAAATCTATAAATTTTATTACACAAAGAAACACAAATGTGTGTACTCAGTGCATTTG
Source organism: Agrotis clavis (assembly GCA_954870645.1). Lineage (NCBI taxonomy): Eukaryota > Metazoa > Arthropoda > Insecta > Lepidoptera > Noctuidae > Agrotis > Agrotis clavis. The sequence goes on along the minus strand of OX940932.1, from coordinate 2,317,276 downwards.
ACAAGCTTTGGTCGTCAATATCAAAATTTAAATGCTTTTAAAGTTAGTGAGTGTAAAATTAGCTGCTATTGAATATTTGGCCTCGGGTGAGGACATTTTGTGGTTTATTATGCTGTTTGAGAGCAGTGGTGGCCCAGTGGTATCGGTCCCGACTTACGAATTGTAGGTCGTGGGTTCGAACCCCGCCAGGCGCATTACTTTGTGTAATTTATTTCATCACCACTGCTCTCAAAACGGTGAAGGAAAACATCGTGAGGAAACCGGCATGTCCTAGAACCAAAAATTCGAAGACATGTGACATCCACCAAACCGCACTGGGCCCGCGTGGTGGATTATGGCCCACTCCCTCTCACAGAGAGGAGGCCTGTGTCCCAGCAGTGGGAACAATATAGGCTGATGATGATGATGATGATGCTGTTTCCGAGGGTTATTTGTGGTTGTTTTTCGTAAAGTTATTAACTGTTTATGGTTGTGATAGAACGTGATGTAGTTTTAAATTATGTGTTTACTATTTATTGTAACATAACTATTAGAACAGGCTTACCTTTTTTTTTTTTAGGTGGTAATATCATCAAACGAGTCCTCCCACCCTGTGTGGGGCGGAAGGGACTGTCAGACTCTTACTGACTAAAATCCACCCGTGTTCCTTCCTATGCCCTTTACGTTCCGGGGCCACGGTATCCGGGGTTAAGATAAAACCCGCGACCCCAGCAGGCATTTGGCGCGAAGCACGACGCGCCACCAACCCGGGCTTGGTCCTTGGTCGGACGGCGAGCTACCCATTACTCACCGTCCGCAAGCCCGCTCCGCCGCTGTGCCCTCTGCTAATCAGAGGGACACGCTTTGGATCGTCCACACGACAGGCTATTCGCATACGGGCAAAGAGACCCCTTAGGCACAGAGTGCCTAAGGAAGAGTTTTTGCCCGCATCCCAGGGTGCACCGGCCCGAAAAACTGGTGTTCCCCCCGGACGTATCCGAGAGGGAACTCCAGTCTACGGGCGCACGTGGAGGTTTCCTATCATAGCACCCCAGAACAGGCTACCTGCTTTATTTTGCGCTCAGCTAATTGGAATTCTCTGCTGGGGTATGTGTTTCCTGCCAGCTATAACCTTGGAGACTTCAAGTCAAGAGTGAACAGGTTACTTCTAGTCAACCGTGCTTCATTGTCGACCACATCATCACTTACCAGCAAGCGAGATAGTGGTGAAAAATAAAGCTAAAATAACGTCAAGTCCTATCTCCTTCGGCAGACGATCTCCGGCCACCGTAGACGCAGGCATGCGGGCGGCGAGTAATGGGCGACTCGCTGTCTGACCATGGACATGCCCGGGTCGATGGCGCGTTGTGTTCCACGCGCGCCTCAAAGAGTGTCAGCATAATGACGGGGGCCCCTCTAGAGGGCCAAAGCTTGCAGGGCCAAAGCCTGGGACTTATGAAATACCGTGACTCCGGAACGTAAAGGGCTATTAAAGGACACCGTGGATTTTAGTCAGTACGAGTCTGACAGTCCCTCCCGCCCTGCCCTGGGTGGGAGACCTCGTTTGATGATTTTATCACGATAAAAAAAGGTCCTATCTTCTTGGCTACAGATGATACAGGGACATTCTAAGCGAATCATGCACCGTCAGCTGTGTTATTCGAATCTTTTTAATAACTTCGTCGTACTTTGCTGTCGGTGGCGACTTAATTATTCGCTTGACTGTACAGTAGCTGAATCTGAGAGATAAAATGTTACGTGATTTTGTGCGTGTCACACAGGGTTCCATAAATAGCCTTATTTTTTGGAATATCATCTTTGACTGAGTTTTCCGCCAAGAATGGGTGGAGTCAGTCGCGGGACTCACGAATTACCGTGACCCCGGAATGTAAAGGGCTATTGAAGGATACCGTGGATTTTAGTCAGTACGAGTCTGATCTTGTAATTTTACCACGAAAAAAAAATGATAATTTTACCACAAAAAAAAAGAATGGGTGGAGTAAAAGGCACTTCCAGGGCCGCGGTTCTCTTTTAAAACAGTTCTACGACCCCGGCAGGCATCAGTAGAGTCAACTAAAACGCATTCGGGGAAACATGTGTCACCAGCACATGACCATTATAATCAGTTCCAAATTAAAAGTCTATACGAGTAAATCAAAGATAACCTTAGGTTTTTTATTGTTAGCTACTGTATGTTTCTATATTTTTACTGAAGGAGTTTTTAACAAAATGAAATGACTTTGTTTTAATTTAAGGGTTAAGCAACGTCAATCAGTGAGTACAGGGATGGATGACCATACCGGATTTACCGAGAACATCCCATACCTCGGAAAGAACTTTTGACAGCTGATGAATTGTCTACTGAAAGTGACTACGAAACTAGTAATTTTATAGAATTAAAATACTGATATCCAGCTGCATCTGTTTCGACTGGAAGCCGACCCCAATATAGTTGGGGAAAGGTGAGGATAACGATGAGGATGAAATAGCATTATACCTACACATTGATGAGAGAATTTCTCTAAAATTATGCAAATAACAAAGAATCTGTGTTCAAATTGTTTCAATTACTACCATTGCTTGTTTATCTTCTACTTAAGTTTGTTAAATATAGAACTCAATCTTGATATTATATTCAGTGAAATCCTTATTCCGCTATCCTTACAATTTCACAAAGCAAATTAAATCGTAGAAATTCCTTTGAAACATTTCCAGATCAACCAAAATGAGGCATAGAGGTACGCGTGCGTGACCGTACGCGTAGCCCCAGTAGGCAGAAACTACTCAAAGTTCCATTACTCAGTATTAATACCAGAGATAATGTTAGTGGAACTATTCCACTTACGGTCCGTATTGAGATCAATAGAGAGGAAATACGTTAAAATCTTACCGGAGTTGCTAAACTTCGTACCCTTTGAGATTCGAGGTATTGAGTTGAATGGTAGCCTATGTTGGGGCACGATAACTTGACGACATTAGGCCTGGTAAGTATACAAGGTTTATTGGAAATGTGCGATATTACATCGGTATTCTCGCGATTTAAATAGGACAGATGATTATTGTTTTGTAATGTATATAATCGTTTGGTCTGTAACACATCCTCAGCAATATAAGAAACAGGTCAGAATTAAGTATTTTTGTACCTTTCATCATTATCAACATCAGCCTGAAGACGTGTACTATTAAACACGGGCATACATACTCCTTAGACCACCACGGCGAACGACAACTCGCCAACTGTACAAGACGGAAGACGCAGCATAGGCCTCCCTATGCTGTGTTGGGGGCAACCGCTGGATTTTTGGAATATTATAAGTATTGCCCGCTCGTAGCCCGTTACTAGATTTGTTTTTTAATAGATTATGGTCAACCATCTCAAAGACAGGATACCTGTGTAGTGCGAACATTATAGGCCGATGATAATGAATGAAATCTTGCTTATATTAGGTTTTATTTCAGATATAACTTTTTAGATAACTACTCAAAAATTTGAAATTAAATTTGAACAGGCAGAAACTAATATTTCAGTAAACTGTTTAATAATATCCCACACAAATTATCCCATAGTTTGGGATCACCCTAATCGCCCCTCCGCATACGCACCCAAATTTTACTCAAGCAAATTGTTAAACTAATATATAAATTCGTTGAAAGTCAGTGGTTTCCATTCAGCTTTACTTCACCAACTAAGATTCAATTAAACTCGGTTACTATTAATTTGTTCCAATAGCAAGCTGGTGGGATTGCCAATAATTTATTAGGGAAACCCTTTGTAGGGCCAAATGTACGCAAATTTCATCAATAATGTTATTAATGTGGAGTGCTTTAGTTATTATTGACTGATTGGTGGCATTTCTCATGTGATTGTCAGTTTGGTTTGAAGTTGGTTGACGCATTTTGGTGGCTTGATTGGAGCCAAGGGTTGGTGTCTTGGGAATTGGAACCTAATTGGTTACAGCATAATATAATTATATTTTTGTATTGATTTACGATGATCTCGTATGTCAGCAAAGTACCGTACGCGTCGCATTTAACAATTCATCATCATCATCAGCCTATTAATGTTCCCACTGCTGGGACACAGGCCTCCTCTCTGTGAGAGGGAGTGGGCCATAATCCACCACGCGGGCCCGGTGCGGATTGGTGGATGTCACATGTCTTCGAATTTTTGGTTCTAGGACATGCCGGTTTCCTCACGATGTTTTCCTTCACCGTTTTGAGAGCTGTGGTGATGAAATAAATTACACAAAGTAATGCCCCTGCCTGGATTCGAACCCACGACCTACAACTTGTAAGTCGGGGCCGATACCACTAGGCCACCACTGCAATCAATTAATTGTATGTTAAAAAAATTGGTAAAATAATTTAACAATTAATTGCATGAATTCACGTGTAACCTCGCATGTTTGATATTTCTCAGAACACCACAATACTGCCGTGCAGGCCCTAAAACGCAGTAACAGGCTTTTTGTCATTTTTTTGTTGAATATTGAACCTTAATGTCCACGTTATAAGGAACATGTAGATCTAATCAGGTATTTGTTAGGATGCTCTAAACGGTTAAAAAATCAAATTTAAGAAAGCAGTAACTTAATTTTGCATGTCTAAATACATTACAATACCAACTAAAATACAGTAATAGCAGTTACGTCTACCACGATTCGTCACTTTACCAAGTTAAACGCAGTAAATATCGATATTACCACAAAAAATCTGTACTCCACACCCAAAAAAATACAGAGAAATATAAAATAAAACGCAGTAAGTAGTTTTTGTACCAAAAGTGTTAATACTGCATGGTTGATCACTAGTTTATTTCACAATGAACTACAGATTAAAATGCAGCAAAGTACTAAAAAGTGGTATTTTATTTAGTGTTATCGAAGTAACTTTATATCGTGAAAACTAGCTAAAAAGCAGTATGTTCATTATTTCCTGCAGTATAGTCAGTATTTTCAAAAGATTAAAACAACTAAAATGCTAATTAAAACGCAGTATGATACTCTGTTACTGCATTATAATAGGTAACTTGAACGATTTTACTAATTTCACTGCAGTTACAGGTCATATTTTACTGCGTTCTAGTCAGAATTTGCCGCCAACTCTCTCTCACACTCAGTCGAATTCTTCTAATTTACCACGAAAACCTAAGCAAAAATCAGGGGTACTTTTCGAGCTAGAGTGAAATATGTGAAAAATAACAGTAATTATAGTCCAGTCAATGGGAACCAAAAAGAGGCTTTGCCTTGCTTTATGTGGTGTAGTTTTTTTTTTATTTGTATTGCTTAAGTGTAAGCTACTCATGAAAAATGTAAGTTTTCGAGCTCGAGAAGTGTCGGCAAATGCATAGCTGCCGTCTTAGATTGAAGGGGTCCAAATTTGTTTTTTTCACTTATTGCTTCAACTCAACTCAACGACATACTCGTAAAGTTAACACTTTACGAGTATGTCAAAAATATATAAAAGAAGTTTAAAGAAAAAATCCACAACAACTTTATTTGTACGTATTCTGTACGTCACATAGAAACAAAGTTAAAGAAGAACACTCAACATTGATAAGAAATCGTCTACACATTTGACGAGTACCTATTTTGCCCACGATTTTGTCAACGAAGATGCGTATTTAAGGTATCTGGGGGCACGGCAGTGCCCCGCCAAGTCTCGAGCAAAACGGGCACGGCCGTACCATCTTTTCTCGAAGCGATTCGCGGCTGTTTCGCCCCACCTATATCTTCGACGTGGACAACGCTAGGAGTTTAGGTTTTCGGTCAATAATAGTAGGCATTAGAACAAGCTTAAGTTCGAAATTACATGCCAATTGAATGAATAGTTTAGGAGTTACGGTCGATCAAAGTTACACCATTTTGTCACTCACTGACTGACTGACTCACTGACCGATCATCAAAAATCTAAGGTACTTCTAGCAGACTTAGAAACTTCAAATTTTGCACCAAGATAGGTCATTAGCCACATATAAAGGAAAAATTATAAAAACATTAAAAAATAATATACCATAGAAAACAATTTTATATTTGCGGTTTGGCAGGAACATTGTGTATGGATTTTGACTGCATTGTTAACTTTGTTCGTTGTTTAAGTATTCAATTGGATGAATACATACATAGAATAGAAAAGAATAATATAAATGTAATACATAGACTATAATTAATCTAAATTAATACATAAAGTTCACAATTCATTAAATTAATAAAGCTAAAACTCCATTGTATTGCGATAAATATTGTATGCGCGCTCGATAGATGGCATTGTACCTGTCTGAATCGCGCTATGGTTTCGTTACAGAGCGCAGTCTAAGTAGTACTTTAAAATACTTCAATAATTTTCATTTGATAGCGCCATCTATCTATGAACAACCATTTCGAAACTAAAAAAATATTGTAGCGATATTTAGAGAACTTAAGTTAGCCGGATTAGATAGTAGATTTATTATTGTTACTGAAACAGTTATTTAGGAAAATAGTTTATTAATATAACATGGACATAGAACGTTACATAAATCTAGTTGTTTACGTGTTATTTAGTTTAGTTATATTTAGTTTGTAAGTTAGTAGATATATATTTATTTAGTTATTTGTTAGTTAGTTTAGTTCTATTTAGTTTGTTAGATAGAGAATGGGTCCTAAGCAAAAAAGTAGCTGAAGTCCAAGAAATTATGAGGACAGCTAAAAAAAAGAAAGAAATACACTTACAAAAAATAAATGAGATCCCACCAAAAACATTAAATGTAAAAAATGCCAAGTCTCTCGTTGCAGTCTTTCCATCGTAAAAAGTTTTGAGATCTCACAGAAGCCAAGTCCTATTCAAATTATTTTGTAGTTATAAATCAACATTTAGTAATTATATCAATAGTTTTCTTTATATTATAACTATAGTGACTTGGCAATGAGCACAAATTAAAAGCTGCTTGCTGCCTGGAATTATGTGCAAATGTTACTGACGAGACCTGTGATCAGATTATTTGTTATGTGTGAATCATGATGGTCACTACCGACTACATGTTCCAATACAATAATTAAGAATACCTTACGGGCCATCGCTTTATGAAAGTAAATGATGAATGTTAAGAGAATAAATAAAGTAAATAAAAGAGAATGTTTATGCATGCGGTGTGTGTAACTTTCAACTCCTCCAAATATGCCGTTTTATTTGTTTTTACTTGTGCTCATTGCCAAGTCACTATAGTTATAATATAAAGAAAACTATTGATATAATTACTAAATGTTGATTTATAACTACAAAATAATTTGAATAGGACTTGGCTTCTGTGAGATCTCAAAACTTTTTACGATGGAAAGACTGCAACGAGAGACTTGGCATTTTTTACATTTAATGTTTTTGGTGGGATAGAATTATCAAAAAGCCTCTTAACACTTATTTAATCGTTTTTTTTTTTTTATTTATTTATTTTAGGTCGCTTTTTAACATCAAGGGTCATTAACGACCACATTTAACGATAGGTATTATAATATACATACATCAGTATACAATTAGTATAAGGAAACAATAAAAATTTCTTAACCAAACAGGGACAAAATCAAACGCCAATGCCCCCGAAAACCAACACGTACAGTCGGCCAAGAAAGTGGTGTACCACCCTAAGGTTGAATATCGCTTGCAGATTCATAGGTGATAAAGATTAGTTTCGCTTGCAGATCGATCTGACAACTTCTATTGCTGTCTTTATCTGATTATTGATAACGACTATTACTGTTTGTAACGTGACAGCTGTTCTTAGTTTGAACTTGATGGAACCAATGACGTCGTAAAATCAACGGCGGGGGGCTGTAGATTTTGATGACAAAATTGTATCTACAAATTCAGAATTGTAATCAACAAGTTACATAAAATTGTAAAGGCACACAGGGCCGGATTAACCATCTCGGGGCCCCTAGGCACAGCTCGTTTCGGGCCCTCCCTTTTTCATACCACAACAACGCAATTTTTTTTTAGCGTGGTAAAATCATCAAATGAGTCCTCCCACCTAGGGCAGGGCGGGAGGGACTGTCTGACTTATACTGACTAAAATCCACGGTGTCCTTCATTAGCCCTTTACGTTCCAGGGTCACGGTAATGATATAAGTACCGCGACCCCGGCAGGCTTTGGCCCTCTAAAGGGGCCCCCCTTTAGCCCCGTAATCTTGCTGACACTCTTTTAGGCGCGCGTGGAACACAACGCGCCGTCGACCCGGGCATTATCCATGGTAAGGCGGCGAGTTGCCCATTACTCGCCGCCCGCATGCCCGCGCCTACGGTGGCCGGAGATCGTCTTGCGACGTCCGTCGCCGTGGGCGTCTACCACTGCGGCTGGGGCGGAGGGAGGACACTGTCCTCTGCCTCACGCAGCTCGGCTCCTCCTTTGAGGCGACCTCTTCCCACTCCGTCTCGGCCCGCAGCATGGCCTCGACCAAAACCGGGCGCGAGAGGTCTCCGCCTATCGCTGCCGTGAGGACACGGCGGTGCCTTGCCCAAGCGGGGCAGTCCTGCACCGTATGCTCCACTGTGTCCTCCGGGCGATCTTCGCAGTGGTGACACCTAGGCGTTTCTTCCCTCCCTATCCGACACAGGTACCTACCGAAACTTCCGTGTCCTGTGACGTAATGCGGTAAGTAAGGACGCCGTGACGCCTATCCAGCCACTCCTCAAATAGGGGTCTTACCGCCGCGATTGCGGCGTGCCCGAACCTCGGTTGCGGCAGTCGTTCCCTCCATACTGCCCTGAGATCGCGCCGGACATCTTCCCGCCGCGCCTAGACTTGTCTAGGCAGCGAGGATTCTCCCCGGCGCTGCGCCTCCACGCGCCAATCATAGACGCGCTAGAGGGCAGTCGCCTCCAGATCCCAGGGCAGTAATCCGGCAAGGATGTTGGCCGATTCACCGGCGATCGTGCGGTATCCTCGGATCATCCGGATAGCCATGACCCTCTGGCATGCGACCAGCTTTGCTGGTCTGCACGTCCGAATGCTCAGGGCGCACACTGGGGCCCCGTAGAGGGCCATGGACCGCACGACACCGGCGTACAGCCTCCGGCAGGAGGCGTTTGGGCAGGAGTCGCCTGAGGGTGGCTGCTGCCCGGTTCAGCTTTGGGGCCAAACGCAGGAAGTGCTCCTTGAAGTTCCACCGACTGTCGAGGACGAGTCCCAGGTACTTCATCATCCCCCTGACGCCGATGCGAACCCCTCCCACCGTTATGTGGGACTCCGATCGTGACGCGTTCAGACGGCCATGAAAATACATGGCCTCTGTTTTGTGAAGCGCCACGGCTTGACATAAAAATGTAGAAAACCGGAAGTCGCCACTGTCTTCGCGCTACCAGCACTTTGAATGATTTTTTTTTTCACTTATTACGTTAGTTTTATGGCACAATAATAAATCTAACAAACCTGCGGTCTTTGTTTACATCAAATATCAAAGATTTTAAAACGCTGTCAGAAATTAAAATTTTTGTTCCGTTTCAATCCGTTCTAGCCAAACTGTCAAGTCCCAACTGCCGAATCCTCGGACTCTCTCTCCGCATATTACGCCGACGCCGTCAGGGAAGTCGCCATGCACAACAACGCAATTTGGAAATTTTTACTGTCTGTGAGTTGCTGATTTCAAATTATTAAATTATATTTGTCATTTAATAAGCGATATTACTTAAGTAATAAATTAAATTATAGAAGTTAATATAAAAAAGAGACCAATACAAAAAAAAATGTTAGATCAATTTCAATGGGGTGCTAAGACAGAAAACCTCCACGTGCGCCCGTGGACTGGAGTTCCCTCTCGGATACGTCCGGGGGAAGACCAGTTTTTCGGGCCGGTGCACCCTGGGATGCGGTCAAAAACTCTTCCTTAGGCACTGTGTGCCTAAGGGGTCTCTTTGCCCGTATGCGAATAGCCTGTCGTGTAGACGCTGCAACGCGTGTCCCTCTGATCAGCAGAGGGCACAGCGGCGGAGCGGGCTTGCGGACGGTGAGTGATGGGTAGCTCGCCGTCCGACCAGGGACCAAGCCCGGGTCGGTGGCGCGTCGTGTTTCGCGCCAAATGCCTGCTGGGGTCACAGGTTTTTTCTTAACCCAGGATACCGTGGCCTCGGAACGTAAAGGGCATCCGAAGGAACACGGGTGGATTTTAGTCAGTAAGAGTCTGACAGTCCCTTCCGCCCCACCCAGGGCGGGAGGACTCATTTGATGATTTTACAACCTTAAAAAAAAAAGATCAATTTCAATACAATTAAAAAATTCAGACATTCACCCTCACTCTTATAGTGTCAATAATGGGGGCTTTTACCTTATAATGTGCAGGAAAAAGTTTCACTTTTACCGTGGTTTCATTTATATGAAACCACGGTAAAAGTGAAACTTTCACACAATCCCCTTTTTTTCATTTTTTAATCGGGAGTGCTGGGCCCCTGGTCATAGTGGGCCCCTAGGCACTGGCCTAAAGTGCCTTATGGATAATACGGCACTAAAGGCACAAGGCGAATCCACAAACCTACAATTTCTGTAAACTTGTAATTACAATATCAATAAAAAACAAGCTAAAAATAGATTTATCCTTTTATTAAATTTCTACAATCAATTTTAAAATACTTATAACAAACAAAAACATAGCATATATAGTAATATTTAGAAGATATTGAAAATTTTTTAAAATTAGAAACGGGTGTAACCGCCGTTGGCCTCTATAACCTCTAAAAGACGAGACCTCATTGAACCAACAAGCCGTGAGCAAATATCGGTTCCCCGCATTTCCTCCCAAATATAATTACAGTGACTAATAAGAGCTTGTTTGGTTCTTTCATTTTGATGCGACCATCGTTGGACCATAAGGCCCCAAAGATTTTCTATCGGGTTGAGGTCCGGCGATCTTGAGGGCCACTGAATTACCCTTACGTCAGTGTGTGAACGAAACCAGGCTCTTACGATCCTCGCATTATGAATTGAACAATTATCTTGAACAAAATCAAATTGTGGCACTTCGTTCTCCGGGTAAACATTACGGACTGTCGGTAGCATTGCATTCTGAAGCACGTCGATATAATTTACAGCCGTCGCTCGAGGAGGTAAAGAACACAATTCTCCTACACCATCCGCACTCATCCAGCCCCAAATATTTACGGAAATTCGACCTGATTCTCTATTTGGAATTACATGATCATCTTTATACCGTGTTGAATTATATCGCCAAAGGTGAAGACGTCCATGCTGACTGGATTTAAACGTTTTTTCATAACAAAACACTGTATTAGACCAATCAAACTCTAAGTGCTCTCTGGCGAAGTTCAGACGAGCAAGTCTGTGAGCATCCGTCAAATATATTTTCTTGGCGTAATGCCTGTGGTGCAACCCCATGTAATGTAGATGATTCCTTATTGTTTGGGCACTCACATCGAACATCTCCGCAAAATGTTTTGTGGGCTTAAAACCATTGATTTCATATTCCCGTCTCATGAATTCTCTATCGTTATTGGAGAGTGCAGGCCGGCGACCACTTCTTCTGTGATCCAACAAACTTCCCTCCTCTCCTTCACGACGAATCCAAAAGCGGACAGAACGCCTCGATATATTCAAATTCCGGGATATCGCACTGATACTGCTTCCCTCATTAAATTGGGCAATTATTTGTGCTCTTTCGGCAATGGTCAAGTTGGCAGGCATTGAGATGATTTTATATGCAGTTGATTGAAAAATAACACGGAAAATATATCGATTTTTTGCATATATTTGACAAAATGTCAATTGTCAGTTTTCTTTTTCAAATGGAATTCGGTTGTCTATTTAAATAGTTTTTATTACTTTTGTTTGGAAACATTTCAATTGCTTTGTAGAAACTAATGTCCTTTTCATTTATACTAAAGGTTAAAATGTCATGTACTTATATGTGACATATGACGTATGAATACTAAATACATAGGTTTACGTCATGATAATGTTGTCTCTTTCAGTAATATCTTTTTATAACGAACCTTGTTGTAATTTTCGATGACCGGGAAACTAAATCAAAACTGGTACACCACTTTCTTGGCTGACCGTACAGTCCAGCACAACTCAGAGAATGCAACCCAACATTATGTAGCTCAATATCATTAAGCCACACATTTAAGGCTACACCCCCGAAGCTAAACCAAACTATACATATTAATCGATTTTGTTGATAATTGGGCATTGGAAAATCGAGTAAGATTAAATTATTTTCATACAAACTTCAATCCTATTTTTAAACCTTTTAGGGGATGAATTTTCAAAAATCCGCCCTAGGGGAATGCTGGTGCAAAATTTCATGCTTCTACACCTAGCGGTTTCGGCTGGGCGTTAATACATCAGTCAGTCAGCCAGATAGTTTTTTTGTTTTATACAGGGATTTTTTTATGTATTGCGGATATTTGTTTTCTGTGGTCCTAATGAATAAAATACATTTTCATATTTAACATTTTCTTTTTCTTCATTTAGGGGGACAAATAATTGACAATTGCACTGAATTGAGTGGTAAGAACTTGATTTAATCAAAAAACAACTTATTTTATCAGTTGTCCTTTACTTCAGACATCTTAACGTCTAATACGCATTCGGTTAAACAAGTTTCACGAGTCTAAACGAAATAATACGTAACGTATAAATACTATTTGTTGTGGAATTTTATTGTCTTTAAACTTCTCTAGACATTTTCGTCATAATGTTGAACTGTTAACTGTTGAAGCATTATGTGAAAAAGAACGAATGTGGACCCTTTCAATCTAAGATGGTGGCTCCTCGAGATCGAAAACTTAAACTTTTCATGAGTATCATATACTTAAGCAATACAAATAAAAAAATACACCACATTTCCTACCTAAAACATACTCGTAAGTTGGCGGACACTGTTATATACTATATACTGCATGTGCAATTTGTTCAAGATACAAATTAAAATGCAGTAAAAATAAGTCTTATGCTGCAAATTAGTCTGCAAAGTAGCAAAAAAATCTAAAATTTTGTGGTATCGAGTATTTTTACCGCATTTTAATCTGCATATGAGTAACTTTTTGCATGCAGTAACTGCCATGATTTTAAAAAATCTGATTTTAATTAAAATCTAATAAAATTAATTCACATTTGTTTTCGTAAATACCATCTTTGTTGTCACTTAGTCCTCGTAGCAATAAAAATATGCACCATACACATTAATAACATTATAAAAAACAGTGTTAAAAAGTTTTTTGCGATTTTCTCGAAACCGCTTTTTTCGTCATACTGCACTTTAGGGCCTGCACGGCAGAATACCAAGAAAATAATATTTATTTCTCACTCCAATACCACATAAAACGGAGGTCATCAGCAACGCACTAAAATAAACCACTAAAAACAAATTACAGAAAATATTTTCTCACATTAAACCATAGTCTTAACTGTGAAGTTATAAAACTCCTTTTAACGTCTGAAAGCCTAACTCTAAAGTCTCAACAGTTAAAATTTAACTGTCCAAGTTATCCAACGCTCAGTATATCAAGAGTATGCTAACTGGAACCGTAAACCGTATCACAGTTTAACTTGAAACTGAAAACGTTTTAGTTAAGTTTATGGGTCCACGGTATATTATTAAAGGTATAGAAGTAACTGGAATTCGGTCGGTTCATGGCTTGAGATAAAGTTGTTGGTAGCGGCTATCAATAGAAAAAGTTCGATTGTAGTTGCTTTAGTCATGTTACGGGAGTCTTCGGGCACGCCGCAATTGCGGCGGCAAGACCCGTGTGGCTGGAGAGACGTCATGGCGTCCTTACTTTCCGCCTGACGCAGGTCCTCACCGGGCACGGATGCTTCGGGAGGTACCTGTGTCTAATGCGGAAGGAGGAAACGCCTGGGTGTCACCACTGCGAAGATCGCCCGGAGGACACGGTGGAGCATACGGTGCAAGACTGCCCCGCTTGGGTAGAGCACCGACGTGTCCTCACGGCTGCGATAGGCGGAGACCTCTGACGCCCGGCATTGGTCTCGGCCATACTGCGGGGCGAGACGGAGTGGGAAGCGGTCGCCTCCTTCTGCGAAGCAGTAATGCTCGCGAAGGAGGAGGCGCGCCGCGTGCGAGAGAGGACAGAGTCCTCCCTCCGCCCCAACCGCAGTGGTAGGCGCCCGCGGCGTCGGACGTCAGCAGAAGATCTCCGGCCACCGTAGGCGCGGGCATGTTCCATGGTCGGGCAGCGAGTTGCCCTTTACTCGCTGCCCGACCATGGACCATGCCCGGGTCGACGGCGCGTTGTGTCCCACGCGCGCCTCAAAGAGCGTCAGCATACTGACGGGGCCCCCTCTCAGAGGGCCAAAGCCTGCCGGGGTCGCAGGATTATTTCCTTACCGTGACACCGGAACATAAAGGGCTACTGAAGGACACCGTGGATTTTAGTCAGTAAAAGTCTGACAGTCCCTCCCGCCCTGCCCGGGGTGGGAGGACTCATTTGATGATTTTACCAAGCTAAACAAAAAAAGGTATAGAAGTAACTGGAATATTCGGGCGGCTCGTGGCTTAAGATAAATGTGTTGGTAGCGGATATCAATAGAAAAAGTTCGATTGTCGTTACTTTAGTCATGTTACGGGAGTCTTCTGACTTCTGAAAGCCAGATAGCCATCCTAACAGGTTTCGTCTGTATTACCCAGTAACTAGGCTATTAGGAATCGTATACACAATGCCGCTGCCGCACCGACACCGCTCCGCAGCCGCGCTTCTATGTGGTCCTTGGTGACCGCGCCGCCACCGCCGCAACGCAAGACTATCGAATGGCAGCGGCGGCATCCTGCACAGGAGCCCTTAGCGGTGGTCAGTAAGCAATTAGATTGATATAGGTATTAATGTCAAAAAAGTCCGGTACTCCACAGCGTTCTCTCTGTCACTGTGACCGTGTGACAGTCCTTTTTTAGCTCGACCTGTCGGTGAGAAATGGTGGGTCATCATCAGCCTAAAATGTTCCCACTGCTGGGACACAGGCCTCCTCTATGTGAGAGGGAGTGGGCCATAATCCACCACGTGGGCCCAGTGCGGGTTAGTCAAAGAGAATTATTGTCATTGGGCTTTATTGTCATTGGGGTTAGTAGATGTCACATGTCATGTCTTCGAATTTTTGGTTCTAGGACAGGCCGGTTTCCTCACGATGTTTTTCCTTCACCGTTTTGAGAAAAGTGGTGATGAAATAAATTGCACAAAGTAATGCGCCTGGCAGGGTTCGAACCCACGACCTACAACTCGTAGCTCGGGACCGATACCACTGGGCCAGCACTGCACTCAATGGTGGGTAATCCTCCGGAAAGCACAACGAGTGCGTACTCTGCTTACCTCAAAAAGTAAAAGCGACAAGATACAGGTTTGGCGAGTGCCGTGACCTTTCGCAACGGCGGCTGACTCATGCTTATCAATTTCGCGTCCACTTTCACTGCCAGCGAACGAGTATGATCTTGGTTAGATGGTAAACTGAAAGAAGTAACATATTCTATATTTTTAGGGTTCCAAAGCCAAATGGCAAAAAGCGGAAGCTTTTATGTAATTGTCAAGTCTCTCTCTCTGTCACCTTCCTCTGATATCAGAGCTAGTTAAGCCGCCTCTGGGAACGCTACGGACCTCTAATACGGCGTTAGACATAAGATTACACTAAAACTCATTTGATGATGTTACCATCCAAAAGAGACCGATTTATCATCAGACAGAACCTACATGGCCCCCGTATGAATACCAATTTAATGTCTGGACTTTAAAAGAGACAATTACCTCTGAGTTTGTTTCGGCTGTTTCTTCTCAGAGTAGTCAGGTACGAAACACCGGCTTCATCTAGTTTGTAAAAGATGACGTGTAAAAGTGTTGATTTAAGCTACTTGCAAAAATAAATATCATTAGATTTCATTTCATCATTTCATTTCAGAAAAACGGCATTTTCACGTATGGTAAGCTTCAGAGAAAACTCATCCCTTTTGGTAGTGACATCAGTCCAAAGGGGGTGAGATTTCTCTGAAGCTGACTGTACACTGTTAGTGGTAGTAGAGGTACCGGTTTTGCACATCACACTTCATTCCATTTCGTTCTGACAATCAAGCTCTAAGGCAGTTCGGAGCATTTCGCCAAACTCCCGCCCCCCATCAACTAATACATATTATGGTGCAAGTTATAAGCGACCAGCGGCCATTACATCAGCTAATGAACACCTCAGAGGCCTTATCATGAGTTTTCAGTTATTCTGACGTAAAATAAACTGGAACTTTGACATTTACAAATTGAAAAATTTCAAGGAAAAAATTAGTTCTTTCTTTGCACACCAGAGGCGCTGTTCCATTTTTTCATAGAAGAAACGCTGTAAATACTGAAAAGACGCTGTAAAGTAAAATAGTGAAAATTCGTGATGAGGGTACAGCACCCTTGGCACGAATTTTCAGTATTTGAGACGTAAAGTAAACTGGAACTTTGACAATTTCAAATTGACAATTTTCAAGGAAAAAATTAGTTCCTTCTTCGCACACCAGAGGCGCTGTTCCATTTTTTCATACAAGAAACGCTGTAAATACTGGAAAGACGAAAGGTCGCGGACGAGATTAATTTTAACCGTATTTATTTCACTAAAAATCTGTCCTGCCATGAGGTATTGTATTACCCGGTTCTAATTGTCTCTCAGAGGTCAGTAGCCTTATCACGAATCTTCACGTTTGTATAGCGTTAAGTAAACGGGTCTTTTATGTCAATTTGATGGATAATATTGGTTCCCCACTCGTACAAAAAAGGAGCTTTTTCATTTTCCCTACTAATACTTCAAGTACACTGTACGGCCAAATACACAGAATTCACGATAGGGCCTCAGATAGACAGTTCGTCCATTTAAATACTGCTAATCAGTTGCATACAATTAGAAGCTGACTGCAAGTTGATTTCAATATACTTGAGAAATAGCTATACGATATTAAAGTGATCAGTTTTTGTTACCTTTTGGAAAACGGCCTAGACAAACGTCTGATTTTTATATTATTTTTCTCGCCAGCAGAATTTGTGGAACAAAATAGTAGCAGTTAGTGCAGCAAACTAAAAAAAATCCATTGGTACACCAGGAACAAGATTTGTATTCAATTCCACAAAAAAGGATTATTTAAATTGGCTAGAAATCTTTTTTAAAAGTTCCATGTATGTTATTTAAGAATGTCATATCTCTAGTTTTTCCTAAACATCACAAGCGGCAGCGATTCACTACCACTTGTAACTTGTACCAGCAGGCCAGGGAATCCCTCTCACTAATGGTGCTCGGTCGGAAGCGCCCAGTGTTTACTTTTATTGTGGAGATAAATCTGTCTTAACTGTCCCGATAATCGTCGCTAACTGTGGCCCACGTAAATATTGCTAGTATTATTGCTTCGCCTAGAATTTATGCTGTTTATGTAAAGGTGGAGTGAATGAGTGGTCTGTGCTAGACGATTCTAAAGTCTATGACCTTGGGGATAGGGCGATACGTCTCAAGTGGAGTTGGGCAGGACATGGCTAGACTTGGAGATGATGATGTTTCTGGAATTATGTTTCAGTACACAATTATATAATAACTAGTGTTTGCCCGCGGCTTCGCTTGCGTTAATTTAGAATTTGAGAAACAATACCGATCGCGTAAGTGGCGCCATCTGGAATATGAACGTAATTGTTTTTTTTTCTCGGCAACAGCCGTAGATAGGCAACAGCTCTCTTCTATTTTTCTGGATAAAAGATACCCTTTACTGCATTTATAATATTATTTTAGATCAATAATGTTATACGTAGGTACCTACATAGTTTGCATAGGAAACGTCCTTGTTTGAGCGACATTAATTTCAAAGATCTATCATTTTTGACTGGCCTGTTGGTCTAGTGGTTAGTGACCCTGACTGCTATGCCGGAGGTCGTGGGTTCGATTCCCACCCAGGACAAATGTTTGTGTGATGAGCACGATCATTTGTTCTGTGTCTGGGTGTAATTTATCTATAATATGTATGTATTTAGAAATATATAAGTATGTTTATCAGTTGTCTAGTACCCATAACACAAGCTCTGCTTAGCTTGGGACTAGATGGCGTTGTGTGATAGTTGTGGAATATTATTATTATTATTGTGGAATATTATATTATTTTTTGGTCGATTTACAGTATCGCTGCAATTCGATAACGATATTGAACGTACGAAAGCATTGCTCTTCCCCCTTCAGCATACCGCGTGATACATAAAAAATAGCTTAAGTATTATTTAACTCGATGAGTAAAACTTGTTGTCGTTTAAAACAGAATCTATGTACTGGTTTGAGCACTTATTCAAAACATAAATAAACACAAAATAATAGAAAGATTTGTTTGTTTTCGAATCTTTAAAATTCCAACACCTCGAATCAATATAAATTACGGTTTAAAATAATAATAACCAACTTATCTACTATCAATTTAAATCAGCGAAGATTTATCCTAGAGAACTACTGAAAAATATGAGAAAAAAATCGAATTAAATAATATTTAAATAAAAGTATAAAATATGCCCACTCCCTCTCACAGAGAGGAGGCCTGTGTCCCAGCAGTGGGAACATTATAGGCTGATGATGATGATAAAATATGCATAAAATTATTTTTAATTATTTGATACTCTCACAGAATAAATAAAATAAAAAAAAAGAACCACAAAAAGTGAAAAAGAAATAACCAAGATTTGATCCTGAGACCCATTGCACGAAAGGCAAGTGGGATGCTAACCAGACTGGCTGGTTCACTGACAGTAGTTTTCAAATAGCGGTTCATACAAATGTCAACAATGACTGAAAACCAACATATTATAGTTTTGCTAATCCCCCAAGGGGAATAGCGTAATGATACATACCCTATTAATTGAAGCGCAGTTTAAGGAATATTTGAGGAAAAATCAAAAAAATAATATCCAGTGGTTTAGCTTCCAACTAAAAACAAACATTTAAAAACAACAAAATTCAAAATTGCTTATCTCCCAGGGAAAATAGCGTAATAATACATAAGCTATTAACAGACGCATATTATTAGGAATATTAGAGGAAAATTTGATCGACAACTTTACCGTAGTTTCGGAGATAGATCAAATCAAAAAAACATAAAAAATTTCGAAAAAAAATAAAGTTGATCTGGCATCAGAATCGATCCCTTATCTCGAAAAAAATACAAAAAGAAAAAAATATTCAATGTACAAGAATGACAGCTCTACGATTTTATTATATGTAAAGATAAGATCCATTAATTTCTCAGCACGGCAGATGATTATGAAATAAATCCCGTACTTTTATTTATTTTTACTGAAAATAATTATTATCCTTTTAATTTTAATTAAAAGCTTTATCCCTGTTACAAGATAGCTAGCTTTCTTATTGTCTTAATTCTAATACAACTTTTGAATGTTAAATGTTTTCTTTTACTCACAATTTATCTAAAAAAACTTTATTTATATATTCACTCAATAACTTCATAAAAAACGCATTTAAAAACAATCCCACAAAACAATAGCCCCGTAATTATCTTGTGTGAACTCGTAAAAACTTTAACATGTCGCTATCAAATATTTTGCACCTAACTTAACGAGCGGATACTGGTCATAAAAGCTTGTATATCTTTCATAGTTCGGTGTACATTGACTGTTTGCCTTAGGCATTTGTAACCCGTCTTCGTATATAAGGTTCAATGTACGTTGTAAATCATTAGTGATGTATGGATGCGTGGAAAGGGACTAGTTTTATTACGGCTTCGTTTTATAGTTCGGCCAATAGACGCTACAGGCTCTGCTTGCAAGTTTAGGGAGTTAGGTAGAGGGTACGAAGTGAGCGGAGTTTGACGAGCGGGCAACGAGTAGCAGGCCAGGAAAGAAAGAACAAAAAAAAATTTTTTTTTTTTAATGAAAGAACGCGAGGCATTGTTCGCTCAGTGCTAATGATTTCAATTTACCAGTTGTAGCTCATAGGTTTGTACCCTGTCAGGTGCATTACTTCGTGTTATTTATTTTTTCATCACTGTTCTCAAAACGGTGAAGAAAACCCGGAAAGTCCTAGTTCTATTATTTGAAGACATTGTGACATCTACCAATGCACATGGTGGATTACACAGCGTACTCTCTCTCATAGAGAGACAGCCTGCAACCCAGTAGTGGGCATATTAAAGGCTGATTACGATGTATGAAAAACTAACTTGAATGACGCAAATAGTTGCTACTTACTGATCAGACACGTGAGTCACCTATTTGAGAAAAACGAAACACACCCTATTAATTTAATTTCATGTTCGTTATAAGCGAAAGGGCGATTTTAAAATCTTATAAAATCGCGTGCATCGCCTATGTCTATTTTTTTCTGCAATATTCGTTTTCTCAGTAGCCACTTACTTAATGGCCCAGTGGCTCTCTGTCCACCCCTAATCCAGTTGTTTTACGACTCGCCTTTTGTAGCCGCCGGCACTGAACTCCCGACCATTTTCATTTATCGTGCGTATTGCATCCGATTCCGTGCGTTTATACTTGACGATTTAGTTTAGTGTGTCACGGACGCTTGCGATTTTTTTTATTGAGGATATTATTCATTGTGCTTGTGTGTGTATATACCTAAATGTTTTGTTCAATGATTTATCTTATTATCAGTGATTCATTTATCTACGATTTGCGAAGTTGGTCTGTGGATGGGTGAGTATCTAGGTTTCATAGCATATTTCCACCGTGTCTCGGAAAGCGCGTATAATACCCGTTGGTCCCGGCTGTCATTTGTAGATCTTTTTTCAATTCAAAATGGGTTTTCTTTTGGCCTCAATGTAGCCCGGAGACACAGATGAGGCCTAAGATGCTTGTGTACTTTCTGGTTGACCAAAAAGAACACAAATTTTCTCACAAATTATGGGCCTCAGATTCACAGTCCTATGTATACAGGTACTTATGTTTACGAATTAATTAATTCGTCTATCTATTAGTATGTCGTATCAACAGTAATTAAATACATGCTTACGTAGCGTGTTGTACCAGACGGTAGGTATTGATCGGGTCGGTAATTGAGAGATGTTAGCCCTCATGGAAACTGACTTACAATTAATTGATTGCTTACATTGGCTACGGGATTATATCGTGTCACTTTCTAACTTTTTTCTGTTTTCTCACAGAAACTAAAAATCTTCATCAGCTAAGGCCAATCCAGGGTTGGTCTCTGCGAGGGCATCGACCTTCTTTAGTATTTATGATCTGCTAGTAGTTGTACCGGGTCTGGTTGTTTGCATAAGTAAATTCATAGTATTATGCTTTTAAACGCATCCACGACGCAGAATAAAGAAGACTGTGGTCATTATATGTTTTTCATTGAAGAAAAAATTAAGAAATTAATACGTATCAGTTGTTATAGTAAAAGTTTTCACAGTTGCCAAATATCTATAACTGGAATACTTAAAATTCAAATAAGATTCGAATGTGGAACCACATGAACCTCATAACCACTAAACCAAAATCCAACCAATAATTAATACAAAACCAAATTCAACCAATAGTGATGAGCCATAACATCGATAATAGTGATGCGCTGTTATATCGAAACGTTCGATACATTATAATTTTCGCGAGTAATTAAATTCGATATCGCCGTAATTTCGGCGGCCATTATCCAAAGTTGCTATTAATTTTACTCCGTAATGACGACATTTTCAGCTACAAATGAGTTTTGTTTTTGGTACTTATCAATCATCATCATTATCATCATCTCAGCCATAGGACGTCCACTGCTGAACATAGGCCTCCCCTTTTGATCTCCACAGATACCGGTTGGAAGCGACCTGCATCCAGCGTCTTCCGGCGACCTTTATAAGGTCGTCTGTCCACCTTGCTGGTGGACGTCCTACGCTGCGCTTGCTAGTCCGTGGTCTCCACTCTAGTACTTTTCGACCCCATCGGCCGTCTGCTCTGCGAGCAATATGGCCTGCCCATTGCCACTTCAGCTTGCTAATCCGGTGGGCTATATCGGTGACTTTAGTTCGTCTACGGATCTCCTCATTTCGGATTCGATCACGTAGAGAAACACCTAGCATAGCCCTCTCCATAGCTCGTTGAGCGACTTTGAGCTTTGAGATGAGGCCGATAGTGAAAGACCACGTTTCGGTGCCGTAACTCATCACTGGTAACACACATTGGTTGAAGACTTTCGTCTTGAGGCACTGAGGTATGTCGGACGAAAAGACATTGCGTAGTTTCCCGAACGCTGCCCAACCGAGTTGGATTCGGCGGTTGACCTCTTTCTCGAAGTTGGACCTACCTAACTGGACTACTTGTCCTAAGTAGATATATGAGTCAACAACTTCGAGTACCGAGTTTCCAACAGAGACTGGGGTGGGCACAACATTGGCATTTGACATAATTTTCGTCTTGTCCATGTTCATTTTCAAGCCCACCCGTTGTGAAACTCGGTCGAGGCCATCGAGCATCATGCTGAGTTCCTCCATCGACTTTGCCATGACTACGATGTCGTCGGCAAACCGAAGGTGAGTGATGTATTCGCCGTTGATGTTGATGCCAAGTCCTTGCCATTCCAGGAGCTTGAAGGCGTTTTCCATTGCGGCAGTAAACAGTTTCGGGGAGATAACGTCCCCCTGTCTTACGCCTCTTCTCAATGGAATCGCCTTCGTGCTCTGCTCCTGTACTCGGACCGACATGGTGGCGTTATTATACAAGCACTTCAACACCTCGATGTACCGATAGTCAATATGGCATCGCTGGAGTGACTCAAGTACCGCCCATGTTTCCACCGAATCGAAGGCTTTCTCATAGTCCACAAACGCTAAGCATAATGGCAAGTTATACTCTTCGGTCTTCTGTATAACTTGCCGCAGCGTATGGATGTGGTCTATGGTACTATAGCCTCTTCGGAAACCGGCTTGTTCGGGAGGCTGGAAGTCATCAAGTCTGTGTTCGAGGCGGTTCGTGATAACCCTTGAAAACAGCTTGTAAACATGACTTAGAAGCGTGATGGGTCTGTAGTTCTTCAATAGGCTGTTATCACCTTTTTTGAAGAACAGCACCACATCACCTCTACTCCATGTTTCAGGCGTTTTGCCCTCGGAGAGGACGGAATTAAAGAGTTTCTGGAGGACTTTAAGTACCGGTGTTCCACCCGCTCTCAGAAGCTCTGAAGTGATTCCGTCCTCGCCCGGCGCCTTGTTGTTCTTAAGCTGCTTCAGGGCCATCCTAATCTCGTACAGACTGATGTCCGGGATATCTTCGGTATAATGTCGGGACAGCTTGGCTCTTGGATCTCCTACCAAGCTGTCAACGGGCTTTGCGACCGAAGTGTATAACTGTCCATAGAACCTCTCGATCTCGCCTAAAACCTCTGCTTTGGTCGACGCTATGCTGCCATCCTCCCGTTTCAGCTTTGTCATCAGGCTTTGCCCAATAGACTTGTCCTTTGCGAACACTTTAGAGCCTTGGTTTCGCTGTATGGTCTCTTTAACACGATTCGTATTAAAGAGACGCAGATCGTGTCGCAAGGACTTAGATATACGTCTATTGAGCTGCCTATATGACTTCGCGTCATCGGAAGACTGCAACTGTAGCAAACGTCGTTCAGCCATGAGGTTTAAGGTTTGCTCGGTTAATTTCTGAGGTCTACCTTTACGGCAGGGTCTAAAAAACTTAGACCCTACCGTGCGTACCGTGCGTACCGTGCGTACGTACTTAACAATACCTACGTGTTATTGAATGTTTAATGGTGTGAAATTTGTTCGTGCTATTTATTTTACGTGAATTATTTGTTACATTTTATGATGAATTACATAAGCAATAGCTGAAGCTAGAATAGAGATAGATAGATAGCTTTTGGCTAAATGATAACAGCCGCAAAGGTCGATTTCAAGGCTAAGCCGCGCTTGTCGGGTTTGGTCTATGGATGGGTGAAAATCTATCATAACAAGTTTCCTCCGTGCATCGCAAAGCACTTAAAGCCGTTGGTCCCGGCAGTCATCTTATGGATTATAAATCATTCCTTATCTAATCTGTTCTAACTGCCATTCTATTTTTTTTTTTCAATCAGTGCTTTACTGTAATAACCTTACTGCTCTCTTTCCATTGTTCATCCGTATTGTGACTCATACAGTCGTCTACTTCTACTTGAAAGAAAGAAGAAAGAAAGAAAGAAAAGGTTTTTATTAGACTCACACAGGACAGAACAACAACAAAAAACTAAATAGAACGAAATAATATATGAAAAACAATTGGAAAAATAATAAAACTAAATAAGAAAGAAGTTGGGTCCTGCATGAGGCCAAGAGGCCCCTATCTCAGCATGTGCTGTGACATTTTAAGAAAAGTCACAGCGCTGGTTTTCATAGGGTTGTTGTAAGTTGGCCACAAAGTTAATTTGCCACAGTTTTGTAAAGCTCAGGGCCCAGAGTGATGTTACGGTCAGAAACAGCAATGAATTTATTTATGGCAGTTATAATAAATAAATAAATATAATTATGTAAAATATAAAAATAAATAATCTTATCATCATCGTTATATCTTCTTTTCATATCTCTAAAGTCAAGGCTATGACTTCCACAAAGCCAAAACAATTCAAATACTTCGGGCACTTTAATTTAATATCATTTTGATTGGTGCTTAATTAATTGGTAAACGGCATTTTACGACGCAGTCAATGTGTCATAAAATATTATTAGGTTGTTGGTACATAGGTATGAAATGTTCAATTAATTTGCCCTTACCAGTTTCAAAGCCCGATTTTATCAATGTTATATGAAATTATTAACTTTGCAGTGAATTTAAGCATGTTTCAATGATTTCACAGGAAAATGCCTTCATTATAGATTTTCTGCATTTTAATGAAAATGTAGCAAATTCCAAGTTAAGCTAAAACTTAACATTTTTTAAGGAAATACATAATACCTACCTTTTTTTTTAGGTTTTAAAATCATCAAATGAGTCCTCATCCCAGAGCAGTACGGGAGGGACTGTAAGACTTAACTGACTAAAATCCACGGTGTCCTTTAATAGTCCTTTACGTTCCGGAGCTTCGGTTACCCTATAGTCCCGCGACCCTGGAAATACCTAATACCTAAAATACACAAAAAGTACTTTCATCTTGCTTTACGCGGGCAACTTTAAAGGTTTAAAGCTGTATGTAATAATATGTAGATTTAAAAAACACGTAAACCATTTTGCCAAATTGAGAGCTACTCTCAAATTCAATTGCAGTAACGTATTCACATCCTCTTAAAAATCACGTCTCCCATTTGCCATTTCCCGGCGCGGGCGCTTAACAAAATGGCTATAAAAGTTTAAAGTCTCAAAATTTAAATATCGCAAGCCGTCTGGCCGTCCTAGCGCGATTGATGTATATACGTATATACAAAATGCCGAGACACCGTCCTAGATGTGGGTAGGAACCAGATAATTATGGAGGTGGCGAAAATACGAGTATTATTATAGTTTCCGCCAAATAAGTGTGGAATAAAATACGTTGACCCCCTTGTACCAATATATTGCAATATTTCAAAACCATTCGAAAAAATGTAAAGAAAATGTCGTAGAACGACCAAAAGCAACGTATCGTGGTAAGAGGCGATCTTGACCTTATATTTTATTATGAAATTCGAACGATGCATTATTAGGATCAATGACCTTTATTCCAGACTTATTTGGCGGGGACTATAGTTGCCTGAAAGGGTCATTCCCAATGTGCTCCAAAAAATGTTCCCAAAGTAATCCATGACTTTAATAGGTTTATTAATAATATTTTTAAGTTTCATTTTTTTTTTTTAGCGTGTTAAAATCATCAAATGAGTCCTCCTACCCCGGGCAGGGCAGGAGGGACTGTCAGACTTCTACTGACTAAAATCCACGGCGCAAGGCGCGCGTGGGACACAACGCGCCGTCGACCCGGGCATGGTCCTTGGTCGGGCAGCGAGTTGCCCTTTACTCGCTGCCCGCATGCCCGCGCCTACGGTGGCCGGAGATCATCAAGCGACGTCCGTCGCCGTGGGCGACTACCACTGCGGCTGGGGCGGAGGGAGGACGCTGTCCTCTCTCGCTCGCGGCCCGCCTCCTCCTTCACGAGCATTACTGCCTCGCAGAAGGAGCTGACCGCTTCCCACTCCGTCTCGCCCCGCAGCATGGCCGCAACCAATGCCGGGCGCGAGAGGTCTCCGCCTATCGCAGCCGTGAGGACACGTCGGTGCCCCGCCCAAGCTGGGCAGTCTTGCACCGTATGCTCCACCGTGTCCTCCGGGCGATCTTCGCAGTGGTGACACCCAGGCGTCTCCTCCTTTCGCATCAGACACAGGTACCTCCCGAAACTTCCGTGTCCGGTGAGGACCTGCATCAAGCGGTAGGTCAGGACGCCATGACTTCTCTCCAGCCACTCCTCAAAGAGGGGTCTTACCGCCGCAATTGCGGCGTGCCCGGCCTTCGGTCGCGACAGTCGTTCCTTCCATACTGCCCTGAGATCGCGCCGGAGCTCTTCCCGCCGCGCCTCGACTTCTCGAGGCAGCGGGGTCACGCCCCGGCGCTGCGCCTCCACGCGCCACTCATAGACGCGCTGGAGGGCAGTCGCCTCCAGATCCCAGGGCAATTCAGTTTTTAAGCTTATGAACAAGCTTTTATACCTATGGAGCAGAATGGGAACAAAATAATACGTATTATTTAATTATAAAAATTCCGTGGAGCAACTTGGGAATCAATGTACGAGATTCTTAATTATCTTTTAAAATCAATGAAATGGAGCACTTTGGGAATAACCCGCCTGAAAACTATTTGTTTTATTTATTCATTTCAGGCCACAATGGCCTATGGATGAAGGGGAGTTCGTGACTATTATTAACAGCCGCTCTGGTGGCCTACCATGAAATTCTATAACGACTTGCATTGCTCTGTCTATCTGTTTCCCACACTGGAATTACTCACATTTTACTAAGACGTCACAGCCACCAGGGGGGGTATTACAATCGTCTTAAAACCAGGCTTGTTCCAGTGAGTGAACGAGATGGCGCTAGACGACTTGTATAGCTCTGTCACTTTCACTTGCCGGAATACGCCTGATTTTAAGACGTTGTAATACCCCCCCCCAGGTCAATTTTCAAGTTAGGAGACTATAGTCTAAAGAGAAAAAGTTAGTCAGAAAACCGGTAGGTATTACCCAGTTACTGGGTTACCTGCAATCCGTTCGACTGGAAGCCAACCTCAGCATAGTTGAGAAAAGGCTAGGCATTTTAAATAAAGCCTAGATAGTCTTTCTAACCGACTTCAAAGATGAAGGAGGTTTACAAGTCGACTGTACATTTTTTAGTTATATTT
Source organism: Agrotis clavis (assembly GCA_954870645.1). Taxonomy (NCBI): domain Eukaryota; kingdom Metazoa; phylum Arthropoda; class Insecta; order Lepidoptera; family Noctuidae; genus Agrotis; species Agrotis clavis. Next base: position 2,290,024 of record OX940932.1, on the reverse strand, counting down.
TTTACCTCATATCTTACGACTGGGTAAACCGTTTTCGATGATTATTTTTTAGTCGGTGGCAAAAATGAATTAAAAAGCAAGGCCAACTCTCGAAAGATAAATTATTTTACACTTTTTTGTAGTGGTATTTGAATGCGGTTAGCTTTTTTTAAAAACTTTCAAGTTTACACATTTCTGACGTTCTGGTAGATTAGATTTTAAATCGCAAACGTTTTACTTATAGGTTGTTTTACTTCAACATAACTTATCCCACAAGGGCATTTTACTACTTCATCCTTCTGATACGGAGGTATCTATTCTGAGCAAACCTCCCTTCGTAGATCCTAGGTCTCAAACACAGTCTAGGTGAAAGATGCCGAGACGCGGTGACTGACCTGGGACCGTGATGTACAATATACAAGGAATATTAGCCGCGCCACATATCTAGCTACTGTACCCTCCATGTAGACCTTTAGCAATCTCATTAGACCCGGGGTTAGGTCCTGGGACAGATTAGCAGGTACTATCTAGTGTTTTTGGAGAGATTAGAGCCTCGAGATCTCGTAAATTGGGTAATTTATACATTTGTGAGCCAGTGGTATGTTTTTTTGTTATCGTGGCAAAATCTTCAAATTAGTCCTCCCACCCATGGTGGGATGGGAGGGACTGTCAAACTTGTACTGACTAAAATCCACGGTGTTCCTTCAATAGCCCTTTACGTTCCGGAAACATGGTTCCTTGATGGTCAAGCGACCCCGACAGACTTTGGGTCTTTAAGGGTGGCTCCCGCCACATTGCTGGCAGACCCCCTGATCACGCGCCGAAAGATCGCTAAACAGGTGTTGTGCAGAATCCCTACGAAAATGCTGATTATTTCTAGTTTTCTGACACATGTGGCAACAAAAGTGATGTTTTTTTTTTAAAGTCCCGATGTTTGGTAAAATTTATGGGAAAACCGTGCAGTAAGTAAATGTATAGTAACCATGGCTAATGTTTTAGCCCTGCTCAGTTTATTCTAGCATGTCGCCAAATCATCACCGCTTATACCATTTAGCCACATGTCAACCGATCAGCACCGTCCACCTTTGTAGTAATTCTCTCCATTTATGACAAGAGGAGTTATTGGTCTTATATAAACAGGACTGGTCTCCACAGCCACCCTTTGGGAAGCAAAATACTAATTCAGTGTCTCATAAAATTAAATCTGTCAACATAAACTGAACAAATGTCAAGTCTCCAATACAATTTTATATTTTCATCGCTATCATTCTTTAAAGCTCACAAAATAAAGTCCATTTCTGTATGATGGATGGTAAAAGCAATTTCAACGTCAAGGCCAAATGAAACTGAGCCAAAACGTGTCCATTACCACAATTAAACGTATGTACAGTTCTAAAAGTTTTAAATAATCCTTATTTGAGTAAGTTTAAAGTTCATTTTCGTTTAGCTTGTGTGGTTTTGCAGTAATATGAATACTGTATCTTCTTTTTGTAGTATGTACTATGTATGATAAAGCTACCGGGAAAAATGGATTAAGCGACAAAACCGTTAAAATAACGGACAATGTTTCAGACAAATTATTCTAAACACGTGCTCCTCGAAGTGGTGAAGTTAAGCCACTTTAACTAATGGATTCTGTCCGAAGTAAATGTTTGGTAATTAATTGTATCGATCTGAAAGGGTTCACTGATCTCTTCATAACTGTTACCAAACAGTTTTTTCTTTAATCATCACATTTCACAAAGCTTTTTTTAATGTGGTAAAATCATCAAATGAGTCCTCCCGCCCTGTGTGGGACGGTAGGGACTGCGCACTGACTAAAATCTACGGTGTTGCTTCAATTGCCCTTTACGCTCCAGGGCCACGGTTACCTGATGAGACAGTCCCGCGACCCCGGCAGGACATTCACAAAGATCGTAACAGGATTTTTCTTTTCAAATCGTGTTACTTTCTACTGCATCGATAGTTTTGCAAACATTTAACTCACAATTATACAAACACTCATCATATCAAATGTCTCGCTGATGGTGGCGCGTGTGTCGGATCATTTGGCTCCCTTCAAAATGGTTGAGCCGAATGGTGCTGATGCATGTGTCATGTTCGTGAACGGGCGCTGTCAGTTGCGACTGGTCATCTCTTAGCTGCCACGGTTTATTTTAATTTATTGCTTTTTTTTTCTGAATTGTCTTTGTTTTAAATTTTACTATGGACACCTTTAAACTTGCTACATCGTTCTCACATAATGTACCAGCTAAGAATGAATGATGTAACAATGATTCCGTAATAATTTTGGCGATCTGAAAAGAGTGTCCATGGAGTTTCTTGCACGTTTTTCTCCATAGAGATCTACGACTTGGAACGTGCATCTACGGTACTTTCACAGTTTTTATGTCTTGTGACTGGGACTGTAGCACCATAACTTTTTAGTGTTTAATACTTAATATTCCTTTAATTGTCTATGACAATTCAAAAGTGCCTGTAACTGGCCTACTTGAAATAAATGCTTTGATTTTGATTTTTTTGATTTTGATTTTGACTCAGACCCGGAAAAAATACTTGTACAATATAGAAATAATCGTCCCATACGCGAAGCGAGCAGTCGATCGTTCAGCCACTGCTTCCCAAGACTTGGTGGATAGAGTTCATTACGGCTGATGAAGAGTCGTCTATTGCAGAGCAGACAGCGCTCCATCATCCAAACAGGATCATGCTTGAGAGGTCGTGTCCTCGCTGTAGCTGCACTGGTGACACACAGGACACAGGAGTTGCCAAGCCACTTAACTTCATTTTTTTCCTGCTCAGAACTCCACAAGCACCTTGATTTTTTAAATGATCATACACTGTCCCCTGGGCAAAGGCTTCTCCAAAGTTTCTTTAAGAGTTTTTGCCCTACGGCACTTCAAGCCAACCCTCGTGGTACGCGTCCAGGTCATCTCACCACCTCTTTCTGGGTCGGTCTTGGCGAACGCCATGTATCTCCCTCAAAATCACATTGTTTTTTTTTATTAGCCTATGCTGAGTAAAGGCCTCACCTCTCACCTTCCAGCAGCTTTTATGCTGTACATCCTCAAACCAGTCCTCGTGGTACGTATCCAGGGGTCCTACCCTGACGTCTTACAGCGAAAGGAGTGTGTGGGAAAGAGACAGAGCTATACAAGTCGTCTAGTGTTGTCTCGTTCCCACAGTGGCCACCTGATATTTCGGTCTCGGTGGCACCCTCTATCTCCTTCAAAATCAAAATCACCTTGAAATTACCAAAGAAAAAAGTCTCCACAAATCTTTTAGCAGTAAAGAAGTGTCTATGTTAGCGATTTAGATTAAAACAGTATAACTGTCTGTATTAAGACACAATCTCTTGTTTCCAGTCCGCTGGAGTCGTTAGACAAAAGACAAATACGCAACACTTTCTCGTACGGACAGAAAATAAAGAGAGATTAAAAGTAAAGACCGGGAACGAACGCAGGGTTGGCGAAGAAAGGAAGAAAAAAAAAATTGTGAGTTTTTGCGTTTCTGTTGAAATTAGATGAAAAAACTGTTAAGTAAGTTCTTAAGAAGTAAAGTGGTGGTTAAGCCGTTTCTTCGACTAACGCGCAGAAACACACAAAAAGAAAAATAAATACATTTTCTAATAACAGGTTCTATTGCGTTGATATTCGGATTCAGTAAATTAAACCTTCTTAACAATACAGCCACCGAGGTCCTGCCAATGAAGCGCTGAATTCCTCAAACCGTTAACGACTTAGGGCGGCCACATAAATATCAGTTTTTTTCCGTTCGGAATTCGAAATGATGAATGAAATGTGAACTACACACACAAAACATGCACACACATTTGTATAAATTCACTCAATACTTTTATTACATTCTACATGTAGGTATTCTTAGGTGGTAAAAACTTATACCTAATTAGATCATAACATGGACCCTGTCGGGCACAGCAAATAAGTGAGTTTAGGATAGAAAACGGATCAGGATTCCTGATCAGGAAAACTGATGTATGTGGCCGGCTTTACGGTGACGTTTGCGAGTTCGCCAAGCATGCGTGAATGCGTATAATAAAGTATTTAGAAAATAATATCAAAATATATAAATAAATAACTCATAGAATCTTCTTTTTTATGGGTGTGCCAACCCTACCAGCGACAAGAGGCTTGAAGTAAACAGCAGCGTCTAGCTACACTAGGTACACAATTATCGGGACATAGGTATTTGTCACAACTTAAATACTAATCTATACTAAACTGTTTAGTCCTTAGTCAAGCTTTTTAAATAAAGATATTGCAATTTGAATTGCTTTAATTAATTGTCTGTTTATGGTGCTAGTACACAATTGCCAAAACTTGAACAAAGTTTACATTTTTATACGTTAAAGCATAAAGTTACATCACAATCTGTAACTCTAGAAGGGTTAGGCTGGGGGTTATACGAGTACCTAGTATAAGAGGCTTATAACACTCTTATTTTTAAAGTTATTCTAAAAATCGTGTAAGTAAGCCGAACAAAATTTCATACAAACATTTCTTTATTTTTAGAAATTACTGAACCGCACTCATAATAAATCTTCTTCGATATCTCTATCTCTGTATTTTATAAAACTTAAAAAAAGTACCGACTTCAAAAAAAAAAAAATACAAAAAAATTTAAAATAACTTTTCTTTCGGAAGTCAGTGGCTTTGTTTTTTTATTTCATTGACTATTGACACCGACTTCCATAAGAAAAGCTATTTTAAACTTTTTTGTATTTGTTTTTGAAGTCGGTACTTTTTTTTTATTTTTTTTTTGTTAGTTCAGTTTAAAAAGGTGAATAAATATGGTAATAAAAATTTCTGATGCGGTACGAAGTTTGCCGGGTCAGCTAGTAAATCATAAAATTTCCATGCGGAAATTAACAGATCTTTTAACAAGCCACAAAATGAAAGTGACACATACACAACAACTACGCTTTAAAATCTAAAATTATAAACTAGCAGTAATTACGATTTTGTTTGTAATTTAAACGTAAAGGCATTGAATCATTTTTATGACTAACAAACGTTGAGCGACTGAAAATTTTACGCAGTATTTAAATAATAAAAGTGGGTCACACTTTGCATACTTAATTAGTTTCGAAACGATGGTTCCGTAGATTAATTTTTATCGATTTTTCTGAGAATTTTTGTTGTTATGGTTGATGCGATGGATGGATGTAAGTGAAACATATTTTACGGTACTCAGAAATATCCTTACTAACTAAGATATTATAATTGTATTGCTAACGTTTGCATGGATGCATTATTGTTTCTTAAATGCGTCGAAACAGCTGGGAGGGTTGGCATACAATTTGGTACAGAATTGAGGTTTAAGTTTGGAATACATTTTATCCTAATTTTATGATCCTGTGGGATAATTTTCGACCTACATGCGGCAAAGCTGCCGGAAACAGCAAGTTATATCATAATAAGATTCTCATTTCGTCGTAAATCTTGATAATTAAACCAAAAGAAATCAACGAGTTGAAGCACAAGTTGGAATGTTAAAATTACAAAGGAGGAATATTGTCTCCTGAATAAAACCTTGCTTTCATTAACAAACACTACAAGTTACATTGAAGTAATAAAGAATAAAACTTCAACTAATAAAACTAACAACAAACATCGATTGAAAACCAAAAACTCATCAAACACCCGAAATCAATTAACAAAATCATTTTCCCAACCGAACCCTAATTTGTCTGTCCGTCTGTCTGAACAATAACTCCTTAATTGCTGCGTCGTAATTAACCCGACGATGAGTCAGTGCACTTTCATAGTCTTTGTTGTGGAGTACTCGTGAGGGCAATACGGAAGTCACAAAGGGTGTAGTGCTAGAAATGTAGAAGTCAATTATGTGGGACCTTGAGCCCTTATTTGAATAAGTGCTTCAAGTGTTTTCTTTGTGTTTCTGTAGGAAGTATTTTTGATGTTATGACTACTTTTTTGTTATAAGACTTGATATTTTCTGTAAATAATTTAGTTTGTTGCTGTTGAAAGTTTCAACAATAATTCAGGTAATGCAATGCAATAATGATTGCATGTTTTTACTGTTCTATGTATTTATGTTGGAAAAAGAGGCTTTTTATTTTAATTGTACATATTTATTTTTAATGGCATGATTAGAGCAGAGGTTGCGCTACGTTTCGCGGGTTCAATTACCCCAGGGAGCAAATATTTGTACGACCTACAAGTAGTTGTTGCTTAGCTTATAATGTTTGTAAACGCACTCACAATTTAGGAGAAATTATTAATACGTGCCAAAGTTTTTACAATTAAAAAAACCGGCCAAGTGCGTGTCGGGCGGGCCACGCACAGTGTAGGGTTCCGTAGTTGCCCATCAAAATACTTATGCGAACTAACTAAACTGATTTGCTGAATTAAGAATTTTCAAAATCGGTCCAGGAGTCTTTGAGAAATCGGGGAAAATACATTAAAAAAAAAGATTACGACGAATTGAGAACCTCCTCCTTTTTTTGAATTTAGTTAAAAATAGTTGACAATAAAAACCTACCTATCCCCAAAACATACCCCACCTATTAAAGCTGTAAAAATAAAGTTGACAAACTTACATTTGCAGTTGAAGAACATGTTCTCCGATACATTTTGTTTAAGAAAATATGTTATCCAAGTACCTTTTATAAGTTGGTCGACTATTACTCGTAAAGTTGTAAAGCCTACTTAGTCATGATAATTTTCATTTAAACTTCGTTATATATACTACTATTGTGAATTTTTTCACACCCCCAAACATAACCGTTTAGCTGGTAGAGGGGGGGGATACTCGAGTCGAGCAAAAATTAGCACTTTAAAGCTTAATATTTCACAAACGAATCTTTTTATCAAAAAATTGATAATGGAAACTATCAATATTTTTTAAAGACCTATTTAATGATACCCCACACTAAGGGGTACGCGAGAAAAAAAAAACATCCCCACTTTACGTGTACAGGAGGTACCCTAAAAAAAAATATTTTACCAGATTTTATTTTACCACTTTTTCGGCACAACAAATCCGTATATTTGCACCAAATTACAGCTCTCTAGTTCTGTGCGTCTCTGAGCTAAACTGCGGACAGACGGACGGACGGACGGACGGACGGACGGACGGACATGGCGAAACTATAAGGGTTCCTTGTTGACTACGGAACCCTAAAAACACAGTTATTGGATAATTTTTTTTCAGACTAATTTTCAGACTAAATCGGTGCGGCTTTGCAAACGTTGGAGAAAACCTAGTAATTCAGGAGGCAATAATTGTGGTTGGCTATAGGTTCGTGCGGTGGATTTCATCCCACTCTCATAGAAAGATGAGGTCTGTGTCCCAGTAGTGGGAGTGGGGGAACTTAACGGGCTGAAGTAGACCGGTTACATTATGAAGTTGTTAAACTTATCCGTACATGATTCTCAATACCTACATGATGAGACGATTTTGAACTAAAACGTAAATAGCGTTTGTATCTTCTGAAAGAAGAACGTAAGTAGTTTGCTAGACCAAGGATACTGATGGTTGGTCCACTGCGTGTGTTTCTTAAGGACTACAAGGTAGCTGTAAATGACCGTAGCCGTTTTTTAAAACTTACTTAACTCACAAAATGATCCGTCTTTTCTAAGGTTGAATGTAAAGTAAATCATTTATCATCATTTCAGCCTATTGCAGTCCACTGCTGGACATAGGCCTCCTCCAAGGAGTGCTACAGAGCACGATCTCTCACTTTTTTCATCCAGCCAGCTATCCAGCTAGCCAGCATCAAAGGTGTAGAATAGTTTATGTCTTAGTTCCTCAAACAAATCCTCATCAAACTTCTTTCATATTCTAGTCAACAAAACTCTATTAAACGACCGATAAAAAGGTATTAGGATGCAAATCACATAAAGTACAGCACAGTGTTCATAATGATGATGTGGCAAGTGAAGTGTGTGGCAGGTCGTCTGGACAGCCGCCGCCGGGGTGAACGGCTAGTGTAGGCCCCGTCAGGTCACTCACACGTCTGTTGTACATACGGGGAAAAGGGATGGCGAGCTTGTCAGCGTATGTGTTGGAGAGGGAAGAATTAGTAAGACTGCCTTAAAAAGAGACAGAACTATTAAAATAAATACCTCCTTGAATGTATGGAAGCCTAGTACATTTTGTTAAGATAAGGAGGGAAGAAACGCCTGGGTGTCACCACTGCGAGGATCGCCCGGAAGACACGGTGGAGCATTCGGTGCAGGACTGCCCCGCTTGGGCAGAGCACCGCCGTGTCCTCACGGCGGTGGTAGGCGGAGACCTCTCGCGCTGGTATTGGCCTATGCCATGCTGCGGGGCGAGACGGAGTGGGAAGCGGTAGCCTCCTTCTGCGAAGCAGTCATGCTCGCGAAGGAGGAGGCGGGCCGCGTGAGGGAGAGGATAGCTTCTTCCCTCCACCCCAGCTGCAGTGGTAGACGCCCACAGCGCCGGACGTCGGCAGACGATCTCCAGCCACCGTGGGCGCGGGCATGCGGGCGCCGAGTAATGGGCGACTCGCTGTCCGACCATGCCCGGGTCGACGGCGCGTTGAGTTCCACACGCGCCTCAAAGAGTGTCAGCACAATGACCCACCTCCTTTAGAGGGCCAATGCCTGCCGGGGTCGCGGGACGCACGTATTCGGCGGCTCCGGTACGTAAAGGGCTACTGAAGGAAACCATGGATTTTAGTCAGTACAAGTCTGACAGTCCCTCCAACCCTGCCCTGGGTGGGAGGACTCATTTGATGATTTTACCACGTTAAAAAAAAGAGCAAACACTATTTAAATAAAAAAAGACAAAGCACCAAGCTCCTATACAAGCTCGAGCCATCAGTTGGCTCGCCATGCTCCGCCTCAGTACATTCCAACCAACCACCGAAACTGCCAGACAGACAAATGAATTCACAAGTTCCTGAAACTTGCTTGTAGTTTTGTGATAGACTTAGCACGTCTAAGCCATGTAAAAGTATCAACTGGAGTATGTCACTCGAGGTAACTTTATCAATCAACTCGAGGCAAGTTCCGAGTGGATCTCGCGTTTCGGGTATTAACGAAGAGATATTAGTTGTGGAGATAATACTTATTCTGTTTCATTCAACTAACAATGTTGTATTTTTGATCCATAATTGCAACTGTCAAGATTTGTATGTTAAGCTGTTCACTTCAGGTCTTGCTAAACTTCATGGTTTAAAGAATTTTGAGGTGTAGTTTTGGATTTACGATTACTTTTTATTCCTTAAAAATCACTTTTTCATAACAAGTTAGGAGGTCAAGTGAACTTTCATCAACCAAACTGGGTGGGGTAGATTATGATGTCTGTGACTAAAATATCGGAACACCGAGTTCTCCATGCCCATAAAAACTATAATGTATGTATATCTTTACATATAATAAAATCGTAGAGCTGTCATTCCTGTACATTGATTTTTTTCTTTTTTTGTATTTTTTTCGAGTTAAGGGATCGATTCTGATGCCAAATCAACTTTTTTTTTTTTCGAAATTTTTTATGTTTTTTTTGATTTTGATCTATCTCCTAAACTACTCTAAAGTTGTCGATCAAATTTTCCTCAAATATTTCTAATAATATGCTTCTGTTAATAGGCTATGTATTATTACGCTATTTTCCCTGGGAGATAAGCAATTTTGAATTTTGTTGTTTTTGAAGTGTTTGTTTGGAGTTGGAAGCTAAACCACTGGATATTATTTATTCAATTTTTTCTCAAATATTCCTTGAACTGCTCTTCAATTAATAGGATATGTATAATAACGCTATTCTCCTTGGGGGATTAGCAATATTATAATATGTTGATTTTCAGTCATTGTTGACATTTGTATAAGAACCGCTATTTGAAAACTACTGTCAGCGTACTAGCCAGTCTGGTTGGTAACCTGCTTGACTCTCGTGCAAGGGGTCTCAGGATCAAATCTTGCAATTTTCTTTTTCACTTTTTGTTTCATTTTTTTGTTTATATTTTGTCCTAAGAGTTTCAAATAATAAAAAAAAATTGTGCATACTTTTACTTCAATATTATTCGCAATTTTAATTCATTACTATTACAATTTTAATTCATTACTTTTATTTTTTTTTCAATAGTTCTCTAGGATATAAATCTACACTGATTTTAAATTGTAGGTAGTAAGTTGTTTTTTTTTTAACTGTAATTGTTTCGAGGTGTAGGAATTTGAAAGATTCGAAAACAATCAGTGTTTCTATTATTTTGTGTTTATTTATGTTTTGAATTGGTGCTCAAACCAGTGCATAGATTCTTTTTGATACGACGACAAGTTGTACTCATCGAGTCAAATATAGTTATTTTTTAGGTATCACGCGGTATGCTAAAGGGAGAAGAGCAATGCTATCCGTACGTTCAATTTGCAGCGATACTGTAAATCGAACAAAAAATTATGGTCTAATGTTTAAGATAAACACGGATCTATGAAATTAATGTCGCTAAAATAAGGATGTTTCCTATGCAAATTATGTACCTAGGTATAACATTATTGATCTAAACTAATAATAAAAATGCAAGTATGTTTGTTTTTTTACCTTTTCACGCATTACTACCTACTGAATCGATCGTCCCAAAATTTAATTTAGGTCTTCCAGACCCCGCCATCCTCTTTTAATCTAAATTCTTTGTGGTTATTTTTTTTAAACCACGCAGAAGTAGGAGCCCCGCGAAGCGGGGCTTCATCGACTTGCTCCTGTGAAGGAAGGATACACCTAGGTTTAACCGCATGTGGTCGGTTACACCTGGGTTTAGCCGGTTAAACCTAGGTGTAACCACACTTCGGGTATTAGCCGTAACAGATATACCTAGTGGTATTATGTAGTGGCATGTTAAATACCGGTATTTAACCCCACTTGATTAGACCGGGACATCAAAATACCTGGGAAAAGTCTGATAAACGTGATGACACATGATGCTTATGCCCGAGCAAAGACAGTGTACATAATTAGTTCAGACATAGGCATCTAAAGAGCTCAAAACGGGCAATATTAAATACAATTATAGTAGCATATGAAACGCAATAATAACATTATATTAATGCAATAAAACCAAATAGCTCACGAGAACTTGGCATTTTGTACACAAACAACAATTTCATGGAAGTGACTTTTTGACAGGTTATCAGTATTTAACAATATTTTTTATACTTTATGGGGTCTAGAAGATCAACTATGGTTTGCGATGTATAGTCAGTCAAAGCGACATCTGTGCTGCCATTGCATTGACAATAGTGTGGTGATGGCCAATAATTGGGCGATGACGCGAAGTATTTGCTAAACAACATTTATGAAATATAATGGAGATCACGTATGGGCAAAAGTAGTGCGGGCCCTGCAGCACGATGGATCCATGATTTGAAGAAAGTTGTTGACAGCAGCGGATGAATGCAGACTGCTAGACTGCGAGACCAGGATGGTTGGCGGTCTTTCGGGGAGGCTCTGCGTTCAGAAGTCGACGACTATTGGATGAAATAGACTACCATAAACACAGGTTGCACTCGGACATTGGTCTTCTTTTTTGAGTAATAATTTTTAAGAAGCCGACGTACTTTCATAAGATACAGTAAGTTACACGGGGTCAAAAAAAGGTCTTTGAAGTTTTTTTTTTTCTTCGTGACCGAATGTGGTTGCCAATTTACTGGCGGTAAACACTGTCTCATCCATCCTCCTTACATCTTTGTAAGTTTAATTTTATGAGGCGAATAAACATGCGCGCGAGTTTCCGTATTTAATGCGAACACCCCAAGGTTGCGCTGACGCACGCCGATGCGCTTGTTTTGATATTAAACGCAACACATACATACACACCGAGTTGTGCTAAAGTGTTTCAGTTTAAATTATGTGACACTTTGAATTGGCGCTGAGTATACCAACAGAGTAACAAATATTCCATTATGTTGTGCGCTGTAAAAGTTTATTCTCGTTTAATTTAATTGTGTCCCCAATAATTGATTATTTTGTATTTTACGAGTATCTTTAGGTGGGTGTGCTGTGTACATTATTTAATTTTTTCCGCATTTTATACATGCATTTTCTCTTCAATCAAACTATTCTGTTTTTGTGCTCTTTTATAAAAAAATTAAACATAGTCAGAATTAAATGAAATATGGACAGTGAAGGCTAAAAAAAGATACATGTTGTAACTAGCTATTTGTATATTTTTATTAGGTAAGTAACTTATTCGGAGAGCACTGAAATAAATACCAATGGTTACAAAAGACGAATAACTAGCAATTCAGGAAGGAATATGATATTGCTAAAAAGCAGAAAATGATTACAGAGATGATGACCAATATGGGAGCATGGATGAAGAGGGCATGCTGCGTCTGAAACATTTTCTTCTGAGTTTTAGTCATAATGGCTCAGGATGTCGGATACAATATAAAAAAAAATGCAGTTATTTCACGTAGACCTGTTACAGGCACTTTTGAACTGTCAAAAAACCATAATGGAGCAACACAATATGGAGCCTCAGTCCTAGTCGCTAGAAAATTCTGTAAGCTCGTTTTCATACATTGTACATAGTATAATCTCTATCAAAGATACAGTATTAAAAATGTGTTGAATTAGATATCATGCTTGTTGTATTTGCTCATTTCACAGCGTGGATCTCGATGGACCCTACCTTATTATCTGGTCATCATTTTAGAGAGTAACACTCTTCACCTTGGCTTAAATCTGTCATTTTTAACTTTAACCTAAAGAGAAACCACCAACATGCAATTTTATCGCAAAAACCAGCAGTTATTTTATAATGACCTGTAGTAATGATGACTGTATGAATGTTTAAACATTTTTTATAAGTCATTTTATACAACCACTAAAAGGATGGTTAATAAATTAACTTCGCTGGCCGAACGAGAGAATGATCCATTCCAGTTATATGAAGAAGAGGAACAGTAGGCTTATTTACTGATGAAAGAGAAATTCGACTACCAGCTGGACACGAAGGACCGAAAATTTTGACTGTAATCGAAGATTCGACCTTGCCAATAACTTTTTTTCCCATGGTTTACAGGTTCGCTGCTGTAAAATGAAATAATACGTTTTTCAAGTACCTACTTTCATTTGGTATATAGCTGTTAAGTGGAAGCGTTACAAGCATAGTGACGTTTTGCCCATTTTTAAAATCGTATTTACTGTATTTTAGTTACCTTCTTTTTTTCTTTTGGTGTGAGATGAAATGAGTCGACGGCTCCACGAATTTTATTTATCAAGAGGATATTTTCATTTGAGAAACCGATCACTCTCGATTTACTTCGTAGAAGGTTCAATTGAATAATAGCCTAGAAAACTGGTACTTCTGCTTCCCCCCTGCCACATAGCTGCCGCGCACAATCGCACCACTGAAGCTGCGCGTGGGCAGCATACAAACGCATCGCTCTCTTCCGCGTATGACTCCGTTCATTTCGCTTATTATAATAACACTCATAAAAGCTACATAAACGATAGCTCCATTGCCTTTTTGTTTACATTATTTTCACGGAGATATGGAAATTTTCTGAGTTTTTAAATGGTTAAGAACTATTTTTTGATCATTATCTGTATAGTTTTGTCTCTAATATATTAGATTCGCCTTTCAGTCAAGCAGGACACGCCTGAAAAAGTACATCCAGCATCCAAGTCTGGATTTTTGTTGCGGAATTAAAACTAGATACTTTTCATACCATTTACAGCCTTACTACAAAAACTTAAACATCTGTTGAACACTTGTCTAAAAAAAGTGTGACTGCAAAACGGACTTTATTTCAACGTCATAATCTGACATTTTTTTAGACAAGTGTTCAACAGACGTTTAAAAGTGTTTGTGGTACCATGGTTTATGTCATGGGTTTCCGCAAAGTAGGTACTTAACTTCTGATTCTATAATTTATGTCAATTTGTTTGATATACAAAATTCAAAACTAAATGATAGTTTATTAATTTAGTTGAAAATATCTTCTTCCTCTACAAGTTAGACTACCAACATAATAGATTCTCTACAATAAAATCTAAAAGTTTTGTAATTAAAGGGTGACCACAACCGGTTAAAATTCGCGGAAAATTAACGGGTCGGATCTAAAACCCTTCGGCTACCAATTGGTTTCACATTTGTTCCCCTTTGAGTGGCCCTTATATGAATACAAACTTTTATTACCGCTACAAAACAACACAAGATTCCTTGCCTCACTACACGTAAGGTTCAATTTTAACTATTTATGTGTCACAGAACCGCAATAAGACTGGTAATTTCTCTTATACAGGCTGTATTGACAAACGTCCTGTTAAATGAAAGCCTAATTTTATTATGTAGCTATTACTTTGTGAATATTGCATGAGTTTATTGTGGGGATATGTTGTGGTATATGCTTTATTAGAGTTTATGAGGATTTAATCTGTGTTTCCTGATTTTACCTTTAAGATCTTTAAGTCAAGAGTGAATGGGTTATTTCTAGGCAAGCGTACTTCACCGTCAACCACAATATTACATGGTAGTTTACCATCAGGCGAAATAGTGGAAAAAGCGAGCAAATAAAAAAGTTTTGAAAACTCATAATTTGTGTCTAACCAAACCTATGTCTTATGATTAGGTACAGACGCCAGCAGGTCAACCTTTCCGAATCATTAACCTTCCACTATTGTGATACGGTTGAAAATCTATTAAAGAAATTTGATAGATTGTGGTAGCTTGATGTAACTGGCGTCTGTACATAACTTAGTAATATTATAAATGTGAGGACGGATTGAAAACTACTGAACGGATTTAGATGAAATTTGGTAAACAGAGAGTTTATAACCTAAATTACCGTAAATAAGATATATTTCATCCCAAAATGAAGTCCCCGTAGGATAATTTTGGAGTCAAACGCGGACAACAACCAGTATAATCTAAATGTTTCTGGCTGAAAATCGATGACTAATACAATGACGACTGTTGCTCCTTAGCCTACCTTTTCGGTTAAGTTTACGCTCTATCGACTTAAGGCCAGGTTCCAGTACAGTCCGCAGCTATGACCGCACTACCTCAGCCCCCGCAAAGGGGCGGGGCAAGTCGACAGCGGTGCGGGCGGGAGGGACCGTGTGTGTATATGCCACAGCGTAGCGTAATGCAGTAAGTCAATTACGTACGAATGTGTCTGGATTAGATTTTCGTAAAATGATATTCGAGATAGTTTTGATTTTAAAAAGTGCATACAATGGAGTACTTTCTTAGGCAGCAGTATATTTAATATGTGCCGAGTTTGGGCTCGTTTTGTTATGATGACATCTTACCTGCGGACTTGATGGAGTGACCTGAAGGTCTACATCGGTGACTGCCACTGGAACTCGGCGACGGATCGAACTAGATGTGCCGAGTTTGGGCTCTTTTTGTTAGTTATGATGAGACCTTACCTCCGGACTTGATGGAGTGACCTGGATGTCTACATCGGTGACTGCAACTGGAACTCGGCGACGGATTGAAATAGATGTGCCGAGTTTGGGCTCGTTTTGTTAGTTACGATGAGATCTTACCTCCGGAATGATGGAAAGACCTGAAGGTCTACATCGGTGACTGTCACTGGAACTCGGCGACGGATTGAAATAGATGTGCCGAGTTTGGGCTCGTTTTGTTAGTTACGATGAGATCTTACCTCCGGACTTGAGGGAGTGACCTGAAGGTCTACATCGGTGGCCCAAACTCGACACATCTATTTCAACCCGTCGCCGAGTTCCAGTGACAGTCACCGATGTAGACCTTCAGGTCTTTCCATCATTCCGGAGGTAAGATCTCATCGTAACTAACAAAACGAGCCCAAACTCGGCACATCTAGTTCGATCCGTCGCCGAGTTCCAGTGGCAGTCACCGATGTAGACCTTCAGGTCACTCCATCAAGTCCGGTGGTAAGATCTCATCATAACTTACAAAACGAGCCCAAACTCGGCACATCTAGTTCGATCCGTCGCCGAGTTCCAGTGGCAGTCACCGATGTAGACCTTCAGGTCACTCCATCAAGTCCGGACATAAGATCTCATCATAACTAACAAAACGAGCCCAAACTCGACACATCTAGTTCGATCAGTCGCCGAGTTCCAGTGGCAGTCACCGATGTAGACCTTCAGGTCTCTCCATCAAGTCCGGAGGTAAGATCTCATCGTAACTGACAAAACGAGCCCAAACTCGGCACATCTAGTTCAATCCGTCGCCGAGTTCCAGTGACAGTCACCGATGTAGACCTTCAGGTCTTTCCATCATTCCGGAGGTAAGATCTCATCGTAACTAACAAAACGAGCCCAAACTCGGCACATCTAGTTCAATCCGTCGCCGAGTTCCAGTCGCAGTCACCGATGTAGACCTTCAGGTCACTCCCTCAAGTCCGGAGGTAAAATCTCATCGTAACTAACAAAACGAGCCCAAACTCGGCACATCTAGTTCAATCCGTCGCCGAGTTCCAGTCGCAGTCACCGATGTAGACCTTCAGGTCACTCCCTCAAGTCCGGAGGTAAAATCTCATCGTAACTAACAAAACGAGCCCAAACTCGGCACATCTATTTCAACCCGTCGCCGAGTTCCAGTGACAGTCACCGATGTAGACCTTCAGGTCTTTCCATCATTCCGGAGGTAAGATCTCATCGTAACTAACAAAACGAGCCCAAACTCGGCACATATAGTTCGATCCGTCGCCGAGTTCCAGTGGCAGTCACCGATGTAGACCTTCAGGTCACTCCATCAAGTCCGGAGGTAAGGTCTCATCATAACTAACAAAAAGAGCCCAAACTCGGCACATCTAGTTCGATCCGTCGCCGAGTTCCAGTGGCAGTCACCGATGTAGACCTTCAGGTCACTCCATGAAGTTCGCATCCTAGCTAAAAAATAAGTGGTCCATAAAAAAAAATTACATCGTTTCAAAATTAGATCACTTGACTATTTTATTCTATTCCCGCAACTAACACGTAATCGCTTGTGTGTGTGACTTTGTTTCCATGTATTAGTTCAGTTCTATGCCTGCTTACGTAACCGCGCGGGGGGAATTTTTGCGCAGCAACGACGTACGTCCATCCTCTATCACGCCTCGGCGGGTACTGGCGAGCGCCCGGTGAGCGAAATAATGCCAATATTTTGGGTATTTTATTTCTTGGAGAAAAATTATAACGAAATTTTAAAATTTGCTTTTACCATGCACTTCTAAATAATGAGCTGTTTTTATTTTTATAAGTTTCATATAAATTCATTGTGAAATCTCTAAGCAGTGGATGTTTGAAAATTGTGATTTAGTGTCATGTTTGAGATTTTTTTCTATCGAGCCAATTATTCCAATTCGTGTTTCTATCTTTACCATTCACTCGAGGATATGTTCAACTTTAATATTATGATTTTTTTTTATTAAAAATATCATTGTTAATGAGACTTTCAGACGTTTGAAAATCTTAAAAATTACTGAAAGCCCGCCTTAAAAAAAGAATGACCTAAATCCACCTTTTTCCTTCAATTGCCCTTTACGTTCCTAATGAATATACACAGTCGAGCGCCTATATTTAGAAATTCCCACGCATAAATCAAAAACATCCAGTTTTTTCATTTTTTTTCGACATTTTCCGTCATCCCAACAAAACCAATTCACAACATTATTTTAGGATATCAATATGCGGACAGGTCGGAGTTATTTCGAACGCATAATACATAAATATGTATGCGTTCGACACACAGGTCGCGAATGCCTCTCGTTTCAGTCCCCTACAATATAGGTTTTTAGGCTGTGTCGCAGCGTTGCAATATTTTTGTAACGTTTCGCAATACCTATTTATTTAGCATGTGACTTGTTTCGTAATATTGATTTTGCATAACGTTTTGCATTGTTACATATGGAATGGAACGAATGTTTTGTTTCTAAATTTTAGAAATGTTTGTTTTGTACTGTTTTTTTTAGTTGCTTCTGGGTCTTTGAAAATAATGTTAGGTTGTGAAAATATCAATAAAGCTGGATCATTTTTTTTGTGTTCCGTTGGAACGTAGGTAGGGCACTTCCTTTTGAATGAACTCGCCTTATTTCAGGCCTCATCTATGTTAAAAAAAAAATACCACAAAAATAACTCTTTGACACACAGGGCTCCACTCATTTCGCTATAAGAGTTTATAACCATAGGTCGGAATTATGTAGTGTTATTTTGGTATCTACTTGCATCGAAATGTTGCTATTATTAATTTATTGACTTTTAATGTATTAACTTATAATTACTTGAATTATGTTTGCACCTCTATTCTTTGTATAAATTGACATTTAATAATTAATTTACATGTGGTATTTGTGTTCAACACAGTGAAAATTGTTATGAATAAATAAAATGAAATGAAATGGTATTAATATGGATTTCCCCGAGATTTCTAATAGACAATCTCAAAATTGTGAAGGAAAACATCGTGAGGAAACCGGCGTGTCCTAGAACCAAAAAGACATGTGACATCTACCAACCCGCACTGGGCCCGCTTGGTGGATTATGTCTCACTCCCTCTCACAGAGAGGAGGCCTGTGTCCCAGCAGTGGGAACATTATAGGCTGATGATGATGAATCTCGTGTAGAAAACAGTATTATCTACAAATAAATCATAACAATAAAAACATCAGAGTGGATTAGACATATAAACTACAATTTAACTACAATTAAACGTTCGAAAAAAGAAATCTCAAGTACATAATGTATGTTTCAACTGGCCTTTATAGTGCTTTTAAGAACGCTTTGCTTTAAAACCACTCTTCTGGCATGACCACCCTTTAATACCTGAAGTGGTCACTTTGTATGACTAATGTAACCTACGGCTCAGTTGAAAGAGTAGTAGCCATATCAAAGGCACTATTCACATGCATCAAAATGCCCAAGTACTTGTGATCCAAGACGAATATAGCTGACGTGGCTCAGAAGGCTGCCCAACTGAAATGGGACTGGGCAGCACAATCATGTCTGTCGTATCGGACAAACTGTGGGCCAGAATAGCTGAAAACTGGTTCCCAGAGACAGTGAGGCGGAGTCGCGGCAGGCCACGAAGGAGATGGCGGGACGAACTGGGTAGGTTCCTTCCGAACTGGAAGGAGGAAGCGCGGGCTCGCGAGAAGTGTGGAGTGTGTGAAGGAGTGGAGGGAGGCCTTTGCCCAGGAGTAGGACAGAGAAGGCTAGCAAAAAAAAATAAGTTGGACTAAGGGAATGTCTCATCAGGTAACCGTGACCCTGGAACGTTAAGGGCTGACGGCTGTTGAAGGATCACTGTGGATTTTAGTTAGTACAAGTCTGACAGTCCCTCCCGGGTGGTCGGTCTTCGGGGATAAAACTGGGAAGGTGGTGAAGTGGGACATTTACTTTATAGGTAGGTATTTAGTTGACATAAGTTACTTCTAGGCATGTGTGCTTCACCATCAAACACATTATCATTGCTTACCATATGGAGAGGCGGTGATCACATAGGAACCTTCCTCTAAATAAAAAACGACTAAAATACCATACCCTTTTCAAATCATAACTCTCATTAAATACGGTAACTCGTAATGTCAACTTTAATAAACAATTAAAGTTCTCTCACTGTACATATGTAAATAAACTAGCATGAAACAGCCATGTAGTCTGTACAACATTCAAATCTAAGTGAAGTTGAAAACGATTCGACCGTGTGACCCTTTGGCCCCTCGTCAAGCCCTGTCGTTTCAATTTGCCAAATAATTTACAACTCGCGTTGAAACGCGAATAACTAATATTATTATCTGTGTATGCGAGGTATTAGGTATTCTCATATTGTATACTTAATATCTTTTTTAATTTTAGCTTTGTAATATAAGATAGAATATAACAGATTCGTATCTTAGTATCTTCACACAATATGGGGTCAGATTTTTCAATATTTATTGAAATAATAGAGTATTTGACTAATTTTCAATGGAAATTCGCGATGCATATGTTAATGCGTATAATACACACATCAAAAGTGTCTAGGGATCAACATATATTTTTGCAATAACTTTTCTCCTGATTGATATTAATTAAAATGTTCTTTAAGGATTCATCAAATAAAGTGTTATCGTTTGTCACAGTAACGATAAAACAAGTCACCTTTGCATTCATAAAGAAATTTGCCATTTTCCTAATAAAGGGATTTTTGACATTTGAACCACTAACATTAAAGTTCGAAAAAAAGACTGAAATAACAGTTTTCTTTAAAATTTTATTGGGTAACTTAAACAATTAATAATCCGTGTTTCTACCGCGAACACTAACAACACAAGAACATCGGTTTGGCATACTCAAAATGAGTTCATCCAAATCACGCTGTGGAATGGCCGCCCATGTTCGTTGCAACAACAAAAAAAGGTCTTCTTGCGACTGGATACCCTCCATATTCGGCAGAGCTCTTCTCTGTAGCATATCCCATGCATGCTCAATCGGGTTCAAGTCTGGCGACTGAGCAGGCCAGGGCAGGACATTGATGTTAGCTGCGGCGAGAGTCTGTCTTACAACTCTTGCGGTGTGCGGTCGTGCATTATCATGCATTAACTGAAATAAGGGACCGATTTGCACTTGTAGAGGAACGATGACGTCTGATACAATCGTCTCAGCATAAATTTGAGCGTTGAGGTTGCCTCTGATCCAAATCAACTCAGTTCTTCCGCCGATCCAAATACCCGCCCATACCATGATGGTTCCACCACTATAAGGATGGACTTCCTGGCAGGATTTTAATCGCTGTTGGCGTCCAGGGGTTCTCCAGTGTCGTATACGTCTTGTATCCGGTCTCATACCAAAACGAGACTCATCAGAAAAGCACACGAAACGCCATTGTTCTTCTGCCCAATTTCTGTGTTCAAGAGCCCATTGATATCGAATCCTACGATTGTGCATTGCTATAGGTGGTACCCGTAGCGGTCTTCGGGAATGAAGGTTCACTTGATGCAAGCGGTTTCTGACTGTTTGGTCGCTAATTAAGTTCCCTGAAGAGTGATGAAGCCTCACGGCTAACAATCATGGCGGTTATTGTTGGAGCTCTTCGAGTTAAGATTTGAATGTATCGGTCTTGTCTCCGTGTGGTGCAGCGATATCGTCCACCATGGCGCTCAGCCACCGTACCAGTGCTTCGGTAACGTGTCCAAAGTCGACTGATAACACTCTGACTTGTACGTATTCAGAGCTAAAGCCACAGTACGTTGCCGGGAACCAGCTTCTATCATTCCCACGGCTCTGAGCATTTCTTCCCTGCTTAAATGACGTCGCCGCTCCATAATAACGTTGGTTTTAATCAGTAGTAGGGAAACAGTAGCACTAATAATGTCTTCAATGCGTTGTATGTTTTTATAGGGAAAATATTGACAGCTGATTTTCATCTTTTACTCGAATTTGATTTACAGTTCCTGATTCAAATTATGAAATGCACCAAAACGGATCCATATAAATTTATAAAATCATAAATTTATTACAAAGCCACATCTCAATCTCAAGAAATCCGCATAAAAATGCTTGATCCCTAGACACTTTTGATGTGTGTATTTGTAAAATATTATACTTGTGTGAGTAAATTGCGTTAACAGTTTATAACTGTACCCTTAGCACGAGTTTTCACTCTTTTACTTTACAGCGTCTTTCCAGTATTTACAGCGTTTCTTGTATGAAAAAATGGAACAGCGCTTCTCGTGTGCGAGGAAGGAACTAATTTTTTCCTTGAAAATTGTAAATTTGAAATTGTCAAATTTCCAGTTTACGTTACGTCTCAGACACTGAAAACTCGTGCTAAGGCTACTGGTTGTTCTAGGTTAAAAATACCTTATTTTAGCCTCAGATAACCTCATAAGAATACCAAAACATAATACTAAGCAAATTATTCACTTGAGACCTGATCCAGACATGTCACAGTCGCCTACTTTCATTTTCGAGCGTCTGGCATCAGTTAAGTCATCGGGGGAATTTGAAATGACACGCATTTCTGGGTCGTTATTTTATCTAATTTTTTCGTTGTTTTGAAATTTAAGACATCAATGACCTTCAGAGGAGAGTGTCAGGGGTCATCATCATCATTAGCCTATAATAATCCACGGCTCGGTAAAGGCTCTAAATTCGCACGTCATAATATTTTCAATTTTCTGGGTCCAAGAATCAATTAAACCTATTTTTCTGATTTCTGCATACAAGTTGTCTGGTGTACAGAAAAGGACATAATATTTCTGATTAAAAAAAAGTACTGTGTTCGAGGAAAACAACAATAACTCCCTTATCATAAAAGATGGCGCCACCTGTTTTTCAAGCAGAGTTGTCTTGTACTCTGATTGAAAAACACGTGGCGCCATAAACTGTCAAATTTTAAATGAACGCAGCGGACATTTCTTGTGGGTAGGCCTCCCGCCCAGCCTTCCTGTAGGGAAGGGACTGTCAGACTTTTAAAGTCCACCCTGTTCCTTTATATTCCCTTAAAGTTCCAGGGTATCCTTTTAAAACGGTCGATTAAAGCAAACTCGGCATAAGTAGGGTAATTTAGTAGGTACGTAACAAAGACTTAACAGATTTCATCCGAATTAAAGATAAAAAATTCCGAAATGTTTTCTTAAAATTATTCATGTTACACAACAAACGCTCATCAAGATGAAAGTAGCTTTAAGAGATCAAATCCTTTTAAGGACGATCCTCTTATAATACTCTGAGCTCGTGATTTATCAATTATATTGAAAGTACAAAATGATACGCAACCCGTTCAAAGGACAACTTCTTGGAGGCGATGAAATGTTCAGTGTTTGCCACAGAGTACAAAATATGAGATAAACAATTTACCTCGTCGGTGGTAAAATCATCGATTGAGTTCTCCCATCCAGGGCTAGAAGTGAGGGCTGTCAGACTTGTACTGAAGAAAATCCACGGTGATCCTTTAATAGCCCTTTACGTTCCAGGGTCTGGTCACGGACGGTTACTTGATGACAGTCCCGCAACCCTGGCAGGATATGGCCCTCTAAGGGGGATCAGATTGTAGACAATCTGACCCCCCCTCAGAGGACCTTAGAGGTGCGCGTGGAACACGACGCGCCATCGACCTTGCATGGACCAGGGTCGGACGGCGAGTAACCCATTATGAGTAATGGGTTATTATTGGATGGGCATGCAGACGGTGAGCCGTCTGCATGCCCATCCAATAATAACCAATCAATAAACCAACAAACAACAAATCAATAATATCCAATAATGCCTACTTAATAATATAAAAATCTCAACTGTACCTACTCTGTGGTTGTCAAAGGAGGTGAAAGTGAGTGACAATGGACAGAATTGCGACCTTCTTGTGTGTGTTCAGATCTCGCTAATTTGTTAATATGATGTATCGCCGGTGCGTGTACAAATAACGTACACTTTGTACATAATTAGGTACCGTTCAGCAAATATTTGCTAGAATATGACTCGGTTTTGTTTGATGTTTCTTAACAAGGACAAAAGGGCAGGCAGTGGCTTGATTTTTTTTTCCTTTTAAACATATTTGCATGTTTCAGTTCTTTGCAGTACCATACCTATTTGCTCCATACTGATCTCAACAGCTAGATGAGAGTAGCCGGTGTCCCGGTGATCGAATGAAATGCCGTGCGATTGATTCAGTCAGTGTGCCATTGAAGAGGCTTATTTGTACATTGCTGATAATGAAGATGACAATTTCATCATCATCCTCATCATATGCCCTAAAACGTTCCCTGCTGAACAACAATATGACGACAATTTAATCAATGTTTTTTTTTTTTAGTTTATAACGTTCTGATTGCGAATCTAGCTAAGCTTGATACATATTTTCCACGGCGCAATTCAAAAGATACTAGTTAGATATTCGAGTTACCAACAAAGTATACATAAGATAGCATTTACACTGTGATAATATACAAAAGTTCATCATTATTATTGACAAGGTACTTAAATACCGACTGTACAAAACATGAAGGATACACACATTTTTTACCCCACTACACTTCCTTTTTCTCCAAAAAAATATTTTTTCTACATTAATAAAACCAAATTCCTAGTAAATAAACATTATTATTTATAAACTTCTCCCCTTAATATAAAGAGGTCAATAAATAATACATACACAACCGTATTATTGGTGAGCGGGTGAAAGATGAATTATTCACGGAATAATCACCATGAAAAGATCAAAGTGGACTTGCCCATGCGTACTATGTACCATTTACTTGGTTATTGCATATTATATTTTGAACCAGAGGGCCAGTGAGGCCCATGGCTTTTAAGCGTGGATAAATGATCAAATGGGACAGTGTAGGCTGAAAAAAAAAAAAGATCAAATGACTCATCCTTACCAGGGCTTTTTTTAGCGTGGTAAAATCTTCAAATGAGTCGTCCCACCCAGGGCAGAGTGGGAGGGACTGTCAGACTCGTACTGACTAAAATCCACGGTGTCCTTCAATAGGCCTTTACGTTCCGGGGTCACAGTAGCTTGTTAGTCCGGCGACCGAGGCCCATGGCTGACTGGATAGGTGGTGAGTATAAATCATATCGTGGAAGACGGTTGACCGAATCGTGTGGATGACGTCATAAATATCTTGCTAGAATAAAAAAAACTGTTGTAAAATTATTGTGTTAACATTAATTTATGGTCCTCAATTCATCATCATCATCTTTCTCTCATTTTTTTCGAGTTCGGCGCGACACGTTTTCTTCTTCCATTCTCCCCTGTCAGACGTCACAGCATCATTTCCTCCTTTTTCTTTCATATTATTCCTCATACATTCCATGCATATTTTTTTGGCCTTCCTCTTCCTCTCTATCCATGAACACTCTTGCCCATCACTCTTATAGTGTTATTCCTCCTCATCCATACTAATACAGATAATTCCCTTTTATTTATTTTTTCTGTAACAGGCGCTACTTTTAAACTTTCTCTTATAAACTCATTTTCATCCTTATAAGATGTAGGCTTTCAGTTTGATAATTACACAAGACGGACACTACATCCACATGATAAAAATAATTAATGATTTTGTAATACTCAATGACAACAAGCCATAAAAATCCGATTCGCAACCGAAGTAGCATTACAACAAAAAAGCGTCGCTCCAAATGACAGGCAACGGTACATTGCGTAAATATTCCTGTGCGATAATGCAGGCTGTAAATTCCGCAGCGCAATGCTACAGGATGCGCCAAAAGTCAGAATATCAATAACAAAACGTGCAGATTTCACGAGCGCGTCAAACGCGGCGTATGACATTCTCGAAAGCGCATCGTCATATCCTGGATGTCGTGCTGCGAAAGCATAGGGAAGCGTGTTGGAAACTGGAACGCTACAACTTGTTGTTAAGAGGCCACTTTTTTAATCGCGGTAAAATCATCAAATGTGTCCCCACCCAGGGCAGAGCGGGAGGGACTGCCATACTCGTACTGACTAAAATCCACGCTGTCCTTCAATAGCAATAACAAGTTGGTCTAAATTTAAAACTTGATGGCAAAAAACTTGATACTGTTGTTGAAACTGTATTCTTGGGTATCACGATTGATACTGTTACTAAGCCGACCCCGTTTGTCTTTTTAAAAAAAACAATTTTTCTACTGGAACCACTTTAATCACCACACACACAGAATTACGGGCACAAAGTTCTTAGGTACATATATCAATTTGGTAATGTCCCTCTTAATTGCTCCTTTTCTTGGGCAACTAGTTTACGCGGCAGCGTTCAGAATCTAACTGACTAAAATGAACATATAATTTATGTGCATTGGGTAAAAATGCAACATAAGCAATAAAGAAATGGAAAAATACATGATAAACAAGTAAAAGCTGAGTTAGGCTCTATTGCCTTCTAATAAGGGTTATAACAGCTCCCCCTTTTAAACGAAGCTTTATCTTATTAAGATGAAGCGAAGTGAGATTAAAGATGTAGCTATTAAGAGAGGCACTTTACATTGAATAAAAAGGTTACATAATATTGAAACGAAATTGACAAAATTATAATTAATAGTTACATTTAAAAGTTTAGATTTCTATTTGACATAAATTTCACTTTATTAATCTTACTAGTAGAATTATAATTTGGGTAATGAATAGGCAAAGATTGAACTGACTTATTGTCTTCTTCAGAGTTTGAAGATACTTCGGTCATCTCAATACTATTAGAAACTTTGGACTTGCGTTTAGTATTCCGATTGTAACATTGATTGAATATTTGCACGCAGCATCCAGCATTAGAATCATTTTTATTCTTAAAGTATCGATATAATTTATAAGCTAAATATAAAACTAAACACACAATTAGTATATAAGTAAAAGTAGAATAGTAAGGGCCATATTTAATAAAATGGGATTCTTTTTCCAGATTATTTAGTTCTTGCTCTAAATTATCCATTTGATGAGTTGCATATTTAAGAGAATCTAAGTTAATTTTACTCAAGGAGATTGGCGACAAATGTGGTAAACTCTTATTAAATATGTCCTTTTTACAGCAGTCGTCAGCTGTTATATCAAAGCTTATATCTAAAGGAGACTTAGTAACTATAGTATAAGAACTAGTCGGTATCAACTGAACCGTTTTTGAATACCCAATACAATTAGGTGCTAGTTTTACAATTCCTGTACCTGTAATTGAATGGTCATTAATGTTTTCATCACATTTAATAGTCAATTTATTTGTTTTTGATTGGACATAGATCCATTTGTTATTTCTTAATTTTTGCCAAATATCAATCTGACCATATAATATTTTAGCATTGCATTCTGTAGGTAATGACAATATTATCTCAGTTAAAATTTTAGATTCACAATTAGGATTACTTATACATGAGTATATAGTACTTAATTCACATATAGAATAGTTATTATTTATTATTTTACATTTATCAAGAGTGTCCAACATAGCATAATGCATTCTGTCATCACTTAATGCAATATAAGAACTAGAAGGTTGAATTAAAGCAAATGTATTATGTGAGTCATCATGAGGTGTAGGTAATGGTATGTTTTTATAGGTCATGAACTTATCAGGAGTGATCAAAGGGATCTGTAATATAAAAATGACCTTATTGTTATAGTAATAAGAACTAAATTCGGAAACGTCAATTATTGAATGAATATTTTGGATAGTTAAAGGAACTGGAAAATCTAACCTTTTGCTTACTTGACTACTATGCTTAGTTAATTCTAAATAAAGATTTAAAGGACTTATAACACTAGGATGTAGTACATTAACCTTAGAAAATAAAATAGAATTAAGTGTAGTATCTAGTAAATTAGTTATAGCAAGTAAAGAGCCTTCGATAATGTTAAGAAGGTTATTTAATTTTGAAGTGTACAGTAATAGGTTATCGGTCTTTGTAATTTGGGAAAGTATTTCATTCATCTGATTAATTTGGGCGTTTAATTTCATCTCATTTTGATTAAGTTTGTAAATAGTAGTGTTAAAATTATTTATAGTAGACTTGACAATGTGAATGTTATCTCTCATTAAATGAAATATTTCTGTTTCACTCTTTTTGCATGATTCAATTGCAGCATCATATTTTCGGGCATCATCTGCGTCTAATGTGCCGAAAAAGAATTTTAAGATTTCACCTCCGAATTCTAAAGATCGTTTGACTTTGTTTGTCAATTGGTTGGAGATGATATGCGATAATGATTGCAATTTGATAGAACTAGACTGTATTAAAACTTCGATAGGGCTAGACATGTCTTTGCATGTACTTAACTCTTGCGGTTGGATCTTGTTGCATAAGTTTAGAGTATCGTGTAACAATGATTCAATTTTATTAAGATACGGTTCCAAAGAAACTAAATCTACGTGGGTGATCACTTTCCAATGATCAGTATAAAAATTAATATTAGTAATAGGTTCAAAATAGATCCCGGGGCTATGGTAGATTGGGATGATGCTTGATTCGGTTCGGCTGAGGCATAAAGTGCCAGAGCAGCACATTATTCTGAAAAGAAATATAGTACTTAGGTTAAGAAGTAGAAGGCTTAATTTCATTAGTATGGTATTTAATAGCCTTGCGACCTACTTGTAGGGTCACATTATGTTTGTTATGAACTTTGATAATTTTATAAGGGCCTTTCCATATAGGCGATAAGGCTTTACGCAGCCTATGATGTTGTTTGAGATAAACCATATCTCCTACTTTGTAAGTAACGTCACGAGAGTTTGCATCATAATATTGTTTTGATCTTTCTTTACTATTTAAAATGTTTTGAATGGCTTTCTCGCGACTAAAGCGCATTCTATATTGTAAAGCTCGAATATATTCATTGTATGTATTACCAGAGCTTTCATATAACGAATTTGGAATGGATGGTTTATAACCATATAATAACTCGTGAGGAGTGAAGTTAGTAGTACTATGAGGTGTAGTATTATAAGCTAGAATCGCGGTAAATAAATAACAATGCCAGTCGTTCTGGTTTTCATTGACAAAAGATTTTAGGTATTCTTTTAAAGTAGCATGTGAGCGTTCAAGAGCTCCATTGGTTTGCGGATGATACGGAGTAGTAAAAAGGGCCTTGACCTTTAATATTTCGGTCAATTGTTTAAATAATTCAGATGTAAAACATGTACCTAAATCTGTGAGAATGGTTTTGGGAAAACCGAAAAGAGACATAAAATGAACAAGGTTTCTGGCTATTTCTTCACTAGTAGCCGTAACCATTGGGTAAGCGCTAGTAAATTTAGTAAGGTCATCTTGTAAAGTTAAGATGAATCTAAATTTTTGAAAACCTGCGTCGGGTAAGGGACCTACGACGTCAAGGGCCAATCTTTCAAACGGCCTGGTAGATGTGGAAGTTATCTCCATCGGAGCTTTATTTGATTTCCTCAAAGGTTTATTAATTTGGCAAAGCTTACATTTCTTTACGTATTGTTCAATGTCAGACCGCATGCCTTTCCAATAATAGGCAGCTTTAATACGGGAGTACATTCGTTGTGTCCCTGGGTGACCAGCTATAACAGAGTCATGGTTTTCTTTTAATATTTTAGGGACTTCTACAGGAGTAGGATAAATTAATTGATTTTTATATATGTGGACTTTTATATTAGTATCGTGAAAAATATAGGAGATCATATTATAGATTTTAGAATATTTAAGTTTAGAAAACGGGTCTGTAAAATCTGATAATGCAAGGTTGGTAATATTTTGGCACTCAATTAGTAAATTTCGAAGTTTAATTAGTAAGATATAAACATCTCTATAGTTAGTTTCTTCATAGTGATGTACTTTTGTAAATAGAAAATAGTAAGTTTTATTTTTGTCCTTAACGCTTTGTATTGTAAGTGACTCGCGTTCGGAATTTAGTAAATCAGCAGAATTATCCAGCTGCGATAATATTTCTTCGCAATGTGGCATAGAGTAATCAAAGTCTAAAGAGACTGGACAAGCGATTATATTTAACTTAGATAAGTGTAGTCCTTGACTGCACTCTTCGATTATAGTATTTGGGACTGGTAGTTGGTTTGTAAATTGAGCCTTGAAATATTGTTCATAAGAGAGATTATTTAAATTATTTACGTCAATAGCATTAATAGGGCAACGGGATAGCGCATCGGCGTTAGAATTGAGACGACCTTGTTTATACACGATTTCGTAATCGTATTCCTCAAGTTTGAGACGCCAGCGAATGAGTCTGCTTCCCGGATCCTTTACATTAAATAGCCATACGAGAGGCCTATGATCTGTTATTATTTTAAATTTATTACCATATAAATATGGTCGGAAAGTTTTTACGGCGAATATAATAGCTAATAGCTCTTTCTCCGTAGTTGAGTAATTACCTTCAGGCTTATTTAAAGTTCGCGATGCGTAGGCGATCGGCTTATCTTTGCCGACGGGACCCTGAGATAGTATTGCGCCAACGGCATAGTTACTTGCATCAGTGGTAACATTAAAAGGTTGTGAGAAGTCAGGGTACTGTAGAAGAGGAGCAGTAATTAATTTTTCTTTCAGGATATCGAATGCGTGTTGTTGTTCCGTGTCCCAGTGGAACACAACATCTTTCTTTAATAGAGACGTAAGTGGTTTAGTTAACTTAGAAAAGTTTTCAATGAATCGGCGATAATAGCCTATTAGGCCTAGAAACGACTTAATATTTTTAGGATTTTTAGGAACTGGAAATTGAGATACAGCGCTGACCTTTTCAGGATTCGGAGAAACACCTTTATCGGTGATAATATGGCCAAGGTAAGTCACTTCATGCCTTAGGAACTCACACTTGTCCGGTTGTAGTTTTAAATTGTATTCACGAAATTTGTTAAATACTAGTTTTAATTTTTGCATATGATCTTGTAAATTTTGACTGTAAACAATACAATCGTCAAGATAGACATAGCAATGAAGGCCTTGTAAGCCTGATAATACAGTGTTCATAAGACGCTGAAACGTAGCAGGGGCATTTTTCAGCCCGAAAGGCATTCGAGTAAATTCGTAGTGACCTGACATATCTGAATTTGTGCTAACTGTAAAACCTGTTTTAGGCGCGTCCTTAGGACTGGTTTTCAGTTGATGGAAGCCGCTTGTGAGGTCAAGCGTGCTGAAATATTTAGAGTGACCTAATTGGTCTAAAATATCAGTGATAAGAGGCAGTGGATAAGATTCGGAAACAGTGACATCATTAAGACGGCGATAATCGATGACTATCCTCCACTTTTGTTTACCAGAAGCGTCCATTTTTTTCGGGACTACCCAAACTGGGGCGCTCCAAGGCGAAATTGAAGGGCGAATAATATTTTGGTCTAGCATTTTACGAATTTGGGAATCGACTTCCTCCTTGTGGCATTCAGGGAAGCGATATGATTTCACATTAATAGGTGGGGCATCACCTGTGTTAATAGTATGCTCAATAGCATTCGTGAAGGTTAAAGGTTCACCTTCGATATGAAAAATATCTGTATAGCAGGAACAACATTCTAAAAGAGCCTTTTTCTCTTCATCATTTAGATGAGAGCAACGGATAAGATTTAGTACTTTATTTACGCGATCATTTTTAGAACAAGAATTAGTAGTATTAATATTGTAAGAATTAGCAATTGAACAATCAAGTTCAAGGGGCGTCGCCGTTACGTAATAATCTTGTATTTCAATGTCACACTCTGTAGTGTTTAAAATAGTCACGTTTGTTTTTCCATTCGGTTTAATTGAGACAATGCAATTAGCGACATAAACGCCTTCACTTAAGATGTGATCTAGTATAAGAGCTTCATTGTTATGATAAAGATTAGGAGAGTAATTTGATACAGTGCACTCGATAACTGCTTCTGATCGAGCCGGAATATTGTATGAAGGTTGAGTATAAATAATAGGAATAGAGTGATTTAATATAGAAATTGATTTTGAAGAGTAATCGATATTTGTTTTAAAATAACTGCAAAAATCACTACCGATTATTCCATCATAATTAACAAGATTGATGTCATCTTTAGTGACATGGAATTTATACTTATGTATATTATCCGATAAGTTGAACTCCATTTGGAAGGTACCTAGAGTTTCAACCGGAGTTTCTGAACTGTTAATGCCCTTTAATTTGACAGTTTCAGAAGATAAATTTGGAAGTTTTTGTAAACAGGACTCTTTAACTATACTGATGGTTGATCCTGTATCTATAAGGAAACATAACTTGTTGCAAGCGTGATTAGTATGTAGATAAATATGAGGTAAAGCTACCTTTTTAGAGTAGTCATTAATTTCGTATATAGGTTTAGAATTAGTATAAGATGGTTGTAAATTTTCGGTATATAATTGACAATTTGTTTTATCATTAGCAGAACTCAGTTTATTTGACTGAGGTGAATAATTAGGACTCATCTCCTTGGGATGAGATGCGAAATTAGAAGAACTAATCTCTTTTGGATGAGATGCGAAGTTAGAAGAACTCGTCACTTTTGGACGAGATGCGAAATTAGAAGAACTCATCTCCTTTGGATGAGATGCGAAGTTAGAAGAACTCGTCACTGTTGGACGAGATGCGAAATTAGAAGAACTCATCTGCTTTGGATGAGATGCAAAATTAGAAGAACTCGTCACTTTTGGGCGAGATGTAAAATTAGAAGAACTCGTCACTTTTGGACGAGATGCGAAATTAGTAAAATTAGTATGGGTCGTGTCATTTAGTGCTTTGTTCGATTTTGGCAGACACGGTACCAAAATCTTGCTTAGTTTAAATTGTCATTATTTGTAGCCGTATTTTCACACGTTTTTATTGACGCGTCATTAGAGTTACTCGGTGCCGAGTTACGATCACGTTGTGCAGTGTCAGCTTGCCGTTGCTTCATATTGTATTGAAGCTTGCGACACTCTTTGATCACGTGTCCAACATTTTTACAATAATTGCAAGTTTTAGGATTATTTTCGAGATTAGAATTAGAATCAGAAGACGGTGAATTTTTGTAAATTTTAAGGTCTTTGCCATGCTGTTTTTTATTCCTAAAACATTCAGATGAATTATGACCCGACTTGTTGCAAATAGAACACTGTTTAGGAGATTTAAGATTAGATTTGGATAAGTTATATAATTTTTCTTCATCAATAGCATACTGTATAGCTTCATTGAGACTAGATGGATTTTTACAACGGACAATAGTTGATATGGAAGGGGTTAACCCTAACATAAAGGTATTTAGGGCAAGGTCCTCCATGGCTGCTATTCTGCCAGGCAATTCTTTTTCATTTTTACAACTGTAGTGAATGTCTGACTGTATACGAGTCAGAATTGACTCCACCCTTAAAGAATATACAGTAACATCTTCATTAGCTAATTGTTTGCAGTGCTGCAAATCTGACAACAGATGTGTGGCGTGCTTTTTCTCCCCGAAAGTAGTTTTGAGGAAGGTCTTCAGCTCTGACCACAACGAAAATGACTTAAGGCTGCAAGCCACCTGTGCTTTGCCTTCTAATTGAGAAATTACAAATTTACAGAGTATAGTTTGTTGGTCTGGAGAAGCCAAGGACATGGCATTCTCGCAATTAGTAAGGAATGCAGGGAGGGTTTCCCTGTCGCCATTATAGGGCTTAATAAATTTGGTCAAGAAAGACAGAGTGATTTTGTCGGACATTTCTTTAGGTTTAGTTATCTCTTGTTTTACGGACATAAAAGATTATAGTATGTTGGACAGATTAAGTTTCACAGTTAAGTAGTGTAAATATTAGAATAATAAGAAATAGAAATATACGAAATAATTAAAATCAGTGAAAAATAGAAAAACAGCGTAATATAGAAAATAGAGACACGAATTCGGAGACACTTTAAATTAGAAAAATTTTGTTCACAAGAAACACTCACAGTAACACGATTCTTGACACCTGCATAATCGGGTGACGCGGTGGGAACTCGAAGTCCGGAGTCACGTTGCGCTGTGACGTATCGGAGTGGCCGGTGCTTTCACACGGTCGGTTGACTGTGGAATTTCTTGGAGCTGGTGGGTTGGTGAGTTAGACCTGATGCTGCTGGTGATGATGACGCCGTCTGGAGCGGGCTCACACTGTACAGTGGAGGCTATTTGTCGTCCAGGTGTCGATGTGGCTGGAGCGGGCTCAAGCTGCAGAGCTGAGGCTGACCGTCGTCCAATTGCTGATGTGGCTGGAGCGGGCTCAAACCGATGGGCTGAGGCTGACCGTCGTCCAAGTAGTGACGCAGGCTTGACCTTGGGACAAGTCTTACTGTCGGCCAATTGACGGGAGGCTGTAGGTTCAGGATACCAGTATCTGTCAGACTCAACGTCGTAAGATTTCGTCTCTGGTATCCCACTTCTGACACCAATTTGTTACTAAGCCGACCCCGTTTGTCTTTTTAAAAAAAACAATTTTTCTACTGGAACCACTTTAATCACCACACACACAGAATTACGGGCACAAAGTTCTTAGGTACATATATCAATTTGGTAATGTCCCTCTTAATTGCTCCTTTTCTTGGGCAACTAGTTTACGCGGCAGCGTTCAGAATCTAACTGACTAAAATGAACATATAATTTATGTGCATTGGGTAAAAATGCAACATAAGCAATAAAGAAATGGAAAAATACATGATAAACAAGTAAAAGCTGAGTTAGGCTCTATTGCCTTCTAATAAGGGTTATAACAATACGAAATTACAGTGGGGCGCCCACATAAGAACTCTTTCGAGCAGATTAAGCTCCGCTGCGTACGCGGTAAGGAAAATAAGGCAGCTAACCGATACGGCCACAGCTAGGTTAGTATACTTTGCCTACTTTCATAGTATTATGTCGTATGGCATCCTGCTGTGGGGATCAGCAGCAGACGTAGATTCAGTTTTTATATTACAAAAGAGGGCAGTCCGTGCGATATATAAAATGGGTCCCCGTGAGTCACTTAGAGAAAAATTTAAAGAAATCGAAATATTGACACTGCCGTCACTTTACATATTAGAGAGTATCTTATACGTACGAAGAAACCTAGGAAATTTTAAGATTAGAAGCGATTTTCATAATGTTAATACACGAAGTAAACACGAAATTGTGATACCCAGATTCAGACTAGCAAAGACAAGTAAGTCGTTCCTTGTAAACAGCATACGTTTCTATAATAAATTGCCCAAGTCAGTCATAGAACTAACTGACGGAAAGTTTAAAAGCCACATTAAACGTGTCCTTATTAAAAAAGCATACTATGTCTATTAACTGCTCTGAATCACGGTACTACTTTTTATATTTTTACTTGTACATTTTTTTTTCTCTATTGTTTTTTTGTGTTTATTTTGTCTCTTTTTACCTTTTTTTTTACTGTTTAACAATGTTTTAATTTTACAGTCGATACGGCTAATACAGCTTTTTATTTTTATATAGCTTCTTTTTACTCAGAATTGTGAATGCGAGAACATTGTTGGTTGTGTAAATTTCCAAATGCCCATATTGTGTTGATCGTCTACTTGACTACATATATATTATTATATACTTTTTATATTATTATTTTTTTATATGTATTTCTTTTTTTTTTTTTTTTTTTTTATTAGCTTTGGTAGGAAGATCCTTCTTCTTATCGTGCCAACGATGTTCTCTCTTACATAAGTATACCTAACTGTAATAAAAACATTGTAAAAGCAAATATTTTAAAAGAGTAACCATGGAGTTTCTTGCCGGTTCTTCTCCATGGAAACGACCAACCCGAACCGTGCCAATTTTTCGACGTTTTATAAGTGCCCACTGAGGCCCATGTAAAATAAAACATTTTGATTTTGATTTTGATTTTGAGCCCTATACGTTCCGGGGTCACGGTCATTCGTAAATCCCGCGACTGTTAAGGGGCAACCTGGATTAACTTTAAACAGATTTGATTGGTAGCGGCATCCGCTGAATTTAGAGATCCGTAGTTTAAACAAAAAAGATAATTTTCCAAAACTCGGACGTAGCTAAGTAACAAAAGAGAACGAGTACGTAAAGGTACTAGACCACTTTTTCTTTGCTGTGGTATCGCAGTCTGACTTTTCGCGGCTAATAAACTATCACTTGCAATGCCACTTAGCAGGCCACCTCAGGCCAACTCATTTTGTAGGAACACACCACGCCAGGCCGCCCTATCTTTAATCAGGGCCCGCAGCTTTAAAGGAATCCAGTAATGCAGAGCACTGACTGCATTATGTAATCAAATCAAATCAAATCAAATCAAATCAAATCAAATCAAATCAAATCAAATCAAATCAAATCAAATCAAATCAAATCAAATCAAATCAAATCATTTTATTTAAAGAATTTAAAACTCAACTAAAGCATAATCGCTTGCTACACTTC
Organism: Agrotis clavis; assembly: GCA_954870645.1. Taxonomy (NCBI): domain Eukaryota; kingdom Metazoa; phylum Arthropoda; class Insecta; order Lepidoptera; family Noctuidae; genus Agrotis; species Agrotis clavis. The sequence goes on along the minus strand of OX940932.1, from coordinate 2,254,352 downwards.
AAGTAAAAGTGCTATAAATAAAGCTTTAGTATAATTTTAATATACAAAACGACTACAAAAGCATAGGTCCGCGCGCCCACACAGAATTAAGGGGATTGGTCAGTAAAAATACGGTTTTTATTTTTTACTTTTCTTCGTACATATCTGGACTACAGATCTTACAACTTGGAATATAGTTATTGACTATATGATCTAAATTCTCACAAAGTTGAAAACACGATTCAATGAAATTTTCTCGATACAAAAAAAATGCAAAGTTCGGTCTATGTTTTTTATTTTTTGGACTTTATGGAATAACTACTATGACTTATTAAAAGGATGTTGTTTTAAATTGTAGAAAATACTAGTATCTACATTCTGTAAAGACATTTTTTCAATTAATAACAATTTTAATTCATAAAAAGATGTCAATATGTTTGAGCACATACGCCGTTTTATTCTGAGCACAGATTCACTATCGTCCTCTCATCTTTTGCCTTTTAAAAGTAGTGTCATCACTTTCGTTCCTTGACGAATCAGTCAGCCAGCGTGGCTCTTACAGGCTAAACCTGTGACACTTTTTTTCAGATCGCGGCTGTCAGATTTTCGTAATAATAAAATTGGAAATGGATAAAAAGATCGAGAAAATAAAAACGAATGATACGTAGGCTTATAGATTATTCAAAACTATGTTTCGCTGTGTTCAATGGGACGTGATTAAACGGACATGACTGTAAATAAGTCACGTAAACTCTCTATTTTAAATAACACATTATTTTCATTAATAAATCAAGAATAAAATAAACCAAACTTACTGAAAATCATCGCAGGAAATTCCTGACGACCCCTACAGAGCAAACAAGGCAAATGTTAGAATACGTATGATTCTATACATTACGAATTGTTCCTATCAATATAATAAATTACTCACAGTGATATTATATCAATGCTATCGTGATATCATACTATTGTTGTCGGATGGTTCCTCTGTGTCCATCCTCCTCCCATGTAATCTTTATGCATTTAAATACCATTTCACATGAACTAATGATAAATGCACTGATTTGCAGTCAACAATTTGAGACAATATGTTACTGAAAACAACTTCTAATCGTATCAAACTGCGATATAGGATAAGAAGCACTTCACTTTTATTATTATTTATTAAGTTTCGTCACAGATTTATAACAATTTCGAAGAAACAGGATTAAAGTAAATTAAATGAAAACTGCTGTTGTCATTTTGAATACTTCAAAATTACTTGTCAACAACAAATAAGGCATAGCACCCACCATGCGAATGACCACAAAGTACACTGCGACTGCGATGAAAAATCGGTGGTTGTTGTTGTCTCACCATATTGTGTTCAGTACAAGTTGTTTGTCGCTCTATTTGAAAAAATTTACGACGTGGTTGAAAATCATATCTTAAACCAAACATACAATACAGTTTTTTTTTTAAAGAAGGTAGACGTACTTGTCTAGTATATAAACATAATTTTTTTTTTAAATAGTTCTTGATCGTTATTCTAAGTTTTGTGGCGCGTCCACAATCTGTTTTACTAGGAATTAGCATCGCTTAAACGAAACTATAATAGTTTGATAGAAATTACTATTTTTAATTGTATTTAGTAATAGTTTTTCTAAATAATGACAATTTTATTTTTACATTTAGTGTGATATTTATTCCTAGAAAAGATGAGAAAGGCGCGTTCGCGGGCAATTTATAATTTTGGTTGCTCTAATAGAACGAACAGAGGAGGATGGCACTACCATCGTTCACTTCATTTAGTCAGCTGCTAAAGTGCTGCAGTAACAGAAGTTCTCCATCTTGTTCTGATTTCCCACCAGAAACGTTAGGAAGTCTTTTTATGGCGATCGGACAAAAAACCTGCAATTTTGGTGTTTATATGTGTGAATACATAACCAGTATTAATACCGGTTACCGAAATAAAAATTACCCCTATCTTGCACACTTCACACGTGCCGTCGGCAATAGTCACAGGGCGCGCATCGCATGTGTGTGTGACAAAGAGTCGTTATCTTTAGTTAACCGGTATTAAATCGGTAACCTGAATAGAGGTTACATTTTAAAATCAGTGGTCATTGATGTCTCACCGCGTGTTCGGTACAAGTTGCTTCTCGCTCTATTTATTTCTTTGGAGTCAAAAAAGATCAGTACTGGGCTCATGCTTTTGGAGTCGATAGATAATTGTCTCTAAGGGTTTCATTTATCAGAAAAGTGATAATATTACAACCTTGTCCCAAAAAAAAAAATACTGTGGATAAGATATTATAGAATGAAGATTATTTTAATTATAAAGAGGTTACTGACAATTGTTGTACTGTACCTGTATCTCATAATTATGAGTAAAAAACCACTAAATCCACGCCGCGGCTCGACTAATATCCATTTTACGCGGCGCTAGTGTCTGTTTTTACATCAAAATGCATCAAAAATTAGTACCAACACCAGGTGGTGGAGGACAGGGTGTCAAGCACCCTTAGCTTTCCACTCTCATAATAAAGATATAAAGGTATCACGCAACCAGCTTTGTGAACGGACGTTAATAAAAGGAGCGTGTGTTTGGGGCTTTTTCTAGCGTGGTAAAATAATCAAATGAGTCCTCCTACCCAGGGTAGGGCGGGAGGGACTGTCAGACTCGTAATACTTACTAAAATCTACGATGTCGTTCAATAGCCCTTTACGTTCTGGGGTCACGGTATTCTAAAGAATACTGAAAACAACACAACTCACATGCCTATGCCCGTGCGCGCGTGTGTTTGGGGCTTAATAGATATTTGGGTATTGTCACTTTCTCAAGGTATGCCCATTTTATTAATTTTCTACCAAATAGTAGTTTTTTCCGTTATCTCGGGACGTCAAAATCTGTGTCAAAGTGTTCTATAATAAATTTAAGACTGTGAATGATAAAAATATTTACAATATATTTATCCACATCAATAAGTATTTCTATCATTTTGTTTTAGTAAATATATATATACCTTATATTAAAATATTTCTATTATAGTAATACATGTATTTTGCGTAAAGGGAACACTTTATGAAATGTCGAAGTTGACGAAATGAAATACATACAACTTTGGATTGCGTTAATTTCGCGATACTGGCGCCTGCTGGTGGCGGTGCGTGGCAACTTTTCCGACTCATCAAACGACGCTTTCGCTGTGCCACACGGCCTTAACCCCCGCATCCACTCACCGCTAATTAGGCGCGTTCGTTTCATCTCACTTTGTCACTTTATTCGCGGAAAAATGCAGTTAAACAAAGGGGAAGTAAGTCAAAGAGATGCATTATACTTGCATCTCGATTAGTGAAGGGTGAGTCATAATAATTAGCATAACTATACAGTCACTTCGTAATAATTTTGCTTTTGACAGCTGCAGTCTAACAACAACTTTACTGTCACGAAACTTAAGATCAATTTGTGATAGCAACCCAAAAAAACCTTACTACTTAGACTAAAATAACAGTGAAGTTTATGATTTAAGTCGTAGAGCATTAACTTCACTGTTATTGTGCAAGGGCGGAGGTAAATTGCCAGGACTATAAGAAGGCATCTTTGTTTTCCCCAATAAGGAAAGATCAAAATGAACGAACTAAAATGAGATGATGAGTTATTCAAAATAAATGTTGATGGTGGATAGAACCCTCGACTCGCTGCATAGCAGTCGATCGCTCAGCCACCGCGCCAACAAAGCCATCTCCTTTCTTTTTATATCGTATAACATATTTATTGGACGTGGAATAAATTTTTTCATAGAATAGGTTCATTTTCGGACGAAAGACGAACTTAGCTTTAGCTTCTGCCAAGGCAAAAGTCATCCCTAGGACACGGGAGGCGTCAATAATTCGTTTTGAAACCTTTTAAAGGGACACAAACCACGTTTTTATATGACATACTGTTTGGCAATAACTCTTGCTTTTGCCTTTGCCGTCGTCAAGTAAAAATAGGTGCGGCAAAAAAAACATCTCTTAAACACATATCTCCTTTGAATTTTTTCGTCATTAATTCCAAACGCCTCGCACTTTCTCATTTGTTTTAACAAAATAATGAAGCGTGAATGTTACAAATGCGTCAGTTTTCAGGAACACTGTCTGTGTTGTAAACACTTTGTTTTCAGTTCAGAGACCGAAACACCTGAGATTTTTCAGGGCATCGTCTTTTGTATTATTAAGATTTCTTTAAGAATTTAAAGAATTTGCTGAAGAAAAGTTAAGTGGAGTTTTTCTTCTTGTTGAAGTATTTTATAAAGCTTATTAAATGAAGGCTGGACTAGACTACAAATTCTTAATTGACTATTCATAAATATAAACTTATAATATATCTACGTCTTTAAATAATTCACTTGTGTGAAATACTCAATAATGTTTCAATCAATGATAATAATATAATATTTTTTTATTATAGATCACAAATGTACTTTTACATTTCAAAATACAGGTCTTTATTGGAATGAAGTTCGTCTATTCCTATACTTATACAAAATATACCGTTTTGTTCGATCCACCTCCCAAATTAAACTGGTATTCAAAACTGGAATCCAACGAAAATAAATCTCTATTTTTCGTCAATAGCGACATGTAAATCCACAGTAAACCCTTATTACGTTCAACATCGTGATGGCTTGAACTCCCATATGGTGTGTTATTGTTCATTTTAAATGTAATGGCAAGGTGATTATGACTAGATTTCAATAAATTGTTGTGTCAACTTAAATAAGTATCGTAAAGACTGATAAAACAAGGTCGATGACTTTATGAACAGTGAATGATCTATTCGTTTAAGGTCTGTCACGAAATAAGTTTCATAAAGACAAACACATTATAAGTACGGAAAAGTGTGTCATAAGAATGCATCGTCATCCAATCACCGGTTTTATGACAACCAAAATGCAACAATGCGTTGCAAAATAAGTATAATGCATGAGCAAATGCCCCAAGAATTAGGGCAGGCTGGCTCTTGACATCGAGGGCGATGACACCAAAGGGACTATGCACCGAAATGATATATCGTTTCTTTGATGCACTTAATATTTTTAGCAGTTATTGTTTTTCTTGTCATTTCGATATTATTTTCAGTTCTTGGCACAGTGTTTTATGAGTCGTATTCTTTTCCTTCATTTTAAAGAGAATTTTGAACCTATTGAGGAGCTTATGACATCCTGCGTTTCTGGGTAAATTATGACTTTATTTGTGTAGTACATGCGTCATTACTTTTGATGCTTAAGATCTACATGTTTGTAAATGACCAACAATTTGTTTTTATTGGTCGATTTTAGATTGAAACCTCGATATATCATAATACATTTTTTTTTACCTAAATCGAAGTAAATAATACACATTTACACTCCAAACAAAATCCTAGCTAAACCAACCACGACGGAAAAAAAGAAAAAATAATAGTCGTTTAACAACAATTTCCCGAAGCAATAAACAGCTCATAAATTCAATTAGTTAATGCAAAAATTGATTTACAACAGCAGCGCGGTGGGACGGTCGAAATAAAATCATATAACGTCGACCGAAATCGGCAGTGTGCCAGAAATCTCTACTGGAAAAAAAACGTGACCATTCGAAATTATTAATGGTGGAAAATAATAAGCTCGCTCCATATATCAAGGGAAGCGGCCCGCTGCATTTGATTTTTCATATGTTTTGGCTTTAAACCTGAACGCTATTGCCAAAACTTTGCAAAAGATTTACTGGAGGATCGTGGATATTGAATTATTGCTTTATTATGGCATTTTTGGTTTGTGCACGATTTTATTTATTTATTGCCTTGTTGTTTTTTTTTAGCCGCCAACAACAAGCCGTCTGGCTTTCTGTATTTTTGGATAAATACTTTTGTATCAATCTACAAAATATTATAAGTTTAAATCTATCCCGTCATAAATAAACCTATTTTAAGAAAATCAAGCGCATTGGCTACAATTATAAAGAAGAAAAAGTTGCGTATTAGGCAAGGTTTACAGGAAAATGAGTTTAGCAGTAGAAGAGAGAAAAACTGAGTTTAAGGTTAAAATATATTTGATGTCTTACTAAGTAGGGTCATTTCACGCAGGCTCAATCCTTTACTAATTTCGGTGGGATGGCAATTTCGGTGGCTGTCTTATTTTCAAAACAACTACAGTTGTTTATTTCATACTAAGAATACTAATGTGTTCCAGAATAAAACAAGTTTATTTTTTCATCCAAAAACCTACAAATAAAAAAATACACCGAAATTAGTAAAGGATTGAGCCTGCGTGAAATGACCCGGTAAGATTATATCTACAAAGAAGATTTAAACAAAACTAATCAGAAATCATGATACTAGTTAATTTCATTCGGTATTTTTTTTCTACTAAGTTTCATCAAACAGAATTTTTAAGATAAAACTAATAATAAATTAATTAAACCAGTCAAAAGTAAATCAAAAATAATAACCAGCTATTTTTAGGTGAATCAACTGGACAAAGGCACCAAGCCATTAGAGGCGGAGCACAAAACCCGCACAGTGGTCAAAACCACAAAAAGTGCCAAACAAAACTCTCGAATGCAGGAACCACAACGCTCGCGGGAAAATCAATCAGTATTGCGTGCCCAATGTATTAACAACGGATTTTTTTCCACCGGCGGCGTAACCTGCACACTGTGCTTTTCGTAATTGAATAAAACAGCATTCTATTAGTGAATACCACTGGTCAAAGCAGGTTTGTTTGTGCAGTTTGGAATTGTTTTAGCTACATAGATTTATGTACGCTTAGCTCGTCAAAATGTACTGAACAGCTGATATTTTTTCGCAATTTCAGGTTTGGTTCAATAATAAGTTTTTCGATAAACTGAATAAAAGGACCCCATTAAGATGATTTGGACAACGTCAGTTTAATGTTGTAAAATAATCTCAAAGTTTAACTTATACATAGAGTGACAAAATGGGCGGTCTTATCAATAAAAGCACCTAGTCTTTACAAAACGACCTTTAGATGGATTTGTAGGAAATGGAAAACATCACTCAAACACTGAACTAGGTAACACTGAAGTAGAACGTAAAGTCTAACAGATAATTCACTAAACCATTAGTCTAAGTTGTAAAGATAGATCTCTCAAAATAATAATTCAGGATTTTTTTATCTCTTTATTGAAATTTTGCCACAAATACTCAGTTTTAGTAAGTGTCTGTTGGCCGAAGCAAAGAAAATCTGCTCAGGTGGAATTTCATTGATAACTCAGCTCTGGAGTGTAAGTGTGGTGCTGTTCCACAAACGTTGAGGCACTTATTATCGTGCCCTGCGTGCCCTGCCGACTGTTCGTTACAGGAGCTGATGGATTGTTCGGAGAGCGCTAAACTCGTGGCCCAATTCTGGGCCGAGTCAATTTAGATTGTCATCGACACGTTATGAAGAAGAAGTAAGTGTCTGTGGTCAAAAAAATAAGGATAATTACTGGCACGGTAACATTTACGGAAAACCTAGTAATGCACTTTTTCTATCCCAGTCCGAGTCTGTGATTCGACATAGCTACAAACTTGGAGTTTCTAAGTCAAGAGTGAACATGTTACTTCTAGACAAGCGTACTACACCGTCGTGTCAAGCACATCATTGCTTACCATCAGACGTGATGGTGACCAAACGAGACTATAATATAAATTGCGAATTTTCTTGTTACCGCTATGTGATGTTAGCTTTTTGAATCAATGCGCCGTATTCTGGTTGATCAGATCATTGAAGAGATTGGAGAGAGCAGTGGTGGCTCAGTGGTATCGGTCCCGACTTACGAGTTTGTAGGTCGTGGGTTCGAACCCCGCCAGGCGCATTACTTTGTGTAATTTATTTCATCACCACTGCTCTCAAAAACGGTGAAGGAAACCATCGTGAGGAAACCGGCATGTCCTAGAACCAAAAATTCGAAGTCATGTGACATCTACCAACCCGCACTGGGCCCGCGTGGTGGATTATGGCCCACTCCCTCTCACAGAGAGGAGGCCGGTGTCGGCGGTGGGAACATTATAGGCTGATGATGAGATCATTGAAGGTCGGTCTATGTCTGGAGTATTTATGCCTTCCTTCCAGGTAGACAGTTAAAAAAACATACAGGGTGATTTTTTAGTCACCATCCAAATTTTAATATATTAATCTTTGGCGAAAATCATTGAATACGTGTTTTTTCTTTTTGTATCACTCAATACAAAAATATCGAGATATCACGTCTCAATGTTATCTATAAAAAGTTGATGAACCTGGACACCGCGCTGTGATGTGTCGCTCAGGTGTAGCGGGGCGGGGCGGGGGCAGCGGGGTGCGCTCTGCCCGTTTCATGCGTCGGCAAGTGTATATTATTAACGTTTAGCTTAGTGACCACGCAGAGCGGATGAGAAAATGATTTAATATGACAATTTGACGTATCGATTTTTTTTCAAAAATGGGCTTAGTGATTGATACCTAACGCCTAGAAAAATTTTGGACGGTGCTAAAAAAGTCACCCTGTATATAGTACTAGCAAACATTTAAAAATTAATTTAACCTCTGAAATCTTTAAATTCCCGATCTTATCGCCAATGTTTGGATGACTTATTCATGCTGAAGACGCATAAAAACAAAATGATGACTGACATTAAAATCTAAGAGATCTTTATCAGAACATGCAACGACTAACAGTAATAACTTAATATTTTACGAAGTTTTCGGTTGGAATGCATTTTTATGACAATTTCGTTTTACACGGATTCTAAATAAAATTAGGGACGATGAAACAGTACTCGTATCTTCAAAAACCAACTCTTCATAAATTATGTTATAATTTTATAGTATGTGGTTGATGGCAATTTAACGGACTATCCGTTCTAATCACCAATATATTTTTAGGGTTCTGTACCCAAAGGGTAAAACGAGGCCTCGTTTTACAAATACTTCGCTGTCTGTTTGTCTGTCCGACTGTCAGACTGGTGAACAAAATATTTCTCATGAACTATGATAGTTAGACATTTGACATTTTCACAGATGATGTATTTCTGTTTAATAAATAGGTACTTGAGGGGGTCCCGTGATTATTCATAGATAGAAGTACGGAACCATTCGTACGCAAGTTATTTTCCTCTAACCTCAGCTCCTATTCCTTCATGTACATTTTCAAAATCATCCAAAACTTTTCCATTTACAGTATTAGTGAAACACCAACATACGAATGTTTACCAGCGTTCGGGCGCACAACAAACGCTTGAAAGCGCTTCGTCAGCTGAAAGCGCAGCGCTGTAAATCGATTGCAGCAGCTTCATTCCTAAAACGCTGCGTGGGGTATACGTGGATGTCAACAATGATTTACTAGTATTGAATAAACAGATGTTTTGAATTTTGCTCGGATTTTGCAAACTTGAGTAAGGGAAATTATTTTTAGGAGTTGTGGAGTATCAAAAAATAAAGGGCCCGAAATAAGGCAAAAAAATACGGTTGTAATTCTGTTAAGGAAATGAAAAGTAACTAGTAATTGATGGTTATTTAAAATATTTATGTTTAGTAAAATATATTAATTTATCAAATTAGTTTGATCCGGATATTATTAGAGATTATATCTACTGATTACTTTTAACGTAGGCTAAAAAATCGATTTTTGTGGTTATAGTATTTTCTCATGAATACTTATTAGAAATTATTACAAATAATGAATTCAGTGGTAAAAAATTAAGACAAAGTTTTGATAAGTAATGAGCTCGTAATCCTAGTAATTTGCAGTTAAGAAATATTACAAATAAATTTTACAGAAAACAAATAAAGAGTCTAACAGAAAATTCTCTTTACGAGGATTAAAACAAAAATCTACTGAAAACCAATGAAACGGATTTTTTTTCCGAATAAATAAAAACCTTCAATAATAAACACGTTTTCCTCTTTATGTACAAAAACCGGACTGAAAAATTATTAACAGTCCGAAAAGCAAAAACTCAGTCTGTTTGTCGAAAACAATTTTTGATTTCAGCTCAAAAGCGATCCAGGATTAATATAACTGTTGCATTCCCTGAATTTCATGAAAGCCCTTTGAACTGTACGGTGTTCAAAGGGCTGTACAGTGGTTAAAATACACTATGTTTTTTTCTGAATCCTTTTGTGTTTTCCGTGCAATGTAATCTTTTATGAATAAAGGTGGAATTGTGATGCACCTGTATTGAAATAAAAGCAATGCTATGAAAAACTTTTTAGTGAGCTTTTTTCTTTTTAAAAGAAAAAAGAATAAAAGATGAAAGTTTTCTGTTTTTGTGTTGCTTTTACGAAGTAAAAATATCTGCTATTGAGTAGAACGACTGCTGAAATACATTGTTCGAAGCTTTTTAATAGAGGAATGCGCTTCGACGTTCATTGAGAGATAAAAGTAGCTGTTTTAGACTTTTATCTTTTATATATTAAAATAAAACAACCTTTTTCTAGACAAAATCAGTAAAAAAAGTGTAAAATTACTTTGGCTTCATAAGTCAGAGAAAAAAAAAGTGAATCAAACAAAATAAAGGTCACCAACTTTCAATTTATGGACGTTTCTCGATATAGTGAAAACATCTGTGTACCCTTTATATGATACCGTGATGTTATGTAGTGTAACTGCGTAAACGATGCATATAAATGCGATAGCAGCAATCTCGGTTGATTTAATGAATTTATTGAAGAGTTCCCTCGATCTCCCTAGGATTCGTTCGTTAGTAAGTTATTAACAATAATATGGCATTAACACATTATTATGACACAAGTAAATAAGTTACAATTTCCTATTCACGAGTACAAATAAATGAAGTTCAATAAATACTTATAATTAAATTAAATAATAAATACTTCAATCGATTACAAAGTTATAATTCTTTTTCAAAGAGCAATTTCATCGAGGCATTAATTTCCCATTTCTCCTCTACTATCGTGTCCATGGGTTACCCTTGTTTGGTAGAACAACTTTTGATATAATTTTACTAATTCGAACAACGTTTGAGAAAATAATCAGTTTGTATAATATCGGTTAACTTAATTTTCATTTCATCGAATATTTATTTGCGATAACAACATTTGCGCTATTGCTCAAAATGTATAATATTCATTTGATATAATATTCAGGTGGTATAACATTTAGTTTATCGAATATTCGATTGGTGTAATGTAATGCAGAAAAGAAAACATTGTAAATATTTGTTCCGTCGATCTACCTTGGTAGGTAGTAATCATTAACTAAACTAAGGATGCAAGAGCGAGCGAAGCGAGCTCGGGACTTGGTGCACCCCGACTCGGACAGGTTAGGTTGGAAGGGGATGGCGGGGTCTGAAAGACCCCGCCATCCCCTTCGTGTTAGGTTACTGTAAACCTTGCAAACAGAAATAGGAGCCCCGCGAAGCGGGGCTCCGTCAAGCTACCTCGGTAGGTGGTTCTCAGTAATATACGCTCGCCCTTGTATCCTTAGTCAAATTGCCGATTACTACCTACCGAGGTAGCTCGACGGAGCCCCGCTTCGCGGGGCTCCTATTTTTGTTTGCAAGGTTTAAAGTAACCTAACACGAAGGGGATGGCGGGGTCTTTCAGACCCCGCCATCCCCTTCGAACCTAACCTGTCCGAGTCGGGGTGCCCCAGGTTCCGAGCTCGCTTCGCTCGCTCTTGCATCCTTGGTGAAATTGCTGATTACCACCTACCAAGGTAGCTCGGCGGAGCCCGATTTTTTTATAGACAATGAAAGGAAACGAATAATTAATTAACTGAATATTCGATGCGATATTTCGACTAAATCATTATTAGTCTAGTAAAACATTAGTTTAAATAAAATTAGTGCATTTGAAAATTCGGTCAAATGAAATTATTTTAAAGAAATAAATAGGCTAAATAAACATATAACAATTAATTATTCGGTGAAATGAATAATTCTACGAAACGACTTTATTGTAACCAAAATTAGCCGGAGTGATTTTCGACGAAACGTTGTTCTGCCAAACAAGGGTGACCCCGTGTCCATTCCTTAAGAAAAAAAAACACATTTTCGATAGGTACATCGAAACTGAATTGCTGTCAACTGTCGCAACGGGGAACTGTTAATATTCCCTTTGATATGCCGCGATGAAGGGTTAATTTCGCTTTGATGTGCCGCTATTGAAAGCCGAAGGTAGTCGCTGTTTGGTTGATGACGGGTGGTGCGACATTTCTTTGTAAAACTCATATTTATATCGGCTTTATGGTAGCTTGGACAAGAGTCAATGTACTAAATATAAGGTTTCTATGCTTAAGTTGAAAATGTGTGATAAATATATTCATTTATATTCGATTTGACCGTCAGTGATCATCACTTCACAGAATAGCTTCACAAGTCATAAAAAGTATGACGTAATTTAATTTTATTCGAAAAGATCGATGGTGATGGACACAGTCTCGCATTTGCTGCGCAGTGCATATAATAAATTATGAAATGAGAACTGCCATGTTGTGTATAAAAAAATCGCTGGTGGAAAAAGCTTACAGCTACTAGGGAATCGGCTGGGAAATGAATCCTGTGGACCCAAATGACCTAAAAATATTTTATCGTGAAATTTATTTACAAAGAATTTATTCCTAAAAGACGTGACATTTTAGAATGGAATAAAAAACTTTTTGAAAAAAAGGGAACCGACTTCAAAACCAAACACAAGAAAACTGTAACGTAACTTTTCTTTCGGTGGCTTTGTTTTTTATTTTATTGACTATGGCCACCGACTTCCGAATGAAAATCATTTTACAGTTTTGGTTTGGTTTTGAAGTCGGTTCCTTTTTTTTCAAAAAGTTTTTGATTTTTCCCTTTTTAGTTTAGATATTCAACAAAAATCATTATAATCGGCTTCTTTGAACAAAAACGGATCTATGCGGGCAACTTCTCAAGATGTCTATTATTGTTATATGTTATATACTGAAACCTTTCCTAGAATGTAACAAACACTTTTCTGAAAACCACATCAAAATCGGTTCAGCATAACGCGAGATAATCGCGGACAAACATACATACTTTCATACAAACATAATACAGGTCGAACTGAGAACCTACTTTTTTTTTTAAGTCGCTTAATAAATGTTCTGTAGTTCAAGAAGTGGGGATAGCGTGAGCATTCCCTCATTTCTAAACCAACCTTTATACAAAACAGTCTATTTCAGTAGGAAAATGTTCCAACAAGCTGAAAGGTTCGCGTGACGCTTAGCTCCGTAGTTTAAATAATAAATTAGTGTCGGTATAAACCTCCCGATGGCACCCCTTTCTATGCAAACACATAAGCTTGTGCATTGCTAGAAAAAACTTCGACAAGTCACAGTAGGATGCGCGTGTTAAAGGTTCCGCACATAAAACTGCACACAATACGCAAGAAAATCTTTCTGTTTGTGTGTTTACGAAGTAGGCGTATGAATTAGACATATTCAATATAAGCTTAAGCTTAAAATTTATTTATTTATTTATTTCATTAACACATACAATTGCTATTACAGGTTATACCCAAGCTAACAAAAGTAGTCATAATTTAGTTGTCTGCCCAGGCCCAAGTAACAGGTCTGGGTAAGTACAATTACGTAGTGGTCAACTCAAATTGATTAACATTGTCCAAATAATTTAAACATCACTACTAAAAAAGGAAAGCATTCTGTATCCATGATGGGATTGGGAATGGTTTACGGGGTTATCCCCGCCCTAGTTTATTATAACCTGAAAATAGTATTCTATCTCAATCAAAATCCTAACCTGTTTTCTTTGACGAATTCTTCTGATTGAACATAACTGTTTAAGAAAACTAACATAACTGTTTGGGGTAGGCAAAACATTTATATTATAGAAAAATATCGGGATGACGATTGTAAAGGAGACGGACTATTAATTTTTAGAAACCTACATTCCACACTCAGGACTATTAATTTTTAGATATCTATTTTCTTCACTCATGTTTTACAAAACAAATATATCTTGTAATTTCCAGCGAAAGTTGAACTATTTATAGAAGAAAAATAACGTATGACACATTTGAATTTCGTATAATTAGGTATAGACCACGATAAAAAAAAGTTTCAGTGTTTGATCTTTTTTTCTACATCGGTCACGGAACCCTAAAAACGCCATTTTTATGGGTTTTTATGCAGTATTGCGCGACTTCACAGACGTTAATACGGTGTTTGTTAAAGAGGTTCGTTTACAGTTTATAGTCAATCACCGTCCAGTACACTGCAGAAGTACAATCATTTATCATTATTTATTTAAAGTTCGACAGCCTCTTTTTTTTAGCGTCGTAAAATCATCAAATGAGTCCTCCCGCCCCGGGCAGGGTAAAAAGGACTGTCAGACTTATACTGACTAAAATCCACGGTCTCCTTTAATAGCCCTTCACGTTCCGGGGTCACGGTATCTCGTAAGTACCGCGACTCCGGCAGGCTCTTTGAGGCGCGCGTGGAACACAACGTGCCCTCCCGGGAAAGTTCAATCTTACGATAAAATTACTCTGAGGTTTGTCAATATTATCTTGATAAAAAATTATTCAGTAGAAAATAAAAGCCATTATTCAGGTAATTTACACATTCCTGATGTTCTCCTACTGTTCAAAAACCACGGTTTTTTATACAAACTAATTGGTGATCTCGCCCCCTCTTACAAGGTCATATAATAATTCACTAATTGAGACTAAAATAGAGCCAATTAAAACTGTTTAACTAGAACAGACCCTATTTAACGAGTCGGGACTTTTGTGTCACCAGAAGATTTTTTTACGGGGAAATATTAAAAAATGTGACCTCTCGCAATTATGTGGTCGATGGTGAAGCACGCTTGCCTAGAAGTAAGCTATTCAGTCTTGCCGGGGTCGCGGGACTGTGTCATCAGGACCCTGGAACGTAAAGGGCTATTGAAGGATCAACGTGGATTTTAGTCAGTATAAGGCGCGAGCCATATAAAAAAGACGTAAGACGAGGACGCGTCGCGGACGTGCGAAAATGTATGAGAGTCGCGCCCGCGCACCGTGTCTTCTGTATGTTTTACGTCGCGATGCTTCTATACATTTTTTATGAAAGAGACGCCGAAGAGATATATCTCCGCCCCGTCTGCGTCTTACGTCTTTTCTATGTGGCCCGCGCCTAAGCCTGACAGTCACTCCCGTCCCGTCCCGTCCGTGGGTGTGAGGACTCATTTTGATGATTACCACGATAAAAAAAAATACTATTCACTCTTGGTTTAAAGACCCCAAGTCTTGAGTTATCAAGAAATACAAACTCCAGTGGAGAATATTATAAACATATCTAGCGTTAGCCTACTTAATTTTCTGTATAATTCAAATGCCTTTATGGTTGCTCATAGCGGACTGAAAATCGACACTAATATTTTTTTATTGCAACCAACACGCGAGGTGCTGTTCACTTGTGAACAATTCCTTTGAAAATATGTATCATTATTTTATTAATTTTAATTTGTCGGTTCACTGATTGCAGTCAAATGCTAGTGAGCACGGCTTGCAGTTCACTTTCAGGATGTTTGTTCGATTTCCAGACTGGAAAATGTTTAATTGGCTGATAAATAAGTGTGAATTAACAAATTGGTATTTGCTACAAATTAAATGCATTCTTTCAATAAAGTGAAACATTATAACAGTTCTCTCGTTCTCTCGTTCACAGGATTAGGCAGAGGTGGACGGCGAGTTATGGGTAGCTTGCCGTCCGATCAAGGACCAGGTCCAGTTCGATGGCGAGTCGTGTTTCATGCGCACCTCAAGAAGCTGTCAGCTCATTATACTTTATACGAAAAATCTCCTTATTATAATAGGGCCAAACGCCTTCCAGGGTCACGGAAGTGTCGAAGCAGAGTACTGTAACCCGGGAACGCAAAGGGTAACCGAAGGAATAGTTTGGACTTTAAGGGCTGATTTTTCAATAATCAGATAACTTTTATCTGAGGAATAAAAACGGCGGTTTGACAGTTTATCATAATTGGAAAATATGTCAAACTGTTATTTTAATTCCTCAGATAAAAGTTATCTGAATATTGAAAAATCAGCCCTCAGTCAGTTAGATTCTGAGAGTCCCCAAAGCTATGCTCAGGCCGGGAGCCCAAAAAACGAGTCTCATAAACCTTACAAACTAAAATTAACATGCAAATTTAAATAACAGCAATTATTCAAACAAATTCGTAGGTAAAGTAGTTATGAAAGTCGAGCACTAAACAAGCTAACAGGCGTTTATTACCGCTATAACAAACAATGTATTATGTTGGAGCTGCCATCTTTACTGTGACCCCTGAGCTTTTACAACTCACATTGGCTTTTCAAATAAAAATAAAAACTGAATTAATTCTGCCATTAAGAATCAACCCAATTCTGTTATTAATAAATTAAATAAAAAAATAATGCGGTGGTAACCACTGAAAGAAACTAGTGAGATGTCGTCTTAAAAAAAAAAACTTTGCCTATAATTGCTTTTATTCACCCAGAGCGGATTGTCAGACTCGTACTGACTAATTCCACGGTTTCCTTCAATAGCCTTTTACGTTCTAAGTTCACGGTAACCCATTAAGACAGTCCTGCGAACCCTGCCGCACATGGTTAGGATTTTTTTGCAATGCGTCAACCGTGCTGTCAAAGTATTTCCACAGTTATTTAATAACTATTACATTCCGTATGATTTAAATATAATTTCGTAATTAATAAATTTGGCTAAGTACAAGAAGGTACTCTCCTGCTTACCCCTGTCACAAACTCGGAGGTCGGTGTGAGTTGGCTCTCTCATAACCGTCGCGTCGGTAAAGCGAGGTGCGACTGTTTTATGTTAGCGTTTTTATATTTAATTTATTACCCAAGTCTCTACTGTACAGGGTGTTCACTAAACTGAACAAATTATGTGTGCTTAGCTTATGAAAATAACTATTATTTTAGCTTTCAAAGAATGATAACAAATATACCTCGCTGGACTATGGGTCAAAGGCGCTTTTGCTAAGCTCTAGATCGTGTATGCGATGCGATCAGGAAAAATATTAATAAGTTTTACCGTCAGTAATTGTATGCACAAAAAAAATGCAGCCAAAGTGACCTCTGCACAGCCATCGAAATCGCCGTTTGACCTTTTGAACCATCCATTTTCCAAACACCCTGTACACTAAAACGCCACAACGCTATTACCAGTAAGGTTGTATTTTTTTTTCATTTTTGGCCACAATATTGTTTCTCGGCAGCACTGTGGGGAATTAGTTATGACTTATTCTGTAATGCCGTATTTCTGCAAGTTGCGGAATTATTGCTATCATTAAAGAGAAATATGTTTGTATTCAACTTTGAAAGGTGTAGTCTAGAAAATAATAAAAAAAAGCGGTTAATATGACTGTCTTCTTTTTATTCGGGCTGAAGTTTGTCTTACCTTATTAATAAAAAGTAAGATAATATATATCAGGTAAGTTTTGATATAATAAATTAAAAGTGTCTAAAAATATACAGCAAGAGTGGAACGCACTACCTACGTCTAAGTTCCCGAAAGCATACAACCTGATTTTTTAAAAGTTAGAGTGAATAGGCTTCTTCTGGGTAAACTCGCCCCATCGTAGGCTTTGTCATGTCACTTTTGACCTCAACTCGAGACAAGAGCAAACCCAACGACGATATATCGTGGTTGAGCAAACCCATCTCGAATTTTATTATGTAGAAAGGCCTTTAAGGTCAAACAAGTCAACATTTTTTCCATAGAAACTTCGTTGGGGTTTTACTCCACTATTTGACAAGGTACATCCAAAATTAAACATGGTATCGTTTTGTCTCATTATCAATTTTGTCTGTACGGAAGTAGAATTGTAAAATATGAAGCTATTAAAAAGTTACGAGCTTCTAAAGATTCGTTTTTTTGCTAATTTTAACACAACTTTAGGTGTAAATTAGAAGCTAAAGAAGCATCAAATTTCCAAAACGAAGTCCGTACCGACACAGCAAATTTATCGAAGAATTTAATAAATTTTATTTGAAATTAATTGGTGCAGTGGTTTTTCCATAAAACCCCAACTTCCAAAGGCTTTTTCGTATTTTTTAACGCGCGCCTTTTACTCTGAATGATCGTGCATCTCACTGAATAAGTTTTCCCCTGTTTTCTCCACGGGGGGATGACGCTCGCGCACACATGAACAATATGGCTCGATTTCCGGTGAAATATCATGGTTTTTGACCATGCCTGCCAGTGAGTTCGAGCTCGCGACTAGCGCCGCCTTAAGTAAGAGATTCGACCTCTCTTCAAATTTATAATAACACAGTGACAGATATACGAGTTACCCAACAAAACAAAAGATTTTATGGTTTTTCTAATCGTCGTCCAACAGCACAAAGTTGTAGGAAAGGCGATATACCCATTACACATAAGTTTGTTACAAGCTAGTGATCCACAATACACTTTTTCTCTTACAAGGAGACCGACTATCTTTCTTTCTCTTTAAAAAAAAAGTTGCCCCACGCTAGGAATTTCTTCCTGTGTCGTGGGTGCGTTTACAAACATAGAAACTCACATACACAAACACCCAGACCCGGAACAACTACTTGCAGCTCATATAAATATTTGTTGCGTGCGGGGATCGAACCCGCGACAAGCTGTGCAGCAGTCGATCGATCAGCCATTATGCCAATCGTATCATCTAAACAATTTCTAATTAAAACATTCACTTACAAAAAGAATCTCAATAATAAACACGCTATCTAAAGACCAAAAAGCCATTAAATTCTTTCAAATCCTCTAAAAAATCTTTTCATGAAAATAACTAGCCCATTCCATTTCTTGAAACGTTCAAGTTAAGTGTTAATTAAAAAAACAAACGTTTATTTCAGAAAGGATTCCATTCAGTCGGGACGTTAGTTGCTAGATTGAGGAAACGTCATTTCCGTTTGGAGGATGGCGATCATCTGACGATTTTTTACTGCGATTGTGTTCGGTGGTGGGGCAGATGAAACTGTTGGTTCGATCCTGGGGAAAATGGGAAATGTGTTTAACGTTATACGAATTACGTGGTATGTTTATTTTAGTGAAAAAGATAAATTCTAAGAAAAAAAGATTCTTAGTTTTGACAAACACCAACTTACGAACATAAAAAATAATTCGTTGTATTGATTCGTCGGATGTACTGAATCCGAAGGTCGCAGGTTCGAATCCTGCCCGTGGTTCGAATTTTTCTTTCCAAAGAAAAATCTTTGATTATTTTGTATATTATAACAAATACAAAAGTTTGGTTTTATGGTTAGTTTGTCTGTAAGTCAATTACATCAGAATGGCTGACCGGATCTAGATGAAATTAGCCTAAAATATAGCTTTAGGGCCTTTTTAATAAATTAGTTAGAAACAAGATAATGAAATAAGAGACCAACCCGCACTGGGCCAGCATGATGGCTCACTCCTTCTCACAGAGAGGAGGCCTGTGTCCCAGCAGTGGGAACATTATAGGCTGATGAAGATGATGAAGAGAACGTTTATTGCTACGATCTTTTCTATTGACTGGCCTGTTGGTCTAGTGGTTAGTGACCCTGACTGCTATGCCGGAGGTCGTGGGTTCGATTCCCACCCAGGACAAATGTTTGTGTGATGAGCACGATCATTTGTTCTGTGTCTGGGTGTCATTTATCTATAATATGTATGTATTTAGAAATATATAAGTATGTTTATCAGTTGTCTAGTACCCATAACACAAGCTCTGCTTAGCTTGGGACTAGATGGCGTTGTGTGATAGTTGTGGAATATATATATATATATTATCTTTACAAACTCCTATCTTCGTTTCCAAACACCTGATATTTCTAAAAGACATAACGTTGTCTCCAAATACTAAACGCAAATGAACATTTTAATCTCATTCAAGTAAAAATGTACTTTTTCCCCTGAACAATAGAACTTTATGTGGTAATTACTGTGGATGCGGAGGAAATTAGCGCAGTATCATTGGCGGTGACAGCACTCTTTTGAACTGCTTTGATTACAAACGTTGAACAAAAACGTTGGAGTTTGTTTAATACTAGTTGTTAGCCGCGGTTTCGCCCGCTTCTCGGCTGATATTGGTCGTAGCGTGATATTATATAGCCTTCTTCGATATATGAGCTTTTCAAACAAAAAGTTTGTTTCAATTCGAACTAGTAGTTCCTGAGATTAGCGCGTTCAACCAAACAAACTAATTCTTCAGCTTTATAATATTAGTATAGATTAATGAAGTGAGAGTTTCCGGTTACCGACACTTAATACTCATTTTTATCGATAAATATAATTAGAAAATCATCCTAATGCACCCGCGAATGGCGACCATTTTGGTTTTGTAACTGGCCGAATTGTGATTTGTACAATATTTTTTTTTAATAATTTGAATCAAGAATAGAGACATTACAAAATTATTAATATTATCAAAATTATGAATTTATATAACCTTGTTACTTTATTTCCCTTTAAAACCGTAATTTATGTCCGAAAGATGTTAAAGTTAACCAACAAATATGTAATAATAGCTTATAATGGTTATAACTCTTGATGTGAGAGAGTGGTTGGGCTGCAAGTTGGTAGATGTCAAATTGTTAGTTCTGGAACACGGCGATTCTTCCTTCAACCTACTTTTATGGCAACTTACGGCTTGCGTATGTAAGCTGAAATTCAGCGTCACGCTTTTAATTACGCTGCCATGTAAGTGTCGCCTAAACTGAGTGAAAGTTGGCATTATTTTGTTTAAAACCATACGTTTGTAAGACATAACATATAAGATTTAACACGGAGTAAGCATAAACGATGACAACTGAGTCACAATTGGCTCAGGATGAAAAGCATTCCAGTGTTAGTTAAGAGAAGTAAAACATGGAGAAAATACCCATTATGTTGTCTAAAGTTTAATTGGATGAAAATGTATCGCGACGTGTGGAAATCCTTGTACAGTGAGTCATTGTTTTTCCTTTGTCATTGAAAACGAAAAACAATGTAACCGCCTTCAAAAATAACCACAAAAAAGGGTAAAATAACCTACAAAACTTTTCTTTCGGAAGTCGGTGGTTTTTTTATTAATTTCATTGTATTTTTGCCACCGACTTCCGAAAGAAAAGTTTTGTAGGTTATTTTACCCTTTTTTGTGGTTATTTTTGAAGGCGGTTACATTTTTTTCTAAAAAGTTTTTTTTTTAACTCTTTTTAGTATAAATATTCAGCCAAAATTCTTGTCAAATACATCATTTTCTTACATAATTATGTAAGAAATCTGTAGCACCGGTAATAACATCGTTAACATCTCTTTCATTCCTTCCCTATCTCAAAAACTACTGAACCGATTTTGATGAAACTTGCAGTATTCCTTAAGTTGAACGATACCTAGTACAACATAAAAAGAATTACTTAAATCGGACTTGTAGTTCCGGAGATATGCGAACACAAACATAATTTACTAAAACAGTCGATGTCGACTCCTTACTAGAGGAGTTGTACCTTCCATGATCAGCTCATCCACCTGAGATGATGATTGACAGATGCAAATACTTGAACAGCTTTAGAAAATATATGAAAATGGTACTATGTGCCTATAAAATTTGAAGGTTGCCCTCGATTTCCCTGGGATCCCATCATAAGATCCTGACCTGATGATCATGGGACCAATTGGAAAGTATACCCTTTCAAACAAAAGAAAAAAAATCCAAATCGGTCCAGGCGTCTTCGAGAAATCGGGGGACATACATAAAAAAAAAAAAAAGATTCCGACGAATTGAGAACCTCCTCCTTTTTTTGAAGTCGGTTAAAAACCGTTTAATGTTAGTATTGTTAACAGCGGTCTTATAATAATATAAATTGTTTCCGAAAAATACCAATTCATGTAACGGTAATCCTCATCATCATCATTTCAGCCCGTGATCACCCACCACTGTCTCCTATTACTGCCATAGTTCTCAGTTTTGTGCGTCCCTCATCCATTTGTTCACCAGGCTTGGCCCTGGTTTTTTTGCCAGAATTTTGGTCACCATTCGGTCAAAATCTTACTCCATCAGCCATCAGAGTATCTAGCATGATGTTCTGCTCAACTCCACTTGAGGCATATCGTCCTATTCCAACTTTTGTCCGACGACAGATGTTAGTAATCCACGTTGACGATGCGGTTGGTGCAGTGGTCGAGTTTTAAGTATATAGGAAAAAATCCTAGTGAACGGAAAAGTAAAAAAAAAAACTTTACTATCACGCTAACTTCGAAGTGTAGATTTTTTTGTTAAAGCTCTGATTGGCAATAAATAAAACCTGCAAAATTAACTAATGTTAAATTTGCATTTTAGGTAGTTAGGTGCAACATTATTATCCTATAGACTATAGGAATAAAAATTTCATACAGAGGTACTTTTTGTCAGTTTTATTTACCAGAACTACTGATTAAATTTTTTCACAAATTAGAATCTACATAATCCTCGAGTGTTATAAGCCATATATAAAATGTTCCTATAAATAAATGAACGACCATAACGCGAGTGAAACCACGGGAAAATACCACCATACATCATGAATACTATATTCCTTAACACGTTTAAAACATTACTGTCATTAATTATGCCATTCAAACCATGTCCGTCGGCTGTTTAGAAACGATTACTTTGAGTTTGACGCCATTCCCCGACCAGGTTATTAGACCCATTGGTACATAATATATTTAGCCTTCATTACTTCCTGTTTCCGGAGCATTTTAAAGTATTTTTAGATCTGACCTTCAGTTTTAAGGTCCCGCTGTAAGTAACTGTAGATTTTAAGATGAACAGGGACATTTAGGATGAAAAATTTATGAATTTAATTTTCAAGACTGCGCACTTCATTGGGCGCTTTTAATCAGCGATTTTCATAAAATACATAATGGATTTTTTGAAACACTAATATTTAATTAGACAAACCACATGGCAATTTGAGCAACAAACGGTATAAAAAAAGGACGTATATTTAGATTTATATTTTAAAGAGGTTGATTTTGTTTGTGGGAAGTAATCTCTGGATCTATAAAACCGATTTTGAAAATTATTTCAGCAAAATGAAGCTTCATTATTGAGTAACATAGGCCATATTTAATTTTAAATTGCACCTGTGCGAAGCCAGGGTAGGTTGCTTCCATTTTGCATAGTGGTAAAATCATCAAATGAGTCCTCTCCCTTCAGGAATTATCCTGCCCTTCTGCCCTTCTTCTCAGACTTGTACTGACTAAAATCCAAGGTGATCCTTCAATAACCAATAAATTTTTCATGCGTTTTCCATGTGCAGACTTTGAAAATATTTATAGAAAATGTGAACATCAGTTTATAATATTTTCTCAAGTCATAAAATATAACAAGTTCAGGCCACATTTACCAGTCAAGGGCTTTGCTCTTAACTTCAAGATAATGTATGTTAATTTGTTGATAGCGAGCATCCTTGAGAGCTGGCGATGCCCTCGGAATATGTCTCGAAAGTAAACACTGAGTCAGTAAGGATTTTCACGTGTGGCAGCGAATTTTCATGTCCTTTTAGCCTTGTTTGTGTAGAATATGAAAGCTTTGATGTTTATTTGTATAATAATGGCGTTAATTTCAGTCCTTTCAGGATTTTTCAACTTAGCATTCAGACATTCGAAGATCACTTTTAGCGATAAGATTAGCCAGAAAACGAACTTGTAAATAAAGTGACATAGGTAATGAAATGTGTTAAATTATATACAATTTTCATTAAAAGAAAATCTGTAACACTTGTTATTTCATCTGTCTGCGCGTTTACAAAAATCTTAACTCGCATACAAAAATAACTAGACCAGAAACTGCTACTTGTAGTTCAAACAAAATATTTATTCCGTTCGGGGATCGTATCCGCGACACGAAACGCTGCAGTCAGTCGCATAACCACGGAGCGATTCATCTATAAATAATTAAAATATTATTGGAGTGTCTGTTTGTAATATTGAAATTATCGTTTTTTACTATATGCATACGAATATATATACGGTACTTTCAAAATAACATTTTTTACAATTTTTGTCTGTCTGTCTGTCTGTTTGGACGTGGCAAATCTCTGAAATGGCTAGGCCGATTTTGACGGAACTTCTATTGGCAGATAGCTGATGTAATAAGGAGTAACTTAGACTACTATTAGTTTAGAAAATTTCTTTATTTTAATATAAAATACATTGTTGAGTTCCGACATCCACGCGAACGAAGTCGCGGACACAGCTAGTATTGTAAAAAAAATCCTTTACTTTTTTGTTTGATGTTCTTACATTACATTGCGTGTTGCGCTTGTGTAGTTTTATAGAATATTCTATCTTTCTAAAATCACAAGCATTAATCAAGCCCGAGTCAATCAAGAGAATCAACACGCATTAAAAAAGCCCGAGTTAAAAAAATAGTAGCGAGTGATTTTCAAAAAAATAAAAATAAAGCAGAAATGTATATTCATAAGCTGTAAACTTACCTTGGACCCAAAGAATATTTCTGGACGAACTCCTGCTTCTCTCATTTGTCAAAAGTACCTGAAAATAAAAGAACAAAAGTATCAGTACTTGCTAAGTATGTCTCTTAATTTGTGAGTACAAGGCGACTGGCCTTAGCCCAGGGCCAAGCGGCCCAGTATGTTGCACTTTTGGCCTTGGACTGAGGCATAAGCTGAAGCGACGGATTCTAGTAGGCCATCAATTATATCTATCCACAAATATTCTCTGAAATAGCAATACAGATAAGGTTAAGGCATCAGAATTTAAAAGGTTGTTGTATGTGTAACTGTTCATGTATTAGATAGCATTCTTTTTTTTTTTTCTTTTTTTTTCTTTATTGGCCAACCAACAATTGTTTAAACTACAAAAATATAATCAAGGTTAAATCTACCATAATCTAGGGTTAATATAACAATTTATTACAGGTTAGCACCGCATGCCCCTTTAACTTACAATCGCTAGACTAATATAAGACTTAAAAATACAAGATATTAAAATTAAAATTACGTGATGAAATGAATACAAGAAAAAAAAACCAAATGATCAGCAAAAGTAGAAAGAAAAAACAATAAATTACGTTAGGTACTGGTAACTATTCTATGAAACTTGGCATATGAGTCAAAATGCACGTCAACAAGATCACTGGAGCCATTTAATAATTTGCAAAGACGAGGAACGATAGAGTTTGCACCAAGTACTGTTCTGCGGAGTGGAGGGTCATCATCATCATTATCAGCCTATAATGTTCCCACTGCTGGGACACAGGCCTCCTCTCTGTGAGAGGGAGTGGGCCATAATCCACCACGCGGGCCCAGTGCGGATTGGTGGATGTCACATGTCTTCGAATTTTTGGTTCTAGGACATGCCGGTTTCCTCACGATGTTTTCCTTCACCGTTTTGAGAGCAGTGGTGATGAAATAAATTACGCAAAGTAATGCGCCAGGCGGGGTTCGAACCCACGACCTACAACTCGTAAGTCGGGACCGATACCACTGGGCCACCACTGCTCAAGTGGAGGGTGTAAGGGGGTAATTGGAGCACGAGGGATTCTAGCAGGGGCCCGAAATTGAAATTTGGATAGTAATAGGGGGCAATCAATATTGCATCTGAAGAGTTTGTAAAGGAATAAGGAATCGATGATCATTCGTCGTTTCTCCAAAGAGATCATCTTAAAATAAGATAACCGGGCTTCGTATGATCGTATCCTTTTTGTATTTCCGGTAGTGAAGGCCAGATGCCAGAGGAATCTCTTTTGTATACGCTCCAATCGAAGGATATGCGTAGAGTAATGAGGTCTCCATATTGTACTGCAATATTCTAAGATACTGCGAACGAGACAGTTGTACATTATTTTTTTTGTACGACTATGCTTAAAACCAGCAACATTGCGCACAACAAAACCCAGCATTCTAGAAGCCCTTTTGATGACGCCGTCAACATGAGGTACAAAGGTCAATGCGTTATCGAATACAACTCCTAAGTCCCTTATTTGGTTCACCTCTTGGATAGCGTTATTGCCCACGTAATATAAACTAGCAAAATTATTATTTTTTTCGGGTGTATTTCACGTAAAAGCACTTTTTTATGTTTAAGCTCATTTCGTTGTCGTTGCACCATTTAACTAACGAATCTAAGTCCCGCTGAAGCAATATTTTATCATTTTCAGAATAGATTATCCTAGAAAATTTCAGGTCGTCAGCATACATATAGCAATCCGAGAATTTCAGGCAGTGTGGAATGTCGTTAACGAAAACATTAAATAGAATTGGTCCAATATGTGAGCCCTGGGGAACCCCTGAGGACGTCTTGTAGGTTCCAGATAGAAAACCATTACTGCAACAAAGAAGAAACGATTTTCGAGATAAGACTTTAGCCAATTATAGAGTGTACCAGTGATACCATACGCAGATAACTTCGACAAAAGTAAATGGTGAGGTACACGGTCAAAGGCTTTGCTAAAGTCGGTATAAATCACGTCAATCTGCTCGCCACAGTCAATAGCATCCGATAGCATTTCTGTGAAAGTCGCTAGATTAGTGCAAGTCGACCTGGAACTCACGAAGCCATGCTGAGAAAAGCTCAAATAGAGTTTGAAGTGTGCCTGAATGTATGGGCAAACTAAGGATTCGAATACCTTGCCAAAGGTAGACAAGATAGAGATGGGTCTATAATTTTTGACGTTGTCCTTTTCACCACTCTTATGGATAGGAATAATCTTAGCTTTTTTCCACAATTCGGGAAAGATACCTGAGCTGAGGGATTTATTAAAAATCAGTGTTAAAGGGGATACCAGAGCGGGGGCACATTTATAGATAAATATTGGAGGGATACCATCAGGGCCAGCGCCTTTACGCAGATCCAGTGATTTTAGCTTGGTCAGAAGGCTTTCGCGATCAATCACAGGTGCCGTTAGTGGTAAACTGTTATTCTTCATATTATGAAGATAATCGGAGACTGGCTCAGTGTTGGTCGCTTTTGCATCGCTGAATGCGGAGGAAAAATTTAACGCGAACATTTCACATAATTGAGGACCGTCAGATGTAGATACGGTTCCGTTAGTCACTGTAGCCGGGAAAGAGCTAGAGCCACCTTTTTTATCCTTAATGTATGCCCAGAAGCGTTTAGGATTTTTGGCGATGTCCTTTTCTATGTCTTTTATGTAATTGTTGTAACTGTCCGTTGCCAATTTGGAACACCGTTTTCCCAACAATTTGAGTTCGAGTTCATCTCTAGGGTTCTTATAGATTTTGTATCGAGACCTTAATTTTTCCTTCTCTTTTAAGGCTCTTATTAAACTTTTGTTGAACCAAGGAGGGTACTTTTTACGTTTGCAGGTAGGCCCGGTATGCCAATGCTTATTTATAATGTTTAGAAGCCTGTCGTAAAAAACACGAAGCATTGCATTAACATCAGGCAAAGGTTCGAAAATTTTATCCCAGTTTATATCGTTTAGATTCGCGCAGATTTTAGAGTAATCTAGTTTATAATAATTAGTTCTTGTAATCTGGGGGTTATAAGGAAGTCGAGTTTCTACACTCGATGGTAGCAGGATTTCGATAGGAAGGTGGTGGACATCAATTTTACTAAGGGGGTTAAGGGCCTCAGTAACGCTACCGGAAGGTAAATTAGTCAGTACAAGGTCTAATATTCGTCCCGACACATTCATGACGCCATTGATTTGTGTCAATTTATGCATATGAGTAAAATCTATTAGCGCGTTACAAATGCCAGAGGATGCGTAATTGTTCACTGTGTCATTAACCAAGTCCCATTTTATGTTACCCAAATTAAAATCGCCGATAATACAGACATGCAAGTCTGCCTGTTCAAATATCACATTACAATAGTCCAAAAACTTGTCTAAGTCACTACGCAATACGGGGGGTGGCAAGTAGACTGCGCACCGAGCTATTCGACGAAAACGCTTCATAAACGGAACTTCAATAGTTAACCAAAGATCCTCGCATTGGCTTTCCCAGTGACGCATACGTTTAGAATGAATTTTCTTTAACACGGCGATTAATACTCCACCTCCATCCCTTTTCCTACCATCTCTGTCTCTCCTGTATACAATATACCTTTCATCAAAAAGCTCTGTACTCAGAACACTACTATTTAGCCAAGTTTCAGTCAGTACAATAATGTCATAGTTCTCCAAAGATAATTGACGACAAAAGTTATGAGTTTTTGTGCGTAGACCTCTTGTGTTTTGGTAATAAATATTAATATTTAGAGCTGAGAATTTTAACAATCAGTAACGCCAATGCGATCACAATAATAATAAAACTAGAACTATGTTAACTTATTTAAGGTGTCCATGTTTTTAACCATAATGTGCTCAGATTCCTGTTGTTTTCGCATAAAAATTCTACCACTTCGTATCCACACAAATTTATAACCAAGCTCTTTGGCTTTGATCCTCGCGGCGGCGTGTAGAGCCCCATAAGTTGGGGACAGATGTTCAGTCACGAAGATTGCTGCTTTTGGTTCAGAATAACCAATATGCGTGCTGTTCAGTTTGTTGTCCTTATTGATTTTATTAAAATTAATTGTTGACGCCAGGAATTGATCACGAAGTCGAGGGGAAGCCAGCTGTACTACTACTGAACGTGGTCTGGTATTATTAGGGTTGAGTTTGGCAACCCTGGTACAATGCAAGATATCTCTGTTTTCCATGACACATCCAACCACTTTAGAGATGGCTGACACTATATTAAACAGGTTTTCCTGTTTCTTTTCGGGCAAGCATTGTATTTCAATGTTGTTAGATCGAGTCTGCTGTTCAAGCTGATCTACGCGCACTTTCAGCGAAATGATTATAGCATTACTTCTATATTATTTTCATTTTGAAAGGAAATGGGCAGTTCATATTAAAAATGGGATAATTTAATGACATCCCTAACTAATTGCCACTGATAAAATATTATTATAACAATAAATCATCGACATAAAAGAAATATTTCATTATAATTTTAACCATTCACTATTCATAACTTACTGCAAAATTCTTGAAAACAAAATAATAAAAACCAGTGTATTTCATTTGCAAATGCGTTAAAACAACCGGCCTTAGTAGAGTCATGGCCAAACGCTTCAGTGTGTTGCACTCTGGCCTTGGAACGAAGCATAAGCTGAAGCGGGTAACTTTTTTGAAACAATATTGATGTAAGTAAATAGACAAAAATAATTTAATCTACGATAGAGATATAACAATAATTTAGCTCTTGATTCATATAGGATACTTACGGCGCGTTTTGTTACCGAGGCTCCTCTCTCAAGAAACCTGACCACCGGCACCTCATACCCTATTCCTGTTACAAGTTAGCTCTCTATTTTTTTTTCTTTTTGCAGTTTTTTTTTTCTAAAAGTATGTATGCATTATTATTTTAATCATTAACCAAAACTCCAAAACGGTGTAATTCTTATCAATAACAGAATTTTTGAAGAACTGAAATTTGAGACACAGACGTCTCTAAAGTAAAAATCCAGGCCTCTTACTTTCAAGTGCATGAATCTAAACATCAACGTCAAAGTCAAAGTCAAAGATCTTTATTGTGAGACAGCGGTTTAAAAAAGTTGTTCTAGAGGTTGTTGTGCTCTTGCACTGCTCCACCATGTTAGGCATACAATAATTGTGACAAAATTATTAATAAAATTGTAGTTAATTGCTAAATTATCAATAATATTAAATTAAAAATTATTAATTACATTAAATTATTATTTATCAATGTCATTAATTTAGAATTTATCAATTACATTAAATTAAAAAATATATATTATTAATATATTATATTTTGCATCAAAACATAAAATGGCAGTTTGGATCTAACTGTTTACGAATCTGTCGGACAAAAATTCATGCAGTGTATAATATGGTCTATTCACCAGGAAGTCATTCAATTCTTTCTTAAAACAAATTATTCTTTCAATTTCCCTTATTTGTTTAGGAAGCTTATTATAAATTCGTGAAGACATTCCGAAGAAACTTTTAGAAAGCAAGGCTGTTTTTGAGGGTATATTTGTCATTTTGTCGGCGTGTCGACGGGAATGAAGGCTACCAAACCTTTCCTTATTGGTTTTTACATCAATCAAACAACGCTCTCATCTTTTTTAAGATAGTTGCATTAGAATGCAGCACTGCTTGCTGATGTTTATCTTTACATTTGACAGAGAAATCTCGTTGCTCCTACCCGCTACCGCTACCTTTCCTGACGTACACTGCATACCAACAGCGTGATAATTTTGGCCAAGAAGCGAAGGTGAGAGTGTGATATTTATAAACGAGTCGCATTCGACGCATGCGCAAGTTTGCTTCTGCTTCCTGTTTTATGCCTGTTAGTATGATTGCTAGCGTTTTATTGTGCATAAATTATATTATAAGAAGCTTTTACTTGTATCCATTTATGTATAAATCAATGAGAATAAAATTACTCTACGAGTATATAAGTTTGCTGTGCCCATTTGATGGCAAGGCTTGAACTTTTCCGCAAGGGACTTGATTTAATGGTATTTGTGGACATAATCATCTTTTATGGGTGGGCGAAGAAGGGCATCGTTACCGAGGGAGGCCTAAAAACGTGGTGTAACGTGACTTAGATGCGGGATTGGCCGGAGAGAACTGCACAGAAGAAAGAGTCGAAGGCTTTGAGGGAGAGCTCTGCAGTGGGTCAAGTGAGGTTAAAAAAAATCTTTCGGTGTGCACACTTATCATATTAACATCACATCTCGAAATTCGCATGTATTGCGAGTAGGTACTCCAGATCCACAACATGAGAAGAAAACGTCCATCGTTATGGACATCGGGGCAGGACGGCCAAGATGCTCTTAGGAGAGATTTTTAATCGACTTCAAAAAAGAAGGAGGTTCTCAATTCTATTGTATTTTTTTGTGCTACCTCATATAACTCAAGACTGGGTGAACCGATTTTAATGTTTTTTTTTTGTATGAGCTATTTTATTTTCAATAAGTACCTATCGAAAAAAGTTGAAATATGAATGGGCGACAATATAATTATAGGCCGAATATTTATTTAGCTCTATGACTGATTGATTTGTTTGAAAATCAAGATTTTTTAGTATTCCTAACGTAAATTAAGGGAGAATTGTAGAATGACATGGAAGTATCTGGGTGGCGAGACTATCTAAGGTAACATGGTCCTAGAAAGCAGAAGACAACTGCAGGAACAGGCAAGGTGGATTTTTAGATACTAAGAAGCTGACAGTCCCTTTGCTCCACCCAGGACAAGAGACCCGGCTAATTGTTTTACCATTACAAAAAAAATGAAAGTAGGTAGGTACTTACCTATAGTTTACACAACAATTTGCGATTCTACTCGTAACAGCCTCACAAATCCAAAACAGGTATGAACCCACGAAATCAGATTTACATAATTTCTTCAGCCACAAAATCCCATGAGTACACCATAAAATAAACTTATAAGTGAATTAGAAAACCGTAACTTTTTCGAAGCTACGATGTGAATATTTGACGAAGATTATTTAATGCTGTGAGGTTGTAAAACAGCGGAAAATATAAGAGCTATGCCTTCTTTAGAAATATAAGGCGGGTATAGGGACGTGGCATGGCAAGATGGGATTTACAGAGGGGTATCGTTCGACTGACTATCAAACTTACAAATCATAGCTTGATAAAAGTCAAGTATATTTTTATAAAAAGTAAAAAAAAAATGCCCAAAAAACACGACAATTGTGGACATAATAGTTACGTAGAAGTCAGATTAGACCGTTTCAAGACAATGATGGCGTATAGCAATTACGTAGAAGTCAGCTGACTGACCCATCGAAAGAATAACGTCTGTATAAAAAATTGTTAGCTCTAAACCTCTATGAATTTTTAATGTCTCATGACATGAAGACTTAAAATGGGCCCTATTAATACGACATTTTTGCTATTTGGGTATTATGAATTATTGACAGAAGCTCTACACTTTACTATGGTTAAGTAAAAGTGAATAGGTGACTTCTAGGCACCAGGCGAGATAGTGATCAAATACGAGCATATCGTTAAATAAATAAATAAAAATAATTGAAGGTAGAAACTTTGTTTTTTGTTACAAGTTTTAATTATTAATTCATTACAATTTTCCCCCTTTTCTGTTTGTAATTTATTTCCACCCTTTTATAGCAGAGACATAGTTTTCATCATCATCATCATCGTATCAGCCGTAAGAGGTCCACTGCTGAAGCTGAACATAGGCCTCCCCTATAGACTTCCAATAGGACCGGTCTTCATACGATCGTCTGCCCACCTAGCGGGTGGACGTCCTACGCTGCACTTGCCGGTGCGTGGTCTCCATTCGAGAACCTTACGGCCGCATCGGCCATCAGTTCTACGTTCTATATGGCCTGCCCACTGCCATTTCAACTTGCTAATTAGTTGGGCTATGTCGGTAACTTTGGTTCGTCTACGAATCTTCTCATTTCCGAGTAGATAGCGCAGAGAGATTCCGAGCATAGCTCGTTGGACTATTATTGAGCTTAGTTATGAGGCCTATAGTAAAATACCACGTTTCGGCGCCATACGTCATCACTGGTAACACACATTTGTCGAAAACTTTCGACTTGAGACAAGTTTTATCCGATCTTAATTCTAAATTACAGCTACATACAGTACAAAGCCTCCACTATTCAACAATGCTCCCATATTCTGCTAAATCATAATTTTTGACAACACATACGACATTTTCTCAATTTTTCTCTCTCGAGCACTAGCTGCCA
Organism: Agrotis clavis; assembly: GCA_954870645.1. Taxonomy (NCBI): domain Eukaryota; kingdom Metazoa; phylum Arthropoda; class Insecta; order Lepidoptera; family Noctuidae; genus Agrotis; species Agrotis clavis. The sequence continues at coordinate 2,221,731 of OX940932.1, read as the reverse complement.
TCACTAGTGCTACAGCTGCGTCCGGTTTATGTGCCATCAAAGCCGACGCGGCGATAATGGCGGCCGCGAGTGTTCCCCTCGTAAAAATATATAACGCTTTGAATTTCAGCATCGGAGGAGGGTGACGTGCTGAATTATGGGTGCAGGAATTAGTGTTGTTTATAAAGATTATGCTTTCACTAAATTCAATTAAAAGACGTTCATCCTGATATTGTTCTCTTCTTGAAAGATTTTGGACACAGTGGCCAATGTCAGCTGAGCGTGTGCGCAGTCACTAGTGCAATCTCCATTCCTTAACTCTAATAATACAATGGGACTGAAAACTAAGGAAGGGCGGTATTATATCGCCAACTTCCAAACTTTAACCTGCTAGGTACAGTGTGCATAATGCAAGCAAAAACACTAGGCAATTGATTGTCTTACAGGGATACGGCACTGATTCTCTTTACTACAGACTATTGTGTAGCCTATCTAAGAGGACAATACCCCCACCATTTTTAGGGTTCCGTAGTCAACAAGGTACCCTTATAGTTTCGCCATGTCCGTCCGTCCGTCCGTCCGTCCGTCCGTCTGTCCGCAGTTTAGCTCAGAGACGCACAGTACTAGAGAGCTGTAATTTGGTGTAAATATACGGATTTGTTGTGCCGAAAAAGTGGTAAAATAAAAACTCGTAAAATATTTTTTTTTAGGGTACCTCCTGTACACGTAAAGTGGGGATGTTTTTTTTTTCTCGCGTACCCCTTAGTGTGGGGTATCATTAAATAGGTCTTTAAAAAATATTGATAGTTTCTATTAACAATTTTTTGATAAAAAAATTCGTTTGTGAAATATTAAGCTTTAACTTGCAAAATTTTGCTCGACTCGAGTGTCCCCCCCCTCTACCAGCTAAACGGTTATGTTTGGGGGTGTGAAAAAATTCACAATAGTAGTATATATAACGAAGTTTAAAAGAAAATTATCATGACTAAGTAGGCTTTACAACTTTACGAGTAATAGTCGACCAACTTATAAAATGTACTTGGATAATATATTTTCTTAAACAAAATGTATCGGAGAACATGTTCTTTAACTGCAAATGTAAGTTTGTCAACTTTATTTTTACAGCTTTAATAGGTATGTTTTTACGGTATGTTTTTGGGGATAGGTAGGTTTTTATCGTCAACTATTTTTAACTAACTTCAAAAAAAGGAGGAGGTTCTAAATTCTTCGTAATCTTTTTTTTTATGTATTTTCCCCGATTTCTCAAAGACTCCTGGACCGATTTTGAAAATTCTTCTTTTTAAAATTAAATTCAGCGAATCAGTTTAGTTAGTTCGCATAATTTTTTTGATGGGCAACTACGGAACCCTACACTGTGCGTGGCCCGACACGCACTTGGCCGGTTTTTTTGTAGAATACAATGTCATTCATTTTGTAAAGTGTAACTTTATTTACTGTATTCACTGCAACACTAGTTGTGCAATAAAGTATTTTTAATTTTCATTTCATTTCCTCTGTAAAACTCTAATAGAAAAACCCGATAGCACTTTTTGCCCTTAATCGAACCCAGAAGAACCTCACGTTCAGTACTCGTGTTTGCGACAACGAGATCAACGAAACGGTCACTGATATTGTATTGAAGCACCTGTCTACTTTATCACCCATAAAATAAAGAAGGCTCAGGGACTATCAGGTACAAGTCTGTATCGTAACAAAGTTGTTACATTAGAATCCTTCTGGTGTCACACTATGGGATAAACAAAATAAAAAAGAACCTAAATGTCATCCAGATATGGGTACTCTGAAATATGGCCAAGGAAAAGAATAAATCTATTTTACCTAATAATAATTTCTTACACAATGCGAATTGTTAAATAAAAAAAACGGTTGTCTGTATGTTGGTTTACTGACGATAGTTGAACGTGACAACGTCATAAGAAAATATTACACTTACGTTGCTATAAACAAACAATTGACACGCCCGCCGTTGCTATGGAACGCTACAGAGCGAGGTAACGCCGCATGACGTCATCTATTTTCGTGCGTGCAGCCGGCCATTGAGTTTTATGACGTTATCACGTCAATAAATAATAAATAAATATTATATACAATTTTAGCTTCTTCATTAATTCTGTTGCCATCCCCTTTTTACACTCACATTCATACACACCAACAAAATGCCTAATTCCCCATGCATAACATACTCACATAAAGAACAAGACACTTAAATGACTTTAAAATCACATGCAAATCAAAATGACATTCCAATTTCATCTCCGACCTCGTTCATTTCTCGCACAGCTAAGCAAGCAGAACTCTTTCTGTCTCGATCACGTACAGACGGACAACATTAACGGGTTTTGCATACAAATAGCTAATAATGTTCGTGAATGCTGTTTTTCGCAGTTTGGCACGAAGCCAGCGCATTGAAGATTAGTAATAATTGACAGCACATCATAAAGATGTATGCGAATAAGAAACCAATAGTAATGGATGTCGGAAAATTGGATATTACTTTTTTAGCGTTTCGGCAGACGTGGAATATTTGATGAAAAAATATGTGAGTTTTATTCAGTTTGTCAGTAGAGTAACGTGGTAAGCAATACGAATCGAAAAGTGATTTAAAATTAATTTACTGCTTATCAAGATTCTATTTTACATTCTAAACTGGAAATAGTTATAATTTTTAAAATAAATTATTTAATAAGTAATCAGTCTATTTTTCAGTGGTTTGCATCTAAAATCTGATCACAGTCAATGTAATGTAGTTTACAACAATTATAAGAAATTTAAGGGTACAACGAATAGTTTAAGAAGACCAAAGTAAGGATTAATGTTTGTTTAATGAATTATATGAAAGAAAATGGAGTGAAAGAAGCCGTGGCATCTGACAGGGGAGAGTGGAAGAAGAAAACATGTGGCGTCGACGTCGACTAGAAAGGCATAAGGGCAGGGAGATGATGATGTATAGTTTGACTTGACTTTTTAGTATGTATATTTAGTCATTACTTTTCTAGAAATTATAAAAAAAGAGTACAAACACAAACAGATGAAAAAAAAATATGATGCCTCCTCCACATTACACAGCGTTCTTGTTGTTCTGTATGCAGAAGTCATCGGTTTTCACGTTGGCCAACCGCAGGCTTCCCTTATCGCCTATTGTCTATTGGCCTGTCTGCCACTCAAGGTCTGCCGTGTGCGGTCGGAGGGGATCCGGGAACTGAGCCGATATGGTGAGCCTGTATATTTTTTCATTCAAATGAAGGCCTTTGAGGGAATTATCAAGGATATTTTACGGGTCTTTGGACGTGATTTAGCACTGTAATGTTGATAAATGGTGTTTTAATGGAGTCAACAATGGTATTGTATAAGATAATAATGATTTGAATTTACCTCATTATGCAGTGGGATTACAAATTGTGACTTTTATTCAGATTTTCGTCGGCGTGAAACAGGTGGATATATTAAATGTATTTACAACTTGACTACGTGAATTTGTAATCCTTTTAACCCTAATTCTAGAGACCCCATCAGTTTGCTGACAGATCCATGAGGCGCGCGTGATCCATGACGCACCGATCCGGGCCTGATCTTTTGATAGCTTTGGATCAGATCTCAATAATTAGAATAAAAGCAGGACGACCATGACTCATGTCCAAGTTTTTATACGGCCCGAGGCTCAAAAGGATCATTATAAATATCCAGAATTTTCCTTCAGCTCACCTTGGAAATCTGCAAAAAAGATCAGTAAAAACCTCGATGCAAACATAATTCTTTTGACAGTTACAGCCGTTTTGGTCTGTACATATATAATTTAGGGTCCGCCCGGTCACGGATCGAGGAACAAATTGTATGGAGTCTTCGTGTATTTTTGAAAGATATGCGTTTTTTTATTTTTTTATTGTTGATTGCAGACTGCATTGTTCTGTCCGAATGGTGTTAGAGCGAATTTACATTGGATTTTGGTGTTGAAATTCTCATTTTAAGTGGCCATTTTTTGTTAGGATTTAATAAAGAGATTATAGGTGCTTTAGAGAGGCTATAAGAATAAGGAAGTTCTAATAAGATTTTTTAATAAAATTGAGTTTGCTTAGCCTCGATGTATCCGGAAAAAAATTAGGTCTAAGATGGAGCGAGCTTAGCTAAAAGAAACTGGGACTCCTGCGCAGCGATGGAACACAATCAAAACAGGATGATGTTCAAGGCACAGACGGCTCTGGCTCTAAAAAAATACACTTGTATTATTACGTGCTGTCTAAACAATGCATCGTATGCAAAAATGTCATTGCCTCATAGAAATTAAACATGACTTGATAATTACTACAAAAAAAAACAACGAATCACCTAACTAATGAATTATTTATGTCGTTTGCAATTTCAAAGTTTGACGACTTTTTGGCAAGCTGCCATTATTAGCATAGGTCATGGATCTTTAACTACTGTATTTGGGGTCTCCCATAAACTGCTGGAAGCCTTTTCAGGTGAATTAATGGTTGTGGTTAGTTTATGTCAACATAAAATCATTGCCGTATTAATTATAGTAATGTGTTATAGTATCTGTACATTTTCGGGCGAAAATCTCCACACAATGCATGGGCTCCGAAGGATAGACGTTGTCGCCCCAGTTGGTCCAGAAAGAGGTAGCGAGACGACCTGGACAAGTACCATGATGCCTGGTTTGAGGAAGCATAGCATAAAAGCTCTAGGAGAGTATTGGGGGAGGCCTTTGCCCAGCAGTGGGATAGTATAGGCCCGTGTTTTTCAACCTGTGGGTCGCGACAAATATTTTTTTTATGAAAATAAATAAATATTTTGGATTGAATATTAATTTGTTACAAAATAAAATACATGAAAAAAAAAAAGCAACGGTTCGAGAATATTACTTCATAATAAAGGGGCCGTGCCATGAAAAAGGTTGAAAAACACTTACTCGCATTAACCATAATTTTTTTAAGGATTAACCTTGGCGTAACTTTAGTCCACGTTTATTTAATAAGGGGGTTATAGTATAGGCAAATAAAAAAAAATTGCGACATTCACTAGTGCCTTTTCATGGCTATTATTTCGCCTTGCATTTCTCAGTTTTATTTCGGAGCTTAAAATTAATTTGTGTTTTATAGAGAGGTAATCTTATTCCTTGAAGTTTTGACTAAAAACTAAATAAACTCTAGCTGTTCCGATCTCTACTGTAGAATACGGTCATTATAATTATTTAATGGCTTGTAAGAAACAAGGGCTATTCAACTGATGTTGATTCCATAATTGTTTGTCAAACTGACACGTTAACACAGTATACAAAGAGCTTTACGCAAAGCAAGGATTGTGCAGAAATCCTTACGCATGAGCGCGTGCGCAGCGTGCGTGACGAACGAATTGAACTGCGACTGACGGCAGGTACATGCGTGTGCCCAAATGTTAAGGACTATTGGTTTAACATTGATCATGATAATAGCTTATTAATGAACAGAAGATTTGGTTAATAAAATCGTTTGTAGTTAGTACATTCGTTTACAATGAGGTTGCGATCAGGATTAAAAATAAACAAACTTAAAAAAAAAAGGCTTTGTTTTTTTTTACTTCGTTTTCTTTTTTGCCACCGACTTCCGGTTAAATAGTTTTTTGAAAAAAGTTTATTATTTTACTCTTTTTAGTTTAAAAATTCAACCCATATTCTTGTCAAATACATCATTTTCTTACATGTGCACAAAGACATTAAACTATATACGAGCAATAGACGGGACATCACGAAGAAATTTGTGATCCAAAACTTTTTACCAATAGGTAAAAAATCCCTCAGTTTAGTAGTCGGGTTGCTATGCAACGCCTAGATTGTGCTACTGACGCATGGCATCAACAATTTTGTATGACAATCTTCCCAATGCCCTCTCTATAGTTTCTTTTAAATCTCTTTGCATATGCACTAGAATTTTGTAATCCGTAGCACCGGTACTTATTAACATCGCTCATGTACACAATAAGCCAATAAAATTCCCTATCTCTAAAACTGCTGAACCGATTTTGATGAAACTTACAGCATTCCCTAAGGTAAACGATCCCTAGTACAATAAAAAAAGAATTTTGTAAATCGGTAGTCAATTGGCGGAGTAATCGCGTAACAAACACACAAAAAGTAAAGACCATCACATCATCCACTCAGCAGAAATGCTCACAAAATAAAAAGTACTGACCACATTGGATGAAATTTTAATGGGACCAAATGGAAAGTATATTGCATTGAACAAAAAAGAATCACACTAATCGGACTAGAAAACTCGGAGTAATCGGTGTACATACATAACAAAATTTAAAATGTCACTTACGGGATATCTTCCGTGATTATATTTTTGTTTGAGATGAAGATATCCCGTAAGTGACATTTTAAATTTAGAGACAAACCGTGAAAGCTTAAAACAGTGTTTACATAAACAAAAACTCCTCCTTTTTTGAAGTTGGTTAAAAATAAATTGCCCCACACTAGGAATTTCTTCCTGTATCTTGGGCGCGTCTATAATCATCTGAGTTTCTTCAGATAACACACAGACCCGGAACAACAACTTGCAGATCATACAAATACCTATTTGTTCCGTGCGGGGATTGAACCTGTGACCCGATTCAATATATCAGACGCTTTTGCCAACCAATGCTATCGCAGTCATGCTCAACAGGGATAGCTTGAGGACTGCGACAACTTGAACTCTTATACGGAATTAGAAGGTCATCGGTTCAAATCCTTCCCGCAACCAAATTTTTCTGGTTAATGCAATAAAATATTTCATTTGTCTCTGTACCAAAATTCATCAAATCTGTTCAGTCGTTTTCACGTGATAACGGAACATAAATTTACATACAAAAAAACAAACGGTTTTGCACGTACCTATCTAAGAAGTTCGAATGAAACGGTTAATTATTAGTTACTGATTAATTATCATCAGTCAACAGCCATGAGAAATGCAAAGATTAAATTATTAATTAAATTAAACTTACCTACTTACTTTTTTTATCGTGGTAAAATCGTCACTTGATTCCTCCCGCCCTGTCCTGGGTGGGACTGTCAGACTCGTACTGACTAAAATCCACGGTGTCCTTCAATAGCCCTTTACGTTCCGGGGTCACGGTAATTCGTGAGTCCGGCGACCCCGGCAGGCTTTGGCCCTCTAAAGGTCCCGGTATTTTGCTGGCACTCTTGGAGGCGCGCGTGGAACACAACGCGCCATCGACCCGGGTCCATGGTCGGACAGGGAGTCGCCCATTACTTGCCACCCGCATGCCCGCCTACGGGTCTGCAGAATTTAGACTCAAAAGCAATTATTTCAAGAACATAATTTTTATTCTATTCACATCTTATAATCACACCGAAAGATTGTAAATCTGGTACATTTTTCTTTAGTAATTCAAATCAGCAATGTCATATAGAAGTTACCTTGATAGAATGTGAAAATACTGCTATTAATTTGTTCTATGCGTGGGTGTTAACGTTCCAATTTCGACTGCTATTGATACGAGTATGATAATTTATTATCTGTCTGTCTGACGCAAATATCTAGGTATAAATTGCACTTTTCAAATATAATGAGCTACTTTAATGCACCTACTACTACGACACAGGCACTCTCTGAGAAGAGGAGTGGGTTATTTATCTGCAAACATCAAACAAAGTTTGCGATCACCTTGAAAAATCGAAATCTTTTTTGTAATGTTAGATATTTTTTTTTCTTATCTTTTGAGATTACTTTTTTAATAAAAATATAGATTTTGAATATAAAACAATAAAACAGTTCAAAAAATAGTTTTTTTTCATAAAATTAATTTTAGAAACAGCCATACTACTGTGGACTAGTATATGTCCCTTTATCTTAACTATGTTTTCCTTTCCAAAATTGAGAGTAGCTGTGATGCAATAGAACAAAAAAGAGAGTTTGTCAACTCTGAATTCAAATCCAGCCATCCTCACGACCCAGCTGCCGCCCAGAGAATCGCCGAAGACGTGGGACATCGCGTGCCGATTTCCGACCACCGAAAGCGCTAATTTGTGGGAGGCGTGTAAAAAAAGAAACACGTGTTTTATTAACCGTACCTACTACCTACTAATGTATGATTAATATATACAATTAAAATACAATAACGATTTTCCCACCACATTTTCAAACAATTCTTTGCCAAAAATAAACTGGTCATAAAAATCTTCCAATTAAAGTAATCCTACGTGACGTTACTTAAAAATTTTGTTTCAAGATACCATCTAAAAGATAGCTATGCAAATAGGAGAACCGCATACTTATCGGTACAGCCGGTCGGTGAGATTTTTACGTGGCAATTAAATTGTTTTAACGACCAAAGGGTAGAGGGGTCTGCTACTCTTAAAACTTTATTATACTCAAAGAAGTAAAAACTTTTAAAAGTTATTTTGTTTTATTTCATTCCTTATTTTGTATTGTTTTAATGACTGAAGTCTTTTGTGTTATCTGAAGGTAATTACTCAATTTAATTGTCTTTGTAACTTTATTGGGTAAGCTTTAGGAGTTGATCTTTATCACTTGTACGAGTAAGAAGGGAAGTTACTGTATTTTTAGAAAAGTTTATAAAGTACCTTAACTATTTTTGAGTTCAATGACGGCCACGGGACTAATGAATTACCGTGACCCCGGAACGTAAAGGGCAATCGAAGGACACCGTGGATTTTAGTCAGTACAATTCTGATAGTCCATCCTGCCCTGCCCTGGTTGGGAGGACTCATTTGATGATTTTAGCATGCAAAAAAAAAAAATCTTTTTAAGTTCACAAAAATCTTCCAAAGTATAAATCATCGAATGACTTCTGCCGCCCTTGATTCATCGGAAAGGTCTGTCAGACTCTTAATGACTAAAAATAAAACCTGTTTCTTCAGTTGTCCTTTACGTTCTAGGGTCACGGTGTTTTTTACAATTGAATTCTTATTTTTTTTTAATGGGTAGACCAGATTATTCCAATTTTATAAAGCAACTATTCCCAAACGACAACAAAACTCACACTAACAAAGTACAATAACTTAAACCCGTACTTGGATCTAAAACAAGAGAGTCGTAACTGCACTTTTCGTATCACTACCGAGTCCATACACTAATTTCCCTGTAGACTGTCTTCCCTAACACAAATAAAGCGCAGTGATGAGGTAATGCTTACTCAGTGACGTGTAGATAAATAATACACCGGTGAGCGGTGGAGGAATCTTGGAATATAAAATGGCCGGCGTAGTTTGAGCGTATGAAGTTTTACCTGTCATACCTCTAAAAGTTGGGAAGACAGGCTGTTTTGTTTTTGCGATTATTATAATTATGACGGAATTTTTGGGTGAAATATAACAACATAAGAAAAATAGTTTGCCTTATAGCTAGGAAATCAAAAAATAAAAACTTAAAAAAAAAATGTGACCGCCTTCAAAAACAACCACAAAAAAGGGTAAAATAACCTACAAAACTTTTCTTTCGGAAGTCGGTGGTTATTTCATTAATTTCATTGTTTTTTTGCCACCGACTTCCGAAAGAAAAGTTTTGTAGGTTATTTTACCCTTTTTTGTGGTTGTTTTTGAAGGCGGTTACATTTTTTTTTTAGGTTTTTATTTTACTATTTTTAGTTTAAATATTCAACCAAAATTCTTGTCAAATACATCATTTTCTTACATCTGCACTAGAATTTTGTAATCCGTAGCACCGGTAATAACATCGTTACCATATCTTTCATTCCTTCCCTATCTCAAAACCTACTGAACCAATTTTGATGAAACTTGCAGTATTCCTTAACTTGAACGATACCTAGTGCAACATAAAAATAATTACTTAAATCGGACTTGTAGTTCCGGAGATATGCGAACACAAACATAATTTACTAAATCAGTCGATGTCGACTCCTTACTAGAGGAGTTGTACCTTCCATCATCAGCCCATCCACCTGAAATGATGATTATCAGATGCAAATACTTAAACAGCTTTAGAAAATATATGAAAATGGTACTATACTGAGCCTATAAAATTTGTAGGTTGCCCTCGATTTCCCTGGGATTCCATCATCAGATTCTGACCTGATGATCATGGGACCACTTGGAAAGAATACCCTTTCAAACAAAAGAAAAATTTTCCAAATCGGTCCAGGCGTCTTCGAGAAATCGGGGAAGATACATAAAAAAAAAGATTCCGACGAATTGAGAACCTCCTCCTGTTTTTGAAGTCGGTTAAAAATAAGTAACATTCACGAAACCAAAATGGGCTCACGGTGGTGATTACCACTGAAAATATAAGGAAGCCGAAAGAATTGATAAGCTCAAAAGTCTGCCAAATAGTATAGTAAAGGTATCTTGTAACCCAGTAACAGGATTGTGGTCAGATAGGCACCTTCATGTAACATAACATTACACTACTATTAGGCTGAAAGTTGATCTTGAAGATAATTATGATTCCAATGTACAGACTCCAGTGCTGTTGCGGCACTGCTACCAAAGCACAAAGTTCGGAAAATGGCTAGGCAGGTGCCAGAACAGATATTTTCCTCTAATGTTACTTCTAGGCAAGCGTGCTTCACCGTCGAACACATCTCCCATTACCATCGTGCTAGGTAGTAATAGTGTCAAACGCGAACCTGTTATTAACAATAAAAGATTTCAAACATACTTACCTAAACTTAAAAATCATGATTGTCATCCAAGTAGCCGAAATCAATAAAAATGCTCACAAAATAAAAAGTACTGAACCAAATTGGATGAAATTTTTATGGGACCAAACTGCAAGTATACTGCATCGAACAAAAAAAGAATCATAAAAAAGAATCATCATCATAAAAAAATACCGACCGAATTGAGAACCTCCTCCTTTTTTTGAAGTCGGTTAAAAATGCTTTTAGATATTTTTAAGTTTATATAAATTTTAACTGATTTCCTAAATATTCAATATCTCAACTCCTTCTATGAAACTTCAGGCATGTTTATTTATAATAAGTGCCTATGTAAAAATAAAAAATAAAATTTAATGTAGGTACATTAAAACAGCTAACATTATCCCCTGGGAGTTCCTGTACCGAAGAGCTTGGCAAGTTAATGTGGGCCCAGTGACTTGGATAGATAAAGACGTAACACAAAGATTAAATCTGTACAGTCTACACGTTTCGCGTTTTTGCGTGAGGAGCGTTATTTTGTGTGTTTTGGTTTCTCTTTCCTTTGAATTTTTTTCGTTACAGTTTTTCTTCTAAATTCATTCGACAATTCAAATAATGTTAGATTGATTTAGAAAATGGCTACGATTTAACCAGGACAAATTATGTAGTTGAGAGTTGCAAACCGGGAAAATAACAATTCGTGTCTTTTTGAATTTAAGTATATTATTAAATACTTTTAAGGTGGAAGGACGTCTAGCAGTGGACGGGAATTGGCTAAAAAGTAGAATTATAAAGGATGATTCCCGCTACACCGGGTCGGGACCGGGTCGTGCGCCGTCCGGGTCCCGGATGGGAAACTTACTTAGTAGGTATTTGAAAAAGTTCTCACTTGTACCATCTTGTAGAACTATCAAGTTAAGTAATGGTCATTGTGCATCACACTATTAACCCTTTGGTATTATAATAGTTAAGTACACAATTTGTGACTTAACTTATACAAAAGAAGCCAGAGAAACTTCAATAATTTTGTACATACTTACATATTTACGAATAAACACACACCAACCACATGAATCTCAACAAACTACGAAATACACAAAATAATTAATTTCAGGATCAAACGTTTTGTAACTTAAACTTGAAGTCCGGCTTCGGAAGTCCAAGTCGGAGCGACAGACGAAGTTGTATTCAAACGGGAGTCGAACCTGCATCACTTAATTAGACGGAGAGTGTTTGTGAGCCGAGCTCAGTTTCTTGAGTTGCTTTGGTTTAAAACTTTCTTTGGTAAAAGGGTTTCGAGAGCTGCATGTGAGTTTCGATACCAAGCTTGGTGCAAAACTTAGACGTGGTTTTAGAGTATAAATTACTGAAATTACTTGAGAGATAACAGTTATTTTAGACCAACTACTGAGCATGACGGTCGAGCAAAGTGTGATTGGTTTTTTCCGTTAGATATATTTTGATACTATTAAATAATTATACCAAACAAAATTTCTCTAAAAATACACCTTAATTATATCAGACACGAGAACTCAACTTACTTTCAAAAAACCTTTTAAAATAAATTTTAAGTAGGTATCAGTGAAATCACTAAACCATAAGATACAAAGTTGACTAGATAATAACGCCACAGTTTGTTATTTTCAGACAAAATATATGAAAGAATCGCAATGAAAACTCAATCATAAAAATATGTGAATTGATTGATGTTTCAAGAACTTAATTAAATCAAGATTTTGCTATAAAATGTACATTATTTTAAAATAAGACAACATTGTCACTTATATGCTGCCGTGATAACCACCCCATCGAGCCCCATCGAGCTGACTTGACGGCTATGTAGCCTCTTACACACAAAGTGACAGTTTGTTTTTGATGGTATGGCCACAACAGCATTGTTTTACTGGATATGGAAATTACCTTGACGACAATGATGTTATAGTGTGGATGTTCTATAAAAATGTTGGCTAGGGATTCATTTTATGGCATTATAAAAAAAATACGATACGCGGCAGTCCCCGAGTCCCAGACTCGGGGACTGCCGCGGTAAAGCAATTGCATAGCATTTTTTATCAACTCATGCAATTTTTTTTGGCTATGGTCGGCCTCCTCTATCAAGTGAAACGTCAAGAAAAAAAAACACAGTGCCGAAGTCTGCCAAACTAAAACGACGTTAGACGATGCGGGGTGTTACGTTTGTTTTCGTTACGGAATTTCTTGATTTGGTCGCCGCGCTCAGATCCCGCGATAAAAGCTGTGTGTGCAACAGCTTAAAAATTGTATAATGTCGCATTTAGTTACAACAAAATATCTAAGGGATTGGGGACTGTCTAAGCAAGAGGCCCTGGAATGCAAAGGGTTACTGGAGGAACATGGTGGATTTTTAGTCAATAAGAGTCTGACAATCCCTTCCGCTACACTCGGAGCGGGAAAGCCCTTTGATGTTATATAGACCAAAAAAATTCGTTGTAATGAAAAAAAAAATTAAATTAAAAATTCCCCATTTTTAGTACAAAACATTTCAGCTCCACTGAAAGATTTATTTCAATACCTCCCTATAAATTGCGTGAAATAAAAAAAATAATCTAATAAAAAGTACCTACCACACGCACAAATATAGAACAACTGAACACATCCCAAACTTTATTAAATTTGGAGAAAAATGTGCAGAAAACAGTGAATTAATCATTGTCGGACGTAGCCCACAAAAAAATCTAACAAAGTAAAAATTTTCATCCGAATTAAATATTAATTATTGCGACCAGGACTTGGCAGACTGACCACGCCCTGCGGACAAAGGGAAATGATTTATTTGTATTTTTTATTACAACTTGATTATAATTTAACGGAAGACATTAGTCACGAAATCATTTGCGAATACCAACCTTACTCCCACCAAAATTAGGACGATATTACGTTAAGTGGGTTCGAAGTTATCGCCCAAACGAATGATAATTTCTGCCAAATTTTCGGACACAAAGCGATAAAGTTTAATTGTATACTCGAGTTAAAAAGTACATTAATTAAATATGATGGCAAATGGCGGACAATGAAAAAGTCATTGTGAGGCTTTTTCTTAATGATTGTGATTTAATTATGTGAAAACCATTTAGATAGCAATCGAGAGGGGCATTTATAAACACCTCGAGTAATAAAGGCATACTATAACATGCATCTGTGCACTTTTATTCAAGGTTTATTGTATACTTTTTTAGTATACCCACACCATCTAATTAACTCATTATAAAATCAGCAATAAAATTAAGTTTTGTATACAATAATAAAGATTGTAGAGTAGTGTTTGTGGGACGGTGCTGCTATTAAATCTGTTTTAGCCGATTTAAATCATTACAGTTTGAAATAAAATGTTATATTCATCAGTAAAATGATAATTATTGACTGTAACGAAAACCGTAGGAAGATTCATAATATTTCTGGATTAAAATCATCATAATCTGCTTAGCCTTTTCCCAACTATGTGGGGGTCTGCTTCCAGTCGAATAAGATACAATTGAATATGAGTACCTAGGTATGAATATGGGTAGGAGAGCAGTGGTGGCCCAGTGGTATCGGCCTCGACTTAAGAGTTGTAGTAGGTCGTAGGTTCGAACACAGCCTGGCACATTACTTTGTGTAATTTATTTCATAACCACTGCTCTCAAAGCGGTGAAGGAAAACATCGTGAGGAAACCGGCATATCTTAGAACCATCAAATTCGACGACATGTGACATCCACCAATCCGCACTAGGCCCGCGTGGTGGTTTGTTGCCCACTCCCTCTCAGAGAGAGGAGGCCTGTGTTCCAACAGTGGGAACATTATAGGCTGAGATGATGAGTAGGTATTTTACATGGAGCAACTACATATCTGACTTCCACAACCCGGTAACTGAATAAAACGATACCCCTTTGTAAGACTAGTTGTCATACTTTAGACAAATTAAAATTATTTTACTGTACTAAAAAACGAATGTGCAAACGTAGTTGACGCCTTGCAGCAAGATGGATCGATGATTTGAGGAATACGACTGGCTGCGTGAGTGAATGGATGCTGATTGCTCAGGACCGGGAGGGATGGCGTTCTTTGGGGGAGGCGTACATCCAGCAGAGGATGGCAATCGGCTGACAGTTGTACTAAATCCATTTCTAGAATTTTTAGTTCTTTGTCTGTGTGGAAACTTACCATGCCTTGATCTCTGCTTATCTCTTCAGCAAATAAACACATGAAGTTCTATTACTAAAATCTCCGTTAAAACTACATTAATAAGATGAAATCTGCATACCTTCAACAAGACAAAGACTAGTCCTGGAAGATTATCGTGACCTTGTTAACTAGGGACCTTTCTCCAAGGACAGACCTTCAAACTAGCAGATATTCTAGATAAGGTCACCGGAATTTATAGTATTGCTAACCTTAGTGCAGTTGTCAGCTTTCATGGACATTGCTCGTATTGTGTGAAGTTAGAAGCTTGATTTTATAACTTTAAACCGAAGGACATTTTGTGATTTGGACTAACGTAATAATTATAATATTAATAATAATAATAATAATATTCCACAACTATCACACAACGCCATCTAGTCCCAAGCTAAGCAGAGCTTGTGTTATGGGTACTAGACAACTGATAAACATACTTATATATTTCTAAATACATACATATTATAGATAAATTACACCCAGACACAGAACAAATGATCGTGCTCATCACACAAACATTTGTCCGGGATGGGAATCGAACCCACGACCTCCGGCATAGCAGTCAGGGTCACTAACCACTAGACCAACAGTTTATTGATAACTTAGTTTACTTATATTCGAGATTACATGCATGATATTATTTGAGTGTGTCACTTTTGACACCCTGTAGCTTATTTATTTTGTATTATATCTTGAATTAAATTTAGTTATATTTTTTGTAAAAATTTAGTTTACAAATTGTAGATTTTTAATTTAAAAAAAAACATATTTAGTAAATAAAATGTTATTAAGATGTACTCGTATAATGTAAATGTTATTTATTTGTGTATTCAAATATAAATATTTAAAATTAACTGGTAAAAGTAGTGTTTTATAGATAAATTTTAAATCGTCTTATAATCATAAAACCACGCCTATTTCACAAAAGAAAATAGGTACAGCCTTTGCGTCTACCTGTGATTAAAAAATAAATGTAGTAATTTCATCACAACTATTGTTTACTTAAAACAAAAAAAAAAATTAGTCAGGATTGTAACAATATAATACTTTATAATGTTATACTCAAACTAATTAAATACCTAGTATTTCTCCGCAAATTATTCCACTCCCATGCATCAATTACTTGGAAATAGTTTGATAAGATAATATCAGACGATTACGCAATAAAACGCACTAACATTATGTTCGTTGAATATTTACGCTCCTATTATTTTTCTAGATAAGTTCAATTTAGACTATTTAATTATATTATATTAGCTTAAGGCCGAGACTCCACCAAAGCTGTGCAAGTCGAGACGTGTTTTGAACAACCAATACAATTGCGTTGCGGAGTGGAGCTGTGTCAATAACGCAATTCTATTGGTTGTTCAAAACACGTCTCGAATCCGCACAGCTCGACACAGCTTTGGTGGAGTCTCGGCCTAATTGCTTTATTACTTAAGTCAAAGTCGAAGGCAAAGGTGACGACACGGTTGGCGAAGTGGCTGAGCAAATTGATTGTTGCGCTGCATGTCGCGAGTTCGTCTCTGCCTTGGAGCAAGTGAATCGTAGAATTCCACCTATGTCTTGGGTACGAACATTGAATCTTATACAAAAGTTACACCCAGAAATACTGTTTGTAGTTCATGCAAATATTTATTTCGTACGGGAATCGAAAGAATCTTATTTTATATTTATTGACAAGTAAATTATGACTCAATGTGTTAGTATATGTTATTTTGTAAGGTCTGAATACACACTTTATTCAAGTCACTTTGGCCCACAGACATATACCTTACAAAATAACATACATCATTCTATAAAACAACAAGAAACTTATAACAATAAATTGAATGAATGTAAAATGAATAAAAATGTAGAAAATATTAAAGAATAAAATGAACGTAAATGTAAAATAAGACGGCCATTAAACTTGTACATTCACGTGAATTCCGAGTGTAATCAAAGTCTCACATTAAGTTCACTAAGCTGAAAATGCAATTTTAAATACTCGGCTGCATTTGACTGATAATAAAACAATAATTTGTTTATCTGATGTTTCAACCCAGTGGGTTGATATCTTTATTGTAAAAATACTAAATAGGCTTGAGATACATACAGAATTACAGAACTAACTTGGATAAAAGTGTTTTATAGATTTATAATATAAACTTAATTTTTAAATATAAAACAAAAATATTTTATTAAAATACGATACTAGTCTAAGATTTGCACTGAAGCTAAACCAAAATTATTTCGCATTGTCCATTTACACGTATACTATACAGTTTAGACCTATACTAAAAATAATAATGGCGAATTTAACATACTTTTTAATTACGCTTGTACCAACGGGAATAATACCTAATTATATCCAATATTATGTTAAACTTTCCTAGCGTTTCACCCCGGGCAACAACACCACAGTCTTTCTGTATCCTCAGGTGACTGGTAACAGTGGTAACCGCTCCCACAGGCGGTAGTAGACCTCACCATACTGTAGTACCTAGTTCCAGTTCGTTTTAGGTGATCTTGCTCATGATAGGCTTCAATTTTGCTTCTAAACTAGAATGAGGTTTTTTTTTTAAATCGTGGTAACATCAACAATCTTACCCAGTGGTATTGTTAGACTTGTACAGACTAAGATCCATGGTAATCCTTTAATAGCCCGTGTGCGGCAGTGGTTAAGGACCAATGCAGCTCTAAACTTTTGAAAGAATTTAGAAATCGATCCAGTAGTTTTTCAGTTTACTCGAAACCAAATCTTTCCTTTTCCTAATATTAAAAAAAAGACCAGAAGTACACATTTTGTAAGGAAAAAGCAGCAATCGTATGTCACCTGCTTTATTATAAAGTCGTGATTAGATTGTAGGAAAAATCTGTTGATTGAAGGTCTATAACAATGTGCACGCGCATGAGCTCTTTTTACACGACCCACTGCTTAATAAATGGTGTTCAATGGCCATTCAAATATTGTCTACTTACTGTAAGTTAATTTAAAAATGTAACATGGCATGATCATCCTATGATATTCCTTGGGTAGGGTCAATTATGCCTTTTTTTTTAATAGTTTTGAGTGATGAAAAACAACCCACTTTCAGCACGCGAAGCATGACCAATTTCTATCTCCTTTCTACCAAGAATAGAAAATGTTGTTTCTATTCTATCAAGTTTATTAAAACTTATTTCTATTCTTTTCGACCCGCGTCGACCAAAAAATTTAAACATATTTTTTTCTACATTTAAACATCACGATGTTGAAGACGAAATCTTTCTAAATTCGGTCATTTTGTCTATTTTTCTGTCGACGCAACCACCAAGTGCGCCCAGTGAAGTGTGGGTATATGAACGTATAGGACATTATTCAATCAGTAGTAACCGCGATTTTAAATATTTTCACAAAGTGAAATGCGACATGAGTTGCCAATTCGTAAGTTGTGGACGTTAACACTGGTACAACACTGTTCAAGGTTACCTCATCATCTAATGATGATGATAATTCATCTGCCTTGCCTATTCTCAACTATTTTAGGGCTGGCTTCCAGTCGAATCGGTTGCAGCTGAATTTCAATATTTTACTTTGCAGTAAGTTTGCGTAGATTGAATATTACACCAGTAACAGTTCAATGCGATACTCCTTGGTAAAACTTGTTGTCAGACTTTCGAATTCCCTCGTAACCTAGCTTTCTAACTTTAAACTAAAACCTCTTTATAATTAAAAAAACCCATCGCAAATATACGAACATTCCAAATTAAATTCCACATTGAAATAAATTATTTTAACTGCAACTAGTAATATCCTTCATAATCGGGGTTGCATCCTTATGGCGCGTTATTTATCACCCCCCATAAGCCACCAACACGCGCGAATTTGAACCTTATAGCAGTAGTAATAGAATGGAGGGTAGTTGTATGTAATATCGCAAGTGTTTAAGGGATCTGTTAGAGACGTGACGCGCGAGACGTTTACGCGGGAAACATATTTTATTAAAATTTTCCATCTTCCTAGTTCTGTTCAAATGTGGGCAGAGAGTAAGTGAAGAGAGGCGACAACAGCATTATTTACATGAACGATATGAGGCCAGGGACCCCGCCTAAAACATCGAATCGTCAACAGAGAGATTGAGTTTCGCTTTTCTCTAACTCTTCAGTCTTTCGCCATGCAATTGCTATGATAATAAATAGGTCTCTTCCAAATCTTTTCATTTTTGGCAATTCTACACCATGCTTTTCCTTTCGCCATGCAATGCTATGATAATAAATAGGTCTCTTCCAAATCTTTTCATTTTTGGCGATTCTACACCATGATTTTCTAATTTTTTCCGGCCATTAACGAGTCAATTAATTCTGAGGGAATTCTCAGGTATACCTAGAGTCCATTAAAAATGTTCTACCCGCCGCTCTATTTTCGATCCTTAAACTGCTCAGCATGCGTAGCATGTCACCGTAGACACAGGTTTTGTCGACGGAAGAATAGAAGAAATGACAAAAAGCACGTCAGCATGATGATGGGTCGCGGGACTGTCTCATCAGGTAATCTCGACCCTGGAAAATAAAGGGCTATTGAAGGATCACCGTGGATTTAGGAGGACTCATTTGATGATATTACCACAAAAAAAACAGCGATGATTTAAATATAGAACATAATGCTTTTATTATTCAATCATCTACGGACAAAAAAGAACAGAATTAGATTACAGAAGCAATTTTGTCTGTTCTTTGGTAGAACAGAGATAAACTCGTCATGCTACGCTACGCGTACTGTCGCATCTATCCCTTAGTCTATATCTCATAGCGGCTTCGTCAGTCGGCGGGGAGTTAATGAGCAAGCTTTGTTACCATCGCGCTGCGCCGTACAGGCACCGGCAGAGGAGTAGGAGACACGTAATGTTGTCTGCTAATTACCTATAACACTCTTAGTCTATGCCTGGAGGCCTAAGGAGTTTTATGTGTCGACATGTGACAATAAGCAGATGGTTTTGGGATACTATTTTTAGAAATGGTCGGGTTTAATATTGTGGCCAGACGCTCTAGCATGATCTTCGCGTTTTTTTTTTTTGTGACGTTAGGTGCCTACGAGTACAAGTACTCGTACCTATCTAAAAAGAAACTTGTATTTAACTAGCTGTGCCCGCGACTTCGTTCGCGTGGATGTCGGAACTTAACAATGTATTTTTTATCAAATTGACAAAGTTTCATACAAACTTTCATCCCTTATTTTATCCTCTTGGGGGTAGAATTGATCAAAATCTTTTCTTAGCGGATGCTCACGTCATAACATGTACCTGCATGCCAAATTTCAGCCCGATCCGTCCAGTGGTTTGGGCTGTGCGTTGATAGATCACTATGTCAGTCAGTCACCTTTGAGTTATATAATTTTAATTAGATTTGATGGAAAAAAAAATAATTCGAAGCGCCTTTTTGTTTTCTATACAATAATCGACTTAAATACTTCAAATACGCTGTAAGTAAAATACGATAATTTTGGGCTTTATAGACCTCAGATGTTACGTATATATTTTTTTAATTCTAGAACAAAATGAAAAGGTAAGTACATAATAATTATCACCACAGTGGCTGAGCAATTGGACTGCTTGATTCCCGCACGCAGTAAATGTTTGTACGATCAATACAAGTAGTTGTTCTGGGTCTGGGCGTTTATGCATGTTAGTTTATGTTTGTAAACGCACCCACGATACAGGAGAAATTCTTAGTGTGGGGCAGCTTTTTATTAAAACTTGTTTTTTTAACAGTTAAAAAAATATCTTGAATTAATGATTTTTGGTTTTAGTGCAAATTTCAGAAATTACCTTACCCACTTAGAAAATCACGAGTGGCATTCATTATTTTCTCTGATTAAAATAAATCAAGAACTAAATTATTAGGAGATACCAAATTAAGAGTGACGTTAAAAATGTCTAAAAATTCACCTATCGCGAAAAATTCTCGGTTTCATAATGAAAATTGACTGTTCCAAATAAGTTTCAGAATTGAACCCTTAAAATTTGATCAGAATTCTATTCTGCGATATAATTGATTATGACGTAAATCGCAACGTAATTTAGATTAATTTTATCGGAAAAGTTTTCTTGTGAGTTCATTGGTCTTAATATTAATGAATTTATTTGTTGAGGTTGAGATTAGGTTACCTTGATTAGTTAATGCTTGGTTCGTTGTTGAACTTTGAACCTAGACGTGGTGTTATTTTTATTTTGGTCTATATTTCGCTGTGATATTTAGATATATTGGAACGAAGTTCCTTATCGCGCGTTGTGAAAGGGGGCTAGACGGAAAAAATTCTTACGAAAAGTTGTCACGACACTTTTTGGAACGAAGTTCCTTATCGCGCGTTGCGAAAGGGTGCTAGAGCTCAAAGAGTGGTGTGGAGTGGAGTGGAGTGGAGTGGAGCGGAGCGGAGCGGAGTGGAGTGGAGTGGAGTGGAGCGGAGCGAAGCTGAGCGGAGCGGAGCTGAGCTGAGCGGAGCGGAGCGGAGCTGAGTGGGGCGGAGTGGAGTGGAGCGGAGCTGAGCGGAGCGGAGCTGAGCAGAGTGGAGCGGAGCGGAGCGGAGTGGAGTGGAGTCGCGACGATTATTTTTGTTGAGTGTATACAGTAACTTCGTTCCATCCGGGTGTCCCTTGACACCTCTCAAGTTTTTTTTATTTAACATTTTTAAATTTAGACGGCACGGCTACCGCAGTGGCTGAGCGATTGGACTACTGCGCAGCGTGTCGCGGGTTCGATTCCCGCACGGAACAAATATTTATATGATCTACAAATAGTTGTTCCGGGTCTGGGTGTTTGTGTATGTGAGTTTCTACGTTTGTAAACGCACCCACGACACAGGAGAAATTCATAGTGTGGAGCAATGGGCATGCGGACAGCGAGTAAAGGGCAACTCGCTGTCCGACCATGGACCATGCCCGGGTCGACGGCGCGTCGTGTTCCACGCGCGCCTCAAGGAGCGTCAGCAAAATGACGGGGGAGTTTACTCTCAGAGGGCCATAGCCTGCCGGGGTCACGGGACTTATTTCCTTACCGTGACCCCGGAACATAAAGGGCTATTGAAGAACACCGTGGATTTTAGTCAGTACAAGTCTGACAGTCCCTCCCTCCCTGCCCGGGGTGGGAGGACTCATTTGATGATATTACCACGCAAAAAAAAAAAAAGTGTGGAGCAACGTTTAAAAAGAAGTAAGATGGTTGGACTAAAAAATTTATTTTTCTTTTCCCTAAATGAATAAAACAAAAATCTCAATGAACATAATTTGGGTCCATATTGGCTCACCTAAAGTTGTTTACCCGAAATTGTTCTTCCTAACGATTTGTAATCCGAATGATCACTCTTCCTAAAATTTTTCATCCTAAAGTTTTTATTCATACTTTTTGTAGTGCTACCGGCGATGTTCATAACACTCATTTTTCCGAAAATTGTTATCAATAATATCGTTATTGTAAATATATTGAAACTCCTACTGTTTTTTATCATAACGTTTTTATCCCTAAACATTATTACGGTGATATTTTTATTTAGTCATTTTACTGGATTTAGTCAAACTAAATCCAGCAAAATGTCAGAAAAGTCGACGGAGCACCGCTTCGCGGTGCTCCTACTTCTGGGTGGTTTAAAAAAAAATAACCACGAACGAACGCTTCTAACCTAACCTGTCCGAGTCGGGGTGCCCCCAGTCGTTTTTGGGCAGAGTGTCGTGTTGGGGTCACTATGAAAAAAATACTGGCGACAAATTTCCAGGTTGCGCTCGCCGGTCGCTGCAGCGGCACCGCTCGCTTTGCTCGCTCGACTCGATCGCAAGTAGCTGGTCACAGTTCTAACCTAACCTAACGTATGGATATCTTTTCAGGTACACACCGCTTTAAATAAAATTAAAGAAGACGCTTTAACTAATAAAAAAAAAACAATTCATATAATTAGTGAGTGCGAAGCAAGCACTTCCTCAAGTATACGTGCTAATATGCCAACAAAATAAAAATAAATCTAAACAAAAAAGATATGACTTTGAATAATAGTGTAAAAGAAGGTTATGTTGAGAAAATATAGGAAAACAAATAATATTATAATAGATGTTTATTGCTACCGACATTATGAAGTCGAATGATTCGGAATTATGAACATTAGTGACAGTGCAATTAGGAGTTGTGATCATTAGGATTAAAAATGTTAGGAATACAATTTTCGGGTTTCCGATGATCGGAGTTTAAATTTTAGGTGAACTTTGGCGCGCCCACATAATTTCTGTAGATCATGGAATATAGTATTTCATACAAATAAACTAATAAATGATACAACCAGACATTACAGAACATTAAACAGTACCGCTGTAAGCAATTCCGGGTAGCACCTATCCTGTTACAAGTAAAGAGCATAACACACACACACACACCCACAAACTCGGAATTTACCTTGAATTTCTCCCTACATAGATTATTCAAGCTAAAGCATTTAAAGATTTCTCAGTAACTAACAAATATACGCCATTTAAAACCGTAGTTATTTTTGCCAGTGGAAATATGGATAATTTTATTCTTGAGACACTATGGCATGCTAATGCGAGCACCTTAGAACGAAACTGGGGAGTGTCCAGGTGTTCTAGGGATGTGTCATTCGTATTAAATTGTTTAAAATTAAATGTGTCTGAAAGGATTTTTTTTGGCGTGTCTGGTGTAGCCGGAGATCGTCCTGCGACGTCCATTGCCGTGGGCGTCTCCCACTGCGGCTGGATCGTGAGGTTCACGCTGACCTCTCCCTCACGCGTCCCGCCTCCTCCTTCGCTAGCATGACTGCTTCGCAGAAGGAGGCGACCGTTTCCCACGTCTGAAAGATTAATTTACAATTTGATGGAGTAGGTAACTGTTGTTTATTGTTGACTGCCTCGTTGGTTAGTGGTTGCAAGTGCGCCTCTTGCTTAGCAAGCAAGAGGTTCCGGGTTCCATAGCGTGGAAGTTTCAGTGAAATTAAGATGGTTTCGAATCGAGTTCAATGGAAGTCGTCGAAAAGCTTTGCCTATGCCCTTTTTAGTGTGGAAAAATTAATAAATGAGTCTTCCCGCCCTGGGCGGAGTGGAAGAGACAGTCAAATTCTCGCTGACCAAAAGACAAACCTGTTCCTTTGAGTTCCAGGGCCATATAGTATCCGTGTTTTAAGAAAGTCTAGCGACCCCGGCAGGCATTTGGCCCCGTCAGTTTCCTGACATCTCCTAGCACAGTATATTACGCGCTATCGACCCTTGACCTGGATCGGACGGCGAGCTAATTGAAATCTTATATGCCAACGTCTTCATTTGTTCACCGACCCCCGCATTGGGCCTGCGTGGTGGATGTTTGTCAATGTCCTCTCTTTAAGAGGAGACCTGCGTCCCAGCTGTGGGAAAATTACAACCAGTGATTTAACTCTTTTGTACTACTCAGACTAAAAAATTAAAATATTTTTTAAAGTCCGCTAGTGGTAACCCTATCTTGCAGGCAAGTCACAATTCAAGTTGCATTACCTTTATTAAAGGATATTAGCGTGTCGAGAGCGAACATACGGATTTACATGTTATATTACATATAGAGAATGTTTGAGAGAATTCGCGACAGTTTGTGTGCAGTTTAGACTTGTTTTACCTCACTTGATTATGATTTCTAGCGCTTTGTGCACGGAAAGTCGGAAATTAGATTATACTGCAGACGTAGAGAGATCTGAAGCTTATGCTTTGATAGGGTAGGTTTATTCATACAGCTTTGAATTTATTTTCTTTTTAAATTTAGTTTAGTTTAGGGGCAGTGGTGGCCCAGGTATCGGCCCCGACTTATGAGTTGTAGGTCGTGGGTTCAAACCCCGCCAGGCGAATTACTTTGTGTAATTTATTTCATCACCACTGCCCTCAAAACGGTGAAGGAAAACATCGTGAAGAAACCGGCATGTCCTAGAACCAAAAATTCGAAAACATTTATCTACCAACCCGCACTGTACCCGCGTGGTGGATTATGACCCGCTCCCTCTCACAGAGAGAAGGCCTGTGTCCCAGCAGTGGGAACAGTATAGACTGATGATGATGATGATGAAATTTAGTTAAAATAAGAAAATTTCTTTATATCGCCCATTTCAGAAAGTTACTCTGAAAGTGATATTTCACGTCACGTCTTTTATTGTCATTTCTTTTAGAAGATAACAGGTATCCCGCGTATATTTCCGCTTCTATGCCACCTGACAACGTATACAACATTATTTTTAGTATATGCGAACCTGAATATAGTTTGTTCAGAATCAGTAACTGATTCGATTCCAGTAATTTTTACACCATGTTATATTTTTTTTCAAAAATATTTTTATTAAATTTTATTTCCAATTAATTACAATAAAATCACCGTACGGTTAGACGGTACGGTTAGTTGCCAAACTATTATCACGAGTTTATAACACAGGAGACGCGGTTTACGCGGGTGTACCGCGAAAAGAGCATGTTTTTGAACGGAAAACCAGGTACTATACAAGCTTATAACTTTGTGATTTTTTTATGATACGGTTTTGAAATTTTGTACATAGATTCTTTACACAAAAATAATGGACAGGTGTATCGGGTTTCGCATAAACAAAAAATAATGTTGTATATGCAAAATTTCCAAATGAAAGGTTCAATAGTTTATGCGTGAAACAGTAACAAACAAACATAAATTTTCTCTTTTATAATAATTATTAAGATAAGGAAGTTAAAATTCTTAAATTATTTTGTTGAGACCTTATTAAACTATGTAGATGATAAAAATATTAAAAAAGTGTTAAAACAAAGGGTGTTACAGCTACTTATTACTTACTTAAGAGGCTAGGTCGTAAGGGACGCGCTGAAGCGATTTACATGCATCGTAATTGATTGCTTGTATTATAGAACATTAATTATGTATGCTAGTATGGTGCAAGTTATATGAGATAGCGACCGCCGTTGTGGATAGATTGTGTCTGAGGGGCTTTTTTTTAACCCGGTAAAGTCATCAAATGAGTCCTCCCATCAAGAGCAGGGGGGACTGTCAGACTTGTACTGACTGAAATCCACGGTGTCCTTCAATAACCCTTAACGTTCCGGGGTCACGGTATTAGTTAGCACCGCGACCTCGGCAGACTTTCTGAGGGTCTAGAGTCAAAATCACGTGGCACATGTCTTTAAAAGATTTTCAAATGAGAGAAAAAAAGATACATATCCCCTCTTTACCTACCTGTAAATGACTTCTTTTCGAGATGTTCTATAACAACTTTTTCCAACGGGTCTAATTTGTATATTCATGCCAATTTATAGTTCATTAGCACTAAATTCTCTGACCTATGTAGCAGAAAGAAAGACGGACGGAATAGCTAAAACTATGAGAGGTCCTTATAGTTACGGAACTCGAAAAAGATTAATAATTGGTTTGAAAATGTAAATCACTACTGTGATTGAATGATAAATATATAGTATCACCTATTGGAAACAGTCACAAAGCAAGACTACCTAGGATTTTTCGCTCACTGAGTAGATAAAACGAAAAAAAGAAAAACGAAAGAAAGAAAGCTTAGCTGCAAGTCGCCACCGCTTACTCACACCACACCCCAATCCTTTAAAATACGCAAATGTATTTCAGATAGTACAAAGCACATATCTATAAGGAAGCGATTCCAATTACATCGGTAATCGATTTTTGAGTGTTTTTTTTAATGAACTGATAATTTGTTTATTGGATTTTGAAGGGCGGGTGTGTCATGCCCTCTAGACTGTGAGGTGCGTTGACAGGTCATTTCCAAAACGCTAATCGTTTATGTAGTCGTGGTAGCATTGGTGGCTTTGTTGTAACTTCCGTTTGTATTTTACGAATCCCAACCAATTTAAAACCGCCTGGATCTTACCACTTTATATTCTCACTTTATGCTCATTGTCTTTTTGCTTCATGCTTCTCTTAATTTTTCATTTCAGAAGTCACTTTTCTGTCTGTCTAGTCTTTATCGTCTTTAATGACACTGCATTAAAGATGATAATGATAATAGGTATCGTTTCTTTGGCTTGCTCAAGAAGGAAAGGAATAGAAAGAGAGTGGAAACCAGTATGCGGTATGGACACAGAACACTTAATAGTACTACAAAAATGGAGCCAGCTTGCATCAATATTACCAATAATAATCTGTTAAATACATTTTACGACTTTTGGAGTTCAATGTCAATTTAAGAGTTCAACACTTTATAGCTTTTAAATGAGCTAGAAAATAAAATTAACAGTTGTATGAATTGTTTTACGATCTAATGTTCTGCTAAAGGTTAATTTGTTAATTGATAAATATTTCTGAATACAGTGCCAGTTTTAAATTTGAAATTTAAAATCTCAATAACACGACAGACTTATAAAGCATTTTAAATAGCAGTTAATTCTTTATTTATTGTTTGTTATAATTTCACCGTTAATATATTTAAACCGAATTGTGTTTTTTTTACGTTTTTGTGTATTTTAGTTCTTATTTTTTGGTTTCTTAAATTTTATTGTGTATACAAAATTTTATTTATAGGTAGTTTATATTTATTAGTATTGTTTTATAATAGCAGGTAGTATATTTATGCAAATGTAATTTATTCTAATAAGCTTTAAAACAGACTCATCATCGATTTTTATGCCCATCAGTCTATGATTTGTCATTCTTAAACGCTTCACAAGCCGTCGAAACTAATTGTTTAGGAAATTGACATTACGTCAGTTAGCTCCGCTGAAGTCATTCCATTCACTTGACAGTGATTGACAGCTGTCATTCCGGACTAATTCTTTTGCTATTCGATTTTTTTAAGCAGTTTACTTCCAAAATATGCTCACTATCATCATCAACAGCCTTACGTTCCGGGGCCAAGGTTACCTGATAAGACAGTTCCGCGACCCCGGCAGGCTTTGGCCCTCTAATAATGGGGGCACGTCATATTGCTGACAGCTCTTTGGGGCGCGCGTGGATCACGACGCATCGTCGATCGGATGGTCTATGATCGGTGGGCGAGTCGCCCATTACTCGCCGCTCGCGCCTACGGAGCTCGGAGGTCGAAAATCGCGAGGCGTTCCACCTAACGTTTGTCGATACGCGGTCTCTACTCGAGAACACGTAACGTCTACTCCCAAAATATGTAATTTTCGCAAAATCATATAGCACAAAATTATTACCTACAACAGTAAACTAGCTATTCTTTATCAAATCTCGGTCAAAATAACCAAACAAACAAAATACTCCTTTATTAATTTCATAGAATCTGTGTACGAATTCCCGGTTAATATAGTGGGCATGTGATAGATACTGGTGTAGTTAGCGCTGGCGGGATGAACATCGATGGCTGTTCAACAGTAATTAGTGGATTCCGATGTGCTTTGACGGTGCCGCCCTTTGATCACGGCGCGCCGGGGATGTGTGCTCACTAGATCAGGCAAAGGTTTGATAAAAATGACTGTTTTTTAAAGTTTGCTCCAGTAATTTCTCCTGTATCGCGAGTGCGTTTACAAACATAATAAACTCGTACACAAACACCCAACCCGGGAAAAACTACTTACGGGGGGGTATTACAACGTCTTCAAACCAGGCGTATTCCGGCGAGTGAAAGTGACAGCTATACAAGTCGTCTAGCGCCATCTCGTTCACTCACTGGAACAAGCCTGGTTTTAAGACGTTGTAATACCCCCCAAATTATACGAAATGACTAACACCACTGCGCCAACCTTGCCAACTATGTATACTTATGTTCTAGTAGAATTTGTTTATTTATTGTTTTGTTTTAGAGGTGACTAAGTAGGTACTTATATTTTCATTATGTATTTAGAATTTTTATTTAGAAATTTCATTCGTGGGACCATTTTTAACAAAGCGAGTTTTCTCCGAGCCTCGGAAAGCACGTTAAGCCATTGGTACCGACTACGACTGTCGTTAATATATCCTAACTCAATATTATAAATGCGATAAATAGTAAGTTTGTTTGTTTGTTACCTTTCCACGCTTAAACCACTGAACTTTTGCATATATCTACGTTGTATAATATATGCAAAAGTTCAGTGCGGAAAAAGACATTAGGCACCTTTCGTTCTGGAAAAAAGTAATGTTCACGGAAAACACAAACAGAAATATTATGTACATATGTATGTTTATCAGTTGTCTAGTACCCATAACAAGCTCTGCTTAGCTTGGAACCAGATGGCGTTGTGTGATAGTTGTGGAATATTATAAAAAAAAACAACAGCAATAACTTTCATATAATATTAGCCAATGCCATGTGACCAACTGAATTTATAGTCCAATCTATGAAACAAAATTTAGCCTTTTTTATGTCGGGGTAAAATCATCAAATGAGCATCATCATCATCATCATCACATGCACACTGTCAGACTTGTACTGACTAAATAAAAAAAATACTTAAAAATAATTTATGTCACTTCCAGCTAAACCACATCTGTCAACATTGTCACATAAAAAACAGATTCATAGCATACATAATATATTTACGTTCGCTTGTATATTTATATTAATGTGATGTAATATATTATAGGGACACAGTGACCGCCAGACGGCTGACAAAAAATATTACGATCAGTGTGTATACGGCAATATACATATGTGGGATTGGTGCAAGACACATTACGAGTGTGGAATGGAACGCAGACGAATGAGTGAAACGGAAGAATGAAAGGAATGAAGAAAAGAACGAAAAGGAAGGACGGGGAGTGTTCTTGGAGAGAGCAAACGGGGTGGACGAAAAAGACGATTTTTAAAGTAAATTCCCTGCCATCGAAGTTACGAATTTAAATAAAAAACAATTTATAAAGTCAAAGAAGTTTATTTGAAGAGGAGAACCCACCGCCCACATTATCCCGATTCTACATTTTGGGGGCTCGTCCGGGATAGTGGGCGAATTATAAAACGACCCGTGGCACGTGGCCGGGGCTCTGAGGAGAAAGAAGCGAAGATTACGGCTACGAAAACTACGAAGAAGACGAAATTTTATCTAAGGCGGAAACCAAACGGCGAAGCGGTATTGTAAGACAAAAGACGTGAGCGAAACATTTTTCAAATTAACGGCGGACGAAAAGATGGCGGACAGTAAAGACGGAGGGTTTTTCGGAATGGAGGACGTCACGAAATTTAGTGGCTGTATGTAGGGGCGTCAGC
This sequence comes from Agrotis clavis, assembly GCA_954870645.1. NCBI lineage: Eukaryota > Metazoa > Arthropoda > Insecta > Lepidoptera > Noctuidae > Agrotis > Agrotis clavis. The sequence goes on along the minus strand of OX940932.1, from coordinate 2,191,812 downwards.
TCTGGTCTGCGTGTGCTCTTCAGGTTGGTGATGATGATGTTTGAAATGATGTAGACGAGACTATTCTTGGTCGATATACAGATTTAATCTTCTTATTTAAATTACAATAATCTAATTTCGGAGTTAGGTGCGCGTACAAGAATGGTAGCGAGATCAGAATGGAATAAAATAAAAGAAAAAAACCCGGAGGGCCCGCTCTGGAGGGAAAAAAGTACTCGACGGTTTTTTAAAATGCTGCTCGGTGATTGGTCGACTCGTACACGCCCATGCATGGACGTAGTATGTGACAGCACGCAGATCATACGTGGATTTATGAAGTCCTTGGTCTGAACATGCCCCCGGCCTTGGAAGTATCTACGTCCAACACCTTGCTGTCATCTTCGTCGTCGAACAGAGGACAGATTCGAGAAAATGCGCGTCGTACAACTCCTGACTTCGTCTGAATGTTGGCCACTCGAGCGATCCCGTCCTTGCCTGGCATTGTTGAAATGATCCGCCCCAGGCTCCATTTTAGTGGCGGAGCGTTGTCCTCTTTGATGACGACCAGAGTGTTTGGCTGAAGATCACGTCCGTTCTGTTGCCACTTAGTCCTGGTTTGCATCTCCGAAATGTATTCCTTGGACCATCGAATCCAGAAATGTTGTCTGAGCAGCTCGAGCCTCTGGTATCGTGTCAGCCGGTGAGCAGGAACCTCCGTTAGCGGTGACGTTGCAGGCGCTGTTAGGAGACGACCAACCAGGAAATGAGATGGACACAAAGGAAGAAAGTCGTTAGGATCTGCGGATAAAGGACTAATGGGGCGGGAGTTGAGGACAGCTTCAATTTGTGACAATACAGTGCCATATTCCTCAAATGTCAAGTGTGCGCTACCAACCACTCGTAACAAGTGGTGCTTGCATGATTTAACTCCGGCCTCCCACAATCCACCAAAATGAGGCGCATAAGGCGGAATGAAAGAGAACTTAATGTTCTGACTAGTAGCGTACTCAATTAAGTCGTCAGAACATTTCGAAAAATTTTGAAAATTCGTTTGCGAGCCCTACAAAATTCCTGCCGTTGTCTGAAATGATTTCATCAGGTTTGCCACGTCGGGAAATAAATCTCTTTAACGCAAGTAGGTAAGCGTCAGAAGAAAGGTCACTCACAAGTTCTAAATGTATTGCGCGTGTAACTAAACAGATAAAAAGACAAATGTAACCCTTTATCAATTTAGAACCCCTACCCTTACGATTAAGTACAAGCACTGGCCCAGCGTAATCCACACCACTTCGCAGAAACGGGAAGGTCAGAGTGATTCTCTCCGCCGGTAAGTTGCCCATAATCGGAGATAAAGATTTACCTCTCAATCGTGTACACGTAACGCACTGATGAACAATGCGCCTGGCCAGGTTTCTGCCCCCCACCGGCCAGTGGGACTCGCGTATGTTGTATAGTAAGGCCTGCGCTGCGGCGTGAAGCAGCCGCTTGTGCTCAAGTCGGAACAATAGCACTGAATACCAGTGATTGGCAGAAATTAATGACGGATGTTTCTTATCGAAATCAAAATCCGGTGACAATTTTAATCGTCCACCGACTCTTAAAATGCCATCACTATCTGCGAAGATGTTTAATTTATTTAAATTATGTTTATTTTTTAATAATTTATTATTTGATAGTAATTTAAACTCCTCTGGGAAAGATTCACGTTGGGACAATTTTAACAAAGTTATGCGTGCCTCTCTTAACTCATCGACAGTGAGAGGGCCGCATCGAATGTTATTTTTATTGCGACAATTAAAAATAAAACGCAATACATACGCACACGCACGTTGCATACGATTAAATTGAGAAAACCTTTTAAAAGGAAAAAGTGAAGTTTCCGTTGTACTTATGAATGCGTGATTTTTTACTGGTTTTAATTCAGGCAAATCGGAATGTGCTACATAAGCCTTATTTGAAATGGCGTGACTGCAATTAAATTCAGATTTGCCCAAAAATGCTGGGCCCTCCCACCACAACGTGGAAGATTGGAGATCTTCTAGCCTGACTCCACGAGATACCAGGTCCGCAGGATTGTCTTTTCCGCTTACGTGACACCACGGAATTTCCCTGGCTATTTCGTGAATCTCAGCCGTTCGATTTTGCACGAAAGTTTTCAGCAAATTTGGGGCCATCCGCAGCCAACCCAGTACAATAGTGGAGTCACACCAGAAAACTGTGTAATCAAATTGACAACGTAGTGATTCGCGTACTTTATTAAATAGCCTAGCACCTAGTAACGCTCCGCAAAGTTCCAACCTAGGGATACTCACCGGATTTAACGGTGCGACCTTGCTCTTCGAACAACACAACCTGACAGACACCGATGAGTCACGATTTATTGTGCGAATATAAATACATGCTCCGTATGCGGATTCCGACGCATCTGTGAAAATGTGCAGCTCGATAGAAGTAGGGTCGTTACCTATGACGTGTCGCGGCACACTTATTTTGTTAAGAATTTGCAGTGAACCGACAAACCTGTCCCAAGTGCGTCTGACGTCACTAGGCACTTCATCATCCCAGCCTATCTTTATCAGCCATAATTTTTGCAGTAAGATTTTAGCTATTATTATGGTGGGGCTCAATAATCCCAACGGATCAAATATCTGTGAAATCGTTGACATAATATAACGTTTTGTAATAAATTGATTTTTATCATAATTAAATTGCGTGTTAAAGTTAAAATTATCGTTTATATTATGCCAACCTAACCCTAAAGTTTTGGAATGAACATTATCACCCAATGACATTTCCTTAACTAAGTCAGATTCGTTGTTTTCGATGTTATTAATGTTGAAATTAAACATCCACTTGCGAAGAGGAAAACAACCTGACTTTAAGACGTTTGCGACGTTTTTACAGAACTCTAATAGTTGTTGTTTATTATCACAACCTGTAATCATGTCGTCAACGTAGTAATCTTCATTAATGATTCTCGTGACGTCAGGATCCGTACATTCAGCCGCCAGCTGTTTTAAACATCTACAACTCAAAAACGGCGCAGATGCGGTACCGTAAGTGACTGTATTCAGTCGGTAAATATCCAGCGGTTGCGACGGATCATCACGCCACAATATCAACTGAAGGTCACGCTGATCTTCGTGAATCAGACATTGCCGATACATTTTCTCAATGTCTGCACAAGCCGTGTACTTATGTTGCCTAAATCGTAATAAAATAGACAACAGGTCGCCTTGTATTGGTGGGCCTACCTTTTGTAGTTCGTTGAGCGAGATGCCATTACTTGCGGCGGCACTGGCATCAAACACCACACGCAGCTTGGTGGTGGTGCTGTGCTCACGCAATACTCCATGATGCGGTAGGAAGTAGTTAGGCGTCCCGACGCGATCAACACGACTCATGTGACCCAAATTAATGTACTCATGAATGAAATCGGCATATAATTTTTTATAAGTTGGGTTTCGTAATAAACGTTTTTCGAGGGCAAGAAACCTACGTTTTGCGTGTGAATAAGTCTCGCCTAAGATATCGGGTGATTTTTTAAAAGGAATGCGAACTTTGAATCTTCCATCACTATTGCGTGTAGTAGTGTCGATGAAATGTTGTTCACAAGAACGCTCCTCATCTGTGCGCGTGTCCCGATACAAAGACATATCCTCTAACTCCCAGAATTGACGTAACTGGGACTCGATCGACTGAGAAAAGTTACACTGAATGTACCTATCATAACGCGTAGTAGAACAAATCGGTCCGGAAATAATCCATCCCAACTTTGTATCTAATAAGAAAGGCCCACTAGGTAATCTTATTTTATTAGAATTAATTAAATCCCAAAATATATCTGCACCGATTAAAATATCTATACTTTGAGATTCACTAAAATGAGGGTCTGCCAAAACAATATGTTCGGGAATGTTGAGCTGTCCGCTTTGCTGTGACAAAGCAGGCAACGCCGACGTAATGTTAGGCAATACAAAACATTGTAAACGCGTAGTGTACGGGTGGATGCGCGATTTTAACTCGATATCACATATTTGCGTGGATTTTGTGACCGAGTTACCTACACCTCGTATTTCTTGAGTGGACTGTATAACCGGCGCTTGAATTAAATTACACAAAGATTGAGTGATGAAACAGCGTTCAGAACCGCTGTCAAGGAGTGCGCGGGCTAGATGATAATTCTTACGATTATCAGCTATCTCAACTAATGCAGTCGATAGTAGAACCGGTTTCATTACAGCTGACTTTGTGGATATGTTTATGTGTGCTTTATTCGCATGGATCGTGGTACATTCCACTGCGGAGGACGATCCCGGCGCGGTAGGCGCGGTAAGGGGCGGAGGTACCGCACTCACGGTAGGCGACGATGCCTCATTAGCGTGCGACACATGAAGTGCGATAGATTGATTTTTATGATTATCGGAATGCAATAACGAGTTGTGTATTTTGTTGCATAATCGACATGGCCCAAACTTACAATTATCTAACATGTGATTCGAACGTAAACAATTAGTGCACAGTTTCTTTTCGCGAACGAATTTAAGTTTGCAGTCAAGATCGAATTCGAGAAACTTTTGACACGCGTAAAGTGGGTGATTCGCGCTACAAAGTAGACAAAGCTTACTGTTATTAGTGGACTTGTGTGACCGTTGACCCTGTGGCTCATTGGTGGAAACATTACAGTGAATTTTAGACTGATTACTAGCAGTGTTTCGGTTTCTATCGTGATTGTGTTTGCTATGAGACACTTGCAATGTTTCCAGCACGTCAGCCCTGTTTTTAAGAAAGTTCAACAAATCATCCAATTTAAGCTTTCTCTTCGAATCGCTATTCCTAGACAGTAGTGTACATTTATATTCTTCCCACTCCCGTTCGGTGACTGAATCTAACTTAGAAACAACTAAGTAGATAACCAATGTATCCCAAAAGTCTGTTGGCTCATCCAGGATTTTTAATGCGCGTAAATTCTTTAATACGGTATCTATTAGCTTTCTAATGAGAACTGGCGATTCTTTGTTTACATTCAGCATCGTGAACAACGACCTTACATGATTATGGACTAACAATTGACTGTTATTGTACCGATTGAGAAGTAAATCCCATGCAACCGGATAATTCGCACTAGAGAATTCAACAGAATTAATAACTAGCTCTGCACTTCCTTTTAGCGACGATTTTAGGTAGTGAAACTTTTCTATATTGCTAAGCTCTATGGTATTGTGCACTAAGGATAGAAAAGTATCTCTAAATTCCAACCAGTGCTCATAAGAACCGTCAAAGGTAGGCATACAAATCGTGGGTAATTTAACGGTCGGTTTGTTACTACTTTTGTTTGAAATATCAGTGACCTCACTTTGATTTAACGAATATTCCGCTTGAGATAATAACGTGTAGTAATTATTTTCAAACAATTCCCTTTGCGTTAACTGTTCATCTATATCCGAGACTGATTCCTCGAGTTTGCTTTGAATCTCATTGAATTCATTGAATAAACTAGTGGCTCCCTGAATCCGTAATTTCAAATCTATGCGTTTTTGACTAGATAACGTTTCATTAGCAAGGCTGGTTAAGTAATTTGAAAACTTCGTTAATCTGCCCTTTATTATGCCGCGTTTTTTAACAAGTTCTCTAATAACTGGAGAATCATCGTTTGGATTACATCTATTGGGAGATTTATCACGAGAATTGCTAGCTACTGAGATCTCTGACGGCTTTGGCTGACTCATTTTGGTGGACAGTAGTAAGAATGGAGTACTCACGTTTGAATGTGGTGACGGTTACGATGAGGTTCTCGTCGAATAGTTGGCAGCGCACCCTTCGCAACTGAAATTATATATAGCACGGTATCACACAACTGAAATGGATATGAATAGGGCTGGGCAGGATGGCTGGTCGTACCTTTTATGCGCGTTTTCAGGTCGTCCAGCTCAAGTCTGCAGTCCGGCGACGAAGGTCCAATGTATGTAGGGGCGTCAGCTCTGGTCTGCGTGTGCTCTTCAGGTTGGTGATGATGATGTTTGAAATGATGTAGACGAGACTATTCTTGGTCGATATACAGATTTAATCTTCTTATTTAAATTACAATAATCTAATTTCGGAGTTAGGTGCGCGTACAAGAATGGTAGCGAGATCAGAATGGAATAAAATAAAAGAAAAAAACCCGGAGGGCCCGCTCTGGAGGGAAAAAAGTACTCGACGGTTTTTTAAAATGCTGCTCGGTGATTGGTCGACTCGTACACGCCCATGCATGGACGTAGTATGTGACAGCACGCAGATCATACGTGGATTTATGAAGTCCTTGGTCTGAACAGTGGCGAAGATCAAACGTATACGTCCACTAAATGGGCCCAAGACCTTGATGACAATGCGGAAATTTTTAAATGGACCCCATTGCAGCGTCTAATCATAGCCCGTAGGTCCTTGACGGGTACGGCTGAATTGTGGTTGAAAACAGAGAAGGTGCACAAATCTTACGAGGAGCTAAAGGCTGCTGTTTTGAAAGAGTTTCCGGATGCAGCAAATGTCAAAGAAATGCACGAACTAATGGCATCACGAAAAAAACACAGGGGTGAGTCGTACTATCAGTATATGCTGATAATGAAGGAGATGGGTAAGCGAGCTAAGTTTCCCGACTATGTAGCCATCCAATACATAGTAGATGGAATAACAGATCTCGAAACAAACAAGGCGGTATTGTACGGCGCGACGACGTACCCAACGCTGAAGGAAAAGTTGGCTATGTACGAAACGATTAAGAAGAAAGCTGCTAAACAGCACGCCGAGCGACCTTCAAGGCAAGCTGGGGCGGCATCAAACAAAGAGACGGCGGCATCAGGAAGTGGTTCGGGTCAAGGCTGCTATAACTGTGGAGAGAAAACTCATCGCGCCAGTGCATGCCGTAATGGGTTGAAGTGTTTTCGATGCAATCAGTTCGGCCATATTAGTCCCAATTGCACTTTGAACGACGGAACGTCACATCGCTCAGTGAATGAAATGAAGCAGCCGCAGAAGGCGTCCGGATCGTCCAATCAGCAAGCGCGCTCGTCGGTAAAACAGCATGAGTCGGATACGAAGAAACAACGTTCGGCTATGTTCGGAACGACGTCGGCGGCCAATAGCGACGCTTCGGGTGGACATGTTGAAATGTCAAAAATGACGTATGAGGAAGATGTCAATGTCATGCAAAGTGTAAACATTAAACCTAACAACAGTGCTAACAACCGGCAAAACAAAGCCATAAAATCAGTGAAAATCAGTGAAAAATCGATAAATGCGTTATTCGATACGGGTAGTGACGTAAATTTAATATCGGAGGACTTGTGGCAGGAGTTAGAGGTACCGTGTTGTGACGATAATACCATAATGTCGGGACTCGGTCTGTCTAGTGTAAGGTCTTGTGGAAAAATTAATGTAAACCTAAACATTGATGGAAAATTGTATCAAAACATTGTGTTTCATATTGTACCTAAGGCGTCAATGCCGTATAAGATAATTATAGGACAAGAGTTCCTTAATAATGTAGTGATGGTTGTTCGTGAGGGCGCTGTAGTGTTGTTGACACAAGATGATGGATGGTTGTCGAGGGTGAATTGTTGTGAAAATCAGATTGATTTTACAGGTAATATCACTGACAGTGAAATAAAAGCAAAAGTTATGCGACTTGTTCAAGGATATAGGCCTGTTCAGACGAAAGAAGCTCCAATTAAAATGAAGATAACATTAAAAGACGATATTCCAATAGCTCAACGACCTCGCAGATTGTCACTTATGGAACAAAGGTTGGTGGAAGAACAAGTAGATGAATGGCTGCAGAAAGGAATAGTACGGGTGAGTTTTTCCGAGTATTCAAGTCCATTAGTTCTCGTCAAAAAGAAGGATGGGTCAACTCGAATTTGTGTTGATTACCGGTTGATAAATAAAAAGATTGTGAAAGATGAGTTTCCGCTGCCAATCATTGATGACTTCATTGACAAATTAAAAGATTCAAAGATTTTTAGTATTTTAGATTTAAAAAATGGTTTTTTCCATCTCAAAATAAGTGAAGAGTCGGTGCCCTACACTTCTTTTATAACTCATCATGGGCAGTTTGAGTTTTTAAGAGCACCATTCGGTTTATCTACTTCACCTAAGTATTTTATGAGGTTTGTGACTATCATTTTTAGAGAATTAATTGCAAGCGGTATCATGGCCATCTTCATTGACGATATTATTATTCCAGCTGATTCAGAAAGCCAAGCTCTGGAGAGATTGTCTCTGGTGTTGAATAAAGCTGCTGAATATGGGCTCGAGATCAACTGGAAAAAGGTGACACTAATCAGTCGTGAGATAGAATACCTGGGTCATTTGATCAAGGAAGGGGAAGTTCGACCCAGCCCAGATAAAATTCAGGCAGTTTCAAGGTATCCTGAACCTAAAAATGTTAAACAGGTCATGGGTTTTATTGGATTAACTTCTTATTTCAGGAAATACATAAGAGACTATGCAATGGTTGCTAGACCTTTAACAAATCTGATGAAGAAGGATGTTCCGTTTAAGTTTGAAGATGAAGAATTATGTGCTTTCAACATGTTGAAGCAAAGGTTGACCAGTGATCCAGTGTTGAAAATATATCATCCCAGTTTACCCACGGAGTTGCACACTGATGCATATAATCAAGCTTTGGCTGCGATACTTCTGCAGTTACATCCTGATGGTGAGTTGCATCCAGTGTATTATATGAGTCATAAGACAACGGAAGCTGAAAGCAAATATTCGAGCTATGAACTTGAAGCTCTCGCGGTTGTAGAAGCGGTAAAGAAGTTTAGACATTACTTATATGGGATTCACTTCAAAATCGTTACTGACTGTAAAGCGTTTGAGCAGACATTGAAGAAGAAAGATTTGACACCAAAGGTGGCTAGATGGGTATTCTTGTTGGATGAGTATGACTATGAGATTGAGCACAGAGCCGGCAGTAAGTTGCAACATGCAGATGCTCTAAGCAGGAATCCGTATGTGGCGACGGTGAGCCTACATGAAGATATAAGACGAGGTCAAGAAATAGATGAAGAACTCAATGCCATCAGACAGCTGATATTGAAGGACGGACAATACCAGGACTTCTGGATGGACAATGGCATTCTGTACAAAGGTGAAGAAAAACGTTTAGTGGTTCCAAGGATCATGGAGAAAGAAATAATAAAGAAAATACATCAGAATGGTCACTTTGCTCTGAGAAAGATGAAAGAAGCTATAGGAAAAGACTACTACATCAGAAACATGGATAAAATAATAGAAGAAGTGGTCCTGAGTTGTATAACTTGTTTGTTAGCGACCAAGAAAGATGGAAAGCAAGAGGGATATTTATACCCTATAGATAAAGAAGGGATCCCGCTGCACACTGTGCATTTGGATCATATAGGACCTTTTACAGAGACGAGAAAACAGTATAATTATATACTCACAGTAATTGACGCATTCACAAAATTTACATGGCTGTTTCCAACAAAGTCAACATCAAGTGCTGAAGTACTAAATAAATTACGAATTCATCAGCAGACTTTCGGTAATCCAACCAGGTTCATAACCGACAGAGGCACAGCTTTTACAAGTGGAGACTTTGAACAGTATTGTAAAGAAGAAGATATACAACATGTGAAGATTACTACAGGAGTACCTCGGGGGAATGGTCAGGTAGAGCGAATTCATCGTGTTTTGATTCCCATGATAACGAAGTTATGCATAGAGGATAAATCGCTGTGGTATAAGCATGTTAGTCGTGTCCAGAGGGGTTTAAACAGCACATATCAGAGATCCATAGATACTTCCCCATTTCAATTACTAACCGGAACGAAGATGAGGTGTAAAGAGGACATTGAAATAATGAATCTCCTGCAGGAAGAGACAATTAACACTTACAATGAAAATAGAGAAACGTTGAGGTTGAAGGCTAAGCAGCAAATTCAAAAAGTGCAAGATGAAAATACAAAAACCTATAATGAAAAGAGGAAACCAAGTTCAACATATAAACTGAATGAGGTGGTTGCCATCAAAAGAACTCAGTTTGGTCCAGGACTGAAAATTAAAGCTAAGTTTTTAGGACCTTACAAGATCACTAAGATCAAGAGGAATGATAGATATGATGTTGAGAAGCTTTATGATAATACTGAAGGGCCGAAAAAGACTTCTTGTTCAGCAGATCATATGAAGAAATGGCCTGGTAACTATGAATGATGTTTTCGTTATGAAGGTTGAGTGTTTGAGTGTGTGTGAGGACTGTGTCAATAGCACTGCTCAGGGTCTCACGTAAACCATTGATATAATTTGTTCGGAACTATTGTGTATAATAAGCCCTTTTTTGTTGTTGCAATTAGAGAAGTTATTGTGTTTTTTTTTTTTTTTGTATAAACTGTTGCTAAAGATGAATAGATTTAAGAATTAGGATTAAGATGTTTTGATTTAATGTAAAGGGTGTAAACACGGGTTGAACGACGATGTGTGATTGAGAGATGTATGGAAAGCTCTGGTGTAAGGATGCATATCTGGGGGCAGATATGAGTGCAGGACGGCCGAATGTGGGATTGGTGCAAGACACATTACGAGTGTGGAATGGAACGCAGACGAATGAGTGAAACGGAAGAATGAAGAAAAGAACGAAAAGGAAGGACGGGGAGTGTTCTTGGAGAGAGCAAACGGGGTGGACGAAAAAGACGATTTTTAAAGTAAATTCCCTGCCATCGAAGTTACGAATTTAAATAAAAAACAATTTATAAAGTCAAAGAAGTTTATTTGAAGAGGAGAACCCACCGCCCACATTATCCCGATTCTACACATATTATAATAGTATATATGCTTTATATTTGTCGATTTATCCTTCTCAAGGTAGGTAGGTAACAAAAAATAATATGGTGTTGCTATGGTGATTAAGAATGTAATAATAGCTTTATGAGTTTTTTTTTTGTATATGACAATAACACATATTTTCCGGTTGCCTCGTAATTTTGTCGGTAGAGTGTAAGTTGTTTCCCAGACCAGGAAAATGGTATTAGGTTTTGTCATCAGGAATTATTCAGTAGAGTGTGGCTATGTGTTTTTTTTTGTCGTGGTAAAATCATTAAATGAGTCCTCCCTCCCAGTGCGGGACGGGAGGGACTGTCAGACTTGTACTACAGCTTTACGTTCCAGGGTTACGGTTTCCTCATGAGACAGACCAGTGACCCCGGAGACAGACCCGCGCCCCGGGTGTCGATATGATGTCTCCGGTTGGTTTAGTCCATGATTAAGCCCCACAATTTCTACCCCTGTCCATATTCAACCCGTAAATGTTGTACACGTTCAACCCTTAGTTGATGGCAATAACGATTGCTGTTTTGATAGGCAGGTCTAACTTTAAAAACGTAGACTTATCAGTCATCTTAGCAGTTTATAAAGTTCTTTTAGTAAAATAATTGATTTGACCTTTTCTCGTTTGCATTCCAGGTTGTAATAAAGCCGAGGTCACAGAACTGTCTGTGAAGCAGAATACCGTGGCTCTGGTACTCAGAAGCCAACTTAAGGATCAGAGTGGATTTTAAGCCACAAGAGTCCTTCCCTCCACCTAGGGTATGCTGTCTCATTTAGGTCGCGGGTCTGTCTTATCAGGCAACCGTGACCTGGAAAGTAAACGGCTATTGAAGGGTCACCGTGGATTTTTGTCCGTACAAATCTGTCAGTATTAGTGTGACAGTCCCTCCCGTCCCATCCTGAGTGGGAGGACTCAGTTGATGATTTTACCACGATAAATAAAAAAAGGGCGGTCCGACTCATTTGTTGATTTTACCACACAAATAAAAAGGTTATAGAGGTCAAAATTATGGAAAATTAGCAATAATAATCTCTTGTTTCATAGCCTGTGTTAATTTAAATAGAATTTATGGCTTTCATGTCAAGTTCATACGTTCTTAGAAAAAGTCCCCTCTCATCGACCATTAAATTAATTTCTAAGAATGAAGCTTTCAAAAGCGGTTCTTAATAGCTTCACAAAACTTTTTACATTCATTTTAATGATCTCACACACTGTTTATTAATAAAACATTAATTTATCTTATTATCTGTTAATAATTGTATGAATGTTAATCTATCATTTTTTGCCTACATTAAGTGGTAAAGCTACTGATCTGTCGATACCCGTGTCCGATTTGATCGCTAATGACGTGAGTGAGTGGGAACGAGATGGGTGGATGTTATTCTGTGTGTACGAGAGGGATAGAGTGGTGTTTGTTTTTGCTGCACGTCTAGAAACCGGTCGGTATCGTGTACTAGTAATTAAGGCAGGTTTATGGTATGAAATCATGTTTTGAGTGTTTGTTTGTGTTTAATGCAAATTTCTATTTGGGTTATATTTGGACTGGTGATGGGTATAATCAGGGTTAGAAAAAAAAAAAGTTTTTATTTTATTTTATAAGTACTGTTCAAATTGTTTTAACCAAGTGTTTCTTTTTTAATTTCGTTCATATTTTCAAATTAATTCGACTGTGAGTCGACGTCTTAACTTATAAATAAATTTTATTATAATTATGTTTCATTTTTGTAGACTAGATATTTTCAAATTCGCTGTTTCCGATATTTCAAAAGAGACTGTGACCTCTGAGTTAGTTTCGGATGTTTCTTCTCAGAGTAGTCAGGTACGAACCATCCATCGGCTACATCTAGCTTTTAAAAATATTATTTAACTTGTAAAAGTGTTTTTTAACAACCAACTTGCAAAATAAATAATTATCATTTATCAGTATTTTGGAAACATTCATGCACATTCACAAATACCATGCAGCACCGATTCCAAAAACTGAAAAATCAAGTTTCTGAAATCGAGTGAAAACTCGATATTAGTGTAAGTTATTAGATACTTACACTAATGTTTTCTAAAATCTAGTGTAGAGTGAAATCTTGTTTACGGATAGCAATCTTGTGTGCCCAGGCAAAGGGGAAGGCCAAGGTTTGGCAAACTACATCTTAGATTTACCTTTTCAAAATATCTCACTTTTAAATAAAACCAATAAAACTTCCTTTTACCGTCACTTTAATAGAAACTTAAAAGGAGCTATGAAAATTTACTATAAAGCCAATGAACTTTTGATGCCCTCCATAATTTGAATTCTGGCCATCAAACCATAGCAAATCGTTTTCTCCGGCGGGAGGGAGATTTTCAGCGAATTCCTGAAACACCTGAAAGGTGTAACGATTCAAGAGCGCTTTAATTAAACATTGCCAATACTTATACTGTTAATTTTAACATTCATTGAAACAGTAGCTTGTGACGTATTACGTATCTTGTTTTAGTTGCTATCGTTCGATGGCAATTGCTAAATATTTTTTTTTTTGTAGTTCACAAACTGCTATGGAGGGTTCAGTGTAAGAGATAACATTAACATTCCGTGGAAATCATTCGGTATCTAGTGAAAACATGGTCAACTCGTTAAGAATGTGCCTTTTCAGGAATATGTGGAATTTAAAAAACGCGATAGGCACTACCATTTTTAATAGGCTTCTACAAAAAGAGGCTTACAATTCATTAAAATATATTTTATGTTTGTTCCCCGGTTACTCAAAGATGTATACTGCCTTAGAGTATAGGTACTTTTCTGGTTAGCCAAATACGTGTAATTTCAGAAAACAGTCTTCATTTTTGAATCTGGTGATCTGGGGATCCTGGAATTGAGGGAAATCTCAATAGATGGCAGCAAATCAACCGCGGTTATTTCTATCGCATTCCTAGGTACATCTATTTGCATTGTAAACGCAATTACTATAATCGGTGGCAAAAAAAGTCAATAAAATAGAAAAGTCAGTAGTAATTTTACGCTGTCTTGTTTGTTTTAGAAGACGGTTACTGTTTCTTTCAAAAGAGTTTCTGTATGACACGTAATAATACCGTATCGGTGTATAATGACAAAAAGGTGAGAATCCGAATTAAAATGAACGCCCGCCGTAAACAATGCTTTGACAGAGAATAAAATACTCGTCTATGGCGCAAACGTAATTCAATATACCTACGGATTATTTAATTTTACCTTGTTTTGTTCAACGGGAATGATTTAGAATTTTATTTCAGCCATAAATTGTAATTATGTGTGATGGTTTGTTTGTGATTCCGTGAAATATGGTGGCTACAACAGTGTGACAATAAATAAAAGTATAAATACTGTTGTCACCACTCGCGAATTAATTATTATTCGTTGAAATCTGTCACCAATGTTTTATTGCAGTGATGAGAGTAATACAATGTTCTATGAAATTGGCCTATTATTTATACGTTAGTTCATTTTTGACTTGCTATACGTACAGTCACGAGCAATAACATGTAAACACTTAACAAAATTCAAACGCAAATTGCTCGTGAAATACTGATTTCCACTTTGAAATAAGACCTAGTTTGTAATAGTATGGTTTCCGAAATAGAAGTCTAATTAAAAGACAAACGTTTAATCAATATGGTAGCAGAACATCGCTTTTGTATACTGCTTAGTGCTTAGTGTATACATACTATTGCTCGTGACTGTACACACGGCCACACATATACAATATGATACGATAAACTGGTTTTGTATAGCTTGATGAGTATCCGTGTGTACATATTTGCTTGTTTTTAGGGTTCCTTGACTCAAAAGAAAAAACAACCCTTATTAGGATCACTTTGTCGTCCGTCTGTTTGTTCGTCTGTCTGTCTATCCGTCTGTCAAGACCCTTTTTCTCAGAAGCTGAAATTGATATTAAATACTGTGAACTTCAATCCATTGTTTTTAATGACAAATAATATGAGTAAAATACAATGTTGAAAAAGAATATGGCGTGAGATTTGTTTATAAAAAATTAGTAGAAACATGGATCAATCAATGTGTTCATTATTTTTTCAGGATTTTGACAATTACCAAAAATGTTTAGTTCATATACCTATCCATCAATAATTTTACCTATTCACCTTTCCCATACTAAGAAGTCCGAAACGATATTTTCCTACAAACATAAATTAAGTTTTAAAGCACTAAGAGGGAACGCAATTATTTCTAAGACATGAGCAGATCATAAACATGCGCTCGTGAAATATGAATATTGGTTGAGTATCATCACGACTACGTCCCTTGGGGCCTGGCAGTTAGCGAGCTGTCGTTCAGTGTGATTAACTTTGACGTACCTAATATTAGAATATTTGCCGGTAGCAACGGTATTTCTTCAGAAATTGCCACTTTGATGTTTAGTGTCATTCGAAATACAGACCTATTTATTTAACTAGATTCGAAATATAATGACATAATTATTCAAAATGTCATATTTTAAACAGATAGCTTGGGACGAAATGCATCTTCACTAGTCATATGGGCTGAACCATTTTTTTTAAACTGGATCTAATATTCGGCCCGAAACGGGAATTAATCATAATGTGAAATTCTAGCGAAAATAAAAAATAATAAAAACTGGTCTAATTTTACCGTAAAACTATTTTTTAAATGATTCTCTGTCACTTTTTTTGACCTATGTTGTATGTATACCTGCTTTATTATATTAAAATCAGTCGAGTCGTTTAGAGAAATTAGAATAATATGTTTTATTTTTTATTAAATTACGGTCGACTACACAAGCTTATAATAAACCCAGTGTTTTCCAGACACTAAGTGGGTCCTTAACCTAATATTTCATTAAAATAACGTTTTCAATGAAAACATTTTCGTTTAAATTCTAATGCTCATTTAATTGGGTTAAATTATTGTTGGAGTATCTAGTTGTTTTAACAGGATTATATTGGAGTTTCTTGTAATGTATTTATGAAATTTCATACGATCTTTGCTATTGTAATTTTAGATAGAAACAAGGTTTTTTTTTAATGTTTCAAATGTTTTCTTGCTACAACTTATTTTGACAGTTTTTTTTATAATTTTTTGGCGTGGTAAAATCATCAAATGAGTCCTCCCACCGAGGGCAGAGCGGGAGGGACTGTCAGACTCGTACTGACTAATACCCACGGTGTCCTTCAATAGCCATTTACGTTCCGGGGTCACGGTAAATCGTTAGTCCTGCTACCACGGCAGGCTTTGGCCCTCTATAGAGAGGCCCCGTCATAATGCGGACACTCTTTGAGGCGCGGGTGGAACACAAAGCGCCGTCGACCTGGGCAAGGTCCCTGGTCGGACAGCGAGTCGCCCCGACTCAGGTTCGATTCCCGCACGGAACAAATATTTGTATGATGTGCAAGTAGTTGTTCCGGGTCTGGGTGTTTGTGTATGAATTTCTATGTTTTTGAACGCATCCACTACACACGAGAGATTCCAAATGTGGGGCAACGTTATGATAATGAAAATAATGCGTGTGAGCGCCTAAGAATTAAGATAACATGTATGTATTTTGCTTGCACCAACCAGTGCAGATCCACTTCTTTATACA
Source organism: Agrotis clavis (assembly GCA_954870645.1). Lineage (NCBI taxonomy): Eukaryota > Metazoa > Arthropoda > Insecta > Lepidoptera > Noctuidae > Agrotis > Agrotis clavis. The sequence goes on along the minus strand of OX940932.1, from coordinate 2,175,438 downwards.
AACACTCACAGTTAGGAAAAAGACTATTATTTTTAGACAGATAATCACTTCATCGCCTATTTCAAATACTAAGAAGACAGAGATTATAGACGCCGTCAAGAAAAAAGGCTAAGTACCCCTCTCAAGTTTTTCACTTTATAACATAATATTAAAACAGCGCATTAACCGATCGCCTCCATTATCTAATAAGAGCGCTTTCTTTAGGGAAGCGCCATTAATCCCGACCATGCTCAGGCTAGCTTATCAGGACGGGTGCTTGTGATAGCGGGTGAAGGAAAATAGTTTTATTTTTCAAGGTCGAGTATAGCGATTTGTCATACAAGATACTTAGTAGCAGTATATTTGTATCGGAAATAGTAGTGTTAGAATAAATTGTGCTTGCGGACGGCGAGTAATAGGTAGCTCGCCGTCTGATCAAGAACAACGTCCTGGGTGTCGAGTCTGCTAATTATTAGTCGGAATGGCGCCACAATGGCGTTTCAATTGTAGTGCTTATTCGAACCATTTTTTACTGCTGAGTAAAAAATGGTTCGAAAATTGAAATGCCATTGTGGCGCCATTCTGACTAATAATTAGCAGACTCGACACCCTGGCGCGTTGTGTTCCACGCGCACGTCAAGGCAGTGTCAGCAAACTGAAGGATACACGGGGCTGTTTTTATAGGATAATGTGGCCCTGGAACGCGAAGGATAACCGAAGGAATTGGGTGGATTTTTATGCAGTAAAGGTCATACAGTCCCTTCCGCTCCGTCCGGGGCAGAAGGAATAAACTTTAAATAAAACTGTGTTTTTCCTGATTCATGTTAGGGTGACAGCGGGAATACACCTCCCTTAAGAGATGGGCTGAAGTGGTATGTATGAATGTTAGTGTGTGTGAGTTTAAATGTTTATAAATGCACCCACGACATAGTAGAAATTCCTAGTATGGTCATTTTTTATAAATATTCTCGGTTTCAGGAGCACTTTTCTATAGTGTCGAAACGGAAAATTTAGGTGATATTTGCTAATTCTCACGAAATCCATCAGAACCTAATTACTAACATTGTTATCCTAAGTAAACGTTCATAAAAACACTACAACCCGCTTACACTAAAACCACACACGTATAGCGATCATAAAATAAATCAAACGAGTTTATGGCCCAACTACCCCGGCATTAAAATATGGCGAAACGCTTAGCAGAGCTGCGGGGTAAATGGGAAAACTATAGGGGCGAAGGAGACTGAATGAAGCTAGCTGAGTGATGCTGGGCGAGTGTTTGACCCTAATAGGTGATGCAACGAAATACGGTAAAGCAATTAATTGGAAAACTCAAAATAAAAATTAAAAAAATAGATGATGATAAACTGCGATTGCTTCATATTGTGATATCTCTTAAATAAATAATAATCATATGAAAATAGAGCAGTGGTAAATGGAGTAGTGGTAGCCTAGTGGTATCGGCCTCGACTTACGAGTTGTAGGTCGTGGGTTAGAATCTAGCAAGGCGCATTACTTTGTGTAATTTATTTCATCACCACTGCTCTCAAAACGGTGAAGGAAAATCGTGAGGAAACCGGCATGTCCTAGAACCAAACAGTTCAAGACATGTGACATTTATTGACCTTGACTTTGATGATGATAAAATAAAAATAACATTAACAAGACAATAACGATTGAAAATTAATTTATACAAAGTGTGTTTTTGCTAAACGTGCAATTTGTAAGTGACAGGTGAAGGTCATTGACTTGTTCACCCTTTTCGTAGTTGCTTAGAAGCAAGTGTGGTAAAAATTTCGAAATAATATGTCGCCATTTTAACGGGGTGTGAGCGGTTAGAGTTAGGGGGGGGAGGGGAGGGGTCGGATCCATCTCTCATCATTTTCACCCGCCGGAAATACTTGGTTTCCTTAGAAAAATAAAAAAACACAAAATAGGCGTATTCCAAAATCTTGGTATCGTTAGCTTATGAAGGAAGGTGCCACCTCTCATGTAAAGGCAACCCCCAGACCCCGCCATCCTCTCCGAATCTAACCTGTCCTTGTCGGGGTGCTCGCAAGTCCCGAGCTCGTTCTTGCATCCTAGGTCGAATAACTGATTATTACAAATCATGGTAGCTCGACGGAATCCCCCCGCGAAACGGGGCTCTCTCTAGCCATTTTTCTTCGTGAATGTCTCGAAAAATATTTTTCCGGGGCCTTGAAAAATAATAATCGATACGGAAGAACACATTCACTTTTTCTCGAAAGCAAAGAAATGACGCACAAATTTGACATTCATCATCATCAGCCTATATTGTTCCCACTGCTGGGACACAGGCCTCCTCTCTTTGAGAGGGGGTGGGCCATAATCCACCACGCGGGCCCAGTGCGGGTTGGTAGATGTCACATGTCTTCGAATTTTTGGTTCTAGGACATGCCGGTTTCCTCACGATGTTTTCCTTCACCGTTTTGAGAGCAGTGGTGATGAAATAAATTACACAAAGTAATGCGCCTAGCGGGGTTCGAACCCACGACCTACAACTCGTAAGTCGGGACCGATACCCCTGGGCCACCACTGCTCCCTCCCAATTTGACATTAGCTGTCAATATCATCCATCCAAGATGGCGGGTTGCGTTTCGCTTCACGTTTTTCACATAAAATCTGAAAAACTAAAGCATAAAAATTACGTTACGTTTTGCATAATTGCAATAATATTTAAGAATTTTTGGAAATTGTTTAAATAAAAATAGACGCCACTCCGGCAGCCAAAATTCTAAACAAGAACATCTGCCTTAAAAAGTCCCATAGACCACCAATACCCTCAAATTCAGGCGACTCGTTTTAAAATCCAACCCGTAAGTGTCGTTGTGTCTGACGGAAGAAAATACTGTGACTAATATTTTTTCTTATTTCTGAAAAAGAGTCACTTTTCAGTTATACCAAATTCAGCGAATACCTAAAGTATCAGTTATGTATAACTAATACATTGTAACGCTAAATATTTCAAAAATATTTATGGACCGAGGTAAAATATATTGAAAAACAGAGAAATTGACTCACGTAAAGCTGCACTCAAAGAAAACTACCTTAACAGTAAAACAGAGATGAAACGATAACACTACAGGGTTTCATCTCATAGTGTTTCAAATAAAAAATAATATAATTTAAAGATGTCACCTCAACATAACTCCGAAAAAATGAAATGTGAGTTCAGAAACCTGATAATAAACATTTAATGCAAGTTGGAAAGCATTCAAAATGTTTAAATGTGTTCAAATACATCATAATGGGCCATAACGCGGGCCAGTAAGGGGATCAACAGGCAAATAAAAACTTCGCGATTTGACGTAGTGTTAAGGGGCACCCGCGATAAATTTGTTGTTCGCCCAAAATCGTAAAGCTTGGGCGAATGTGTAAAATTTAAAGCATTAGCCGCGGTAGGGTTATGTGCAGCCACGGACATTATTGACACATCCAACGTAGTTTGGGAGAGTTAAAACACGCTTTAGTAATCCCATAATTTTGAAAACTGAAACAATACTTGAGAGTGTATGTAAAAAATATGTCACTAAATAATTTTCTAGATAAAATGACAGATGAAACACAAAACTTCATTCAAAAGTAAGTAGTCAAATATTGACCAAAAAGTAATTAAGTAAAGCAGTAATCGTTGTTTCAGTTTACGAACACAATCCATAAACACAGTTTTCCTAATACATATTACTTACTATTTTATTTAAACACGACTGACTTGTTTACGTACAACTATAGTACTTTTATAAGTTATGTATTGTGACTGAACATAACTTTCATTTTATGTTTTTTTGAGACATTTAACAAAAAACCTGTAATGGTCAAATTAAAACAAATGCTTGAGTTTGACATCATCGTGAACATCTGGTAATAGGAGTACACGCGTTTTAATACTCGATACACACACTTTTTCAGGGTTAAACCTTTAACCCTAAGAACCCGCATGAGTTAACAGGTGACCTACAATATTCTACGCATAAACCAAATGAAAACGAGTTATGAGATAAACAATTATATTTATTTTTACGGCCATAGCCCAGCTGTAAGCTACAATTTACCCGTGTGAACTATCTAGGGGTTATCACTTCCATGATTGATTGATTTCAAACTAATTACCGTTTTTACTACAACAGAGCCAATTTGTTAGTGTTTATGATGCAACTTTGACCTTACAGCTGCAAATGAATAAGACGTATAATAGTTTTGACATGTTAGACGTATGTGTCGGTCAGGGGGTAAATTAGGAGATGATGTAAGTTTATTTTGCGTGTACGATTTATTTTTAGCTGATGTTTTGAGTTTAGCTGCTTTTCCTAATGCTGTTTGGGAAATTAACAAGTGCCTTAAATTACAAAAGTCGTCTATTACTTTTATCTTAACTTGGGTACTAAAAACAAAATACGTTTGAAAACATTTGAATTCATAAACACAAATAGCCAAAACCCTCTACTCCGGAAAAACAATTTTCTTTTTTTAGGAATTGAACCCACGACACGCAGTACAGCAGTCTAAAGTGTAGCATCTGTCAATCTATGCCTCGTATGAACATTACATTTAAGGATATGGCACCGACCATCAAACTGTACAACTTTACCCATGAGACCAACATCGTGATGGCATTAAAGCACGCCCATGTTGGTACGGTCAGCCAAGAAAGTGGTGTACCAGTTTTGATTTAGTTTCCCGGTCATCGAAAATTACAACAAGGTTCGTTATAAAAAGATATTACTGAAAGAGACAACATTATCATGACGTAAACCTATGTATTTAGTATTCATACGTCTTATGTCACATATAAGTACATGACATTATAACCTTTAGTATAAATGAAAAGGACATTAGTTTCTACAAAGCAATTGAAATGTTTCCAAACAAGAGTAATAAAAACTATTTAAATAGACAACCGAATTCCATTTGAAAAAGAAAACTGACAATTGACATTTTGTCAAATATATGCAAAAAATCGATATATTTTCCGTGTTATTTTTCAATCAACTGCATATAAAATCATCTCAATGCCTGCCAACTTGACCATTGCCGAAAGAGCACAAATAATTGCCCAATTTAATGAGGGAAGCAGTATCAGTGCGATATCCCGGAATTTGAATATATCGAGGCGTTCTGTCCGCTTTTGGATTCGTCGTGAAGGAGAGGAGGGAAGTTTGTTGGATCACAGAAGAAGTGGTCGCCGGCCTGCACTCTCCAATAACGATAGATAATTCATGAGACGGGAATATGAAATCAATGGTTTTAAGCCCACAAAACATTTTGCGGAGATGTTCGATGTGAGTGCCCAAACAATAAGGAATCATCTACATTACATGGGGTTGCACCACAGGCATTACGCCAAGAAAATATATTTGACGGATGCTCACAGACTTGCTCGTCTGAACTTCGCCAGAGAGCACTTAGAGTTTGATTGGTCTAATACAGTGTTTTGTGATGAAAAAACGTTTAAATCCAGTCAGCATGGACGTCTTCACCTTTGGCGATATAATTCAACACGGTATAAAGATGATCATGTAATTCCAAATAGAGAATCAGGTCGAATTTCCGTAAATATTTGGGGCTGGATGAGTGCGGATGGTGTAGGAGAATTGTGTTCTCTACCTCCTTGAGCGACGGCTGTAAATTATATCGACGTGCTTCAGAATGCAATGCTACCGACAGTCCGTAATGTTTACCCGGAGAACGAAGTGCCACAATTTGATTTTGTTCAAGATAATTGTTCAATTCATAATGCGAGGATCGTAAGAGCCTGGTTTCGTTCACACACTGACGTAAGGGTAATTCAGTGGCCCTCAAGATCGCCGGACCTCAACCCGATAGAAAATCTTTGGGGCCTTATGGTCCAACGATGGTCGCATCAAAATGAAAGAACCAAACAAGCTCTTATTAGTCACTGTAATTATATTTGGGAGGAAATGCGGGGAACCGATATTTGCTCACGGCTTGTTGGTTCAATGAGGTCTCGTCTTTTAGAGGTTATAGAGGTCAACGGCGGTTACACCCGTTTCTAATTTTTAAAAATTTTCAATATCTTCTAAATATTACTATATATGCTATGTTTTTGTTTGTTATAAGTATTTTAAAATTGATTGTAGAAATTTAATAAAAGGACAAATCTATTTTTAGCTTGTTTTTTATTGATATTGTAATTACAAGTTTACAGAAATTGTAGGTTTGTGGATTCGCCTTGTGCCTTTACAATTTTATGTAACTTGTTGATTACAATTCTGAATTTGTAGATACAATTTTGTCATCAAAATCTACAGCCCCCCACCGTTGATTTTACGACGTCATTGGTTCCATCAAGTTCAAACTAAGAACAGCTGTCACGTTACAAACAGTAATAGTCGTTATCAATAATCAGATAAAGACAGCAATAGAAGTTGTCAGATCGATCTGCAAGCGAAACTAATCTTTATCACCTATGAATCTGCAAGCGATATTCAACCTTAAGGTGGTACACCACTTTCTTGGCCGACTGTACATGCACACAGGTAAAGCTAAAATATGGATCATAACAAGTAGTGCTCTGTGGTATCAGTTATGCATGTGCAACTAGTAAAACAGCTGTCTGGGCCTCTGGGGTCGCGGGACTTTCTTCTTTTACTTCTTTTTCAGGTAATCGTGACCCTGGAACATAAAGGGCTATTGAAGGATCACCGTGGATTTTTAGTCTGTACGAGTCTAACAGTCCCTCCCGTCCCGCCCTGGCGGGAGGACTCATTTAATGATTCCACCATGATAGAAAAACGGTACCAGATGTGCCTTTTATTAGTACTTCTCGAATCCTGTTCGATAGAGCAGACATGTGCTAGAGTGAAGATCACGTATGGGTACGTAGAGTGGGACACTCTCTAGTACGGTGAATCGATGATTTGAAGAACCTTCTTCAAATCATCGATTCACCGTACTAGAGAGTGTCTTTAAACCAACAAAGTTGGGCCTCTTTGGAAGGCTTACGTTCTGCATTGATCTACAATTAGCTTATACATAATGAAAGCCAGTTCTTAAACTTAGTGTTCTTATTGAGCATCGATCAAAATATACATATCAATAAGAATAAGTAACGTCACGTCGTGTCCCGTAAATGTCAAAATGAGTCATATTTATATTAGGATCTGATATTACCCACAAAAAACTAACCTTTGCCATAAGACTTCCTGTTTAATAATAATGAGCATTAATTATGTTAATACGTAAACAAAATTGCGATATTATTCTAATAATAATTAATTAGTATAAATAGTTATTAAAAGTGAAACGTTCATAATAAGTGCGTGCCGTTTGCTACGGTTAGGGGCATGCTAAAAGGAACTAAGCTTTTAACTTATCTCTATGTGTGCGAACAGCGCCTCCTAGCCCACATTATATCGGGACAAGAGGTCTGCCATTTCTTGCCAACTTAATATTGTAATAAACATTATCGGCTAGTTTTTCATTAAAAAAAAAAAAAAAAAACTTGGAAGAAAATACTTTAAAAATTTGTGGTGCTTCACTCTGCGGTTGCTCCAAATTGTAGTTCACATCTCTGTCAGATCGCGCACTGCGATCGCTTTGATTGTTCCTAACCAAGTCACCACTGACCACTTACAGATAGGTACTACATAGCGTTAATACGATTTCAGGTATGTTCCCGTAATAAAAAAAAGGGATTAGGGTTGTATTCGTCTGGGACAATAAACGCGGACTTCTTGCTAATAATTTTGCAAATGCGAAAGTTTGTGAGGATGGATGATGTTTGTACCTCTTTCACGCAAAAACCACTGAACGGTACCTACACAGATAGTTTATATCCTGGATTAAAACATAATGATAAATAGTGGGATAATTTTCGAGTTGTAGCAAACGTAGCCGCTTCAGGCAAGAATATATTGATACCAACGTATTAATTATACATATTCCTTTTCTCAACTCATTAATTAGTTACTACAGTATTGCACAGTGCCGTCCACGCTATCTGTCAACGTAGAACGGACAGCCGATAATAACGCAGTACTGCGCACTTGCGATAAGCAGCGACTTAACCTATTTATTATTCATTGTATACAAAAACCTACTGATATTATATTCGTTACGACAATATATTAAACTTAACTTGCATAATATTTCGATTACCTAAATAGTAGTTTTTTCATTTTTATATGAGATATATTTCAATTTATTTGCTAAACTAGCGGCTCGTCCCGGCTTCGCACAGGTTGGTATTATTGTGTTACTCGGGGTAAATATAACTTTCTAATGGAGTAAAACTTTTTGAAATCGGCACAGTCATTTTTGAGTTAATTCATTAGTAGCTTTCCCCAGCGCCTATAAGCAGCTTTCAACTCGTGAAAGAATTCTTGAAATTGGCCCAGTAAAGTTTCGGAGCCTATTCAATACAAACAAACAAACAATCAAATCTTTCCTCTTTATAATATTAGTGTAGATGTACATAATTTGATGGTGTATTGGTTAGAAACACGACTTCTAAATACACGGTCCTGTAGATTTGGCAGCCAGGTTGGCTTAAGTGTGGACTTTCAATAAACTCTTAGTAGGTGCTAGGTTAACAGAAGGTCGCGAGAATGTTTAATCAGAATACCTTGACCCTGGAACGCAAAGAGCAATCGAAGGAAGAGGGTGGAGTTGTTAGTCAGTAAGAGTCTGTCAGACCTTTCTATACCGACAGGGCTCGTAAATGGTGATTTATACAAGGCTAAATAAAAAAAAAACGTAATAACTGACGATTGTCGAAGATCTACAAATTGCGACTTAACGTGCGCGTGCGTCCAAGAATAGGCAATATGCAATAATCATTTATTTGCACACAACATTAATTAAATCATATAATGCCAAACTGGTTATCGAATAAGACCATAATATATTTCTACCGCATTCTACCAAACATGGTAGCTTACCAAAATGGTAATTACAGGTTAGAGTTCCGTAATTTAATTATGAAACTTTAGTTATTGTGATTTAAGCGACAATAGCGAAATGGCTGGGCGGTGAAGGGGAGGTCGTGGGTTCAAATAGGTAATGCCACGTTGAACTAATCATAGTATTTTGTTGAATGTGGAAATTCAATTTAATATTGGCTTATAAGTAAAGTTCTTGCCACGTGACTGTCTCTTTAGGTAACCGTGACCTTGCAACGTAAAGGGCTACTGAAGGTCACCGTGGATTTTAGTCAGTACGAGTCTGAAAGTCCCTCCCGTCCCGCCCTAGGCGGAAGGACTTATTTGATAATTTTACCACCCTAAATAAATATAAAATAAGTAATATTTTCGTATAATATAACCTTTAGACTTATGGCCTATCGGAGCAATGATTGGTGCTGATGCATGTGTCATGTTCGTGAACGGGCGCTGTCAGTGGCGACTGGTCATCTCTTAGCTGCCACGGTTTATTTTAACTTATTGTTTTTTTTTTCTGAATTGTCTTTGTTTTAAATTTTACTATGGACACTTTTAAACTTGCTACATTGTTCTCACATAATGTACCATCTAAGAATGAATGATGTAACAATGATTCTGTAATAATTTTGGCGATCTGAAAAGAGTGTCCATGGAGTTTCTTGCACGTTCTTCTCCATAGAGATCTACGACTTGGAACGTGCATCTACGGTACTTTCACAGTTTTTATGTCTTGTGACTGGGACTGTAGCACCATAACTTTTTAGTGTTTAATACTTAATATTCCTTTAATTGTCTATGACAATTCAAAAGTGCCTGTAACTGGCCTACTTGAAATAAATGCTTTGATTTGATTTGATTTGATTCAAAATGAGTGTAATTGCTGATATTTCAATACCTGCCAGTACTTTCCCACTGCAGGGCAAATGAATTTTCTCATGTAGAGAAGGCATCAACATGACTCTGGCTCAAAACATATTGAAGAGTTTATAAAGATGATTTTTTGAGGAAAGAAAAATTAGATTGCAAGTGGGATTCGAACCCTTTATAAATCCCTTAAGTGATTTTTTCGTCAATAATGTCCAAAATAACTGAGACAGTATTCATGAATTGGAAAATATTACGTAGCTATTTACCCAGAAATGAACCCTCCTACCTCTTGCATGAGAAGGGTGGTCTCAACCACGGAGTCATCACAGAAATTAGGTTTACACCATAACATTTTTTCATGAAAATTAAATATAATCTCCTTTTTATCTTTATGATCCAAGAAATAATATATTGGCAGTATCCTCATAGTTAATCATTTAATTTCCAAATTAAATACGCGTTTATATTGTAAGAAACCTCTCATTACTAAAGTTAGTTTAACATTGCAGTTCTACAAAATCGTAAACTGAATTTTTCAACTTCAGCGCGGCCAATGTCTTAGAAAATTTTCTTTAAAATTATGTTAGCTTTTCTTTAAAGCTAATAATGGTAGACTGGACCAAATTGACATATCTGGTAAAATATTGGCATCGCCAGCGATTTTGTAATATAATTTAGTGTTGGCGAAAATGGCGATTTCTTTTTTTATATTTCAGTCTAGGTATATTAAGTAGTGAGTAGTGGTAGAGAAAAAAGAGGAATGTATTTTGATACCCATGCATGTACAGGTATTGTAAAAAAAATGTAGATGGATTGTGCGTGCGCCAGCTTACCATAGTTCTGGAACTTATGACAATTGAAGGAATAGGGTGGATTTTTGCTTAGTAGAGTCTGACTGTACCTTCCGCCTTTTGAATGGACTCATGTGATCATTTTATCACGCAAAAAAAAAATACATATTAGAGCGTATGTTATTATGTACATGCATGACGAATGGCATTTTATACATACTTTCAAGTTCTAGTTTTACGAGATGATATAACCGATTTTAATGAAAATTCATACACATTTGAGTAAGATTTACAGGTGGCCTACCATGAACTCTTAAAGTGTGAGTCTTTAGGCTGTGAGAAAGAGATAGTGCTAGACGACTTGTATAGCTCTGTCTCTTTCTCACAGCTTAAACTGGATCGCGTTAAGAGCTCGTGGTAAGGCCTCAGGTCCTAAAAGTTATCAGAGAATATCAATTCAGTCGTTTCGAAGTTTAAAAATAATGTTTTCAAATTTTCTGTGGCTTAACAGAATTCCACAAATTATAAGATTTTACAGAGAATTTATCCTATTTATCAATGGATGTCTCGGTATAATCAATCCTTTTATAATTAGGCCTATCCATAAACGGTACCAGCTTACGTTACTAGCCCGGCTATGCGGAACTACCAACATTTAGATTCTCAATCTTGTCCACATTTTTTTCTATAATAGCTGATCCAATATGGCGACTGCCTTTGACAGACATTGTGGCGGCCATGAGAGTCATATAAGGAGATCTAATGAGTCGTGTGAGAAAAATATCTGGTTTTATTTTATTTACTTGGATTGTGATGATCTAAGTGCTAGTGTGTATTTAATTTATGTGAGGATTGCGAGTTGATTGTCACATTTATGATTTTTATTTACTAGGTGCATTCAATGGGTATGTAATGTAACCTATCATTATCGATCTAGCAGTTTCTTACCCCTTTTTTCGCATTATTATTATTTTTTGTCGTACCTACCTAATATACACACATCAAAAGTGTCTAGGGATCAAGCATTTTTATGCGGATTTCTTGAGATTGAGATGTGGCTTTGTAATAAATTTATGATTTTATAAATTTATATGGATCCTTTTTGGTGCATTTCATAATTTGAATCAGGAACTGTAAATCAAATTCGAGTAAAAGATGAAAATCAGCTGTCAATATTTTCCCTATAAAAACATACAACGCATTGAAGACATTATTAGTGCTACTGTTTCCCTACTACTGATTAAAACCAACGTTATTATGGAGCGGCGACGTCATTTAAGCAGGGAAGAAATGCTCAGAGCCGTGGGAATGATAGAAGCTGGTTCCCGGCAACGTACTGTGGCTTTAGCTCTGAATACAAGTCAGAGTGTTATCAGTCGACTTTGGACACGTTACCGAAGCACTGGTACCGTGGCTGAGCGCCATGGAGGACGGTATCGCTGCACCACACGGAGACAAGACCGATACATTCAAATCTTAACTCGAAGAGCTCCAACAATAACCGCCATGATGTTAGCCGTGAGGCTTTATCACTCTTCAGGGAACTTAATTAGCGACCAAACAGTCAGAAACCGCTTGCATGAAGTGAACCTTCATTCCCGAAGACCGCTACGGGTACCACCTATAGCAATGCACAATCGTAGGATTCGATATCAATGGGCTCTTGAACACAGAAATTGGGCAGAAGAACAATGGCGTTTCGTGTGCTTTTCTGATGAGTCTCGTTTTGGTATGAGACCGGATACAAGACGTATACGACACTGGAGAACCCCTGGACGCCAACAGCGATTAAAATCCTGCCAGGAAGTCCATCCTTATAGTGGTGGAACCATCATGGTATGGGCGGGTATTTGGATCGGCGGAAGAACTGAGTTGATTTGGATCAGAGGCAACCTCAACGCTCAAAGAATCATGTCCAATAATGACCTGTCAAACATTTTGACAGAAGATGGTGTGTATAGTGCTGTTATTTAGCGTATTAAATAAGACATTTTTTGCTATGCACGTAGTACTAACTTACAACAGAATTAGTAATGTGAAAAAAAATAAAAGTTAATTTTAAAACAGCCACTAAACAAAGCGTTGTTTTTAATATGGAACGCAGCCATTTCAAATGCATTGAAGTACCGTTCCGTTTTAAGTTGAGTTTGACATTTGGACGCAGTTTTAGCACTGTTATCATTTATTGATTTTGTATTTCGTTCATACTTTTTGTACAGTTCATTTTATTTAAATTCTTTGGTTACTTAGTAGTAAATGTATTCCTAGGTTGTCAATCAGAGGTTGTGAAGTTATTAAGTGAAGTTATAACTGTAAAACGAAACGTTTTTCCGTGCTGTCAGTGTGACATCCCTGACATGGTGTCACTAAAGGTGAACGCAGACCTAGCCGCACCGCAGTCTCCGCAGTCCCCGCAGTCATCGTTTTCTTACCGCTTCTGCGGCTACTGCGATGCGGGTGAGTGTGCGAGGTTTCATAGAAGTCTGCGTTCACTTTAAGGTTGGTTATGAATGTTCTTTGCAGTCCTTCGTCTGTGTCCTTCGTTTGCTTTCGCGTCGATGTGTTTTGCGGTTTTACGGTTTTCCTCTTTCTGACGACATTTTCATTCACTACGGACTCCGATTCCCTGCGCTTACGTTTACTTTGGCTTGTGTTACACGGACACTGATTACGCTTAGGTACGTTTAATTCGGTTAGTGTTACACGGATACTGAGTGCTTTTTTGATTTTGGACTTGTCTTCGTTTGCACTAAAACAAGACACCATGAGTGAATGCACGAGACCGCTGATGTCGCAGCGGATAAATTGTATCAACTGCAATATATGTGTGACTTCATCAAACACACAAAGTCACTATCTCGTCTTCGAACAAAACACAAGAGTCATCTCTCTAATCAGCTAGTAAGAGAAGATTTGGAATAAAATAATGAAACTAATAAGTAAATGTGCTGTTTTATTTTTATTTAATTTCCCAACTTTTTTCCTATTGTTTTTCAACAAGTAAGAACAACCAATAATAACACATAATCAACCAATAATAAAAGTGGGTACTTTATTCATGAAGGTCAATACTTAGATATTGGGCAATAGTTTTAAAACTGACAGTTTGTACTAATGTTCGTTTGACAGTTAAGTAAGTAGTGTACCTACCTACCTAACCTCAAATATTGTTTTCATTGTAACATTTTTACCTCATTGTCAAATCAAACCAAGTTTTTACGGTGGCTTAGTTATGACTTAATCTACAATTTGATATAATTCACATCACTATACATCATGTGATAAAAAATTTGATTGACAGGTCATCGCATGTATGGAGCGTGGTCATTGTTCTTTATGCTGAGGCGATTGTATCAGACGTCATCGTTCCTCTACAAGTGCAAATCAGTCCCTTATTTCAGTTAATGCATGATAATGCACGACCGCACACCGCAAGAGTTGTAAGACAGACTCTCGCCGCAGCTAACATCAATGTCCTGCCCTGGCCTGCTCAGTCGCCAGACTTGAACCCGATTGAGCATGCATGGGATATGCTACAGAGAAGAGCTCTGCCGAATATGGAGGGTATCCAGTCGCAAGAAGACCTTTTTTTGTTGTTGCAACGAACATGGGCGGCCATTCCACAGCGTGATTTGGATGAACTCATTTTGAGTATGCCAAACCGATGTTCTTGTGTTGTTAGTGTTCGCGGTAGAAACACGGATTATTAATTGTTTAAGTTACCCAATAAAATTTTAAAGAAAACTGTTATTTCAGTCTTTTTTTCGAACTTTAATGTTAGTGGTTCAAATGTCAAAAATCCCTTTATTAGGAAAATGGCAAATTTCTTTATGAATGCAAAGGTGACTTGGTTTATCGTTACTGTGACAAACGATAACACTTTATTTGATGAATCCTTAAAGAACATTTTAATTAATATCAATCAGGAGAAAAGTTATTGCACAAATATATGTTGATCCCTAGACACTTTTGATGTGTGTACTTTAACCTAACTGTTTCGGCATAACAATTTTAGGCATAATAATACTTTACCATAATTGTTTTCTGGAATCCAGTTTATGTTGACATAATTGTTTTTAAGGCTAATTTGTTTTGGCATAACTTTTTTTTACTAATAAGTATTAGTAGACAATAATGTCGAATGAGAAGGAGACGGTCGACGTCACTTTTTCAATTGGGATGTGAGAGCGACAACGAAAATAGGAGTCCCGCAAAGCGGGGCTCTGTCTAGTTGCTTTGGCATATTATGCTTAACTCTTTTATAAGGCTGTATATCATCACGCTACGACTAATAGGAGCCGACCAGCGAGGTTGAAACCAATGGTGACAGCTAGTTGGAATATAAAAGATAGGAGCATGATGATGACCTAAAGGTGCCGGTTCGCGCACGAGACCGCGACAGGAGACCCCGACAGGAGACCGCGACAAAAGCCCCGACAGGAGACCGCGATAGTACATAACATTGTAGCGGCCACGCGCTCGAACCGGCGGCACCTTAAGTGATGAGTAATATATTCTATTGCGAAAGCGCCGTAGATTGTTTTTCCCATGGATGTAAGGCATGACACACACGAGCTACCATCAGAGATTATCATTAACATTCGCTGCTGTATACGGAGCGTTAGTCATGGTGCACATTGTAATTAATATCGCATTTGTATTATAAGTATAATGTTCCCTCAATTAGGAACTTCTTAGTAGCAGTCCGGGTTGCGTACAAGTACTACGATTTTTTAATACGATATTTTATTAGTTGCGTGTTTGATAGTATTTTAAAAGAACTGAAAGGAAGAATTTTACTTTTATACATTTGCATAAAAGGGTACTTCACGTCGTCAAACGACACGCGCGCCTCAAAGAGATTTCAGCAATCTGACGGGGCCTAAGCCTGCCGCGGGACTGTCTCATCAGGTACCTAACTGTGACCCTAGAACGTAAAAGGCTATTAAAGGATCACCATGGTGATTTTAGTCAGTACAAGTCTGGCAGTCCCTCCCGCCCCGCTCTGGGCAGGAGCCAGGAGGACTCATTTGATGAAGGTACCACGAAAAAAAAGAACGTCGCGCAGTTTAATTTCTATAAATCAAAGCGACTACTAAATTAATGCATAAACAATGGTGTAGGCATGGGAGAAAAGCGTGAGTTTTACGTATAAAATACAGGGTGGAATCGAAATCATGGGCAATATTTTAATCTAATGCTGTACTCACGATGCTGATTGCATTACGGCTAATAAATCGCAAATCAAAAATATTACTAATGTAATTATGGACACCTTAAAAAATGTAGTATGTCACACTGCAAAGGCTTATTATTGCAAACAAACACGTAAAAGTAATAAAAAATAAATCATAAACCCGAAAAGTCCTAAAGTATCAAAATTTTAAAGCGCAATACACCGCGCGCGGAACGAAAGGTAAACAAACATCAAATAATATTAGGCGAAGAAACTTGCATTAATAACGTTTTTGAGTTCCGTAATACGATTAGTATCGTTAGTAATGCCAGAGTTTAAAATATTGCTCATTATTAAAATTTCACCCTGTATAATTATGCATGAAATATTAGCTTTAAATTCCTCAATTTAATTATTCCTCGTCTATTTTACGAGATTTCCCAACTACAATTATAACCTAATCGTCAATGTATATTGTACAGAGTGTACCTATTTAACCGTATCGCAGCCGCAGGCTCCACACAAAGCCTATTGCCAGTCGATTGTCAAACTTAGTTCAAACACCAAATATTGAAACGTTACAATTGCCATTTTAAATATTAACGACATTGTTATTGTGTTCGAGTTTAGTAGTTTCGGCTTGTTATGTTTTGCAAATTGATTGTAAATGCAGAATTTATGGGGTGGACAATATTGTCCGGTAGGGGTATACCGACTATAAAGAAGGGTTTATTTAAATTATATAATTTTATTTTTATATTGTCTTTTTTATATTTACTATGAACACTTTACTTACTACATCGTTCTCACTATAATATACCTACCATCTCAAAATGAATAATGTAAGTTTCTGTTATAATTTTCGGCGATTGAAAAAGAGTGTCAATGGAGTTACTTGCCCATTCTTTTCCATAGAGATCTACGCATTGGGTGGCATAATTGGAATTACCTACGGTGCTTTCACAGTTATTTTGTCATGTAACAGCTTTTTTTTTGTCTTTTGGCAATTCCAAGGAGCCTGTTTCTGGCCTTCTGAAATAAATGCTTTGAAAAAGGATGCGACAAACGATGGCTCACCTCCTGACTTGTACCTAGTTGTTGTGCAAATACATCTGCGCTAGGGACCAAGGCTGATATCAACACCGTAAATGAGGCATAGTTTTTAAAGCTCATTTAATTATGATTCCAGGAATCATTGACACGACGAAGAAGAAGATGGTATATTAAAGATAAAGGAATCCGAATATTGAATGTCTAAAAACTAAATAAATAATTCCGGAAATACCTGAATACCCTTTTCATTTATTATTTGCAGATTTTTGAAAGTCAATATGGATTCGGAAACTCTGTTACCAGTAAGTATTCTTATCAGAGGGTCTACCACAATGTCTTAAAGCGAGAGAAGTTTCATTGTGGGAGGGAGATAGAGCTATAGAAGTCGTCTAGCGCCATTTCGTTTCCACAGTGGAATCGCTTTAAGGCCAGGTAATCAGGAATCGACCTATTTTTGATTCAACTATAAACAATCAAATATTCTTTTTTTCGATCCGAAAAAAATATATGTTGTAGTTCAATAAACTATCTAAATTAATTTCTGGTTGAAAACGCGATATTTATAACTTGACTTGATCAAAAAAAATCGCGAAAATAGAGATTTTCTTAACGTTTTTTCGGTGGTACTTGAAGTAGACCATGCTTTTGGTCCTAAAAAACATATCAATAGATAGGTAATGATGTTTGTCAGAACAATTTCTGGTTACTTTTTTTCTAAACATTTCTGTTTTTTTTTACCCTTTACTATTTAACGACGTGCCCTACACGCATTGCTTCAGTCGATATAATATACGTAATATCATTTATTTCTGAGTTTTAACTATTTAGTGTAATTTTGTAGCCACGTTAACAGGAAAGCATAAAACGCAACGGTTAGATTACAGACACAGTGCAGGCGGCATCGAAGTATATTTCTGTCACTGTCGTGTGACAGAGACACCATGATATCTTCGATTTTTCTCTCTTATGGTATCTTTGTCTCTATCTAATCTGCCACATAAACTATACAACACTGCTCTAACAAGTCATACACGAAGTTTTTGGTACTAGGCGATCATCGATATGAAAGAGTTTCTTTGACATTAGCGTAAGTAAACAAACATTTATTTTCAGGAAGTTCGTTCATTCATTTTTTAAGGGCATTTTTTGACGATCTTACCAGGCAAACATATTACGAAAGATATCATCACGGCGGGCGGTGTTTCAAACTATTTTAGACTTTCAAAACATAAGGGGCAATTTACACTGTCCTAAATTCAGGCTCCATAATTCAGGACGTCCATAATTCAGGAAAGTGTAATTGCATTTAGGACGAGTAGCATCCTAATTAGGACACGATTTAGTACATGCTTTGGCGACTAAGTTTCTTACTCTTAAATCATATTCTGAATATCGGATCCTGAATTCAGGACAAGTTATGGCCCCTTATAAATTGTCACGGCCGGCGCGCATCGCTTCACTTCAGTCAGTAAGGCTGCGTTTCCACCAGAGATGTGCGATGGAAATGTGTCGTGCGAGGATGTTTAGCTGTGCTGTAAAAGGTGTGGTTGTTTCCACCAAAGCTGTGCATGAAAATGTGCCTATGAGGATGTGTAGCGTAGCTGTGAAATGTGGCGACGAGGGTGCGGTGTAGTGGGAGTGAAGACACAACACATCCCTCGCAACATATCCCACTTACACATCCCTCGCAACACATCCCTCGTACATATCTCTCGTACACATCCTTCGCTACACATCCCTCTCACACATCCCTCGAACAAATCCCTAGCTTGTTTTGTATGCGCAAAAATCTAGCTCCGCTCAGCCGTTTTCACCAGAGCTGTGCTGACCGAAGCGAGGTAAATGAAGCGATTCTATTGGTTCTTTACAAACACATCCCTAGCTACGCATCCTCGCACATCTCTGGTGGAAACGCAGCCTTATAGTTTGATAGGAGAGTCGCAAAATTTGCATGCATTTGTCCCGATAGTACCAGGATTACATAAAATGTGAAAGATAAAGCTTCGTCCTCTGCTGTATTTTATCAGAACCAATGAAAAATCATGACATAGTTTATGAACAGCTATTTTAAATTTCTACTCAGCGGACCGCGTAGCCGAACGGAAGAACGCTGGGACTGGTAAGCTACGAGGTTCGGGTTCGATCCTTACTTGATATGGTATTCTTTTTGCATTACATAAAGATTTGTTATTTGTTTTTTTTTTAAATTTTTTCTAATAATATGTTACTTTTACTTTTAGTGCACAAGTAACTTGTGCTTTAACTTTATACACTATTTTTTATTAAATAAATTGAAGAGAGATGAATTTTAAACATGTTTCAAAGAATTTCTCGAAATAAAAATGCATGAAGGTATGCAATAATATGCCCGTTAGGGTGTCCCGTCGATGTATGAAAAAAAAAATTTTTCAAGCTACACGATCACAAGAGGTATCAAAATTTGCGTAATTTTATATAGATTACGAATATGCTAAAAAAACTATGATTAAGTTTTATCTTTAGGGCTCTACCGGAGGTTGAAGTTTTGTAAAGTTTCATTTTTACAGACAGAAACCGTATGGTTATCAGAATATAGAAATCAGTTAAAAAGGGTATTTTATTATTTATACCAGTAAAACAAAGCATTATAAAATCAATTTAAGCTTCTTATATTATTCAAAACGTAAAATTCTAACTTATTTTAATGTCTAAAAGATAGCACTTCTATTCAAATCCGTTCTAAATAACTATCTCTAAAAGTTTCGTCAGTTATACTTTGAGGCGTCTGTCATGGTTTAACACATCTTTCCACAGCTTGTGTGTGACAGAAAAAGTCAATTATTTATAAGCCCTTACTTTTACCATGATTTGATGGTCCTCGATGAAAATACGTTGAAAAACAAGTGTTGCTGTCATCTAACAGTTGTGACACACACTCGTTTTGGTATAATCTCTATTTTTTATTAATGATTTAAATATCCTGTGTTCTTAATTCCTCGAGCTTTTATTCTTCTTCGAAAAACCAGCTCCTGAACATCTCCTGAATGTGATCTCTGTCATCATAAAGCGTGCTGGCAAGGTTTTTTGATAAGCATTCCTTGTAGTGATAGAATTCATAACAGACCTCAGATTTTCAAGAAAAACTCGAGAGTACAAGATATATCCTTCTTATCCGTCCTTAGAAGACTTCTTTTGTTTGAAAACGAACGAAACCGAACAATGTAGTTGACAAGCAGTTGTAAATTTTGAGATGGCTTATTAGTATTTAAGTAAAGCTGTAAATTGCGATAAAAATCGACGATTTAATCCAAATAGTATTGATCTTTTCAGAAATAATTGCAAACACATTTGGATTGGATGGATCCTTTCCATTTTAATTTAACTTTAGGTCATTCTTAAAAAATAATCCATTTTTAATGACGTTCCTTATAGTTGGTAGCTGCCGTTCGTCAAGTTCTTTGTAGGCCTCAATAAATCACAAGCAGTCTCACTACGCTTCGAATACATTATTTAAGAACGATTAAACACAATAGCAACCGCAATTAGATGCGAAGAAAATATTCGTAAGTCAAGTGCAGGAAATCATCGCGCCATGCAGAAACTGAAGGGTGCTTGCAAGTCCAAAAACTATAAAACCTTAGTGTTTATGGGTGCAAATAGGATTTTCGTGTATGTATAACACCTAATTAACACAAAAAAGTGTTTTTTAAATTATTATTTAGTTCAGTAGCTAAAATTAGGGATAACTTAATATCACAATAAAAATGTAAATTTTTCGTAACTTTGCAGACCGGTAGAGCCCTAAAGATAAAGTTTGATATTTTTTTTTATATTTTTCCAGTAATCTACAATAAATTACGCAACTTTTGAGAGGTCTTGCGTTGTGAAAATCTAAAAAAAATTTTTTCGGGACACCCTAATGCCCGTGTCGATATCTCCTTGAGACGCTTTGTATTGCGCATTTTTCAAAAGTAAAAAGTTTTTAAATTCCAGCTATGCTTAAAAACTGATAGAATGCCACTAACCAGCAAAAGTACTAGCCTAGTATAAGATCAAGGTGGTGGTGTCTTGCACTCTGACGCCACGTGACACGCAGCGCGGGGATAAGGTAACTCTAAATGGCCTGCCAAAGTACTAGGCTTGAATAAGCTCAAGGTGGTACGTTTTCCAACGGGGTCAGCGAAGTTCATTTGAAAAGCGCTGTGATGCCACGTGACAGGAGGGGGGGAAATCACTCTAAATGCCTGCTGCGCTCTAAGATATGCGCCCCTTAAGTCGCCACATAATCTCCGAATTAAATTGTAGCAATACTTGTTGCATCATCATTAATTATCGTCTCTTAAACGTTTATTGTAAAAACTGGAGAGTCTGCATAAGAGTTACACTTGCTTGCCAAAAAACGCGTCGTACGAATCACAACCCTAATTCAAGAATGTAGTAGACCTACATTTGATTGATAGCAAAATATTTTAGCAGTGATACGTGGAAACGTCACCTTCCTGATATTACTGTATCTTGAAGATATTGTTCTGTCTGTTCTGCTATCTGAACCCTGACAGAGAATTTCAACTATTACTAAATATTTACACAAATGGCAAACAATATAACTACAAAGACAGAGATATTTGTCCGAGCCAAGAAAATAGAATGTAGATATCACAATACCAAGCGTTTATTGAATTGTGTTCGACGTTTGTATAAAATTCCTGTTATTAAATATTTAGGAACTGGCAAGTTGAGGGTTAACAACGAGAGTTAACAGCGCATATTCTGAAAGCTGTCAACGTCGCAAATGGCTGTCAAATATTTACAAGTTTTTAATTAATTTTACACATTTATTGTATGAAACTATAAAATATGGCTCTGTAGTGCACTAAAAAACTGATTAGGGAATGCAATATTAATATCGTAACACCGAACATATAGTTTTAGACGTAAAAAAAGCATTTGGAAACATTCCAAAATGCCTTTTATACACCTGAAACGGTTACAACATCAAATTCAGTGTTTTAATTGCATTCCTATATCATTTTTCTAGTGCACTACAGAGCCATATTTCTTCTGTCCATTTACAGTAACATTGGCAAATTAATTAAAACTTGTGAATATTTGACAGCTATTAGCGACGTTGCCAACTTTCTGGTTATGCGCCCTTAAGAGCCGGTCCATATTGTAGACTTTTCGTGATACATTTTTCAGATTGGCGAACATACCTACTGCATTATATTGTTCAATAATTTACATGGTTTAGTTACTGAAACAAGTGGTAAGAACTTCGCAGGACTATCTCACCAGGTACCCGTGGCTCTGGTACGTAAAGGGGTATTGAACGACCACCGTGAATTTTAGTCATTCAAGTTGACAGTCCCTCCCGTCCCACACTGCGCGGGAGGACTCATTTGATGATCTTACCACGGAAAAAAAAGTGGCAAGAACTTCAATTTGCTTAAGGCCGCATAACCAGAAAGGCAGCATCGCTAATAGCTGTCAAATATTTACATACAAGTTTTAAATAGAAATATAATTAGAAATAAGAAATATTATGGCTCTGTAGTGCACTAGAAAACTGATATAGGAATGCAATTAAAACACTGAATTTGATGTTGTAACCTTTTCAGGTGTATAAAAGGAATTTGGAAAGTTTCTAAATGCTTTTTTTAAGTCTTAAACTATATAATTATATTCGGTGTAACGATATTAATTATTGCATTCCCTAATCAATTTCTTAGTGCACTACAGAGCCATATTTCCTATTTTCATACAAAAAAGGGGTTTGCAATTTTTAGTACAGACCTTGGCATCATTTTTTTTTTCTTTCGCCAGTGATGAAACTTTGGGCATAATTAGACTACTACTTAAGAAGTCCATAGAAAAAAAAAATAGTTTCTAAACCGTAACCAACCAGAGATATGGCGGTTTGTATTTTGTTCTAATCGGGAGTTATTTTTTGTAGGAATCCATCGATTTTTTGATGTACTAGCTTTTGCCCGCGACTTTGCCCACCTCAACCACCTTTATGTTTAGTCTATAGTTGTTTCTAGAGTCCCATCTATCTCTGTACCAAAATTCATCAACATCGGCTCAGCCGTTTTGACGTAAAAATGGAACAGACTTATAGACTTGATTTTGTATTTGTAATATTCGTAGGTTAACGAAGAATAATGAGTGGTCTGTTTAAAATAATGTTATGAAGATCTTTTTAACCGACTTCAAAAATAGAGGAGGTTCACAATTCGTCGCAATATTTCTTTTTTATGTATGTTCCTAGATTTCTCAATGACGCTTTTTTTATCGAGGTAAATTCATCAAATGAATCCGCACCCATACTGTCAGACTTGTACTGACTAAAACCCACGGTGTCTTTCAATTAGCCCTTTACGTACCGGGGTTACGGTAATTCGTGAGCCAGTGCCAAATGGGTACAGACATAGTATATTGTTTTCAGATTGCGTAAATAATGCTTAAATATCCGTTGATTTTCTGTAAGTTTTTTTCCTAGATTTTCTCATTATCCCGTCGTCATTTTTTACCAAGGTGGATTTTAGTCCTTACGAATCTGATAGTCTCTTCTGCTCCACCCAAGGACGGGAAACTCACTTTCTGATTATTTTTAACCGACTTCAAAAAAGAGTAGGTTCTCAGTTCGACCTGTGTGTACGTATATGTATGTTTGTTTGTCCGCGATTATCTCGTGTTTGGCTGAACCGATTTTGATGGGGTTTTCAGAAAAGTGTTTGTTACATTCTGGGGAAGGTTTTCGTATATAACAATAATTGATATCTTGTGAAGTTGCCCGCATAGATTCGTTTTTGTTGCTCATTAGGATTGTAGATTTTCAAAGACGCCGATTAAAATTTATGAAGATTTTTGTTGAATATTATCTAAATCTGGTTTTGCAGTTGGTTCCCTTTTTAACAAAAAAAAAAAAAAACATTCATAGTTAGAAAACAAGACGATTTTGTTTTACCCTTCTTAGTAGGTACAGGCGTAATAATTATTATGTTGTGTTTGCGATAGCAGCAATCAAAGATGATTTTTGCTGTCATTTATTGAAGTTTCCTCGATTTCTCCAAGATTCCGTCATGACCGAGTAACCATAATGGGACCATCTGCTAAGATACCCTTCAACCAAAAGTAGAATTACTCAAATCGCTCCAGGCGTCATTGAGAAATAAAGGCATAAAAAAAGCATAGAAAAAGTTCCGCCGAATTGTGAACCTCCTACTTTTTTTAAGTCGGTAAAAATATCTTCTTAACAGTGTTATAAACAAATCACTCATTATTTTCTCGTAAACCTACTAGTATTATAAATTAATACGAAATATGTCTGTAGGTATATTCAGTTTTTACATCAAAACGGCTGAACACATGTTGATGAATTTTGTTACAGAGATAGATAGAACTTTAGAGACGGTTATAGGCAACACATAAAGGTGGTTGGAGTAGGCAAAGCCGCGGGAAAAAGCTAATACATCAATCAATCTATTGATTTA
The DNA here is from genome assembly GCA_954870645.1 of Agrotis clavis. Taxonomy (NCBI): domain Eukaryota; kingdom Metazoa; phylum Arthropoda; class Insecta; order Lepidoptera; family Noctuidae; genus Agrotis; species Agrotis clavis. The sequence goes on along the minus strand of OX940932.1, from coordinate 2,151,179 downwards.
TACTAAAAGTAACTCCAGATTTGAACAAAATAAAAACCGTCATATCTCTGGTTGGTTACGGTTTAGATTTTTTTTATTATTTTTTACGAACTTCCTAGGTTACGGTCTACTAATGACCAAAATTTTATTACTGGCGAAAGAAAAAAAAAATTGATGCCAAAAAGTTGCTAACCCCTTTGTAAAATTAATCAAAACTTGTAAATATTTGACAGCCATTTGCGACGTTGCCAACTTTCAGAATATGCGCTCTTATAATTTTCTTAAATTGAATTTTGCCATAATTTTAGCCTCAGTTCTACACCTTTGTTATAGTAAAATAAAATTTGTATGGAATTTAATTTAATCAAAGCAAAACATTTGATTAAATTAAATTCCATACAAGTTTTTTTTTCATGAATGTATGGTCTGTGTCAAATAAAAATTTGACACAGACCACACATTCATGAAAAAAAAAAACTAGCGAAAAGATATTGCAAATGCGCAGCGCCAATTATTTCAGGTTATGGACGAAAAATCTAAAACTATTTAATGTAAACACATAATGTAAACACAGTGATCGGGCGTTTGTTTTCAAAAAAATTTTAGGCTTTATCGGAACTATTCAGTTTCATTAGCCACGGCATGTTATGACGGGAATGTAATGAAATAGCCAATGTTTTGATTGAATATTTGATTATAATCAGTTTAATGTAGTATCTGAATTACGATCAATACATAGGCATAGGTAGTAGTTAAATGATTTAAAAGAAGACTTATAACTAAAATTATTCGTGCAGTGTTTGGCCATACCCCTTTTTTTACGTGGTAAAATCATCAAATGAGTCCTCCCAACCCAGGGCAGGGTGGAAGGGACTGTCAGACTCGTACTGACTAAAATCCACGGTGTCCTTCAAAAGCCCTTTACGTCTCAGGGTCACAGCACTAGGATAAGTCCCGCGACCGATATATTACACCTGAATAACTTTTTAGTTAAACGCGGGAGAAGTCACTGGTAACAGCTAGTACTCGTATTACGACAACACTTTGATGACATAGAATTTAACTGAGTGATGAGCCTAACGGTAATAGTGGAGGACATTTCTGGGTTCATCTATAAAAAAAAAAAACAAAAAAAAAACTCATCCATTTTGCTATTATGAGTCTGCTAATTATTATTCAGAATGGCGCCACAATGGCGTTCAATTGTAGTGCTTATTCGAACCATTTTTTACTGCTGAGTAAAAAATGGTTCGAAAATTGAAACGCCATTGTGGCGCCATTCTGAATAATAATTAGCAGACTCGACATAGTGTCCATAAACTTTAAAACCATTCAGTATACCTAGATTGCGGAACTCTTCAGCAGTTCTAATAAAATGAAATCTCCTTCCCTCCTTCAATTTAAAAGTGCCTCCTCACTAGCGATAATCTTCACGACTTGAGACTGGAAAACAATGTCAAGTGAGATGTGCGATAGCGAAGTATTTTCAATAAAGAATCAATGGATAGTCAGAATGGCGTGGGAACGGTTAGCTTCACTATTATATTGTATTAGGGGTGGGGAAGATAAAACCAGTGTTGGTATTGCGTCGTTTTGTTGCGGATGTGACTTATTCTGGTGGAAATTTTGGGTTTGCTATTGCCAAACAGAAGCTCAGTGGAAATCTTTAGCCGTTGATGTCCACAGCTGGGCAAAGGCCTTATATCCCTTCCACCTACTCTTTAGAGCATCACCTTGAACCAGCCATCGCAGTAAGCGCCAAGTCATCTCGCCACCTCGTTTTGGGTCGGCCTCGGTTGGCGTTGTCAATCTTCAGACATACACTGCGTGGATGTATCTTGTAGTATATTATTATTTAATACGAGTACATATCAGCCAGAAAACTAATGTTTGGGGTGGGATCCATTTCCTAGCAATGGGATCACAGGCTACCTGTGATCTGCGGTGACGGCTGAGCGATCCTAATGACGTCAGTAGGCCTCACCCAGAGGTTTCAAGGGACACCCGGATGGAACGAAGTTACTGTATACCTACACTCAACAAAAATAATCGTCGCGACACCACACTGTTCAATGCGAAATAGAAAGACGAAACGAAAATATCTGGCTTGCTTTCTATAAGAGAGAGAGAGAGACAGACATAAGGAACTTCGTTCCAAAAACTTTTAAGCTATTGTCAAACTGACAGACGAACCGAATGCATGGCGTAGCGTTTTTGTTTGTAATGTATGGCATTGTTTGAAGCCTGTCACATAGAGTATCGGATCGCTTTCGCATTTTTATATGACATGATTCGGTTCGGTTCGCTATCGCCTGTCTGTTTGACAAAGGCCTTAATGGCACACGCCACAAGTGCAGTATCATAAAAAGAAAAAAAAGGAAACTAAACAATTTTTAAAAGTAAGTTGGCTCAGTTGTTACTGATTGAGCTTGCTTATGTCTAATTATCTATGGCCTATATAGTATATACTTGTTTAAAAGTATATATGTATATACTTTTAAAAATTGTTTAGTTTCCATTTTTTTCTATGGCCTTCTGGCAATATGGCGCCGTCATACCTTCTCCGTTAATGTTGTCGCATAGTAAGTTCTATCTAGCATCGTCCTCGTCCTTGAGTTCCAGAATAACGGACAAACTAAGAACTTAAACTGGATGCAATGGCGCGTACTCGTGGAAATTGTCTTAAGAGAGCAAAGACGTTCCCTGTTAGACGACGAGTTACTATTAACTACTAGTGATGTGCTGTCACGTTAGGACCATTGTTGCGTTGTCGATAAAATTGTGAATATGGGTGTTTTGTATAAAAATGTATACTTCATAATGCTGATGGTATGTAACAGTTAACCACAGATATTAAGCGATTGGAAAATAGAAAAGGTTCTGATTCTTACATTAATTTATGAGCGATAGTGATACGCTATTTTTGTACGATACTGAATTGTGTATTGTTGTGATGTATTTATTTATTCGGTCAAACTTTAGGTCGATGAATTATTAAATTAAGTCTCGACAGATTAGCTATTTCTCAACTTACATAATTTTAACGGGCAAAAAAATATTTCAAATCAAAATCAATGGAAACAAGATCGCAGAGCACAAATAATTTGTAGATCAAGAGAGCATTCACAATGCATAGCTACCGCATCACAGTGCGTTACTTGTTAATTGTTCACACACAATTTGTGTGATTCATTAATCTAAGGTCTAAAGGTCACTTTATCAGAATCACATACCTATATGAATTGTGATAAAATTCGTAGAATCGAATATACTATTCTACTGTTCAATTAAAGAAAAGTATAATTCCATCACAATACACATTTTGATTCTACTGAAGCGGCCGTTTTGCACCCCCTGACTAAAATAAACTTTATCATTGATTGTTAATTTTTGTTAATTTTTCGATATAAAAACTATCGATAGCAGCCCATCAGTGGCGTATCATCGCGGCTCTCAAACTTAACGCATTACTGGAACTGCATCCAACACAGAACTTGTCCGTACACTTAACCTGCACATAATTGTAATGAGTAAATAATATATCAAATAGGATACAATATGCTATACGACCGCGTTATGGGTGAACACGTCAATGACCTCTTTTTGTCAACTCAAAAATCAAATCAAAAAAATGATTTTACCAACAAAAAAAAAGCAGTACGCAAAGAACTAACGGCCCTTTTCTTAAAATAGCTTTTCACCCAGGCCAGGACCGAAGGGACTGTCAGACATGCACTGCCTAAAATCCACGGTGTCTGTCAATAGCCCTTTACGTTCCGGGGTCACGGTAGCTCGTTAGTCTCGCGACCCCTTGAACTAACGGTCCTACATCTCTGTGTCTGTAATAATCCGTATGTCGAATTAGTATTAATTGGTAAATAGTTGCTAAACAGTGATCCTTATATTTCTACGAAGCATAATATTTTTCGGTACCTACACGAATCTCGCACAACAACAATTGTCAACTGAGACACTCTTAATAATTAAGGTAACACTAATTAGCCCTTGAAGAATGCCTCCCTGTGCTCGGGAGCACTGCCGAATTTTTAGAACGAGTGAGCCACCCACCACGACTTGATTACGTCATTATGTACACGCGTGTTACAATGTGGGTAGTTGAAAATTTATACTGAAAGTCTCTTGTAATGTACAATATTTAGTACAGTTGAAAGTTTTCTAAATATTTGTGTTTGTTACGTAACACCAATGAATCTTTGTACCTGTATAGGTTCTTAGGGTACTTTGAAATAGCGAGCACTCTGACTAGGCATATTTTTATATTTATTTACGAGCTGATCCTGATCTGAGGCTATGCTTTGCAGTATGGAGTTTCATAAAACGGACGGTTTGATTTGAGAAGATGCTAAATCTATGCGGCATGTTTTTTCACGAACCTGTGTGTTCTCCATATCGCATTTTTATTTTATTTTAAGATCTGCTCGATGTAATGATATGGTCGACATTTAAGCACGCTTACCTAAAAGTAAGCTATTCAATATTTTTCACTCTCTTCTCCTCATCGTGTAAATTCGCGGTTTAAAAAAAAATGAAAAGTATTCAGGCATCAAACATACTTTGAGATCTGTGACCATCTTTCACCAGTCTTTACACTATATTGTATGTTTTCTAAAAGTGTAGATAAATCGACATTCTTATAAATTCTGCATACAGAAATTAAAATTAACTGTTCGTAACAGATCATTCTCTAATACACCACCATCTCATACATTTCACTTCATTTTTATTAATCCGGAAACCTAATATCGAATACGGCTCATTCATGACAGCACTAATGCATCGGGCGTACGGCTCATATACTACAGGTATCCGATACGATACGTATACGCCAGGTATATGCGACATATACGCGACGTATACGGGACGTATATCGGACGCATTACACTGCATTATGTGCACTCGATATTCCAATATTCCATTAGTTTGAACGCAAATAAGGGATGTTTTCGAAGGCGGTGGGTTTGTCGATTTGATGTTCGGGATTTGCTTAGAATGGATAGGGTGTCTGTATTCGTTAATAATTGTCAGACATTACTGCGTTGGTTTTTAATATTTGTTTGGTTGTAGGAGCTGTGGTGAATTACAGGTAATTGATTCAACTTAAGTGACGAAAGTTAGTGCTTGTAGAAGCTGGGTTAGCACATTCATGCGCCACATTGCTTTGTGCAAGGAACTTTTACAACGAATATTGGAAAAATAATATTTAAACAAGGTTACATTTAAATTGGAAGTGGTTTTTATAGGATAATTCATGTTACTGGAAAAATACCTGGTTGAACCATGAAGCCCGAACCTTGAGTTTTCAGTAATAATTAGTTATGAAAACTGCATAGGTGATCAAATTATTACACATAATTTGCCATCGCTTGGTTGTGAAAGTATGTTGTAGAATATAGTCATACATCTGTGATTATTGGCGCGACTTTATTACATTTTCTTGCCAAAATGAAAGTCATTAATAGGATAGTTACAAGAGCCAATTAACAAGTTCGAATATCTATACATAATGATCTTGCAAAAAATAAATATTTATTAAATAATAATTATTTCGGCAGAAAAAACCATCTTATCATCAAAGCCAGGCCAAGTTAGGATGAAGAAAAAATTAAAACAGGAACAACATAATTAATTAACAACACATTTATACTTGAACACCCAATCATAATCTGCAAGAACTAATTAAAAAAGTAATTCGGCGAAAATTAAATAAAATTTCATTCTTTCGCTTGTTGGTTCATAATACAAAATAAAAAAAAGAAGTGAAAATACGTTTTCCATGTCACATCGTTACGTCAAACGCAGTCGAAACAGAGAGCCATTATTTTTTATGGTAACATTACGGTTCGGCACACGAATCTGGACTCGAAATCTTTTGAATTGTTTAATACTCGTATTTTTCCTTTCAATGATATTTTGATAAATTATTTATTTCAATAACTAAACATGCATATTTTTTATCCATTTACGAAAACATTTCTGTTTTTTAAATTAAAATATACAAACATGAACTCACGCATTTTCCCATGGGGGTATGCTAAAGCCACAGACCGCCACCTGCAATCATAAAAAAAATAATATAAGTTAACAAAAATACTTTAAAAATGTTGCAATTATTTTGAGAGATTAGATTGAACAAAAAAATAAATATAAAATCTTAAAAAATGATGGAATCTAAAGCAATCGATAGCTGTTGACTGCACTTTTTTACCCACAACTTGTACAGACACTATTTCATCAACCTACTCCTATTTGTAAATGCAATGTCCCAGATTGAACATAATTCTTCTCTATTTGTGATAAAATTGAAAATTTATTCAAGTAATTTTATTGCTAAGTACTGCAGTACTTATTACAAGATTTCGGTATTTTACTTACAGCGTATCTACTTGAAGTATTTACTGCGTTTATTGCATGGAAAAATTAAGTAGCGCGCCATAAAATTAACATCAAACTTCCAGTTTACTTTATTTTACCCGTTTCAAAATTCGAGTCACTTCGTGTTCGAACAAAATAACTGCATCCACAATATACGGAGCCCATTCACACACACTCACAAATAAAATATGCAACCGAGGCATAATTAAAATGGCGTCGGCTAATTTTTATAGCCTTTACCCAAATTCGTACGAGCCGAGGGTTTCCGGCCCACCTGCGATGACTGTCTTTTGTTAAATAAGTTATATGCTTGTATCACTGGTTTTCTTGAGAAGTTATTAAAAACTTAAATCTTTTTTGCTTTAAAATATATTATTTAAAACAAATTATGTAAGATGTTTGTATTCGGTATCTGTAATAACAATAGACAATTTTCCATGATTTGTTTATTTAACTGACTGTAAAAAAGGAGATTCCCAATTCGTCGGATTTTTTTTATGTATTTTAACCTATTTCTCGAAGACGCCTGAACCGTATTGGGAAATTCTTCGTGCTTGATACGAGAATTTCCCAGGTAGTCAAGATCATCAAGTTAGGATCTGATGATAGAATCTTGGACAAATCGAGAGAACTCTTTGGCATATCTAATGGCACAAAGTCAAATCGTTAGTCAAAAGAAAAAAAAAGAAAATGTCACTGACTTCCGAAAGAAAAGCTATTTAACACTTTTTTGTGTTGTTTTGGGAAAAAAAAGACATTTACTTTTTTTCCAAGTACAAGACTTTTTTTAAAAAAAGCTGCTGACAAAAAGACATACAAAAAAACGTGAAAATTAAAAAAAAAAACAAAGCCCTTTGTTCCTTCACTTATTTAAAATATAGTTTCCGTTACATTTGCGATGGTCTTTATAACAATAATGCTCTGTCCATGTTGTTAAAATTGAATTATTACATTTTACCGTTTCTCAACACATCTAATTGGTGAAGCGGCGTGTTTTTCTTAGGAATTATGTGTGTAAGCCGGACATAACAAAGAGGGGACTAATTATACTCATTTTAACATACAAATGCAAAAATAAGACATATTTTTATTTCCTTGTAATTATTTTCTCTCGGGTTTTGTTTTGCGGTACATTTGATTAAATCTGTGATTATTATGAACTTTGTACGGGTAGACAGATTTTATTTCCTTTTTTTGTCTGAGGATGTGACCACCCTCTCGTGTCAGAGTTAATTAAGCCGTCTCTGGCAACACCAAGTCCAAGTGGTATAGTGAGTCCAAGTGGCTTACGAGTAGTTCCAGTGAGGGACCGAGGTGGCGCTAGATCTGTCTCTTTCCCACATTGGAACTACTTTGCCTTTAAGACGTCATGGTAAGCCACCAGGTTTCCTTACTATGTTTTCTTTAATCGATCCATCAAAACTCAGTAGCAGTCACGGAATCTTGATATGTGTGATGAGAGGCCTATGTCCAACAGTGTAGAAATACTGTCTTATGATAATGATGATGATCGAAATTAGCAATTACTACCACTCAGGCTATCTGATTGGTGATAGTCTTACCCACGAGTATGGACCAAGTTACTTGGTTGTGGAGGTGAGATAGGCAGTCGCTCAATGCATAAAAAACTATTTTCAAAAAAAAATTTAACCACCACCATTAAATTCTAGTGCACATGTAAGAAAATGATGTATTTGACAAGAATTTGGGTTGAATATTTAAACTAAAAAGAGTAAAATAAAAAACTTTATAAAAAAAAATTAACCGCCTTCAAAAACAACCACAAAAAAGGGTAAAATAACCTACAAAATAACTTTTCTTTCGGAAGTCGGTGGCAAAAAAGACAACGAAATAAAAAAACAAAGCCACCGACTTCCGAAAGAAAAGTTATTTCGTAGGTTATTTTACCCTTTTTTGTGGTTGTTTTTGAAGGCGGTTAATTTTTTTTTTATAAAGTTTTTTATTTTACTCTTTTTAGTTTAAATATTCAACCCAAATTCTTGTCAAATAGATCATTTTCTTACATGTGCACTAGAATTTTGTAATCCGCGGCACCGGTATTAACATCGCTCATGTACACATGCTAATAAAATTCCCTATCTCTAAAACTGCTGAACAGATTATTATGAAACTTGCAGTATTCCCAAAGGTGAACGATCCCCAGTACCTACAACAAAAAAAAGAATTTTGAAAACACGCAAAAAGTAAAGATCATCATGTCATCCAAGTAGCCAAAATCAATAAAAATGCTCACAAAATAAAAAGTACTGAACCAAATTGGATGAAATTTGTATGGAACCACACTGCAAGTATACTGCATCGAACAAAAAAAGAACCACACTAATCGGACTAGAAACCTCGGAGTAATCGATGTACATACATAATAAAAAAGAAAACATACCGACCGAATTGAGAACCTCCTCCTTTTTTTTAAGTCGGTTAAAGATACTGAAATTCAACTGTATCCAGTTAGACTTGAAGTCGATCACAAACATGATTGGAATAGGCTAAGCATATGATAAAATTTTTCATCCCATTCCATTCCATGGTAATAAACACATTACCCTCCTTTGCGTCGCGCAGTCGGATAAAAGTGTCGTGACCACTTTTCGTAAGAATTTTTTCCGTCCAGCCCCCTTTCACAACGCGCGATAAGGAACTTCGTTCCAAAAAATTAAAAAAAAAGCTTTATTGATACAAAAACCTTTGACATTAATTCTTAAATCTAGGATACAATGATGACTATAACTGATTACTAATAACAGTATTCAGTCATAAAAAACCCAAGCCTTTTCCCAACTATATTGGGGTCGGCTTCCAGTCAAACCAGATTCAGCTGGATATCAGTATTTTACATGGAGCGACTGCCTGTCGGACCTCCACAACCCAGTAACTGGGTAACACGATACCCCATGGTAAGACTGGTTGTCAGACTCCAAAACAATACTTACTACTAGATAAATTCTTTTTTCATTTGAAAACAAATTTCATATTTCCTTATAGACCACATGAAAGTGTAGTCAGAAAGCTACATTAAATATTATTTTGTACAAAGCCAGCGGCATTCCAGGTCGAGTTGTGTTCAAAGGAGTATCATGCACTTCGGAGCAGCATTAGTTATACATGGCCGACCACGTGTAACTAAAACGCTATATATTGATACTAGCTTTTGCACGGGGTTTCGCTCACGTTAATTTAGAATTTGAAAAACAATTCGGTGACGCGTAGCACCATCTATTAACATGTGGGAAGCGGTCGCCTCCTTCTGCGAAGCAGTCATTCTAGCGAAGGAGGAGGTGGGACGCGTGAGGGAGAGGACAGCGTCCACCTTACGACCCAGCCGCAGTGGGAGACGCCCAAGTCAACGGAAGTCGCAGGACGATCTCCTCCCACCGTAAGCGTGGTTACGCGGACGACGAGTAATGGGCGACTCGCTGTCCGATCATAGATTCACGCGCGCTTCAAAGAGCTGTCAGCATAAATGGCCCCCATAATGGGCCTCCTTAGAGGGCCAAAGCCTACCGGGGTCCTCGGAATAAAGAGAATTGAAAAAAACCGTGGATTTTAGTCAGTACAAGTCTGACAGCCCTTCCTGCCCTGCCCGGGGTGGGAGGACACACCACGCTAAAAAAAAGGTGTCAGTACACAGAAGTTCCAGTTTCTTCTGGGTGAGCTCGCTCCATCGTAGTTCTCATCTTTACTTCTGAAGTAGATTGAGGTCACTGTGGATTTTAGTCAGTACGAGTCTGACAGTCCCACCCGTCGTGCCCTGGATGGGAGGACTCATTCGATGGATTTTACCAGGTAAAAAAAAACAATATTGCAAAATTGTACATTTCAAATTGCAATATCGTTAAACAAACCCCTTACAAGCTATAAAACAGAAAAGCGTGAAAAATGTCTACTACCAAACTCATTAAGGCACTTCAAAATTGATTCCCTCTATTTAATTGCTAAGAAATATTAAATTAATTCTGGCAAAACTTTTTAAAAGCCCTTTGATCATCATCCCTTCATATTTTTCGGGGCCTTGGCTTAAAGAGAGAGAGATTTAATTAATTGGTCATTATAACCTTAAGGGTTGTTGGCATGGCAACGGTGGATTAGCCCGGAAAGGGTATAAACCTACCCTTTCGGAGTTTATTGCTAAGATAACAAATGTATTATGTGTTGCTTAAAAAAAAAGAACGGTGTTATCAGAAACACTGTTTTTTTTTAAAGAATAATTTATGATGGAATTATGTTTTAAGTGTTAGTGAAGGAAACCTTACCTAACTGACTGAAAGTTCGATTTAAACATGGTGAAAAATAAACGAAGTCTTTTTGCTAGAAGTACGTGTTATAATTATGTACGAGTATTTTGCTAGCATTCAGAAACATAAAGAAAAGCTATACCTACTAAAATAAACACTTGTATACAAAATAAACACAATTTCTGGTTTTTGTTTTTAAATTATCAATAGACACATCTAACTGGTTATAATAATAATAACATACAGAAGATAATGCATCAACAGAACTAGAGGATACACAAGGAAGTCGAAGTTTAGATAATTCCACTCCTATTAATTTCATTAAAATCGAAGACGTCAAATCAAGCGGGGAAAGTAAAATATTTTCATTTGATCTAGATGTATACGATCTAAAAAAAATTGAAACTTTAATTTCGTACAAAATTGATACAGACGGTAAAATTCGATGATAAAACAAACGGGCTCTCCACAGCTACAGCCACAGCCACCTGGCATGTAATTTACCCCTAGCAGAGTGTAAAATAAAATGATCAATGTCCTATAACTAATATTATAAATGCGAAAGTTTGTGAGGATGTATGTGTACATGTAGGTTTGTTTGTTACTCTTTCACGCAAAAACCACTGAAGGGATTTGGCTAAAATTTGGTACACAGATAGTTTATAACCTGAGTTAACACATAGGATAGTGTTTATCCCGATTTTATGTTCCCGTGGGATAATTTTCGAGTTGTAGCGCGTGAAGCCGCTGGCTACAGCTAGTACCTATATCATAAGCTCTAAATCACATTTCTTAAAACAACAAAAATAAGTATAAGCACGTATCCCATCCAAAAACACTTAAAAAAGTTCCCACACACTTGCCAAAAAACTTATAAATTATGCTAAAGAGATTCATCTCGGGGTAATAAATTTATAAAGAGCTACGTTAAAATCTGGTAGTAGGAGCCTTATCAATTTCAAGGAAACTTTAATACTTTGCAGCGTCTTTGTAAACTTTATGCTAATAGTAGATAGCTAAAGTTCAAGTTAACCTCGGCTTAAGTAAAACAAAGTGCTTTTCAGTTCAGAAGTTAGAGCAGTCGAAAAAAATTGCAGTGCATACTGGTGTATGTAGATGGATATGTCTGGGTTCTGTTTTTAGATTTCTACGAGTAATCGGGAAGAATTAAAATGCGTCTTTCGAAGTAGGACTTAGGATGAATATGGCAAAGAGGAAAGATTATGGTGAACTTCTCCAGCAATTCAAATCCTTCTGTCATGGTCGAAAGTGAAAGGTTGGAGAAGGTTGACCGTTATATTCTTTCCTTTGGCAAGAAACACCAAACAGCGGAGATTTCGAGAAGAATTCAGCTAGGGTGGGCTGAAAAGGGAAAGAGTTTTGGATTACTTAACAAACCTATGTATTTAAGGATAAGCGAGCACATAAAAAAACAAAAAGCGCCAGAGCAATTTTTCACTTGAAGTTACAGCGCAAAATGTAAAAAGTCATTTTGATATGACATTGAAATCGAAATTTTATTGGATTTTTAAACTTACCTATTCTAATGAATACATTCATACGTATACAGAAAGTATTTGGGGCTGATGTATTTTTCCCAGAGTTATAAGCAATTTTTATGTTTTGGTAAAAATACCTAACTTCTCTAAAAAAAAGTTGGATTATTGTGCATCTACATAATAATCTGTATCACTTACTTTCATCATATGCCAAATTTCAGCATCGGAAGAATTTTCAGATCACAAAAGCCTCGTTGACTGGTTTTAGTCCAGTGACCATACAGAAACAAGCGCAAACACTTTTTTCCTTTGAAGGGATTAAAACTACAATACACATAGTTAGATATTTTTAATGAAGACCCTTAGGAGGAAACACCAAGGGCTGGAGAATTGCAAAATAGGTATTTGTAAAATCTATTGCTGTCGCGCAGTGCCCACAGCAGAGTTGCAGAGCGCGATAGAGACAACAGCAGCTTTTTTTTTTTTTTTAGGTGGTAAAATCATCAAATGAGTCCTCCCGCCCTGGGTGGGGCGGAAGGGACTGTCAGACTCTTACTGACTAAAATCCACCCGTATTCCTTCGGATGCCCTTTACGTTCTGGGGCCACGGTATCCTGGGTTAAGAAAAACCCGCGACCCCAGCAGGCATTTGGCGCGAAACACGACGCGCCACCGACCCGGGCTTGGTCCCTGGTCGGACGGCGAGCTACCCATCACTCACCGTCCGCAAGCCCGCTCCGCCGCTGTGCCCTCTGCTATTCAGTGGAACACGCGTTGGAGCGTCCACCTGACAGGCTATTCGCATACGGGCAAAGAGACCCCTTAGGCAAACAGTGCCTAAGAAAGCACCGGCCCGAAAAACTGGTCTTCCCCCCGGACGCATCCGAGAGGGAACTCCAGTCCACGGGCGCACGTGGAGGTTTCCTGTCTTAGCAACCCAGACAACAGCAGCTTGGACCGAAAATACCTTATTAAATGGCACAAAATCAACGATTCGTAGTCCCCTGATTACTCCTCCAAAACTTAACCGATTTCACTACTTTTTTCTTTAAAAAATAAAGAAAGGCATTGGCCGTGTTCCTATGTTTTCCTTTTTTTATATAATCTCGTCAAATTTGTTTTCTGGATATTTGAACACAGCGGAAAATCTGGCCATTTTTTTTAGGATTTTGAATGTTCATATCTCTTTTAATAATTAATTTATGGAAAAAAGGAAAACAGAGACATGCCAATAGTGGTCATAGAGTTCTTGTAAAAAAAATATTGCTCTACTGGCATTATCCAGGGAGAAAACAGGGGACTACGTTTGTATGGAAAAACGACCGTGGTGTTTCCTCTTAAAAACACCTTTTCATTTAAACAGATCAGTTGTAGTTAGTGGTGGCTTTTGTCTCTATGAATCTAACTCGACAAATTTAATTCGGATTTGTGTGAATTTCCCTCAAGCTAGGAATTTCTCCAGTGTCGGACGGGAGGGACATTCAGACTCGTACTGACTAAAATCCACGGTGATCCTTCAATAGCCCTTTACCTTCCAGGATCACAGTTACTTGAAAAGACAGACCGACGTCTTCACCAAGTATAAAGTCGCATTTGGCAGTTAAATAAATGGCAAGAAGTAGACTGAACAGTGATTTAATTCAAGCAGTTTTCATTAGTAATCAAGAAAATATATTTCCAACAACATTTCACTAAAGAATTCACTAAAGATAAAATATTTTTAACTTTCTGAAACTGAAATCAGCTGAAGTGCCTTTAAAATTCTCGTTCGATATGACAACGGCAGACAACAGAGCCTTTATTCCGTTTCTTTTTCCTTTAAAACAAAATAAAATGGAGGTACAAAACTAAGAACGAGTAATTCCACTGGGAGGTAAGAGTTCCGGGTTCGATTCCTGACCGAAGCAAGTCAGCTTTGGAGCTTAGTTGGCGTTGTTTCCTCCCCTCTCGGGAATTGTTTGTTCGTTCGTATGTGTACCTATAAAACTGACGGCTAGAACGTCTTGAAACCTTTTATTTTTGAGTATTGTTTGACTGCATCTTTGATGGTTCAATGCATTTTGAGCGTATTGTAGTTTTATGATATATTTATATCAGCTTTCAAATGATTTTATGAATTGCAATCGGATGTGTGCAACCACTAATGCCAAGATACAAGGTTTTTGTATCGTACAGGTTGACTTTTCCAATTGGCCATGATGGCCAAATCCGAAATTACGAAGAATAGCGAAAATAAAATTGATCAAAAGAATCTCGAGGGCAATTTTGATGAAAACTAAAACTGAATCATTAGATTGTTTGAATAACATTATTCCTAGCCAGAAATTGAAACTGTTCATTTGGAAATTCACCATGTGCACAGCCAGGTTCAGAGAAAACCTACCCCCTTTGTTAGTGACATCACTACTAAAGGCGATGAGATTTCTCTGCTGCTTACTGAACAACTTAGATGATTAAAAATAAAACGTCAGCTAAATAATGATGACGGAAACAGTCGTTGAGAACCGAAAAGGGGAAATTATTAAAGAATAATTTATTCTTCCACCTTTTATAATCTATCTGTTTTAGCCTTGAAGACCGACATAGTAACCCTAATTACTAATTTCATAAAACAGTTGTGTAGAGACTTTGGTGTACAATACAATATATTCTATTATATTTAATTGAATTTATTTAACGGCGTATGGCAAAGCGAAAGCATCGTTTGATGAGTCGGAAAAGTTGCCACGCACCGCCACCAGTAGGCGCCAGTATCGCGAAATTAACGCAATCCAAAGTTTTATGTATTTCATTTCGTCAACTTCGACATTTCATAAATTAGTGTTCCCTTTACGCAAAATACATGTATTACTCTAGTAGAAATATTTTGATATAAAGATATTGAAACATTTACTAAAACAAAATGATAGAAATACTTATTGATGTGGATAAATATTTTGTAAATATTTTCATCATTCACAGTCTTAAATTTATTTTATAACACTTGGACACAGATTTTGACGTCCCGAGATAACGAAAAAAACTACTATTTGGTAGAAAATTAATAAAATTGGCACACTTTGCGAAAGTGACAATTCCCAATTATCTAAAGCCCCAAACACATGCGCGCACAATGACGCATAATGACGTCGCTCCCCCTTAGAGGGCCTACCGGGGTCCCGGGACTAACGAATACCGTGACCCCAGAACGTAAAGGTCTATTGAAAGACATCGTAGATTTTAGTATATACCTACCCGCCCTGCCCTGGGTAGGAGGACTCATTTGATTATTTTACCACGCTAAAAAAAGCCCCAAACACACGCTTCTTTTATTAACGTCCGTTCAGAAAGCTAGTTGCGTGTGATGCATTTTGTTATAATGACAGACACTAGCGCCGCGTAAAAGGGACTTAATAGTTTTTTACTCGTATATTATGAGGTACAGGTACACAGATTATTGTAGTACAACAATTTTATTGTCTGTAACTTCTTGATAATTGAATCTTCATTCTATAATATCCTATCAATTTTTTTTGGGACAAGGTCTTAATATCACTTTTCTGATAAATGAAACCTTTGAGAGATATCTATCGGCTCCAAAAGAATGAGCCCAGTGCTAATAATTTTTTTTTGCCTCCAAAGCAATTAATAGTGCGAGAACAACTTGTACCGAACACGCGGTGAGACAGCAATGACCACAAATTTTTCATCGCAGTCGCAGCATTATACTATAGGCGATATTTAACAGGGTGGTGGGTGCTATGCCTTATATGTAGTTGACATGTAATTTTGAAGTATTCAAAATTTTGACAATAGCAGGTTTCATTTAATTTATTTTAATCCTGTTTCTTCGAAATTGTTATAAATCTGTGACGAAACTAAATAAATAATAATAAGAGTGAAGTGTTTCTTATCCTATATCGCAGTTTGATACTATTAGAAGTTGTTTTCAGTTAGGTACCTACATATTGTCTCAAATTGTTGACTGCAAATCAGTGCATTTATCATTAGTTCATGTGAAATGGTATTTGGATGCACAAAGATTACATGGGAGGAGGATGGACACAGAGGAACCATCCGACAACAATAGTACGATATCATGATAGCATTGATATAATAATCACTGTGAGTAATTTATTATATTGATAGGAACAATTCGTAATGTATAGTATCATACGTATTCTAAACATTTCCCTTGTTTGCTCTGTAGGGGTCGTCAGGAATTTCCTGCGAAGATATTCAGTATGTTTAGTTTATTTTATACTTCATTTATTAATGAAAATAAAGTGTTATTGAAAAAAGAAAGTTTACGTGACTTATTTACAGTCATGTCCGTTTAATCACGTCCCATTGAACACATCGAAACATAGTTTGGATAATCTATAAGCCTACGTATCATTCGTTTTTATTTTCTCGATCTTTTTATACATTTCCAATTTTATTATTACGAAAATCTGACAGCCGCGATCTGAAAAAAAGTGTCACAGGTCTAGCCTGTAAGAGCCACGCTGGCTGACTGATGTGTCAAGGAACGAAAGTGATGACACTACTTTTAAAAGGCAAAAGATGAGAGGACGATAGTGAATGTGTGCTCAGAATAAAATGGCGTATGTGCCCAAACATATTGACGCCTTTTTATGAATTAAAATTGTTATTAATTGAAAAACTGTCTTTACAGAATTTAGATACTAGTATTTTCTACAATTTAAAACAACATCCTTTCAATAACTCATATTAGTTACGCCGTAAAGTCCAAAAAATAAAAAACATAGACTGAACTTTGCATTTTTTTTGTATCGAGAAAATTTAATTGAATCGTGTTTTCAACTTTGTGAGAATTTAGATCATATAGTTAATAACTGTATTCCTAGTTGTAAGATCTGTAGTCCAGTCATGTACGACAGAAAGTAAAATATAAAAACCGTATAAGTACTGACTTAGCCCCTTAATAGTAGAGTAAATTATGTAGTAGTTCCTATAACTAAACAGTCGTAAATAAACTGAGCTTTCATTTGCTCAAACTGACTTAATTATTTAACCACACCATACCCTAATTATGTAGACTCGAAAAACCACCTCAAGCGAGAACCTCGAACAAAATAAATAAATTAAAACAAGAACAATAAAAAATAAACAACAAAAAAGACGGAAGCTCCGTCTCGGAAGCCAGTATTGTACTGTACTCATATTCAAGAAAATATGACACCAGTTTCGCCGTGTCCATTGTAATGCTTGAAAAGTATAACTGGCTCACTTAAACATACAATACATTCACGAAAAAGTACGCTAAGACACACACAGAGGGAGGGGAATCTGTTGAAAGTGCAGCCAAATGCACACATTGACACAATCGCACGATCTGTGGTGCTCGCACGAGCGCGCGGTGAAAACGCAACGTTTCACATAAACATTTTCCCGATTTCAAAGTTTCTGCATGGGCGATAGTAACTTTTTTTGCAAGTCATTTCTGTTTTAAATGATTAAACTTTTTTCTGGTAAGAAAAAATCGACTGCGAGTAGATCTCGAACCCACGCCTTTCCGGATAAGTACTCCAGAATACCTTACCAGTTGGGCCATGATCATCGCACCACTGCTCGTCGAAGCCAAATCTTTCCTTCATTTTGCGGTGAAATTACGCTATAATATAAATCTTATAACATTGTCAAACTACTACACCAACACGTTTACTTTTTATAGCGTCAACAATAAAGTTTTACGATACGCGACGCAATTAATGCGTACAAAATCATCATCATCATCATCAGCCTATAAAGTTCCCACTGCTGGGACACAGGCCTCCTCTCTGTGAGAGGGAGTGGGCCATAATCTACCACGCGGGTCCAGTGCGGGTTGGCAGATGTCACATGTCTTCGAATTTTTGGTTCTAGAACACGCCGGTTTCCTCACGATGTTTTCCTTCACCATTTTGAGAGCAGTGGTGATGAAATAAATTACACAAAGTAATGCGCCTGGCGGGGTTCGAACCCACGACCTACAACTCGTAAGTCGGGACCGATACCACTGGGCCACCACTGCTCTCAACGCTCTCTCTCGCGTACAAAATAATAATTATAAAATCTATTGGATAATTAAATTTTCGAATCGAAAAATGGAAGTATTTACATAACATTTAACCCGTGCGTTTATACTAGCTCTGTTTTGCACGAATATGCGTTAGTATTGTCTTGTATGCGTCGGGGTGCAAGTAGTGGGTGTACAAGCATGTTCGCAAAATTCCCTCGCAGTGAACTTCGCCTTTATCTGGTAATGTCCCGTGCACATTGAGAGAAAAACGTTTATTTTTATTACGCTTGGCTACTGCCACAATAGATGTAACACCTAGACGTGACTTATACTTAACTTTTATAGTTTGAATTTGAATTGGAAAGTTTAACTTGAACGGGTTTGATGTTTTCTGTTATTATAATAGTTTTTCATGGTGACCATTTTAATAATGGAAATGGTTTGTTGTAATTTCGCAGTGGTTGTAAGTGCCATTATTAAATTAATAAAAATGGTTTACTGTTATGTTTACAGTGTCGATAATAGTTACGTCTGATAAATGTAACGTTATACACGATTATACTTAATCAATCTGTTCGGTGAAATAATAATTAAATGATCATCATCATCTCTACACTTCATCATCATCAGCCTATAGCAGTCCACTGCTGGACATGTACCTCTCCAACTGCACTTTTGTAATTATCAGAAAAACATTGCATTTTAATTAGGTACTGCTAAGTGTTTTTATTGACATATGGTACGTACGAGTGAGCTAAAAAGTACTCATCACCAGACATTTAAGCTGCATTATGCAGATAAAATCAGTGTATACTAAAAAGATGCGCCAAAAACGATGGTATCGCAGCGCCGCAGAGCATATGCGAGTCATTTGCGTATGCTAATCCATGTCCAACGTCCGCGATATAAATTGATTTATCGCCCGCATCGGATGGTCACATCGGACGGTTGGATCGGTCGGTCACAGACTTTTATATGACGAACATTTGGACGCAGGAAGCAGGAAATACATTTTTCCGAAAATTCGTTGGCACTCATTCCGATGGCAGTTTTGTTCGTCGATTGGCTGACATTCGACATAGATGGGTTCAACGGATTGGTTGAAGTAGTGGGATGCTCAAACTTTATGAACTTTATTCCCATCTGCCCCCTTTATGGATGGAATACGGGTAGACATTTTAAACAATAGTTTAAATAAATCGTTGCTTTACACATAGATTTTTTCCTGTATCGTGGGTGCCTTAACAAACATCTGGGGGCACGGCAGTGCCCCGCCAAGTCTCGAGCAAAAGGGCACGGCCGTACCATCTTTTCTCGAAGCGATTCGCGGCTGTTTCGCCCCCCCTATAACTTCGACGTGGACAAAGCTAGGAGTTTAGGTTTTCGGTGAATAATAGTAGGCATTAGAACAAGCTTAAGTTCGAAATTACATGCCAATTGAATGAATAGTTTAGGAGTTACGGTCGATCAAAGTTACACCATTTTGTCACTCACTCACTGACCGATCATCAAAAATCTAAGGTACTTCTAGCAGACTTAGAAACTTCAAATTTTGCACTAAGATAGGTCATTAGCCACATATAAAGGAAAAATTATAAAAACATTAAAAAATAATATACCTTAAAAAACAATTTTATATTTGCGGTTTGGCAAGAACATTGTGTATGGATTTTGACTGCATTGTTAACTTTGTTCGTTGTTTAAGTTAGTATTCAATTGGATGAATACATACATAGAATAGAAAGGAATAATATAAATGTAATACATAGACTATAATTAATATAAATTAATACATAAAGTTCATAATTCATTAAATTAATAAAGCTAAAACTCCATTGTATTGCGATAAATATTTTATGCGCGCTCGATAGATGGCGTTGTACCTGTCTGAATCGCGCTATGGTTTCGTTACAGAGCGCAGTCTAAGTAGTACTTTAAAATAATTCAATAATTTTCATTTGATAGCGCCATCTATCTATGAACAACCATTTCGAAACTAAAAAAATATTGTAGCGATATTCGGAGTAGATTTATTATTGTTACTGAAACAGTTATTTAGGAAAATAGTTTATTAATATAACATAGACATAGTTACATATCTAGTTGTTTACGTGTTATTTAGTTTAGTTATATTTTTAGTTTGTAAGTTAGCAGATATATATTTATTTAGTTATTTGTTAGTTAGTTTAGTTCTATTTAGTTTAAATGTTATGAAAAATATCTAGTTTTAATTCCGCGACAAAAATCCAGGCTTGTTGCAGGATGCAATCCCACCCTATGCAATCATGCATATGCACATGCAGCAAAGGACCCACCCTCCCGCCCACATGCATATGCACAAGTGCAAGAAACAGAAAAACATGCCATGCAATCAAACCTATACTCGACACGTGTTTCGCCCCTCCACGGGGCATCCTCAGGAGATGTTGACTCGACAAGCGCTCGGCCTCGAATGAGCCAGTTTGACAGCTCTCGCCTCTTTATATAGCGTGGTGATGACGCATTAGTAACGGTCGATACAACCGTTATAAAGACGTTTGTATCGATCTACCTGTAATCATACTTAAAAGAGGTGATGTAATTAAGTTTGTTTGTTCATTCAACAGTGTATTATTATTATTATTATGTTTAGAGATTTCTAACTGCTCCAACACACACAACCGGAAGTTTTTATCACAAACATGGAGAATCTTATACGTGTTATTGTCGCTTAAGGAATGGCCGGTATCGATTCTCCATGTTTGTGATAAAAACTTCCGGTTGTGTGTGTTGGAGCAGTTAGAAATCTCTAAACATAATAATAATAATAATACACTGTTGAATGAACAAACAAACTTAATTACATCACCTCTTTTAAGTATGATTACAGGTAGATCGATACAAACGTCTTTATAACGGTTGTATCGACCGTTACTAATGCGTCATCACCACGCTATATAAAGAGGCGAGAGCTGTCAAACTGGCTCATTCGAGGCCGAGCGCTTGTCGAGTCAACATCTCCTGAGGATGCCCCGTGGAGGGGCGAAACACGTGTCGAGTATAGGTTTGATTGCATGGCATGTTTTTCTGTTTCTTGCACTTGTGCATATGCATGTGGGCGGGAGGGTGGGTCCTTTGCTGCATGTGCATATGCATGATTGCATAGGGTGGGATTGCATCCTGCAACAAGCCTGGATTTTTGTCGCGGAATTAAAACTAGATATTTTTCATAACATTTAATGTCATGGATTTCCGCAAGGTAACGCCTGATTCCATAATTTATCTATTTAGTTTGTTAGATAGAGAATGGGCCCTAAGCAAAAAAGTAGCTGAAGTCCAAGAAATTATGAGGACACCTAAAAAAAAGAAAGAAATACACTTACAAAAAATAAATGAGATCCCACCAAAAACATTAAATGTAAAAAATGCCAAGTCTCTCGATGCAGTCTTTCCATCGTAAAAAGTTTTGAGATCTCACAGAAGCCAAGTCCTATTCAAATTATTTTGTAGTTATAAATCAACATTTAGTAATTATATCAATAGTTTTCTTTATATTATAACTATAGTGACTTGGCAATGAGCAAAAATTAACTTGCTGCCTGGAATTATGTGCAAATGTTACTGACGAGACCTGTGATCAGATTATTTGTTATGTGTGAATCATGATGGTCACTACCGACTACATGTTCCAATACAATAATTAAGAATACCTTACGGGCCATCGCTTTATGAAAGTAAATGATGAATGTTAAGAGAATATATAAAGTAAAAGAGAATGTTTACGCATGCGGTGTGTGTAACCTCCAAATATATTTGTATATTTGTTTTTACTTGTGCTCATTGCCAAGTCACTATAGTTATAATATAAAGAAAACTATTGATATAATTACTAAATGTTGATTTATAACTACAAAATAATTTGAATAGGACTTGGCTTCTGTGAGATCTCAAAACTTTTTACGATGGAAAGACTGCATCGAGAGACTTGGCATTTTTTACATTTAATGTTTTTGGTGGGATTGAATTTACTTACACAAAAACAGCTAAGCCCGGAACAAGTATTTGTAGGTAACACAAATTTTTATCAAATGTAAGAATCGAACCAGCGACAAGCAGCTAAGTAGTCAATCGCTCAGCCACTGTGCCGGTAAAATAGTAGGGTACCATGGGCTACCATAATAAAAATGTATTAAAATATCGTTATAATTAAAATTTTTATTGTAAATTAGATGACTTAATCTGTTTTCAGATCAATAACAAATCAAAAAGACAAGATAAAATGGATAGAGGTATACTTTTATAACATTTTTTTTTTAAAGTTGCAGTTAGTTCAAACACGTAATAAAGTTATTGTTCATTAAAAATATAACGTTCCATATTGGAAAGCGACCACAGACTAGCACGACCAAGACCATAGCTAACATATAGCTCGATTACCCGCGCGGCTAGACCGAGGTGTTACTCTGTGGTTGTTGATTAATTTTGTGGTCATGTATCGTGTACGGCTAGTAAGGGAATGAAAATTAGATTAAAATGGCGTGATGGTCGGCTTTAATGGATCATCTGGAGGTCAGCTTGTGTAAGAGGAGGTTTTATTGAAGTTTTCATTCATATCTAGATAGGCTGAACAAATGGTGTTTGAGAGCCCACTACTTGAAAAATAATACTAATATTATTATTTATGTCTGACACCGCTCCGAAATAGCTCATAAAATTTGCAAGTTGAAGTGGCAATGGGCAGGCCACATCGCTCGTAGAATTGACAACCGATGGGGAAGAAAAGTTCTCGAGTGGCGACCACGGACCGGAAGACGCAGCGTAGGCAGGCCTCCCACTAGGTGGACCGACGACATCGTGAGGGTCGCGGGCAACCGATGGATGCAAGTGGCGAATTGTCGTTCGGCGTGGCGGTCTAAGGGGGAGGCCTATGTTCAGCAGTGGACGTCTTCCGGCTGATGATGATGATGATAAATCTGAAGAGTTTCAGGAACTCCTTGTTCGAATTGAAAAAATATATGTGTGTGTAATGGATAGTCCATTTATTTAATCAGGGTACGATCAATAAAAAACGATGAAAACGATGAAATGTGTGTGTGTAATGTAACAATCGGATTGTAAACACCTACTTTAAAAGAGTAACCATGGAGTTTCTTGCGGTTCAACGACCAACCCGAACTGAGCACCTGTTGTCGACGTTTTTATGTAGTATAATGATAGTACTCATGGGCCTATGTGAAATATTTTTTTTTTATTTGCTGTTCCTAATACCCGCTAAACTGCACCACTTTATGATATTAGTTTAAATTGGAATAGGTACTTTTACGTATTTCCCAGTACTTTACTAAAAGCGAACACACTCAATACAACCCCATAGAAACCTTCATACATTTCGCTTGGCCAACCGTTAGACTAAAAATCTAACGGGATTTGCATGGGAATTGAGCCGAGGTCTCTGTGGTTCGTATCATTGCTTAATCCATTTGGAGGCTGCGCTTAAAGGGCAGTTGTGGTCATAGATTAAAATGGTTTGGGTAGAGGCAATGGAGTTATAAAGGTTTATGGTTATAGAGATTATATTAGAATAATGGGGTACATAGCTTTCATGGTGATGCTCAAATAGAAACAAAAGCAGGCTTTAGTATCACAATGACTGTGTTATGTATGCTATTCTCCTCAAGTTTGGAGAAAACAGTTTTTTTAGCAGTAAATCGTTAAATACTGATTTTTTTTTGCTTAAAAGGGTATTCATTTTTTTTTTGTTTTGATTTTGTTTTTTTTTTTATTGATGTTTTTTAATAATTAGCTGTTCCCCGCGGTTTCATCCGCTGCTGGAATCCTATTGGTCGTAGCGTAATATAAAATGGGCTATCCAAACAAGAAGATTATTTAAGAGGATCGTCTACCGAGCGCTCGTCTATACTAAAAGAGAAAACGTTTTCCTGCCCCTAAATGTTATCCTATCTCAATGATTTTTAGAATGCTTCTGACACAGTAAAAAGTAGGTTTATAGGTTTTCTTTTTTTCAAAAGTAACTCTTAGGCGCCATCTCCACGAGCGAGGAAAACGCTGCGAGTCCGTCCTTCTATCGTCGGAGAATCTCCACGATGAGCGTTTATTCCGCCAGCGTATCGTCACGGAAACGCCGCGCGCGCGCGACGACTCGCGACGAGTCGTTGTGCCATAGTTTTGTTTTGTTTCGCTACTGGTAACGCGCTCGTCGCGGGAGCGTGGAGATTCCGTTGCGAGTCGCCGCGCGCCGGCCGCGCGCTCGCTGCGAGAGCGCCACGAGCGCGCGGCGATACGCCCTACTAAAGTCACACATTGCCACTCGTCGCATCGCGGCGATAATATCGCCGTGTGGAGACGGTTCCATAGAGAGTGTATAGAAAAACGTGGCACGGCGATAATATCGCCGCGATTCTCTCGCTCGTGGAGGCAGCCCCTTAGGCGCCTGTAACTTTCAAACTATTATAAATTTTGTTTTTTTATTACATAGACACTAGCGCCGCGTCAAAAAGACTTTAGTCGTGGCGTATTATCCGTCCGCAGATTTTGACGTTAGTTATGTTCGTACATCAGTACCCTTAACACGAGTTTTCACTCTTTTACTTTACAGCGTATTTCCAGTATTTACAGCGTTTCTTGTATGAAAAAATGGAACAGCGCCTCTGGTGTGCGAAGAAGGAACTAATTTTTTCCTTGAAAATTGTCAATTTGAAATTGTCAAAGTTCCAGTTTACTTTACGTCTCAAATACTGAAAATTCGTGCTAGGGGTACTGTTTCCGATCTCGTGTCTTCGTTGACGGACTTAGAAAGTAGACACTCAGATAAAGATCTTGGTTTAATATTCAGGTTACATTAACATTTTATAGGTAGGTTGATGATGAAGTTTAAAGTTCCCACTACAGACAAACAAACAGAAGGCCTGTTTCTCTATAATCGTTGAAGGAAACCATACTGCGAAATGCAGGCCTTGTTTACTGAACCACAAGATACAACTCACCACTAGATACCACACCAGACTAGATCACGTCAATCCAAAGCCACGCCCACCCATCAATTCCAAATCATTCCTCACATGAACCACTCCAATCACAAGTACAGTCAAACGCAAGTACAAAGTAAAATTTGAAGTAAAAAATCGCCTCTACTGCTGTAGACAAAATGCACAGTGAAGATCAAACTGGTAGCTTTGAACAGGTGTTGACAGTACGGGTCCATGCAAGCCACGCCCATTTGGACTCAACCAATTGAAGCTTTCACATTGAATTGGAAGCAATAAAGATCGATACAGAATAAAGTAGTTCATCCCAAAACAAACATAGTAAATAGAGAGTGACCATTTTCACACCAAATGGTCTGTGAAAAAGGAGCATCGGTTTTTGGGTTCTGCAAGAGATTGGTTGGGCGCCATTTTGTTGGACAAGTTTCTCTTGAAGTGACATCAGAGAAATGCATCATAGATTATATCCGGGGATCTGGAAGACCACTTTCTCAGAATCATTACATGAATTACGATAAAAATAGATGATGAATCCATGGCTTAATAAAATATTGAATATTCTGCTAATGCGGCTGCTTACATCTCCTGAAAGCTCATTTCTATAGTTTGAACTTTGAAAATATAGCACTATAATCTTAACGGAATGAAAACAACGTCAAAAGTTATTTTTTTAATTTTTATGAAATTCTACATTTTGTTATTACATATTTTTTTACTCAGATTAAGCAACGTTAAATGCTAATGGACCATGATAAATGGATGGATCCAGAATGAAGTCTGCATTGATACTGTAAACTTTACAATTATTTTTAAAAATGAAAAATTATTTCCATTCCTACCATGTTATCAGACTTTGAGCAAATAAAATAAAACTTTAAAGATTCTATTCTCAAGACCCCAGCAAGCTTATCGTGTTCACGCTTGCCCGTATTTTTTCCAGTCCGCCATTGCACCGCCTCCGTTGACTGAAATAATTTCGCATCGGGCTCATTTGTATGTAAATGCGGCCCGACCGTTTATATCTCTGTTTGCTTCTCCATGTTTTTTTATAGTCTACGCTTTTAAAGTATTATCCGCTCCGTTGGGGCGCTGTTCTAGTGGAGTGGCTTAACGATGTAAAGAGATTTTTGCTTTAAGCTCTAAGACCTTTAAGTGGTAACCAGGTATAGAGCTTAAAGGTTGCTTAGCAACTTGAGAACTCTATTCGTAGAAGAGACTTTATAGGGGAAATTCCTTGTTCATGTTTATTTTCTATCCTACTCCCTGTTTTGATTTTTGAAGGCAAAATTTCAACCAATAAAACACATTAGTCTGTCTGTCTATGAAGTTATACAAAAAAAATTAGGGATCATCACATTATCACGAAACTGACAAAAAAAAATACAACCCATAAGGATTAGGTTGAGGTGTTCAAATGGTAGGTGCATAACCTCAAATTTACCTACTGCCACCTAACGGACACAAAACCAGACCCCGAGTTTGCTACGTAGATTTTTTTGAATTAACCCAATAACACCTACTTTCAAACTGGGAATAAAACCTAAGCCTCGTGCTTAAGTATGTTGTGTTACTACACCCCTTGGTGTGTTGCAAACTTCTTGGAGTTTTGAGTAGATTTATTGGTTATTTAATTCTTAATTATTTTTTTCAAATTAGAATAGTCATTATTTTTTCTTCTTGTGCTACCAGGCAGGTTATTTTCGATGCAAGAAAAAAAAATCTTGTATTCAAAATACATTAGAATTATTGCCGTTTCATCTTTAGTTTTCGTTAAAATATTATCATCTACCCGAATAGTCCTCTTATCGCCAAAAGAGTATAAAACATAATAAATATCTGCAAACTGTAACTTCCTAACATGTGGAAAATATAATCAATGCATTAAGAAATTAGAAAAAATAACCCAATCCTTAAATTTCATTTCGCAAAGGATGAATGCTGAAATAAGTCACGTGAACCGAAAATCTCACCAATCTTAAGGTGCGTACAGACCATGTAACAATGTTATATAACATGACGGTTGATTCCCTTTAAGTCGAGTCCCGTTACGTCGAGCCGAAAACCTTGTCTCGCTTCTATTACCCCTATGTCGAGTTTAGTTTTCTGTCCCGTTTCTATTCCCTTTATGCCGAGTTTATTTACCACGCTTCTATTACCTTTATGTCGAGTTTAATTATATCATAATATTTCAGAAGTACAGTCACGTCCAATGAAATGAATACATGCACATAATTTAGAATTATTAATGATTGGAATTTTTATTAGGAGAACTTGGGATCCAAGAGCGAGCGAAGCGAGCTCGGGACTTGTGGGCACCCCGACACGGACAGGTTAGGTTCGAAGGGGAACACGAAGTCTAACACGAAGGGGATGGCGGGGTCTTTCAGACCCCGCCATCCCCTTCGTGTTAGGTTACTTTAAACCATGCACGCAGAAATAGGAGCCCCGCGGAGCGGGGCTCCGTTGAGCTTCCTTTTTTAGGTAATCTTCACCTATACTTGTATTAATATTATTATGTTTTTATGCCATTGGCTTTTAATTTACATTCCTGACTGTACTTGTTCACCAAACTCGACATAAAGGTAATAGAAAGCGTAAAGTATCAATACTTTGGAGAACAATAGACTTCCAGACTCGACGTAACGGGACTCGACATAAAGGGAATATATCAACATGACCACAATATGAAAAATGTTATGTAACATGTTATGTTACATTGCTGTACGCACCGTTAGAAAAAATGCATTTCGATTTCCGCGTCAGACTGAAAATCACAGAGGGAAGGTTTTTCTCTGGTCCTATGATCGGCTTACGTAACAGATAAAAATACGTGTAAAAAAATTTGACAAACTAATATTTTTTGAGTGAAATAACCTATTATCGTCTGTTGTCGGCTTTTCTACCATATTCATTTATTCATCATCCAAGTTCATTTACCCGACTGCGATAAAAGTGCGTAATGTTCCATCCTTTGTCCGTAAAGGCATTACATTGGTGTAACAATCAAGCATTATTAATGGGCTTTTGTTGGCAGTAACTGCGAATTAGTTTTTAATTATCAGCCGGAAACAGCAACATGGTTGTTGTAACAAAGATGGGTCGCATCCATTGTGACGACGTGTAAGGTGCCGATGAATTAGTCAGTGTTGAGTTTAATCTGAAAGGTACATGAAATGGGCAGTAGATTTCGTAATTTTGTTTGTATGAAGCTAAAGTTGTAAAGGCGAACGAACGAAAGACTTTGCAAAGTTAATTTATTAGTGGTTTGAAAAAGACAACTGTCAATGCTATCGCTATCATCATCATGGAGCTTACCGTAACATCTTAAAGCGAGAGTAGTTCCACTGTGGGAAAGAGACAGAGCTATGCAAGTCGTCTAGCGCCATCTCTGTCGCACAGTGGAACTATTCGCGCTTTAAGACCTCAGGGTAGACCAACAGATGAGTTGAAAAACATCCACTGCTTGACATAGGCCACCCTAAGCACAAAAACCAATCAGCAAAAAAGTGTCTCAGATGAGTTGAAAAACAGGGGTTATCTCCACGGATCCCGGTAACAGATTGAATTAGCCACGGATCACGGCGACTTGTTTCCACCGATACCGTGATCCGTTTCCGACACAAAAAAAAAATTGTCAAGCCACCGATCACCGATCATCGTGTGATATAAATTGTATTATTTTTGGAAACTGATCTCGATGCGCAGAGACAAGAAACAGAGTAAAATATTTTTCAAGCATGTTGTTTTTTTTTTTGATGAGTTGATAGTTCTGGCAATCGAGTGCAGTCCAGCAAGTGCACTACTCTTCTTAAATTCCATCCTTATGACTCCAGTGCTGGATTATTTTTCAACCTGATTTGATTTTTATCTAATTTCCCAAATCAAAAGAAGTTATATTTAAAAAAAAATCTTATTATTCGGATACCGTGATCGGTGGCTATATTTTTTTATTTTTTGTGTTGGAAACGGATCACGGTATCGGTGGAAACAAGTCGCCGTGATCCGTGGCTAATTCAATCTGATACCGGGATCCGTGGAGACAAACCCGAAAAACATCCACTGCTGGACATAGGCCACCCTAAGAATACTGTCATAGCACAAAAACCAATCAGCAAGAATAATGTACCTACCACAAGAAAAGTACAGTTTTTATTTTCAAGAAATGTCGGGAAAGCTAGCCGCCCTTTGTAAACTTAGGACAATAGTGCCATTTCCTAGCTATTAAGCAGTAAACCGAGGTGTAATTAAGGTAGGTAATTTAATAAAAACACCACGATTGAGTGCGCACTGCCACCCGTGGCGCGGGCGCATGGTGTACGGTGGGGGCGCTATGATGGCGCTGGTACGCGATAACTTTAGGATATAAATATATTTATGTACAGGGTTACTAGTTAAGTCGACCTAGATTTTTTGAGTGGTTATAGTAGAGATCATTGCTGACTGATTTTGGTATGGGAACCCCCATCCTAATCCTTTCCATTTTTGAGTTATTGGATATTTGTTTTATTTTAATGTTCCACCTCTGCATCGTAAATTGGTCATTGTAAGAATTTTACGATGTTCAAGACGCTAAAGTGATACCTTTTTGAAAGCTTATTAACGACTCATTCTATTGGTAGTTACAGCGATTTATTTCTCAAAGTGTGAGTAATTTATAGAATTGGGATAGTGGTTCTCATAGTAAAATCAGTCAACAATGTTGTCTACCTATAACCCTCCAAAGGTATAGGTCGACTTCACAAGTAACCCTGTTTATCTAGTATCAATTCAAATATATTGCAAATAGATAGATAAGACATGGGCTTCGCAAAGATTTACAATTATGAGCTTATTGTAATGGATAAGAAGGCTGCCACTGCAAATGGGATGTCTGATTAAATGTGGGTGTTGTAGGTTTGGAAGCCCCAGTTTATGAATTGTTTTTAGAAATTATATTTTTGCTATTACGAATAATAGTGATAGCACTCGTCTATTCTTATCTAGATTTTGTGCCTCGTAAATTATCCCTCAGCTTTTCAAGACCTGGATAAAACTCCCTCAGACTCTAATCCACCTTTGTGTCAAATTTCATCGAAATCCATTCAGACATTCTTGAGTCATTCATCCAGACTTTCAAGTAATAAGGATTCTGTACCGGAAAATTTGAATCGCCGGCTGTTAATATAATACAAAGAGGCAACAGCTACCCTCAATTAAGTGTCTCAATTTAGGGAGGATAATCAACAGCTGATACGAGTGACTCAGCGAAAAGGGCTCCCGGCCATCTTGTTAACATTTTATAACGATAAACTTTTAGGACAAAAGTACAGAGTCGTTTAGTTTTGGTATCAAGAGGGAAAATTATGTTTGTCGTTTTTTTAATCAAGCCTTCATGAATTGCTAAAAAAAACAGATTCCGATGAAAACCTTCCTCTTTTTTGAAGTCAGTTATAAATATTGTCCGGCTGAAGGTTCGGTTGCATTCCTCAAAAATATTTCTTAAAAAATAAAATGCCTATAACTGGAATATTTCCCGTTTCTCCTCAGCCAGGGTTTCAGCGTGCCTCAAATACCTATCCAAAAATATCAAAAACCTCTTGGAATAAGAAGGTATGGACTCAGCAGCGAGAAAAGTCACTGATGATGATGATACATAATTATTAGTACACTCGGCGTCACAAAAATCGCACCTCTTCGAAAATAAGTTTAAAACATGTCCCGCCAGTAACGAATACATTAAACCCAATTAATATTGGTATCAATTGAAAGTATGCTTAACGACCTTTAAATTAACAACAGTTAGAATCCCTAAACACAACAGGTTTCATTAGCACGTAACGTTAAAAAAAATGTTGTCAAAATACGCATTGCAAGGGCCACTAATTGCACCTCCCTACAAGGGTATAAAACGGGCGACCCGGGTTAAATGTGGGTCATTCGCTATTCAACCTTTGAAGTGAACACACGTGAACAGCTACAGCAAGAAAAATACCCCAGAAGATGGATACCACTGCAGATGAAGCCGCTCAAGTCATTGCACTACTGCAATCAGGGATGCGGCAATGTGATGTTGCTCGGCAACTGAACTTGAGTCGTTTTGCCGTTCGACGAGTGTTCCAACGCTTCCAAGAGACTGGTGGCTATATCCGAAGACGTGGATCTGGAAGACAACGGTGCACATCGGAAAGAGACGATCGCTTCATTGTTTCGACGTCTTTACGTAATCGGTTCTCCAATGCTGTTGAGCTGCAACAACAACTGCTATCAGCTCGCAGAACTTCTGTAAGCGTCTCCACGATTAGAAGAAGAATGCGGGAGAAGAAAATTGCAGCTCATAGGGCTGCTACAGGGCCAAAATTGACTGCACAGCATAGGAGAGACCGGTTGCAATTTGCCCGTGACCATGTGGATTGGACAATAGACCAATGGAGGGCTGTGCTCTTCTCGGATGAGACGAGGGTGTGTCTTTTCTGCAACGACAGGCGTCGAAGAGTGTATAGGAGGCAAGGTGAACGATTCGCACAAGCCTGTATTCAAGAGACAGTGGAATACGGGGGTGGCTCGTGCATGTTCTGGGGCGGCATGTCAATCGACGGTAAAACGAACCTTGTGTGTGTTTCTCGGACTGGAAGTGCTCGCGGGCAAGGGTCGCTGACTGCTGCTCGGTACATAACAGAGATCTTAGAGGAGCAGGTTGTCCCTTATGCGGGTTTTGTTGGCAGTGGGTTCACGTTAATGCACGATAACGCCCGCTGTCACACCGCTTTAATTGTAAGAGACTACCTGCAAGAAGTTGGAATCCCTGTTATGCGCTGGCCGGCGCGAAGTCCAGACCTAAACCCTATTGAGCACCTTTGGGATGAACTGAAACGGCGAGTACGGGCACGTGATCCTGCCCCTACCACTCTCCAAGACCTCCAAGATGCCGTCGTTGCAGAATGGGACAACATTCCTCAAGAGACTGTTGTCACATTAATTAGGTCCATGAGAGAACGCATGGAAGCAGTCATCAGGGCTAGGGGGGGTAACACTAGGTTTTAAGTTGTTTTTAAGGACTTTGTTGTAATTTTTGCTGATAAAATAAAATTTAACTTTTTAATCATTTGCATTAGCTTGCTTTTTTTTATTCCCTGGTAAACAAAAAACCAAATCCATTGATTTATACTGAATTTTAAATAAATTGCCTTTCCAATGATACCTTATAGTCA
This sequence comes from Agrotis clavis, assembly GCA_954870645.1. Lineage (NCBI taxonomy): Eukaryota > Metazoa > Arthropoda > Insecta > Lepidoptera > Noctuidae > Agrotis > Agrotis clavis. The sequence goes on along the minus strand of OX940932.1, from coordinate 2,118,881 downwards.
TATGTCTACCATTGATTAATAGGTTTAAAATGACTTTGAAGGGAATTCTTAAAGTGGTGCGATTTTTGTGACGCCGAGTGTAGTTGTGTCAACGTATTTTGTATTCATATCTATATCGTTGTGACGTGTGAAAAAACTAAATTGAAATCGCTTCATCCGTTCGGGCTCTATGGTGCCACAGACAGACAGACAAACAGGCAGACACGTCAAACTTATAACACCCCTCTTTTTCCGTCGGGGGTTAAAAATAAAGTATGTCACCGCACATACACAATACACATTTTGGCCTCGTAATAGGACTAATTTTGTTTTTACTTTTTTAAGGTGTTCCTTATTGGTTTTGCTCTTAGATATAATATTGTTTTGTCGTTATGTTGTTTATTCTATCTTTTGTGAGTCAAAAAATACCTTTTCTATCTTTCAAACATGTTTTCAATTAATGTTGTCAGACGCTAACACTATACATTTTAGCGCCCCAGATTGCAGTGAAGATAAAATCCTTCACGAATGCATTGTAACGATATAAACCGATGCTTTTAGCGTCTGTTGTGCTAATTGCATGCAGAGGATTTCACTCAGATCCAGTCCTTTGATAATTTACTGTTGTAATAACGCGTAGGATGAGATTAAAAGGTCTTATGCGACGGGTACAATACTATTACACTTATGTCAAATTATTTTAAGGATAGAAATGCAATACATTGATTTACCAAAGTTTTAGTCTCAAATCTAGATGTTTGTCAACCCATGAAAATGTTTGTTTACATCACATATTCCCCACTGCTCATGCCCCATCAATGGTATAATGAGAAATAAATAGTTACTGCTAGAGTCAGCGTCGGCATTTAACGGGGTGGATGACACAGAATTAAAATTCCTGTCAATGGGGCAGATGGGAACTTGCATAAAGACACGATTCTAGATATGTGACGTTACTTTCCCCAATAGGTACGCAATTGATCACTCAATAAGTAATATAATCTCAATAAGTAACGTACTCAATAAGTAATGTAATATAATTGATCAATCAATAAGTCCACAATCGTTATTACTTAGTGTTTTTTTTTTCAGTTTTGAACAATTCACTCGAACTTCTTTAGGCTGGAATAGTTTTACTCGATTCTCAGGGACGAATTCGACCTTTTCGACCACGAGACGCGAGCCACACTGAACGATGGATCAAAAAAAAAATAACTACCCCAATGTTGAGAAAAATCAAATGCAATGAGCGTGGCGTGAAACATAAATAATGAGATCGAATTAATCCTTGTTTATTCAAAATCAAAATCAAAGCATTTATTTCAAGTAGGCCAGTTACAGGCACTTTTGAATTGTCATAGACAATTAAAGGAATATTAAGTATTAAACACTAAAAAGTTATGGTGCTACAGTCCCAGTCACAAGACATAAAAACTGTGAAAGTACCGTAGATGAACGTTCCAAGTCGTAGATCTCTATGGAGAAGAACGTGCAAGAAACTCCATGGACACTATTTTCAGATCGCCAAGATTGATATCGTTCCAACTAAAAATTCCTTTAAACATAATAATTTATTAATCCACAATAATTATAATTTATCTTTAATAACTATGGATATATTGGATATGAAAACAAACAATACAATGAATAAACATCAATGTTTATAACAAATACGTGAACTATATTTAATGATTTTAAATAATTATAGTAACATCGTTTTGTATCATAATGATGTTTTCCTTCACCGTTTTGAATATAGATAATTAATTGCAAACAAAGTTGCATGTGATAATAAGGTTTCATGTGTACAAGTGTGTTTTTTTGCGTTCATTACCAATGTCATCTAGTCACATTGTTACCAAACGAGCCGCAGTTGCATAAGAAACAATAACTATTGTTTGTCTATTTATAGGCTAATTGTAATTTTTCCATGTCAATGATAGCATGTAAACAAATTAATTATATGGCTGATAATGCTTCAGGCCTTATCACGAGTTTTCACGTTGTCATGACGTAAGAACTGGGACTTTGACGCTTTTTCTTAATCAAAACAATTAACGCTGTATGGCCGACCATACAGCGTTAATTGTTTTGAATAAGAAAAAGCGTCAAAGTCCCAGTTCTGAGGCTTTTGCATAAGATTTACGCATTTGACCGATCAAATGCGTAAATCTTATGCAAAAGCCTCAGATCTACTGCAAAACTAATATTCTAGCTGCTATCAAGAAACCAAGAAGGAGGGTGGTATTCATCTCATAGCGGTTCGTTCACCCCGAGCAACAGCAACACAGGCTATCTGTAAACCTGTGGTGATGGCTGAGATCTCACTGGCGATGGTAAAACTCACCAGGGCCGCCTGCCTCGCGACCACTATTCTGTTGGAGTCCGGCGCCAAACACATACCATCTTACCACAAAAAAAAATTAAACACCCGTTGAACACTTGTCTAAAAAAAATTGACAACGTCAAAACGACATTAATCTCCTTGATATAAGGGTCGTTTTGCAGTTACACTTTTTTTAGACAAGCGTTCAACGGGTGTTTATCTTTTTGTGGTAAGCGGGATAGTTTTTACTGTATTTCGAAGATACGCAGGAGATCCGGCTCGTTCTGGCTGAGCTCGCTCCATCTCGTACAAAAATGCGACTAACGAGGCCCCTCTCAGCGGGCCAAAGCCTGCCTGGAACGCGGAACTGTTTTATGAGGTAACCGTGACCCTGTAACGTAAAGGGCTATTCAAGCAAACCTTGGATTTTAGTCAGTATGAGTCTGACAGTCCCATGCGTTCCGCTTTTGGTGGGAGGACACATTTGATGATGTTACCACGTAAATTATTTTATCTAGCTATCAATGCGAAAGTTTGGATGAAATAACGTTTTTTTAAGCTATTGCATAGCTTCTATCGCGGGCCTTGAGCGCGGGGACCGAATCCAGAAATTCCGTAACGAAAAAACCTCACGCTCATTTAATTAAATTAAATTATTAATTTATTAAATTAATTATTAAAATTAATTAATTATTGATTTATTAATATAATAATAATATTTTTTTTTGTTTTTTTAAGAAATATTTAAAAATGTAACTTGAATTAATATCAAAGAAAAAGCTGAAAATACTGAAAATACTGCATGAATAAAATAAATAAATGAAATTATAATTGCATATGCTGATACAAAATGCTATGCAATAGCTTTACCGCGGCAGTTCCCGAGTGCCACACGTCTTTTTTTGTTATTGAATCACGCTAAACATATATTGATGGAAAGGTCAGAGAAAGCTTGCATAAATCAAAGGATAATGTTTATCCCGGGTTAAATTTCACGGCTGAAGATGCTGGCAATAGCTAGAAATATTAGAAACAAGATGAAATGTTAAAGATGGTTATATTAGTGCACCAAACTCAGTAAATTTGTAACAAATAGTGTAATAAATTAAGCTACAATTAGACTCAAGGATTGTTATGACCTTTTTACATCGAACAAATCGTTTTAATTATTTTATTGAACACACACCTCATGTCGATACATCAATTAAAATAATTAACAGTAACATAACGATACATTCATATGGTAATGACGGAGGTGTGTTACTCAGGTGCGGTTATTGCACTGATTTTATCACACCTCTTCCTTTTGACCTTATTGTGATGACAGTAGTCGTATCAATGACAAATAAAATCATCATCTTAGAGTCTGACACTTGTGTCCAGGGAAAATAATGATCACGAAGTGTTTGAATATAACAAACAGTCGTTAATTTGTATACAACGTGTAACGTTAATAGCGCAAAACTTCTCGTGGGGTAACTCAGCCCATGTTACTGAACAATGTTTGTTCTAAAACTGATGGTCTCGATCAATTTCTCATTTTGTATGAAAAATCATTTATTTATTTTATTTATCCAAAAATTTTAAAACATACATTGATCAGTAACATGGGCTGAGTTACCCCACGAGAGGTTTTGCGCTATTAACGTTACAAGTTGTTTAAACTTTATAATGTTATTATTGTTAACCTAACAAATTTTCGTTTTGTGACTTATTTTTTTTTATTTGATTAATATAACCGTTCACGATACTGTTAATTAAATGGTTCCTTCTATCTGCATATTCTTGAGTTAAAGATTTTGACTACCTATACATGAATCTGATGTCCACAAAAAAGTTAACATTTTTATGAGGTCAATAAGATGTTTGACATTTTTTCCTTGGCAAGAATAAATTCGTACACAACAATAGAGTTTTAAAGTTATAAGTTCAAAACTAAATAAATAATAGACAGTAAGTCTTACTCAATAACTCATAAACATAATAACCGACAGTTTACTGACATATTCATTATTCATGTATGTTAATATGGTAGGTGTGTACTCGAGTACTCGCGCGGTTGTTGCACCAATTACCTTGTACTCGTAGTACTTTGCGACTCTTCCTTATAACCTTCACTCCATGCTTCACACATGCAGGAAGGTATCGTCACCAATAATATACAGGATGACTTTTTTACCACCGTCCAAAATTTTTCAGGTATCAATCACTAAACCCATTTTTGAAAAAAAATCGATACCTACGTCAAATTGTCATATTAAATCATTTTCTCATCCGCTCTGTGTGGTCACTAAGCTAAACTTTAATAATATACCTACACTTGCCGACGCATGAAACGGACAGAGCGCACCCCGCTCACCCCCCGCCCTGCCCCGCTACACCTGAGCGACACATCACAGCGCGGTGTCCAGATTCATCAACTTTTTATAGATAACATTGAGACGTGATATCTCGATATTTTTGTATTGATTGATACAAAAAGAAAAAACACGTATTCAATGATTTTCGCCAAAGATTAATATATTAAAATTTGGATGGTGACTAAAAAATCACCCTGTATACATTATACAGGGTGGAATTTTTTAATGCCACCTGGAGGGAAAGTACTCTTAATACTGCAGATAGAAAATTTTACTCAAAGGAAACATTCCTTTATTTTTGAATAGAAAGCAAACTGCATTCAAAGATTTTCGAAAATTCTCTTCTCCCACACCCGGGAATCGAACCGGCTAAAATCTGAAAAAATTATACCCTGTACTTTTATTGCATCGATCGTTAGGGTCAAATAAGGATGAAATCTCTCTAACAAACATGATAAATTAAATGAAAGCAAAACCAGGAAATCTGAAGTTACAAATTCAATGAGTCAAGTTAAAGCTCTTTAACTAACATCCATCTTTTGTAATGCAGACTCCTTTGCGACATACTCGTAGCTGCGTGTATGAGGTAATTTAAATATGGAATGTTAGATTTAAATTTGAAAATTAGATTGTCATAGTTATTCACATTTGGTTGTTTTTACAACTCATTTCACAAGATTTCCTGGTGTCCAAATAAAAAAAAGTCCAAACTCTACAAAGTCTAGCCTTCAATAATGATCAGTCAACAGTAAGTTATCTACCAACACGTGTTTTACACCTGAGTGTTTGTTTGTCTATGTCTCAAGTACTTAGCACATCATTTAGCAAACAGACAACTAATTACCAATACACACTTCATTTATGTAAATATCGAAAGTATTTATAATCTGTGAACCTAATACATTTTTTTTGAATCATCATTATCAACATAGCCTTTTCCCAATTAGGCTAAGGTCGGATTCCACAGAAACCGTTGCAGCTGAATATCAGTATTTTAATGGGAGAGGTGCCTATCTGATCTCCACAATTTAGTTACTGAGTAATAAGATACCTCCTAGTTAGTCTGGTTGACAGATTTTCGACCTTCTGACTAACAGAAACAACTGTCAAATGTCGACGAATGACAGCCGGCTTTACGTGCTTTCCGAAACACGGTGAAACTTCGCTATGATAGATGGTAATCAATCCACAGAACAACTTCGGCAAGCGCGACTAAATCTGCAAGATTGCGTACGGCTGTAATTATTAAGAGGAAACACCAAGGACTGGAGAATTGAAAAATAGGTATTTGTAAAATCTATTGCTGTCGCGCAGTGCCCACAACAGAGTTATACAGAGTGCGATAGAGACAACTGCAGCTTGGACCGAAAATCAACGATTCGTAGTCCCCTGATTACTCCTCCAAAACTTAACCGATTTCACTACTTTTTTCTTTAAAAAATAAAGAAAGGCATTGGCCGTGTTCCTTATGTTTTCGTTTTTTATATAATCTCGTCAAATTTATTTCTGGATATTTGAACACAGCGGAAAATCTGGCCATTTTTTTAGAATTTTGAATGTTCATATCTCTTTTAATAATTAATTTATGGAAAAAAGGAAAACATAGAGACATGCCAATAGTCGTCATAGATTTTTTGTAAAAAAAATATTGCTCTACTGGCATTATCCAGGGAGAAAACAGGGGACTACGTTTGTATGGAAAAACGGCCGTGGTGTTTCCTCTTAATCCACGAGCTTCTCCTGCTTTTACTCAATCTTTTCCTGGCTGCACGGTTGGCTCAGTGGCTGATTAATTGACTACTGCACTGCGTGTTGCGGATTCAATTCTCGCACGGAAGGGCAAAATATTTATATGATCTACAACTAGTTGTTCTGGGTCTAGCTGTTTGTTATTTATGTGAGTTCAAATTTTAGTAAACGCAGGATTTGACTTATGTAGGACATACAAACTTCATTCTATGAATATGACCAAACTGACATAGTTTTTTTAGTTTTTAGTTCTCACCCTCGTACTGTCTGGTGAATGCACCAATTACCTCTGTTCTTCCTCATAACCTTGCCATGGGCGATGAACCTCAGCACGACCGGCCTCAACACGAGAACCGAATATCAATCGAGAATCGTTTAGAATCAGATTAATCGATTCGAGGTCAAGTTTTACTTTATATCGAGCAATTAAATCAAGGTTTACTAAATGCATCGTCTATTTTATTGAGGAATCAGAAGATTGAATGTTTGACTTTATCCACGTATTTGTTTGTTGTTGTTCGTTTTAGCATAATCACTGTCCTATTTTTTTAGAAATATAATTTTAAATTCTTTGTTGACGTTTCTATTCCCAATAGTTTTAGTTTTTTTTTTGTTTCGTTAAGTGCGCTTCCTTGTTTGGTTTTTTTATTTTTATTTAATAGTCCTCCTGAGCAATTTTTGTCACGCAATCGCAGGTATACTCTCTATTCCTTTAATCTCATAAATCCAATGGGAAGGTAATCCTATACGACCAAAAAGAGATCAGTCACAAGACCGACAGCTTAACCTGCTATTCGAACTTTGGGTTGCAACTGAAAAATTCTAATCTCGATAGCAAGTTTTGCCAGTAATCGAACCCAGACCCCAAGCTCAGCAGTTGCGACAGCGACCACGGCACCAACGGGCTATCAATGTTGGTAATTCTTAAAAAACCCTCCTTCCGTAAATGGTTAAGGTTTTTTACCGTGACCCTGGGACGTAGAGGGCTATTGAAGGATCATCGTGGATTTTAGTCAGTACGAGTCTCACAGTCCCAGGTACAGTCAGTTGTATAACTGACTGTACCTGTTGCAGAATATTTATTATTATTTTTTATTATATTTAATTACATCGGACAACACACTCTTGGTCCCCTTTTTAGTAAAATACCTTATAACTGGTAGTAATAACAAATGTCGATCGTTTCGATTGCATACGTGCCAATAGACAGCGAGACGCCTCGCAATCGATACGAGCCGATAATTACTGTATGACACACTTACGTCACCACTTGTTCAAACCATGTATCTACACTTAGATTTGTTAGTTGCAAACAGGTAAGCACAATACGGGTATGTAGGACTATTTATTAATTACTTTTGCATTTTATTTTTAACCGACTTCAAAAAAAGGAGGAGGTTCTCAATTCGTCGGAATCTTTTTTAAAGAAATGAAGGAAGACGTGTCCCAAATGTATAGATTAAGGGCAGTGTCAGATGTTCTCCTGTGTCGTGGGTGTATTTACAAACATAGAAAATCACATACACAAACACCCAGACCCATAACAACTACTTGCAGATCATACAAATGTTTGTTCCGTGGGGGATCGAACCCGCGACACGTTACACAGAAGTTGATCACTCAGCCACTGCGCCAACCGTGTCGTTTCAACCGTTCCAAAAAAAACTTAAAAAAAAAATGTAATCGATTTCAAAACAACCACAAAAAAAGTTCAAAATAACCTACAAAAAAACTTTTCTTTCGAAAGTCGGTGACTATATTTTTCATTTCATTGTTTTTTGAAAAAGTTTTTTATTTTATCCTTTTTAGTTTCACTATTCAACCCAAATTATTGTCAAATACATAATTTTCTTACATGTGCACTAATTTTTGTAATCCGTAGCACCGGGAATATTATAACAACGCCCATAAAAAACTAAAAAGAAAAACTACTGCACCAAACTAAATGAAAATTTTATGGGACCAAATGGCAGATATATACTGTATTGAACAAAAAAAGAATCATCGAAATCGGACCAGAAACCTCGGAGTTAACGGTGTAGACAAAGTTGAAAACTTTTTAGGTTTTTGTTGATTTATGTTGATTTTTCAAAAAGTGCTAGTCCGATTTCGATAAAATTTTAATGGGACTACCGGAAGTATACCCTATCCAACAAAAAAGAATTTTTCAATTCGGTTGTTAAACGACGGAGTTATGCCCGAACAAACATAAAAAAAAAATACAAACATCCGAATTGAGAACCTCCTCCTTTTGGAAGTCGGTTAAAAATAACAAACTCACACAAGTGTAAGTAATTAATGTAACTGGTTAATACTAAGGGTTTCCGCGTGGCATCGTAATTGCACTAGTTAGCGTCATTGTGAGGGAATTCCAAATATTATTAAGTGTGGATGAGTCTCCATGCAAAGATAATGATTACATGCGTCTGTAAACTCAAAGTGATAATAATAGGCTTGCAATTAGAATATACTCGTAGCTATGCAGCATGTGTTAGTCGTATGACCATGTCTCTATTCTACCAAATATAGAATTTTTTTCGATAAAATTCAATTTTCTTTGCCCGATTATGACACGACACGTAGACGAGTGAAGAATAGAAACGTCACCATTCTTAGAACGATAGAAATCTTTAAACACTGTGTCATTTTCTCTGTTATTCTGTCGACAAAGCCCATTTCTACGGTGTCGTGCTACGCGTGCTGGAGCTTGACTGCATTTCTTTACAAAATAACAATTAGGACATATCACTTTCAGACCAGTAGAGCAGTGGTGGCCCAGTCGTATCGGCCCCGAGTTACGAGTTGTAGGTCGTGGGTTCGAACCCAAGCGCATTACTTATCGTAATTAATTTCATCACCACTGCTCTCACAACGGTGAAGGAAAACATCGTGAGGAAACCGACATGTTCTAAAAAAAAAAGGTTGCACTCCAGGAGTGCCGGTAGAAGTGAAAACTTTTTTGTTACTATGTTTTATTTTAAAACTGGAGTAGTACAGATATGAAATTAACTAATTTGAATGACGTCTTACTCATTTTCGATCAGGGTCACGTGACCCTGACGCGAGTTTTAAATTTTTTACCCATTACAGAAAAAGTGTACAACGCCGCTAAAGAAGTTTTCACTTCAACAAAAATTCGAAGACATGTGACATCCACCAACCCGCACTGGACCCTCGTGGTGGATTACGGCCTATTCCCTTTCACAGAGAGGAGGCCTGTGTCCCAGAAGTGGGTGCATTTATAGGCTAATGATGAAATTTTGAGTTTCAGACTAATTCGGAACGATTTTATGTAAAACACCTGCAACTTGATGACATCATAATTTATTGGTTTGGGAAAACCAGGTAATTACATAACAGTAATCACCGCCACGTGTAGTTGATTAACTGATAAAGGAAACAAACTTAACTACAAAATGTCTCAAGTATCGATGCGTCTAACAGCTGTATGATAACTCTGTAAGTGAGTGACGTATGAATTGAACGAACTGGATAATTTTTGTTTCTTTTTTGTTTTGATTTCCAGTGTCTTTTTATAGTTGGAAAGAGCAGTGACAATTATCTCGCATTTCAAGGCGCGGGCCACATAGAAAAGACGTAAGACGCAGACGGGGCGGAGACTTAGGGTCAGTTCAGACCGAGACGCGAAGCGACGCGACGATGCGCTGCGCCGCGATGCGCCGCGCTGCGTAGCGATGCGCCGCGCTGCGCCGCGCTGCGCATCCAGACGCCGCGCGGTGCAGCGGAGTGTCTACATTCGCCACGTGCTTCCCGCCCCACCCCCCTTCCTCCCGCAGTCGTCCATTTGGTGTCAGTTACATAGTCCAGGGGCTAGAGGTAGTTGAGTATACAAAATCCGAATGAAGGCAACTATGACCGAATTCTTATACCTGAGACCCTAAATAGTGACAATACATATCCTGCCTGCATTAAGTATGTGTATCTTTTCGCTTGATGAAGTAGTCCACTCATTTAGTTCCGTACTTCATTTAATTCAGCAAATCAGAACAAGTTCCTAACTGATTGGAGAAAATATTTTTATGCAATTAAATATTATGAGCTTTATCTGTCCCGCAAAAAGCTGTGATCTGATTTTTCTATAAATTATTACGGAAATAATCATTAAAATGATTTTAAATCATGTACTCGATACATTCCGTTTACGAATAAGAGAAGAGGGCGTAAAAAAATGGACCAGACAATTGACCGGCAAGATAAACATTGTTATTCTTTGACCTTTTCGTCACTTAAATCGGTTGGCGAAATTCGACACTCACATTACGCATACTCAGACACCTCTAGCTCCCAGTCTAACATCTTGCATCGTCGAGCGGCCTCGAGCGGCGTAAGCGGCGCCGCGCTGCGCCGCGCGGCGTCGAGATGCGTAGCGACTCACCACTACGTTGAGATGCGCCGCGCTGCGCCGCGCGGCGCATCGCGGCGCAGCGCGGCGCCGCTGACGCCGCTTAAATTCTCGCAACGAAATGTGAATCTTTTGGTGTAGAAAATAAAGTCGTATTTTGAATGGCTCTTAAAAGAGTGCGCGCATCGTCGCGTCGCTTCGCGTCGCGGTCTGAACTGACCCTTTATGTCTCCTCGGCGTCTCTTTCATACAGTATGTAGAGAAGCGTCGCGACGTAAAACATACAGAAAAGAAGGGGCGCGGGCGCGACTCTCATACATTTTCGCCCGCCTGCAACGTGTCTTCGTCACCGTCTTTTTTATGTGGCCCGCACCTAAAGGCTTTTCTCGAAAATTCAGAGATTAAGACTGTAAGCATTTACCTATATGAAATACAGAAAATGTTTTTTGTTATTGCATTAAAATCTTCTAATTTATTAATTTGCAGTCCTATATTTAACTAAAAAAAACATGCACAAACGTTTTAAAAATTCATTTTGGTACGTTAAAACTTAATTTTTCGTGCACTTTACGATGAAAACTTTACACAGTTCGTGTTTGCGTGCTGACCGTACTTACACTGTCGCTTGATTAATATTTATACATTTAATTACTTACATGTTTCATTAGTGTCGCTGGTTGATAGCACTGGGGTTTGGTTCTCAAGTTGACAATTTTTTTAGTTTTTATTTGATTTTGAATAAAAACGTATATTAGCCCTTTACGTTCAAGGATCAATGTTGCCTGTTTAGACAGTCTCGAGACCCCGGCAGGCAAGCTACCCCAGATAGGCATGCAAAATGCTTTATAATTAACATTTAGGGTCTGTCCTTTCCTCTCTCTGTATTATTTTGAAAATAATGAATTGTTTTACTGTTTAAATAAAGTTACTAACAGAGCCTGGGGAACAATCCAGGAAATAAAGTGATTTAATAACTATGCAAAAAAAAAAACACTCAAGCACATACTTTCAGGTCAAAGCCTGCCGGGGTCGCGGGACTAACGAATTACCGTGACCCCGGAACGTAAAGGGCTATTGAAGGACACCGTGGATTTTAGTCAGTAAGTACAAGTCTGACAGTCCCTCCCGCCCTGCTCTGGATGAGGACTCATTTGGTAATTTTACCATGATAAAAAAAGAGCACAATATACTTTCAAACTCCATCAATTCCATCCATCATTGGACAGAGACTCAACGTTCTTAAATAATTTACACAGACTACTCGTAACTACCAATAGTTTAAATCACAAAATCAATATTTGTACAGCGGTTCACGAATGAGGCGAACTTGCTAACTGCATTTTGCTGACACAGAATAGGGCATAAAAACAGAGACTTCACAAATAATATAAAATAAAAGTTTAATAAGTACGTTGGCTTTTTTAAGTAAAACAATTTTATTTCCAAACAAAACTAATTAGCTGCATTTGATAATCACATTATTCACTAAACAAGGCTTAATTCATGGTACATCCTACCTATGAAAAGCATAAATTGCCAGGACTAGCCATAATGATTAAGTACCATATCTATGACAATACGGAAGCCATTTAGCCCGTATATATAAAATATCATAATACGTATTAATTATGAATCTCATAATACGTATTTCCCATGCAGTTTACACGTGTTTCAACAAGAAAATGTAACCACCAATTAATTCTGAACACAGGAAGAAAATTATACCCTCATCTCATGCCAATTAAATCATATTCCGCAAATTTTCTCCATAAACCGGAATAAATCAACAAATAATTAACAAAAGCCAGTTACACCGGAAAAACTCGAACACTTATGAACGCTTCCGATGAAAATGTAAGTAAACAATGGAAAAAAACATGGCGTATAGTATACGCACGGTTAACACATAAAAGAACAATGATCAGTAAATCAATTGATAACGTCATTAGAATTGTTATGATTATGTAAATTGATAAGAGGATATTTTTTTTCGTTTAACTGTCATTTCAGACTATTACATTACATTAATTTCATGCATTGATTAATTATTAATGCCAGCCTAGGTTTGTAATTTTGTAAAAAAAAAAAATGGTTAATTACTAATTTAATGTTTCTAGCGACAGTATCTAACATAAGTCATCATATTTTTGTAAAAGAAAATAATATCTAGTGCAAAAAGCAAAGTTAATAAATACGTGGTGTTAATAATCTCACATCAGGACTTTTTAATTTTCTTACCTAGACGTCACGTCACAGTATAGTCCTAGTCCACTAGAACCTTGACGGGCTAAAAGTGTTTTTTGCACGGGTTGATCAAGAATCAGAAACATTGAGGTACGTATTTATACATCAAAATCAACAACCATGACATTGGAATTTGGGTTCGAAACGTATACATGTAAAAATATCTGAGTTTCTTGGGTATACTACAAACTCGTGGTACCCATTTTCACGGTCACCGAATTAGAATATAATACAGATGGGGTTTTCTACATTCCACTATTTATTTTGATGAGAAATAGAACCAGTACCCGGTTTCTTAGTACTGAAACTATAATCTATTATTAAAGTTAACAATTAGACTGATATTGTGTGGAAAAAATTGTTGAAAGTACTTGCGTATGTCAAGACTGGTTTTAATAACTAGGTTTTGCGGTCAGTGGAAAATGTTTAAAATTTTCCACGCCGTTTTTTTCAGTACATCACTAGATGGAGCGACGATCTACGAAAGACTGCCGGCAGAGACGGGATGAGGAAAGCTCAAGAGTGGGCTCAGTGGGAGAGGCCCATGTCCAGCAGTGGACAAAATTATACAGGCTGATGATGATGCAAGTAGTGGCCCAGATGATATCGGTCTCGACTTACGAGTTGTAGATCGTAGATTCGAACCCCGCCAGGCGCATTACTTTGTGTAATTTATTTCATCACCACTGCTCTCAAAACGGTGAAGGAAAACATCGTGAGGAGACCAGCATATCCTAGAACCAAAAATTCGAAGATATGTGACATCCACCAACCCGCACTGGGCCCGCGTGATGGATTATGGCCCACTCCCTCTCACAGAGAGGAGGCCTGTGTCTCACCAGTGGGAACACTATAAGGCTGATGATGATGATGATGATGATGCTGATGATGATTGTAATCGACTTACCCCTCATCTTACTAATAATAAACTAGGAGTAAATTAGTATCAGTTTATAATTCCTTATCATATTCGACTTCATAAGAGGTGAAAGTTGGATCTAGAAAGTGCGATGTTATTATATACTCTTACCATACCTTCATTTTCGAGGTTTAAGAAAACTTTACTCAGAGATTATTAATAATTTAAAAGGGCACGTGTATAGGTGAAATAATAATAACAAAAAAAACTTTTTCAAAAAAAAAATGTAACCGCCTTCAAAAACAACCACAAAAAAGGGTAAAATAACCTTCAAAACTTTTCTTTCGGAAGTCGGTGACTTTTTTTTATTAATTTCATTGTCTTTTTTGCCACCGACTTCCGAAAGAAAAGTTTTGAAGCTTATTTTACCCTTTTTTGTGGTTGTTTTTGAAGGCGGTTACAATTTTTTTTTGAAAAAGTTTTTATTTTACTCTTTTTAGTTTAAATAGTCAACCACAATTCTTGTCAAGTACGACTACATCATTTTCTTACATGAGCACTAGAATTTTGTAATCCGTAACACCGGTAATAACATCGTTAAAATCTCTTACATTCATTCCCTATCTCGAAAACTACTGAACCGATTTTGATGAAACTTGCAGTATTCCCTAAGTTGAACGATACCTAATACAATAAAAAAAGAATTACTTAAACCGGACTTGTAGTTCCGGAGATATGCGAACACAAAAATAATTTACCAAATTAGTCGATGCCAATTCCTTACTAGAGGAGTTGTACCTGCCATCATCAGCTCAGCTACATGGGATGATGATTACCATACGCAGATACTTAATTTACTTCATAAAATTTGCGAAAAACGATGTGTGGGCCTATAAAATTTGAGGGTTGCCCTCGATTTCTCCAGGATCCAAGCATCAGATCCTGACATGGTGACAATGGGACCACTCCTGAAGTATCTCCTTTCGAACAAAAAAAAATAATTTTGAAAATCGGTCCACAATTGGCGGAGTAATCAGGTAACAAACACAAAAAAAAAACATATCGTCGAATTGATAACCTCCTTCTTTTTGAAGTCGGTTAAAAATGCGTTGTTGTGAGAGAGTTTTGCTATTAAGGAACTTAATAGTAGCAGAGTCTGAATTTTTACTTGGTTGATGGCAATAGTTATAAGTACATTCGTATCATACTTAATTGAATTCAACATAACTGGATAATTGTAGGCGTATAATGTAAGTACTAATTAGTTAAATCTTAGCAAAGGCTTTATAATATCGACCACATAAAAAATGATGATATAGAGAAATGATGATATAAAACGCGAACTTTCTATAATACACTCGAGAGCAATGAATCCGGGTCACTTAAAGAATCCTAAAAATCTCGGAAACTAAAAATGCTAGGTTAATGCAATAAATTGTATTTAATAGACAATGTAATACTCCTTAAATGAAGGTATTAAAACTTCTTAGTTATTGTAAAGTTATATCATAAAAAAATCAAATTTGAAAAAGGGCCACTTTCGAAGATGGAACTACGAAATTACAGCATTTGGTTTTGCTTTTGTTTGTAATCTGTCATTTATGTGGGTACATAAACCATGTTGATAGTGCTCTATATTCATTATTCAAGCTGAAATTATGTCGCTTACGCCTGAAGAATGCACCAGAATACTTACAATGCTGGAAACCGGCGGAGTCAGCGCGATACAGCCAGGACTGTCGGTGTGTCGCTGTCAACAGTACAAAGAGTTCTCCGACGTTACGAAGAAACTAGTTCTAACCTACGCAGACCAGGAACGGGCAGAACCAGGTGTACCACAGCACGAGAAGACCGATACTTGGTGAACACCATGCTTCGAAATCGCTTTCTCACAGGAACTGAACTCACCAATCAGTTTCGACGCCTCGGAGGAAGTAACCCAAGTGCACGGACAGTAAGACGTCGGCTTGCTGAATCTAACTTAAAACCCCTTAGACCTGCAAACGGCCCTAAACTGGAGCGTGGGCATCGTATTTCAAGACTAAGATATGCCCAGAGCCACGTAAATTGGAGTATTGAAGATGGGTCAAAAGTTGTGTTCTCCGACGAATCAAAATTTATGCTCTACAAGCACGATGGAAGACAGAGTGTATCGAAGACCAGGGGAAAGATTCAAGCAAGCATGCATCGAAGAAAAAGTAGCCTACGGTGGTGGGTCTGTACTTGTGTGGGCCGGAATTTCTTCTGAAAGTCGCACAGAGCTGGTGATCATAGAAAACGGCTCTTTAACTAGCGTAAGATATGTGGAAGAAATCCTCAATGATCACGTTGGTCCATTTATGGACAATTTAGGTGAGGATGCTATATTTATGCATGACAGTGCCCGACCTCATACAGGTAGGATTGTGAATGACTACCTTCAAGAGATGAACATTACTCGTATGGAGTGGCCAGCGCGCAGCCCGGATATCAACCCGATCGAGCATGCTTGGGACGAGCTAGGCAGATGCGTAAAACAACGAAACCCTCCCCCAATCACGCTTCGTGAGCTCAAAATTGCTCTCACAGAGGAATGGGAGATTATTCCCCAAAATCGTATAAGGAACTTGGTGTACAGCATGCCAAACCGCATAAACGCAGTAATGGAAGCACGAGGAGGCAATACGAAGTATTAAAATTCAAAAAAATCGTAATAAAGTTCAAAAATTTAATGTTTCCTATTTTTGTTTTAAGGAGACATCAGCAGTTTTTTTCTTTATGTAATTTTGTGTTAATAAAATGTATGGTGACTCATATTTTTTTTACTTTCATTTAAGGAGTATTACATTGTCTATTAATAGTAGATTACGCACCAAGGGAATAAAGCAGTGCCTTACGTCACGGGCGTATTGAATCCCGAAGCGACACTAAGGATTCTGGGGGTGAACCTCCGGAGCGCAGCGAGGAGGTTCAAGTGTTAATTCCCGAGTGAAACGAGGGAATTAAGATAAGAATCCTTAGTGTAGCGAGGGATTTAAGTTAGCCCAAGACAAAGGCAGCTTTATTCCTGAGGTGAGTACTCTGCTTTTCACACCACCTGCGAGGAAATAAATTCGAATTTTGAAATTTGATGTGGTACGACAACCTTCGAACGTGAGCATGCTGTGGTGCCCACCTCAGCAAGCGATCAGCTGTTGCAGTGGGGACTGCCGGGGGGCAGCCGCCGCTGCTTCAATTCCTTCGTTCAAAGTTTTCATACTATGTTTTGTTTGAGGTTCCAAATTCAAATCACATTATTCCCACGGGAATAATGAAATTCAGTACATATATTATTCCCCGCTCGAGCGGGAGTGAACAATGCCTTGCTTTACGGCCGGTTAACAGACATATAATTTGACATTTACGAGCAGGTGGTGTGAAAATACAATTTATTGCATTAACCTATCATTTTTAGTTTCCGAGATTTTTAACATTCTTTAAGTGACCCGGATTCATTGCTCTCGAGTGTATGTAGAATACAGAAACACAAACAAAAGAGAAGAAAAGTCTTATAGAGTAAAGCAACATTTTCCGCGGCCATTACTAGGATGGGTGACCTAGCACATACTTTACTTGACCTCCGCTGTACATTTAGATGCAAATATCTCTTGAACAATACAATAGGCAGGCAGTTATGATAATACAAATTCCTTTGAGATGATTTCATAATTATATGCATAATTTTTCATGATAATAACCCGATGAGGGAAGTTATGGCCACACATAAATACGTAGTCGTGAACAAGTTTTGAAGCATCAAAAATCATTCTGTACTTCTGTAGGCAGGTGAAACCTTGCGCCACTCTTCAAGATTGTAAATTTTAATTCAGAACAGAAGCCTTTTTTACGTGGTAAAATCATCCAATGAGTCCTCCCAACCAGCACAGCACGGGAGCGATTGTCAGACTCGTGCGGACTAAAATCCACGGTGTCCTTCAATAACCCTTTATTTTAAAGCGTTGCCCGATAAGACAGTCCCGCGACAATCTCGAACTGTTACGGTAGAATTTAGCAACCATGCTGCGAAGTCCGGACAGCCCTTAAGTTCTAGCCATAACATATATCTCCTTCCACAATAACACACGATCTCGGTGTTCCACTACCATAAACACACAACATAAGTTATGCCTTACTTTTCCGTCAGCACCATATCTAGTGGCAACGCGGAACCAAATGTCAAAACATACCATTTTAGGTCCACGTACCGTCTAACTAATGTGGCGCGAATGACCTTTACAATTGTTTCCTTTACTTGCAGTTTTTAGACTAACAAGTTGTATGTCTAACAGCCGCTATTATACGGTGATCAGTTCCGGATTAACCCATAAGCGAATTAAGCAAATTGCTTAGGGCATCACGTCTTAGGAAGCTCCATCAACCGGACCAAAACATATGTGTTAAAAGCTGTAGGTCATGCGGGGTACAACCCCCCCGAAATCTCTGACACCTATAAAAAAAAACCAAAACTGTCCAAAAGGAATGCTTAAATGTTCCTGCTCGCTACACTCGGTATTCCACCATAGGCTTAAGTTAGTACTGAGTAAGTATACAGAGTTTCACTTAATCCCTTTTTGGTATGAATAAAAGAAAATACCTCATTAATTGTTTATGAAAAGGTACAAAAAAAATTTGAGCTTACTTCGCTTGCTCTTGCATTACCCCTTTTCTTACGTGATAAAATAATCGAATGAGTCCTCCCACCCAGGGCAGGGACTGCCAGACTTGTACTGACTAAAATCCACGATGTCCTTCAATAGCCCTTAACGTTCCGGGGTCACGGTTACTTGTTAGTCCTGCGACCCCGGCAGGCTTTGGCCTTCTAAATCCCCCCGTCATTTTGCTGCCAGCTCTTTGAGGCGCGAGTGGAACACAACGCGCCGTCGTCCCGGGCATGGTCCATAATCGGACAGTGAGTCGAAATTATTACTGCCCTACCCATGTATAATGAGGGCGTGAATATTCAGGGCCTCTACTTTTCCGTGAGTGTTTCTACCGCACTGTGTAGCGTACGTATGACCTTTTCGATTGTTGTATCGTGAGCAGAATTTTAATTGCGTCGGTCTTCCGCGTGACGTTAGATATGAGGTAGATGTTGCATGTCTGTATGTCTGTTTGTTCGATTGATATCATTGCATGTGCTGTTGAATTTAGGTACTGCGTTAATAGTAAAGTTATTGTGGAAGATGTTACGGATATCCACAATATTTGTTATAACATAAAAAATGAGAAACCCAGGGGCACGCCGTGGTGCTCCATGAAAGAGGCGTTTGTCAATCAGTGGAGTACAATAAGCTAGCCTATTGAACATCTATCGGTTGAAACAATTATAATTATTCTGATTCATACCCAAATATCAAAATCTTCGTTGACGACGAAGCGCGACGCGCGTTAACTTTGAAGCAAAATCGAACCGAATGCATTTAAAACCAATTACTTCACGCAACATTAGTTAGCGTCTGCCTGTTCGCTCCATCCTAAGATGGAGCGAACAGGCAGACGCTAACTAATGTTGCGTCACAATTTATTTTGTAATCACAGAGCAAAAAAATATCCAAAAACTGAATCTTGGATCGGCGTGGAGGATGAATTTACTATACGGCTGATGGTAATACGGCGATGAGATATAAAATCTATGAATGACAAACTTGTGGTATAAAGTAAGTGTACGTTTTAAACATGGAAGATCACAAACACCGGGCATGCGGATGGCGCGTAATTAATGATGTAAGTAATGGGTGACTCGCTGTCCGATTACGGACCATGCCCGGGTCGACGGCGCGTTGTGTTCCACGCGCGCCTCAAAGAGTGTCAGCAATAATGGGGCCTAGGGGGCCAAAGCCTGATTTGATTTCGATTTTGAAGTCCAGGGAAGTCTTATTGATACTGAGGCGGTACCAAGTTTGCCGGGTCAGCTAGTTTTAAATAAAAATGCTTGTTTATCATTGCAAACACCGCCACATGAAGGAAGAAACATTACTAACAGACAACAATCAGTTTGTAACATTATCCAGTATTTATAACAAAGTTCCTCTTCATGAGGAAATATGACGGAAAGGAAGATATCCTTCCTCTTCAATTTGGAGGAAATAAATAAAGGCACACGTATGTATCGTCTGATATATTTCAACCTTAGTGTTTGTTTACCTTATTCCTCTTGGTAGGGGTCATTGTACTCATCATTATATTGTAGAAAAAGTCAACTATACTCGCCATTTTGACGATATCATCATCAGCCGAGAGATGAAACCCTAATTTCTGGTAAGACACCAACTAAAAGTGTCACCATTTTAGAAAGCTAATATGACAAGAAAGTTTTTTTTTTGTAATATTCCAACCAGTTGTAATACATTTATTTAAACACAAGGGCAGTTTTAAGAAAACTTCAATAGAGGAAATGTATGACACTTAATTTCCCAAGATATAATTAGATTTATAACAAACTGATATTCACTACATTCAGTCGTTCTTATTTTATCAGAAAAGTATGAACTCAAAGGGTTGACAGACCGTTGTTAATTTCTAACATCTTGAAAAATCTTTAAAGTTAAAAAGTTAAAGATAATAATCTCCAAAAATCGTTAAGTTATATACCTATCTCCAAAACCAGTCAGTTTGGACCCCATGTTGCCGGGGTTAAAATTGTTGCAATTAAGGTCAGTATCACCCATTCCAAGGAATGCATCCAACCACAAGTCACCCTGTATTTGATTAATTTATGTTGTATCTGTAGGTAAATAAAACAAATAAATAAATTCTTAAGTTAGTGGCACTTGAAATACAGTGAATTAACTAAACTAGCCTATTTTCCCTACAAACTAGATTCGAATGTACAATTGAGTGCAATGATTGAGGAAAACCATACTTTTATTAGTCAGACCTATTTACCACTGACAAAAACTGGGTGGATAGGTAATTACAAAAAAATATTATGTTTAAACTGTGGTATCTTTCCGTAATGGCAATGTGGTTGTTCATTGTATCGTAACGTTTCTGAACGTGGCAATAAAGTCACATGGTACCTATAAAAAACGTTTTGTTTCCTAATGCTACATTGCCCGAATAGAGTACTTAAAGGTATTTTCTTATTGATTTGGATCTGCCCTTGGTAGCAATCTATCCCAGAAGCGAAAATGAGGCCCAAAATGGAGCGCGCTTGGGGCATGCGGACGGCGAGTAATGGGCGACTTGCTAAAAATAATTATACACTAAGATATACATAATGATCATACTATTTTTGAGCTAAATAATATAGGTACCCCGGTTCGAAGGCGCGTCGTGTTCCACGCGCGTCTCAAAGAGTGTCAGCATTATTTCGGGGTCCCTTTAGAGGGCCAAAGCCTGTCGGGTCGCGGGACTATCGAATTACCGTGACCCCGGAACGTAAAGGCCTATTGAAGGTCACCGTGAATTTTAGTCAGTACGAGTCTGACAGTCCCTCCCACTCTGCCCTGGGTGGGAGGACTCATTTGATGATTTTACCACGATAAAAAAGCTAAATTATTATTAAGCTAAAATTATTTAAATAAATATAATTAATTTTATTTATTGACACTCCTGTAGTTCACAATTTATTTATGTATTGATATGTTTTATGCATTTACAGTAATTATATTGTTTTAAACTAGATGGCGTTAGTTACCTCACTTATAGCACATCACTTCAGTCAGAAAATCTTCGCAACCAGTTTACTCAATACACCTTGTACTGGCAACCGTTGCCGTCACAATTACCTAGATAATAAACCAAAGCACCCTTAATCAAATCACAATTTCAAAATCCAGTATTCCATTACATCGCAATAAGTTCAATCACAGAACCAATCTGTTGTTATATACTAGTTAAGGCTATCTACACACAACAACTGCTATACAAAAATGTATAGCTGCTCGTACATGGTTTTGTGTAGTCCTATGTATATATTATTTTGCCAAAGACTGGGGGTCACAGTAATAAGAATAGATTTTCTGTTTTTTTTTTTATATGCGTGATATATTAATATTTGACATAATTAACATTCAATTAAAAATTGAAAATCAAAGCACTAAAATAAAGAAAATATAGTACATTAGCTCTAGTCTCTAGTGCCCGTGGTTGAACCCCGCTACTCAGTTCCTATTGGTAGTAGCCTCATGTCATATAAGTAGAATTTTCGATAACGCAAATAATTTTTTCAATTTGAACCAGTAGTTCCTGCGATTAGCACGTTCAACCAACCAAACAAACTCTCCATCTTCATTAGTATAGGTTCAAATAATTTGCTAAATGTTTATCAGCATATTGTACATTTTCAGATCCACCGTACATTATATTATAGCTGTCATGTGTGACGGGCTTAACGTAGATACGCGCGCATAAACGTACAAATAAACCCGGCGCACGCGCGGGTGCCACGACCTGGCTCAATGCTACGCGCGTACATGTGATACACACATGGATGCGGGCGTGTGTGCGTGTGCGCGTGTCGACGGCTTGTTTACATCAACACAAATGCAGTTATAGCGCGGTGAATAGTTTTGATCAATTTGCAGATATATTTTGATAGGTCAGGTGGGGCATCATTAAATGAGTCATACTCCTTTGGCTGGAGCAAAAGGGAGCATCAGACTCGTAGAGAAAGAAAGAAACTAGGCCCGTACCTTTTTTATTTATTTTTATTTTTGTAGGAAAATAATGAGTCTTCCCACCCAGAGCAAGACTGGAGGGACTGCGACGATCTTACTAATCCACAAAGTCAAAGTCAAATCATTTATTTCAATTAGGCCATCAAAGAGGCACTTTTAAACGTCGATTTTTAAAATTAAGGAAATGGGATGGGATGGGATTGAATCTACACCCATTCGCTAAGGAAGGTTGTATGAAGAAGAATGGGCAAGAAACTCCATACTTACTCTTTTTAAAAATGATCGGTGTCCTTAATAGCTCTTTACGTTCCAGGGCCAAGGATACCCGATAAGTCCCTCGACCCCGGAACCTGATCGCTTATTGGGCGATGAGTTAGTTAATAGTTCTAAGGTTTATGATTTTTATAGCCGTGCAAATGAAACAACGTAATTCTATTTAAAACAGACGTTTAGCGCAGTGGCTGAGTGACTACTGTGCAGCGCGTCGCGGGTCAAATTCCCGCACGGAACAAATATTTGTATTACCTACAAGTCGTTGTCTATGTTTGTAAACATACCCACGATACAAGAGAAATTCCTAGTGTGGGACAAGCTTTTTATAAAAATAAATATCGTGTGTTGTTTAATTTACTTCACTAAATTGATTGTCTGTCTATCTGAGTATCACCTGGTATCTCCTCATAATTAGTGTTATCATTAATCAAACAAATACAATAATTCCTTGAATACCTAAATATTTTTAGAGATGGAACAGTTTCTCTGAACTGAAATTTCAATTTTCATTACAAAACTTTTTCAATTTCCAATGTTTTACTTCACTTTAGGCTGAATATTACTTTGATAACTTCTGTTTATTTTACTAGAACAGTAAATCTATAAAATATAAAAGTATGAATTGACTCATAACATTTAATTGGCAGTAAAGACCACCATTTTTTATTATGTCATTTATAACTAATGCTTCTTTTATAATAACATCAGTTATTGGTTTGTGGTTATTAGGTAATTTATTTATTTTCCTTCACTTGTTGTATGACAAAACGTCAGTTAACAAGTGAAGGAAAACAGTTAAGTTACTAATAGCTACATAAAAACAAGGTTACAGAATCATTTACATTTTAATGAGTAAACTCCCTTCTGAGACTTTCCCAATGAGCTACAACGTAAGGCTCTTCAAAAAGGGCGTGAAAAAGTTTCTGCAAGTTCTGTAACACGTGACGTTGCGGGCGTCCAAAAGCGCGATGATAAAATGATGACCGCTTTCCATCAGGCGCATATAATATGCTACCTACGCATGATTGGATAGAAAAAAAAAAGACGTGTGGCACTCGGGGACTGCCGCGGTAAAGCTATTGCATAGCATTTTGTATCAACTTAGGCAATTATAATTTTATTTATTTATTTTATTCATGCAGTATTGCTTTTTCTTTGATATTAATTCAAGTTACATTTTTAAATATTTCTTAAAAAAAAAGTTTTTTTTAAAGTTTTTTTTTTATTTTTTTATTTTTTTAATAAAAAAATAAAAAAAATAAAAAAAAACAAATTATTATTATGGTTTTATTATTATTATTATGGTTTTATTTTTTATTATTATTATCTTTATTTATTTTTACACTTATAAATTACATTTTTAAATATTTTTACAAAAAAGAAAAAAAACATTTAAAAATATAAAAAATAGCAGTCCACCAGTACCGGGAACAGGGTCCGGGTTATTATTATTATTATTATTATTATATTAATAAATCAATAATTAATTAATTTTAATAATTAATAATTAAAAATTAATAATTAAATGAGCGTAAGGTTTTTTCGTTACGAAATTTCTGGATTCGGTCCCCGCGCTCAAGGCCCGCGATAGAAGCTATGCAATAGCTTAAAAACTAGTCAACAAACCCGTTGAAAAAGAAACTGATGTAACCAATTTTCTAAATTTTCATAAAAATTACAAAACTCTACAGAGTTTTGTCATTTTGCAAATATTATAAACAAGCGACCAAGACTTCTCAGTCGCTCTATACTCTCGCGTGTGTGAATGTTTACAGATAATAAAATATTCTCGAGTATTCAACTCCTGCGCACTATATTTGTTTGGTAGAGTCTTTGCCCTGCTCCCTTGCATTTAGGAACGCTAGGGTCGTACTCTGATTTAATTATCGTAATATGGGTCCCCGATGCGTCATTTTGGTCCTACGTTGTGATATTTCCTGGTATGAATATGGATTAGCAGATCGATTTGAAGCTCATTGGAAAGGCAAATGAATATGGTAGAATGTCATTTAAAATTTTATTTTAAATGTATTGAGGTAAGTACAAAATTGTGTTTGAATGTAGTAATTCCTCAGAGTGGAATTTAAATAAACAATTGGCAACTTGTTTCCCAATTCTCATTTTATTATATTAATATTTTTTGCAAGCTCCAAATTGTGTTGTTTTAGAATTCGATATTTTATTTTATTTATGTAAAGGACGAGTTACACACTCTTTTGAAAATAAAGAACTTGTTCAAATCTTTTATTTACAATGTGCAAAAACAGGTGAAATATTTCCCAATAAGGCAAACGGTTTTGGCGAAAAAATGAAAATTTACATACAAAAGATGTCAGTCAAGAAAAGCAAAAATGTTTTTCAGACTGATTTTATGAGTGGTCTCATCTCATTTTTTTATTCTCTTTATTTAATAACATGTGTGTCTTACCTTCGTACGGCATTCATGTCTGAAGCGGTTTTAAAGAAACTACACACTTTTCAAGAACACGACATTCGTCCAAAATATGTTAATAATATCAAAGTAATGGAAAATTACTTTTACATAAATGAAGGCCTAATTGAACTGTAATACTATTTCTTGAAGAACACTTTTGAGTTGTCCAGGTTTCCATCATCAGATCGTAACTTGTTGACTATGGGGTTACCTGGGAAGTACATAATTATAGTACTTTAAAAAAACGGTCCGGGAGTCTTTGGGTAATCATGGAACACACATAAAAAAGGAAGTTTCTAATTGAGAATCTGCTCCTTCTTCAACACAAAGTAGAGCGAGCACAACTCGCACAAGTCCTTTTGCACAATCACACGCCGCGTGTGTGCGTAATCCTTTAAAATGTTGCCAACTTATTTATGGAGTTAATCCTTCTTTATGACATTAACATGTCCGGGTAACTCTCGATTGTTTTGATGATGATCCCGGTGACGGAAAACAGGTCTTGTCAGCTGCTTCATTATCAAACTGCGCAGTTTGTGTGGTCGGCAATAAAAGTTGCAATATACAAAATAATTCAAGCAATGTCTGTAAGATACCGACCACAGTTCGAAGCGAGCAGTTACAAAATATTAGGTACATAATGTAAAAATATATGGAAATGTAAGTACTAGGTATTTAGGCAAACCCTAGGTTTACTAACTGTTGTATTTTTTAACGCACACGTAAAAAAATCAAGCGCGAACATTTTATATTGCCCTCTTTCATGACTCAGTGGCATCGTAACACCGTGTAAGCTCCTGATGGTAAACTCTACAAGAGTCTGCGTGACCAGCAGAATAAAACACAAAATGACCGAACGTAGAAAAGTTTATGCATGGAAATGTTTCAAACATAGAAAAGAAGTGTTTCTATTCTTCAATAGTGTACGTATCTTGTCATACTCGTGAAAAAAAAATCAGCATCAAGCGTGCTCACTAGAAGCGATTGCGATCGCTATACGATGATTGAATAATCGATATCCATCATGGCTATCAGCAATATTATGTATGAATGAATGTGCGACTTCCGAGAGATTAGCAAAACATTACAAGATTTAAATCACACTTGATTACAATCAATAGATACGATCAACATAAATAATTTATTTCTACCATTGCCAGCGTGGAAAAACACAACAAGGCTGCTACAGCTACTAACTAAACTCCCATTTTCTAGGAAAACTAAACACCTGGCAATAATTATATTACTTGAGCATCTTCCTGACACATTCAAATCCAGGAACTGGACTACCAAACATATTATGATTTCAAAGCTAGTGTATGTTAGTGTCCTTAGACAAATAGAAAGCATCTTTCTCTTCCTGTGAGAGGGCTAGAGTAGGGCATATAATTATAGTATACTATCGTTTGCCAGCGTCTTTGCCAGTCACCTTCCCCCCTCCCTTATTGTCTAATGCCTATTAGACATAATAATTGATCGTATGCCTATGTCACTCGAAATAGGCAGCAAAGCAGCTTTCATCAGGTGAAAGAATTTTAAATCGGTCCAGAACTTTTTGAGATTATTCACTACAAACATACACACACAAAAAATACAAATCTTAACTCTTTTTAATATTAGTGTAGAATAGCGACACACACAAGTGCAATTTTGATGTATGCTTCTACATTTAAACCTTCTTCTTGAATGACTGTCTATTGATGAAAACCACATGAAAATCTGCTTAGTAGTTTTTGAGTCTGTCGCGAACAAACAAACAAATGTGGCGGAGAATTATGTTATAAAATATCTAGTGCTAATGTGTGAAAATAAATGTAACAGAACTTAAGTTGAAGTGAAGCTTTTCTTTTCTACCTGTAACTGGGTTTAAAAAAACTTAAACCGGGACTTTATCGGACCCTAGGACCATGGCTGAAGGTTCCTTCAGCCATGATCCATGGTCATGGCCATGGGCCATTGCCGAAACCGAGCCTTTGATGGGAAACTAATTTAAATACATACATAAAACGTCAGGAACAATGAAATCACAATAAACCTGCTTATAGTACCAAATATTTACGAAACAAGACCTTTAAAAATCTTATCATGCAATTGAAATGCTCAATAAAGAACATCTGCAACCACACCGGTGTTACTCACAATAATTAAAATCTTCGAATTGCGCACATGATCGGGGCGCGCCATTAATACCGAAACGGTCTTTTGGTCCTAAGTTCCCGTTTGCTCCTTTTTGCACAACAAGAGCGTAATGTTCGTGAGTAATCCACGCCACTGCGGACTGACCGAGTTTAGATTTCATTTGCTAAATTAGCACCACAGCTTGGATATACGTACGTGGTTTTACAATTTGAGGTAAGAAAGTGGCCAAGTATGGCGTTTATAGTTGAAAAATTTATTGATAATTAGTTTCGGTTGCGCTAATATTACTAAAAATATCCCACGGATTTTTTATGGTGTTTATCAAACTACTACGGTCGATTCATTACCCCAAGTTGCAGTTTTCAATCATTATTTTATCATTATTTATAATACGCACTGTAAAATAGAGGGACGCATAATGATAACCCGAATCTCTTCAAATTTAGAGTAAACAGTCTTCTTTTTTAGTTTGGACTTCAAAACCAAAATATTTTATTTTACATGGGCCTCAATGGGCACTTGTAAAACGTCGCGGAAAAAAAATTGCCACGGTTCGGGTTGATCGTTTCCATGGAGAAGAACCGGCAAGAAACTCCATGGTTACTCTTCTCAAGTAAAAAAGTCTATATATAACGTGTAAACCTCAAAATATTGAATAATTCTACTATAATATAATATTATAAATGCGAAAGTTTGTGAGGATGTATGTGTATGTGTATGTAGGTAATTATGTTTGTTACTCTTTCACGCAAAAACCACTGAACGGATTTGGCTAAAATTCGGTACACAGATAGTTTATAACATGGATTAACACATAGAATAGTTTTTATCCCGATTTTATGTTCCCGTGAGATAATTTTCGAGTTGTAGCGGGTGAAGCCGCTGGCAACAGCTAGTAAAGTATAAAGGAGTCTGTGCCTGTACTCATGACAGTTAGTCAACTCAGTTGATAGACAGATTGGCAACTACAATGTTTAGTTATTAACAGACAGAAGGACGCTGGTATAATAGGGTTACCAGATAGAAAATTTAAAGATCCGGAGAAAAAGTCTGATTATACCCCTTTCGCAAACTTAATTTACAGAGCGTAAAGATGCTAGCTACCTCTCTCATGGTTGTCATAGAATCTTTGTGTTGTTTTATTTGTGCAACATGGATCAAAGTCGATTTTTAAATTAGTTGTGTACTTTTCTAATACTGCCTACTATTTTTAAAATTCTGTACCAACAATTTACTGAGATTTCCAAAATCCTGCTGTAATACTCCTGAAAAAAAACCTAAAGTAGTAACCCTACGATACTAACTCGCGTCGATATTGGTATCATTCGCGACATAAACTTTACAATTAATTGTCAAAACACATAGAAATCGCGGTCACCTTTTACCATATCTAACTGTATGTTAGTTGGTTAGTAATACGAGTATTGTTAGTAGGGGTCAGAGCCCATTCGTACCCTAAGATTCGCACCCCAGCATAAAAGTTGTGGATTCGGCCCCTATATAGGTGCCCATTGGTCTCCTGGTAGGGTACCAATTAATATTTTAATAAAAAATATTATTTCCAAGGTACCCATTCGTCCCCTCTAATATAATACAATAGTACAGGATCCGTATATAGAACGACCTTCACCGATCGAGTAACCGGACGAAATGTGTTTATTATGAATTAAAATATGTTGAAGAATGTGACGGTGATGGGTTGCCTCATAAAATCCTGTCAAGGATATTTTTAATTAATTTTTTAAAAGGTTATTTTTTTTCAATACCTTCACCGATAGAGTAACCAAAGAAAATTAACACCAATTGAAAGTCCGAAGTCTATAGAATATGCTAACGTAGGGTTGCCTACCTTTTTCTTGTCAAGGGTATAGGGTTGCCTAATTTGAACAGGTGATAAAAAAATGCTACCTTCACCGATCGAGTAACCAAATAAATTATATATCAAAATAAAGACATTTTTTTTACGAATACGATGGTATACGGTTGCCTATGAAAAACTTGTCAGAAATTAGGGTTGCCAAGCGTTGAAGTTTGAAAATTTTAGACGGTTTGGAAGCACATGAGTAGATAAACGGACTAAGCTTCTTAAGAACGAGCAAAATTGTTACCTATTTTAGTAGGGTTGTCACAATAGGGTAGACAAATTAAACAAAAATATATTAAATAGCTTTATTATTCAGTATGATAGAATCGAATCAAATAATTTAATTCAACTAAGCCTTACAGGCAATTTTGAATTGTCAAAAGACATTTTTAAAGGTGTTTGGTCACCAATATATTAGAGACCAAACACCTACCTTCAAGAGGGCGCGCGTTGTCAAATAGACCGCGCTTCGTACCACTTTATATACCGCCCGTTCTTACCTTATAGTAGCCATACACCATCCTGCCTATTGTACGATCGCGGATCGATTTGACGCTTGTAATTGGTTCAAATTGGCAGTTCGTCCATATACACCATACACAATACTGCCTATCGTACGATCGATTTGACACAACATCAAATCTGCAGCAGTGATGCCAACTCAGCAACTTTATAGCTAGATCAGTCTGGCTATTATTCGGTGACGACAGCTACAATTTTATAAAATTTGTGGCTAAACTTTTTAGCTACTTTTTCTAGCACCATTTCATTTGTATTTCCATACAAGTACAGACCAGTAAATAAAAAAAAAGTAAAGCAACGAAGGATGAATAACAGACCGAACAGACCGAATAATTTTCGACCTTATCGACATTTAAAATTTAGTTTGTTTTTCTCACATTCTCGTTAGCTAACATTGCTCCTTCATTAAAATCCGGTGTTTGCATATATGTCAATAAGGTCGAAAATCGCTTGAAGGTCGGAAAACATTTGCTTAACGATAGCAAGTAAAAAAACAGGTGCAAGGGATTTTCGACCTTATCGACATTTAAAATTTAGTTTGTTTTTCTCACATTCTCGTTAGCTAACATTGTTCTTTCATTAAAATCCGGTGTTTGCATCAGTGTCAATAAGGTCGAAAATCGCTTGAAGGTCGGAAAACATTCGCTTAACGATAGCAAGTTAAAAAAAGTGGTGCAAGCAATTTTCGACCTTATCGACATTTAAAATTTAGTTTGTTTTTCTCACATTCTCATTCGTTAACATTGCTTCTTCATTAAAATCAGGTGTTTGCATAAATGTCAATAAGGTCGAAAATCGCTTGAACCTTTTTTTAACTTGCTCTCGTGGTCCCTTGACACCTCTCAAGTTTTCAATCGTATTTTGGTTTAGAATAAAATGAATAACACTTTTTTTATAAAAAAAATCCTAGTAAAACTGTTAAAGTTCATCATCATCATCATCAGCCGGAAGACGTCCACTGCTGAACATAGGCCTCCCCCTTAGACCGCCACGCCGAACGACAATTCGCCACTTGCATCCATCTGCTGCCCGCGACCCTCATGATGACGTCGGTCCACCTAGTGGGAGGCCTGCCTACGCTGCGTTTTCCGGTCCGTGGTCGCCACTCGAGAACTTTTCTTCCCCATCGGTTGTCAGTAAACTATTAAAGTTACACAAGAAAAAAAGTTTGATTTCACAAAAATTGCAATAACTTGAAAACTACTGGACCGATCTTCATGAAACAACTTGTGAATCTATTTTTGTAATGAAACACAGCCCTTTTAAATACTTTAATTGAAAAACATACATAAACATAAAAGTGAGTTTTCAAGTTACGTAATAATCTAAGTTTTAAACTTTTACAATTTTCCACTAAAAAAACTTATCTAATTAGAAACTAATAAGAACGTACAAGATAATCTAATAAGAATCGAATATATACACAACACAATCACTGGATTCTGATTAGAAAACACTTTTCTTAAAAAAATCACCTTACAAATCACACTTGCACCCCTTGTCGTTGCGTGGGTCTCGTCGCCGATAATCACCTTCATCATATGCCAAATTTCAGTTCCAGAGGAGGAATTTTTCGGACCACATATGCCTCGTTGACTGGACTATTGGAATGGGTATCTACGGTACTTTCACAGTTATTATTTCTTGTGACTGGGCACCATAACTATTTTTGTACTAACTTTATTTTATGTCTTTTGACAATTCGAAATTGCCTGTAATTGGCTTAGTTGAATTAAATTATTTGATTCGATTCTATCATACTGGATAATAAAGCTATTTAATCTATTTTTGTTTAATTTGTCTACCCTATTGTGACAACCCTACCAAAATAGGTAACAATTTTGCTCGTTCTTAAGAAGCTTAGTCCGTTTATCTACTCATGTGCTTCCAAACCGTCTAAAATTTTCAAACTTCAACGCTTGGCAACCCTAATTTCTGACAAGTTTTTCATAGGCAACCGTATACCATCGTATTCGTAAAAAAAATTTCTTTATTTTGATACATAATTTATTTGGTTACTCGATCGGTGAAGGTAGCATTTTTTTATCACCTGTTCAAATTAGGCAACCCTATACCCTTGACAAGAAAAAGGTAGGCAACCCTACGTTAGCATATTCTATAGACTTTGGACTTTCAATTGGTGTTAATTTTCTTTGGTTACTCTATCGGTGAAGGGATTGAAAAAAAATAACCTTTTAAAAAATTAATTAAAAATATCCTTGACAGGATTTTATGAGGCAACCCATCACCGTCACATTCTTCAACATATTTTAATTCATAATAAACACATTTCGTCCGGTTACTCGATCGGTGAAGGTCGTTCTATATACGTATCTTAGACTACAATATAAGTTAAAGATTCGGCACTTATTCAGGTGCCTATTGGTCCCCTGAGATAAAATTAGCTATATTTTACATAGAAACGGTTAACAGAGTACACTTGTGAACAGTTTATTAACGGAATTAATTTAATAAATCATAACAGCTAATTGAAAAAACCGGCCAAGTGCGTGTCGGGCCACGCACAGTGTAGGGTTCCGTAGTTGCCCGTCAAAATACTTATGCGAACTAACTAAAGTGATTCGCTGAATTTAATTTTAAAAAGAAGAATTTTCAAAATCGGTCCAGGCGTCTTTGAGAAACCGGGGAAAATACATTAAAAAAAAAGATTACGACGAATTGAGAACCTCATCCTTTTTTTGAATCTAGTTAAAAATAGTTGACAATAAAAACCTACCTATCCCCAAAACATACCCACCTATTATTGCTGTAAAAATAAAGTTGACAAACTTACATTTGCAGTTGAAGCAGATGTTCTCCGATACATTTTGTTTAGGAAAATATGTTATCCAAGTACGTTTTATAAGTTGGTCGACTATTACTCGTAAACTTGTAAAGCCTACTTAGTCATGATAATTTTCTTTTAAACTTCGTTATATATGCTACTATTCTGAATTTTTTCACACCCCCAAACATAACCGTTTAGCTGGTAGAGGGGGGCGACACTCGAGTCGAGCAAAAATTTGCACTTTAAAGCTTAATATTTCACAAACGAATCTTTTTATCAAAAAATTGTTAATGAAAACTATCAATATTTTTTAAAGACCTATTTAATGATACCCCACACTAAGGGGTACGCGAGAAAAAAAAAACGTCCCCACTTTACGTGTACAGGAGGTACCCTAAAAAAAAATATTTTACGAGATTTTATTTTACCACTTTTTCGGCACAACAAATCCGTATATTTACACCAAATTACAGCTTTCTAGTACTGGGCGTCTCTGAGCTAAGCTGCGGACAGACGGACGGACGGACGGACGGACGGACATGGCGAAACTATAAGGGTTCCTTGTTGACTACGGAACCCTAAAAAGAGCTATGATGAATGATATCCGTCATGATAATAATATATGGCTTGTTAAAAAAAAGGGTTACAAAATTAGATAAGGTGTTTTGTTTGTATGTTATGGCTGCCTCGGTGACATATTGGTTCTTGAAAGTGACTGCGAATACGAGACTGTTCAATGTGTCTTTGGTCTTTTATTAAATGAAGTTCGCCTAACGAAATAAACTTTTTGTTTTTGTCACCGACTTTCGAAAGAAAAGTTTTTTTGTATATTGAATTTTTTTTAGTTGTTTTGAAGTCGGTTACTTACATTTTTTTTTTTTGACAAATATTTTTATTGTATCCTTTTTAGTTTCACTATTCAACCCAAATTTTATGGAGCCAAATGGCAGATATACTAAGTATATCGAACAAAAAAAGAATCATCGAAATCGGACCAGAAACCTCGGAGTAATCGGTGTAGACAAAGTTGAAAACTTTTTAGGTTTTTGTTGATTTTTCAAAATGTACTAGTCCGATTTCGATAAAATTTTAATGGGACCATTCCGGAAGTATACCCTATCCAACAAAAAATAATTTTTCAAATCGGTTGTTAAACGACGGAGTTATGCCCGAACCAAAATAAAAAAAAAACACAAACATCCGAATTGAGAGCCTCCTCCTTTTGGAAGTCGGTTAAAAATAATCAACGTTCTAACATTAATTCTGTTTTGCTCCAAAAATTGCGTTAAAATTAGTAAGTACTCTCCAGATGTGCGCGGGGTGTGGAATGCCAAAGCGGGAGGAGTAATCTTAGTCAGAGTATCTGCGCAAGCAAATTAGAATTAAGTTACCTATTATGATTTTGCATGTATGTAGTTGGTAAATATACAAAAAAAATAAGAAGTGATTATTTACTGTTCATATGTGTTCCATTTTTTTTTTCATATTTTATATTTAATGTTGATTTAAATGATGGTGAATCAAGGCTGATTTTTGTAAAAAGAGTTGTATTTTGTTAGTTTCTAGGACTTTGTGATTTTGCATGTGTATTTGTTGTTAGTAAAAATGTTGGTTTTAGTTATATAGTTGATAAAGACTGATTTTACTTTTTATATTTATTGCCATGATTAATTATTTTGAAGACTGACTTAATGCCTAGAGCCTAGAGGCATTTATTAAACTTAATCTTAATTGGAATAAACATGATATCTACCGAATTACTATATTTTTTATTTTACCCTTTTCTGCGCGACTGTACCAGGACTACCAAACTGCAGTATACACATGTACATGTACTTATATTAGAACAATGAATAAAAATAAATATCCTTCAGGGGACGAGTGGGCCCCTCAAAACTTCCAGGGTACGAGTGGGCACAGGGTGCGAATCTTAGGGTACGAATGGGCTCTGACCCGTTAGTAGCCATACCACATTTTATTGTTATGCTGTATTTTATTTTCGTCAATGGCATAATCCACGACAATTTAAATTGGTATTTGCTTAAAGCAAAGCTAAGATTATAATTCCCGAAAGCCAAAAGAAAAACACCTTATTATAACTTAATTAATACTCGTAGTACCCTTATCAGTTTAATAAGACTCGCCCTCTGCACTTATGTCAATTATAAATTCTAAATTAATTGCTCTAAAACATAATTATCTACAATCGTAGTAACACTTATTCTTAGATAAGAATATGCTTAACACATGTGTATAAAATGCAGTGTAAATAATAAATTAAAATATGGGCTGGTCTATTAGCAATAAATAGTACCAGGAGATAATAAGGTCATAGAGATAAGTCAGTACCGATGTAATAATGTAAACAATTACACAGACCGCAGTTTTCCAACAAATGCGTGTGGAGATTTAAATTAAAATGACTATCTGTTAATGTTGCGCGGGCGCAGCTGTGTTGTGAGTCAGTTTGTTGACTTGCTGACCAAGAATTTAATATAGACGGGACTGTATAATGTTGTGGTTTATGCCCACTCAATAAGGTTCATAACGGTAAGGATTTTTAAATATTTTATAGGCATTAACATCGATATTTAAGAAATGAATAAACGATTTTAAATTGCTAAGCATGCTCGTAACTGATCTTTTTTTTTTCGGAAAAAAAAAATGATAATTATTGTTACTATTAATTTGTACTTTGAACAAAACTCTCTTCGAGCAGAGTCAACACATCATGATATTCATTTATTAATGCCAAATAGGAGAGCATAGTGTTTTACTCTTAAATCATTGTTGTTTCCAAACAACATGGGCTGGTTATTTAAAAATACATCGTTTTCGGAGGAATAAGATCACAATCAAAAGCAAATTGATACAGTTTGGCCAGAAACTAATAAATTAAAAAGCCAACTTCATTAAAAGACTCCACAGTTTCGTCAGAAAACAATAATTTATGACCATTTATGAATTAACTTTTCTTACAAATTTAAATATTCACGTATTCAAATTTAAATGTCGAATACATTCCACAAATATTAGAGTAAATTCAAATCTATTTCGATACGTGGTCTTTGTCGGTATGCCTTTGATGGTACCGGTAGACATAATACCTATACAACAAGAATGTCGGTAACCGCAATATTTATTATTGATGTAAAAATAAAATAACGTTACATTTTTAATTAACAACAACATATTGTTTGTAAAATAGAAAAATTGTATTATTTGGATAATTGATATTGAGTTTTATTTGTTTAGCAACATAATATTGTATTCTTACGTCAGATATTTGATATAAGTAGGTATTTGATCAAAGTCCATGGTTGCAGTTTCGTATAATGGTCTTTATCTAGAGTCAGGGCAATGGTCAGTCTAAGCTGGATAAATACAATTGTTGATAGGGAATTAATAAATTGCTTATAGTGGAAAAATTAAAGATCACAAAATAAAAAAATAATGAAAATGAAAACTAAAACATTAAGCTCTAAAAGTGTGAAACATGGAAACATTCGCATCTGATATTGTTAAATAATTATGTGCAACATTTTTTAATCGTCCATTATTATTCAATTAAATAAACACCTCAGGGGCCGTATTACAGGCTTGTTCCAGTGAGTGAACGAGATGGCGCTAGATGACCTGAATAGCTGTCACTTTCACTCGCCGGAACATGCCTGGTTTTAAGACGTTGTAATACGGCAGCAGGTGTAATAAATTTTAATGTATTTTTAGGGTTCCGTAGTCAACAAGGAACCCTTATAGTTTCGCCATGTCCGTCCGTCCGTCCGTCCGTCCGTCCGTCCGTCCGTCTGTCCGCAGTTTAGCTCAGAGACGCCCAGTACTAGAAAGCTGTAATTTGGTGTAAATATACAGATTTGTTGTGTCGAAAAAGTGGTAAAATAAAATCTCGTAATAGTTATTTGTTATGCAAGGCTGCAAAGTTGATTTTTGGCGCGAGTACTTGAATTGAAAACTGAGCGAGCGAAGGATTCTAAGATTGAACCGCGAGAGAAACGAGCGGTTCAAATATAGAATCCTGAGCGATGCGAAGTTTTCAAAGGTACGAGACGCAGAAAAACTTTGCTGCCGAGTGCAACACACAACTTTTCACCTCACACAGCGAGGAAATGTAGTGGGCGGCGGCTCGCCTGCCAGTGTAGAAAAGAAGAAAACAATTGAATACAAGACGTGTTCGAATTTTAAACAACACTTTGTGCTCTAGAGCACAAAATGGAGTTTTGCGCTCAGATTTTGAATGAGAAATAGAATCTTTCCGAGCGGGTGAGGTGAAAAATATTTTTTTTTAGGGTACCTCCTGTACACGTAAAGTGGGGATGTTTTTTTTATTTCTCGCGTACCCCTTAGTGTGGGGTATCATTAAATAGGTCTTTAAAAAATATTGATAGTTTCCATTAACAATTTTTTGATAAAAAGATTCGTTTGTGATATATTAAGCTTTAAAGTGCTAATTTTTGCTCGACTCGAGTGTCCCCCCCCTCTACCAGCTAAACGGTTATGTTTAGGGGTGTGAAAAAATTCACAATAGTAGTATATATAACAAAGTTTGAAGGAAAATTATCATGACTAAGTAGGCTTTACAAGTTTACGAGTAATAGTCGACCAACTTATAAAACGTACTTGGATAACATATTTTCCTAAACAAAATGTATCGCAGAACATGTTCTTCAACTGCAAATGTAAGTTTGTAAACCTTATTTTTACAGCTATAATAGGTGGGTATGTTTTGGGGATAGGTAGGTTTTTATTGTCAACTATTTTTAACTAACTTCAAAAAAAGGAGGAGGTTCTCAATTCGTCGTAATCTTTTTTTTTTATGTATTTTCCCCGATTTCTCAAAGACGCCTGCATGGGCCGATTTTGAAAATTTTTCTTTTTAAAATTAAATTCAGCGAATCAGTTTAATTAGTTCGCATAAGTATTTTGATGGGCAACTACGGAACCCTACACTGTGCGTGGCCCGACACGCACTTGGCCGGTTTTTTAATACATGTTTTAGGACAAACTGATGTTCAGAAAAAGTGCAACTTACTTTATTGTTAGAAACGTATTGTTGTTTTCATCGTCATTTCATAAAACCGAGTGTCGGATTTAAATAATTAATTAATTGATTCGTAGTTTTATTTCGTTTCATTCTTCTGGGCAGGCTGCAAGATCAATACAGACTTCAGTGTAATGGAACCTGAGTCAGGAGCCAACAAACCCTACTGCTTGATGAGAAGTAAGATGTGCTTAATTCTTTAACTATAATCTTCTCTGGAACTTGAATGTCTTGGCCGGATGAAAAAAACAGCGGAAGATCAAGTGCGCCATGGCTCTCCTTTTTATCGTGGTAAAATCATTAAATGAGTCCTCCCACCCAGAGCAGGGCGGGAGGGACTATCAGACTCGTACTGACTAAAATCCACGGCGTCCTTCAATAGCCGCTATGGCTCTCCCTAGGAGAGTTTTATGTTCAGTAGTTAAATGATCATGATAATGAATCTCGAAACTAAAGCAAAGAATTCAAAGTACTAAAGCATGTTATTGAAAATCACTCACGCGAACCCATTAGTAATCCAGACGGCAAAGCTAAAACCCTAAAACACAGCTACGAATTTATGTATATCCTTTTACGCCCTTATTCTTACAATCTCTGCTTGTAAACTCAAGTCCTTGAAACTAAAAAAAGAGCCAAGAAAAAGGTAAAAAGTAAAAAAATATCGTGTAAAACCAGTACTGCAAATGTCCTCTGAAATTCTACTTTCAGCGTCTGAATTTCAAGAATGTACCTGAACACGCCAGCTTTGAGCTGAATAGCAAGACAGATTATGGCGTAAGTCGTCGCTAGAGACCGAGCGCACACTGCGACACACTACACGTGTTTGGAAAAAGAGGAATTTTTCATTTATTTTTATTTCTTGTAAAGCTTTTGTTTCACTTGAAAGTGAAAGCTTTGTTACTGCGACAACTGCATTTCGTAAGTTTTGAATACATATGTGGGGTTTGATGTGAATTTTATGTTGGTTTTTTGGAATACTCATTTAAAACCGGAATTGTAGGGTTTTAAGACTTATTAAGATATTGTTTTAAGAGGGAATTAAGATATTATATTTTCTGTAATGACTTTTTTGTTCCTCACAGCTTAAGGAGATACTCCATTATTCACTTTAGAATCATCGCGAAAAAAGGTCGCTTTAAGCCGAGTTTTATTGATTATCATAAAATTAGTCAAATGGATTATTCAATGTTATATTGTTCAAGCAATATAATAGAAATAAAATTGCAATTACATAATAATATTTCACTTAAATAGCCTTTTAAAATCACCTGTTTTCCCGTAAAACACTCATCCAACTAAAATGACCAAACATACGCCTATATTCAACGAAAATACTAGCATTATCATCTGCCTAGGTTTTTCCCAATTATATTGGACTCGGCTTTCAGTCGAACCACATGCAGCTGGATATCAGTATTTTACATGGAGCGACTGCCTCTCAGACCTCCCCTTACCGCGTGGCAAGACTGGTTGTCAGATTTTCGAGCTTCTGAACGTTATTAACGACTGTCAAAGTTCTACAAGTGACAGCCGGAACCAACGGCTTTATTTGCTTTCCGAGGCACGGAGGAAACTCACTATAATAGACGGTCACCTATCCACAGACTAACCTCGGCAAGCGCGGCTTAACCCGGAAGATCGGCCTGTGTGGCTGTAATTATTTAGCCACGAGCTCCTCGAAAAATCTAAGTTACAAACCAAAAAAAAAACCCTTTTTCGTCCTCACTTGTGTACACATCTACCCATTGTGCAGCGCCCGCCGCGCCAAGTGTCACGTTACGCGCGTAGAGCGTCTGCGACCGATGACACTTGCAACTGCTATTTGCTCTAATTGCAAGTATTCTTACACGGCAGAGTACGATATGTTGGTGTCGGCTGTGTCTACAATTTCGAGACTTTGACTCGACGAACTTGAGTTAGAGTTGAGACTTGAGATAATTTGACGATGTAGTATTGTGCATCTAGACATGCCATATTTTACGACTACATTTATAGATTCGGTAAAATCGGCGGCACAATGCACAGTTTTTTAACAGGCACTTCTAAATTGACTGTGAAAAAAAAACCACAAAGCCACGGCTCTGGAGCTCAAAAGGCAACCGAATGTCTGACAGCCCTGTCACACCATAGGGTGGGAGGACTCATTAAATGACTTTACCATCCTAAAGTAAACCGGAGCAGTGGTGGCCCAGTGGTATCAGTCCCGACTTACGAGGTCGGGGGTTCGAACCCCGCCAGGCGCATTACTTTGTGTAATTTATTTCATCACCACTGCTCTCAAAACGGTGAAGGAAAACATCGTGAGGAAACCGGCATGTCCTAGAACCAAAAATTCGAAGACATGTGACATCTACCAATCCGCACTGGGCCCGCGTGGTGGATTATGGCCCACTCCCTCTCACAGAGAGGAGGCCTGTGTCCCAGCAGTGGGAACTATGTAGGCTGATGATGATGACCATCCTAAAAAAGCCACAGTCCCGGTCACAAGGCACTATAACTTGTAAAAGAAGTACTGTACTTTTTTCCACACTTTCTTCTTTTAGGTGGTAAAATTATTGTGTCCTGAGCCCTGAGTGGAGCGGAGGCCACTGTCTGACTCGTACTTACTAAAATCCACCGTGTTCTTTCAATTGCCCTT
Organism: Agrotis clavis; assembly: GCA_954870645.1. Taxonomy (NCBI): domain Eukaryota; kingdom Metazoa; phylum Arthropoda; class Insecta; order Lepidoptera; family Noctuidae; genus Agrotis; species Agrotis clavis. The sequence continues at coordinate 2,078,648 of OX940932.1, read as the reverse complement.
TACGTTCCATGGTCACGGTAACCAGACAAGGCGGTCCCGCATGCCCTCGGTCCTGGCAGGCGTTTGGCCCTCTATGGAGGCGCCATTAAATTGCTGACAAGTTTTGAGGCGTTGTCGACCCGGGCACAATCTATGATGGTTGAGTCACCCATTACTCGCCGTCAGTACGCCCAAATTGCCTACTCGTAGATCTCTCGGGTATAAATGAAACGCAGATCAATTCATTACTAATACACAAAACTGTAAGTAAACAACTAGTCAATACACAGTTTTCAATGTTTACAAGTACTGCAGGGTATCACAAATATTATTCATTGTTCAAAACCGCAATGAAACTATGTTTAGATTATGTTTATTTTATTTTTTATATTGAAAACATGTTGTTCTCGAAACTGCGGATAGCATATGCAAGAGTTTCTTGAAAATGACCAATAAGGTATTTAAACTTCCCTGCCGGGGTTGCGGGACATAGATACGTATACCGCGACTCCGGTACACAAACGGCTACCGAAGGACACCGTGGATTTTAGTCAGTACAAGTCTGACAGTCCCTCCCGCCCTGCCCTGGGTGGGAGGACTCATTTGATGATTTTATCACGAAAAAAAAAAAGGTATTTAAACTTATTTATATTATCGGTCTTTCGGCGATTCTAACTTCGTGGATTTGAACCCAGCCAGGTGTATTTTTTTTTGTTCTATTCCACTGCTAGGCGAAAATCTCCCCTAATCATTTCCAGGACCTCTTATCCTGTGCCTTCAAAAACCGTGGTACTTGTCCATATCCAGGTCGTCTTGTCACCTTTTATGGGCCGGCCGACGTCAGGCGCATTGCTTTTTGCAATTTATTTCATCACCACCGCTCTCAAAACCGGTGACGGAAAACATCGTAAGGAAAACAAAGAGGTAAAGTCTGTGTGCTTGATTCTAGGAAGTAATCTCTGAAACTTCTGAACTAATTTTGGAAAATTCTGTAACCAGTATTCATTTTTTTTTTCGCTGCCCCACGCTGGGAATTTAATACCTACATTAATTTTACCATTACAATAATAATATTATAATATATAAAATTGTCGTGTCACAGTGTTAGTTACCATACTCCTCTGAAACGGCCTGACCGATTTTTATGAAATTTATATGCACAATATGCATATTCAGTAGGTCCGAGAATCGGGTGCTATCTATTTTTCATACCCGTAAGTGATAAGAGTAATCCACCCCAATTTTTTTTTTAACTAGAAATATTTTATATTTTATCTACTATCATGCTATTAATTGACAGGCCTGTTGGTCTAGTGGTTAGTGACCCTGACTGCTATGCCGGAGGGCGTGGGTTCGATTCCCACCCAGGACAAATGTTTGTGTGATGAGCACGATCATTTGTTCTTTGTCTGGGTGTTACTTCATCATCAGCCTATAATGTTCCCACTGCTGGGACACAGGCCTCCTCTCTGTGAGAGGGAGTGGGCCATAATCCACCACGCGGGCCCAGTGCGGATTGGTGGATGTCACATGTCTTCGAATTTTTGGTTCTAGGACATGCCGGTTTCCTCACGATGTTTTCCTTCACCGTTTTGAGAGCAGTGGTGATGAAATAAATTACACAAAGTAATGCGCCAGGCGGGGTTCGAACCCACGACCTACAACTCGTAAGTCGGGACCGATACCACTGGGTCTGGGTGTAATTTATCTATAATATGTATGTATTTAGAAATATATAAGTATGTTTATCAGTTGTCTAGTACCCATAACACAAGCTCTGCTTAGCTTGGGACTAGATGGCGTTGTGTGATAGTTGTGGAATATTATTATTATTATTATAATCCTCTATAAAAGAACCTATAACAATAAGCTTATTGCCAACATTAAAACACTCAATGATTTATGATCATTAAATCATCCAATCGCGTGATATTATGAATTTCAAAAAAAGAACATTCTCATGCAATGACATTTTCACCACCAGATCGCTAAAATTTTGAAAAAAAAACGGTTTAGGCGCATTTGGGCTAATTCTCATTTGGGCAACCTACTCCATAATGGACTACTTCTCATTTGGGCTACTTCTCATTTGGGCTAATTCTCATTTGGGCTACTTCTCATTTGGGCTAATTCTCATTTGGGCTACTTCTCATTTGGGCTACTTCTCATATGGGCTAATTCTCATTTGGGCTGCTTCTCATTTGGGCTACTTCTCAAATACTGGGGATGTTTATTAAAATAAGTACTGTCTTTATCTATATAAACATGTTTATGCGCATTTTTCAAAAGTAAAAACTTTATAGATTCCAGCTATGCTTAAAAACTGATAGAATGTCCCTACCACAACCAGCAAAAGTACTAGGCTAGTATAAGATCAAGGTGGTATGTTTTGCACTCTGGCGTCACGTGCCACGCTGCGCAGGGTTAAGGTAACTCTAAATGGCCTGCCAAAGTAATAGGCTAGTATAAGCTTAAGGTGGTACGTTTTTCAACGGGGTCAGCGAAGTTCATTTGAAAAGCGCTGTGATGCCACGTGACAGGGGGGGGGGGGGGGAAATAACTCTAAAGCGCATTTCACACGGGGCGGGAGTACGGCGGGTCTAGTTCTTTGTATTGAAATGGAAGACTTCACATTGAAAGCCCGCGCACGACCCGCCCCGCGCCCGACACGTGCCCGCTCTCTGTGTGAAATGCGCTTTAGAGTTATTTCCCCCCCCCCTTGTCACGTGGCATCACAGCGCTTTTCAAATGAACTTCGCTGACCCCGTTGAAAAACGTACCACCTTAAGCTTATACTAGCCTATTACTTTGGCAGGCCATTTAGAGTTACCTTAACCCTGCGCAGCGTGGCACGTGGCGCCAGAGTGCAAAACATACCACCTTGATCTTATACTAGCCTAGTACTTTTGCTGGTTGTGGTAGGGACATTCTATCAGTTTTTAAGCATAGCTGGAATCTATAAAGTTTTTACTTTTGAAAAATGCGCATAAACATGTTTATATAGATAAAGACAGTACTTATTTTAATAAACATCCCCAGTATTTGAGAAGTAGCCCAAATGAGAAGCAGCCCAAATGAGAAGTAGCCCATATGAGAAGTAGCCCAAATGAGAAGTAGCCCAAATGAGAATTAGCCCAAATGAGAAGTAGCCCAAATGAGAATTAGCCCAAATGAGAAGTAGCCCAAATGAGAAGTAGTCCATTATGGAGTAGGTTGCCCAAATGAGAATTAGCCCAAATGCGCCTAAACCAAAAAAACAATAAAACTTTTACATAGTAAGGTTTGTTTATTTTACATAGTTCTTACAACACTGTACAACACCCTATGGTATGAGAATCTTTGATAGAGGATTCACATCATGATTGTAGATAAAGTCTTGTATGCAACTGTTATAATTAGGTATTAAAACACTCATGTGATACTATTTTATGGCTTTTTTTAGTGTGGTAAAATCATCAAATGAGTCCTCCCACCCCGGGCAGGGCGGGAGGGACTGTCAGACTTATACTGTCTAAAATCCACGGTGTCCTTCAATAGCCCTTTACGTTCCGGGGTCACGGTGATGAGATAAGTCCCGCGACCCCGGCAGGCTTTGGCCCTTCTAGAGGGGGGCCCCGTCATGATGCCGACACTCCTTGAGGCGCGCGTGGAACACAACGCGCGTCCGACCCGGGCATGGTTCATGGTCGGGCAGCGAGTTGCCCTTTACTCGCTGCCCGCATGCCCGCGCAATTTATATGGCTAAACAACGTTTGCCGGGTCAGCTAGTTTATTATAAAATTACACCTGTGCGTCTATTGCTATAGCTCGCTATTAGATAATACGTAAAAAATAAGAATATATTATAACATTGAAACAGCAATTAATAATTTAAAGATCTTCGATTTAAGCACTTACTGTCGGTACTGTACATACGATGATGTTAAGATCAAGTTCACTCTAAATACCTCTCAATATTAATATACCGAATCTACACGATTACTCCCGATCATTTCCGATCCATGTTACAGGTCTTTTAACTGCGTATGAGCACGAAAAACGGTTTTAATTGGAAATCTAGTTATGATTTATGCAACAACATCAAACTATTTTAGCACCTAATTATTAATTTCAAGTTCGTTTAGTTATAGGTACAGCATAATTATGAAGTTTTGACACAAATCATGCAGTTTCTAGGTCCTGAAGATTCGATTGATAGTATGGTTGGCACAATGGTTGACGAGTGACTGCTATTCTGCGTGTCGTGGGTTTGATTCCCGCACGTAATAAATGTTTGTATAACCTACATGGTAGTTGTTCTGTAGCTGTAACCTACATGTAGTTCTCTAGAAATGTAAACATTCGTTTGAAAAATGTGTTTTCTTGCTTCCATGTTAGCGGTTCAGACACATAAATATTTTATAAATATTAGGTACCGCTAAAGCTGTAGTTCTACCGAGTTCTACGAAATTTTCTTATGGAAAATGAGGAAAACCGAACAAGAATGTTTTAAGTCTCGTTACAACTTGTTTACTAAGTTCTAGCGTAAAATAAAAATCGGTATCGTAATCAGCGATCACCTTTACCAAAATCCTTGAACCTAATCAAACGGCTCAATAACACAATAAAATTGCGTGCAAATCTCAATTTTTCGCACTAGCCGATGACGCATCCTGGCCTTATCTGCACTAGGTATAATACCGTATATAGGATTAATCGTATGATGTTGGCATGCATACGTGTTTATTATTTTTGTTGCGAGTGTAAACAAGGGATCGTTTTAGCTTACGGCGTAATATACGTGGGAATAAGTAATTAAACATTGGTCAGGTAATGATTTCAATAAATTGATTGATTTAACAATATTTCAGGAAACCTTCAAGAACAACATCATTTCAGATTCCCGCATAGTTTGCCCCTCTAGTGCGATTCCATGTTATATGGGGCAATCCTATTGCCATCAACCTGGCAAAAATATTCAGGTATTTTTTTTTTTAATTAAATAGATAATTTTATATTATAGACCTTTTTTCCCGTTGCTTTTCTCGCGTTGCTATCCGAATTTGTAAGGGTAACTTAAGTGATACCCTACTACGGACTACCCCAGGGTATGCCCTGTACCCCTACAGGGCATACCCTGGCGCCGTGCCATTACACGGTGACCGGTGCCGCACCATATATGTAAATGTGTCCACGCCCTTAATCAGCATGCATCTGACAGTCCGCTCCATCCAAGGCTCATTTGATAATTTTATCACCCGAAAAAAAGGTATGCAATACATAATCACCATTGTGAAAAGTCTACCTATAGCTTATTGAAATTCCTTCAGTAGTTGTTGGCGACCAGAAACCAACCTCTTTATTACCTTTAAGTTTCTTTTTTATTAGATTTATGCTTTTGTTTTTGGCTGTGTCATGCTTTTTTTTTTTTTTTTTTTTTTTTTTTAGCGTGGTAAAATCATCAAATGAGTCCTCCAACCCCGGGCAGGGCGGGAGGGACTGTCAGACTTTTACTGACTAAAATCCACGGTGTCCTTCAGCAGCCTGTTACGTTCCGGGGTCACGGTAAGGAAATAATCCCGCGACCCCGGCAGGCTTTGGCCCTCTGAGAGGGGGGCCCCGTCATTATGCTGACGCTCTTTGAGGCGCGCGTGGGACACAACGCGCCGTCGACCCGGGCATGGTCCTTGGTCGGGCAGCGAGTTGCCCTTTACTCGCTGCCCGCATGCCCGCGCCTACGGTGGCTGGAGATCATCTGCTGACGTCCGACGCCGCGGGCGCCTACCACTGCGGTTGGGGCGGAGGGAGGACGCTGTCCTCTCTCGCTCGCGGCCCGCCTCCTCCTTCACGAGCATTACTGTCTCGCAGAAGGAGCAGACCGCTTCCCACTCCGTCTCGCCCCGCAGCATGGCCGCAACCAATGCCGGGCGCGAGAGGTCTCCGCCTATCGCCGCCGTGAGGACACGTCGGTGCACCGCCCAAGCTGGGCAGTCTTGCACCGTATGCTCTACTGTGTCCTCCGGGCGATCTTCGCAGTGGTGGCACCCGGGCGTTTCCTCCTTCCCTATCAGGCACAGGTACCTCCCGAAACTTCCGTGTCCGGTGAGGACCTGCGTCATCCGATAGGTCAGGACGCCGTGACGTCTCTCCAGCCACTCCTCAAAGAGGGGTCTTACCGCCGCAATTGCGGCGTGCCCGGGCTGTGTCATGCTAAAAAAAAAAGGTCCAAAAAAATGTGTTAGCTAGAACCAGCTAGATTAATAAATTCGACAAAAAGTGTGTATCGTGTGTTTTCTTAGGCTATATCAAGGCATCCTCGTCTTCAACAGTAGTTAAGGGGTAAAAATGTGGAAACCGAAAGACGTAAAATCTGAAATTGTGGCCGGAAAATCGTTCAAATAAAATATCATTATGATACCTATAATTATGGGCACCAAAGTACAAAAAACACAATATTATAATATAATATAAAACATGTAGGTGTAACCGCAGTAGGTATGCGTAGTACTACGAGTTCGATAACCCGAGGTCAACTGCTGCTTACTTTCCGCACTCGTTATTATGTTTAAATCGCAATTATGTGCACAAACTCGGTCTTTTGAGACGACTGCTAGATGGCGTTGGCAGTAGTACATATTAGTTCTTCTGTACCAATTTATTTATTTTGTAGTTATTTTTTATTTTTTACCGAGTTATTATTAGGTACTTTTAGGCAGGCCTCCCACTAGATGGACCGACGACATCGTGAGAGTCGCGGGTAACCGATGGATGCAAGTGGCTTTTAAATAAGGTCATTAGAGAGTTATCTCTACTAATATTATAAAGCTGAAGAGTTTGTTTGTAAATCCAGTTTTCCTATGTGTTAATCCAGGTTATAAACTATCTGTGTACCTACCAAATTTTAGCTAAATCCGTTCAGTGGTTTTTGCGTGAAAGAGTAACAAACATACCTACATACACACACACATACATACATCCTCACAAACTTTCGCATTTATAAAGGTCAACGGGCGAATTGTATGGGAAAAAAACCCACGGCGGACATAAATCAAACCTTGAGGATATATAGCTAAAAGTCTCTTGGTTACCATGGTAAGGGTCGCATTCTTGTGGGCTGTGGGAAATTAAAAAAAAAAATTAATAGTTTACATTATTTATTCGGCGTAATTAATGCAGTTTCATCTAAAAATATGGCAGGGGTCGATTTCCTGCCACCGCAAGCCGGATCGCCCGGAGGATACGGTGGAGCATAATGGTGCAGGTCTGCTCCGCTTGGCCAGAGCACCGCACTGAGGCGATAGGCGCGACCTCTCCCACCCGGCATTGTTCGAGGTCATGCTGCGGGTTGAGACGGAATGGGAAGTGGTCGCCTCCTGCGAAGCAGTCATGCTAGCGAAAGAGGAGGCGGGATGCGTGAGGGAGCGGATAGCGTCCACCTCACGATCTAGCCGCCTTAGGAGACGCCCACAGCAACGGACGTCGCGAGACGATTTTCGGGTATGCCCGGGTTTCAAAGAGCTGTCAGCAATATGACGGGACCCCCCTCTTTGAAGGCCAAAGCCTGCCGGGGTCGTGGGTCTATTGGGTCAACGTGGCCCCGGAACGTAAAGGGCTATTGAAGGACACCATGGATTTTGATCAGTACAAGTCTGAAAGTCCCTTTTTTTTAGCGTGGGAAAATCATCAAATCAGTCCTCCCACCCCGGGCAGGGCGGGAGGGACTGTCAGACTTGTACTGACTAAAATCCACGGTGTCTTTCAATAGCCTTTTATGTTCCGGGGTCACGGTGAGGAAATAAAATCTAGCGACCCCGGCAGGCTTTGGCCCTCTGAGAGGGGGCCGCGTCAGTTTTGCTGACGCTCTTTGAGGCGCGCGTGGAACACGACGCACCGTCAACCCGGGCATGGTCCATGGTCGGACAGCGAGTTGCCCTTTACTCGCTATCCGCATGCCCGCGCCTACGGTGGCCGGAGATCGTCTTGCGACGTCCGTTGCCGTGGGCGTCTCCCGCGGCGGCTGGGTGTCTCGTGAGGTGGACGCTGTCCTCTCCCTCACGCGTTCCGCCTCCTCCTTTGCTAGCATTATTGCTTCGCAGAAGGAGGCGACCGCTTCCCATTCCGTCTCGCCCCGCAGCATGGCCTCGACCAGTGCCGGGCGCGAGAGGTCGCCGCCTATCGCCGCTGTGAGGACACGGCGGTGCTCTGCCCAAGCGGGGCAGTCCTGCACCGTATGCTCCACCGTGTCCTCTGGGCGATCCTCGCAGTGGTGACACCCAGGCGTTTCTTCCTTCCCCATACGACACAGGAACCTCCCGAAACATCCGTGCCCGGTGAGGACCTGCGTCAGACGAAAGGTGAGGACGCCGTGACGCCTCTCCAGCCACGGTCTTACCACCGCGATTGCGGCGTGCCTGAACCTCGGTTGCGACAGTCGTTCCCTCCAAAGTCTGAAAGTCCCTGCCCTATTTTTCCCACGTTTTTATAAACTCACTTTTCTTGTTTGTTTGTTTTTATGCCATAAAGTTTCTTCAGTGAACCGACAAGACAATATTGTCTTGACAGTTTAAATGTTCGATTCAGTCTCACGCGATTTAATAAATAAATGTATTACTGCATTTGGGATACATAAAACGATATCGAAAGCATGTTAATATAAAGCTTAGTGCGTGTGGTGTTATTTATTGTATTACACGAGGTAAGTTAACTAGTGAATAACACTAGGTGATTCCAATGTTATTATAAAAACAGTTCTGAAAGTATGTTTTTTCTGCGACGTAACATGGATTAAATACGTTAATCATAAAGCAGGTCGCAGAAGGCATTTTGTTTGCAAAATATGAGGACCGCAATCTGTTTTATGAAGTGTGCAATGCAATGGATTCTAGGACTATTCAAAAACATGTTGCCACGTGCTGGAGTGGTCTAGTCCCCTGCCACACCTCATCCCTCGGACGCCGTATGATATGAACCCAATCACTATGTACGGCAAGTCTATTCTTTGAGAAAAGCAAGCCAAATACTTAGGTGTTGACCCTCTACAGTCTCCTTACCTTCCGTGCCCACGTAAAGGCAGTTCGCGTTCGGCTGCCTTTACCGGAGGTAGACTTCATTTCTTGCTTACAGCAAGAAGCAAATTGTCACTCAAGTGCAAATTGCGTCTTTATAAAGCTGTCATCCGTCCATTTTTTTAGACCACGATAATTGCTGACAACATCAAAAATATACATCTTTACAATCCTAAAACTAAATGAGAAAAGGCAAAACTTGGTCCTCATATTTTGCATACAGATGTCTTATGGCGGCCCGGCCTATTACAGAAATTCCAAAAAAACAGTAAAAACTAAAAAAAAGGAACCGACTTCAAATCCAAACACAAAAAAGTGTGACTTTTCTTTCGGAAGTCGGTGAAATAAAAAACAAAGCCACCGACTAGACTGGATATTGTTTTTTTTTTATTTACCCTTTTTTCATCGAATATTGGCCGACTTCGAAAGAAAAAATATTTTATCCTTTTTGTGTGTTTGGTTTTGAAGTAGGTAGGTTCCTTTTTTTAAGTTTTTTTTTTTGTTTTACTGTTTTTAGTTTGGATGTTCAACAAAAATCTTCGTATATTCGACGTCTTTGAAAATCTACAATCCAAGTTAGCAACAAAAAAGGGCGGAAAAATCTATGCGGGCAATGAGATATCCATGATTGTTATAATACTAAAATCTTTTCCAGAATGTTAGGAACACTTTTCTGAAAACAGCATCAAAATCGGCACAGTCTATAACCGCGGACAAACATACATACGTCATACGTACAGGTCGAACTGAGTACCTATTTTTTTTAAGTCGGTTAAAAATCAGGTTTAGTCGGTTGTAAACTATTGTATCTAGTCGATCAAAACAAAAGAGAATCTGAAACGTACAGATCAAGAGGAAAGGCAATGAACGGAGATTTTTCGAATAAATACATTTTTGGTTAAAACTTTGTTCTCCAATGGATTACAACAAAAATAATTGAGTGTATTATTATGTGAATTATGCTCTTTCATTCTGGACCATTTTCATTCATGTCCGCGACCGGGTCGGATTGCGCCCGATGACCATTATTAGTAGGATTTTTGAAATAATCGTGTTCAAACAAACAAAAACTCTTCAGATTTTTAACACTAGTTATAAGTAGATAAATGCGCACATCATAATAATACAGCTTATAAAATCAAATATATTTTGCGAAACAATAGCCATAACAAACCTACTAGTTCTAATTGATAAATAATTAAACTATGGAATTAATAACCAGCTTGTAAATCTATCTACATAATTACAGAGGTAATTAATTGTATAAAAACTGTTTCTAATTGTAGGATCATTTAGCTTTAGACTTGATTATGTAGTTTTTACAATAGTTGCAAGTTTTTTTTTCTTTTGACGTGATTTTTTAACTTTGCTACACACTAGGATTTTCTTCCTGTATCGTGAGTGCGTTTACAAACATGGAAACTCATATACACAAACACCCAGACCCAGAACAACTTCTTGCAGATCATACAAATATCTGCTACGTTCGGGAACAGAACCCGCGACACGTTTGTGCAGCAGTCGATCGGTCAGCCATTACGCCAACCGTGCCGTCTCTTGACTCTCAGTCTAGTCTAGGTCAAAGTGTCGGAGATAATGTCTACAATGGAGCGAGCTTGCTCACTCTAACTTTGAAAAGATTCGGGTTGTATGCGTTCGAGAACACATACACAGGTACTGAGTGTTCCACAAAATCGAAATCAATGCATTTATTTCAATTAGGTCAGTTACCTACAGGCACTTTTGAATTGTCAAAGATAAAATATACCGTGGTACCACAAAAACTTTAAAACGTCTGTTGAACACTTGTCTAAAAAAATGTCAGATTATGACGTTGAAATAAGGTCCGTTTTGCAGTCACACTTTTTTAGACAATTGTTCAACAGATGTTTAAGTTTTTGTACATAGTAAGGCTGTTAGGTGTTTAACTACAAAATTATGGTGCTACAGTCCCCAGTCACAAGACATAATAACTGTGAAAGTACCGTAGATGCCCATTCCAATGCGTAGATCTCTATGGAGAAGAACGGGCAAGGAACTCCATGGACACTCTTTTTATACATATCGCCAAAATTATTACAAAACCTTTGTTACATCATTCATTCTGAGATCGTACATAATGTGAGAACGATGTAGCAAGTTAAAAGTGTCCATAGTAAAAATTAAAACAAAGACAATTCAGAAACAATAATTAAAATAAACCGTGGCTGCTAAGAAATGACCAGTCCCAACTGATAGCGCCCGTTCACACTTTTGCTGTGCGCGTTATCAAGAAAGATTGAAAGGTCTTCGTGCGAATTGGAAAAAATTGAAAGTGTTAGCTTGGGGTAAGGCTTAGCTCAAAGATATAGTTCTATTAAGGAATTACTTGGCATTTCTCAGGGAGATATTAAAGACAAAATATTACGTTTATAGACTAATCCTTAGACATAATATTTACCGACTTCCGAAAGAAAAGTTTTGTAGGTTATTTTACCCTTTTTGTGGTTGTTTTTGAAGGCGGTTACATTTTTTTTTAAGTTTTTATTTTACTCTTTTTAGTTTAAATATTCAACCACAATTCTTGTCAAATACATCATTCTCTTACATGTGCACTAGAATTTTGTCATCCGTAGCACCGATAATAGCATCGTTAACATCTCTTTCATTCCTTCCCTATCTCAAAAACTACTAAACCGATTTTGATGAAACTTGCAGTATTCCTTAAGTTGAACGATACCTAGTACAGTCGGCCAAGAAAGTGGTGTACCACCCTAAGGTTGAATATCGCTTGCAGATTCATAGGTGATAAAGATTAGTTTCGCTTGCAGATCGATCTGACAACTTCTATTGCTGTCTTTATCTGATTATTGATAACGACTATTACTGTTTGTAACGTGACAGCTGTTCAAAATCAAAATCAAAATCAAAGTATTTATTTCAAGTAGGCCAGTTACAGGCACTTTTGAATTGTCATAGACAATCAAAGGAATATTATTAAACACTACAAAAGTTATGGTGCTACAGTCCCAGTCACAAGACATAAAAACTGTGAAAGTACCGTAGATGCCCGTTCCAAGAAGTAGATCTCTATGGAGAAGAACGTGCAAGAAACTCCATGGACACTCTTTTTAGATCGCCAGAATAATTACAGAACCTTTGTTACATCATTCATTTGAGGTGGTACACTATGTGAGAACGATGTAGCAAGTTTTTGATTAAAAGTGTCCAGAGTAACAATTAAAACAAAGACAATTCAAAACAAAATGATCAATAATAATTATTAAAATAAACCGTGGCAGCTAAGAGATGACCAGTCTCAACTGACAGCGCCCGTTCACGAACATGACACATGCATCAGCACCATTCAGCTCAACCATTTTGGAGGGAGCTAAATGATCCGACACACGCGCCACCATCAGCGAGACATTTGAGTGAGCATGACACAATCTCAGCCGCCAGGGTCATTCAAGTCAACAAGAGACGTAGGTACTCAGTGAATGACAGCTCCGAAGCACATAGTACTCACACAATGTCGGCCATGAAACTATATAATACAAGGAAGATTGAATCTATACAATGCAAATACAGTTGTACAGTCTTCAGCAGCTCCAACAATGGTATTAAGTATACTTCCAATATCAATTTATTTGTACATTCACTGTCTCATGGAGCAGGACCAGCATGGAGCCAAGCATTATCATCAGCGATATAGTCGCTCAGTTTGTAATATGCCTGCTTACACAGTGTGCGTTTAATGCATGTTTTGAATTTCGTTTCATTCAGTTCAAGAACGTTTTGTGGTAGCTTATTATAGCATTTTAAACAGTACCCCATGAAAGAAGAGTCTGCTTTGTTCTTAGTTTGAACTTGATGGAACCAATGACGTCGTAAAATCAACGGCGGGGGGCTGTAGATTTTGATGACAAAATTGTATCTACAAATTCAGAATTGTAATCAACAAGTTACATAAAATTGTAAAGGCACAAGGCGAATCCACAAACCTACAATTTCTGTAAACTTGTAATTACAATATCAATAAAAAACAAGCTAAAAATAGATTTATCCTTTTATTAAATTTCTACAATCAATTTTAAAATACTTATAACAAACAAAAACATAGCATATATAGTAATATTTAGAAGATATTGAAAATTTTTAAAAATTAGAAACGGGTGGAACCGCCGTTGGCCTCTATAACCTTTAAAAGACGAGACCTCATTGAACCAACAAGCCGTGAGCAAATATCGGTTCCCCGCATTTCCTCCCAAATATAATTACAGTGACTAATAAGAGCTTGTTTGGTTCTTTCATTTTGATGCGACCATCGTTGGACCATAAGGCCCCAAAGATTTTCTATCGGGTTGAGGTCCGGCGATCTTGAGGGCCACTGAATTACCCTTACGTCAGTGTGTGAACGAAACCAGGCTCTTACGATCCTCGCATTATGAATTGAACAATTATCTTGAACAAAATCAAATTGTGGCACTTCGTTCTCCGGGTAAACATTACGGACTGTCGGTAGCATTGCATTCTGAAGCACGTCGATATAATTTACAGCCGTCGCTCGAGGAGGTAGAGAACACAATTCTCCTACACCATCCGCACTCATCCAGCCCCAAATATTTACGGAAATTCGACCTGATTCTCTATTTGGAATTACATGATCATCTTTATACCGTGTTGAATTATATCGCCAAAGGTGAAGACGTCCATGCTGACTGGATTTAAACGTTTTTTCATCACAAAACACCGTATTAGACCAATCAAACTCTAAGTGCTCTCTGGCGAAGTTCAGACGAGCAAGTCTGTGAGCATCCGTCAAATATATTTTCTTGGCGTAATGCCTGTGGTGCAACCCCATGTAATGTAGATGATTCCTTATTGTTTGGGCACTCACATCGAACATCTCCGCAAAATGTTTTGTGGGCTTAAAACCATTGATTTCATATCCCCGTCTCATGAATTCTCTATCGTTATTGGAGAGTGCAGGCCGGCGACCACTTCTTCTGTGATCCAACAAACTTCCCTCCTCTCCTTCACGACGAATCCAAAAGCGGACAGAACGCCTCGATATATTCAAATTCCGGGATATCGCACTGATACTGCTTCCCTCATTAAATTGGGCAATTATTTGTGCTCTTTCGGCAATGGTCAAGTTGGCAGGCATTGAGATGATTTTATATGCAGTTGATTGAAAAATAACACGGAAAATGTATCGATTTTTTGCATATATTTGACAAAATGTCAATTGTCAGTTTTCTTTTTCAAATGGAATTCGGTTGTCTATTTAAATAGTTTTGTTATTACTTTTGTTTGGAAACATTTCAATTGCTTTGTAGAAACTAATGTCCTTTTCATTTATACTAAAGGTTAAAATGTCATGTACTTATATGTGACATATGACGTACCGTAAAACATGGCAACTTTGCCCTCGACATATGACTTTGCCCAGTTGTGTATTTTTTAAAAAACTTAATATATACCAAATTTGTCTATAGTTAGTAAGAACATTTTGTCTATGGTAAAAAATTCATCATTTTTCTGGCAACACTGTGTGACGCGCTGTCACAGATGTTACTTCAGTTGTCTGTCAGACGTCGTTGAAGTAAGAGTGTTTTTTGGCGGGCCAAAACTTTAAAAAAAACTTTCTCGAGAAGTACTACTTGGCGTTATCGCAGGTAAGTAATTTTTGTACATCCGATAATACATTGGAAATGATTAATATAGACTAGTTTTCTTCGCTAAATGCGTAATATAATCAAAAAATATAACGGTGGGCAATGTCACAAGCATATTTTTTGAATATCGTTGACAACATTGCCCAACGTTTCTTTTTCACTAGGGTTGTCACCTGAGGTACATTTTTAACCGATTAAAAAAAGGAGGGTTCGTATTTGATGAACAGTGAATAATGTTGGTTAACACATATAAAAACAGAGGCGGGATTTAGAAGATACAAGGGTTATTTGTTATTTTCATATAAAAACAAAGACCGAGATAGGTACATACTTTTTATTTTATTTTAGTTTTTGAACACTTTACAAATAAAGCATATTATGTAAAACATGTTCTTAAATTATTTCCCTCTTTAATTTCTCATTACATTATATTAAAATATTCCACACTAAAAATTATTAAATAGTTAAGTATTGTCAATGGTGACAACCCTTGAACAATCGAAATTTTCTACGAAAAATGTTCTAGAAGGCTTTTTGACTTTGCCCACTCATTTTTAAGGGTCAAGGAATGTGAATATTTGGCGTATAATTTAATACATTATTGCATTGCCTAAGTATTTTCATTCAGTCCTTTTCGAATAGTGATAAAGTTCATAGTAACGGAGATCTGTAATGTGGGCAAAGTTACCAAATGTATAAGATTTTTTGCCCAGCACCTATAATTGTTATTTTCACTAATAAATATTACTTTTTTTTACTATTTTGAGTTTTGTGTATCTAGACATGAGTATATAGTAATAAGTGGCACCGAAACAATAATCAATTTATTAAAATTTTCCAAAATATCATCAATTAAGCATTTGTTTTTGAAATTTTTGGGCAAAGTTGCCATGTTTTACGGTATGAATACTAAATACATAGGTTTACGTCATGATAATGTTGTCTCTTTCAGTAATATCTTTTTATAACGAACCTTGTTGTAATTTTCGATGACCGGGAAACTAAATCAAAACTGGTACACCACTTTCTTGGCTGACCGTACAACATAAAAAGAATTACTTGAATCGGACTTGTGGTTCCGGAGATATGCGAACACAAACATAATTTACTAAATCAGTCGATGCCGACTCCTTACTAGAGGAGTTGTACCTTCCATCATCAGCTCATCCACCTGAGATGATGATTATCAGATGCAAATACTTGAACAGCTTTAGAAAATATATGAAAATGGTACTAAGTGTCTATAAATTTGAAGGTTGCTCTCGATTTCCCTGGGATCCTATCATCAGATCCTGACCTGATGATCTTAGGACCACTTGGGAAGTACCTATACCCTTTCAAACAAAATTCCAAATCGGTCTAGGCGTCTTCGAGAAATCGGGGAACTTTTGAGCGCACCTAATATTAAACTTCCACAACGAAATGCATAAAATTTATCTTTGACCTTTCAAAACGAATTCTGATTTAATAAACGAGGAAAAAAGTGAAATAAAACACAAAGTATGAAATAAAGTGGAAATCTCTCATCACAGTAATTATACGCAACACTGCCTCCATTTAGTCACTATCACATGTGATTAGAGTCATCAGCGGAATCCCCCACAGTTTTTTCAGAATGAGGAAAACTGAACTTGAAACTTCTTGGAAGTAAATGGCGTGACTGAATGTAACCAGTGATAACATGAAACAGATGATACTCGTTTTAGTAATTGCATTATGTTCAGTAATTACTTCTTCCTAGAATGTGGATGGAAGTGACTGGCGTAGTGGCTAAGAGAGACTGCGCTGCGTTTCGCGGCTTCGAATTCCGCTTTGAACAAATATTTGTATGATCTATGGTTGGCTGTTTGTGTGTGTGATTTGATGTATTTGTAAAAACACCCAAGACGCAGGAGAAATTCCTATAGAGCGCGGCTAGTTAAAAAATACCTCATGTTGTTTTTTTTTAACACAAATATCAGTTTTGATGTTTTTTGTAAGTTTTTTTGTCATTCTAGTCCCAGCAACTCGGTTTGAAATAATATAAGATTTGCCTGGCTGGCTAACATCAAGTTGGCGTTTTGAGTTCTGACTCATGTAATATTTGTTGTTTACGAAGTACTGTTTAATTATTGAAATTATTTTTTTCCCGAATTGTATTTTTTGTTTTAAATTTTACTATGGACACTTCTAACTTGCTAACGTTCTCACATAATGTACCATCTAAGAATGAATGATGTAATAAAGATCCTGTAATAATTTTGGCGATTTAAAAAGAGTGTCCATGGAGTTTATTACATTTTAGTTTAGTTAAATGGTTTGCTCATGGCCTCCATTTGACCTGAAAGCAAAGATGAGACATAAGATGGAGCAAGCTCTAAAGGAACTGAAACTACTGCGCTCCGATGAAACAGTAAGAGTTATATAGCTCTGGAAGGGTATAACAACGTCTTAAAAAGAGGCTTGTTCCAGTGAGTGAACAAGATGGCGCTAGACGACTGGTATAGCTCTGTCACTTTCACTCGCCGGAATAAGCCTGGTGTTAAGGCTCCATAGTACTTCAATATAATCTTACTCGCTCGCACTTGCACGTACCACGCACTATTGCTTGCTCTTTCTTTTAACTGTCTACGCGCAAATCTATTTATTTATGACGAAAAAAAGGAAATTCAAAAAAATAAATAACATAATATGACCTGCTTTATAGTTAGTTCAGTTAGTATGAAAAGTTTCATGATCTAATTTTAAGTACATATTTTATGATTGCCAGCGGTTTATTGTTCAATTTAGAGGTAACTTTGGGATTTTTTTCTATCGAGAAAATTCTATGGAATCATGTTTTCGCCAAACATAAGACCTAACATTAATCCTCAACTTTACCATATATTTATTTCAAAATTAATGCTGCAGTATTTTCGACGTATCACAGAATTCTGCTAAGCCATTTGAGGTAGTATGGGCTCTTAAGACGTTGTAATACCCCCCCTGGACTCCGACAGGATGGTGGTCCGTCTCGCAGACGGCTATTCAAGCCTACTACCACCAGTAGGATCACTCAACCCTCACCAGTAGATTGATGACAAGTTGCTGTCGCCCGGGGGTTTTCATTTATCCACAGTCCTCCCACCCAGGGCGGGCCAAGAGGTACTATCACACTCATCCTGATTAAAATCCACGGTCACACTTACCTGACGAGATAGTCCCGACAGACCCCTGCTGCCCGTGTTGACGTAGAAGGTGGATCCCATCCACATTACTGTATACATTGCGATTCTTCACCAGTGATGCATTTATTTTCCTAAGTACAACCTTCCGAGCATGCGGGCTGCGAGTAAAGGGTAACTCGGGTAAAGGTATAGATGATGCCCGGGTCGACGGCGCGTTGTGTTCCACGCGTGCCTCAAAGAGCGTCAGCATGATGACGGGGGCCCTCCTCTAGAGGGCCAAAGCCTGTCGCATTCGCGGGACTTATCGCATTACCGTGACCTCGGAACATAAAGGGCTATTGAAGGACACCGTGGATTTTAGTCATAGTACGAGTCTGACAGTCCCTCCCGCCCAGCACTCATTTGAAGATTTTACCACCCCAAAAAAAAAGTACTACCTTCCGATAAAAACTATTTGGTTCCGCTTGAAGTTTTAACGGAAATAAAAGTTAAAAGTGAAACGTATGATTCAGATGAAACAACAAATGAGTCAAAAGGAAATTTTCCCGCAGATGTGGGCCAGATAACTCGTAAAATTGTGAACGACGTCGCGTGCAAGTTGTAAGTGTCAATTGAAGATGAATTGTGCACGTAGGAAGATGATGAGACCGTTCCTGTTCATAAATCTGGAGTAATTCAATAACTATTGTTTACTAAAGTTTCTGGAAATAGCAGAAGAAAGAGTGGACTCGTGTACGAAACATTTTATGAGGTTTTAAGATTCATCATCTGAAAACTATGTGAAATGCGCCACCGTTATTGTGCTACCACAAGCAATTCTTCTACTCTGAAAGTGTTTTATTTCGTACTTTCCCAGTGAAATCATTAGTAGCATTAGCATTGGCTGACCCTTCATGCGCCCGTATTTAAGGCGTGGGGGAGGTAATTGTTTCATGATTTTGTATTAACATTGAAATCAATACATTATTTTATTATAATTTTGATTTTATTTTAATTTTGATTTAATTTTATTTTTGACCTTAATTATGATGCTAATTTTTATATTTTTGTAACAAATGAATTCAATAAATGGCAGATCATTTTGTTATTGGGGATTTTGCTGTCAAAGTAGCGAAGCACGTACCGTGTCGCTAGTTATTTATATAATAACGTGTAAAAATAATAATTTTGAAAATCGGTCCACAATTCACGGAGTAATCGGGTAACATACACACAAAAAAAAAAAACATACCGACGAATTGATAACCTCCTTCTTTTTGAAGTCGGTTAAAAATATTGCAAACTGTATTACATTTTCTTAGTTCATTTAACTCCACTAATTTCGTAACCTCAAAACCACTTTTTTATTACGTTTGAGGTTATACGGCTTCTGCAGGGGTTTGAACAGTTACTCAAATTACTGACACAAACTAATAAAAACAGGAAGGTTGCGATAACCAACAAGTAATAACCGTTTACGGGTAATAAACCGAAATAATAATTAAAACATCAAAAGCGCCGCGTTTAGTCAAATTTTTAACGTTTTGCGATTCGTCACGATATAGAGTTTACTTTGCACCGGTTGTTTTTAGGTTCCACCATGCGTTTATAAATGAACTTTGTTTATATCTTAGCCGAGGGATTATTTGTTACAGAAGAATGTGAGTTCATCTATCCCCGTATCCTGGCCTAGTCTTCTATAAAAAAATGTCATCAACAACAATGCTTAGTGTGAGTTCTTTGATCAGTATTTAACCTATTTTTTAAACCCAATATGGTAACAGATGGTTAAAAAAATATACAGGTTTTAGTTGTAGTTAGTTTAACTGATGATCAAACAGCTCTTGCTGGCTCTTAGGCTCTTATTTTTAGTCATGTACAATTGTACAGTCATCTTCAGAGAAAACTAGCTCCATTTGTAGTGACATCACTACCAAAGGGGGTATTATTAAAACAGATTGCCTTAAGGCGCTCCCTCACCGCGAGCATTCACCTGTAATGTAACATAAAAGTGCGCAATTTGATGCTCTATTGTCTTCGAATGTTCAAATCTGCAACGTTACATTACAGGTGAATGCTCGCGGTAAGGGAACGTGAACTTTTTTTTTTAAGTGCTCTTTTGACACAGATGGCGTTGTAGCCCTGTGTAGCATCAGCTATAGTGTTAATATAGCAAGTTCATTGCAAAACATTTAAAAGACTCATATATTCAAAATTATGACCGTTTACAACCTAGTAATGACGTTTGAACGGGAAACGGGACTTTTTACAACTTATTACTTTATTTGAGTCAAACCCGAAGAATAGCTGACGACTTGGTTGTTAACAACACAAAATGTTATGTACCTCATCATTTGCATTTTGTTAAGTGTCAAATTTGTATAGGGAACCGTGTTTTCTTGAGACTTCAATATTTTATGGCTTACGGTACTGTAGCGTCGGAAAGTACAAACGAAAATTTTCCCAAAACAAAATGAATCTTTTTGGGGTCAGAGCCCATTCGTCCCCTAAAATTCGTACCCCAGCATAAAAGTTGTGGATTCGGCCCCTATATAGGTGCCCATTGGTCTCCTGGTAGGGTACCAATTAATATTTTAATAAAAAATATTATTTCTAAGGTACCCATTCGTCCCCTCTAATATAATTCAATATAAGTTAAAGATTCGGCACCTATTCAGGTGCCTATTGGTCCCCTGAGATAAAATTAGCTATATTTTACATAAGAAACGGTTAACAGAGTACACTTGTGAACAGTTTATTAACGGAATTAATTTAATAAATCATATCAGCTCATTGAAAAAAGAGCTATGATGAATGATATCCGTCATGATAATAATATATGACTTGTTAAATGTTTGTTTTATTAAATGAAGTTCGCCTAACGAAATAAACTGTTTGTTTTTGTCACCGACTTTCGAAAGAAAAGTTTTTTTGTAGGTTATTTTGAACTTTTTTGTGGTTGTTTTGAAGTCGGTTACTTATATTTTTTTTTGAAAAAGTTTTTTATTTCATCCTTTTTAGTTTAACTATTCAACCCAAATTTTATGGGGCCAAATGGCAGATATACTAAGTATATCGAACAAAAAAGAATCATCGAAATCGGACCAGAAACCTCGGAGTCATCGGTGTAGACAAAGTTGAAAACTTTTTAGGTTTTTGTTGATTTTTCAAAATGTGCTAGTCCGATTTCGATAAAATTTTAATGGGACCATTCCGGAAGTATACCCTATCCAACAAGAGTTTTTCAAATCGGTTGTTAAACGACGGAGTTATGCCCGAACCAACATAAAAAAAAAAACACAAACATCTGAATTGAGAACCTCCTCCTTTTGGAAGTCGGTTAAAAATAATCAACGTTCTAACATTAATTCTGTTTTGCTCCAAAAATTGCGTTAAAATTGGTAAGTACTCTCCAGATGTTAGTGGGGTGTGGAATGCCAAAACGGGAGGGGTAATCTTAGTCAGAGTATCTGCGCGCAAGTAAATTAGATTTAAGTTATTATGATTTTGCATGTATGTAGTTGGTAAATATACAAAAATAAGAAGTGATTATTTACTGTTGATATAATTATATGTGTTCTATTTTTTTTTTCATAAGTTTTATTATTTAGTTTTGATTTATATGATGGTCAATCAAGGCTGATTTTTGTAAAAAGAGTTGTATTTTGTTATTTTCTAGGACATTGTGATTTTGCATGTGTATTTGTTGTTAGTAAAAATGTTGGTTTTACAAAGTTGATAAAGACTGATTTTACTTTTTACATTTCTTTAATACAAAGTTATAGTGATATTGCATTATTTTGTAGATCTCTTTGACTGTACAAAGTACTAACAATTAATTGTTATTTTTGTTATATTGGTATTGATATTTGGTTATTTGTTTGTACACTGGATGTAAATTTATCTAAAATTCAGTTATTATTACTGAGATTTTATTTAAATAGTTACACAGTTTTATTTTACTGCATAAAGATTATTATATGTAGTTATCATAATATATTTTGCTAAATATTTACAAATGTACAAGAAACCAAAAGTTGATTAATTATTTTGAAGACTGACTTAATGCCTAGAGCCTTTTTTTTTATTATTTTTTTTTTTACGTGGCAAAATCATCAAATAAGTCCTCCAACCCCGGGCAGGGCGGGAGGAACTGTCAGACTTCTACTGACTAAAATCCACGGTGTCCTTCAGTAGCCTGTTATGTTCCGGGGTCACGGTAAGGAAATAATCCCGCGACCCCGGCAGGCTTTGGCCCTCTATAGGGGGGCCCCGTCACTATGCTGACGCTCCTTGAGGCGCGCGTGGGACACAACGCGCCGTCGACCCGGGCATGGTCCATGGTCGGGCAGCGAGTTGCCCTTTACTCGCCGCCCGCATGCCCGCGCCTACGGTGGCCGGAGATCGTCCCGCGACATCCGTCGCCGTGGGCGTCTACCACTGCGTCTCGGGCGGAGGGAGGACGGTATCCTCTCCCTCAAGCGGCCCGCCTCCTCCTTCGCGAGCATGACTGCTTCGCAGAAGGAGGCGACCGCCTCCCACTCCGTCTCGCCCCGCAGCATGGCCGCAACCAATGCCGGGCGCGAGAGGTCTCCGCCTATCGCCTCAGTGAGGACACGGCGGTGCTCCGCCCAAGCTGGACACCTCCTGCACCATATGCTCCACCGTGTCCTCCGGGCGATCCTCGCAGTGGTGACACCCGGGCGTTTCCTCCTTTTTTATCATGCACAGGTACCTCCCGAAGCTGCCATGTCCGGTGAGGACCTGTGTCATGCGGTAGGTGAGGACGCCGTGGGACCTATCCAGCCACTCCTCAAAGAGGGGTCTTACAGCCGCGATTGCGGCTAGCCCGATGCCTAGAGCCTAGAGGCATTTATTAAACTTAATCTTATTTGAAATAAACATGATTATCTACCGAATTACTATATTTTTTATTTTACACTTTTCTGCGCGACTGTACCAGGACTACCAAGCTGCAGTATACACATGTACATGTACTTATATTAGAAGAATGAATAAAAATAAATATTCATCAGGGGACGAGTGGGCCTCTCAAAACTTCCAGGGTACGAGTGGGCACAGGGTGCGAATCTTAGGGTACGAATGGGCTCTGACCCTCTTTTTGTAGTACAATAAAGTCGATAATCTATTAATAAAATTTGACAGATTGGTGTATTTTGATGCGCTGGCGTCTGTACCAATCAGTAGATTCATTGTAGATATTTGGAGTACCCATTAGCTGGTGTTAATGCTATTGGTTATTTTTTAATGTAATAAAATAATCAAAAACATAATGATACGAATCCACTAAAATACTGTACGCCACATTTGTTCGTTGTGCAGAACTTCAGCAGTGTGCGTACTAAGCTGGTATCGGGTCTAGCCTCTGTGTCCATCAGCAAGGCTGTGAGTAGCTTTAGTTCTCGCACAGTGCAGCACATTTGTGAACGCGAACATTTTCACTGAACTGAGTCAGAGAGTAATGTGCAAACATGTGCGCGCACAAAAGTGTCGAGGTTTCTTAGAGCGACATTAATTTCTCTGTAGGAAAGAGACAGAGCTATACAAGTCGTCTAGCACCATCTCGTTCCCCCACTGGAATTATTCTCGCTTTATGAAGTAGTAGGCCACTAAAGCGAACATTTGTGCCGCACACCAGTGGAATCGCATCTTAATGTGTGCGGAACCATTCGTAAAGTTGTAAAACGTTTTATTGCCGCATGTATAATTTGCTAGCACGAAAAATATATCTCTGACTTAATATTTTTGCTTCTTATAACTCAATTCGTTACATGATGTTACATTTAGAAGCGTGACGGTGACCAATCGCTTCTAACTTGTGTCGAGTGCCAAAAATATTAGAAGGTTTTAAATTAATTTTAGAAAATCGTTAGTGACTTTTAATGGTTTGAGAAATAATGAAAATTGCGTCTATTAAGGATTTTGAAAGAAACCTATTTCTATAGGGTTTTATACAGGGTGAAATCAAAATCATGGGCAATATTTTAATCTAAGGCTCTACTCACCGGGCACGCCGCAATTGCGGCGATAAGACCCCTCTTTGAGGAGTGGCTGGAGAGAAGTCATGGCGTCCTGACCTACCGCTTGACGCAGGTCCTCACCGGACACGGAAGTTTCGGGAGGTACCTGTGTCTGATGCGAAAGGAGGAAACGCCTGGGTGTCACCACTGCGAAGATCGCCCGGAGGACACGGTGGAGCATACGGTGCAAGACTGCCCCGCTTGGGCAGAGCACCGACGTGTCCTCACGGCTGCGATAGGCGGAGACCTCTCGCGCCCAGCATTGGTCGCGGCCATGCTGCGGGGCGAGACGGAGTGGGAAGCGGTCGCCTCCTTCTGTGAAGCTGTAATGCTCGCGAAGGAGGAGGCGGGCCGCGTGCGAGAGAGGACAGTGTCCTCCCTCCGCCACACCCGCAGTGGTGGACGCCCACGGCGACGGACGTCGCGAGACGATCTCCGGCCACCGTAGGCGCGGGCATGCGGGCAGCGAGTAAAGGGCAACTCGCTGCCCGACCATGGACCATGCCCGGGTCGACGGCGCGTTGTGTCCCACGCGCGCCTCAAAGAGCTTTAAAATGTAGTATGTTACATAGCAAAATCTTATTAATGCAAATAAACACTAAAAGTAATGAATAAATAAATGATTAACCCCAAAACTCATAAATTATCAAAATTTTAAAGCGCATTACACCGCGCGCGGAACGAAAAGTAAACAAACATCAAATAATATCAAGCAAAGATACTTACATTAATAATGTTTTTGAGTTCCGTAATACGATTAGAATCGTTAGTACCTAATGCCCGATTTAAAAAAAATGCTCATTAATAAAATTTCACCCTGTAGATTGTGTTAGGCTTTGAGAGTAAAGGCCCAGGTTTGACAACGGACTATTAGTTGGTTAAATGATTCAGTCGATCAAAAGTTTGTGTGATTTGATATGTTTGTAAATGCACCCATGTTTCAGGAAAAATTCTTACGAGTGAGGCAAAGATTCATTTTGAAAAAAAAGTTGATCAAACAAAATATACCGCAATGTAGTCACTCTGGTTGACTTCCTTAATAATGTGACCCCGGAACGTAAAGGGCTATTGAAGGACACAGTGGATTTTAGTCAGTAGGTACAAGTCTGACAGTCTCCCGCTCTGCCCTGGGTGAGACGAATCATTTGATGATTTTACCACGATTAAAAAAAAATTAAATAAGGCTTACCTTTTTGCAAAAGCAATTTAATAGATACAGAAAAAGAGCGATGGCCTTTTACCTCAAATTGTTATAATCATGTCAGGAGTCATAAAA
Organism: Agrotis clavis; assembly: GCA_954870645.1. Classification (NCBI taxonomy): domain Eukaryota; kingdom Metazoa; phylum Arthropoda; class Insecta; order Lepidoptera; family Noctuidae; genus Agrotis; species Agrotis clavis. The sequence goes on along the minus strand of OX940932.1, from coordinate 2,053,523 downwards.
AAAACTTATTTATATGTATTTATCACGTCATTTATTTTTAAAAGTACAGTTAGCCGAATCTGTTTTAAGCTTCACAATAACTAAAGCCCCACAATTATTTTTAATTCCTTCGCGACTTTGCAATTTCGGCTCCCATATAATTTATCGTCCATAAAACCGAATTCGGCACAAAGTGACAATCCCTTTGTCGTGTTATGTTTCCGAGAAATCGTTTGATGACAGACAGACACTTGTTATGTACATGCTTATGTACGGGTTTACATCAGACACTGTCAAAGATTTTATTAAAAGTAGTATTTTTGGCAAAATGTCTTTTTGATATATTTTTTACTGTCGCCTGTCGCGTTAGCTTTTTTATGTGTAGCGATGATTTCATTTTATTATCTTTCAGGTGCGAACGACTATTTGGAGTGATGTTAACTACTTTAAAATGAAGAGATGTATAAGTGATGGAGAAATTGTTTTGATGTTTATTATTTCATAGACAGCATCTGTAGTTGAATCAAAAAGTTGAAAGTTTCTCAAAATCACCTCATAGTGATCCACCCCAGGCAACAGCGACACCAGGCTGTAACCCAATTACAGTAACCTGCAGTGACATTTGAATTATCACAATATTTGTTATAATAATAGTATCGAGAACCGGTTCTTGTTGGAAGAACCTGTATTTTCGAGACTGTCCCCCAAGGGCCCGATAAATCCCGGGATTTTTGGGACTGGTATTTCTCGGTTCTACAGTCTAGTGGCGGGAGACGTCACCAGGATTGCTTGGGTCGCGACCACCATCCTGACGGAGTCCGCAATTTTGACTGTTTTCCGTCGGTGTTGAAAACTTCCTGGTAATTTATAGATTTATTTATTTTTTGTGTTGTCTATTTTTTTGATGTTTTTATTATTAAAAATTAGAATTGTCTGTGTGTTTTAACGTTTTTTAGCGTGGTAAAATCATCAAATGAGTCCTCCCACCCGGCCTAGGCGGGAGGGACTGTCAGACTAGTAGGTATTGACTCAAGTCCACGGTGTCCTTCAATAGCCCTTTACGTTCCGGGGTCCCGGGAATTCGTTAGTCACGCGACGTGTGTTTTAACATGGAAAACGTTGTTGGAAATACTTCAGCTTATAAGAATTTTATTGCCAATTTTCTTTGATATAATTATACCATCACTATACACAGTCCACTCCTGTCGCCAAGAGTTGATGCACAGGAATTCCTGTTCGTTTCTGGGTGGGCTTACTACATGTTACTCTTCGTTATTGCCTCTAGGCTAGATGAGACTGAAAGTTGGGCGTTAATAATAAAACTTTGTTTGGAAAAAATATTAATAATCTGGAAGCTCGACTGATCAAAAAACCTTTTTTGTTTAGTATTTCTGATAGACAATCAATTACTCTGACAGGCCTGTTGGTCTTGTGGTTAGTGACCCTGACTGCTATATATGCCGTAGGTTATGTGGGTTCGATTCCAACCCAGGACAAATGTTTGTGTGATGAGCACGATCATTTGTTTTGTGTCTGGGTGTAATTTATCTATAATTATGTATGTATTTAGAAATATATAAGTATGTTTATCAGTTGTCTAGTACCCATAACACAAGGTCTCCTTAGCTTGGTACTAGATGGCGTTGTGTGATAGTTGTGGAATATTATATGATAATTATTATAATTATTATATTAATTAGGCACGTTTAACTTGGTTTGAATTCAGTCAAAGCTCACCTATCCGAAAATGTAAAAACAAAAATCCGCAAACATAAATACGAAACAATACAATAACTTACCGCGCCAATAAAAAAACTCGGTAAACGCCACGTGGGCTGAGCGCTGTCGTAAATTGTGTGCGTCCGTTTATTTGCGTCCATCTCGAAAACGTAGCATCTGCGTTCGGTGCGCGTTTTTGCGTTTATTTCGCGCACGTATTTAAGTTATGCGGTTGAAGTGTTTACGAAAACTAGAGGCATTTTATGGTATTGTTGTTTTTTTTCTTGTAAGTAAATCAATATGAATGATATAGCTATTGCTAACGGTTTCGCCTTCTACAACTCGATAATTATCTCACAGGAACATAAAATCGGGATTAATCCAGGTGTAACACATCACACAATCTGTGTAACAAATTTTATCGAAATCTATTTAGTAGTTTTTGCGTTAAAGAGTAAAAGTATAATATTAGTAAAAAGTAAGAGATAGCACTATAGTTCTGAATGGGCTAACTATTACAGTTCATATATCATGGTTTTAAAAGGTTAGACTCAGATTTTGGCAGCACGCAGCAGTGTTGCTGCAACAGCACCATACTGGTCCTCTTTTATATTCACGTAACCCTAATTGTTTAATACAGAGAAGACATTTTTGGCCCTTTAGTAATCAGCTGCTTTCTAAGGCCAAATAAACCACAAACATACGCATAAAATAATTTCTATGAGACCAAAACACACAAACGTTCCAATTTAAGAGAACACTCATTTAAATCCGCAATAAATAATTGCAAATAGCCAGAACAAACGGCGCGTACTCAGTAACGTAAACACGTGAAATGTAAGCGGATTTGTACGGCCGTCAAACGTAAACGTAAACTTGAGCGTGAATTGCAGTTTGTGAGTACGTGGTCTGCGTTTTATGTTAATTAGTGTCATATTGTTTTTGGGAATGCGTTTATTTTGTTACATTTTTGAAATTCCGTAAGAAAATACGATGTTCTTGTGCTATAAACCAATATAATAAAAAAATAAAATAAACAGTCGATTTCCAAGCCCTTCTCGAAAAAAAATACTCCGAGTCAAACCAATGAGTTCTTTAATTCTAGACTAAGCTCATTTGGGTATTATAAAATCATCAATTACTGAGTCCTCCCGTTCTGGGTGGAGTAGAAAGGAAGGCCAGACTTTCATGTTCCTTCGGTTGCGCATTGCGATCGAGGGCCACAGTATCCGTCATAGACACTCCGCGACCTCTTGGACAGTCCGCGACCCCTAAGACAGTCCGCGACCCCTAAGACAGTCCGCGACCCCTAAGACAGTCCGCGACCCCCTAGACTGTCCGCGACCCCTTAGACAATCTACGACCCCTTAGACAGTCCGCGACCCCTTAGACAGTCCGCGACCCCTTAGACAGTCTGCGGCCCTTAGACAGTCCGCGACCTCTTAGACAGTCGGCGAACCCTTAGACAGTCCGCGGTCCTTAGACAGTCCGCGACCCCTTAGACAGTCCGCGGCCCTTAGACAGTCCGCGACCCCTTAGACAGTCCGCGACCCCTTAGACAGTCCGCGACCCCTTAGGCAGTCCGCGACCCCTTAGGCAGTCCGCAAACCCTTAGACAGTCCGCGACCCCTTAGACAGTACACGACCCCTAAGACACTCCGCGACTCCTAAGACAGTCCGCGACTCCTAAGACAGTCCACGACCCTTTAAACAGTCCACGACCTCTTAAAAAGTCCATATCCCAATGCTAAGCTAGCCTGAATTTTGACCTATTTATACTTCTTAATCTGAGATCCAACTAGAAAAATATTGAATATATTTTTACTTAAAAACTATCCAAGATAAAACTCAAACAAACACACATTCCCAGCACTAACAAGCCGCAAACATGATGCCATTAAACTAACAACTTGTCCAATTTATTAGCAGTTCAGCGAACCCCACACCTATTGGTGCGCACACGCAGATTAACTCGAATTATCTAATAATGAGTGCAACGAGGGAACGCCTGCGCACTGCACTCTCGGTACTAAACAGAAGACAGAAGGACTAATCTTAATCACACTTTCGGTAAAAAATAATGGAAAATACATAATTTATAAGGTTTAGTTTGGCGTTCGATCAAGAACCAGCCATATTATTCTCTATAAGACTCAGCGACGCGACAGCGCTGTAGCTACGGGTTGTCTTTAGTGGATTCCCAACTTTGTAATCTTAATTTATCGTTGAAAATCGATTGAAGACAACCCGGTAGCTTCAGCGCTGGCACAGCCTTGAGTCTTATAGAGAATAACATTACAGGCCCGGGTCAGGGGCGGAAGGAACTGGGAGGGTGTTTACTCATTAAAAGTTTAACAGTCCCTTACACTCCATCCAGGACCGGAGGACTGATTTGATGATGACTATCATAACCATAAAATAAACTTAACCCAAGTTATTGTTTTACTGCATTCCCTATTATACACAAACACTGCGCAGAAACTAACATGGGTGACGATACTGCGTAGTGTATGACTTACCAACTATAACTTGAGCCCTATTTCCGATCAATTTAAACCACAATAGGGGTCATCATAGTCACAATACTGCGTAGTAACTACCGACCAGTATAATTTGAATCGTAGCTTCCAACATGAAGTGTTAAGTAGGGGGTCAATAAAGACGGTAGTTTGACTTATTACGATGATATGGTTCGTACAAGCTTTTCCTTTTGTTCGCTTTGACAATTAATTGGTGTAGGTTGCGCCTCATCGACCTCATGTTCTATTGTTAAGGAATTACGTATAAAGTGTTAAATAGATAAGAAATTTCAACATATTCTGTGTATGGTTTTACTTTTGTAAATTTTTCGGGAGTAAGCGTAATTTTTGCAGTTTTGTCGATTACTAATAATAATATTCCACAACTATCACACAACGCCATTTAGTCCCAAGCTAAGCAGACCTTGTGTTATGGGTACTAGACAACTGATAAACATACTTATATATTTCTAAATACATACATTATTATTGATAAATTACACCCAGACACAGAACAAATGATCGTGCTCATCACACAAATATTTGTCCTGGGTGGGAATCGAAACCACGACCTCTGGCATAGCAGTCAGGGTCGCTAACCACTAGACCAACAGGCCTGTCTGATTAATGTTGGTTAGGTCAATTGCATAGCAAATCAAGGGGATATGGCCGTAAAACCTGATAGCTACAACCTTGAGATCTTCGATTCAAGAGTGAATAAGCTACTTTGAGGCAAGCAAGCTTCAGTAACGACCACATCTGCGCTTCCCTAAGGTGAAATAATGGTCAAAAGCAAGCCGACAAAAGTTAGATAAAAAACTAAACCATACTAAAAAACTATACTTACAAAGTTAACAAGAGTGAATGTAATACCTTCAAACCTCCAAAAGATAAAACCTGAATGAATCTCGTGATGAAAAACCGACTTACCCACTTTGGGATATTGTTCTTTCATTCAAAAATTTCACATGTGACAACTTTATACGTAATACACTGCATGATATTGTGATGCGAGATCCCAGAGATGGTTTCCAGATGTAGGGTGCCCCGTCTCAAAGATTTCTCCTGCATCGTAGATACGTTTATAAGCATTTACACTTATATCCACAAACACTGAGACTTGGGAAAACTACTTGGAGATCATATTAATATTTCTTTAGTACGTAAATTGAACCCTCAACACGCAGGCCAATGCATCACCCTTACAGTAAGAGGAACTAATACATTTATGAACCTAAATTAACATAGGTAATATAATGCTATAACTCCCGTACTCAATCATAAACGACACAAAGAAAAGCGAACAACACTGAGGTTTTAATAAACTGACTAATAATAGCTCATCCAATGAGCTAAATTGAGATAAAAGTCAGGAAAATTACTGATATGACTTTTTAACTGAGCACAGAGCAGCAATTATGTCTAATAAAGAGCTGTGCTAAGGGAGAGTGCGCAATAGTAACTTGATATTACACTAATTGGTTATTTCAGTCTAGGTTGAATTCAAGGCTAGCTTTTGTTGTATTGTAATAGCCTGGATTGTTCTGTATTTTATGTGGTATGCATTGGGTCAGTCTAAACAGGACACCGTGGCTCTAGAATGCAAAAAGTACCTAACTGAATGAACAAGATGAATTTTAATTATTAAATGGAAGGGAATGAATTTTAATTATCGTTTCTCCCTTTACAGGTAAGCTATAGTTTAAAAGACGCGTATACAACATTATTTTTAGTATATGCGAAACCTGAATATAGTTTGTTCAGAATCAGTAACTGATTCGATTCCAATAATTTTTACACCATGACGTTATATTAAAAAAAAAAATATTTTAATTAAATTTTATTACCAGTTAATTACAATAAAATCCCCGTACGGTTAGGTACCTATTGCCAAACTATTATCACGAGTGTATAACACAGTAGACGCGGTTTACACGGGTGTACCGCGAAATGAGCATGTTTTTGAACGGACAACCAGGTAATATACAAGCTTATAACTTTGTGATTTTTTATGATACGGTTTTAAAATTTTGTACATAGATTCTTTACACAAAAATATTGGACAGGTGTATCGGGTTTCGCATAAACAAAAAATAATGTTGTATAAAGGGCGATTTATAATTCGATGCGGTCCTTGAAATGGGTGATACTAACCCTTATTTGCAACAAATTTATCCCCGACAACATACGGTCCAAACTGACTGGTTTTGGAGATTTTTTTTTGAACTTTAAAGATTTTTCAAAAAACTTGTATTTACTAGATTCAGTCGTTCATATTCTATCAGCAAAATATGAATTCTAAGTGGTGACCATCGTTAATTTCTAACAATCAGCACTTAATGAGGGGGAGGTGGAAATTTTTCGAAAAATCTTTAAAGTTCGATATTTCCAAAACCAGTTTGGACCGTATGTTATCGGGCTTAATATTGTTGCAAATAAGGTCTAACATCACCCATTTCAAGGACCGGATCGAATTACAAATCACCCTGTAGATTAGTTTTAATTTAAAAAAATAAATCTCCCTTTACAGAGCAACAAAAATTTTAATTCTAATCCCTAAGATAACTATTGATTGTCTTAAATACATTATACATTAATTGCTCGTGACTGTACCTATAAAACTGTGTGCCTAACTTGGTGGCGAGACAGAACATGTCTGGGCATGTATAGAAGATAATACCATGCTGCGGCGTTGCTTGTCAAATTATCCTTTGACGTCGACTCGCCGGGCGGACGTTTTGTTCGCCGCACGAATAGACAATATTCTCGTCGATTTTATATGCATGGGTATGATGAAAACGGTTATAACGTGTAGATTCTTTATTATTTATTGAACATCGGGGTGCTTTCGTAACTACATTAATTTTCGTTATCAATCATCATCTGCGTAGCCTTTACTGAACTATATTGGGGTCGGCTTAAAGTCATATACTCGTATAAATAAAAAAAAACTTGAGAGGTGTCAAGGGACACCCGGATGGAATGAAGTTACTGTATACACTCAACAAAAATAATTGTCGCGACTCCACTCCACTCCGCTCCGCTCCGCTCCAATCCGCTCCGCTCCGCTCCAATCCACTCCGCTCCGCTCCAATCCGCTCCGCTCCGCTCCAATCCGCTCCGCTCCGCTCCAATCCGCTCCGCTCCACTCCAATCCGCTCCGCTCCAATCCGCTCCGCTCCAATCCACTCCACTCCACTCCACTCCACTCCACTCCACTCTACTCCACTCTTTGAGCCCTAGCACCCTTTCGCAACGCGCGATAAGGAACTTCGTTCCAAAAAGTGTCGTGACAACTTTTCGTAAGAATTTTTTCCGTCTAGCCCCCTTTCACAACGCGCGATAAGGAACTTCGTTCCAATATCAGTATTTTACATGGAGCGACTGCCTGTCGGACCTCCAAAACTCAGAAGTTTAGAGCTTCTGACGAATGGTAACGACTGTTCAAGATTTAAAAATGACAGCCAGGACCAAAGGCTTTATGTGCTTTCCAAAGCACGGGGGAAACTCGCTATGACAGATGGTCACCCATCAACAGACCAACCCCGGCAAGCGCGGCTTATCTTACTTAGCCACGAGATCCTCTATCATTTACGTTATCAATTAATATTATTATGTAATTCTATAACTCTTATAACTCTTCTTATAGAATTACATTCGACTCGATAAGAAGAAGATGTAATTCTATAAGAAGAGTTTCCCAAAAGTGTAAAATCATACCCATGTAGGTATGTTTTTCATTAATTGTCGTTTAATGGTTTCGCTGACGGCCGAAGTACTAGTAGTTTTTTTTTTGAGATTTTGTTTTGGGAGATAGTTAGTCAGAAGCTCTAAAAGTCTGACAACCAGTCTTACCATGGTATATCGTATTAGCCAGTAGCTAGGTTGTGGAGGTCCGACAGGCAGTCGCTCCATGTAAAATACTGGTATCCAGCTGCATCTGGTTCGACTGGTAGCCGCCCCAATATAGTTGGGAAAAGGCTAGGCAGTTTATGATATAATATACTCTACTCTACAGACTTTTACCTTTTGCCTTCTTAAAAGCTACACAAACAATATTTTTCCGTCTAGATCGACGAATGTAATTTTTAACAACAATAAATTATTATATAACACAGACACCAGGCAAAATGCTCCAATGATAATATTACCACTTTTGAACAGCACCTAATTAAAATACCGCCTTTATTAATGAAGACGTTATTCATACAAAAAATACCAATATCAATCACACACTGAGACATGTTCATATCTCAACCTACATTACAGACACCGAGCAACAAAAAAAAAGCAGAATTTTTCCACAGTTTAACAAACTCACGAATCACAGTGCAACGCTCTTCAAAACGTCATTTAGTGTGCCATTTTCAATACAGTACCGTACATTTGAGTACGAATGTGTAATTATTTAGCATCCTGCATTATAACGGGTAACGGTGGACCATTGTACTTGATGGACAAATGATTGCGAATTTTTCTCGTCTCTTTCGCACTGGTTTTTTGTCCACACAAAAGAGTTGGCGCAACGTGCGTGCGATAAATGTTTCCGAGAATTAGGATGCGATACGCTGGTTATGGATTTGTGTTGTTGAACTGTGACCTTTATGATTCTTTGGAATTGGGTTGTAATTATGTTTTTTAATTACCTATACATTTTGGAACACCTCTGTTCATCACCAAAAACTGTCCATACTCTGTATCAACCATTATTTTACTATCTCACTTTTTTCTTTAAAGGTCATCGGGCGCAATCCGACCCGGTCGCGGACATGAATGAAAATGGTCTAGAATGAAAGAGCATAATTCACATAATAATACACTCAATTATTTTTGTTGTAATCCATTGGAGAACAAAGTTTTAACCAAAAATGTATTTATTCGAAAAATCTCCGTTCATTGTCTTTCCTCTTGATCTGTACGTTTTCAGATTCTCTTTTGTTTTGATCGTCTAAATACAATAGTTTACAAGCCACTAAACCTGATTTGTAACCGACTTAAAAAAATAGGTACTCAGTTCGACCTGTACGTATGTATGTTTGTCCGCGGTTATAGACTGAGCCGATTTTGATGCTGTTTTCAGAAAAGTGTTCCTTAAATTCTGGAATAGATTTTAGTATTATAACAATCATGGATATCTCATTGCCCGCATAGATTTTTCCGCCCTTTTTTGTTGCTTACTTGGATTGTAGATTTTTAAAGACGTCGATTATACGAAGATTTTTGCTGAACAACCAAACTAAAAACAGTAAAACTTAAAAAAAGAACCTACCTACTTCAAAACCAAACACACAAAAAGGGTAAAATATTTTTTCTTTCGAAGTCGGTGGCCATATTCGATGAAAAAAGGGTAAATAAAAAAAAAAATATCCAGTCTAGTCGGTGGATTTGTTTTTTATTTCACCGACTTCCAAAAGAAAAGTAACACTTTTTTGTGTTTGGATTTTTTGGAATTTCTTTATTAGGCCGGGCCGCCATAAGACGTCTGTATGCAAAATATGAGGACCAAGTTTTGCCTTTTCTCATTTAGTCTTAGGATTGTAAAGTTGTATATTTTTGATGTTGTCAGCAATTACCGTGGTCTAAAAAAATGTACGTGTAATAGGACGGATGACAGCTTTATAAAGACGCAATTTGCACTAGAGTGACAATTTTCTTCTTGCTGTAAACAAGAAATGAAGCCTCCGGTAAAGGCAGCCGAACGCGAACTGCCTTTACATGGGCACGGAACGTAAGGAGACTGTAGAGGGTCACACCTAAGTATTTGGCTTGCTTTTCTCAAAGAATAGACTTGCCGTACATAGTGATTGGATGATTGGATGATATGAGCCCAATCACTGATTGGGCTCATATCATACGGCGTCCGAGGGATGAGGTGTGGCAGGGGACTAGACCACTCCAGCACGTGGCAACATGTTTTTAATAGTCCTAGAATCCATTGCATTGCACACTTCACAAAACAGATTGCGGTCCTCATATTTTGCAAACAAAATGCCTCCTGCTTTATGATTAACGTATTTAATCCATGTTACGTCGCAGAAAATACATCCTACTTTCAGAACTGTTTTTATAATGACATTGGAATCACCTAGTGTTATTCACTAGTTAACTTACCTCGAGTAATACCTACAATAAATAACACCACCCGCACTAAGTTTTATATTAACATGCTTTCGATATCGTTTTGTGTATCCCAAATGCAGTAATACATTTATTTATTAAATCGCGTGAGACTGAATCGAACATTTAAACTGTCAAGACAATATTGTCTTGTCAGCTCACTGAAGAAGCTTTATGGCATAAAAACAAACAAATAAACAAACAAGAAAAGTGAGTTTATAAAAACGTGGGAAAAATAGGGCAGGGACTTTCAGACTTGTACTGAACAAAATCCATGGTGTCCTTCAATAGCCCTTTACGTTCCGGGGCCACGTTGACCCAATAGACCCACGACCCCGGCAGGCTTTGGCCTTCAAAGAGGGGGGCCCCGTCGTATTACTGACAGGTCTTAAAAACCTGGGCATGCCCGAAAATCGTCCCGCGACGTCCGTTGCCATGGGCGTCTCCTGAGGCGGCTGGGTCGTGAGGTGGACGCTATCCGCTCCCTCACGCATCCAGCCTCCTCCTTCGCTAGCATGACTGCTTCGCAGAAGGAGGCGACCACTTCCCAATCCGTCTCACCCCGCAGCATGACCTCGAACAATGCCGGGTGGGAGAGGTCGCGCCTATCGCCTCAGTGCGGTGCTCTGGCCAACCGGCTTGCGGTGGCAGGAAATCGACCCCTGCCATATTTTTAGATGAAACTGCATTAATTACGCCGAATAAATAATATAAAATACTCAATTTTTTTTTTTAAATTCCCACACCCCACAAGAATGCGACCCTTACCATGGTAACCAAGAGGCATTTAGCTATATATCCTCAAGGTTTGATTTATGTCCGCCGTGGGTTTTTTTCCCATACAATTCGCCCGTTGACCTTTCATTTTATGTTCAGGTCAAAGATCATTAATAAGATCATTAAAACACAATGTTTTCCCACAAATGCCACCTTTTCGTCGTCATCAGACAGTGAACAATTCAATAATACAAAATTGCTCCTTCTCAGTTATTTTGAAAAGAAACAATGATCGTTCTATGGGATCATTCATTCATTACGTAAGACTTTTTTCGCTAGTTTTTGCCCCTTTATAATAAGAAAAAATTAAAATAGACCTACCCCCTCCCCTGTTTAATATTTATTTCGTAAGAATAATTTATTGGAAAAAATGAAACATAATGATTTTTTTGACAAATGTAATTCTAGAAATCTTTTAAAGGTTCCACCACTAGACCATCTCCAATAAATGGAATTGCGCTGTTGAACGCACTTTTTTTAAAGTATTATTTTAACTTTACGCATTTTCTGATGTTACGTAAAACCTATCGAAACATCTCACTTCCTTGTACGAAAAAATAAGACTTAACCGAGACATAAATCGTCATATTTAAGTAATAAATGAATATACATATAATATGGAAGCAACTTCACAGCTATAATTTAAATTGTATACCGTAAATTGTGCTGGTTATATGTGTATGCTTACACATAATCTTCAGTCAAAGTAAATCCGCGTCGCCGAAAGCCGAGAATTAATTTTCGCTGTGCAAACAGCGAACTATGCGGAGCCAATACTATTAGTAACGTGGTCTGTAATTGTCTGCCAAATGTAATGCAAATAGGGAACTTCCTTGGTAAATATTAAACAACACTAGTGTTGCGTGGCTTCGCATAATATAATTTTGGAGTATGATGACTAAGATAGTCAACCATTAGGCTCATGTACACGATGCCACCGCCGCGCCCGCCACCGCCGCGCCGCCACCGTGACGCAATGCTGAGTATACAATCGCAACCTTGCCGCCGCCGCACCGCTACCGCGAAGCCTCCGCCAAAAATCAAACAATTTCGAATGGCGGCGCGGTGGCGGCCGGGCGGCGGCGTCGTGTACATGAGCGCTTAAAAAATATGAATAGACCAGGACCGACAGACTGATGCGAAGCCCGAAGAAAGAAGAGGTACCAAGAGACATGTATAAGCTCCTGCATGTGCGGGATTGATTCGAAAATGTCGGGAAATGTACGAACTTTTAATTTCCCGCAATGCCATTGGCAATTCGTTTACGAAGGTGAGACATTTTGGAATATTGCTAAGTGGCCGTTTTAGACCCTGTGTATTGGAAAATGTCTTTGAAAAAAAATTAGAGGTAATCGAATTCCCGTAAGCAGACACAAATCTTTATTCCTGGCTACAGAGAAATTCCTGATGGAAATTTTTAATAGAACTTTAAAAAATATATTACATCAAGTCTTCACACAGACCATGTAAAAATGTAGAGTAATGGTTATGTCGAGTTTTGATAAATCAGGGCAAAACAGTCAAATTAAAAGGCTCTTAATTTATTTAAAATATCTGGTTGACCGAGCTTCGTTCGGTTTTTAAAATGTCTATATCTTGGGAACCGAGCTTTTCTCGAACCTGGGACCTTGATAAATCGATTCCTTGAGCCGAAAAACCCCTAATCTGTAACTTTCATGAAAATCCTTGGAGCCGTTTCCGAGATCCTGATTATATATCTGATATATTTAAACGAGCAATTCTTGTATATTTATTTATATATAATCAGGATCTCGGAAACGGCTCGCTCGGTTCCCAAGATAATAGACATTTTAAAAACCGAGCAAAGCTCGGTCAACCAGATATTAAATATATATACAAGAATTGCTCGTTTAAAGATATTAGATTTTAATAATCCCGTCACCTCATTTAAATCATTTCTTCATTGTCATCGAACTAAACCTCACAGGCTGATTATCATTAATCATGAATTTTATGACAGAAACAAAATACTACAATTTAATTATTGAAATGGTCGCTTGACCTCAGTTCCCTCGTTTCGCTATGATTCATTTTCCACTGAATTCCGCTTATCATCGCAATGTTTTATTATTTCGAAGAACCGCCATCGAGGTATTATGATAATTTTGTAGTAAACACTGTTTGTGGCTTTTCTAATAAGCTTTGTTTTATGCCACATTACTGGAACAAATTGGCTGATGACCTACCTTTAATCAGCATGAGTTTTCGTTTTATGAAGACATAATTATATATATATGGCTGTTTTATCATATTATGTAAACAATTTTGTTTAGGATCCTGATTATTGGAGAGACGTCACGGCGTCCTGACCTATCGGATGACGCAGGTCCTCACCGGACACGGAAGTTTCGGGAGGTTCCTGTGTCTGATAGGGAAGGAGGAAACGCCCGGGTGCCACCACTGCGAAGATCGCCCGGAGGACACAGTAGAGCATACGGTGCAAGACTGCCCCGCTTGGGCAGAGCACCGACGTGTCCTCACGGCGGCGATAGGCGGAGACCTCTCGCGCCCGGCATTGGTTGCGGCCATGCTGCGGGGCGAGACGGAGTGGGAAGCGGTCGCCTCCTTCTGCGAAGCAGTAATGCTCGTGAAGGAGGAGGCGGGCCGCGAGAGAGAGAGGACAGCGTCCTCCCTCCGCCCCAACCGCAGTGCCCGCCCTGCCCGGGGTGGGAGGACTCATTTGATGATTTTACCACGCAAAAAAAAAAAAAAAAAAAAAGGATCCTGATTATAGGACAAAAACCATTTAAGACTTGAACCAAGCAGCATAGATGTTAACGCTGAAACAAATCGACCACCGCATATTTTGCGTGTAAATATTTACCGTGTAAATACAGCGAAAACGAATTTTCCTAGACATACGTAGGAGCTAGTTAGTACGATTTTCCGCCTCTGTTACTACCCAAATTCCAAATTCTTCAAATGTTTAATTAAATATTAGTAATAAGTCATAAGTCTGACAACCAGGGTATCGTATTGCCTAGTTACTGGGTTGTGGAAGTCCGATAGGCAGTCGTCCTAATCTGGTTCGACAGGAAGCCGACCCCAAAAAAGTTTCTTTTTTTTATTAAATAAAGTTGGGAAAAGGCTAGGCAGATGATTATGAATTAAACGTATAAATATTTTATTAAGTTTTCAGCAAATAAATGCCTATAATGATACAATTTATTATTTAAAACTGAAACAAAAACTTCTGCCGCAAAATGAAGATAAAAAATAACAAAACCGGGACTCCCTAAGGAAACAGATTAGAAGTCGGTGTGCGTGTGCAATAGAAAACGATTGGGCACGCTAGGCTGTCATTCACTCCAAGGTAGAGCCCATGGTTTGTGGCTTTACCGACTTCCAAGCTTTGGATGTGGGTAGGAACCGGAATTGAAAACGAAAGGTCGGAACAATTGCGGTCAGAAAAAATAGGCTTTAATTTCGGAATATAAAAATAGGCAATTTTCTAATTTTTTCGGCTTGGTTTTTTTTGCATTTGATTAGATTTTGTGTCATTATTTTTGTAGTGTTCAGGAAAATTTAGGGAAACAGTGTCTAAGACCGGACCCGAGGTATAATGGGGACATACACTCTTTAGGCATACTTAACACAACACTAACGTCAAGCTCCATCAGGACATCATTTGCAAGCGGCCATTAATAAATTGCCGCTTGCAAATATGCCGCTTTTGCATGCATTCTTAAGAGTTAGGTAAATAACTTCTACAGTAATTTATAGAGTTTAACTATTAATTTTAAAGCGAATTTACAGACCGCTACCTAAGACTCTTTTAACGATTACATAATATTTTGTGTCGCTGAAAAAAATAATTAAAAAAGCCCTTTGGAAAATATTGGTATTCCACCACATACATTTAAAATAATTCGTCAAATTGATAAAAAAGCTTGCAATTCCCCGGTAAATTACCCGAATAATTCATCATAAACCGAGACTTGTAAAACGACTGCAGTAAGCCAAAATCTGGGCGTATGAGGTATTAATTAAAACAGAAGTATTCCATCTATTAGCTGCTACGTTTGGCAATATCCCGGAGTCTAGCGCGGAAATGTGAAAGAGATTAATATGACCCTCACTGAATAGGAATTCCTTTGCAACGCGTCTTAGGGTGGTATAGTAATGTGAGCTATGAAGTGGTTTGATGATCTCCAGCTATAGCTATCCGTCACTAGAGAAAGACACTGATGAAATGTTGGATGAAATGAACTGATGGATTTAAAGAAACTGTGACCTCAGAGTTGGTAGGTACTTTTTATTCGGGCATGCGGGCAGCGAGTAAAGGGCAACTCGCTGCCCGACCAAGGACCATGCCCGGGTCGACGGCGCGTTGTGTCCCACGCGCGCCTCAAAGAGCGTCAGCATAATGACGGGGCCCCCCTCTCAGAGGGCCAAAGCCTGCCGGGGTCGTGGGATTATTTCCTTACCGTGACCCCGGAACAGAAAGGGCTATTGAAGGACACCGTGGATTTTAGTCAGTAGAAGTCTGACAGTCCCTCCCGCCCTGCCCGGGGTTGGAGGACTCATTTGATGATTTTACCACGCTAAAAAAAAAAAAAGGTACTTTTTATTAAAAATGACTCTATAGCCAGGGGAAGAATACTAATTTTAATAATAAGAACTGTTGCCGCGAAAATGTTGTTTTTTTGTAAAAATCAATTGCGAAAAAGACGTAATTAATTACCTGTCTCATCAAAAATTATTATTTACACGTAAATTTTAAAACTGAGTACCTAAATCAAAAATTACCCTTCAAAAATTATTATTTACCTGTAAATTATAAAACTGAGTACCTTAATCAAAAATTACCCTTCTGGAAGGCCTGGACCTCGAAACCACACAAACTACGACCCCAGTAGAACATAAGATCATTAAGAAAATTACAAATATACCGTAATCGCACTCCTGCGTCCACACAAAACACTGTAGCGACCTACCATCAAGGATCTCCTAACACAAAAGGGTTACACAGTTAAAAGCTGATAGAGAAGAAAACAGTCGAGATCACAAGACCCATACCTTCCTTTCAGTAATCTCATCTCTTCTACTACAGCACAGCTTTACCCCGGAGTCGGTATGTACGATGCGTGTGACAGTTGAGAGTCTGCCAAAATCGTCGCGTGAACAACTCGCCGTCGCATTAGCCGGTGCCGGATTCCAGCGTCCGTGCCCATACGCCCCGGACCCTTTACTTTAACACGGGATTCATTTTGTGCAATACACGGGATTCATTGTTAACTGTCTCGGGACTTGAATTGACTCCTTAAAACTATGTGCGGTGATTAGATAGTTTAAGTTCAAACTCGCAGCGAATTTTCCAGACGTGTTCGAGATATTTGGATAGATCTTTTGATTAGCATGTTGTCTCAGTAGTCAGTCGCAGTCAGTCTAAAGGGGAGGCCTTTGGGTAGGTAGTGGAACTATCTAAACAGGTAAAAATGACCCTGGAACATTCTGTTGCCCCGTGAATTTTAGCTAGTACCTACGAATCTGACAGTCCCTCCCGCGCCACCCAGGGCTCCAACCTGATTTGATGATTTTAACACTGTAAAAGAAAAAGCTGGCCTCTGTTCAGAAGTGGACGTCTTCCAGCTGATGATGATGTTTATGTAAAAGCATGCAGGAGGCACGATGTTAACGCGAAGAGTCTTTTGTGCATCCGCGCATGCAAAGCGGCATGTGTGAAAGAGCCCGAGAAAATAAGTCATGGAATTGGGGAGTCTTTTGACCAGCAGTCGGACAGTACTAGCTTAGAAAAACAAGGCATAAAGTCGGTTGAATCCTTTTTTTTAGGAACGAATTTCTGTGCATGTTGCTGCTAGGTAAAATTATGTCAAAAATTCAACAAAGAAACCGCTTTCAGTGATATTGAGATAGCAATAAGGAAATACTAAGAAAAAGTTAAAATTACCATACAGTTACGTTTTCCCTGTACAGTAATCAGAATTACTAAATCGTCTATCACCGAACTTGGCACTTGACGCCTGTTCATGACCAATGCGACAGACTGGCAGTATCAGTTTGGAAAAGAAATTGCAGAAGACCAACTTCGAACACAAATATGTATATATGAAGAAATAAGTGGGTTACAGCACTTACAGCATACCCAGGTCTCAACCTAGGGGCTCTCCCCTAGTCGTGGGTTCGAACCCCGCCAGGCGCATTACTTTGTGTAATTGATTTCATCACCACTGCTCTCAAACGGTGAAGGAAAACATCTTGAGGAAACCGGCATGTCCTAGAACCAAAAATTCGAAGAAATGTGACATCTGCCAACCCGCACTGGGCCTGCGTGGTAGATTATAGCCCACTCCCTCTTACAGAGAGGAGGCCTGTGTCCCAGCAGTGGGAACATTATAGGCTCATGATGATGATGATAACCAATTGCATTGAGTTTTGTCATTTAAAATCGGTGTGCCTTCTACACATATTTATCTGCATAGTATAATTATAATGTTGAGTGTACTCACGCCTATTTCTTTCGCGAATGTTCTGTTTTTTTTTTCCTCATGATTGTAGACTGTGAAATAATTACGAAATGATTGATCTGGTACGGTAAAATCATGTGTAATCAGATGATCACTGCCCTATTTTATATTTTAACTTGCAACAAAATCTATTGTGGTAGTTAAAATATTTACTATTTACATACAAGCTTTTTTGTTGAAAGTATAATTAATGATTGCGAGCAGACTTGAACCGGTGATCTTCAGTCTTATCACACTAGGCCATACCTATGCGTCACAATCGAATTATTCATTTCAAAATAAAAGGGAACGAAACGAAAAAAGCAAAAAAGCTGCTTAAAACTAGATATTTTTCATAACATTTAATGCCATGGATTTCCGCAAAGTAACGCCTGATTCCATTTTTTTTTTTTTAATGTGACACATTCTTAAACTCACTGTAGCGAACGCGAACGCGAACGCGAAGCAAGGCGTTTTTGTTTGTATTGTGGATATTATGGAATTGTTTGAAGCCATTCACATATACTATCGGATCGCTTTCGTTTTTCTATGTGACTGGATTCAAACAATTCCATACATTACAAGTAAAACGCTTCGGATCGCATTCGCTTCGTCTGTGCGTTTGACAATAGGTTTAAGGGCGCGTCACCAGAAAGTTGGCAACGTCGCAAATAGCTGTCAAATATTTACAAGTTTTAATTAGTTTGGTAAAACTGTATATGAAAAATAAGAAATATAGCTCTATAGTGCACTAAAAAATTGATATAGGAATGCAATTAAAACACTGAATTTGATGTTGTCACCGTTTCAGGTGTAAAAAAGGCATTTGGAAGGTTTCCAAATACCTTTTTTAGATCTAAAACCATATATTCGGTGTTACGATATTACTTATTGCATTCACTTTTTAGTGCACTACAGAGCCATATTTCTTATTTCCATACAGTAACATTGCTAAATTAGCTTAAACTTATTAATATTTGACAAATATGATAGTTGCCAACTTTCAGAATACGCGCTCTTAACATCGAGTTTCTCTTAGCACCCACAACGACCACCTAAATGAACAGACAGACAGGCAAATTGACGGATAGCTCGCACAGGATACAAGGCAGACGGAACAAAAAAAAAACTTTAGCTTATTAACGTTTACAACGTAAATGATCGCAAGTGAAACGACCTCGGTGGGATTATTATTGGATAAGGGTGGGTGACCCCTCAGGGATGCGGAGTGGAGCTGAAGGATTAAGATCAGACCAGAGACAGTAGAACAAGATCCTGTTTTTACAGCGTAAAGTAACAAGGACTTTGACGTTACACGCGCTATTTCATTTTCGATACGATAAACGCACATGCAATCATCAAAAAATTATTGTAATCAAAAGCGCAAGCTGTTTTTTTAAATTTTATGGTATAAAAATGTAACTTTTTCCTTTACTGGAATTATTCTCGTTTTAAGATGTTATGGTAGGCCACCTGTTCCTAAGAGAATGGACATCAACATTCGTTGATAATAAAGTATGAAGCCAGATAGCACCTCAGACTACCTGTAACCTTTTTTTTAATTTCTAAAATCATCAAATGAGTCTTCCTGCCCTGGGTAGACCGGAAGGGACCACAGTGTTAAGATTTCCCGCCGATTACCCTTAAGGACCCATGGACTTAGAAAAGTTCTCTTTCTGCCAAATAACACCGTTGGAAGTTGGAACAGGGTTACTCTCGTTTAATTCAAAGGGGTTCCTGGTTCCATACGAAGTCCTGTGCAGATCCTTGCTGAACATCAGAGGGTGACCGGCTAAGCGATCGCTATGAAGCTGGTAGAGCTCACCAGGGCCGTCTGGCTTTCGACCTCCATTCTCTTGGAGTCCGGTGTTCAAACAGTTTTTATTCTGGGTGAGCTAGCTCCACTTTACATTTCATTTTTGCTTCTGAGCTTAATTGAGGCCAAAAGATGGGCAAACCCATCCTGCCAAGGTCGCAAAAAAGTCACATCTGGTAACCGTGACCTTGCAACGTAAAGGGCTCTTGTGGGATCACCGTGAATTTTCGTCAGTACGAGTCTGAGCGCTCATGCACACGAGACGGTTTTGCGCCGGAGCTAAGCCCGTCAAATCGGGTCTACGGGCGGTCGTCAGTAGGTATGGAACTCTATTAAGCTAATCACACGACGCCGGCGCTAGAGCCGCTCCGTGTCTACGGGAGGTCGTCAGTCGTGTATGAAACTCTATGAACACGACGCCGGCGCTAGAGCCGTCGCAAGAAACCGTGCCGTGTTAAAACCCTCTCGTGTGCATGAGCGCTGATAGGCCAAATCTGATGATTTTAACACGATAAAAAGAGCAGACTTATTTTTAAATAAAAATATAAGGCTAGGTGTTATGTAGAACAGCTAGAAACAGAACTCACAATCTCCAACCAATCCCTTTCTATAAGTTACTCGTAGGCTATTGCCGCTTTGAGTCGAAAGATTTATGCGTTCGAAAGTAATGTCGTTAATGGCTGTACACTAATAGCGCACACACAATTAACTCCGCTAAACTGTATGATAATGTCACTGACACAATCTTATGTTGACTCATGGTGACTATGAAATTTTGTGGTAGATTACTGGTTCAAACTAATAATAAAGACGAGGAAATCGGAAGAACTGATGCTTTCCATTTTTTTAAACTTAAATGCTAGATCACAAACTGGTATTTTTTTTCGTTTTATTTTCAGATGACGATTCGATTTTATGCAAAGACACTTTAGTTCAACAGACAATCAATTTCAATAAAAATTTTCTATGGAAAGAAAAATTCGAACCGCAATTATATTAGAGCCTGCAACCTCCGAATTAAGTACATACAACTGTCTTACGTAACAGTCCAGCCTCCGAGGTCTCACCTACAAGCGACTAATTCTTCAATCCATTTCTAAACCAGAATATGGAATATTCAGTAGTGTTTATATCCACCAAAATATAGTGAGATTCTGAGTGATATATTTCATCGAGTATCGCCGCTGTTTTGATAGCGCTGCTTCTCTCATTTCCAGGAACTAGGCACAGTATTTCGAGTGCAATATCGGCCATAATTTCGAGAGCACTAAAACGTCAGTGTAAAGCTACGGACACATATATTGAGTGCAGCATGTCTCACCGAGATCAAAAGGAAGTGAGCGCGTTATTTCTGGATCATAATGTAAACTGCGCTCACCAAGGTTGTGTGCACTCCTCCTTTTTGACATTTGTCAAATTAGCGATCTTTATTTTGCTGGCTACGTACGGCCGGAGATGAATTTGTGTTATTTATATGTTTGACTTGATATTTTCTTGAGAGTGATTGACCGAATGACGAATATTATTACAGTGCTCTGCGGTATCACGGTGATTATTTTTGTGAATTTGTATTTTTGTATGATACCGTTGATTCAGATGGTCCAACTTTGAATCTTTGGTGCTTTGAAATAGTGAGTTGATGGTGATAAAATGTAGCCTGTTATATCAAGAGTATTTTTAAGACGGTACTAGACTGTCAACAGGTTTTTTGTTGGCATAAATTATAATACTAAGACCAGGAAACAGGCGAATTGACATAGTAGTTCTGACCATTTGCTATCTGTCATCACCTTCTCCATCATCTTTTTACTGACAGTCTATCTCCTCTTTTCAGACATGCACAACCAAGTGCATGTCACATTTTAACCTTATGGAACCTACGTTGGTACCAAAACAAAATTATGTCTTCGATAACTGCAATGCAATTCTCTTAAGGAAGCAGCGCTGATACAGTGGTGAAACTGCAGCTGAACGCTTACGAAACTTGCCGAAATACCCGGCGTTTTTGGTGTGTAGGGTTTTTCTTATTCATAATCAAATTTGATATTGAAATTAACTTTCAAAATCGCCACTGAAGTATTTTTCAAAGCTCAAGGATTTTGATGAATAAATTCAAACAAACGCAGGATTAATAAAAGTAATAAACTTCCTACTCGTTTCTTTTGTATCTTCTCAATTTTATTATTATTTTCTTACAACAACAATACAATCATTTAAATCTTTAAAAACAACCCGGAACGCGGCAACCTGCCAGCGTCACAAGGATGTTACATAGAAATGCTTTCTGTCATAGTTATGTGTTGATTAGCATAAAACATGCTCCTGCGCAGTCAGGCCGCGCTCTTCCGGATTTTTTCAACGTTACACCACAAACGGAATTCCAGCCCGCATGACATTGAACGTTCATTGCCAATGTTTTGCATCTAATAATAAAAAAAAATGTGAGTTCGTCTAGTGGAATTAATTTACAAATTTTAATCGTGAAAATCTAGGAAATGTTTCAATGGAACGGGTATAAAGTTAACGAATAACCCCACAAACTTGTAGTGGATCAGAATAATAATAACTCTGCATAGAATATCAAGAAAGACCCTTAACTTCGTCTATGGAACCCTCTTTTGCCTAGACCCGTGTCAAAATAGACGTCCTGGATACTATCAAACTACTACACAATGCAAAGTTTATCAATAACCACTAGCATCTGAATAAACAGAAAAAGTCTAAACTAATTTCATACATGACATAAAAATTTTAATCCAACATCGTTCTCCTGGCCTTCATTTTTGGGTGTTAAATTGATTATTGAGCAGTTGTGGCCCAGTGGTATCGGCCTTGACTTACGAGTTGTAGGTCGTGGGTTCGAACCCAGCTTGGCGCACTGCTCTCAAAACTGTGAAGGAAAACATCGTGAGAAAACCGGCATGTCTTAGAACCATCAAATTCGAAGACGTGTGACAATTCCTTGCAATCCGCACTGGGTTCGCGTGGTGGATTGTGGCCCACTCCCTCTCACAGAGAGGAGGCCTGTGTCCCAGCAGTGGCAACATTATAGGCTGATGATTATAATGAAATTGATTAAGAGTCCTCCCGCCCTTGGTGGAGTGAAATGGGCTGTCAGACTCTTATTGACTAAAAAGCTACCCTGTTCCTTCAGTTGCCCTTTGAGTACCGGGGTCACGGTTACCTTAACAGACGGTCTCACGACTCCTGACTTTAACTCATTTGGTATGAGTTCAGCATAATCATATTCTTCTTTTAAACCTGTTATCGACGTTTTATAAGACAGTCCCCTCCCTCTATGTGTAACAATTTTTTTTAAACTTCTGTAATAGTTACCACTGTCTACATTAATACTGTCTACATTTCTTTTTTTCACTCTTCCTGTGCTCTTCCGCAGGTCTGTTGGTAGAAATTTCTTATGAAATAAGCAGTGCCTTTGTACTATTAAGTTTAAGTATGTCCTTGTATTTCATATTGTGTCTACATAAATAATTAAATAAATAAATAGTTATCTCATAACTTACCCTAAGTAATAAATATATCTGTCGAAAACAAAAAGTAGAATTCTAAATACATACTACATAATCCATCAACACAAACAAAGCTCAGACAAAACCGACGCACGCACTAGTATGCAAAACAACGAACAATGTGACTATTTGTCACGCCACTGACTTACTATGTGCATAATTATGTCCCAGTGAGGGTATGTACTATCAGACATGGCACCTGTCCTACGAGTATTCGTCAGGTGGCCTGATGATCTTCAAGTAGAAATGGCGTATGGATCAAATCATGGCCAGTATAATTTTGGATAACAGGTAAGAAAACTAAAAAATTCCAATTAGGTACCTACTCCATCAAACTAAATCAAAAATTATTAGACTTGTATTTTTTGTTACGTCTTTAGGTACTATTATATATTCTGTGCGTGAGCCAAAATTGTCAAAGAATTTTTTTTTACTATAATATATTTTAAATTTAAAAGGACATACCAAAACTGACTACAAAGACACTAATAAAATTTCAAAAGAAATGTGTACCAGCAGACCTGCGAAAGGCAATAAGTCATTTCTCGGTATATTTTCATAGTTCTGAGTCACTAGCCCCTTAATGCATTGTAAATCGATCAGTATTCATTGATCTAAACCGTGTTCATAATTTTTAAAAACTCAGTAACGCACTTATTAGATTTGTAATTTCTTGATGCTGTCTTAATGTCTATTTTCCAACAAAAACTTCACTTAGAGCCTATGCACACCCCGCTTTTTAAACGCGCTGCAATGCAGACGCGATACGCTCGCAAGTCAGACGCAGCCTAGAACAATGACAACAAACTGCTCTGATGAAAACGCACCGTCGAAGCGCCGGTGCAGCACGTTTCTAAAACGCGCTGCACCGGCGCGTTTAAAAACGTGGTGTGCTTATGCTCTTAATCAGCAAGGTATGACTATCAAAGCTGTTTGATTATGTTGGGTGCAAAATGTAATGATAAATTGAGGCAATGAATCTGTATCTAATTACGTACACTTAATAAAAAATTTATTGCTGTCTGAGAATACAATTAGAAAAACAATAATATGGAACCTAAAACAAAGACTATTATTTTATTTCACAAACAGGCCTCTTGTGAGAGGGAGTGGGCCACAATCCACCACGCGGGCCCAGTGCGGGTTGGTAGATGTCACATGTCTTCGAATTTTTGGTTCTAGGACATGCCGAATTTCCTTACGATGTTTTTCTTCACCGTTTTGAGAGCACTTGTGATGAAATAGAATTACACAAAATAATGCGCCTGTCTGGATTCGAACCCACGACCTACAACTCGTATGTCGGGGCCGATACTTCTGGGCCACTACTGCTCTGTCTGTTTTCTGCAACGTACGGTACAAATATTTGTGACCCACAACTGGTTGTTCCGGATCGGTATGTGAATTTCAATGTTTTTACGATGTAGTAGATTTTTTTCCAAACTAAAATGTTATCATAATTTCACCGCCAATGCATAAAAAACTTTTTCTTGTTCCTTTAATGGCACTTCCCATAAAAGGCTTACAATGAGCTACTGGCAAACAAATCAACATTAAAAGGAAAGCAAATTAGAATGAAACAGATAATACAGGGTGTCTCACGGCAGAGTTAGGATTTTAAATTTGAATATTGAAAAAACCGTTGCAAGTAAGCGCGGGGGGAGGAGCGCAGTAGCTTCGTCGTTCGTGCGGATTCATTAGTCACGATGTCGCAGTGGTCGGGTGAGCACCGCGCGTTCGCTATCGAAGCGTTTTCGAAAGGTGGAGAATCGTACGTTGTGGCTCGGAGACAGTTTTGCTCTCACTACAATATCAGACGTTTACGTGATGGACCAAGCGAAAATTTAATTCCTAAATGGATTATCAAGTTTCGAGCTACCGGTTCCGCTATAAATCAACCGCGTCCGGGCCCAAGCAGAACTTCAAGGACGGAAGAAACAAACGAAGTGGCAGCTAGCGTTCGTCGCAATCCACGCATGTCAATGCGCAAAAGAGCGGCACTGTTTCTGGTGAGGTGTTTCGGCAAATCATATCCAATTATTTTATACCCCAACTTCAAGAGCATCCAGCCTACAGCTCAAGAACGTGGTTTCAGCAGGATGGAGCCACTTGCCACACTGCAAGAGCCACTATGGACCAACTTCGTGAATTGTTTCCTCAAAAAATGATATCCCGATTTGGTGATATCGCGTGGCCTCCGCGATCACCAGATTTGACCCCCATGGACTTTTTCCTATGGGGATACCTTAAGAGCAAAGTTTACGTCAATACTCCGAGGAATATCGCTGAGCTAAAACAAAATATCCAACGAGAAATACGCGACATCGAGCTGACTTTGCTTAGGCGCGTTATGCAAAAAGCGATGAATCGATTCCGTGAGTGCGTGCTACGAAATGGAAGACATTTGGAAGATGTAATCTTTAAAAAGTAAAATCCGCATTATTGCTCAATAATTTTCAATAAAAATGTTTTCACAAAAATATGCAAATTGACTTTTATTTCATTTCAAAATCCTAACTCTGCCGTGAGACACCCTGTACTATCAATTGCTACCATAAACTTGCTGACCGATACCGCGATAACACCATTTTATTGGGCCATTGTTCTTCAAAAGGATTCTCTGTTTTAGTGGTAAATAAATTATCGCCTGTGCATTGAACTCCTGACCTGAAATCATTTAAGGAATGATTTTGATAGGGCGACGCTTATGGCTCGTAGTATATAATCAAGAATTTGCAAATGAACTTAAGGGCGCATAACCAGACAGTTGACAACATCGCTAATAGCTGTCAAATATTTACAAGTTTTATTTAATTTGGCAATGTTACTGTATGGAAATAAGAAATAATTATGGCTCTGTAGTGCACTAGAAAATTGTTATAGGAATGCAATTAAAACACTGAATTTGATGTTGTAACCGTTTCAGGTGTATAAAAGGCATTTGGAATGTTTCCAAATGCTTTTTTTACGTCTAAAACTATATTATTCGGTGTTACTATATTAATTTTTGCATTCCCTAATCAATTTTTTAGTGCACTACAGAGCCATGTTTCTTATTTTCATTCAGTAAATTTGTGAAATTAATTAAATCTTGTAAATATTTGACAGCCATTTGCGACGTTGCCAACTTTCAGAATAAGCGCTCTTAAGGAATTATTTTATTTCCCTTTCTGTCGACCAACGTAGACTGACATAATTTTTAGCAGTAGCGACCACTACACTAACGATGGCACTCATTGGTAGTCTGGACTTGGTGGCCTATCATGTAGTCTTAAAGCGGGAGGTTCTAGTGTGGGAAAAGAGGTGGCGCTTTTTTTTTTTTTTAGCGTGGTAAAATCATCAAATGAGTCCTCCTAGAGTCCTCCTACCCCGGGCAGGGCGGGAGGGACTGTCAGACTTCTACTGACTAAAATCCACGGTGTCCTTCAGTAGCCTGTTATGTTCCGGGGTCACGGTAAGGAAATAATCCCGCAACCCCGGCAGGCTTTGGCCCTCTGAGAGGGGCCCCGTCATTATGCTGACGCTCTTTGAGGCGCGCGTGGGACACAACGCGCCGTCGACCCGGGCATGGTCCATGGTCGGGCAGCGAGTTGCCCTTTACTCGCTGCCCGCATGCCCGCGCCTACGGTGGCCGGAGATCGTCTGCTGACGTCCGACGCCGCGGGCACCTACCACTGCGGTTGGGGCGGAGGGAGGACGCTGTCCTCTCTCTCTCGCGGCCCGCCTGCTCCTTCACGAGCATTACTGCTTCGCAGAAGGAGGCGACCGCTTCCCACTCCGTCTCGCCCCGCAGCATGGCCGCAACCAATGCCGGGCGCGAGAGGTCTCCGCCTATCGCCGCCGTGAGGACACGTCGGTGCACTGCCCAAGCTGGGTAGTCCTGCACCGTATGCTCTACTGTGTCCTCCGGGCGATCTTCGCAGTGGTGGCACCCGGGCGTTTCCTCCCTCCCTATCAGACACAGGAACCTCCCGAAACTTCCGTGTCCGGTGGACCTGCGTCATCCGATAGGTCAGGACGCCGTGACGTCTCTCCAGCCACTCCTCAAAGAGGGGTCTTACCACCGCGATTGCGGCATGCCCGAAGAGGTGGCGCTAGAGAACTTCTATAGCTCTGTCCCTTTTCCAGGCTGGATTGACGTCATAGTAACCCTGCTGTTCCCAGTTAATGAGAAAGTCTAACTTCTTCATCACAGGGTCTGAACTAGCGAAAAGTTGGTGTACGTATTTCATTTTCGTCGCGTCAGCATTTGAGTCAAAAGCTGTCTTTTCTGTTTTTAAAGACGAATAGCTTTTTTGTTGAAATATTTTATTCTCATATAGCGATTAAGGGACTATAATCAAAATATTAATCCATACCACACTGCTGTGACTGTTAATATAAACGAAAACCAAGAAATTATTGATAGCATTTACCTAAAATAGTGGTGGCAACATGCTCCAGAAATATGACTTCCCCAACGTTCAGTAAAACGGACGATGGCAAAGGGCCAAGAATACACTAGGATGAAGATGAAGATATATTATGACATTGTACATTCACGAAGTGAGGAAGGACTAAACGACCAACTCAGAATTTGCGTCACCACTCAAATGTTATAGATATTGAGAAACAGAAAACACCAAATGAATAATCATATTATCCTACTATCCTATCCAACTAATATTACAAACGTGAAAGTTTGTTTGGAAGAATGAATGGATGGACGTTTGTTCCTCTTTCGCGCTAAAACTACAGAACAGATTTGGATGAAATTACGAGTAGGTACACAGATTGTTCATAACCTGGATTAACACATAGGAGTTTTTATCCCAATTTTATGTTCCTGTGGGATATTTTCGAGTTGTAGCGGGCGAAGTCGCTGGCAACAGCTAGTGGAGAATAATATAGTGGATGACATCGCAACAGCTGGCCGATCGAAGTGGACTTGTCGGGACTCGAACCGAAAGTAAGTACTGGCATTAGCAAAATAATTACATGCCCTACGTATCAAAAGGATAATAAAGTAAAATGTCTTTGTGGGATTAAAAATGACGTTGGAGTAAAACCGACCAGTAAATCGTCTAGTATTTTAAATCGTTGTGCTTGTAGAACTTCTATATCCGACCGTGTAATCAGTGTAATTTTAGGAAATCAAGTTAAAGCACATTCTATTACAAGATTAGTAAAAAAAAAAAACGGAAAAAGGTTGCGTGAATCGGTTACAAGTTACAACTATTAAAATTCCTAGAAGAAAGTAATTAAAATCCCATGGGAAACAAAAAAATATGTGATTTTTTATCAAAATAAGAACTCATTCAAATAAATATTCGAAGTTATTTGACAAGTAAAGAAAATTTATAATTCCACATACTACGGCTTATAATCAACGAAAATATTTTCTCATACACGTCGTTATTAGGGCGAATCGTAATTGCCCCTCATTTTAATTAATTGAGCTTTGATTTTCCATGTTGGGTCAACAATCACATATTTCAAATCTCGATTCTCCACGTGCTACAATAAAATGTATTATTTATCTAATGTATAAAACATAATAATCAATTTAATGGGCCAATCAAAGGCCCCTATCAATAAATAAGTTTGAAACTGCAGTGCCAGCCTTTGAAATTACTTAGCATTAATCGCTGCGTGGCGTGGTGTAAGTAGATAAAAAAAACGTTCCTATTTTTCACGAGGATTTGTTGTAAGTTCGCCACATGCGTGGTGCATTGGCACCATGATGTATGATTCTTCGTTTCGGCTAGCTACAAGGCTACGCTTTTTACCCGACTACGGCAAAGCCAAAAGGAGGGTTATGATTTTGACCGGTATGTATGTATGTATCTATTATGTAGGTATGTTTGTCTGTTCCCTCATAACTTCTAAACTACTTATCATTACATGACGAATGAGGTGCTGTTAGAAGCGTGTCAGTTGTCCGCAGGTTATGGGGTAGGTGACGTATCACCAAATCCAATATGGCGCCTTCTAGGCGACGTAAAGTCGTAACCGACAAAACAATAAGTTAAAAATAACTAAAACCCAACTACGACTAAAACGTGCACTGAAAAGTATAAAACAAGAACAATATTAATTTGACCGATATTGTGCTAGCCGTGGTCGAGTGCCACCTGCGGTTATTTCACACAATCTTCATTAGTTAGGTGGCAAACGACCACGGCTAACACAATATCGGTCAAATTAATATTGTTCTTGTTTTATACTTTTCAGTACACGTTTTTGTCGTTTTTTTTGTTAATTAAATGACTCCTCCTAGGGCAGGACGGGAGGGACTGTCAGAATTGTACTGACTAAAATACAAGTCTACGCTTACGTGCACCTTGTGTTGTTCCACATCGGTGTCACTGTGGTGAAGTTGTCGGCAGCCTCGGACACCATGGCCTGTCTTGTTACAGGAGCGCAAGTCACGAAGCACGGCACGGCAGTAAGATGGAAATAGCTCTTAGTTCAGATAACCGCATTGCACTAGGCCACAAAGATCTCATAACTTGAACCACAACCTTAGATCACAATTAAGTTGTTAGGCTCATCGAAAACGCTCGCCTCTAATAAAGCTCGCCAGTCGGTACCTATTAAATATTCACTTACTGTCCCCGATCTATTTTAAATAGCTGGAAATAAAAAAATGGCGAATAAATCTTTCTAGAAAGTGATTTGATTTGTGAATTTAAGTTAAATAAAGAGCTGAGCTTGAATAACAATGAAACTTTGAAGACAGAGAATGAATGATCTTAAATTAGAAATGTTTTTCTGACATTTAGAGATGGTACTTACCGTAAGTAAACTGAAAAAATATTACGTAGGTATTAACAGAAATAACATAAAAATAACTAAACTAACGAACATAAATTATGTTAATGCAAGAAAACAGAGAATTAAAGTATGTTTAATCAATAAACACCCCACAATTAATCACTTTCAAAATATCTTAACTCTACAAATATTAAACTGGAACACAGAAACACAAAAGTTAACAAAACTAAAATCAAGAACCAAATGAAATATGCAAGGGCGAAAATTTCGTCCATTACAGAGGACTCCATAAATACATGTCTTGGCGCACCAAGCGAGGGAAAACGCACACTTGATGTGCCTCCGTCGCAATTATCGGCGGAAATAGACGGTTATTAAAGGTTCAACAATGATAAAATTTAAATTGAACCTTACACCGTCGACATAGATGCCAATAACCGTGACCGGGGCTGGTAAAATGGGCTTGCAAATGTTATAAAGAAGGGGTAAATAAAACATATAGCATGGTTTCGTGTCCGTTGCCATTCGAACTGGCGGTGAATAAGTTATGTGACACGATGAATTGAATAACACTAT
Organism: Agrotis clavis; assembly: GCA_954870645.1. Taxonomy (NCBI): domain Eukaryota; kingdom Metazoa; phylum Arthropoda; class Insecta; order Lepidoptera; family Noctuidae; genus Agrotis; species Agrotis clavis. Next base: position 2,023,246 of record OX940932.1, on the reverse strand, counting down.
TATTGTGGCATCGTTAGCTGTGTTGTGATGCATTGTGAGGGCTATTTTCGGATCGAAAATGAACATTGTAGAGCAGAAAATAATACATTATTAAATGAACTTGTCATATTGCTTGTAAAAATCTTAACCTGTATATTATAAATACTATTATAAATAACTTTTATAATATTAAAAGTTATTTATAATAGTTGAAGACTTAATAATAATATATTATTATCAGCCTATTGCCGTCCACTGCTGAACGTAAGTCTCTTCCCCCAAAGAACGCTAATCCTTCCGGTCCTGGGCATTCTGCATCCATCCGCTGCCAGCCAGTCTTCAAATCATCGACCCATCTTGCCGCAGGGCGTCCTACACTACGTTTGCCATTCGCGGTCTCCACTCCATCACATTATCTGCTCCATCGACCATCATCTACAGACGTGGCCGGCTCTCTTCAAATTCAGTAGATATGCTTACTGTAGTTGAAGAATAATCACTCGATATAAATATTTTGATTCTTGTAGACGGATGATTATGTTGATGGAAAGATAGGAAGAGGAAGGCCAAAGAAAAGATGGATGGAGGATGGATGCCTGAGTACTTGTTCACGTTGAAAGCGCGGGCGCTAGCTTTCCCGCGCGCGTTTCAACGTGAACTCTTGCATATTACGCCGTATGTTTGATATTTCGTGACCGCATCCGCGTCCGCGCCCGCGTCCGCGAGTCAACGTGTTTGAGCTCTAAGGAATGATAATGAAAGAAAAGGGAGTAAATGATACTGTGACGTCTGATAGTGAAGAATGGAAGAAAAAAGTGTTCCGCTGACTCCAAGTAAAATGGTATAAGGGTGCTCCCACATCTATCGACGCGGAATCGGCTTTTTGCGTCGCCCTTTCTCTTTCTGTCGCTTAGAACTGCCATTTGCTAGACCGAGACAGAAACGGAACGGAAAAATCCGATTCCGCGTCGATAGATGTGTGAGCACCCTAAGGGGGCAAGAAGATGGTGAGATGATCATGTAGTCGTTATAATTAAAGCACGTAGTATTTTAAAGTTGATTGGATTTGAAGGAAGAAGGCCGACGAAGTTTTATTCATAGAACAAGCTCTAATCAGCTTACATGCTTAGTCGTAATGCAGTGCTATAAAATGGATGGTATGAAAGACACTTGCAATGCCCTAAATCTCTATGAATCTTGCCTTAGTGCTAAATTCGTTTCTGACGTGAGGGAACCTACGATGACACATTCAAACAGAGATGACAGAGCGTCATCAGGTAATGAATGGTACGATTCCAACGAAAGCTGTGCTCGAAGATTTTCACTGAACGAAGCCTGGCTATGTTTGCGCACAAATAAAGAGTTCACCTGCCCACGTGTGCCCGCACAGAAGTATCCAGATGTGCGCTGAAATTTTAAGAATGTTCGCGCACAATTTGTTCGTGTTTGCTAGAGTGAGACTACCACAGCGAGCATTTGTGCAACACTGAACAACGGTGGAATGGCATCTTAATATTATTAATAAAAAACAGTGTAATATTTGGTAACAATACACATACTAGCCATTATGAAACTCCAATACCAGAAAGTATCACCGAAAAAAACACGAAGATACCGTTCATATTTTCCAGCCCATTGCGAGAATCCTTTGAGGAACCAGCCGTGCAGCATTGACCTTAGCAGAAATGATCAGTATTCATACCACGCGCCGGCTACAGCCAACCACGAAACACACTGAGACAGTTTAATCTCCTAAGTACTGTCACGGCCAGTTGTAACTGACCATTTTTTTTTTCGATTAGCTTAAATCTTGCATCGGCACCCCCTTTATAGATTTCCCCAATTAACTGACAATAAATCTCAGTTTTTTTTAAGTGGTAATCTCATCAAATGAGTCCTTCCACACAGGGCAGGACGGGAGGGACTGTCAGACTTGTACTGACTAAAATCCACTGTGTTATGTAACGTTTTAAATAAAAGATGCTTCTTTATGTACAACGTTTTAATTGCAGGGAGACACACAATAGTTACAGTTCACAGATGCGTTGAGTACAGTACAGTGACGGAGTGTAAGAGCGGATCCACCGAGTCAAGATATATATCATAGACAATCAATTAAAGTAGATGCTTACTATAATATTAATTAGTAATGTTACAACATACTGTGTCCTTCAATAGACCTCTACGTGTCAGAGCCACGGTTCCCTGATGTGACCCGCGACCTGAGGCCTAACCACGAGCCAGTTAAGGCTGTGAGAAAGAGACAGAGCTATACAAGTCGTCTAGCGCCATCTCTTTCCCACAGCCTAAAGACTCACGCTTTAAGAGTTCATGGTAGGCCACCTGGGCAGGCTTTGGCCCTCTAAGGCTCCCGTCATAGTGCTGACAGCTCTTTGAGCAGCGTCGTGTTCGGACAGCGAGTCGCCCATCATTTATAAGAGGGTTGTTTTGAAAATAGCGATCTACTTCGTTCAGTTAGGTGTGTTGCCTTGTCGACAGTGCAGCCAGTCTTATCTATACGAATACATTTTTGTATTATAAAACTTAAGAGTTGGTTTATTTGAACGTGCTAATCTCATGAACTACTTGTTTGAATTGAAAAATTCTTTTTGTGTTGGATAGTGCATTTATCGAGGAAGTCTATAGGCTGTATAATATCGCGCCAAAACCAATGGGGGCCAAACAGCAGGAGTAAAACCACTAGGAGCTGCTAGTTTTTGTTTAGTCTATGTAAGGTCAACGGGGCGGGGCTAGAGAGTGCTTTAATTTTATTAGTGCAAGCAAAAATGAACTTAATGGTAGCCAAACGTACATGTCCGTGACAGTACACACGTTATTTCTACGCTCAAGGTCAGAAATACTAGCGCACGACTAAATTTGAATTCAAAATAAACTTGGTAAATTAGGTGATGGCCTTGAGTAACGACAGTTGCGATAGCAAATTCGTGGGTGACAATGTACACGAGTTTTTGCTTTTCAATGTTACTGTGTCAACCGATGTAACGAATTTGTGAAGTTTTAGAAGAATGTGTTATTGTTTTTCTTCTTTTTTTTTCGTGGTAAAATCATCCAATGAGTCCTCCCACCCAGGGCGGGACGCGAAGGTCTGTCAGATTTATACTGACTTAAATAAAATCCACTGTGTCATTCAATATCCCTTTACGTTCCGAAGCCACTGTTGCCTGAAAAGACAGTTTCGCGACCCCGGTAGGCTTTGGCTCTCTAAGGGGGGCCCCGTCATATTGCTGTCAACTCTTTGAGGCTTTCAATCAATAACAGAAGTTTTGGCACGCCAATAAAATTTGTATGACTGTCTCACCCTTCAAACCTGTTACAAACACTACCTGTCAAATTCTGTAAATTTTGACGTATTTTGAGCTGTCAAATTTTAATAAAAACACCTGTCATTGTCGAATTACACGTGCTCTTCTGAAAAATACCATTAAAAACACCGCCATAGTCTCCAGTTGGCTTTGTAGTGCCTAGTAGACTATAAATGTTCCCACTGCTGGGACACAGGCCTTCTCTCTGTAAGAGAGAGTTGGCCATAATCCACCACGCGGGCCCAGTGCGGGTTGTTAGATGTCACATGTCTTCGAATTTGTGGTTCTAGGACATGCCAGTTTCCCCACGATGTCCTTCTTCACCATTTTGAGAGGTGTGGTGCTGGAATAAATTACACAAAGTAATGTACTTGGGTGAGTTCGAACCCACGACCTACAAATTCGTAAGTTAGCCGATACCACTGGGCCTCGACTGCTCTCTTTAAACCTCATAGAAAGATAAAACATAATATCGGTCAGCATAAATTACTCTTTTTTCGACAGCTAGTAATCTTTAAATAGGCCAAGAGCCAATAAAGGTTATTTACCGTAAACGTTTTACGCATTTGGAGTGCCACAGAGAGCCAAATTCGTACCACTGTGTCAATGTCGATATGAATTGGGTCACCAACATTGTTTCAGTAGTAAATATAGAGTTGATGTGTTCCGAGAAAATCAAAGCCATTTTTGTGACCGTTTCTGGTAAATTCATGATGTATTTTTACCTTTTATACCTGTTTTCACCCCTAATTTTATCTAAAACAAATATCTAAACATTGCAGGTCAGTGTTGAACGTTGAAAAAGGAAGTTTCTGTTTTTGGTTTGCTCTTGAAAACGAGAATTTCATCATCATCACCATCATTACATTATCAGCCGTAGAATATTCACTGCTCAACGTAGGCTTCGCCGTCAAAATAGAACAGGTTGGAATTCGGGAGCAACTAGCACAATGGTTTTTTTATTATTCAATGATTTGTTAGTATTGTAGCGCTGTGCTAACTTAGAATTCTTCCGTTAATAAATCAATTCAATAAATTAACTAGTTGGAGGACCCCATTAAATATATAAACTTGCTTATAAAGGGGAAGAGGTAATAATACGGCCATGCTTAATAATTACGCTTTAAAAGATATATGTTATTATATCAGTGTTAAATGAGCGAAAGTCTTATTTTCTTTTATCGTTGTTTATAGCACATAATTCGTTTATGTAAATCAGGTCAGATTGTGTATCAAATGTAAGACGGTTTTATTAATTTAAAGTGCTTTAATGGCCGAGACTTTTGCGTTCGGGGAAATTAAAATAGGACGCTGAAATGTACAATACATGAGTAAGTTTATTTTGATTTTATTTTTTTCTCTATAATGTTGAATGATGACGTCCGGAGAACGTCTTAATGAAACCTTGACTCAAGTTCATTTAATGTTTGAAGGAACCATACCATAGGTGACCTTCACATACCTGAAATGTAATGAAATAATGTTAATGTATGTAAGTCGGTTATGTCAACACCCTTACACGTCTTTTCATAAAACTAGGCGAGGCCGCTGTTTCGTACCTGACTGCTCTGAGAAGAAATAGCCAAAACAAACTTGGAGGTTACAGTCAAGTCCAGACATTATAGATGAGGTTTTACGAGGACCATGCAGGTTAGTGTCTGAGATGGTCTTGTGAAGAAAGAACCACACTGCTGGGCAAAGACTTCCTCCAATACCACCCAGGAGTCCTTATCCTCTTATCAGCCCTCGCGGTACACGTCCAGGTTGTCTTGCCACCTTCTTTTTTTTGTTGATAAAAATTCTTTTACTAAGTCGCGTTGCAGTGCTCTCCTTAAAATCTTATTTTCTTTCATCGTATAATAATGAAAATGTACGAGGCCGCGAAGGAAAACTTGGGAATTTTGCCATATCTGCTAAAGCATACACTGAGAAAAATGTCATTTTGGCATAATCTTAAAATATCGTGACGTTGGTTTAAAATAGATGCGTTGTCCTAAAATATGTTGATAATAAGTAAATATTACGCTAGAACTGAAATGTGTTAAGATGGAATCGAATTGTTTGGGTAAATAATGCAATATTATGATACTTGTCATCGTAAAAATTTGTCATTTTAAAATAACATTGTCTTCGTCAAATAATAGCACTATGTAATAGAAAATGGTCCACTGTCCCATAAATTAGTATGATAATTATAAATAAGATTCTAATTAAAAAACACAATGACAGTCACCGTAATTTAAGTAGATTTCATAGTTTAATATGAAGAAGTATCTCTAAAAATACGATGACCTGGGACCTAATGTACTATATTAAATTATAATGCTTTAAACTTACATTTTTAAAGTAAGCATCATTTTTTAATATTACAGTCATATTATTTTATGTGAATCCTATGATAATACGATTAAATAATCTCATATTTTTAGAGTAAGCATCAAAGTTCAATAATATAGTCATATTATTTTAAGCAACGACGATATAATACTAGACTGGTAATAACAGGCGACCGATGTCTGCCAACACATTAGGCAAAAAAGTCTTATATCCGTCTCATTTCGACCAATCCTGTGAGCCGTAAACATACGTTGAGACAGAACCGACCTTGAGTTAGCCAATCACAACGCAGTACCCCGCCTCCCTCGCTTACGTAGTACCTCAGCGAGTTGGCAGAATAGTTTTGTTCGATAAATCGTGCAATGCGTAGTCTAGTATTATATCGTCGTTGATTTTAAGTGTATCCTACTAAATTATTATTACAGAAACCCATTTATGAGTAGCATCAAATTTTGAATGATGTCCTACAAATTTAAGGTGACGGAATTTTATAATGGGCAACCCTCTCTCACTTCATTCCGCCGCCCCGCGCCATTTTTATTTTACCGCTACAGCCAGCCGGTCACGACTCACGACTCGTTTAATTTGTTATAGCAATAACAATTCTATCAGTGCCAGTGAACGTGTTTGATCAGTGCAAAAATGGATACGGCTACGCGTGATCTTTTGAAGAAGTGGAATTTGGAACGCTACATCGATCGTTTTGAAAGTAAGTTGACAAACCTAGTAAGTTGCTAGCATGAGCTCACACATTACATTCACACATTCTAATTTCTAGCAAGAATAGGGTCAGAGTGTCGTCTTAGGGGCACTATGAAAAGATACTTAAAAAAATTTCGCGACCAATTTCAAGGTCACAGCTCTAACATAACCTAACCTATGGATCCCTTCGACATCGTTTTTACGACAAACGGTTGGTCGGAGACAAAAAACACCAAGACACTTTTAGCTTTTCTAGGTGTTACATACTATAGAATCGAGAAAATAAACGATTTGCGAAAATAACAATTTTTTGGCCGCCGTACACTCCAACCAAGAATAGTTTTGTCGTATGGTACCTACCCACCTACCTAGATATACGTTCATATTTATATTATACACTAGGTTCGATGTGCAACTGCAACCCAAAAAAAAAAACAAATAGGTACCAACCTACATTTTATAAAGTCGATGCGACGTAGTGCATTTCACAGCAGCAATCAGGGCGCTGTTAAATTTACCTTTTTTTTCAGCTGAAAGAATTGATATTGCAACAATGCAGATGCTTAGTAAACAAGACATACATACATAGTATGTTCCCTCAAATAGGGGACAGACTCCGGTTTGAAGCAGCTCTGGCCATGTAAAAAAGCGACCAACCAAAAGATATGGTTTGTTTTCTTGTTAAATTTTATTTAAAAAAAGTAAATTTTGTTTTAAACTTTTTGCTTACACATGCCCTGCGTCGCTTAAATGCACATCCTCCTACTTGCATGTAGGTAGGTACCTACTTATTAACTTTTATTTAAAGTCTGTAGGTTAAATTAAGATACCTAACAATTTAACCAGTGCAGTATTTATTTAAAAAGTGGAATAAAATCCTAACTTTTCATCAGTCTTGTTAGTTTACCAACTAAGTACATTATTATTACCTTTTTAAATTTCTTGTTAAATTTTAAGATAACTCCTACAATTCATCACTCTTTGAAGAGGTCCTGAGGAATGACTTGTTAACTAGTCTACCTTGTAACTTAGAGCCTCTGCCACCGTGTGAAGGACTGCAAAGCTCAATCTTCAACCAAGACTGCGAAGCAGGACTTAACCAGGAAAATTTGGTAAGTTATGCAAAATTGTAGAAAAGTACTCGTACTTACTGTTGTTTGGTTCAAGAGCAATATGTATTAATTTGTACTTACATCCATACTAATATTATAAATGCGAAAGTAAGTCTGTCTGTCTATCTGTCGGCTGGGGCAGGACCTTTTCACATTTTCATACCTAAGACACTGAACCGATGCAAAATTTGGTATAGACATTCTTTGAGACCAGGATCAGTCCTGATCTTGATCGATTAGTTTTTATCAGGGCCGGATCAAGGGCCGAGGACAGGACCGTTCACACCTGCAATGCTGAACCGATTACTAGAAAAAAAAATATAACACTTCCCTTGAGTTAACCCCGGCTAGGGCTAGCTATAGCCTGTTAGTTAACGGTCGCACTCAGACACATTTAGTGATTATTTCAACGATTATTGAGGTTAACTGACCGTATATATACTCATATTATCACACCTTCTTTTACATGTACTATTATAACATTGTCTCAAATTAAATATTATTTTAGGATGGTGACATATTGGTGATACCACTGGACTCGTCGTCGTCAGTGGGTGAAGCAGTTACACAAGAGTCCACCGGGAGCAATTTAGTAAGTTATTGCCTATTACTCTGTACTTTTTATAAGGAATTTAAATTGACATTCAATATTTTTAACCCCACAAACAGATAAGTTTAACGTCTGTACCTGTCCTGTCCTGTATGTGTGTACGGACGGCCGTTTAGGAGCTATACTGTCACAAAGATTAGTAATATATTTGGAGTTGTTGACAGCTATAACTAATGACTAAATTCATGATGCCTAGACTGGCACCGACTCCAACTAATCATTATACTGAATAGAAGGTGAACCTGTATTTTCAACATTTTAGTGACATTTTTGCAAGCTTTTTTTTTACTTTTACCTTGCATATTTAGTTTGTAATGCCATACTTATACTATTTGTGTTTCAGGCGAATGTCATACTGAATTCATCAGTCGAGGGAAAACAAATAATAGCAATTGGGCAGAAAACGGCCTTACCCTCAAACGTGCGTGGGCGTTTATGCAAGCTGCTTATGGAGAAGCTCATTACGGCCGAAAACCCGGTACTTCTGACAGATTCGCAGCTGCTTGCTCTCTCCTACGACATTGGCAGATTATTTAAAGAAGAGTCACCACCCCTATACTACGCGCCGTACCTGTCGGCTGATGCTTACCAGGCTAAGCGCAATATCTCTGGCTGGTTAGTCACCGCCAGAAGGGCTCGACGGCAGCATTTAGTTTCGTTGGGCCTTATTGAAAAGCCCAAGTCACGTTCTCGCTCCAAGTCCAGTGGACAGCCCTTCACTCGCTGGAATCGACCTAACCGGACTTAAAGAAGGTAACTCGTTTTCAAGAAATTTTATGTTTTCAGATTGAATTAAATTATCAAGAACAAAATTATTGAGAAAAATATCTGAATTTGTATAAATTTTCGTAACAAATTACAAAATATCTGAATCTAAGAACCGCTATTGTTATTGTACTAATTATTAATCGTTTTAATTTTTGTGTGCAGGTGAAGTGGAGGACGTAGCGTCAGCATTAGAGCAGCTGTCACAAGTCCCTCAGCTGGTCCGTGGCAGGAGGTCAGTGCCCTCTGGCGGGAGACGGTGCGAGCTCGCCTCCGGTACTTGTACTACGAGGAAGGGACATTACAGGAGTACTTCAATAAGTATCCTATCCTGAAGTTTTAATTAGGTACTTATTATTATTAGAATTATTAATTATGTACTTATACCGTACGCGGCGTTGCTAGTTTGAGGCACTGCAGAGTCCAAAGGGCAGTTAATTTTTTATAGCAGGGTGCGCTCAACTAGTATTCTATTTTTTGTAAATTAAGCTTTAAAACAACCTTGTAAAACAACCTTTATTTTAATTTATAAAAACTAGAATTATTGAACATAATGTATATAATGATTTTATTTAATGATTCTTTATAATGACCCACAAATAGATACTGTAATCATTAAGGCGAGGCACTCCATGTGTATCTTCCGCACAGTAGCGCCACTAAAAATTTAACATTTTTCATCTTGTTCAGTTAAAATCAAAACTTGGAACGAATGTGACTAGTAAAAAGTCACACCTGCACCGACTCAGAAAATATTAGAGATAACTTACTCGTCAAATTCGTTCCCAGTTTTGTTTAAAATTTAACTGATTTACACTTAAAAAAATAATCGATTAGTGGCGCCGCTGTGCAGACTCACCCACGAATACTGAAACGTCACTCAAAATTAAAGGGCTGCTTAACATTTGAGCAGCTCCTAAACTTTAGATTTCGTATAGTCAAACGTCACTTTTGAGTATCTGTTAAAAAAAAAATCATCAATACAACTCTCCAAGTTCATAGTGGTGTAGAAATGACTTTTTCTGTTTTTTTTTTTTGTTCCTGCACCATTATGAACTCGGAGGGTTGTATTGATGATTTTGATGATTATAATTCTGTAACTACATACGTCTTACAGCCGCGAATCAAATTTTCATCAACATACACCCTAGCACTGGCCTGCAAATTGCAAAAAAACATAAACAAATTTGAATTTCGCGGGCTGGTTGGAGCAATCACCTTAAGACGTAGGATAAGTCACACTAGCGCCGGTATTGTATGATTAAATTCACCGGCTGCAGTTGCAGTCGGCCGGCGCTTCGGAATGAATTTCTTAGTCTTCTTTTATACTGAATAAATGTTTAGAGTTTATAATATTCATTCATACTATGGAAATAAAAATACCATTGATTCAAATTTCTGTTTAATTTATACATACATCCCTTCTTACCTTCTTACCATTCTTGCCAAGAATTTTTTTACTTGCTTCCCATTTTTTTTAGGTTCAAGTATATGGTTCTTCAGTTTTTTTTTTATATTGAGCTCACACCTAATAATATTTAAAAGGAAAGAACCAATATTGGATACTTAAAAATAAGGAGATCATGTAAGTCCTGTGGCGCCCTCAATTATAGGAGGATTGTGTTTTCTAATAATCCAAACAATTTCTGTGTAAACCACCAGTGATTAGTTGTAGTCCTACTGATGGAGAATGAGTAGAACTACAACTAATCACTATGGTGTATTATAGAGATATTAATTGGTTTATTAAAAAACACAATCCTCCTATTGAGGGCGACCTCCGGAAGATAATAGGCTATAACCAGAGATATGAGGAAATAGTAGGAAAAGTAAGAGGATCTAACCTAAAATACGAGGAGGTTACCGAAAAATAGTAGGAAAAATAATAGAACATAACTGCATTATATCATTAAGTCATAGAAATATTGTATGACATAACTGAATAAGTGAGGAAGTCACCGAAAAATAGTAGGAAAAATAGTAGGACGTAACTGGATATATGAGGAAGGCACCGAAAAATAGTAGGAAAAATTGTATGACATAACTGAATAAGTGAGGAAGTCACCGAAAAATAGTAGGAAAAGTAATAGGATATAACTGGATATATGAGGAAGGCATCGAAAAATAGTAGGAAAAATAGTAGGACGTAACTGGATATGTGAGGAAATCATCGTAAAATAGTAGGAAAAATAGTAGGACGTAACTGGATATGTGAGGAAATCATCGTAAAATAGTAGGAAAAATAATAGGACGTAACTGGATATATGATAACGTCACTGAAAAATTGTGGGAAATATTAATATATAATGTATGCTCGTCCTATTAAATCCATGGTGACACATCATCTTAAATACTGTTATCATCAACATCAGTATTATCATCGTTCTTTTTGGTGAATCACTATGCTCCGTCCTTAGAGTGAATTCATCATACTTTAAGCTGAATTCACCTCTTTTATGATTGCCAGTTTTCTCAGTGTACCTAATTATCTCATGAACCCGATGCTGCCAAAGATGTCGGCTCAAGAATTTTGTATGAACGCGTTTTTGACTTTTATGTTCAAGAGAATAATTTACTTTTGTTGGCAATTTTGATGCGGCGATATCAAGATGTTTTTTATTTTATATATAAAATTAAAGCAAAGCTCGTTCGTTGTGAGTATAACTCAAATCCTTCCTAATATTATTTATTAAATGCGAAAGTCTGGATGGATGGATGAATGTTTGTTAGTCAATCATGTCAGAATGGCTGAACGAATTTCTATGAAACTTGGTAGAGAGGTTTATTATAATCTGGATTGACACATAGGATACTTTTTCCGCGATACTAAATGCTTTAGGACAATTAAAGAAGTTTACGCGGCGAAGTCGCTGGCAAGACCTAGTATCACATTTGATTGTAGAGCCTGTGGTTACTAGGTTCATATTTGTGTTTATGGGATCAGATGAAAGTGTCCAATGCCCCAATACTCCTAGTTCATAATTATGATAGTATACCTTGAACATCACCGTTATTAGATGAAATCCAGGACGAAATGTAAGTAATACCTCGTTCTTATAAATATATCTTGTTACGTATTCAATTCGGTTTCGATGTGAATATCGTGTTCAGTTTTTAGTTTTACAAAATGCCCTCAAGTATTGTTTTTGAGGTATTCCACATTGGGCACCTGATACCTGCGAAAAAATTTGACAGGAGCCAATTGTGAATAGTTAAGGTGCTTTATGCTCAGGTGCCATTTCAGCGGGTACCCAATATGGTAGGTATACCTACTAACTAAGTGAACTAAATTCAATGTGTTTGCGAAATAAGAAACTTCAGCAAGAACCAACACTAACGTAAATCTTACAATCAAGATTGATTCAAATCTCTCGTTTGACGCAGTCAATGTCAGCCAAACTATCCCATATTCAGGGCGTGATCTGAATGATCGTCCACATTTCACGAGCAAGGCAGAGTACGTGCGAAATCCACTCATTTTATGGCTCTTTACGATCTCAGCGTAAATTCTTCTCCGTATCAGAATATAGCGTGTGTCATAAAAAGAGGATCTAGGAATTGCGAGAATTAATACCGATGCTCTAGCTTAGGTTTGTTGTCGTTAAAAAAAAAATCGGGATATGAAAATGTTGAATAAAAGTGTTAAAGTTTCTGCCGGGGTCGCGGGACTGTCTTAGCAGGTAACTGTGGCCCTGTAACATAAAGGGCTATTTTAAAAAGACCGTGGGTTTCATTCATTACGAATCTGACAGCTCGTACTGTCTCGCCCTGGGTGGGAGGACTCATTTGATGATTTTACCTCGAAAAAAGAAGTGTTAAAAATTATAGCACAGTAATTTTAAGTTATACCTTGACTATTTACTTTAAAAAAATGTCAATAAATAATGCACACTTAAATTGATAACTAGACCATGGATCCATTCGAAATTAATTTACATTTGATTGAACGCTTGAGGTTTAGAATTGAATAAAAAATATGCATTAGGTAATATAAATTGTGGACAAGATCTGACAGCTCTTTGTTATAATCATTTTGATTATTGAAATCGTTTTCGTCTAGAGTGTAAAATTTAATTAACTGAATTTATACTCCGCCAAGACACACCAAGCACAAGGGCAGTAAGTGGTACTCCCAATCCCCATATAACAAGTGTTGTCGTAAAATCGCTATCAAAATACACGAAGCAGACGTATTGGCGTATCGAAATACATTTGAATTTCAAAGTTCAAAGCAAAGCTTAGTTTTTATGCACCGCTCTAACTGAGCTTACGGTGGTCGGTCGGCAGCCTACGTGATCGGACTTGTTGACAAATTGACAAAGATTAGGTGATGGCCGCCAGAAGCGACGGAGACATGTGTTTGTGCCTACGAGAGAACGTATAGCTAAGAGAGAACGTCTGCCTTTAGGTTTATAGAAATATATTCATAGTCCTGTACGTTTTGAGAAAATAAGATTTGTTTATAAAAAGACAAAATACCTACAAGGCACTTGTATTCTAGACTGCCCAGGCCCGGGATGGTTGGTATTCTTGGGGAAATTTTACGTCCATCAGTGGACTCTATTTAGCTGAAATGATATAGAGAAAGAGGGTATCTAAAACTTTTCAGTTCATACAAAAACAAGAATAAAATCACAACATTTAACAAAAATGTATTCACTAATAATATAAATTGTTAGATAAAAAGTTATGAGTTGCATAATATAAATTATTGACCAAAGAAACAAATACATGAATAAATCAATTACTAAACAGTATTTTTATCTAGTCAGCATTTTTTTTTTCAAAAATAGAAATGGAACAAATCTTTGGAATTGTTTGCAGAAATAAAAATATTCTGCAAAATAATTATGTAAAATTATTTCTTCTTTTATGAGTGAAAATGTGGCTACCGTCTGATATCAGAGATAATTATGCCGCCTCTGGAGACTCAAGAGGCCTTAAAATTGACTAATACAGACAAACACAGCCTAAACCACCGCTATTCTTAAATTCATTTCTCAATAGGGAATGTTTATTTACAGGATACAAATGACCGTCGCCGTCGTCATGTCTGTTCAAATTATGATTGTTAATCTATGTCGATCGAACCCATATCGACTACAAATTGGGCGGACTACGAAGCCATAGCGAAAGAAAATAATATTGTTTCTTAGCAAATATTTACCATTCCCTTAGTCCGTGTGTCTTTACAGTGTACAATATACGGTAGTCGCATATTGATCGACAAGAATTAGCCAGTTGGACAACTTTGAATGTTTGCTATTATCATTTTGAAGGGGTAGTATTTGTAACATTAATTTGCGTGTTTGACTGAAATGTAGAAATGAAATAACTGTTAAACCTGTGACGGTTTGTGTTGTTATGTCATTATGTTCAACAATGAATGCTTGTAAAAGGGGGTAGTTAATAAAAGTTAAAAAAAAAAAAAACAAATTTAAGAAAAAACAAAACACCGACTCGCTTTTTAGATTCCTAGTTTTTGTGAGGGTTTGTGGCAATATGAAAAGTACGAAGGAATTTAAATTTTGGTTTTTAATTTATAATTGAGGTTGGCGCAGTGGTTGAGCGAGCGACTGCTGCACACGGAACAAATATTTGTATGACCTACAATTTCGGGTCTAAGTGTTTGATCATATATTATGTTTGTAAACGCACCTACGACACAGGAGAAATTTCTAGTGTAGGACAACGTTTTTTTTTTCAAGTACGGAAAAGCTTTTGCACTGAAAAATGAGCAATCTCATCCAGATTGAACAGGTACCAATGGAATACAGTAAAAACTGACGACGGATTTCGATAGGATAGTGGTCGGGAGCCAAACGTCCATGACGAGACGTTCAAAAGTGCCTCTTTGATGGCTTAATTGAAATATAAATGATTTGACTTTCAATTTGACTTTCGAGACCTACCACTGAGATATTTAGGGACTGGGATTGGGTGATTTTTCACAAGACTGAAGATTGACCCCTGCCGCAAATACACTTAAGTGTATTTACGAAAACAATTTCAGTGAAATATAAACCAAATGCCAGTTTCGAAGTTGCGAAATGCTGTTATGGTTTCTGCACCAAAATATAACCACGTTGAGCAAAATTGTCAGTCTACCATTACAAGTCAAGCTTCCTACTCCACTTACAACAATCTCTAATACGCAACTCTTTCAATATAATACGAGAACAATTTATTTCGTCATTTAACTATCCAAAGTGGTTTCATACAAATTGTATGTAATGTGATTGTAGAATGATGTAAACGAGGAACGAAGAGGCTGATGACTATCATTATACCTAATTTATATATTCTGTCAGAGGAACGGACGATTCGTGGGAGAGATGGATGGAAAAGTGTTAGAAAAAAACTTTTTGACACTATTGACATCAAAATTATTTTAAAACAGACTTTCAATTTTACTCACTATGTAATTAGTTATTGACTACTAGATGATGATCATCAGCCTATAATGTTCCCACTGCTGGGACACAGGCCTCCTCTCTGTGAGAGGGAGTGGGCCATAATCCACCACGCGGGCCCAGTGCGTATTAGTGGATGTCCATTGTTTTCGAATTTTTGGTTCTAGGATATGCCGGTTTCCTCACGATGTTTTCCTTCACCGTTTTGAGAGCAGTGGTGATGAAATAAATTACACAAAGTAATACGCCTGGTGGGGTTCGAACCCACGACCTACAACTCGTAAGTCGGGACCGATACCACTGGGCCACCACTGCTCTCTATAAACCCCATAGAAAGATAAAATAAAATATTGGTCAGTTCAAGCCCATCGCATAAATGACTCTAACTACTCTAAATTGGATAATTACTGATATTATATTTATTATTATTAATTAGGCTTGCCGTCTGATCAAGGATAAGGCACGAGTCATTCCATTGGCGTCTCACACAAAGACCTGTCAGCAAACTGACTGCAACGAACCCCTTCAGCGTCAAATGCCTGCTGAGGCCGCGGGAGCGTTTTGAGGGGACACCGCGGTCCTGGAATGCATTGGGCAACTGAAGGGACAGTAGACATTTTAATCAGTAAGAGGTTGACATCTCTCGCTCCACCAGGGCGATCTCCCCTCAGTTGATTTTACCACCCAAAAAATTGATGAACAACCCTCACTTAGCTGCACTATCATACGGAACCCTAACTCTTCCGCATCCAGCCTAACATTCTACAAACGACAATAAACTTGAACAACTGCGTTTTTCCTTGAAACTAATTAAAATCCTGTTTCCGCACGGAAGTCTCCGCTTGAAGATCTAACAAAATACGTATACACATGATAATTCCGCTTCTATATCCGCTTGGCAGCCAAAATAAGGCCGACACGTTTTTTTTACAGATGAGTAGGCAAATTGGTTTTCAAATTCAGATTTTAAAATGTTTCATTGTGTCACCTACTTTTTTATCATGGAAAAATCATCAAATGATTTCCGCTTCCCAGGGCGGAACGAAAGGGACTGTCAGAATCGTACTGATTAAAATCCACGGTGATCCTTCAATAGCCCTTTGCGTTCCAGGGTCAAGGTTACATGATGGGACAGTCCCGCGGCCGTGTCACCTAGCATACGAGTAGATTAGAGTGAACGCTGGTTACATTGATCGAGTAGCTGGATCCAACGCCACTGTATTGGAAGCTAGGAACGTGTTTTGTTACGATCCAGCGCTGGATGCTGGACGCTGCAGTAAACTGAAATTTTTAATTAATCCAGTGAAAATTCAGCGCTGAAATCCAGTGACACTGGGTCAATGTTAATCAGTCTTCACGGTGCTGATAAAATTGTAATACATTATCACACCCATCCTCTTAATCTCTTTCAAGACATGAGCGCTCATGGTACTTACACGATGCCGCCGCTACACTGCCACCGCGCCGCCATTCGCAATTGTTTGATTATTATTGGCGGCGACGCGGACGGCGCGGTAGCAGCGCGGTGGCGGCGCTGTCGCGAAGGTATTCACAGCTAAGCGGCACGGTGGCGGCGCGGTGGCGGTGCGGCGGCGGCATTGTGTACATGAGCCTGATACTATATTATTTTGCTTTTTTTTAAGCCTACTGTCACATCAATCTTCTCTAATATCCTCAAATTAATGAAAAAAAAAATCTTATGAGCTACTCTTTTGTCCGCAACTGTACAAAAAGTTGCTTAAGAATAATTTTAACTGTAATTACGATAGGCCTATCCAACTATACCTACTTAAATTCAATATGAATTGACACAAACGAAAGAAACCAATTACTGATCATTGCATTAATTGAATAATTTATTATTATTATTAAATATGTAGTTGCCGATTGCAGTTGTAAGCATGAAATGGAAGAAAATCGAGTATTATACTGTCTAGACTACGAAACATTTTTTTAGTAGTCTTTTATTCCCACTGCTTTCTTTATTTACGTGGCAAATTCATCAAAAGAAAGAAATAATGTTATTTTATTGGTACAGACACAATAATAAACATGCGAAAATTAAAATGAACAAGTGAGTTTTTTTTTTAATAACATCAATTTACATTGTTCTCCCCACTAGTCCCCACTAAGGGCGCGACAAGAGGGACTGTCAGAATCGTACTGACTAAAATACACGATGTCCTTCAATAGGTCTTTAGATTCCGGTAAGACAGTCCCAACACCCTGGCAGGCTTTAGCCCTTTAAAGATCCCCATTGTTATGTTTAGTGTGAGGGGCAGCATTAAAACACTGTGGTCGGGCTATGACTAGTTTTATTAGCTTCCTGCATTATTGACATACATTATCTTAGGACTACCTTCACATGCGTTATTATTTAATTTCTTGATGAAATGATTTACAATACATACCTACCTACACCCATCAGATTGCTGACAGCTCTTTGACGCGCGCTTAGAAAAGGAAGTGCCAACGAAACGGGCATAACGGTTCATGATCGGACGGCAAGGCACCCACTACTCACCGTCCGCATGTCCATGCACAGCTGGGCAACTATTTTTATTAACACCAATATTTTGTATAATTTAAATAGAATCGTGATGTAAGGAATATATGAAAATACGAGAAAATAATTGCATTCCGTGAAATGTTCGTATATTATGCTGAAAATTGCAGGAAATGATAAACAGTTAGTGTTTAATAATCCATGAAGAGGTAACCGAAATTTTGATCTCTAGTTAAATGATGAGATTTCTAATCATTGACTCAAAATTCTTACAAATCATTATTGATTGACGTACATAATTATTATGTACAATCAACAAAAGAGACAATGTCTCTAAACGGATTTTCAAAGCTGTATTTTAAAGTTCAACCTCTTTGGAGGTATGTGTGTAGCAACCAAACACTGCCAAACAGCACATAATATATTACCTACATACATATTACAGGAAAAGTATTCAGTACTTGCTGTCTGGATACATCTCTTTTGTTGACCATACACCTCAAGTCCCAACTGATTGACACGAGATTTTTTAACGTTAACATTTTTTGAGAAACAAAAGAAGGCCACGGTTGGTACTGTAAACGAAAATAAATAATAAACTAAAAATAATATTATTCATACATTTATCGCGGTGGTTAATTTGCGACAAAAACGCGGGTAAAGCCGCGGTCACAAGCTATTTATATACCAATAAATGCCACCAAAGATGTGTTGCAACATTACATAGACTAAATTAAATAAACACATCAACAACCGATGCCAACAACCAAATAAATATTGTAAACAAGCAATGAATTTAAATTCTAAACATCGTTTCAACAACAGTTAGCGCTAATCTCTAGTTAGATCACGGACAATAGTAGGTGGGTAGTACAGTCAGGAAAGTCGCTCAAAAGCAGCTAACACTTCTAAAAAATAAAAATTATGACAATTGAGATTGATTTCATCACAAGACTTCCACTTCTTCACGGGATGTCTAAATTAAGAGACAAGTTTAAATAAAAATATTAATAGTTAAATATTCAATAAAATTTTGTAAATCTTGCAATTATTTACATACTTTTAAGGCGCGTTTACATTGGCCAAGTCCTGCAAATAATCATGACGACACATTTGTGTACAAATGACGTATTAAAAATGCAAAAGATAAATAAAGAAATACTGGTAATTTTATACTTAATTTTATGTAAACACACAACAACCCATTATTATAATCATTTGCATAAGTTGTCTAACAAAATATTATCAAATTAAATATCGTCACTATAATAAAATTATAGCTCATTGGAGAACGACAACAATATAAATTACTATCAAATTATCGTTAGCGCAGATCATTATTTTTATAGTCAAAACATTCGTAGACTCATGCACACTTTTCAGATTATTGCGTCACGCGTCATAGGTTAACGACCCCCACTACTCGGTCAAGGTTCGCTCTAGTGTCAGACAAATTCGATAGATGGCACTGTTTTACAATTTTTGACCGTGATTATTTTCTTCTGCGTAAAGTTCAATTTAAGCTTTTTAAATAAGGCCAGGTAAGCTGTAAAAATGGTATGGGAAAAAGTATAATAAGTTTTTAAAGTAAATATTTATATTCTAAATACACCTTATAAAACTTCTCGCAACCAGTAGATTTGGAAAATTTTATTTATTTTGAAATTGAAAACGAAAATGGAAACTCTCATTAAAAAGCTTTATTATGAAGTAGGCGTCGCGGCAGACTTCGCAGAAGATGGCGGGATGAGCTAGTCAAAACTAACAACCAGTGGCTCACATTAGCCCAAGATCGAAATAGTTGGTGGGGCCTTTGCCCAGCAGTGGTCAGTGGACAGTAACAATGAAAATAATAATGATTTCTGTGTAAATTATTAAGTTTGAAGGTTTTGTTTTAGATTATCAAGAATTTCCGGACTGTTAGCCAGTGGTTTAAAATTATAACCACGATTGGTTTTAACCCTATTTCCTCGGATTTAACATAACTGCCGTTTATGTAGTACCTACTCGTAAGTGAGTATAAAAACTACACCTCTTTATAACCTTAAGGCCCGCTTGCACGAACCCGAGTTATCTTTTAACTCAGAGTTAGTTGCTAACACAAGGTTAAATTGACAGTTTGTCATACAATAATGTCAATTTAACCTCGTGTTAGCAACTAACTGTGAGTTTAAAAGATAACTCGGGTTCGTGCAAGTGGGCCTTAGGAAATTACAGACATGATGAGTTAATTCAATATTTGGCTTTAGAAATTCAAGTGTAATTTTGCTATCGTATTATTTCCTCACCCTCTAATATCTCAGCAAACACACAGATTAGTGAACATTACTCACAAAGGGATACACAATAAACTTTACGACATTCAGTTCCTGTGTCCTGTAATATGATTTATTTTACGACTGAGAAAGAAGAAATATCACGCTTAGAACGAATAGACTAGTTGATATAGCACGGGAGGATTATTGTCATAACCATTATGTTTTTGTCGTATCACAATCTGTCTTCTTATAAGAAAGACCAGGATTTGGCTATCAGTCTGATGGCCGATCTGTCTAGCTAGAAAAAATGGGCTTTA
This sequence comes from Agrotis clavis, assembly GCA_954870645.1. Classification (NCBI taxonomy): domain Eukaryota; kingdom Metazoa; phylum Arthropoda; class Insecta; order Lepidoptera; family Noctuidae; genus Agrotis; species Agrotis clavis. The sequence goes on along the minus strand of OX940932.1, from coordinate 2,002,924 downwards.
TTTATTTGTATGAATGAATTGGAATAATCTTGGCCTTGATTCCCCATGGCTTCGAATTGGCATTTAAGTATATTTGTTAGTAACTCGAAAAGTTATTGCAGTATTATTACTTATTTATTTATTTTCTTTGCCTACCCTCGTCCGTGTGTCACTGCGTGGTGCCAACTGAAAACCAGCGCTGGGGTGTCTTTCACCCAGCAAATGCTGAGTTGGTAACTCTTTTGGTGTGGACATGCTCAGCAAAATTCCTATTGTATTGTTAATTTTATTTTTTATTATTTGTGTGTGTGTCCTATATCAAATAAATATTTTTATAACACATTTGCTCGTAAAAGGTCTCTTACTGCACCTATTTCAGTTTCGTAATGTATCTTATTACGCACTAGTGCGTAATGGTAAAGTAAAACGCACTAGTGCGGTAATGGTAAAGTAAAACGCACGGTTTATCAAGATGCTCCGTCTAAAACGAACGGTACTTTTTTAAATCTTAGCAAAGAGTTTTTATGCCAGAAAAGCGGTCAACATTTTATTATTAAAATTAAATTTGGGAGATGAAATATAATAAATAAACATTTTATTCTTTAATTTAATTAATTTTGACAATTAATTACAACCATTTATCTGTAATAAAACCACAAAAGAATTAATTTACTTTATTAGTAATACTGGCTGTTTTTTGTGCCTTTCGTATGACATATGTGCGGTTTGATAATTACAGCCTCTGCTTTCTTATAGCACTCGCCTTACGGCTCGTGCTACCAATATCGCCTCAGCTGTAATGATCAACTTACCGCACTTATATCATAATGTACTATTCTATTCTATTCTATTCTTATATAAAACTATCACTCAATCCGTGACTTAGTTCGCGTTTATTTTGAACTTTTCCTCTCTGAGTTTCTACTCTCGGCCAGTCGTTTTGGAATATTTTTGGGAAATCTAAAATCCAAAGCCGAGCGAGTTTTTGTAATTTGTAACGAAGTTTCATACAACCTAAACTGTCAACCTCTAAAACCCGAGGTCCGCAAATCCGCAATATCCCGTCTTAATGAGCACCTGCGTCCCAAAAAGAACTCCAATGCAAAACTTGACGACCTAAGACATCGAATTGCATTAACATGTCGTAGCAGCAAGGACCATTTTCATTTTTACCTTAAAAAAAAAAGGAGGTTATCCATTCGACCCGTATGTATGTAATATTTCCAGAACTGCCCAGTTTTCGCATATGTTGTTAATTTGTCGCATCATGAGAAAGGGCACTTAAACGAAATTGTTGTCTATTCCCCAAAATATTATCAATAGAAATGTTCGTAATTTTCTCTTCTCAATTTCACAATAATAGTATTCACAGAGTAGATACATATTCTACTCAGGTATTTTCCTCGTTTATAACCGGGCACCAATCCAACTGTCGCTGGCAAGTATTTAGGTATGCAGATCAAATGAATTACTACTACCTACTCGGTATTAATCATTGGTCAATAAAGTTAACATGTTACAGTGATTGTAATAAGGAAGCTGGCTGAGAGTTGTATGGCTGTTGGCCGTGTACACAGTGGACAATTGATGTAAATAATATGCAAACAGATTAGTTGACGTACATGACAATTACTATTATAAAATATCATTACTAATCTTTTACAAACATACACACACACACATAAATTACATCATGTCACGTTTTTGCAGATTGACTATTATAATACGGTAAGGGAGCTTTTGTTGGTCGCGTGACTTTTCCAATTACCGTGACCGTGGAACATAAAGGGCTATTGAAGAACACCGTGGATTTTAGTCAGTACGAGTCTGACAGTCAGTGCATCTACGGTACTTTCACAGTTTTTATGTCTTGTGACTGGGACTGTAGCACCATAACTTTTTAGTGTTTAATACTTAATATTCCTTTAATTGTCTATGACAATTCAAAAGTGCCTGTAACTGGCCTACTTGAAATAAATGCTTTGATTTTGATTTTGAGTCCCTACTGCCCTTCCCCTGGGTGGGAGGACTCATTTGATGATTTTACCACGTAAAAAAAAAGGGAGCTTTTTTTGTCGGTACACAGTCAGATCAGTACCGATAGATACGTACTGGTCGGTGTTGAAGATCTGTCAAAACACCACGAAAAGTATTATTAATAAGTATGTATTAAGATTCGTACTATCCCACATTCGTACAGACACGAAAAAAGCTCAACTACTTACGAAATAACAGTTTGTCAACACACCGTGTTACGTGAAAAAAAAACTACTGAAAAAATCTGTTACATCTCTCCACTAATGAACGTGTTCATACGTGCAATCAGACATGAAAATCAAAACACACGCTAGACGATTTTCCTAAGAAACTGCCAAAAAAAAACAGTCAAGTGCTGTTTTTTTCGAATTTACGTGGACAGCCGTGAACTTGGCTCCGTACCAGAGAGCAAGAATCCGTCCGATAATGACGAACTTCCGGTCAAACGGACGCACAGATTTCGACTCGCTGGAAATGATAAATGCTAAACCATTTTTATATGTATTTTTTGTATTAAAAGTAAAACTTGGGGGTTTAGATGCCAGATTACGAGGAAAAATGTGTATCATGTTCTGAGAGACGAATGTTTGAAGATTCTATTGAAAATCGGATGAATGTTGCAGTTTAGTAGTTCAGGGTACGAAAGTGGTGAAGTGATGATTCCAGTTCAGGGGAAAATTGAAACGGTTTCATTTTTGTTAGTTTTTGCGGAAAGGCGTTCTGTGGTGACAAATTATAGTCACTAAATAATCACTGCTGTGTCCGTCGCTGCGCATAAGATTCAGGTACTTTTGAGTGAGCTCGATCCATCTTAGGCCTCATCTTTGTATCTGGGCTGGATTGAGACCAAGAGCCGAAACACTAAAAAAATGTAGCAGTGAGTGATGATTATGTGTGTTTTTTTACGCTGCTATTGACTCATCCGAAGACCTCCTTGTTAAAGGTATCGAATGGCAGCTACTTCTGCCCTTTTTCACTACAGAGCGCTTAGTTACAACATACTTGTTGGCAACTGGCCTCTTTGCTTTGGGTTGTTTCGTTCTTTTTTGATTTTGTGATCTGTTTAAATGGTTGTCATCTGTTGTGAGCTCAATGACTGTGTTTTTTCGTGAATAAATACTGATTTTAAATAATCTCTTGTTTCTTACCATTTCCTACATTACAAGTCCACACGCTCATCAACAATACTTATAAATACGCAATGCATTTAATTCGAAATTCACCTCCATTTGACAATGATGTTTTTAGATTGTCTATAGTTTTGGCACTGAGCTGTAATAGAAGTGAAGAATGATTAAGTTGTTCGTTTTGCACGTGGTTAAACGGAATGGAAGACACACTAGTGATGTGGAGGCGATAGTATACTTAGCGTAGGCCGCCATAAGCTGTGTTTGAAGAATGATTACTACAAAATAAGCTTTATGTTACTAGCATATAATTCAGAATTGCAATAACGTTTGAAAGTTCACACGTGGGGATCAGCGCGCGATCATGAAACACGTACGTCGATACGTGCCACAAATGATATCATAAGTGAATCAGCAACTCTACTTCAGGTGAAGCTGAATTTTTGGCGTCCATCAGCACAAAAATGTTGCAGAGTTACGCAGATTTCCCAGTGCATTCCTCCCAGCATTTATGAAGGGCCTATAAAAGTATAAATATTCTGCCGCTGGTAAATTTTGGCATATTTCAATAATAACAGCTCGATTAAAACAGTTGGGCTTTTGACCCGGGCGTCCTCACATATAAACAAAACATTTTCGCGCAAATCTGTGGCGAAAATAACTTTTATAGCTATCTCTGCTGATATCGGGTTGATTTCTGGGGTATTTACGACTTGGTCCTTTGGAAGAAGGTAGAAACAAATGATGCATTTGACGGCAATGGTTGGCGCAGTGGCCGGGAGATCCACTGCTGCGTTGTGTTACGCGTGTTTGATTCCTTCACGGAATAAATATTTGCATGATAAACAAGTAGTTGTTCCGGGTAAGGGGTGTTTGTGCACATGAGTTTAAATGTTTGGTAACGTACTAACGACACGAAAGGAATACGTAGTTTGGGGCATGTTTAAAAAAATCGGCATCTGCCATTAGCTGCCGATTTTGCCATAGTGATATTTTGTGAAGTAAGCTCGTAAACATTACAGAATAAGACTAAATAACTATTAAAAACCCATCGAAAAAGGATATCATTAATTAAATATTCATCACTATTAAATCAAGCGGCCATTTTAAAATGAAACCAGCAAATATCAGCATCGAAAACAAAACAAAATGTTAAAGGAACCGGCACACATCTCGTTGCATCCAAGGTGATTTTGAAATCACATGCACTGCTAATGTAAACCATTGCTAAATAAAATAAACACACTCTGTTTACGTACATCGGCCAATATAAATTACAGCCGTATGTATTTTATGAGACTTTGATATACATAGATAGATTTCAAAACATGATGTCGGACGGGGGAAATGATTTTCTTAAGGAACTTTCCAGAATATTATTTCTTAACTACATTTTTTTTGGGAAGTACAAATAGTTATCTGTATGAAGCTCTAATTAGGAAATTAGCTATATTCACAAGTGCTCTGTCAGAACTAACGGAACTGTTGGCGTAGTGGCTGAACCATTGGCTGCTACTCTGTATGTCGTGGGTTCGATTCTTCGACACGGAACAAAAAAATATTAATATGACGCAAGTAGTTGGTCTGCGTGTTTGTGTATGCGAATTTACATGTTTTTAAAAGCATCCCTGACATTGGAGAAATTCGTAGAAAGAAAAGAAACTTTGCCAAACACAATTCAATGACGTAAGTTTCGTATCAACTAATTAAATGATAGCTAAAAGAATAAGAGAGTTTCAACAAAGCTGAAGCCTTTTTGCAAGTCAAAAACGTAATATTTCTTAAAGGTCTCAAGGTCGGTTCTTAATAATCGCGACAATGTCGCATATTTTTCCAAGTTCCGAATGAAATAATCTTAGACATAAAATTCACATTAGCATACAGATTTTACACACAAACACCGTCTTTTATTACTCACTATAGATAATCTTGAACATTAAACACCCATATATTTATTATAACTATAAATCAGTCTCGTGCTCTGAGGTGCATCACTGAACCGCAGGCAAAGTGCACTGCACTTGTATCTCATGTAAAACACTGAAAAACATACCTTGAATCGAGAACATACAGTACAAAATTACGTAGCAAGTCCATTCATCCTACATCATTTTGGAATAGCAAAGATTTTACGATCCTACCAACCCAAAATGAACTTTAGCGATCTAAATTTAAAATTCGATTTTGTAGATTATATTGCACCCATCTTCAATTTTACGACTGTTGCTTCTGCACTGTAAATTGAACTTTAATACTGGGGAAACAACATTGCTTATGCTTCATCATTGTTGTGGTTTTTATGATGTTTAAGTTGCGAGTAGTGGGAAAATTGACCTCAGCTGGGTCGTCCCTGTAAATATTTGTACATCGGACGCGGTTGGTGCGAACTAGTAAGAGATTAGCGAGCAAAACTCCTGAATTTTAAACGCTTGTAATTTGGTAAAGTCCAAAGTGTGGCTATTTGCGGGAACAACCAGAAGGGTTTTAGTATAAATGAGGATATTATAATTATTATATGCAGATGCCAACTTCAGCAGGCGGTTTCCTTTGAGTTTAATTCAAGCATTACTTTGATACAGACAGTTTAATGAAAAAGATTATGCTCTATATACATCTATCGAATGTAAGTCTGAAAGTACCAGGAATAACGGACGACTGAGTGACTATTCGTGTGCCAAAATTTGTACTGCAGTCTTAGAAGTGTAAAAACTGTGTCAATGTGCGTTTCAATTAAAATGTATTGTAAATTCATAATTTTTATGGTAAAATCATCAAATAAGTCACTACTCGGTTGGAGCGGACATAGGGGAAAGGTGTACGAGATGATTCCCTTAAGGGAGATTGCTTGTAGATCAAATAATATTCTACTTAGCGCGAATGTAAATACGTATATACATAGTAAATTTATCTATCTTATTGTTGGCATACTCAACATTTTAATTTTTTAGATGCATTACTATTAAAAAAACACATTTTTAAAACGTTGTCAAAGGATCATCTTGTACACCCCGGTGTCCAAGATGATCCTTGCGGTAGGGGCAAGATGATCCCAGGATCCAGGAAGAGAATAACCTAAATAAAACCATAATCTGGGTTTATTTTTTCACCTATATATGATTGTACTGACAGCCACCTTATTTTTGACTGTAGCCCGCGTTTTTAGTGATAATACAGGCAACCCAAACTGTTTACTTGCTGTGCTATATGGCATGCCATTTTTAACAGCATCCAGTGCTTTGATCATGGAGTCTTCCGACCACAATTCGCGTTTATTTTTTTTTATAATTACGAGGCATAGTCTTAAACCAAAAATATATAAACTTAAACATAATAACATACAAATGGTTAAAATATCCCCGTAATAGTAGGTTTGTTACCGGTGTACAAGAAGATCCGTGGGGATCATCTTGTACACCGATAACATAATCATCTTGCCCCAACATAAACTTTTTTATTCAATGTTCGATAACTTAAACTATGTGCTTTCATCTGTTACCATGCTATTAAAAAAACAAAATAGAGCAATATTCAAAGCTAACTAATACCACAGCCTAGTATTAAAGTACCTAGAACAAATTAGATATAAACTTCAACTCTCCCGTACCTTAGATCAAAGTCACGGAATATTTGTTTTTTTTCTCAAAAAATTTAATTGTCGCTCTCGACACCATTACTTTTGACTGAGGCGGGGGAATATCGGGGACTACGTTTTACCATTAAAAACAACTAGATGACGCTACTGGGTTCGTTGCAATATCAAAGGATCATCTTGCCTCAACGGATCATCTCGTACACCTTTCCCCTACTAGTAAACGTCCATCATGCAATCCTTTATAGAGCGAAACAAATTAAATCATTGTTTTCCAATTCATGAAATATGAGCTCAAAAATATTTCAGTTGTAAGCTTCAGGAATCAAGATAATATTTACCTTGAAGCCGTTTTCATTTCTCTTTCATTCCGGATCCAGCAAAGAAATATTAGTGACGCGTTATCGAGATTTCACCCCAGAAATATGTTCGCTACCTAACTCAACCGCAAAAAGGCGAATACGTTCATCAGACGAATACACATTTTTTTTATAAATATCTCCACATAAAAATCTCAATTTCCCGTTTTCGTGGAAAATAAATTGCTCGATGTAGTACATCGGGGTTCAAAAATGACGGTTACGTAGATGCGTCGTAAACATCACGTTTTTAGTGTACCGTGTCGTTTTCAGGACTCTTGCCATGTAACCATCGACAGGTTAATTGAGCGAGTTTTTTATGTACACGGAAAAACACATATTTTTGGAATGAAGGAAACTGTTGAGTGCCGACTCGTGGTGCTGTGGCATGTCACGTATGTACATTGCAAACATTTCATATTTTTACATATGAAAAGAATTTTAGAAGACATGGAAAAAAAAGAAAATATTTGGAAGGCAGTATTTGTTGAACGCTTTTTCTATAAAACCACTGAACAACATTTAGGCCAGCGTGTGGCAAAAGTGTAACTACAAGTACTACTTACAGATATTTTAGTTTATCAAGGCAGCTGTAGTGTCATTGTGATATTATATCATGGTAAAACAGGCCTTAAACATTCCGTTTACCATCCTATAATATTGCATTTTATTTAATATTTTGATTTTGATAGTATTTAATATTATCTACATCCGTAGCGATGAAAACTGGCGTCAGGCAACCAGTGGCTTGGCTTTTTTGCTGAACTGAATCTATTTGGCACAGCCTTAAGCCCACAATACCTTTTGTCTCCATCCTTATTTTTATGTTTTCTCTAGTTCTTTCTTAGATAAAGCAAGTGAACCAGATAATAATCTCTGTTTACCTCACCGGCACAACACACATTATTATTTATAATTTTATTACACTTTTATCCAATCTATAAATAAAAAAAAACTTCCAAATTGTTTGACCAAGTAAAAATAGACTAGGTATTATTGAAAACTAACAATGCCAAGTCCCGGTCAGAAGGTCGTGGGTTCAAATCCCGGATGAACTGCTACGAACACGAGCATTTATCTCGGTCGGATGAGCTAATAGACATGTTGCAGCTGCATCAAGTGTTAATGTGTGTTTTACAACTATCACACTGGTAAATAGAGACTGGGTAAGCACAAACGGATAGCATACGCTATCAGGGAGACGAGAGCAGGGTTGCCCAGTTGTATCGGCCCCGACTTACAGCTTAGCCAAGCGCATTACTTTTTATAATTTATTTCATCACCACTGCTCTTAAAACAGTGAAGGAAAACATCGTGAGGAAACTGGTATGTCTTATAACTGAAAATCCAAAGATATGTGACTCTACCAACCCTTACTGGGTTGGATAATGGCCCACTTCGCGACGGCGCCTGGTGTTCCACGCGTGCCTCAAAGATATGACAATGACCAGACGGGGCCCACCTTAGAGGGTCAAAGCCTGCCGGGGTCGCAGAACAGTGTCGTCAGGTAACCGCCGTCACCCTGGAACCGAAAAGGCTATATGGAAGGATCACCGTGGAATTTAGTCAGTACAAGTCTAACAGTCCCTCCGGCCCTGACCTGGATGGGAGGACTCATTTGATGATGATGCCAAGATAAAATAACCTGTACCCTTAATTGCCCTTTAAGTTCTAGGTTCACGGTAACCTTCTTAAACAGACCTGCGAAAGATGCCATCCTTTTTTTCATCATCAGACGAGTCCTCCCATTCCAGGTGGAAGTCCTCCCATCCTGGGTGTAAAATATACCACTCTTCATTATAATCATAAGTAATGAAAACATTTCCAATGCACACACTCTGCTAATCCCATTAAGGTATAGCGCGGTAGACGTCGCGCCCACTGGGTATCATTAACCACGAGCGTCGAACTTTAACCTTCAACTCAACCGCCTCGTACTTACAACGTAAACACTCGATGTAATGGGGAAAAATATTGCACAGGATAAAATAATAAAAGGTTGAGAAAAAATAAATAATATGTGAATAAGATGGAGTAGATGTATAAAATTATAATTCGACTGGCCTGTTGGTCTAGTGGTTAGTGACCCTGACTGCTATGCCGGAGGTCGTGGGTTCGATTCCCACCCAGGAAAAATGTTTGTGTGATGAGCACGATCATTTGTTCTGTGTCTGGGTGTAATTTATCTATAATATGTATGTATTTAGAAATATATAAGTATGTTTATCAGTTGTCTAGTACCCATAACACAAGCTCTGCTTAGCTTGGGACTAGATGGCGTTGTGTGATAGTTGTGGAATATTATTATTATATTATTATTATTATAATTATTAACAAAAATAGACGGCACGTTTGGCGTAATAACCGATGAGCTGCGTGTCGCTGGTTCGGTTCTGGCTTGAATTATTTAAAATTTGTATTGATCTGTAAGTAGTTTGTGTATGCCAGTTTAAATGTTTATGAACGCACCAACATTATTACAGGACAAATTCCTCAAAGAAAAATATAAAGTGTCATGTCCTTTTTAAAAATAAGGTAACAACGAGCGAGAAGTTTTAGTACAATAATATTTATCATTATATATATATTTTTATTATGAAAAGTTCATACATAAAGCTGGACATGTCAAACATTAACTTTATATTTTCGCTTACATGCACACGGGGATAGCTGGGTGTGTCGGAAAGGGTCCAAAAAGCTGAAAATGTCCAGACAAATCCGGACGTATGACAAGCAAAATAAATAGGAATAACTATAATATTTTCGTTATCTAAGCATGTTTGCTGACAATGAGATCAAGAAGCTTCTCTAAATCTAATGTTAAAATCGTAAAATGGAGTTTTCAGAACTGAAAAATAATTGTAATTCCAAATTAAAATCATTACACGTATCCGAAGTTGTCTGCTTTTTTTTTCTGATTCACATAGGTCAAATTGCTGTAAGAAATTTACTTTGAATAAATAGTCCAATCAACGAGGATGTTTGTTGTATGAAGACTTCCGACAAATTCCTCTGGCGCTGAAATTTGGCATATGATGAAAGTAGGTGATACAGATTATAGGTGCACAATAATCCAATTTTTTTTTTCAGAGAAGTTAGGTATTTTTACCAAAACAAGAAAATTGCTTATAACTCTCTGGGAAAAAATCCTCAGCCTCAAATTCTTTCTGTAAACGTTTGAATGTATTCATTAGAATAGGTAAGTATAAAAATCCAATAAAATTTCGATTTCAGTGTCACTTCAAATTAACTTTTTACATTTTGCGCTGTAACTTCTAGTGAAAAATTGCTCTGGCGCTTTTTATTTTTTTATGTGCTCTCTTATTCTTAAATACATAGGTTTGTTAAGTAATCCAAAACTTTTTCCTTTTTAAACATCATTATTTGATTTTTGCCTTATTATGTAATGTGAAAAATTGCTCCGTCCAGTTTTATTCTTTTATTAGTCATATAATGTCATATTAAAACAGATTTATCAATAATCCAACAAAATTTCCAGCGTTCATAATGTTTTACAAGTCGGGGTAGCGTTGTCGCGCAATACGTTCGATCTTCTATGCGATCGCGAGTTTGTTCGTCACCGTTTAATACAGACAGCACATCAAGTAACCAGAATTGTCATTGTTGTCATTCGATTTTGAATTCAATCAACGACTTTTATTTTTATACCCGGTATGCTGTTGACTGTACAGCGGTAATTACTGCAAAAGGCGTTTGGAAATGCGCTAATTACGTAGGCTACTGCCGGAGGACTCAAAAAAAAACGATTTTTTTATAAACTAATTTATTAAAATAAAAATTACAATTAAATTGAAAGGTAATTGACTTGATCGATGGTGGATTCGAAGTGAGCGGGCGCGGTCACGTAGACGGTATGTCTTCGGGCCTCGTGTTCTGGAGTCAGCACTTTTCGCTCGTAGCAACTAGGGCGCACGCGGCGTGGCTCGTGCCTTTGTGTCAGCGCTTTACATAGTAGTGATGCGCGTAACACCTCCCCCCTCAGATCGACGACTATTTCAGATTTTTGAGATGAAATATCGTCGAGAGTTTAGATTGATCTTGAGATGTCATCTGGTTGTGGCGGGTTTCAGATGTTTCAGGCTCGGCGTACGTGGCTTCATCTGGAGTGTTCATCTGCTTCTTTGGGCGGATGTAGATCCGATATAATAGTATTACTCCCAATATAGCTACGGCAAGTAGGGTGCCATAAAATGGGATTGTCGTGTGGTAAATGGTTGAGGTTGGTTCAATATGGATTGGTCTCTGTGAGTCTATTCTGTCTTGGATATCGTGCAGCTTCTTCAAGTTAATAGCGGTGATTTGGAGGGCTGGCATGGTTGAATCTTCGATGTCGTCTGGCACATTGCTTATCTTCATGGGTTGTCCTCTAATGTGGTCGTTAATGTTAACGATAGTGAACTCATCTGTTCGTAGCTTGCAGTTATGTGGAATAGTGACTAGGAAGCTTCCAGTTAGGGTTATGGATTCTTCTTGTTCGCAGATCAACTGGACTTGCGTTGGGTTCGGGAACACGAGAGCGTAGCGGCGGTCATCTAATTTTTCCATTGCGGGCTTCGTCAGGCTGATGGTAATCGTGTTGCATGATTTGTGCGGTGTTTGACTTCCAATGATGTCGCAGATACAGTCTGGATGGGTTCTCATTTGGTGGTTGAGGTTTTCTTCGCAGAGATACTCAGAAGCTACCTTCGGGCATTCTGCCTCTATGTACGCATGAATGTTTCCAGTGATTGCTAGGAATGGGTAGGACGGGATGATAGCTTGTCTATTTTTGTTTGGTACAATGACTAACTTATACAAGAGGAATTTTAGAGGAGATGTTATAGGGAATTTAAATGCAAAAACTATTTGGTTACCATGATAATAAGCTAATGGTTTAATGATATCGTAGTATTCTCTAATTTCTAATTCTAGTACTTGGTCTTTATTATAAATCACGTTTAGCTTACGAATCATACCACTAAGTATTTCTGTACTTAGCATAGAATGATGAGTGCGCAGTTGACCGGAAAGTGCTATCGCATTCTCTAACCTACTTAATTCATTTAATAAACTATCTACGTTATTGCAAATTACTTGCAATATTTGCGAAAACTTTGCAAATTTTATGAGGTTGTGTTGTTTATACTTATCGGCGTCAAGTAAAATGTGCAAGCTATTATTTAATTGTACTTGGTTCTCTACTAATTGTGTAATTATTTTTGTATGTTCGTTCATCAAACTTTTGCTCAAACTTATATGATGATTTTGTTCAATAACTATTTGTTGCTGATTATCATTGAGAGCTTTAAGGGCGTTATCATATTTAATGGCATCTGCTTGATCCAGGTTTCCAGTAATGCTCTTAATAACGGATCCAAGACCATCTACTAGGCCCCTCTTGAATCGATTGGGGTATAGACTTTGTAGATGAGATAAGGCTTTATTTAATTTCGCGTTCAAACTGTCTATTTGGAGCTCGTATAAGGTGCGAGTGTAATTGTCTAGTCTGTCTGTAGCTTTAGTAAGTTGGGTTCGTATTTCATTAATCTTGTTGTCTATGTCTGTTAGTTCTATGTTCTGCAGGAATGTATGATAATGAGTGATAAGCTTCATGGGTCCTAGTTTGAAGGGCAGTAGTCCAGGTCCATTTTCAAGTCGTTCTAGATTGATCTCCTGGGCCAATGTTAGGCTAAGTGACAGCATCAGGAATATCCTGCAACAATTTTGCAGTTTTAGGGACGCGCTTTAGTCTAGATTTAGCAATGGGTCCCTTTTTCTTGGAAGTATAAATGTGGATAGGTAAATTAGCTAGGACGGTGTCTTGGTTGTATCTAGGTGCAATTTTAGATCTACTAGCGCTAGGATTACTAATGAATATTTGTTGGTCGGGTTCATAGTCGACTTCGTCCTCACGAGTTTTATTACGATTCTCTATAAGCGCCGTTCGATTAGCGAGAGATGTCTCATTAATTAGTTCGTATACCTTTTGCATGCGTTCTCTGTGCGTTTCGGTATATTGTTGTAATAAATGTCCAGTCAGATCTATGTCAGTCGGGTCTCGTGGGTCAGTGTGTCCTAATATAAGGTCGTAAGGTTTACAACGCGTGAAGGAATGAATCGAACTATTATACGCTAAGATGGCGTATGGCATTAGATGAACAACTGGCTCATCCTTGTGTTTTAGTTTTAAAATACGAAGATGTTCCAGTATAGTGGAGTGGAAGCGTTCAATATTGCCGTTAGCGTTAGGTGAGTATGCGAGTGTTTGATGATGAATGATTTTATGTACTTTGCAGAACTCGGAGAACATTTGGTTGGTGAATTCGGTCCCTTGATCTGTAATAATGGTTAGTGGTAGGCCATGATGCGTGCTGAAAGTTAATAAAGCTTGTATGATACTAACAGCAGTCCCATCCCGAAGAAGATATGCTTGACCGTACTTTGAGAAGGCGTCTATGAATGTTAAGTATTTTTCATTCTGTGCTGAAAAGCTGTCCATATGTATTATTTCGAAAGGTCTGGTGGCTGGGGGTGCTATATTAAACTTCTGTTTTATAGGGCTCCTATCGTATTTTGCTTGTCCACATATTGTGCAGTCATTTATAAATTTGGTTATTTGGTCTCGCATCTTAGGCCAAAAATATTTAACAGATAAAGCTAAGAAGCACTCGTTAATACCACGGTGGTTGGTTTTACCTTCGTGGTAGTGACGAATAATCTCCTGCTGCCGAAGATATTCCTTTACATTTTCAAGTTCCCTTTTTGCCAATACCAATTTCATTGACGAACTTTTGAAATGTTTTTGTATCAGAGGGATTATGCTGTACATTGCAAGAGGCGGATTTATTAAAAGGGCAGTTTTAATCTTAGGGTTAATGTATTCCTTAATAGCGTTAACGAGTTCCTCTTCTAGGTTGGACTCAGATAGCTGGACGGATGTTCGAGTGTGGGTGTCAAATGGTTTAGTCGCAGTAGTTCGTTTTTTAAAGTCACCTACAACGGTTAAACACAACTGTCGGTGAAATTTATTAAGTGGTTCGTCGGTTATGGGTATTTCGAGTATAGGGTTTTCCTCAGAGGTATGTGCAGTCAGGGTGTCGGAGTTAGCTAGAGATGGTGGTCTGTCAGTCGCGTTTGCAATCATCGAACTCACCTCCTCGTTATAGATCTCGACGCGAGAGAGGGCATCAGCATTAGTGTTATGTTTGCCTTTTTTATAAATGACGGTGAAGTCGTATTCACTTAATTTTAACCGCCATCTGGTTAACCGTGAATTTGGTTCCCTGAGACTCATAACCCACTGTAATGGTTTGTGGTCAGTTACAATTTTGAACTTACGCCCAAAGAGATAAGGGCGAAAGTACTTTGTTGCCCATACAATTGCTAGTAGCTCTTTCTCAATGGTACTGTAATTTACTTCACTTTCATTGAGTGTCCGTGACGCATAAGCTACGGGTTTATCCGAGCCGACAGAACCTTGTGACAGTATTGCGCCGATTGCGAAATTTGATGCGTCTGTAGTTAGAATGAATTCTTTATCAAAGTCGGGGTATTTAAGAATTGGGTCGTTGGTCAGTAAAGTTTTACATTTCTCAAAACAGTTAATATAGTCTGAGTCTAAAGTCACCTTTTTTCCTTTCTTTAAACATTGTGTCAGGGGTTTGGTAATGCGGGAAAAGTCTGGAATGAATTTTCGGTAATAACCGAGGAGTCCGAGAAACTGTTTAATTTCTTTAGGTGTTTTAGGTATAGGGTAATTTTGAATAGCTACGATCTTGTCTGGGTTAGGCTTTATTCCTTCGGTACTGATCACATGACCTAGGTATGCGGTCTCGAGTTTTAAAAACTCTGATTTGTCTAACTGGATTTTAAAGTTAGATTCTCTTAATCTTTGAAACACCTTCTCTAAGTTGTTCATGTGTTCCTGGAGAGAAGTACTGAACACGATGATATCATCAAGGTAAACGAGACATATAACGTTTTGCAGTCCTCTCAGTACATTATCCATTACTCGTTGGAACGTGGAAGGGGAATTTTTAAGTCCCATGGGCATTCTCAAAAATTCAAAGTGCCCATGTTCAACATTAAAAGCTGTCTTAGGAATGTCACTGGGGTTCATCTCTACTTGGTAGAAGCCTGAAGCCAGATCAAGAGTGCTGAAATATTGACACTTGCCTAACTTGTCTAGGACGTCTGTAATGTTTGGGATAGGGTACTTGTCATCTATCGTTTTTTCATTAAGCTTCCGAAAGTCAATAACTATACGCCATTTCTGCTTACCGGACGCGTCACTTTTCTTTGGGACAACCCAGATAGGTGAACTCCAAGCAGACTCGGACGGCCTAATGATTCCTTGATCTAACATTTTCGCTATTTGATCACTAACCTCTTGACGGTGTACAAACGGATATCTGTAACTTTTAGTATAGATTGGAATTTCATCTGTCGTTTTGATACTATGCTTTATTTTGTTAGTGAAAGTCAAGGCCTCGCCTTCAATGTAAAAAACGTCGGCGTACTTTGAACATATTGCCAATAGGTTGGCCTTTTCCTCCTCGTTCAGGTGATCGGTGCGTATACGAGATGTAACATCTTTAGCGCGGGGAGATAATTGTTCGGTGCACTCGGCATTGAATATTGTTGCTTGAGTGGCATGGTCCAATGAGAATATTATATCGTTACAGGTTGGGTTGATCACTTCAACCATACCGCGACTATTAGAAACGGTGGTTAAACATTCTGATATAATACAATTGCAAATTATTTGTTCCTCTACAAAAACTTCACCGTCCGATGCATTAATAGGTAACCGTATTAATTTAGAATTTCCCGCTGGTATTATTTCCTCATAGAGATTTAAATTTCGGGAATTATAAATTTGAATGGGATTAATTGCGAATTTAGTTATAAATGTAAGATCTTTCAAATCTAACTTAGCCTCCCACTTGGTAAGTAAATCCATTCCTATCAAACCATCAAAACGATCGTGAAATTTATAAACGAATAATTTAATCGGTTTCGCGTCACCGAATTCGGGAAAGCATGGTAAGTTAATAGAGTAATCGCTCCTGCTTGTGGCGTGAACGTTTGTAACCTCGAATGGATCATAGTTAAGAGGTATGTGCGGGAAATAATTCTGGACTGCTTCCGGACTGATGAATGATTGATTTGCACCGGTATCTATTAGAAAGTTGAGTGGAGGGTTATGAATACGAACGAATGGTAGTTGCCTTTGGGTTTGTAAATTTAATTCTATCCTGAGCTGTTTGACTTCGGAGCTTTCTGAAAATCCTGACTGGTTGAGGGTTGCTGGTGGTCAGCAGCACCTGGCTTGTCTTTGTCGTTGGTCCCGTCGGTCTGTTGTGGTGTGACGTCATATGTGCAGTCATTGAAATAGAAGTAGTCCTGGTAATAAGGGTCAAAGTAAAAGTAGTCAGATAGGTCGGGATAGTAATAGTCCTCCCCATAATTCGAACACTCATTGACATTAACATCGCGGGTTTTAAGATAGTTGGAAGGTGGTGGATTGCCTTGTTGTGCCCAGTTCCAGCTGTTGGTAGCAGGCAGAGGCCTGGGTACAAAGTGGCTCACGCCGCTCATCGGCCTGGGACCGTTATTCGGCGGATGGGGGTTCCTTGGCGGCATTCTGAATCCAGAACCACCTTGATTACTATTAGGCGGTGGGGTACTGAATATTTGTTGCGTACGCGTCGGGCCGCGTGGTTGCATGTTGTATGAATTAAACGGCGTTCCAAATTGGTACTGAGATGGCCGTGGCATAAATTGCGGTCCTTGCGGTCTAAATGGACCAGGCATGTTAAAAAGGTTAGGCCTTATAGGAACAAGCATGTTATTCGGATGGACTGGCGTTTTATGATTAATATCGTTCTGTGGCATTTTAACTGAAGGTTTTTTATCCGACAAACTATCATTTCTGCTCTGCAAATAAATGGTGTTAGTCTCTTCGTGCACGAATTCTAGAGCCTTCTCAATAGTTTCTGGCCGCATACATCTAATACGCGCGCCTAAAGGATCTTTCAAACCGCGGAGGTAGGCCTGCAAAGTTAGCTTGCGATATAAATCACGTTTGGCCGCGATAGTCGAGTCTAGGGTGTCGTGCAGCGAAACATATGTCATGACGGTGCTGAAAAGACTCTGGCAACGCTCGTAAAATTCCTGTGGCGTGCCTGAACCTTGTGTAAGTAAAGCCAAATCGTTGTAGAGGGCGGTCTCATCTCGTTGGTCTGCAAAGTTATTAATAAGAGCACTACGTATGCCTGCCCAATCGTTAGGTATACCGTTGGCATTAATTAGTCGGGCAGCGGGCCCCGTAATTTTGTTCAGTATGCCATTTAAAAGCGCTAATTTAGGTAACGGCTGCCCCTCTTGGATGAACTCGGCTACCAGCTGGTCACACAATTTGATGAACCTAGTAAGTACGTTCGGGTTCCCATCAAAATCGGGAACTAAGCGGAGGGCTTTGAATATACTGTCTAAATCAGCCATCTCGGGTTCAATTTCAGGACTAAAATTACGTCTAGAATCTACACTTCTATTCCTACTACTAACTAACCTAGATGTACTTGATCTACGTGGGTAAAAAATGTTGGACAAGGTTTATAGAAATTACACACAAAAAGGAAGCAAGCAACCACTAAGAAAATTCAGCGGACTTACGTGAACATTCTGGTCTTCGTTGAGCTGTATCGATGTCTGGATCTCCGGCGTAGTCTCGTTGTTCAGGATCTCCCGGTGCGACGTTGAAAGTCTATCGTAGCGAACGCGGTGCGATATACCGATAATCGCAAGAACGACCCGGGAATCCTACCGACTGCGCCAATTACGTAGGCTACTGCCGGAGGACTCAAAAAAAACCGATTTTTTTATAAACTAATTTATTAAAATAAAAATTACAATTAAATTGAAAGGTAATTGACTTGATCGATGGTGGATTCGAAGTGAGCGGGCGCGGTCACGTAGACGGTGTCTTCGGGCCTCGTGTTCTGGAGTCAGCACTTTTCGCTCGTAGCAACTAGGGCGCACGCGGCGTGGCTCGTGCCTTTGTGTCAGCGCTTTACATAGTAGTGATGCGCGTAACACGCTGCAATGCAAAAACAATATTTTTAAACGCATTTTAAATAAAATAAATGTTTGAAATTTCCATAAGAGTGTGCACGCCGCCCGCCGGTACACACCGGACGGCAGTTCATAAAAATTTTCAAGTCCTTATTTTTGAAATGACTGAAATAATTTTAATGACACTTCACACACATAAGAATCACACATAGGTAAAAAAAAAAATAGTGAAACCATATTTATAAAATATTTTGCTTAAAAACTATTTTTTTAATAAATTGCTTGCATGCGTTCAGATTGAGCATTGCTGTCGGCTACTACCGGTCACGGGAGCAAAGAGGGGTACAGCGCCCGCGCTGCGGTGCGTTTTATTGTGGAGGTTTTACTTCAACATGCAATTCATAAAAGATACAGGCTGAATATACTGGCCGTTGTCATCATAATTTTAACTTACATTGTAAATTCGAAAGTATGTTGGTTTGTTTGTTACCTTTTCATATCTTACCTTACCACTGAACCGATCATCCTAAATAAGACCGTATTTGAACAAATCCTTACATATTGTTCAAATTCTGGCCAGCCACATTATTCTGATATGGATGAAGAAAAACATAATATTATTTCAGCATCAGATGATTTAACAATTAATATTGAAGAAAATTTTGAAAAAGCTTCGAGCTCTAAAAGATTTAGATTGTAGATAAAATAATAAATAATACGGGGTGGCCGGTTGATTAACTTTAATAATATATTCTATATATACATATAATAAACTGGTAGGAAAGCCAAAACTGTACATTGATTTTTTTTTAAATAATAGGTACTTGGGGTGTGATCTACAATCGATACCGAAGCCACAACTATAGTTTTTAGAATTTTTGTCTGTAAGTATGTCCAGGATAAACTCAAAAAGTACCTCATGGATTTACTAACAGTTGCTGTTTTTTTTTCCCGATTTTCGAAGGTGTTAACTGTTTTGTGTCTTTGGTGCAGGGTCATTTCTCAATTCTGTGTCAAGGATTTCTTCTAAAAAAGTTTTTCTATGGATATGTTTTGTTTCCCTTAATTGAAGTTTAACTAGACATCAGCATGGTTGTTTCATTTAATTTGTTTGAGTCGTAACATTATTGAGTTATTTTTATTAATACGATATTTTCTCAATTTTGTGGCCCTCAATTCTGTGTCTTGGTGTCCACGGAATTGAGAATCATGGTTTACCTATGAAACTAATCTTAATATGTGAGGTCAAAGTCACTTGCTTCACCATTTGTCATAGTTAAGTAGTTGACGGCGACGCGCATATTTTACCCAAGTAGCACAGTCGCCGGGCACGCCGCAATTGCGGCGGTAAGACCCCTCTTTGAGGAGTGGCTGGAGAGAAGTCATGGCGTCCTGACCTACCGCTTGACGCAGGTCCTCACCGGACACGGAAGTTTCGGGAGGTACCTGTGTCTGATGCGAAAGGAGGAGACGCCTGGGTGTCACCACTGCGAAGATCGCCCGGAGGACACGGTGGAGCATACGGTGCAAGACTGCCCAGCTTGGGCAGAGCACCGACGTGTCCTCACGGCTGCGATAGGCGGAGACAGGTGGGAGGACTCATTTTATGATTTTACCGCGCTAAAAAAAAAAGTAGCACCGATAGCTGTATAACTCACTACAATACTCACTTTTAGACCTATTTGTAACTATAAGCGTATTGAGACCTTTTAACCGACTTCCAAAAGGAGGAGGACTCAATTCGGATGTTTGTTTTTTTATGTTTGTTCGGGCATAACTCCGTCGTTTAACAACCGATTTGAAATTTTTACTTATTTATGTGAAAAAACTTTTCTTTCAAAAGTCGGTGACTTTATTTTTTCCCACGTTTTTATAAACTCACTTTTCTTGTTTGTTTATTTGTTTTTTTGTCGTTCTGGTTGGACTTTTTCAACTCAATTTTGAGGCACTTCCTGATAAGCTAGCAGGCTGAAATTTTGCACACGCTCTGAATTCTGATGACAATACATGACTAGCTAAGAAACGTCATAACAAATCTAATATGGCGGCCTCCCCAAGATGGCGGACAGGCTATTTGAAATGCACCCTCATGATATGGGTATCTAATGAAAGGGTATGCTGTCAGAAATATGAAAAAAATAGTCACGTTTCTTAAATCCAACATGGCGGACATCCAAGATGGCGGATAGACTTTTTGAAATGCACCCCCATGATATGGGTATTAAACGAAAGGGTTTGCTGAATGGGATACGAAAAAATAATAAAATAAATAATAGATTTAAAAAATCTAAAAACCCATGTTTTTTAATTTCCTAAAAATAAGAAAATAACCCTACGGGGCTGAGAAAGGGGCCACTCAAAACGTGGGGGCGTATCTTTACAAGTTACACCCACGATCTATACACGTCATGTAAATATATCCCATAAATAATCCCTCAAAAAAAAAAATACGCCCCCACGTTTTGGGTGGCCCCTCTCTCAGCCCCGTAGGGTTATTTTCTTATTTTTAGGAAATTTAAAAACGTGGGTTTTTAGATTTTTTAAATCTATTAATTATTATTTCATTGACTTTTTGTCACCGACTTTCGAAAGAAAAGTTTTTTTGTAGGTTATTTTGAAGTTTTTTTGTGGTTGTTTTGAAGTCGGTTACATTTTTTTAAGAGTACAGTGGTGATCCTACAGCTGCACAATAGTTGTGAGTGGCAACAGATTAGGCTGATTAAGAGCTTCATTGGACTGATTAAGACAAACAAAATTGCCATTAATTCGCTAAGAGTGATTGATTAGATACTTCATCTAAATACTTAATAATCAAATACCAAAAACTGATAAAATATGTTCCTGAATGATTTTTTTTAAGTAATTTCTTTCCCAGTTACGTACAATATGTGGAATTCTAATTCTGTGGTCACATTTCTCAATTCCATGGGCACTCAAAATGCAATACGATTTATTTCTTAAACTACTGTAATAATTATTGGCAAGTTGCATCATTTAGTTAAAAAAAAAATGCATTTTATTTTGGTTAGTCATGAAGTGAAAAAAAATTGGCCACGGTATTGAAAAAATCACATCATTCATTCATAGAAATGCTTCAAAATTTGATTGTAGGCACTTATTGTTAATTTTATATTAAAAAGGTAAAACGAATAAAAATAATAATGTGATTATACCTAGCCGATAGACGAACCAGCCTGTATTAGTAATTTAACCAAATATTTATTTAAACGATTAAATTTTAATATAATTTAGTCGTTTAAATAAATACTTGGTTAAATTAACTAACTGTGATGCCTATTGTTTTAATCAGAAGAACCTTCCATTATCTTTTAACTCTTGGGGATGATTTACGCAGTTTAGTGTTGAGTCAGTGTTTTGAGATTCTGAGAAAGAAGAATTCAGAGAGAATACAGGGTGATTTTTTAGTCACCATCCAAATTTTAATGTATTAATCTTTGGCGAAAATCATTGAATACGTGTTTTTTCTTTTTGTATCACTCAATACAAAAATATCGAGATATCATGTCTCAATGTTATCTATAAAAAGTTGATGAATCTGGACACCGCGCTGTGATGTGTCGCTCAGGTGTAGCGGGACGGGGCGGGGAGTCAGCGGGGTGCGCTCTGTCCGTTTCATGCGTCGGCATTCGGCAAGTGTATATTATTAACGTTTAGCTTAGTGACCACACAGAGCGGATGAGAAAATGATTTAATATGACAATTTGACGTATCGATTTTTTTTCAAAAATGGGGTTAGTGATTGATACCTAATGTCTAGAAAAATTTTGGACGGTGGTAAAAAAGTCAACCTGTATATAAATAATTGAGAATATTTTTAAACGGATCTAACATAAACGTTTGTTTCTTCCTAAAGAGCGTATACGCGGTATGCGAACGGCTTTTCATAAAAACATCATGTCCATATTTTTCGATATGACTAAAACCATATTAATAAAATTGCATAGCCATAAGCAGGATAATATGTATAATAGATCTCAACTATAAAAAGACAGTAGAAAACATTTTCGAAAGATACGAGTTAGGGACTTTACTCATGGCGCGATGCCACGCGACGCGAAATCGAGTCGATTGCCGATTTAAGTCGCACGTATTTGATGCGAAGCAAGTCGACCGTGAACTACAAAAAATCCCCTTGCTACTACGACTTAAAGGCGCTGCAAACCAAAGACAAAAGATGTGGCACGTGACGAGTAGTTTCGCAATCGAATTTTGAACAGAGAATCATGCGCATTGTCATTAGGATGTACATGCAATTCGATTTCGAGGAGATCTGTGACCGATATCATCAATCCGTGCGACAAAATAAGTTCAGTCATTTCAAAAATAAGGACTAACCTAAACACTGTTTTAGGCTATCACGGTTATTTTCACAATATAAAATGTCACTTACGGGATGTCTTCCGTGATTGTGATTTTGAGTTCGCGATATTTCGACGCTGTTGCAAGCACCATGATCGCGGGATGACTGGAGAGTGCGGGTGGATGGAAATAAATTGTTAAGAGCAGACAAATCTGTCTACCCTCTTTCTCTGTCTCTTGCTACGCGCACTACTGGAACTCGACACTAAGTAAGGACTAACCTATCTATATTTAAAAAAAAAAAATCAATGTAGGTACAGTTTTGGCTTTCTTACCAGTTTATAATGTTTAGAATATATTAAAGTTAATCAACCGGCCACCCCGTATTATTTATTATTTTATCTACAATCTAAATCTTTTAGAGCTCGAAGCTTTTTCAAAATTTTCTTCAATATTAATTGTTAAATCATCTGATGCTGAAATAATATTATGTTTTTCTTCATCCATATCAGAATAATGTGGCTGGCCAGAATTTGAACAATATGTAAGGATTTGTTCAAATACGGTCTTATTTAGGATGATCGGTTCAGTGGTAAGGTAAGATATGAAAAGGTAACAAACAAACCAACATACTTTCGAATTTACAATGTAAGTTAAAATTATGATGACAACGGCCAGTATATTCAGCCTGTATCTTTTATGAATTGCATGTTGAAGTAAAACCTCCACAATAAAACGCACCGCAGCGCGGGCGCTGTACCCCTCTTTGCTCCCGTGACCGGTAGTAGCCGACAGCAATGCTCAATCTGAACGCATGCAAGCAATTTATTAAAAAAATAGTTTTTAAGCAAAATATTTTATAAATATGGTTTCACTATTTTTTTTTTTACCTATGTGTGATTCTTATGTGTGTGAAGTGTCATTAAAATTATTTCAGTCATTTCAAAAATAAGGACTTGAAAATTTTTATGAACTGCCGTCCGGTGTGTACCGGCGGGCGGCGCGGCGTGCACACTCTTATGGAAATTTCAAACATTTATTTTATTTAAAATGCGTTTAAAAATATTGTTTTTGCATTGCAGCGCATTTCTAAACGCCTTTTGCTGTAATTACCGCTGTACAGTCAACAGCATACCGGGTATAAAAATAAAAGTCGTTGATTGAATTCAAAATCGAATGACAACAATGACAATTCTGGTTACTTGATGTGCTGTCTGTATTAAACGGTGACGAACAAACTCGCGATCGCATAGAAGATCGAACGTATTGCGCGGCAACGCTACCCCGACTTGTAAAACATTATGAACGCTGGAAATTTTGTTGGATTATTGATAAATCTGTTTTAATATGACATTATATGACTAATAAAAGAATAAAACTGGACGGAGCAATTTTTCACATTACATAATTAGGCAAAAATCAAATAATGATGTTTAAAAAGGAAAAAGTTTTGGATTACTTAACAAACCTATGTATTTAAGGATAAGAGAGCACATAAAAAAATAAAAAGCGCCAGAGCAATTTTTCACTAGAAGTTACAGCGCAAAATGTAAAAAGCTAATTTGAAGTGACACTGAAATCGAAATTTTATTGGATTTTTATACTTACCTATTCTAATGAATACATTCAAACGTATACAGAAAGAATTTGAGGCTGACGATTTTTTCCCAGAGAGTTATAAGCAATTTTCTTGTTTTGGTAAAAATACCTAACTTCTCTGAAAAAAAAAAGTTGGATTATTGTGTACCTATAATCTGTATCACCTACTTTCATCATATGCCAAATTTCAGCGCCGGAGGAATTTTTCGGACCACAAAAGCCTCGTTGACTGGACTAAAATAGACATTTGGACAAACGTAGCAAAACATCGCCACAAAAAGAAATGGTTTAAATAGGTATTTGAGCAATTATCACACTGCCCTCGCTGTGAGTTTGTGGCAGTAGTACCAAATGTAAATTATGCCATTATGCCAGCCCAAGTATCATTTCAAAATATAATCTAAAATTTAACATAATTGGACAAATCGGAAACGTAGGAATAGAACTTTTTTATGTAATGCCACAAAATCCATAATACGTGTCTTTGCGGAGGCACAAATAATGGAATTCCCTTGAACTTTATTCTATCAAGATTATGATAAAATAAGGGAACTTATTGACTCATAGTGGAACCGTTATGGAACAATAAATTCAACTCAATTACCGCAAGGTTTATTAACAAAAAAACTGGAAGCACCAATAAATGAATCACCGACATCGTCAGTGCATATTAAGAAAAGCTCGACCTCAGCAAAAATCAGGACAAACCAGAAAAAAATCTTCAAAAAAAAGGGTACCGCGAATATAGGTATTAGGTATGGATCCTTTTTAAATTAAGTGAACAGAACCGTGCCCAAATTAAAATTAAACTTCAGTCTTGCCCTTTTTTGCGCTGCCCCGCTATTATGCCATAATCTTTTCAACGCAGCCCCACAATTAGCTAAAAATAATTGGGACCAATAAAAGTCAGATTCTAAAAACTCGGAACGAATATCCTAACATTTGTTTTCGGGCGTAACCGATTCCTGTACGTTTAGCTATAGATATAAAAGATTATGATGCCATTCAATTTGATAGGGCTATTTATTTATTGATCAACAATGGGATACAACTAGAACTGAATTTGAAAATAAAATTCGTAGTGTTGAATAAATTTTATATTTGAGTCTAGAAATTGGAAACGCTGAATTTATATAAGACGAAGAAGAACCAGTAGCAAATAGGATTATTTTGAAAGAATTGAGTTCTCAACCAGGTAAAAGCAAAATGAAAAAGAAGCATTGAAACATTTTGAAGCAAATCTGTCTCGAAAGATTAACTCAGAAAGAAAAATGAAAAAGCTTTCGCGATCGTCAAAAAAAAAATTTCGCTTGATAGACATTTTAACAGATGTTCTATCGAAAGCTGCTCAAAAACACATGTCAATCTTGTACATTTCTAATACTCTGTTTACTACGTTATAAGTCTAAAAATACGGCTGATTATTCCCAGACAGTGATTATTTTTAGATTCAACGAGAAAGTAAGGTCAGATCAAGCTCGAACTAAAACATGATGGGCATAGTAGTATACCTAACTAAAATTTGTTTGTATCTATCGATTAAAACTAAAAAAAAACAACTTCTGTTTGTAACCCCTCTCTGTATTTATGGATAAATAGAACAAAAGTTAGACGGGATACTATTGTATTATACCACATATTTATTTCTGCATTATGTTTCCATGGTTTAATTTATTTATTTTAGAATTTGCCTTCTTCGCCTGCAAAGAATAAAAGACAAATTTCATAAGGATTAGTTTAATAACCTTGAGCACTGAATTCCTAAACAGTCCTTCATATCAGTCGTTCAATCTTTGTTTATTCGCTTTAAATATTCAAGTCAGCAGACCGAATAATCATCAGGTTATAATATTATATCTATTTCGAATCGTCTGGGCCTGATTCACACCCCACATACTAAATTTCTTTATTTTTAAACGTAATACTAAAACAATGCCGCATTTGAAATTTTATGGGCAAATTGCATAGTGATGTAAAAAAAAACTTTTTGAATTGAGTCAGAAAATAAGTTTGATAATAATCTTCCAGTAGGCAATCGTGAATGTTTGCAGGTATCTCAATTGTACGCCAAATCTCCAGTGCAATTAGATAACGGATCAGATCAAAGATTTCAATGTGTACTTGTTCCGAATAGCCTTTCGAATGGTCTGTTTCATAAAAAAAAACACTAGTATTAATATTATTATTTAATGACAAGTATTGCGATTGGATTGAGACTAGGAATGTCATAAATACTATCAAAAACTGAAAAAAGGCGTGGCACGTATGGCATCAAAATTGACTCGTAGAAGTTGAACAATCAAACGCATTTTTTATATAGCCTGTTCTTTATAAAATTCAATAAACACACGAAAATGCGCACCATAAAAAAAAGAAAAAAAGAAAATCGGTCTCCGTCTCAAATGACGTCAAACATTTAACAACAATGACAAGGATTCCACTGATCAGACTCAAACAGAAGAATTCTTAAAACATTTCACAGGTGCTCAAACAAAAGATTATGATATGCTTCGATAATTGATTTTTAGAACAAATTATTACATCAAAGGGAACTTCAGAGAGGATTGTCAAAGTAATTTGTCAACGAGCCCCGTCTGCATAAAAGCGAGCCGTTGATAATTCTTCCGAGAAAACGACGAGTGGGTTTTTATTTAGAAAGTGTGTACGTAAGTCATGACAATAATTCGTCCGAAGTCGTCTTGAAGAGCACAGAATTTTGATAGCAATCAAAATTATCATCATTCTGCTAAACTTTTGAACATGACATGTCAGCCAATTTTACTTTGAAACATTCGGCGCGCCTCTACCGCAGTATTCTTTTTCAGTGGCCTGTAGTGTTCCCAGAGGCTGCTTTATTAATACTAATACCATAGATTTGCCACATTCCTCACACGAAAACAGGGCCAAAACTTTAGCTCTTTAATAAAGTGCACAAAATAATATCAAAATAATGTTGCAACATAAACTAAAATAATACACTTCCATACGAAGGATCATTGACCTCTAATTCGTGGATAATAGAGTACTTGAAAAACTTATCAGTCAAAGATAGATCCGCTGATTGTTTGAATAAATTACCGCTAATTATATTTTAATGGAATTCTTAAAATGTTTCAACAAAATCTAGAATTTTCCGTTCAAGAACTAAGTGAATGCTAACGTAGCTGTTATTTTTGGTTCACTGTACTGAAACCCAACTGTTGAGAAAATCCTACAGATTGCCATTGACAATCTGTGCTATTTACCATAAATTAAATTTTCGTGTATAGGGTATTTATTTAGTGTGTCCACTCCCAAAGAAAAAGAGAATGGATCGGGTAAGCCATTCCGACGAGTAGCATCAAAACCTGTAGAAGTGGATCCTAAGGCTTAAGATTCCTAGTGGACTTAATGATAATCTCATTCGACGCTAAGGTAAATGCCCCAAAATTGAGAAGCCAATGCGACTACATGTTATGCCTAACTTGGGAAATTTCGCTCATGTACTTAAGAACCCTCATCTGATAGTGATGATATTAGTGAAGATGAAAAGCCCAAAACTGTTCAGAAGAAGCCAACTAAAGCTCTAGCAAAGGCACCAGTTAAGAAGGCATCATCTTCTGATAATAGTGATGACAGCGATGAGGAGCCATTCAAGCCTGCACCAAAGACACCTGTTAGTGCAGCAAAACCTAAAGGTCCTGCAAAGACACAAGAGTCCTCATATGACGATTCAAGTGATGATGTTGATGATGAAACAAAACAGAAGCCAGTGCAAAAATCTGCAGCTTAGAAAGCAGAGCCTTCTGATGACAGTGATGATAGTGAAGAAGACGCTCCTGCTTTTAAAAAGGCAAAGTACGAATTAAATGAACAGGTATCTTAAAAATATTGGAATTCCCTAATAACGTACTTCATTAAGCTTTAAACACTATACAATCAAAAACTAATTTACACAATATAATTTATAGCCATCATTCTTTTAAAATATTTTAGGCTGAAAATGGATTTACTCCAGGAAAAAAGAGGCTTTCCTCTTTTCCTCGGAAAACTCAGGTGTATCTGCCAAGAAAACCGACAGTAATCTTGTAAAGGTAAATATTCTTAATTGAGATCAGCAATAGGCTGGTAACAAATTTACAAGTAGCTCATCTCATATTATAATCAATCAGGATCCAAACTCTCCTACTGCAAAAATTAATAATCAATAATGTCATCATATTATAACAATACCAATGACTGTGATTGATCCAGTGAAATACATAGGTGGACTTAATGACACAAGGCATTCTCCGTCAGTCAACCTTTGTACAGAATGTACCCTCGATACATGAGAAAATCCAATTTTGGGGGCCACGTTTTCAAAAAAAAAGTTATCGAAAGTATAACTTTGCAGCTTCTTACTAACCTCTAAAGAAAGATAGTGTGGAACTCCTTACAGCACTTTTAAACAGTAATTTTCTAGAAGTTCCTTTTTAAAAAATTCTTCTACAATAAACTAACACGACTTCGAAACTTCTTTTCCCACAATTTTCCACAGAATCTAACCCATTAACATGAACTGTAACTTAAGTTAGGATTAGCATAGCTTTAACGACACGAGCCAACCACGATAGTCGGCTAAGTTAAATTATCTTGTGCCGTTTAGATCATGGCCACTAGCTACACGCTCAAGCGACACGTCTTTTACGACAGCCACTGAAAAATTGTAATCGGCTTAAAAACATTTATAGAGCAAGTGACATCACGGCTACCGACAATGCATGATTGTATGACACTCAGTTTCGCCAAGTTGCATCGCCCGAAGACGTGGATGTGGCTTACGCAGAGAGCACAAGCGCGCCTTAAAAATCTTGGCGTTTAACAGCTGAGAAAAGTATAATTAATTATCTATGTTGATGGTAAGTTAATGTGATGGAAATGTGAATTTTCCACAAGGCATTGACATAAAATCGAAAACTACTTTGAAACTACTAATGTAAAATTATACCAGTACTTTCCATACCCAAGTAACACAGTCTGGATGTTTTAAAACCAATCTGTCTATAGACTGTCTATTCAGGGTTAATCTTTAGATACGGGCTTTCTGAAGATGGGTTTGATAAAGAACATTTAATCTTATAGAGTTTTTTATCTAAAGCTTTATTATTTTAAGAGCATTTGTTCTATAGAACACTTATTTTAAGTACGTTTATAGTTATAACGAATGTTTCTAGATAAAATACTCTACAAATAGTTAAAAAAGCCTAAAGGTACCTATTTTGAAGTAGTTTTATAGATAAAACGATATATTTGAAGACAAAACTTTCTACAGATATTCCATTTTATCTAACGGTACTCTTATCTTTTTTTTCTATAGATACTTCAGTCTAGATACTTTACTAGATATTTTTAAGTTTGTCTAGAAAAATGATAGAGAAGTCGTGTTTTTAGAGTTTTTATCCTTAAAAGTGGCTTAGTTAAGTGCATTTGCACTAGAAATTTAAATTGGATGAGTTTATGCAATGGAGAAGATGAAACAAATTAAAAGATCTGGTGGTTTTCGTCGAAAAATCCGCAAGTATTTAAAAAGAAAGAAAAATGAAGAATAGACGACCGAAAAAGAATCGAAACTTCCTAGTAACTTCCTCCAAAACGTAGAAAATTGTTGATGATTTATGGGTATCAAAAATGAAAAGGTTTGCTGTGAAGAGTACGAAAAAAAAACCACATGACTTAAATCCAATATGGCGGACAGGCTATTTAAAATACACCCCCATAATATGGGTATCAAATGAAAGGGTTTGCTGTCAGGGATACGAAAAAAAATGGTGACGTGACTTAAATGCAAGATGGCGGACAGGCTGTTTGAAATTCACCCCTATGATATGGGTATGGGTATCAAATAAAAAGGTTTGCTGTCAGGAATACGAAAAAAATTGTCACGTGTCTTAAATCCAATATGGCGGACGTCCAAGATGGCGGACAGGCTATTTGAAATGCACCCAAATGATATGGGTATCAAATGAAAGGGTTTGCTGTCAGAAATAGAAAAAATAGTCACGTGACTTAAATTCAAGATGGCAGACTGGCTGTTTGAAATCCACCCCAATGTTGTGGGTATCAAATGAAAGGGTTTGCTGTCAAGAATACGAAAAAAATTGTCACGTGACTTAAATCCAATATGGCGGACAGGCTATTTAAAATCCACCCCCATGATATGCGTATCAAATGAAAAGGTTTGCTGTCAGAAATAGGAAAAAAATAGTCAGGTGACTTAAATTCAAGATGGCGGACTGGCTGTTTGAAATCCACCCCAATGATGTGGGTATCAAATGAAAGGGTATTAATGTAATTACAATTATAATTATTATTTCTCACATTGTTTATACTTAAATAAATCAGAAATACTTTTTACTCGGGTACCCTCTTGTATTGATTAATTAAATTGGTTTGTTACTGCATAAAATGGTCTTACGTTCACAACACATGAAATTACCTATTCACTGAAGAACGTCTAGAAATACTGTGACAAGATAAAAAGGAATACAGAGTGACAGTTACTAGATAATTTTAAACCACTCTTAAATCTGTTTATTCTCTCACTAGATAGTTTAGTATGTAGTAAGTAAAATTATTCTAGAGCCATACTACAAAAAAAATCTCTAGACTGTTTGTTCTATAGAAATCGGTTTTCTAGTAAATTTTATCTGGACGCCATTTTTATTGCGTATTTTTTGCTTCAAATAATTTTTGTTACGTATTTTAATGTTTTTATCATTTAATTATGTCTAATTAGACATTTGATATGTTTTAAATTACTATATTTTAAATAAAATGAGTATTTTAAGCATTAAACTGTAAATTCGAAAATTTGCTTATACCAAATAATATTCATATTTTGAAAAAAATAATGTTAAATCTTACATTTACAGCGGGCGCTCTTATTTAACAAGAGTTTTACATAATATTCAACGATAGAATTTCAATCGCATATTGATTTGCTTATTTAGCCATTATTAAAACACAAATAAATAAAAAGTAATAAATTTGTTACGCCATGATGCAAATATTATTAAGTAAAATAACTCTTGTAAGTTCCACGCCATTATGCGTCACTAGTAAAATGTTACTTAAAGTTGTTAGTCTTAAGATCATTTGGTTTTAAAACTTGACGAGCAATGATTCCTTTAAAGGTCTTAACTCTATCTATAAACTATCTACTAGTACGCTACTAGATAAACGTGCGGTCTATAAACGGTTTAGAGAGACACTAGAAACATCTCCTAAGTCAATTTGATCTGAACTCTATCTAGTCATGTTTTCTTAACTCATTCTTAAGAGAGGGTACAAGAATGTGCCCACTTTTACTAAACTCTGTCTATAAGCGTTCTAGAAGATTGCTTATAGATATTTTATTCTTAAGGTAGACAATTCAATTTAATTCTATAAGCTATCTAGTAGTACGTTTCTAGACACGTTTGTGTTACTTGGGTATTTAGGACATTTCCAAAATATGGATACCAAAAAAATCTAACAATGTTTTTAAATAATATAATAATGCTTTTAAACCTTATTTATGCCTTGAAATATTTTAAATGATTCTCTCATCTGTAGGGGCTGCTGTGGCGCGTACCAGGCAATGAAAAGTTACTGTTGTATTTGCGAAATGTGTGCGGCCCCAGCAATAGATTCCAATGTCCAAGCGTCGCTTCCTGGCCATACCATCGGTTGCCAAGTGACACTGACCTTGCGATCACCGGCCAGGTCAAGGTGAGTGGTTTATAGGGACCTGCCAAGGTCACTAGCGGTGCCAACTGTTGCCAATCATGGCATAATGATACGCAGTAACTATGGCAGAGTGGCTGATTGTTCGTGGTAATACGCCAGGTTGAAGTGTAACAATGAGTCATTAAATAATTGCTGGTTTATTCAAAACTGGCTGTTGCCAGCGGCTCCGCCCATTGCAATTCGAACATTACACTAATAAGATTTATATCCTATGTGTTAAAACAGGTTACAACCTATCGGTGTAACAAATTTCATACAAACGTGTGCAGTAGTTTTTACGTGAATGTCGATCTATAATATAATAATTATCCATAATATTAGTAAGAAGTATGATGCTAAGATTTAATAGGTACAGCGAGTGCCTATGCCGCGCCATATATATGTAACTTCGAAATAATATTTAAGCCAATGAATAATTATGATACCGTTTTTTTTACTGAATTTAAGTAAATAAGTAAAAATAAAATCCCCCGTATATAAAAACCCCGCCAGATTACTTACAGCTCCTTCAGGCGCGCGTGAACCATGACGCGCCGTCGTGACGACCCAGGTATGGTCCATGATCGGACGGCGAGTCACCTATTACTCGCCATCTGCTTGCCCCATATTCCTACAGTACCTACAGTAGATATTCTTCACTTAAATTGAATGTTTTGTTGTGGCTTTACGTGGCTATAACTTGTATTTGAGATTGAAATCAAATATGTTTGGTCACGTCTGCTTACGAAGTTTGTGTTGGTTTGGGAGGGACGCGTCAATGTTTTAGAATCGAGACTTCGGAGCTTGTGGGACAGATGTTGACTGAATCCTTTGGTGTTGCCAATATGACCAAAGAAACTTTTTGATTATTGTTAAATTCTATACTGAAGATATTTCACGACCTACTGAATCCCAGCACTGAATTCGCGGTGTAAGAGTCAGATGAACGTATCTACATTTTCTCAATTTTACAGGAAAGCAAATATACTGTGAAAATTCGGCTCTTTAAACTTTACCAGCTTTTTAATACAGATAAAATACTAGTATGGAAAACAACTTTATTTTCTATGTATTGCCATACTCTTAGAGCTTTGAAAAAATTAGAAATTATTTATTTATAGATGCTTACATAGACGCAATATATATATTTTTAAAATTCGGTTGACATACGTTAGTGTGGCCCTTAATTATTTTCAAACTTCTGTTGTTATCAAACTTAAATACGTCATTTGTGAAGTTAATTTTTAATGATAAAGTGATAAAATTAGTAATAAAATAGGTAAAAAATCAATAATATTTATTTACTCCTGTTTAATTATTTATTTATTTACTTCGGGAAAACAAACACATACACAAATTTCTTAATTTAAAGATATTACATAATAATAGTGATAAGTATTTGTGTAACTCCCAACGTTATCCACATTTTAACAAAGAAATATTATTTTGGAACTGCAAAAACATGACCAAAACAAAAAAAGGATGGTAAAAAAGGAAAAGAAAAGAACACAAAAAAGAGAAAATGAAAACATACTTAATAGCTAGGTAACAAATAGTGGTAAATAGTGGTAATAGCTAATAAATAGTGGTCATTAACACTTCTAGTAGGTATATGTCGTGCTACAACTTAGGTGGGTTAATTATGTGGTTCAAGGAGTTGTACTTCTTGGAGTGTGTTCTTCTAAACTTACTAGCCGATGTTGAGAACAAGTCCAGTGTTGCAAAATCAGTGTTGAAGTTGTTAGCCATCCGACGAAGAGGTGCCCGGACTCCAGCGTTAGTGCGGTAAGATAAAACAGCAAAAAGTGGTCGAGGGCGCACCTCTCGTCTTTGACCGTCCTCGGAACAACGTAGCTTAGTTTACTAGTTAGGTCTAAGCAGTCATATCTGCCATTGCACAAGTCATAGAGGAACATAGTTTCCAGGAAAAGTCGTCTAGATTTTAAGTTGACCAATTCATAATTTGTGGGGGAATGTAATTGATTACGACAGCGTTGAAATAGGATAATTGAAATAATAAAACTTGTAATCAGCATATCAGCGTTTAGAAAAAATATTAACTATCTTCGTCGTCTGTTGTTGGAGTTCCAACTGAAAACCCTTTATAAAAATCATGCCTTGTATTCATCATAAGTCTTGTAAATCGTCATACTTTTCATTAGAAATGGGTAAGGAATTGACATATGCATTTTTTGAAGTAAAAGCAAAAAAAAGTATTCTCCTAACTTCAAATCAGGGGGCTCGTTGAGGTTTTCCATCAACTTTTAGGTGCCAAACTACTACGTAAGTTTATATTTTGTCAATGGACTATAATACTAATCAAACAAAATAGTACTGCCACAAAAACGTAAATCGCCAATACATCGCTTTGGCCATTGACTTGTATTATTTATCTAACAAAAATGTCTGAGCCACAAAAACGTAAATACACAAACGTAACACTGGCTCTTTAAACTAAGCATCGAAACAAAATTTTGTAACGACCAAAACAACGTATAAGCTTTTACGTTCTTATGGTTTGTATAATATTGCCAAACAAACTAATATTCTAAGAATAAAAATATTGTTTTTAGAAATACGTTCCTATAGCTCTAAAGCGGTAGGAAGATAATTAGAACTATTTAAACGGTATTCGTAATACGTTTCTCTGGTTCCATTGAAAATGATTCTTAAGCTATTTAGTTTTTTTTGGAATTTGATAAATATTGACTTTACCGATACGTCGTTTTGGCAATTCATAAAGGACCATATTATGAACCTTTTTATGAAAAAAAACTGTTTTTGATTTTTTTGTAGATACGTTCATCTGGTTCTTACACCGCGAATTGGTGATTTCGTTTTCAAGCCGATATACTCGTAGGTATTTGTTTAAATATGTTTTAAATGCATTGCAGATAGAGTGACATTTAAAACGTAAACGTCGCGGTTTATATTCC
The DNA here is from genome assembly GCA_954870645.1 of Agrotis clavis. Taxonomy (NCBI): domain Eukaryota; kingdom Metazoa; phylum Arthropoda; class Insecta; order Lepidoptera; family Noctuidae; genus Agrotis; species Agrotis clavis. Next base: position 1,968,174 of record OX940932.1, on the reverse strand, counting down.
CGCATGGAACAATTATTTGTATGAGATACAAGTAAGTTTTTCAGGGTCTGGGTATTTGTGTGCGCGAGTTAAATGTTTGTAAAAGCATTAAAGCACCCACGATACAGAAGCAATTTCTGGTGTGGGGGGGCAACGTTAAAAAACTGCAAAAAAAAAAACTTAAAGAAGTACTGTGATTAATTGTTTCAATATTTATTTTTATTCACCTACTATGAAATAGAACGCACAATAAAAACCGAGGCCACAACACAGAACATTATTTTCCTGCAAGTTTTAAAGATAAGATTCTACGAAACACAAATTCTGAAAAGCTGAAACATTACAAAACAGTCCGAATGCAGATCATGACGATGATTAATCATCACCGTCTGTTCCGGGAAGGGACCTTGGGGCCGAGGTGAAGGCCATTGGTGCGACGCCCGGCCGACGAACCGCGGGTAAATATGGCGGCTGAAATGGCGGGACAACGCGGCCGCATCGGCGCGGGCGGCGCTGCGAGCGCGCAGATTTGTTGCACTTTATTGCGTATTACTTATGTAGTATGTATGACTTTTAGTACTTGTAGTATATCTAATATTTTTGTTATTATACTATAGTTAAATGAAGACGAATTTAAGGTGAAAATAAGAAAAAAATATTAAAATTTCAAGTACTTAGTACTTACACGAAACTTTTGATTAATAATGTAATATGCATTTGTTTATGTTTAAGTACCTATCTGCAATAGCTAACACACACACTATTTTGTTTCATTCTTCAATTCCAGCGCGAAACAAAATAGTGTGAGTGTCGACTATTGGTAAGTATCCACGTCAGTAAAATGCACAGACGTGTGGTACAAGATTGCTGTTTGCAGAATCTAGAGGAGGTAATCTGTGGTGCCAACCCTTTGCCCTATTTTATCATCATCATCAGCCTATCATGTTCCCACTGCTGGGACACAGGCCTCCTCTCTGTGAGAGGGAGTGGGCCATAATCCACCACGCGGGCCCAGTGCGGGTTGGTACTTATTTACTATTTGGCAATTACAAAATTAACTGCAAAAATTAAGTAGGTAAATCTAAATTGGGATATTGAAATGGTTCGCACTTTAGTTAAATATTTCACGGGATGCATTGCGTGGTTGCATTTTATTACTGAGTTATGTTCTGACAGTGGTCGAACTTAATTCTGTTTGTAAATATATCTGCACAGCTGTTTTCTCTCATGTGTTATTTGGATGTTACGTTTTATTTTGTGAAATGGATTTTTGTATGTTATTTGTAGTTAGATCGTCTCGATTTGTGATTTGAAAGGCGCTTTGATTGATTATAAATTTATTTATTGAGAAGAAATCATAATTTATAATGTACCGTAACAAAAATGTTTATTTTTTTCAAAGTATGTAATCGCATTTTTTTTAATATGTGTTAAAGAAGATTTAATTACTAGTTACACATTTTTAATCCCCACAAAGAAAATAACTATCTTAAAATCGGGTTAAACAATCCAGAAAAAAGTCAGAACTAAATAGTGTATTTAACTTCAAAGAGATTGAACACTAATGGGCCTTATTACAAGATAACACCTGATTACATAGTTAAATACCCCCTTGTTTCATGCTCGGAGTATAAATTAAGTTCACACTAATATCATTATCATAATTATGTACTTTTAGCTAACTCGTTAAGAGAACACGTGTTGCTGATCGGTGCTAATTTACCAAGTGTTGGCGTGTGCTTGTCGTTCATTGCTCAGAATCAGGAATTTTATTAAACCGTTTTTTTCTATATAAGGTTATGTTTATTAAATTACATAAATACATAAAAATCACGCCCTTTTTCAATGGGGGTTAGGTGTAAACTGCAGAGCGCCACCTACTTATGTCTAGTAACCATAACACAAGCTCTGCTTAGCTTGGTACTGGATGGCGTTGTGTGATAGTTGTGGAATATTATTATTATTACTTTTCCATAATTATAACTACGCTATAATTAAATTAACTGATTCGTTGCGATGTCTCATTTCGCTAACTTCTACCTGTGGCGTCGAACAAAATTGAAGGAGTTACCATCGATTTTAAAATGACACACATCCGTGCCTAACGCCACAAGCAAAAGAAAGTGATGGCACTGAAACGTGCCCTCCGCAACGAATCGGTTAAAAGACACATTTTTCGTTAAACAACAACATCGACATAATCAATCATCAACATCGTTTACCATCAGGCGAAATATTGATCAAACGTTATCCTCTATTTTAATAAAAAAAAATAAGACGAACCCATTTTTTTAAAGAAGTCATAGCCGTATTCAAATGTGACACCGTTCGAATTTCGAACATAATGCTTATAGAATTTCTTCGTTTAGAATCTGCAAAATTTAAAAAAAAATGCGCTATTGCAATCTTACTTGGGTGAAGTGAGCAAGTTGTCGTACAAGTTATAATGAGTAACACTGTAGGGCTATTCTCATAAATGCAGAACTAAGAGATGACTGTTCCGTTATTTTGTTTGGTGAGAAACGAATCCAAACATTTGAAGTCGTTCTTCGTACATGTATGATAGAACACAATTTTTAAGAAAAACTATGTTTAAGCTAGCTGATCCATGCTCTGCTCACTTCACTGGTCGTCAACATTCTTATTTTTAAAAATGGAAGGTGGGTGTAGAAGCTTCAAAAATAGTACACGACCTACCAAATACTTCTATGGAAAAGAAATTGAATCGGACGAGCCGTTTCGTTTGAAGTTTTTGAGATTGTATACTATGGCGAATATTATGGCGAATGAATGCGTGTGTTGTTAGAATAGTAAGGAAATAACGTTACTCACTGGAACGGGAACGATGTCAAAATGTCAGTACAGGAAAACGGTTTGATTCACACACAACACAATATTGTCATCAGTGTTAGTTTTATACTCTAGTTCACAAAAACTAGTAATTCACAGTATACAAACACTTCTTATTAGTCATTTTATACACACAACTATTATTGAAAAAAGACATTCAAAATAATATAAAATGTCGAAAAAAAATTTAACTCGTTCGCGCGTCCAGCGACACAAACTGCGCTAACTTCAGGCTAGACTACGAGCGCAAATTAAGTAAAGAGTGAAGTTAGCGATTTGTTTGTTGCAATTTGCAACCATAGATATAAAGCATGGACTGCATTATCGACAAAAAATTGCCATACTTATATTTTTTCCCGATCACACTATACACACATCAAAAAAAGTTTGTGATCACAAGCATTTAAGCTGATATAATTATTTTTTTTTTTATTGAATTTTTGTAGTTAAATTCTGTGGCAGGCTACTGACCTCTATGGGTCCTCGCTAGATTACCCTGTCAGATTGCTGCTTTTTGCAGCGCGCGTGGAACACGACGCGCCGTCGACCCGGGCATGGTCGGACGGCAAGTCACCTATTACACGCCTTCCGCATACCCGCGACCTTCTGTTAGGCAGGCTCGTTTTTATTTACATTAAACTACTGAATTCAATTCAAAACAAAAGCTCCAAAGCATCGATAAACCTATAGTGAAGTAATTAGTAAAACAATCGTATCTCGAGCTCAGTTGAAGCAGTTTATGAGACATGCAGTTAAACTTTAACGTGTGTTCGTAGTTTAGTTTGAACGCTGGTTAATTGCGCCGCTCGAATTTAAACGGAGCAAAGACACATGTACATGTATACCAGATTTCATTAACAGCTAGAGGTACTTAAATAAATGCCTAAATTAAGAGTTTTATCGGATTTTCAACGCACTGTTTATATAGCGAAGAGTTAGAATTCCAATAATGATTTCTATCATAATTCATATAAGCTAATGTAGATATTATTTAGGTACTTGGGTTGGGTTCGAACCCAGCCTGACGCATTTCTTTGTCCAATTCAAAACCACTGCTCTCAAAACGGTGACGGAAAACATCGTGAGGAAATCGGCATGTCCTAGAACCATAAAATTCGAAGGCAGGTTACATAGCAACCACACTGGGTCCGCGTGGTGGATTATGGCCCACTCTTTCTGATAGAGAGGAGGCCTGTGTCCCAGCAGTGGGAACATTATGGGCTGATGATGATCATGATGATTTAGGAACTGTTGACTGAAAGTGAAGGAGTAGTTCCTGGATGTCGTCGAAGGTCGAAGGTGGATGGTTTGGAAGCAGCTATAATGAGAATTGTTGAGGATCGGCTGACTAACGTGCAATCGGAGAGGATTTCGTCCAGCACTGGACTGCTGGAAGCTAATGAAGCAAAGGTGTGTAACTGCTGTGTTTTGTCCCAACATTTAAACCTTCAGTTGAATTAGATTTTGTCAGATAAACATGAAGTAAAAAAAAACGTTAAATTTAAACATATTTAATTAAATAAAACGTTGTCCCTGTACAAAAAATTCTCCCGTATCGTGGATGCGTTTACAAACATAAATACACACAAATAACCATTTATTTGATCCGTGCGTGGATAAAACCCACGACAAGCCGAGCAGCAGTCGCTTGCTCAGTCACAACGCCAACCTAGCCGTCAAAACTTAAACAGTCACCGCCTTACAAAAATATATAAAAAAAGTTGTAACTCCAAAATGATCCTTATATCAAGGAGAAATGTCGTTTTAACGTCGTCAATTTTTTTAGACAAGTGTTCAACGGGTGTTTAATTTTTTTGTGGTAAGACGGTCATTCTTTGTAGAATAATACCAGGATTAACATGGAATGACACACGATACCCCTTGTCACTGAAAATAATATTTTTCAGTATTTTCATCAAAAACCTGTTTTTGTAATTTAACTCTTTAGGTATCTAATCCCAAGAAATGATTCTAATCCCTGCTATTTTTGTTTAGTGCTAATTTGAAAATCTGTAAATAAAATATAGGTACCAAGCTTCTATCCAACCAGCAACCACAGATAATGCAAATCATTAGCCGACAATACGTAGAGGCGTGTCCAGTCGTAATGGCCCAGCCTTATTGTTTACCTGCGATTCTATCTACCCTTGACACATAAACGGGTTGACGTTAATATTTGCTGCACTATAATTGATGTTGTTGTGGTGATTACGTTCCTACCTAATGTTTTTATTATAATCTAGTTATCTACATTGCGCGGGCATTCGGACCGCGAGTGGTGACTTGCCGTCTGATCATGGACCATGCTAGGGTCGACGGCAATCTGACGGGGTGCCTTATAGGGCCAAAGCCCGCCGGGTTTGCTGGACTGTCTTATCTAACCATTATCCTGGAACGTAAAGGGCTATTGAAGGAACACTACGGTTTTTGTCATTACGAGATTGACAGACCTGAAAAAAAAAATTGGTGGGACTCGGGGACTGCCGCGGTGAAGCTATTACATAACATTTTTATACTATAAAAGGAAAAAATCGCCTACCGCGTATATTTAACGAGAACATAATTTATTTAAAATGTTTGTGGTGCATTGTTTATAAGTAGGTTTCATTGTGAAAACTCCTTTTGTAGCTGGCCGTTTAGAATCAGTAAGAAAAAGTAAACTGTCTTGACAGATATTTTTATAATTGCCGAAGTCTCCCGAACTGAAACGTCGCTAAACGTTGCGTGGTGTCAGGTTTTTTCGTTAGGTTTTTGGGAAAATTCTTGATTCGGTCGCCGCGCCGCCCCGCGCTCAGAACCCGCGATAAAAGCTATGCAATAGCCTAATAAACTGTCTTCGGTTGGATTTTTGTCTGTACCAATCTACGACCGAATTCGCCGCTGGCAACAGCTACGGACATGAAAGCTAAACTCGAGAAACTGGGGTAGCCCATAAGTAGAAGAAGACTTAGGGTCAACTCAGACACAGAAGATGTAAGAAAGAAGATTTAAAGGTGCTGATAAACTTGAACATTCACTTGTAGTGAGCATTCTTGAAAATATTACATTAAATATTTTTTTTTACATTAACCGCCTTCAAAAACAACCACAAAAAGGGTAAAATAACCTACAAAATAACTTTTCTTTCGGAAGTCGGTGGCTTTGTTTTTTTTCATTTCGTTGTCTTTTTTGCCACCGACTTCCGACTTATTTTGTAGGTTATTTTACCCTTTTTGTGGTTGTTTTTGAAGGCGGTTAATTTTTTTTTAAGTTTTATTTTATTCTTTTTAGTTTAAATATTCAACCCAAATTCTTGTCAAATACATCATTTTATCACATGTGCACTAGAATTTCGTAATCCGTAGCACCGGTATTAACATCGCTCATGTACACAATAAGCTAATAAAATTCCCTTTCTCAAAAACTGCTGAACCGATTTTGATGAAACTTGCAGTATTCCCTAAGGTGAACAATTCGTAGTACAACAAAAAAAGAATTTTGAAAATCGGTTCACAATTGGCGGAGTAATCGCCTAAGAAACACATAAACAGAATAAAGAATAATAAAGATCATCATAGGTACTACTCGTATATAATCATCGACATAGCGGAAATCAAAAAAATGCTCACAAAATAAAAAGTACTGAAGCAAATTGTATGAAATTTTTATGGGACCAAATGGCAAGTATCTACTAATCGGACTAGAAAACTCGGAGTAATCGGTGAACATACAGAAAAAAAAATACCGACCGAATTGAAAACCTCTTCCTTTTATTTGAAGTCGGTTAAAAACAAACGAGAGTGTTTTAGCGAGCATTCTTACGAACGTTCTGGCGAGCTTTTTGCAGTATCGGGAGGACTCATGAGCATTTTAAGCACTCGATCCTTTGTTGTCATTACTTATCTTTCAAAATGAGAGAACGAATGTTGTTGTTTGGCTTCGAGATTGGTTATTCTATCGACTTCTAAAACGTTCTTCAAAGTTGGTGGAACAAAACTCAATGAAATAAAAACGAAATGAAAACTTAGCAAGACAGTTATATTTTTTTTAAAACGCTTCCGACATCGTAATTAGGAATGACTTGTAACTTAGGTAAAACTTTTTAAAGTGTAACTTGATGCCTGTCGTGTGGACGCTCCAACGCGTGTCCCTCTGATCAGCAGAGGGCACAGCGGCGGAGCGGGCTTGCGGACGGTGAGTAATGGGTAGCTCGCCGTCCGACCAAAGACCAAGCCCGGGTCGGTGGCGCGTCGTGTTTCGCGCCAAATGCCTGCTGGGGTCGCGGGTTTTTTCTTAACCCAGGATACCGTGGCCCCAAAACGTAAAGGGCATCCGAAGGAACACGGGTGGATTTTAGTCAGTAAGAGTCTGACAGTCCCTTCCGCCCCACCCAGGGCGGGAGGACTCATTTGATGATTATACCACGTAAAAAAAAAAAGTGTAACTTCATTTTGATTATTAGATGTTGATTCACCTTAAAATAAATAATTATGTTTTACTTTCTCAAAAAGATTTAACGAAAGAGGAAAAACCCCAAATACTAACTGCTCATCGTATACGTGAGGTTCCTCACATATTTCTCAGAAATAATTATTTAAATTATTCTAACAGATATACGTATTCCTTAATGTTATTAATAAAATTCACAATAACTTCATATAATTATGTAGGTATATATAAGTACCCAGGTTCTACGAAATTTTATTACTTATCATATTTTTTGCAGTTAACTTATGAACATTTCCATTGAAACTTTCCAAGCATTTCTATCGGTTTTCCTTATACCGTCCGTGACCTGACAAAGTAAAAATAAAATAAATTAATGTCTTTATATAAGTCACCATATTACGATTATGTAGGTACCATGTTGTCATATTTAGGTAGATACAGCTCTCTTTTTCGTAAACATGGTAAGCATCAGATACTCGCCTCGTGTACGAAGGGGCTATCAGTTCCATTTGCCCCATTTTCCTAGGTTCAATGAGTCGGGCTGATCCTGAGATACAGCTAATTTCAATAGTCATCAGCCCCATCCCATGTATTGTATTATGAGTTATCCTCAGTGCTCAGAGCTATCATCATCTTCACGTCTTTTAGCTTTTTAGGTTAGGTTCGATGGAGCAGTAAATCGGAGTTTGTCTATAGTCAACTAATCAATTTATTGCTTCTGTGAATGAATAAAGGGCCTATTTAATTTAAAAGTAAATGTAAATTATAATTTTTGGTGACATTCGAATTCCATAAAAAATTCGAACACATTCCACAGTCCTCTGTTAGTGTGAGTGTCGCGGGACTGTCTTATCAGGAACCGTGGCCCTGGAACGTCAAGGGCTATTGAAGGATCGCCGTGGATTTTAGTCAGTTCAAGTCTGACAGTCCCTTCCGTCCTGTAGAGGGAATCATTGATGATTTTACGAGTACCACTACAAAAAGCAAATCATTACACTTTATTGTTTCTCTTTTGTCACAAACCTTTTCAATTCTTACTAATTAGCTAGTAATGAATAAATAAAGAGCAGAGACTAACTATTACAGAGTATAAAGAATTAATGTACAATTAAAAAAAAAATGGAAAAATTCTTAATGCCCTTTGATTTTTTTTTTGCATGATATATACCTAGTACCACCTACACATTATTGTAAGTAATTTCAAACGGAAGTTAGCACCTGAATCATATAAATGAATGAAGTAAATAAATAATGAATTCAAAGTACAGATAATGTTTAAGTACATTATTTACTAAGATAATTGCTTAGACAGGTGCAATATATAAATTACATTAGGACACACCTATGTAATATAGTTAGTTACTTATTTTATGTAACCGCAGAGATATAATGGCTACAAGATATAAGTCACGTAGTGTCGGGATTTGGATGACGCACAATTGGTGATTTGACCCCACGTGGATATTTATCTAAATGGGGTGACGGAACCAGTTACTGGCGTCAATTATTTGCGATGTTTTCTCTTTCATAAAGTTTAAAGTAGTTACAATTCCTTTTCGTACTCAAACTGTAAAACAGGATCATAATGACTCCGTCCGTCCGTTTGTCTGTCTGTCTGTCTCCATACTGTATCTCCTGAGCAGATAGTATGACAATTGAAATTTTCACAGTTGATTTGTTGCCGTAATTAACACATTAAAAAAAAGAAATAAAATAAATGTTTATGGCTGCTCGCATACAACAGATTTTTAAGCCGTTTTTAAAGATATTAGTACGAAACCTTTCATGTGCGAGTTCGATTATCATTTGGCCGGTTTTTCTAACCATTTTTTTTTCGAAAAAGCGTTTAGAAAATATTTAAACTCTCTTATAAAAACATCCAGATCTGGAACAGCTACTTGTACGAGTAGATCATACAAATATTTCTTTTGGTGCGGAAATCGAAACCGTGACACGTAGCACAGCGGTCAATAGCTAGGCTTCTGCGCCAACCTTACCTTCCATAGATATACCTAACTACCTAATAAGCAGATTTTGTAAAGAACGTTCACACTTTAGCACAAAATAATATACCTAAGGACATTTTTCGTGATTCATATCCGGCGGTAATCTATATTATTGTTATTGAGTATTTTGTTAAGTACCTATCCAATATAAAATAATAGTAGATTACGCACCAAGGGAATAAAGCAGTGCCTTACGTCACGGGCGTATTGAATCCCGAAGGGACACTAAGGATTCTGGGGGTGAACCTCCGGAGCGCAGCGAGGAGGTTCAAGTGTTAATTCCCGAGTGAAACGAGGGAATTAAGATAAGAATCCTTAGTGTAGCGAGGGATTTAAGTTAGCCCAAGACAAAGGCAGCTTTATTCCTGAGGTGAGTACTCTGCTTTTCACACCACCTGCGAGGAAATAAATTCGAATTTTGAAATTTGATGTGTACGACAACCTTCGAACGTGAGCATGCTGTGGTGCCAACCTCAGCAAGCGATCAGCTGTTGCAGTGGGGACTGCCGGGGGGCAGCCGCCGCTGCTTCTATTCCTTCGTTCAAAGTTTTCATACTATGTTTTGTTTGAGGTTCCAAATTCAAATCACATTATTCCCAAGGGAATAATGAAATTCAGTACATATATTATTCCCGGCTCGAGCGGGAGGGAACAATGCCTTGCTTTACGGCCAGTTAGCAGACATATAATTTGACATTTACGAGCGGGTGGTGTGAAAAAATGTTTTAGATTATCATGTATTCTTTGATTGTTGTATTTTGCACCAAGATACGGAGCAGTAACTATGCTGAAGAAAAAAGATCCCAGATGTTATCAAAGATATTTTTACATACCAAATATTAATTAATCCGATTACAATTTAGCAGCTGTTTTCATAAAAACCTTTCGTTATTAGGTATAGTATCAATAATCGATCAACAAATAAATGAATGTTATTCTACGGAAACATCGTAAAAAAGTAAGGTCAAAAGTCCATGAAAATAACATAATTTGTGCGAAGTGCAATGCCGGTAGCGTCACGTAGGCATTTACTACTTATCTTCATTACAAAAACAAACGCATGCGCAAATTTATATCAAATTCAACATTTCTCTGTTTTGATAAAATATTTAAGTGCAGGAATATTTTCGAGGAGTTCGGATAAATGTAAAGGAATAGGACTTGGAAGCAAAAATAAGAAGTCAGACATCCATCAACCCGCATAATGTCCAGTACCCTTAGCACGAGTTTTCAGTATTTGAGACTTAAGGCGGGCTTACAGTAATTTTTAAGATTTTCAAACGTCTGAAAGTCTCATTAACAATGATATTTTTAATAAAAAAAAATCATAATATTAAAGTTGAACATATCCTCGAGTGAATGGTAAAGATAGAAACACGAATTGGAATAATTGGCTCGATAGAAAAAAATCTCAAACATGACACTAAATCACAATTTTCAAACATCCACTGCTTAGAGATTTCACAATGAATTTATATGAAACTTATAAAAATAAAAACAGCTCATTATTTAGAAGTGCATGGTAAAAGCAAATTTTAAAATTTCGTTATAATTTTTCTCCAAGAAATAAAATACCCAAAATATTGGCATTATTTCGCTCACCGGGCGCTCGCCAGTACCCGCCGAGGCGTGATAGAGGATGGACGTACGTCGTTGCTGCGCAAAAATTCCCCCCGCGCGGTTACGTAAGCAGGCATAAAACTGAACTACTACATGGAAACAAAGTCACACACACAAGCGATTACGTGTTAGTTGCGGGAATAGAATAAAATAGTCAAGTGATCTAATTTTGAAACGATGTAATTTTTTTTATGGACCACTTATTTTTTAGCTAGGATGCGAACTTGATGGAGTGACCTGAAGGTCTACATCGGTCACTGCCACTAGAACTCGGCGACGGATCGAACTAGATGTGCCGAGTTTGGGCTCGTTTTGTTAGTAATGATGAGATCTTACCACCGGACTTGATGGAGTGACCTGAAGGTCTACATCGGTGACTGCCACTGGAACTCGGCGACGGATCGAACTAGATGTGCCGAGTTTGGGCTCGTTTTGTAAGTTATGATGAGATCTTACCACCGGACTTGATGGAGTGACCTGAAGGTCTACATCGGTGACTGCCACTGGAACTCGGCGACGGATCGAACTAGATGTGCCGAGCTTGGGCTCGTTCTGTTAGTTATGATGAGATCTTGCCTCCGGTCTTGACGGAGTGACCTGAAGGTCTACATCGGTGACTGCCACTGGAACTCGGCGACGGATCGAACTAGATGTGCCGGAGTTTGGGCTCGTTTTGTTAGTTATGATGAGATCTTACCTCCGGACTTGATGGAGTGACCTGAAGGTCTACATCGGTGACTGTCACTGGAACTCGGCGACTGATCGAACTAGATGTGCCGAGTTTGGGCTCGTTTTGTAAGTTATGATGAGATCTTACCACCGGACTTGATGGAGTGACCTGAAGGTCTACATCGGTGACTGCCACTGGAACTCGGCGTCGGATCGAACTAGATGTGCCGAGTTTGGGCTCATTTTGTTAGTTATGATGAGATCTTATGTCCGGACTTGATGGAGTGACCTGAAGGTCTACATCGGTGACTGCCACTGGAACTCGGCGACGGATCGAACTAGATGTGCCGAGTTTGGGCTCGTTTTGTTAGTTATGATGAGATCTTGCCTCCGGTCTTGACGGCGTGACCTGAAGGTCTACATCGGTGACTGCCACTGGAACTCGGCGACGGATCGAACTAGATGTGCCGAGTTTGGGCTCGTTTTGTTAGTTATGATGAGATCTTGCCTCCGGTCTTGACGGCGTGACCTGAAGGTCTACATCGGTGACTGCCACTGGAACTCGGCGACGGATCGAACTAGATGTGCCGAGTTTGGGCTCGTTTTGTTAGTTATGATGAGATCTTACCTCCGGACTTGATGGAGTGACCTGAAGGTCTACATCGGTGACTGTCACTGGAACTCGGCGACGGATCGAACTAGATGTGCCGAGTTTGGGCTCGTTTTGTAAGTTATGATGAGATCTTACCACCGGACTTGATGGAGTGACCTGAAGGTCTACATCGGTGACTGTCACTGGAACTCGGCGACGGATCGAACTAGATGTGCCGAGTTTGGGCTCGTTTTGTAAGTTATGATGAGATCTTACCACCGGACTTGATGGAGTGACCTGAAGGTCTACATCGGTGACTGCCACTGGAACTCGGCGACGGATCGAACTAGATGTGCCGAGTTTGGGCTCGTTTTGTTAGTTATGATGAGATCTTACCTCCGGACTTGATGGAGTGACCTGAAGGTCTACATCGGTGACTGTCACTGGAACTCGGCGACTGATCGAACTAGATGTGCCGAGTTTGGGCTCGTTTTGTAAGTTATGATGAGATCTTACCACCAGACTTGATGGAGTGACCTGAAGGTCTACATCGGTGACTGCCACTGGCACTCGGCAACGGATCGAACTAGATGTGCCGAGTTTCCGACTCCCCGATGTAAACCTTCAGGTCACTCCATCAAGTCCGGAGGTAAGATATCATCATAAACAATAAAACGAGCCCAAACCCGGCACATCTAGTTCGATCCGTCGCCGAGTTCCAGTGGCAGTCACCGATGTAGACCTTCAGGTCACTCCATCAAGACCGGAGGTAAGATCTCATCATAACTAATAGAACGAGCCCAAGCTCGGCACATCTAGTTCGATCCGTCGCCGAGTTCCAGTGGCAGTCACCGATGTAGACCTTCAGGTCACTCCATCAAGTCCGGTGGTAAGATCTCATCATAACTTACAAAACGAGCCCAAACTCGGCACATCTAGTTCGATCCGTCGCCGAGTTCCAGTGGCAGTCACCGATGTAGACCTTCAGGTCACTCCATCAAGTCCGGAGGTAAGATCTCATCATAACTAACAAAACGAGCCCAAACTCGGCACATCTAGTTCGATCCGTCGCCGAGTTCCAGTGGCAGTCACCGATGTAGACCTTCAGGTCACTCCGTCAAGACCGGAGGCAAGATCTCATCATAACTAACAGAACGAGCCCAAGCTCGGCACATCTAGTTCGATCCGTCGCCGAGTTCCAGTGGCAGTCACCCTCACCGATGTAGACCTTCAGGTCACTCCATCAAGTCCGGAGGTAAGATCTCATCATAACTAACAAAACGAGCCCAAACTCGGCACATCTAGTTCGATCCGTCGCCGAGTTCCAGTGGCAGTCACCGATGTAGACCTTCAGGTCACTCCATCAAGTCCGGAGGTAAGATCTCATCATAACTAACAAAACAAGCCCAAACTCGGCACATCTAGTTCGATCCGTCGCCGAGTTCCAGTGGCAGTCACCGATGTAGACCTTCAGGTCACTCCATCAAGTCCGGTGGTAAGATCTCATCATAACTTACAAAACAAGCCCAAACTCGGCACATCTAGTTCGATCCGTCGCCGAGTTCCAGTGACAGTCACCGATGTAGACCTTCAGGTCACTCCATTAAGTCCGGAGGTAAGATCTCATCATAACTAACAAAACGAGCCCAAACTCGGCACATCTAGTTCGATCCGTCGCCGAGTTCCAGTGGCAGTCACCGATGTAGACCTTCAGGTCACTCCATCAAGTCCGGAGGTAAGATGTCATCATAACAAAACGAGCCCAAACTCGGCACATATTAAATATACTGCTGCCTAATAAAGTACTCCTGTATGCACTTTGTAAAATCAAAACTATCTCGACTATCATTTTACGAAAATCTAATCCAGACACACTCGTACGTAATTGACTTACTGCATTACGCTACGCTGTGGCATATACACACACGGTCCCTCCCGCCCGCACCGCTGTCGACTTGCCCCGCCCCTTTGCGGGGGCTGAGGTAGTGCGCTCATAGCTGCGGACTGTACTGGAACCTGGCCTTAAAGTAAACTGGAACTTTGACAATTTCAAATTGACAATTTTCAAGGAGAAAATTAGTTCCTTCTTCGCACACCAGAGGCGCTGTTCCTTTTTTTCATACAAGAAACGCTGTAAATACTGAAAAGACGCTGTAAAGTAAAAGAGTGAAAACTCGTGCTAAGGGTAGGTACTGTTCCGTATCCACAACACTCGGTTACAACGGACTCTATCACTAAGACTCCACACTGTCCGTCTGTCTGTCCGTCCGACAGTTGAAATATTCACAGATGATGTAAGTATTTCTGTTGCCGCTTATTAAAACTAATATTGACGGAAACTTAAACACCACCACGCGTAGCATGGCGGCGTAGAAACGGGTTTTGTCGACGCGAGAATAGACAAAATGACAGAACGTAAAATATTTTTATCGATTTAAGCATATCAATGTTTAAAATATAGAAGAGATATGTGTCTATTCTTTAATGGTGTACGAATCGTGTCATACTTGTGCAAAAAAACAGTCGATTTGTATAGGAATAACGATTAAATAATTTTGTCTTTTCTTGGTAGAATAGAGATAGAATCGCCATGCTACGCGTGCTGATGCAGAACTGTAATAAATCAGCTACACTATAAGAGATACAAATATAGCGCCATAGCAAAAATTGTTCCACGTGATGAGCATTTTCTGCTGAGAGAATAAATTTGAAGATAATATGGAACACCTGATGTGGAACTCCAAGAGCCCAGCTACACTATAACATATAGGTACAGTAATGACGTCTTAGCAAGAGTGGTTCAGCGTGATGAGCACTCTCTGTTGTCGTATAAAAACTGAAGATCTGGAACACTTGATGTGGAACTCCAAGAGCCTAGCTACACTATAACATATACAGTAATGACGTCTTAGCAAGAGTTGTTCAGCCTGATGTGCACTCTCTGTTGTCGTATAAAAATTAAAGATCTGGAACTCCTGATGTGGAACTCATAAAAATATACAGGAATGACGTCTTAGCAAGAGTTGTTTAGTCTGATGGGCATTTCCTGTTGACTTACGAGTACAAAAATGAATGATCTGGAACGTCTGGAATCGTCACGCGCATCCTGTTGTTTTCCCGTCCCCAGGCACTTAGAATTTGACATCAGACGTTTCAAATCGATCTTCGATTTTGACGACCCCGTTGCCGCTGGCATAAGCAACAGGATCCGCGTACAAAGTCGCGGGCAGAAGCTAGTTTTTATATAAAAGCAAAACATCATTGAAACTGAACAACAGAAGATTATTTTATTTAGATCATTTCTGAGAAAAAACTTTCGTTTTGAAGGTTATTTTACCCTTTTTGTGGTTGTTTTTGAAGGCGGTCACATTTTTTTTAGAATTTTTTTTATTTTACTCTTTTTAGTTTATATATTCAACCACAATTCTTGTCAAATACAACAATTTCTTACATGTGCACTAGAATTTTGTAATTCGTAGCACCGGTAATAACATCGTTAACATCATTCTCTTTCATTCATTCCCTATCTCAAAAATTACTGTACCGATTTTGATGAAACTTGCAGTATTCCCTAAGTTGAAGGATACCTAGTACAACAAAAAAAGAATTACTTAAATCGGACTTGTAGTTCCGAAGATATGCGAACACAAAAATAATTTACTAAATCAGTCGATGCCGACTCCTTACTAGACGAGTTGTACCTTCCATCAACAGCTCAGCTACATGAGATGATGATTTCCATACGCAAGTACTTAAATTACTTCATAAGATTTGCGAAAAACTATATGTGAGATAATAAAATTTGAGGGTTGCCCTCGATTTCTCCAAGATCCAATCATCAGATCCTGAAATGGTGACAATGGGACCACACGGGAAGCACCAGATTTCAAATAAAAAAAGAATCTTGAATATCGGTTCAACCAGTCGCAAGTTATGAGGTAATAACATAAAAAAAAAAAAAAAAAAACAGTCGAATTGATAACCTCCTCCTTTTTTTTGAAGTCGGTTAAAAATAAACATAAAGAGATAGCTAGGATTAGGTCATAGCTACTACAAGAATATGATAGTAGGAATAAGGTGACAGTTATTACTCATCCCACGATAATTGGGTTCATAAGATCAATGGAAACTAAAGCATGCAATGCCTGTATCATCACGTAGGCTTTTTTTTCTGGCTTATCTGTATTAATTATAGTAATTAAACTTTACACAGATAATATTAATGTTATCGCCAAGTTTTCCTCATCCTATTTTAGTAATAAGATGACTTAAAATCTTCTGAGTAAGTATGTTTATTGTTTAGCTGCAAGATAAAGATACGAGTCGCAATGATGACGAGTAAGGGCAATTTTATAAGGAGTAATTCATAGGTATTTCTTGTGTCCAAATGAGTTCTCCCGTCCTATCTGGAGCAAAAGGGACTGTCAAACTAGTACTGACTTAAATCCATCGCGTTCCTTCAATAAGCCTTTACATTCCAGTGTCGCGTCAACCTGCTTAGGCAGTCCTACGACAAAATACAGTACCCATACAATGAGTTGTCATTACGATACTCGATCATACGCATCGACCGCGTTTGGCGCTCTCATTGGTTGAGAGTTCATACAACCTTGTAGCGGGCCAATGAGAGCGCCAAACGCGGTCGATATAGATGATCGAGTATCGTAATGACAACTCATGGTATGGGTACAGTCCCACGATTCGGACAACCCTGCGACCCAGATCAGGATCTTCCCTACTCTTAGAGAAACAAGGGTTGGTGTAGACTATTTGAAGAATGTTCTAGTTAAAAAGGGCGAATAATATAGTAATATGGAAGTATGCAGTTACTTGTAAATACCTTAGACAAATAGAAAAAGAATAACGGAGAATTCACATCAAAATGATAGAAAAAGCGATTTCGATAAAGTTTAACAGAAAAAAAGCAAAATTTTCAAAACAAAACTACGCCTTAAGATACCTACTGATTAAAACATCGCCATAATGTCTGCCAATCCAGCTCACAATTGCCCCGAGATAAGATAAAACATCGACTGACGTCATTCCGGCCACTTCTGCATTATTTCTATCGACTGCTGTACAAGATAGCTTATCAGGCGCATTGTCTGATAATTAGTCAGGATTTGGAATCTCTCCTTGAGGAAGTAATCGTTGTAATACATTGCAATAATATGTTTGTTATTCTTTATGATTCTATGATATCACTTGCGTCAGTCGCGGCGCGAGACCTGAATTTAATGGGTAGTATTTAAACGCAAATCTAGAAATAAAAAAATAAACGCAAAAAAAGCTTCGTTTGCGTACTATTATTGATCGAAGTTTCGCTCGAAAATTATTTTACAAAGATGGAACGGCGTTATAATAAATACGCTAAAGCAAAATTATCATCATCATGATCATGTTTTAAGTTTTTTTTTCGGCGTTTAGGCGGAAAGCCCTTCATATTTTAGAGCCGGGCGATGCGGACCACCGCCCATGCCTTACGCCGCCGTTGCACATTGTGGATTATGAAAAGGAGCCGTTCCTAAGATCAACGTTCAACATAATAGACACATAATACGCTATTTTTGAATCGCAAGTAAACAAAAATAAGGATCTAGATTACCATTTTATCACTATTTTATGATTGATTGATACGATACTAAAAAAGGACATTATTTGCAAAAAAAAAAGAATACATCGGTATACCAAAAAATACAAATCATCGAATTTTTTAGGTAAGTTTTTGTGTGAATGCGTAAACAATATGCGATAGCAGCAATCGCGGTTGATATTCTGACATTTATTGAAGACTTCCGTTGCCTCTCTCTAAAACTCGTCATCAAATATTTACGAAATTAATTTGTTTCTTGGAACGAACGGTAGTGGACAAAATCTACAGAATTTAACAAGCTGAAGTAGCAATGGTCCGATCTCGATTGGATAGCGCGAATCCCCAAACGTAGGACGTTGACGGAGCGAATAACTTCGCAAGATGAACAGTCACATAATTATATGGATGAAAGTAGCAGTTGATCGAGGGAAATAATAATATAATAATAATATTCCACAACTATCACACAACGCCATCTAGTCCCAAGCTAAGCAGAGCTTGTGTTATGGGTACTAGACAACTGATAAACATACTTATAATAATATATTTCTAAATACATACATATTATAGATAAATTACACCCAGACACAGAACAAATGATCGTGCTCATCACACAAACATTTGTCCTGGGTGGGAATCGAACCCACGACCTCCACGACCCACGACGAAATGACGTGCGATTGGAGAGATAAAGCTGCTAAAGGCTGATGATGATGATGACATATATATGCTATTTTGTGTTACATTTTTAATATATTTGATTATGAAAATTCAAAAGTACCTGTAACAGGCCCACTTGAAATAAATACTTTGATTTTGATTTTGGAATAAACCTCTTTCGAATAAAAATCAATTTTGCAAATCTGTTCGAGCCAGTAAAATAACAGCGCACTCGGTGCCAAAATATCATTTTATATCGTGATTATTTATAGTGATCACACTAAAATTACCTTGAAAAAAAAACCTTTTAAAATTAATTTCTTTTACATAAACACAGGCTTTAAGGTCAAGCCATCGAACCTCAATCATCAAAATAATTTAAAAGCACAGTTACAACTAAAACAGAATCCTAAATTGAGGCGATTTTCTCTGATCCCTCGTGAGGCGTTAACGGCATTTTTTAATCGATCGATTTTGAATCTCTTTCTTTAATTCTTATGGTTGAATTTGCTTTGTTGCGTGTTGCATTATCGGTAACTGGAGATTTAATTATTTCTTAGTCATTGGTAACGGACATCGGTGAGTCAGGGCTCGAAAGATGTTGGAAGGTTTATAACGTTAAAGGTCAATTTATGACTTCTGTGTGTATCATTAGGTGTCATTTCCGCAATAATCGCTGATAAGTTACGAGTACTGACAGTTTGTAGGTATAATTTACTTGTACAGTTATAATGAGGTGATTTACTTGTCATTTAAATGTTAATCTCGCATTGCATCCGTTTGTTTATTTGTTGTTAAATCTCTTTTATGGGTAAAATAATTTGTAAACAATTTAGCTTAGCGTTGGTGCCAGCTAAGATGGCAATAGCGGACATTGACCCCTACCTAATAAGTCCTCGTATAATGACATAAGATCAGAATTAGTATTTTTATAAAATACTGAATAAATTAGTAAGTATATTGTAAGGATATACGTACTTTAGTATTCATAAGATATCAAAATGGTAAAAATATTTCACCTATACCTAAGATTTTATATTATTTTTATATTAAAAACTCACAAGTAAACACTATAATTTCACAGAAAAATGCTAATTCTGATCTCATGTCATTATACGAGGACTTATTAGGTAAAGGTCAATGACCGCTATTGCCATCTTAACTGGCACCAACTATAGCAGGAAACATTTTGCCAAATAAACCAGAACGGTTGTCAAAATCACAAAATCATTAAAAGGTCAAGCCAAATTTTTAGATTTTCGGTTGTCGGCTAGATGGCGTGTCACGAAATAGGTATTATATTTGTGGTTGCACTTCCCTGAAACGGCTCGACCGATTTCAATGAACCTCACCATCGTGGAGGCTCCGTCTAGCTGCCTTGGCAGGTGGTATGGAAGACTTGACTAACCTTATACAGATATAAAAAAGACTGTGCCTACATTGTGCTTAATAAAAAAATGTGAGATTTACGAGTAGTCATTGTGGGTCTAGGATGGATGATGATTCGGAATTATGAAAATTAGTGACAGAGCAATTAGGAGTTGTGATTATTAGGATTAAAAATGTTAGGAATACAATTTTCGGGCTTCCAATGATCGGAGTTTAAATTTTAGGTGAACTTTGGCGCGCCCGAAAAAAAATCAGTTAGGAGCTTATGAAGCTATAAAGACAAAAGACCTAACACCTGGAACATCATCATCTATGGATTGGTGATTTAAGAACCAAAGAACTAAAAAATACAACATTTATCTACAAAAGGACAACAAGACAGACAAAATATAAAAATATTAATTCGTAAACCAACTTGTTATTAATTACGCACTGTAGCACTTACCGCAGAATATTTTGTTGCCAAATCGTAAATTAATGTAGAAATAAAATTAGCATAACAATGATTCACACTTAACGTGTTTTTAAAACTAAAGTGGACACTCCTCCGAGTCTCCGAGACCCGAGGTCATTGGTTATGCGTGACTTGTCCCGCTCGACAAGTCGGAACAGGTACATTACGCACCAATAATGCAACCAATTTTCGTAGTTATACATTGCGCGTTTTGATCAAAACTGGCTGTAGGTGAGTGTAAGTGAACGAGCAATCTGCAGAAAAGTTTTGAAACTATCATCCTGTTGGTCTAGTGGTTAGTGACCCTGGCTGCTATGCCGGAGGTCGTGGGTTCGATTCCCACCCAGGACAAATGTTTGTGTGATGAGTACGATCATTTGTTCTGTCATCATCATCAGCCTATAATGTTCCCACTGCTGGGACACAGGCCTCCACTCTGTGAGAGGGAGTGGGCCAAAATCCACCACGCGGGCCCAGTGCGGATTGGTAGATGTCACATGTCTTCGAATTTTTGGTTCTGGGACATGCCGGTTTCCTCACGATGTTTTCCTTCACCGTTTTGAGAGCAGTGGTGATGAAATAAATTACACAAAGTAATGCGCCTGGCGGGGTTCGAACCCACGACCTGCAACTCGTAAGTCGGGACCGATACCACTGGGCCACCACTGCTCAAATCACCTCTGCTGCATTTGTTCTGTGTCTGGGTGTAATTTATCTATAATGTTTATGTATTTAGAAATATATAAGTAAGTTTATCAGTTCTCTAGTACCCATAACACAAGCTCTGCTTAGCTTGGGACTAGATGGCGTTGTGTGATAGTTGTGGAATATTATTATTATCATTGTTTGTTACTTTTAAGTTGCATCTGAAAAGCAGTTCCCAATGTTGAGAAACAGTCCTCTTCTCATGAGGAGTGGGATGGAACCTGCCCGTGCTCTGTAGCTTCTATGATAGCACATAATTATCTTCGAGTTTTGGGTTCTAGATTATGTCGATATTTTCTTGCGCCGCGCCGCGCCTTTTAATTTATGAGCAATTTCTCATGCATCTTATCATACAAAGATTGACTGGTAAAATGATATCGGCATTAAATCCGTCTCTGTACTTTTGAGTCCTTGAAGAATTAAATAAATGAAAATTTCTTTTTTTGGTGCAGAAAATAATGATAAAACTAAATGAAAAAACTAAACGAATTAACGCGTGCGTTGCGGATCTCAAAAATTTTCTACGTCACTACGGTTTTACGTCACTTTACAGTCAAAATAATGTCGAATCTTTCAATCCATTTTTATTGTGAGAAACATTAAGACTGGATTGAAAGATTTGACATCTGTAGGCAGGACGTCCGGTAGCTCGGATGGTACGAGCTTCGGATGGACTGAATCCAGAGGCCGCAGTTTGAAATCCTGCTCTACGTTTTTTTCTATCTTTGATCGAAAGAGTCCTACCACCCTGACTGGAGCAGAAGGGACTGTCAGACACTAACTAAAACCTACCCTGTTCCTTCACATGCTCTTTGCGTTCCAGAGTATCAGTGCCTTTTAGGCCGAGACTCCACCAATGCTGAGACGTGTGCTGTGTGCTGTGCGCGCAGAGCTGTTTTTCAGCTCGGGTGACTCCACCAAAGCTGTGTGCGGTGTGCGGCGAGTGCACGCCGCTCGCAGCACAAGTCTCACAGCACGCCGCACACATCTCACAGCTCACGTCTCACAGCACGCCGCTCGCTGCACACCGCACGCCGCTTGCTGCACACAGCACGCCGCTCACATCTCACGTCTCGCCATACAAATATGACACAGCCAGCACAACGGTCTCCACTGAATCTGTGCGGAGTGGAGCTGTGTCAATAACGCAATTCTATTGGTTGTTCAAAACACGTCTCGACTCCGCACAGCTCGTTGGAGTCTCGGCCTTAGGTCGGGGCAGGCATTTGGCCCTATTACTCCGTCAGTTTGCTGACAGCTCCCGCGTTCGAACTCATGACCCACAACTCACGAGGTTGATACTGTTCCCATTGTACCATCACTCCTCCCACTTGTATTTAGTCATCACTTCATCATTGACTGAATTCGTAACGTCATTGTTTATTTGAAAGTGTGATGTTAGATAGGAAAAGGATTTAGATCCTTACGATAGTAGAAGATTGACGCTATCACTGAGGATTCACGTGTTTATAAATACAAATTGCACAATTATTAGAAATCAGCTCACGAAGGTAAACATGTTATTAAGTTTTTAAAAAATAATTATAAATAATTCCCATTTTTCGAAATCAGCAAATATTACGTCGGTGGCAACGGGTAGGTACCTACTTATTAATATGGACAAACTTTTGATCTATGCGTACATTCAAAATTACGTAGAAAACAAAATTCTTATTATATGAAAGAAAAAAGAGTCTATTCCAATCCTGCTAAAAGTGAAAAGTTACGTGCAATGAAGAATCGAAAATAATAGACATAAACAAACAAAGAATTGTGTAAAATTACAGGAAATGAGAACACGGTGTGGATTCTGAACAGAAAGTACTAGGAGAACAGGATCATGAAGAAGATGTTTGGTGCTAACGTCTTCAGTATTTCAAAACGCGCTGTTGGTGAATACCCAACAAATGTACTAGGCTTGCATCAACAGGATACTGTTCTAGTTTTTCACTAAATTCAAATACCTATATCATAAAATGTAATTAATCACGATGCTGTCAATTTCTCACAGAAAATTATAATTGTAAGCAAATTAATAACAACGATAAGATAATGAGACCGGCAGTTCGCTGTGCTTTTCCATCACCCCTTCGGACATCGGACATGACGTAAAACAAAATAGGTACTGATAACTACTTACAAATTGGTCAATCGCAATAGAAAAGTTAAGAATTCAGAACCAAACAACATGTTACAACTGGAGCAACAACAAAAACAACTAAACGGATAAAGAATTCATCAGACGCCCCCCACACATGACACGTTCAAAGAAGCTAGGTTAAGTAACTTTTACTGTACTACGAATCGACCACACATTAAAAGCACTCCTTACGAAACATGCCATCATAACCATCAATACAAAATTTTACGACTCACCATAAAAAATCACACCGTAAAACAACCATTGCCTAGTTAAAAACAGATCGTTTGGCATAAAACCTTGGTTGGCTCAAAAATGAGTCAGCCGCTCGAGATTGTATACAAAATTATTAAGATAATAAGCGGATACGTATATTTTGATCACGAACCCATTGACAATGATCGGTACCGTGCCATTTAGTGATGTGAGAGGGTCGATAAATCGATAAACAGACTTATCGATACATGTTTTACGATTCTTGATGTTGAAATAATCAATATTATTACCAAATACACGGTACCTATTTGAAAAAAAAAATATACACAGGGGAACATTATATTTAAATGGTACCAGAATATTTGTGTTAACAACATGTGAAGAGAAGACTAAACATGACGCAAAGCATTGAATTTTATTAATAAAACTTTGTCAGTAGTCAATACTAAACTAGAAAACGTATTTAACGTCATAAAATGGTTTCATTCATTGGCACTTTTTTGGCATAAGAAATAGAACACTGAACGAACTTTCACATTTATAATATATTAAAATGCCTAGAATAACTACAGCACTAATTGAAACTCAGCAAAACCATAAACAGGACTCGATGGACGCAAATTCTGATTCAACATTAATTTCATCGACATCGTATTCCAGCACTAACCGCCGACTAACCTTTACTCGGCTGTATTTTGCTTTTGCAAGTTTAATCATGCTTCTCGGTCGGTTCGTGACGCAATGTTTCGCAAACCAAAACATTATTTTATCTTACAAATTGTATTCGTGTTGCTGTCGGCTGTCGATACGTTGTCCCCGAGCGTGCGGAGTATCGATAACGATAATTTATTAGAGTGTGTGTCATCACTAATTCTGTATATAATTGGCGCTGATTTTAAGACTTTTTTTTCGTAAAGGGATCGTGTTAAGATTATAACTAAAATACATGCAGTGTATTTGAATAGTTCTGAATCAAAATATCTGAAATTTCATAGCATCAGTATTGGTTAACACGTTTAAATACTTCAACAAACCAAGAAAATCACCTCTGTATATTTGTGTGCTTAGATTATAAAATAAATAAATCACAGTACAGCAATGATTTACGATAATAGAGAACTTTAATGATTTCAATTAAACTTAACAACTACAATTGCGACTATTACAAAAATCATTAAATAAGTTTAATACCTGCACAATACAAGTTATGAGCAATCTTCGTGTTCATACCAAGTTTAATACCTACTGCTTTGCAATTACTAATTGCTATGATCTTTATGATTGTTATACACACCTAGACCTAAATCTGTAGACGAGATCTAGAGCAGTGCATGCGAGTAAAAATTGAGTCAAAATAATGAGAGACCAGAAAAAATATTTGGAATTTGGATAGGACCCATTTCTATTTATGCATCTGCAATGAATCTAAAGAAAAAGTAGGTCTGGCCCGACACTGTTCATGTTCAATCAAAATACGGTAGCCCAAGAATGAAAACGACTACCGAAGAAACAAGGTGTACTAATCGTCCGTAGAAGTATACTTTCCGTGGTTCTAAGCATCTGCGCTTACCCCAGTTGTAGGTAAATGTCCCCGTTTTGTTTCGTCTCCTTCTTGATATGGGAAGTAGAATATGTATTTTTCCCTCCCCTCCGTCACTCTTTTCTAGTATTTTTATTGCAAGATCCAAGACAGTTAAAGTCATTCTCCGGGAAACGTCAAACTTTATTGTCTCAGCGCTTCTGTCGTGGTCGCCACTTGGCTCTCTCAAGAGATGCAGTGATTTGGGAATAGTCAAAAAATTGTTACAGATTATTTTCTGTTTCTTTTTTCTTTCCGGCTATGGAAACTAGAACATCAGTGCATACCCTGCCTTTGCCAGTAGACGAAAGAGGCAAATCACCCACATAACATAAAAACACATTTACAGCGACAATCGTTTATACCGGCTGACTAACGTCATAGAGGTTACTGTCAGTCGACCCGGGGTTAACAACCTGCAATAAAAAACCTCATAACTACTCTATTGTTTTCTATTTGATTATAATTTGCGCTTCAATATCGTGTGGTTACGGGTATGTTAATATTTCATATTATTGTTGCTCGACTCAACAGATGGTGGATAAGGAAGTTGTACGGGGTGAATAATCTTTTATAAAAAAAAAGATAACAACCTGCTTCGTAGGTCCATTCGACACTTATGCCACTGTCGAGGTCCTGTATTTGAAGTTCAGGTCAGTCAGTATTGTATTCTAACCGGAATTTAGAACAGGGACTAAGAATTATTTTGCCTGGTTATTGGCAATAGGCGCGCCCAATATTACTTGGGTCTAAACAGGTAAAATGTGGATATAATATACGAATGTCATATTTACACTTCTTCATACTGGTCTGTCTCACTCCGACTTATTTGTCCTTTTGGCTATGAATTAACAGGTTTATAATTGATACATTTATATGCGAAAAACAAATTGATACAATAATACAATAATATTACATATCTACTCACTCCCAAGTTCCTAGACTAAATGTTGCTGAGCATGCATACATCAAGAAATTCAGCTTTTGTAAAATAATAATGTGGCTGCCTCTCAGTACTCGTATTCCGAGTGCTGAGACCGACCGATTTTTACAGGATTTACTAGAAATTATTTATTGCGTTTATTGTATGGAAAATCGAAAAAGGGTCTCTAGTGTGCAAAACCATCTGAAAGAAAAACGTGTCATAACTGTGTGAATAAATAAACCCTTCACTCTCCCTTTCCAAACACTAACAAATTCTCACGAATCAACCCTAAAACGATACAGACAACTTAAAAACATACCTAATGCAATAACAATAAATCATACAAGTTTTCTAATACATTTTTAAACCACCCCGGAGTTGCATCCCCCTGGAATATTGGTCGCATAAATCTTCAGAGCAGCGGTGTTTTTATATCACATACCGACTGACGTTGGTTTGTCGATGGACTTTACACATTTTGTTGACATTAAAAATAAGGTTAAAGTATAGTAGGTATAATTATTGTTTAGTAAAAGTGCATGTAAAATAATGTAATAGATTAAAATAGGTAAGTTAGATTTTTTATTTTTGTATTAGTGGTTCGCGTGATTCTTGCTTAAATCAATGACTAGTTATTGTAAACATGTTTTTTTACATTTATTAATTTAATGATAATCTTTATAGCCAAGTACGACGACGTAGTAGACGTAGGTGACGACGTAGTAGACGTAGGTGACGACGTAGTAGACGTAGGTGACGACGTAGTAGACGTAGGTGACGACGTAGTAGACGTAGATGACGACGTAGTAGACGTAGTAGACGTAGGTGACGACGTAGTAGACGTAGTAGACGTAGGTGACGACGAATAAGAAAAAATAGAAGAAGAAAACGTTGCCAACACCAAGAAGAATTGGAGGGCAGGAAGACCATGAATAGACAATCAGTCTTATCTTTCTCAATCAACAACAAAATATCATAAATAGCTACATAAAACATTTTTTAATACTAAAGCGACAATGAATCCAAATATATGTCCATGTTCTAATTAAACTCGACACAATTATAAATTTCAAGGTATTTACACAGTTATTATGTGCAGCGAAGAGACACTATTTATGCAAGTTATAATAATCCCAAGACATTCATGAACAGAGGTAACGATCGGCCTAATACAGCTCTCAGAGTGGTAGACCTTTAATAATTTATAATAAGAGCGTGGGCCGCCGGTAAAGACAGCATCCCACTGGTTCGTAAGCTCTCGATAGTGTTGTGTGTGTTTAGTTTTACCAAAAGGTCTGACTAGGAGGATCTACTTTTACAAGTCCGTTAACGAAGACACAAGTACGGTTCGGGTCGTCTCCGGTACTCGGTTCGGGTCGAGTCCGGTAATCGGTTCGGGTCGAGTCCGGTAATCGGTTCGGGTCGAGTCCGGTAATCGGTTCGGGTCGAGTCCGGTAATCGGTTCGGGTCGAGTCCGGTAATCGGTTCGGGTCGAGTCCGGTAATCGGTTCGGGTCGAGTCCGGTAATCGGTTCGGGTCGAGTCCGGTAATCGGTTCGGGTCGAGTCCGGTAATCGGTTCGGGTCGAGTCCGGTAATCGGTTCGGGTCGAGTCCGGTAATCGGTTCGGGTCGAGTCCGGTAATCGGTTCGGGTCAAGTCCGGTAATCGGTTCGGGTCGAGTCCGGTAATCGGTTCGGGTCGAGTCCGTTAATCGGTTCGGGTCGAGTCCGGTAATCGGGTCGAGTCCGGTAATCGGTTCGGGTCGAGTCCGGTACTCGGTTCGGGTCGAGTCCGGTACTCGGTTCGGGTCGAGTCCGGTACTCGGTTCGGGTCGAGTCCGGTACTCGGTTCGGGTCGAGTCCGGTACTCGGTTCGGGTCGAGTCCGGTACTCGGTTCGGGTCGAGTCCGGTACTCGGTTCGGGTCGAGTCCGGTACTCGGTTCGGGTCGAGTCCGGTACTCGGTTCGGGTCGAGTCCGGTACTCGGTTCGGTTCGAGTCCGGTACTCGGTTCGGGTCGAGTCCGGTACTCGGTTCGGGTCGAGTCCGGTACTCGGTTCGGGTCGAGTTCGGTACTCGGTTCGGGTCGAGTCCGGTACTCGGTTCGGGTCGAGTCCGGTACTCGGTTCGGGTCGAGTCCGGTACTCGGTTCGGGTCGAGTCCGGTACTCGGTTCGGGTCGAGTCCGGTACTCGGTTCGGGTCGAGTCCGGTACTCGGTTCGGGTCGAGTCCGATACTCGGTTCGGGTCGAGTCCGGTACTCGGTTCGGGTCGAGTCCGGTACTCGGTTCGGGTCGAGTCCGGTACTCGGGTACTCGGTTTCGGGTAGGGTCGAGTTCAGTCATCGGGTAGGGTCGAGTTCAGTCATCGGGTAGGGTCGAGTTCAGTCATCGGATAGGGTCGAGTTCCGTCATCGGGTAGGGTCGAGTTCTGATATCGGGTAGGGTCGAGTTCCGATATCGGGTAGGGTCGAGTTCCGATATCGGGTAGGGTCGAGTTCCGATATCGGGTAGGGTCGAGTTCCGATATCGGGTAGGGTCGAGTTCTGATATCGGGTAGGGTCGAGTTCCGTCATCGGGTAGGGTCGAGTTCCGTCATCGGGTAGGGTCGAGTTCCGTCATCGGGTAGGGTCGAGTTCCGTCATCGGGTAGGGTCGAGTTCCGTCATCGGGTAGGGTCGAGTTCCGTCATCGGGTAGGGTCGAGTTCCGTCATCGGGTAGGGTCGTGTTCCGTCATCGGGTAGGGTCGTGTTCCGTCATCGGGTAGGGTCGAGTTCCGTCATCGGGTAGGGTCGAGTTCCGTCATCGGGTAGGGTCGAGTTCCGTCATCGGGTAGGGTCGAGTTCCGTCATCGGGTAGGGTCGAGTTCCGTCATCGGGTAGGGTCGAGTTCCGTCATCGGGTAGGGACGAGTTCCGTCATCGGGTAGGGTCGAGTTCCGTCATCGGGTAGGGTCGAGTTCCGTCATCGGGTAGGGTCGAGTTCCGTCATCGGGTAGGGACGAGTTCCGTCATCGGGTAGGGTCGAGTTCCGTCATCGGGTAGGGTCGAGTTCCGTCATCGGGTAGGGTCGAGTTCCGATATCGGGTAGGGACGAGTTCCGTCATCGGGTAGGGACGAGTTCCGTCATCGGGTAGGGTCGAGTTCCGTCATCGGGTAGGGTCGAGTTCCGTCATCGGGTAGGGACGAGTTCCGTCATCGGGTAGGGTCGAGTTCCGATATCGGGTCGGGTCGAGTTCCGATATCGGGTCGGGTCGAGTTCCGATATCGGGTCGGGTCGAGTTCCGATATCGGGTCGGGTCGAGTTCCGATATCGGGTCGGGTCGAGTTCCGATATCGGGTCGGGTCGAGTTCCGTCATCGGGTCGGGTCGAGTTCCGTCATCGGGTAGGGTCGAGTTCCGTCATCGGGTAGGGTCGAGTTCCGATATCGGGTAGGGACGAGTTCCGTCATCGGGTAGGGACGAGTTCCGTCATCGGGTAGGGACGAGTTCCGTCATCGGGTAGGGTCGAGTTCCGTCATCGGGTAGGGACGAGTTCCGTCATCGGGTAGGGTCGAGTTCCGATATCGGGTCGGGTCGAGTTCCGATATCGGGTCGGGTCGAGTTCCGATATCGGGTCGGGTCGAGTTCCGATATCGGGTCGGGTCGAGTTCCGTCATCGGGTCGGGTCGAGTTCTGTCATCGGGTCGGGTCGAGTTCCGTCATCGGGTCGGGTCGAGTTCCGTCATCGGGTCGGGTCGAGTTCCGTCATCGGGTCGGGTCGAGTTCCGTCATCGGGTCGGGTCGAGTTCCGTCATCGGGTCGGGTCGAGTTCCGTCATCGGGTCGGGTCGAGTTCCGTCATCGGGTCGGGTCGAGTTCCGTCATCGGGTCGGGTCGAGTTCCGTCATCGGGTCGGGTCGAGTTCCGTCATCGGATCGGGTCGAGTTCCGTCATCGGGTCGGGTCGAGTTCCGTCATCGGGTCGGGTCGAGTTCCGTCATCGGGTCGGGTCGAGTTCCGTCATCGGGTCGGGTCGAGTTCCGTCATCGGGTCGGGTCGAGTTCCGTCATCGGGTCGGGTCGAGTTCCGTCATCGGGTCGGGTCGAGTTCCGTCATCGGGTCGGGTCGAGTTCCGTCATCGGGTCGGGTCGAGTTCCGTCATCGGGTCGGGTCGAGTTCCGTCATCGGGTCGGGTCGAGTTCCGTCATCGGGTCGGGTCGAGTTCCGTCATCGGGTCGGGTCGAGTTCCGTCATCGGGTCGGGTCGAGTTCCGTCATCGGGTCGGGTCGAGTTCCGTCATCGGGTCGGGTCGAGTTCCGTCATCGGGTCGGGTCGAGTTCCGTCATCGGGTCGGGTCGAGTTCCGTCATCGGGTCGGGTCGAGTTCCGTCATCGGGTCGGGTCGAGTTCCGTCATCGGGTAGGGTCGAGTTCCGTCATCGGGTAGGGTCGAGTTCCGTCATCGGGTCGGGTCGAGTTCCGTCATCGGGTCGGGTCGAGTTCCGTCATCGGGTCGGGTCGAGTTCCGTCATCGGGTAGGGTCGAGTTCCGTCATCGGGTAGGGTCGAGTTCCGTCATCGGGTAGGGTCGAGTTCCGTCATCGGGTAGGGTCGTGTTCCGTCATCGGGTAGGGTCGTGTTCCGTCATCGGGTCGGGTCGAGTTCCGTCATCGGATCGGGTCGAGTTCCGTCATCGGGTCGGGTCGAGTTCCGTCATCGGGTCGGGTCGAGTTCCGTCATCGGGTCGGGTCGAGTTCCGTCATCGGGTCGGGTCGAGTTCCGTCATCGGGTAGGGTCGAGTTCCGTCATCGGGTAGGGTCGAGTTCCGTCATCGGGTAGGGTCGAGTTCCGTCATCGGGTAGGGTCGAGTTCCGTCATCGGGTAGGGTCGAGTTCCGTCATCGGGTAGGGTCGTGTTCCGTCATCGGGTAGGGTCGTGTTCCGTCATCGGGTAGGGTCGTGTTCCGTCATCGGGTCGGGTCGAGTTCCGTCATCGGATCGGGTCGAGTTCCGTCATCGGGTCGGGTCGAGTTCCGTCATCGGGTCGGGTCGAGTTCCGTCATCGGGTCGGGTCGAGTTCTGTCATCGGGTCGGGTCGAGTTCCGTCATCGGGTCGGGTCGAGTTCCGTCATCGGGTCGGGTCGAGTTCCGTCATCGGGTCGGGTCGAGTTCCGTCATCGGGTCGGGTCGAGTTCCGTCATCGGGTCGGGTCGAGTTCCGTCATCGGGTCGGGTCGAGTTCCGTCATCGGGTCGGGTCGAGTTCCGTCATCGGGTCGGGTCGAGTTCCGTCATCGGGTCGGGTCGAGTTCCGTCATCGGATCGGGTCGAGTTCCGTCATCGGGTCGGGTCGAGTTCCGTCATCGGGTCGGGTCGAGTTCCGTCATCGGGTCGGGTCGAGTTCCGTCATCGGGTCGGGTCGAGTTCCGTCATCGGGTCGGGTCGAGTTCCGTCATCGGGTCGGGTCGAGTTCCGTCATCGGGTCGGGTCGAGTTCCGTCATCGGGTCGGGTCGAGTTCCGTCATCGGGTCGGGTCGAGTTCCGTCATCGGGTCGGGTCGAGTTCCGTCATCGGGTCGGGTCGAGTTCCGTCATCGGGTCGGGTCGAGTTCCGTCATCGGGTCGGGTCGAGTTCCGTCATCGGGTCGGGTCGAGTTCCGTCATCGGGTCGGGTCGAGTTCCGTCATCGGGTCGGGTCGAGTTCCGTCATCGGGTCGGGTCGAGTTCCGTCATCGGGTAGGGTCGAGTTCCGTCATCGGGTAGGGTCGAGTTCCGTCATCGGGTAGGGTCGAGTTCCGTCATCGGGTCGGGTCGAGTTCCGTCATCGGGTCGGGTCGAGTTCCGTCATCGGGTCGGGTCGAGTTCCGTCATCGGGTCGGGTCGAGTTCCGTCATCGGGTATGGTCGAGTTCCGTCATCGGGTAGGGTCGAGTTCCGTCATCGGGTAGGGTCGAGTTCCGTCATCGGGTCGGGTCGAGTTCCGTCATCGGGTCGGGTCGAGTTCCGTCATCGGGTCGGGTCGAGTTCCGTCATCGGGTAGGGTCGAGTTCCGTCATCGGGTAGGGTCGAGTTCCGTCATCGGGTAGGGTCGTGTTCCGTCATCGGGTAGGGTCGTGTTCCGTCATCGGGTAGGGTCGTGTTCCGTCATCGGGTCAGGTCGAGTTCCGTCATCGGATCGGGTCGAGTTCCGTCATCGGGTCGGGTCGAGTTCCGTCATCGGGTCGGGTCGAGTTCCGTCATCGGGTCGGGTCGAGTTCCGTCATCGGGTCGGGTCGAGTTCCGTCATCGGGTCGGGTCGAGTTCCGTCATCGGGTCGGGTCGAGTTCCGTCATCGGGTCGGGTCGAGTTCCGTCATCGGGTCGGGTCGAGTTCCGTCATCGGGTCGGGTCGAGTTCCGTCATCGGGTCGGGTCGAGTTCCGTCATCGGGTCGGGTCGAGTTCCGTCATCGGGTCGGGTCGAGTTCCGTCATCGGGTCGGGTCGAGTTCCGTCATCGGGTATGGTCGAGTTCCGTCATCGGGTAGGGTCGAGTTCCGTCATCGGGTATGGTCGAGTTCCGTCATCGGGTAGGGTCGAGTTCCGTCATCGGGTAGGGTCGAGTTCCGTCATCGGGTAGGGTCGAGTTCCGTCATCGGGTAGGGTCGAGTTCCGTCATCGGGTAGGGTCGAGTTCCGTCATCGGGTAGGGTCGAGTTCCGTCATCGGGTAGGGTCGAGTTCCGTCATCGGGTAGGGTCGAGTTCCGTCATCGGGTCGGGTCGAGTTCCGTCATTGGGTCGGGTCGAGTTCCGTCATCGGGTAGGGTCGAGTTCCGTCATCGGGTCGGGTCGAGTTCCGTCATCGGGTCGGGTCGAGTTCCGTCATCGGGTAGGGTCGAGTTCCGTCATCGGGTCGGGTCGAGTTCCGTCATCGGGTCGGGTCGAGTTCCGTCATCGGGTCGGGTCGAGTTCCGTCATCGGGTCGGGTCGAGTTCCGTCATCGGGTCGGGTCGAGTTCCGTCATCGGGTCGGGTCGAGTTCCGTCATCGGGTCGAGTTCCGTCATCGGGTCGGGTCGAGTTCCGTCATCGGGTCGGGTCGAGTTCCGTCATCGGGTCGGGTCGAGTTCCGTCATCGGGTCGGGTTGAGTTCCGTCATCGGGTAGGGTCGAGTTCCGTCATCGGGTAGGGTCGAGTTCCGTCATCGGGTAGGGTCGAGTTCCGTCATCGGGTAGGGTCGAGTTCCGTCATCGGGTAGGGACGAGTTCCGTCATCGGGAAGGGTCGAGTTCCGTCATCGGGAAGGGTCGAGTTCCGTCATCGGGTAGGGACGAGTTCCGTCATCGGGTAGGGTCGAATTCCGTCGACGGGTCGAATTCCGTCAAGGGGTCAAATTCCGTCAAGGGGTCAAATTCCGTCAAGGGGTCAAATTCCGTCAAGGGGTCAAATTCCGTCAAGGGGTCAAATTCCGTCAAGGGGTCAAATTCCGTCAAGGGGTCAAATTCCGTCAAGGGGTCAAATTCCGTCAAGGGGTCAAATTCCGTCAAGGGGTCGAATTCCGTCGACGGGTCGAATTCCGTCAAGGGGTCGAATTCCGTCAAGGGGTCGACTTCCGTCAAGGGGTCGAATTCCGTCAAGGGGTCGACTTCCGTCAAGCGGTCGACTTCCGTCAAGCGGTCGACATCCGTTAAGCGGTCGACTTCCGTCATGGGGTCGACTTCCGTCAAGCGGTCGACATCCGTTAAGCGGTCGACATCCGTTAAGCGGTCGACTTCCGTCATGGGGTCGACTTCCGTCATGGGGTCGACTTCCGTCATGGGGTCGACTTCCGTCATGGGGTCGACTTCAGGCAAGCGGTCGACATCCTTCAAGTGGTCGACTTCCGTCATGGGGTCGAATTCAGACAAGCGGTCGACTTCAGTCAAGCGGTCGACTTCCGTCAAGCGGTCGACTTCCGTCAAGCTGTCGACTTCCGTCAAGCGGTCGACTTCCGTCAAGCGGTCGACATCCGCCAAGCGGTCGACATCCGTCAAGCGGTCGACTTCAGACAAGCGGTCGACATCCGTCAAGCGGTCGACTTCCGTCAAGTAGTCGACTTCCGTCAAGCGGTCGAGTTCCGTCAAGCGGTCGACATCCGTCAAGCGGTCGACATCCGTCAAGCGGTCCACTTCAGTCAAGCGGTCGACTTCCGTCAAGCGGTCGACTTCCGTCAAGCGGTCGACTTCCGTCAAGCGGTCGACTTCCGTCAAGCGGTCGACTTCCGTCAAGTGGTCGACTTCCGTCAAGTGGTCGACTTCCGTCAAGGGGTCGACTTCCGTCAAGGGGTCGACTTCCGTTAAGGGGTCGACTTCCGTCAAGCGGTCGACTTCCGTCAAGCGGTCGACTTCCGTCAAGCGTTCGACATCCGTCAAGCGGTCGACATCCGTCAAGCGGTCGACTTCCATCAAGCGGTCGAATTCCGTCAAGCGGTCGACTTCCGTCAAGGGGTCGACTTCTGTCAAGGAGTCGACTTCCGTCAAGGGGTCGAATTCCGTCGACGGGTCGAATTCCGTCAAGGGGTCGAATTCCGTCAAGGGGTCGACTTCCGTCAAGGGGTCGAATTCCGTCAAGGGGTCGACTTCCGTCAAGGGGTCGACTTCCGTCAAGCGGTCGACATCCGTTAAGCGGTCGACTTCCGTCATGGGGTCGACTTCCGTCAAGCGGTCGACATCCGTTAAGCGGTCGACATCCGTTAAGCGGTCGACTTCCGTCATGGGGTCGACTTCCGTCATGGGGTCGACTTCCGTCATGGGGTCGACTTCAGGCAAGCGGTCGACATCCTTCAAGTGGTCGACTTCCGTCATGGGGTCGAATTCAGACAAGCGGTCGAATTCAGACAAGCGGTCGACTTCAGTCAAGCGGTCGACTTCCGTCAAGCGGTCGACTTCCGTCAAGCTGTCGACTTCCGTCAAGCGGTCGACTTCCGTCAAGCGGTCGACATCCGCCAAGCGGTCGAATTCAGACAAGCGGTCGACTTCAGTCAAGCGGTCGACTTCCGTCAAGCGGTCGAGTTCCGTCAAGCGGTCGACATCCGTCAAGCGGTCGACATCCGTCAAGCGGTCCACTTCAGTCAAGCGGTCGACTTCCGTCAAGCGGTCGACTTCCGTCAAGCGGTCGACTTCCGTCAAGCGGTCGACTTCCGTCAAGTGGTCGACTTCCGTCAAGTGGTCGACTTCCGTCAAGTGGTCGACTTCCGTCAAGGGGTCGACTTCCGTTAAGGGGTCGACTTCCGTCAAGCGGTCGACTTCCGTCAAGCGGTCGACTTCCGTCAAGCGTTCGACATCCGTCAAGCGGTCGACATCCGTCAAGCGGTCGACTTCCATCAAGCGGTCGAATTCCGTCAAGCGGTCGACTTCCGTCAAGGGGTCGACTTCTGTCAAGGAGTCGACTTCCGTCAAGCGGTCGAGTTCCGTCAAGCGGTCGACTTCCGTCAAGGGGTCGACTTCTGTCAAGGAGTCGACTTCCGTCAAGCGGTCGAGTTCCGTCAAGCGGTCGACATCCGTCAAGCGGTCGACATCCGTCAAGCGGTCGACTTCCATCAAGCGGTCGAATTCCGTCAAGCGGTCGACTTCCGTCAAGGGGTCGACTTCTGTCAAGGAGTCGACTTCCGTCAAGGGTTCGACTTCCGTCAAGTAGTCGACTTCCGTCAAGTGGTCGACTTCCGTCAAGGGGTCGACTTCCGTTAAGGGGTCGACTTCCGTCAAGGTGTCGACTTCCGTCGAGGGGTCGACTTCCGTCAAGGGGTTCAGTTCCGTCTGACTGGGTTCAGTTACAGTAAATGGACTAGTTCCAGGTATAATATGTTGACTGGAACTGGGACCAGGGTCAGAACAAGGACAAGAACGAGGACCTGGACCAGTCCAGGACCAGCACCAAATACCAGTACGGGACCACGACTAATACCGGATCCAGTCCGAGTACCGGGGCCAGGACCAGTACCATGTCCAGTCCCAGTACCACGGAACTAGGACCAGTACCAGAAACAGAAACTGGACTAGTAATAGTGCAAGGACCAGATACATTTCTAGGATTTGGACTCGGACTCGCACTCGGACACAATGGCGAACAACCAGTGTTTTTTTAAAAATACCTTTTTTACTTTGTTACGCACCAGTGCAAGAGTACCCTAACTCCAAGTGAACCCAGTCATCATTATCTGCCGTTAGCTTTAATACGTTTATGAATATAATGTTAAAATATACAGTTAAGTTATATACATGGACATAAGTTTAACAATGTGTGGGTGTGCATTAAAAAGAATCGTTGAAAGTGAGTTATTTGCGACTTATTGAACCCTCTTGTGGCGTGGGTGTGAGGCTACGAGCAGAGATGGGGTATTAATCATACCATGCTTTTACAGGAATAATGTTATGCAAAGTTTTGGTTAAATGAGTTTGAAAGGGCGGTCCGGCCTAGGATGAAATTGATGGTAATAATCCATCGATACAATCAAGGGATATTCCTAATAAAAATTTCACCATCATCAGCCTATTAATGTTCCCACTGCTGGGACACAGGCCTCCTCTCAGTGAGAGGGAGTGGGCCATAATTCAACACGCGGGCCCAGTGCGCGTTTATGGATGTCACAACAAGTCTTCGAGTTTTTGATTCTAGGACGTGCTGGTTTCCTCACGATGTTTTTCTTCACCGTTTTTGAGAGAGTGGGTTCGAACCCACGACCGACACGACACGATCCAAGATGCAACTTCATGACACAACTTTTAAACCTTTTTAGGATCCAGACTAATACATTTATCTAAGAATTATTTTATTGTCATGCTGACAAACATGAGAACTAACAATAAAATTATTATTAACACTGAGCAAGTAATTATACCAGTATACAATGACTGGAATCTTTTTTACTGCCGTCCATAATTTAATTTATTCGTGATTAAACTATATAATTTATCTGACGCAGGAATAAAATCAATCGATGAAATCAACCTCCCGTAATAAATCAACTGATCATAATCATACGCATACCTAACTAATAAATTGATTTTACGACATAAAGACTTGAGTATATTGAGATGAATAAGCCATTACCATTTTACCACTGAGAAATACGAGTAGTAGCCCCCACTAAAATCATTTACAGAAATGTGTTACAATTCCTAGTTTGAGTTTGAAAGGTCCACATTTAGAACGTCTGCCGGGGTCGCGGATAGCACCGTGGCCCTTGAACGGAAAGGGCAACTGAAAGAACATGGTAGAGGTTTAGTCATTAAGAATCTGATAGTCCATTCCGATCACAGCAAGGCAAGGCAGGAGTCATTTGCAAAGAAAAGGGTACAACTGCAGATAGACTTTGTGGTGATAAATGGCTAACGATGATGATTCTATTGGTGTAATTTTGAGACCGATCTGTAAAAAAACAGGACAAGTCAATATTAACCTTGTAAAAATAATTAAGATTTTATTGAACGAATTTCGTATCAATGTGAAATAAAAATAAATTCGTTTGATTCAGACTACCTACTAAAATGTCCATAATGTAATAATGTCCGTAACGTAATGTCTTGTATTACCACAAATTACTAACAAACTTCCAAGCGTGAACATTGATCCATCACAATTTAACCTACCTCACAATCTTTAGCTAGCTGATCCAGAGTTCTTCAGAATCAGTCCTTCTGAAATTTATATTTTACTGGGTGCAGATATCTTTTAAGATATTGTAAACCCAAGACAATTTAAACTTGGTATAGATAAACAAACTTACTTTGCAACATTCTAAATTAGGCTGGTTAATATCGGCGTTATTTTGACACCTATCTGTAAAAACAGTGCAAATTAATATAAATACTGTAAAAACAAGAATCGTTTTCGATGCAGCTGTAATAATAAAATAAAAATCCAGACACAAACTCTGGCTATCAGACTTTTGTTACGTCTAGGGTGCGTACTCTCGCACGTTTCCTTACCGTTACGATCACATACAATTATTTATCTAAGCAATAAGATAAAAAGAACTTGTCACCTTATGAACTAATCCATATTTCGCAAATCAATGACTGACTATTTGATTTATTATGTTTTTTCGGTGGCTTCAAACCTGCGTGCTGCTTGTCCGTGTAATTCATGGCCAAGCAACTAATGCGTCAGTCCTGACGGCATCACTATTTACGACATAGAACTGCCTCTAATACTGCTTATGACGGGGACTGACGTAATTACTGACTATGAGGTTCAACATCCTGCTGTGCTTTATATCACCAGCCGCGGTTCCTCTTAACTATAAGGAAGCGTTTAAAGTTAATTATGAAATAAGTGGCGCTTTGCCGTAATGTGCAAATTAGCGGGTAGTGTTTATATGAATATTATAGTGGCAGTTTACGAGTTTAATAGCAAAAACCGAACTTCAATTTCTGGACAAGGTTTAATACAAATCTCCTCGTTTCACTAGGAATTTACAATCCCCCCTGGCCTGCCCTGGGTGGGAGGACTCATTTGATGATTTTACCAAAAAGAGGGGCGCGTGCAAAAGTTAATTTAAAGAGGTACAGTTGGTCAGTTATTTTGTTTGTAGGAAGTAATATCTGGAACTAATGAATCGATTTTGAAAATTGTTTCTCCAGTATAAATCTACATTATTTTAGAGTGACATAGCCAAATTACAAAACCAGGGCAGGGTCGCTAGTATTAATAGAACAAATATGTATCTAAACCAGAACCCGTCATCCAATACTCAGAAACCATTACAGTTTTCGAATAATCCATTGAACTCTACAACTTAAGTTCTGTCTACATTTATTTCTGTCCATATTTAATTTTATATTTTTGTCTATTTTTATTTAAAAATAAATTATACATTATTTTTTTTTTAAATTCTGCATTTCACAATAACCTGCCTATAAGTCACGAACCTCGGTTGAGAAACGAACTTATCCGAAGTAGTGGTGAGCGCTCGATTTCGGTCGTTTCGCAGCAGACATGCAACCCAGACACCGCGTGGGAAGGCCCTCTATAGGCGGTGCGACGACCCTGTGTGCCCGTAAAGTGTTCAAGCTTACAGGAGCTATGGGTAGAATAGTGCAGGAAAAAATAAATTTAATAATAGTTGAAATTTACACTCAAACTCTCTTAATCACAAAATTAAAAAAATAAACTACCCTTAAAAGTTCCTTTTTTTAAGAATTCGAAGGCTGCTGTGCCTTTTGTGTAAAAATAACTACATAATCATTAATATGCAAGTAAGGAAAAACCACTTGTGAAATAAAATTAATGTAATCGAGATTGCAACATTTGATTTGTCTACACACTACATATTATTTTTAACACAATACATATAATTATAAAGCGTCAACTAGACGATGTAGGAAATTACAATAATAATATTATAATTAAAAATAATTGAATGATCAACTGAATTAATTGTTCATCAATAGACCGCAATATACATAGTCAAACTTGTATACAACTTGCATGAAATTTCTTACAGCGTGTAAATTGGCCTTTAGAAACTGAAAAATGTGTAGGTAACCAAGAAAAAATACATGGCTGAAAAACTTTAACTTTTAAAATGTCTAACGACATCGCCTGACCTGGACAGCGAACTTCTCACCTCACGTAAAGCAACCGCATTTAAAAGTAATAATTATTAAACCCAAAGACGAAATACCGAGAATCACCAAGTATGCCAGCCTTGAATGACTATAAAACTCATTAATAATACATAGATGCACTAACTTTGCAAGGGGCATTGATTTGCTTAAGGCCTAAGTCTTTGACCGGCCGAAAGGTCAAAAATCCGATCCTTGGAAATCTGTACCAGTCATAATATACGACTTGGAGGTATTAAAGCAAATATATTGAGAACGAATACAAATATATTTTGTATTTAAAATAAATGTAAGTACCTAAAACATCTGATAAACTGAGTTTATTGAAAAATATATCTTGGGAAATTTTTAGATACTTCGATTTTTTTCAAATATCACCTAACTGCAACTGATATAAGCCTTAGCTCAGGAGCAAAACTGCAAGTGTGTCATCCTAAGTTCGAACCTGTATTAGATTTGAAAGCTATACAGTCCACTTTCATTACAATTAAATAGGGAAATATACACCTACACACCTATGTAAATAAAGACATAATTTTGAAAAGAAAGTAACTAATATAGCCTGAAACAATAAACCAATTGCAATCAAAGCAGGCTTCAATAAAAAAAAAACTTAAACAATATTGCAATAAAATCGCTTTTCAGTACTGTAAACAATAGTTGTGATTTTTCAATGCATCACCGTTCGCTGGGTGCAGTGAACATGATGTTATTCACCGAGCATCGAACCCGTGTCCTTGGCCTCAGGTCTTTGCCGCTCGAGCCTACGTGGCCGAGAACCGCGCCGATTTAAACTTGCTAGATGTGGCTTCATTCAGTTGGGTACCTACTATACTAAGGTAAGGAAATAGGTATGTGTTTTATGGAAATTGAGTGTTTAATATGCCGCATCTACCCTGAAATCTTCAACATTATTTTAGGGTTTGTTGGTGTTATCATTATTTATTTTCAAATTAAAAGGAAGAAATATTTATTTATTTATTTATTATTTATTATGTTTGGGAAAACAAACAGTTGTATATTAAGGGTAAACAGTGTTGGCTTAACATTAAACTTAACAAATATACTACCCACAACTTTTTCCACAGATTATTATAAGACATAATAAAAACAAACTGTAAGCAAACGTTAACTGTAACAGGGCTAAATTATAAGGGAAACAAAAAACAAAAAGTTAATTGTAAAAAAAAGAGGTATTAACCATATTCCATCAAAGAGGTCTAGAATACAAATTAAAAAATCAAGCAAAACCTATAAATAGAGCCTGCCCCGATCTTTAAGAATTTAAATGTGCTAGATGTTTTTAAGGAAGACATTGTGAGTATTTGAGGAAATTGGGCGTTTAAAATATGTGCGTTTCTACTCTGAAATCTTCAACATTATTCTCTGATTTGTTAGGTAATTTTAACGTTAGTTTAAAAAAAAAAATTACTAAATAATAATGTGCACGTTATTTACGTTTTAAATAAAATATTAAGCAGTACTCGATCACTAAGCTTATTTATTTTAAAAAACTCAATGATTTTCAACGTAGGACTTAATACGTAGAAAAAATAATTAACTTAGTTGTGGAAATGAAAAATTGAAAAAACAACCTTGCAAACCAGCCCAAACAACAAAAAAAAAACGTTGTGGTGTCATGTGTTGAATAAAATTTCGTGTTATTTTCCACTGCTTGGGTTTACTTAAATTGCCTTTGCCCAACAGCATGCTGTTAAACAAACAAAACTAAACCTTTCTGTACCAAACTCTTTGACTGCATGAGCATCTCTTGACGATCGCACATCCAGTATTTGTACAAAACCAATCAATATAACCTTCCCCTATCTGTACAAGCGTACATGTACAATGGCGCATCTAGTTCTCATTGGGCCGTGTACCTAAAGGATACCTAGCGCGAAGCACACTAAGACCTATGTTCGAAATTTTTGTACGCGGATTTTTATGCTAATACATTGATGTTAGCAAAATTATTATGTTGAGGCAAGTTATTTCATATTATGAAAGAAAAACACGGGATATTTCGATCAGTGACGAGTTTGTGATTAGCTGTTTTAAAAATTTTACGCAAAAATTAAATTATTGGTTTATATTTTGATTGTGAATTTTATTGATTAAATACTGTCTGAATAAAAACTTTTTTGAAGGTCGATCCACCTAATTGAAGGCGGAAGACGACAGGAAGTTTCAACATAAGTACATTGACGATATTTTATCAGGGTAAGAAGAATTCAAGATTGCCAGAAATTGCAGATCTCGACGAGTTTGCTGGCTTCAGGAACTAAATTCTTCACGGCAAAACTCAGGGCAAAAAAGGA
Organism: Agrotis clavis; assembly: GCA_954870645.1. Lineage (NCBI taxonomy): Eukaryota > Metazoa > Arthropoda > Insecta > Lepidoptera > Noctuidae > Agrotis > Agrotis clavis. The sequence goes on along the minus strand of OX940932.1, from coordinate 1,926,509 downwards.
CTTCTTAACCACTAAACAGTCACTAGGTTCGTCACCATAGACTGTTCCATAAAACCTCATTAGACCAAGGTAACTGAACACTGCCCTTTTATTGTGGTAAAATCATCAAAATATGAGTTCTCCCGCTCAGGGCGGGACAGGAGGGACTCGTACTAACTAATATATCCACTGTGTTCCTTCAATAGCCGTTATGTTCCGGTAACTTAATAAAACAGTCTTCAGAGCCCTGCCCTAATAAAATAGTGCATAATTCAATGCACGGTTCACGCATTATGTGGGTAAATATTTATAACCTTAGAGTGCTTGTACACGGCGCATGTAACCCGCGCAAGTGCCTCAACATGCTCAAGTTACATGCGCCGTGTACAAGCACCCCGCTTGATCAAGTAGCTTGCGCATGTTACTCGCGCGGGTAAACCGCAAACCCGCACCTTTACTTGCACGAGTTGCATGCGCCGTGTACAAGCACCCCGCGGGTAACTTGATCAAGTAGCTTGCGCATGTTACTCGCGCGGGTAACTCGCACCTTTACTTGCGCGGGTTACATGCGCCGTGTACAAGCACCCTTAGTTACAAGAAAAAAATAAACAAAATACAACCGAACTACTACCTACACAAACACAGACAGATGCAAAATCTAGTTACATAAGTATAAGTAACGAACGTTCACCACATTTCAAGGTTACGGATATTGGGTGGGACATACAGATAGACAGGCTGGAACATGTCCAGAGCGAGTCACGACCTGTAAGAGATATGGAGCCGCTACCGCTTGTCGATAAACTTGTTATAAATAAGGTTATATGCTAATTATAATATTTATAGCTAATTGGCTGATGTCGTTTGGCCATATAGGGTGAAAAAATGAGACGCAGAAGGCTGGAAATCTTGCTTATTAGTCATCTTAAAACATGACACGAGTAAACACCTTTTTTTTTCTTTATAAACGTTGCTCCCAACACTAGGAATTTCTCTTTTAACTTACAAATATTAAAATTAACCTGAAAAACATACCTGGAAAAACTGTCAATAGATAATACAAATCAATAAAATAAATAAATAATATTCCACAACTATCACACAACGTTATCTAGTCCCAAGCTAAGCAGAGCTTGTGTTATGGGTACTAGACAACTGATAAACATACTTATACATATTGTATATTTCTAAATACACACATATTATAGATAAGTTACACCCAAATAATTATGTGTGGATGAAGGAATCAAACCCGCGATACACAGCGCTGTAATCAAAGTACAAAATGGCGAATTTTATTTTATTTTAAAACTTATTTCTGTTAATTTTCCTTAAATTCAGTTTAAAACCACTAAAAGATACAAAACCGAAAAGATTTTTTAACCAAAAATCTGGTAGGTAAGTCGAAATGTATCATCATGTTTCATCTTATACTAAGGTCCATCGACACCGCACGAGTTACTAACAGAGCGTTTAGCAATCTGCGATTACTGAACTGATATTATCTTAGTACGATTAATGGCCAGCCCTTTATCCAATGTCGATAACCGTGCGGTAAAATGAAACGGTGCAACCCACCATTCGAAACATCGAAACTGAACCTTAACAGAATGGAAACAAAGTTGAAATTCGAACGCAGGAGTAAAAGCTTCCGAAAGATTATAACATCGCCTGGATTTTGAATTATATCAACTCCTGAATAAGGTTCTAAATCAATTGCGTGTGGATTTCTAAATAATAGCCTATGTGCAGGGCCAGTTGTATGTCCTCGGGGTACAATAGGTAGGTCGGCAACAGATATATCTTGAAAACGAGACAATTTAAGGTTTAAGTGGAATATTAAACGTGTCATGAAGAAGTAAGGTCTTTATTGTAAGGTACTCAATTGACAGTTTGTATTTCCAATTGATTTAGAGAGGTACACTTTGTTTGATGGCTTTGTCGATAGCATTTCTACATCGTAACTTTGTTACATTCCAACATGTGAGTACTTTTATTTTATTTTTCTCCTTCGTGTTAAAAACTATTTTTTTTTAATAAAAATGCTGGCTGACGGTGTTATATTTACCCAACTGCGCTAGAAGGAGGGTTAAGTTATTTAAGTGTAATTATGTTATGTTATTCGAGTATTTGTATATATCTAAATGGGACGCTTTAAAGCCTAAATGGCTGGATGGATTTCAGCTTGAGAGATCTCGTTAGGTTTGTCTTATTTGTGAGAACGGCACTAGTATAAATCGAATTTATAAAAAGTCAAGCCATTTTTTGAAAATTCTAAAATTTATCAAGTGGTGATGATGAAAATGAATGATTTCAAATAATATTAGATACGATTACCAACCTAGTTAAAAATTATTTAGATAAAAGAATCAAATGAAACCAGTATTATTAATTATTAATTTAAAAACGATCTATATGCTCATTTAGAATGAAAACAATCAATTCAATAGAACGTTTACTAACCATACGCATAGTATTATACCTTAACTGACATTATAATTCAGACCAAAAATGAATCGTGCGGTGGTCAAACTCAGATCTAATCGCCAGCCCAACAACCTACCCATTTACTACTCCCTAGATTGTTATAAAAATAAACCATACAGTTTTATTACCCACTAAAATCAATGAGTCTAGGATAGGCCCAGGTCTACCTGAATCGATACTAAGCAAGTCTGTCCAAGAACTTGCTGCTAAGCCCCTTAAAACTTCGCTGTGATGAAACTTCGCAATCAAATTTTAGTACAAGCTAATTGAAGTTTGGATTATAAACTTTCCAACTTTAGTTCTAGCTAATGATTTTTATAATGGCCATGGTTTGGTTAATAATTATGATGATAATTAAAAGTTTTAAGTGCTTAATGTATAGAGTTCGTGGGATGTTTTTGCAGTGTTAAGCCATGAAGTAGTCATCATCATCATCATCATCAGCCGGAAGACGTCCACTGCTGAACATAGGCCTCCCCCTTAGACCGCCACGCCGAACAACAATTCGCCACTTGCATCCATCGGTTGCCCGCGACCCTCACGATGTCGTCGGTCCACCTAGTGGGAGGCCTGCCTACGCTGCGTCTTCCGGTCCGTGGTCGCCACTCGAAAACTTTTCTTCCCCATCGGTTGTCAGTTCTACGAGTGATGTAGCCTGCCCATTGCCACTTCAACTTGCAAATTTTATGAGCTATGTCGGTGACTCTGGTTCTTCGCCGAATATCCATGTTCCGCAAAGAAGCTCCGAGCATAGCTCTTTCCATTGCTCGTTAATGGACTCTTAGTCTCTCTAAAGGGCCAGCAGTCAAAGACCACTCATGAAGTAGTATAACCACCCACCACCAATCTGGGTCGCGGGACTGTCTCATCAGGTAACCGGGACCCTAGAACGTAAAGGGTTATCAAAGGATCACCGTGGTTGTTACTCAGTACGAGTCTGACAATCCCGCCTTGGGTGGAAGGGAATCACTTGATGATTTTACCACAATAAAAAAATCCACCGTCGGTCTGGTCTGGGCCCACGTGGTGAAGAAAGGTACCGCCAGTCTGGTCTGGGCTCACGTGGTGAAGAAAGGTAGCCTGAGTCTCAGTAGTGGGAACTCTATTAGCTCATTAATAATAACCTAGAGAAGGAAAGAAAGGGTGATGATGAAGAATAGTCATATTGGTCAACTATAACGATTAAAAAACACTAATAATACTGAATGCAAAATTTATGTAGGTATATGCAAAACTTCAGGATGATCGTTTCAGTGGTGTAAACGTGAAAAAGTAACAAATACACAAAATTACTTACGCATTTGAAAATTTAGGATACGATAACATGAATAAATAGTGTGAGACGATACAAATTATATTCTGGCAATAAAGCTTAAAGACGAGTTTTTAATAAATTTGTTGAAAACCGGAAGGCTTATCCCTAATTGACCCTAAAACCACAAAGATACGGAACCATCAGGTGTCCTGACTTAAAACTCAAAGTTTTCCGTACTAAAACCCCGTACTAAGTTCTTTTTTACAAAAAAAAAAACATCTACAGGCTGATCCTTTTCGCGCGGCGTCCAATAATGCGATTTCAATGTACCTGCTAATTGCGTCCAGCGTTGGTTTGGTGCCCGCTCTAGTAATGTTTGTATACAGGGTGAGATGTTTCCGTGTTTTCTTCATTAAGGTGGATAATGGGCTGATTTTACTCTATTTATTAGGTTTTGAAGGTTGAAATATACTTGTATTTTAGGGTCTATTTAGCTGATAAATTATGAAAGAAATATCTTCTAAACTTTACGTAAGATTCTGTCTGGATTGATCTATGACAAAGGTGACAGAATTTAAGTTTGAACTTAAGAAAATAATAAATAAGAGTTATATAAATATTAAACTTCTACAAACCATCGAATACACGTTTATCTAAAATATCTTGTAAAATGACTTCAGTATTACAAATATGTATTTTCCTTTACATTTTTTTCTGTGTAAATTAATAGATAAAAACCAATAATTTACTTTTTTTAAACAATCCAAATAATTAAATATATATATTGAACCATATCCGCACGCCCTGTATGCCACGGGTATCGCCACCTGCGACAATGGACGCGGGGGAAGAAAAACAAACGAAAGTCAATGGCGGCAGGCTACAGGCGGCAGGCTACAGGCTACGGGCCACAGGCGGCGGTAGCTCTATAGACACAGACAGGCTATTGATATAACCGATAGGTGTTTATTCTGCTAAGGATCTCGATTAAGGAGACCGTGAAGAGTTTGCTAATCCCTTTTAGAGTTTAGATAGAGTATCAACGATATCCGAATATGCTCGTACAGACTGGAGTCCATACTCGTATTATTAAAATAGTGGTGAAAACTTTCCAAGCTGAAATTGGACTGGGCCGGCCACTTATGTAGAACGTCAGATAATACCTGGGCAAAATTAACATCGGAATGTGTGACAAAGCAGAAAACTCGACGTTAGTCGTGGTAAACCCAAGTGAAGATGGCGAAATGAGCTGGACCACTTCATGAAGGACTGGAACGCAGTCGCGGATTGAATCAAGATCAGAAAATAAAAAAAGAATGTGATATCTAAATCATAAAGCTGATTTAGATATCACAGGGCATGCGACGACATTTTTGTAGGAGGCCATATCATCAAATGAGTCCTCCCGCAGTGCTGGGTGGAGCCGAAAGTACTGTCAGACTTTTACGGCAAAAAGTCGACTTTCTTCCTTCGATTCCTTTGCGTTCCTGGGATATCCTTTTAAGCCAGTTCCCCTGCGGCGACCCTGCCAAGCCAACCTTCAACCCTATAGAAGCCCCCAAGCTCTAAATTAGCCGAAAGCTGGTAGAAGAGCGCGATGCGTCATTCACTCGAGCTTGATCCTTGATCAGACGGCAAGCTACCCGTTAGTCACCGTTCGTAAACCCCCGCCTCTGTTAAGACATACATCCTAATACAACCACAGTATTTCAATCTTTCTCTTATTTCATACAAAAAAAAGAAATGTAAAACCGTAATAGATTTAACAAGAAACAATAATATTTTAAGTAATATAATGAAAACATCAGCATAGTACAAAATTCTTAGAACCCGTTAGTTTTTTAATTCCGATTTCACGTTTGGCTGTTCAAATATCAGCCTTGAAAGCTCCACTGAAAGTATAATTTTGAATGTAGTAAGCAGACGGAAGGAGTTTGTCGCTAACTCGCTATGATTTCAGTATATGAAATGGTGATTCGCTGAAGATTTTGTATGATTATTTATTCTAAGAAATTATTGTGAAAGCTTACTATGAATTTTCAATATTTTATTCAGATGTTGACAGGATGTTTTGATGTTCCTGATACACAATAATCTTGAAATGAAGCAGGAAATTATTTTCCGAATCCATTTTTATATGTTATTTTTGGCTTGTTTACCTGTTCTTCACTGAATACCTTCAATATTATCAAAATGATATCTTAATAATGTATTAAATGTGAGTTGGTGAGTATCTATGTATGTGTGTATGTGTATTTGTTACTCTTTCACGCAAAAACTACTGAACGGATTTAGATAAAATTTGGTGCACAGATAGTGTATAACACGAGAGTTTTCATCTCGTGTTTATGTTCCCGTAAGAAAATTTTCGAGCTGCTGGCAACAAATTAATACAAATTAAATATACTATGGGTACAAATTACATGGAATACTGTACTTGCATTAGTTGAGTAGCCATTTTTCCCATTCTCGGATATAATTGCGAACCCCCAATCTAAGCACAAGTACAAACATATCAAGATAGTTATGAAGCAATAACAAATTATTGCTTTACTAGCTGTTGCCAACGGCTTCACCCGCTACAACTCGAAAATTATCCCACAGTAATATAAAATCGGGATAAAAACTATCCTATGTGTTAATCCTGGTTATAAACCATCTGTGTACCCAATTTTAGCCAAATCCGTTCATTGGTTTTTGCGTGAAAGAGTAACAAACATTATACCTACATACACACATACATCCTCACAAACTTTCGCATTTATAATAAGGAGGATAACAAAACAAATATTGACCGATGGATCAAACATAACAACAGTTAAGGTTATAGAACTCCTACATAAAGGTACAGATGAAAGTCAGACTATTAATCTCCGAGACTAGACAAACACTCATTATTGAACTGATATTGTTTCGATAAGATAACGAAGTGGATGTTTATTTTATTTTTAGGGTTCCGTAGTCTACAAGGGACCGCAGCATGGCTCGAATCAATGAGGGGCCTAAGAGGCGGTGTTCCACCTCCACCGTATCATCTGGGCGTCTTTTTCCCACAATCCACAGGGACCTCCCGAAACAACTATGTTCGATGAAGACTTGCGTGCCGCCTCTCTAGCCACTCCTCAAAGCCGCCGTGATATTGGCGTGCCCAAACGGGGCTGAGACAGTCGCCACACCCATCCTGTCGCCATGAGATCATGCCAGAGCTCTTTCCGTAGTGCCTCGATTGTCGAGGCGCCCCGGCGCGCGGCGTTGCGTCTCCATACGCCCTAGACGTGCTGGAGGGCTTTCGTCTCTAGATTCCATGGCGGCAATCCAACAAGGAAGCTCACCAGAGATCATGCGGGATCCCCGGATCATCGGGATGGCCACGACCTCTCTCTTGCTGGTTGAGTCTTCATGGAGAGAGGCCACACTGGGGCCATGGTCTATAAAGAACCCCTGGGGCCTTGGTCTCGTAGGCAGTCTATCCATGTAAAATACTAGTAATCAGCGGCATCAGATTAGATAAGGCTAGCCAGATGGCGACACTATAGATTATGAAAAAAACCTAGATAAATATTTTGTATTACTATAGAAGACCAATTTTCTCTTTTCACGCAACAAATAAAAGTTAGATTGTATCAATAGCTTGTATTACAACGAAAGTTATAACAAAACTGGACATTAATGTCTAAATTACAGTAATAATTTGTACTAATGGCATATTAATAATTTTAAGTGACAATAACACAGCGGCTAGGGTATTGACTGGCGAAGGTCGGGAGTTCAATCCAATCGCATTGAACTTATGAACTATTAGGGTGAACCCAGTCATTGTGCAAGCTAAGTATGGTTTAGTAAGGAATATGAACTACGAATATTAATGTTACAATATAAAAATCAATAATCATAACAAAGATTAAATTCCCAAAAATTTTGTTTCAGATTAATAATGATAATTTAAGTGTCGAAAGGAACAGACAACCGGGCTAGCAGTATATCTCGTGGTGATACCCACACCAACCTTAGCCAATTACTAGAAGGGCCCACCAAAACCAAAACCTGTTGCCTGGAAAGTCTGGTGGCACTGACGAATGGGACATCGTTTAGGGGTTATCTTAAGACCTCAACAGAGTCTGCCAATACCATGGTGAATGACCAGCTGAAACAGGATAACCCAATTAACCAAGAAATGTCTCGTGCAGCAATTATCGGTAGAGTTAAAAATTCTAACTTCAATGCCACTGCAGCTTTGATAAAGCTCATGACCTATGAAAGGTTTAATCCGGTAACCATCATTTCAGAAATGGCTAAGAGGGCTGAAAACTGGAATAGATCAGACAGAGCTGATACATTTTGTAGTGTTATGTTTTTGTTAGTAAGTTATTCCTTACACCTTTCACAGCAGATGGGGGGGTCATATAGGGGAATAATACTTGTGTTATTTATCTCAAAAAACCCCCCTCGCTATTCTTCATTCCTCCTTACATATTTTTGTTTTGTTTCGCTAAATGAGGCATTTATTGCAGCCACATTTGTAGCGCCTTGGTCGCAAACAGTTGCCACAACTTGCAGGGTTGTTTTCTCCACAGCTTGAACCACAGTTTTGATTGAATATGACGAATAGGTTATTCCTTACACCTTTCAGCAGATGGGGGGGTCATATAGGGGAATAATACTTGTGTTATTTATCTCAAAAAACCCCCCTCGCTATTCTTCATTCCTCCTTACATATTTTTGTTTTGTTTCGCTAAATGAGGCATTTATTGCAGCCACATTTGTAGCGCCTTGGTCGCAAACAGTTGCCACAACTTGCAGGGTTGTTTTCTCCACAGCTTGAACCACAGTTTTGATTGAATATGACGAATATCTTCTAAACTATAGCTCACAGAAAGTCGACATTTTGGATTTGTAAGGTACATATTAATTGCTAACTCTGAGCACTGTTAGGCGATCTGAAAGTATACTCGTAATAACAAAAAAAAAATCGTAAGGGGCCCGCTAGGTAGACACTTCAACGAATCGTCATTAAATCAAAAACTGACGAGGTACTTAATATTAATAATCTTATTTATTTTCTTTAGGTACAAAATACGGTCTTTATGAACAGTTATCATCTGTTGATAAATCTCGTTGGGGCCTGCTGGATAGACAGACACGTGCCATTTTCCAGTACAGTGATCATCTTTGAAACTGATCATCCGCATTTCCGCCATCTTTAACAAATATCATCGGTATCGACAGGTTTTAATTTCAAGGAGTGTGCCAGTGTAAACTTTCATTTACCGAATCCATTGAGTTATATTCCAAAAAGTAATAACAAGCTATACATTCACAATGACGAGTGAAACACAGAAGCATAGTAACTTCGTAACGGAGCCCATGGAATTGAAATCTGTTACTAAATTAGCAGGCTTCCGTAGACAGTTCGGGAGGAAGCTGGAAGACACAGGATTTGACAAGGTTGGTAGACAGCTCATTATTTACAATTATATGGGCATTTCTACGGACATGGTGATTTTTCCTCAATTCCGTGGGCAGTTTTTTTTCACATTATGACAAATTTGTGTACCTATAACCAAAATAGAAATCTTTTTTTTTAAAACAAAATGGTGCTAATTTGCCAGTAGTAGCTCCAGTAGTTATGAAATAAATCGATTTACATTTTGAAAAATGTGAGAAATGTGACCACAGAATTTAGAATTACACTTAGTCTACGTAACCGGGAAAGAAAAATACAATTAATAAAAAAAAACATTCAAGAACATTATTTTAGCAGTTTTTGGTATTTAAGTTTGTATTGAAGTACAATCTACAAAGTGGAATCATGACCCATTTTGACAATAAATCGTTTGAATCTGACAAATTGACAAAGATCAAAGTCGTTACCATGGATTATGTATGTTTACGCGAATGTGGCCTTAATTGTATTTGAATGTCTGTAGAAAATAAGCTTATGGTGGGTCATAATTCCACTTTGTCGGTTGTACCTTGAGTTATCATGCTTAACAAACCGTCACTTTGCAGATGCCCAATGCCAGGAAGAACATTGTGAATGAGCCAATGATGCGCACCCTGGAATCTGAAAAACTTTCATTCGAAAGTTCAATGCATGAAATGTCAAGTTTCGGCATTGTTAAAATTGCGTCGTCAACAGTATCTACTTAATTAGGCATTCATACAGATTCTTAGTACTTTAGTATTAGTATTAGTAATAATGCGCATTACAAGGATTTAGCAAGCCTGTTCAAACGGTAGACGATCATGATAGCAACAATAAGACAATAAACTACTTAAGCTACTTTCTTCCACTACAAAATACAATCAAGACACTTAATCAACTCCCATTGAAGCCTCACGGAAGATAAAGACAACTAAATCGCCTCAAAACCATCGCCATTTAAAATTAAACATTCAATTATCAAGAAACGTTGCGGTTTAAACAATCGTGGCTCCATTCCGGGGCACAATTAATAGAACTTAGTCAATCAGACATCTTGCAGAGCTCAACAAATGTTCTCCATTATGCTGATAACATCGGTGGAAGGGGTCTTACAATTACTGTACAATCTACAGACAAATCAACGGGTACCGCACAAATAGATTTTATATCTTCGTGTGTGGTGGAAGTTATAAGCTTTACGATTTAATTTAGCTTGAAGAAGAAAATTCCTGAAGGATTTAAGGTGAGTACCATAACAGTCGTCAATAATATTATAATCTTGCAGTACAACCGCATCTTATTTCAATACTGATTAATATTATTACCAAAAATTGCCAGACAAGACAACAGAAAACATAGATAAAAGTCGCACTCAAAAGAACTTTTGAACGAACACTTCAATCAAGAGTAGTTTTGACTGAAATTATAAGTCTAAACTAATATCTCTCCACCCATCTTCATTTGGGTATTTCAAATGTGGAAGGGTGGAGAAGGAGCGGCAGTAGAGACCAAGCCAGGCCATCCTTGGCCAGGTTGAATAACAAATAATATGAAAGGCATCAATCCCAAGTAAAATGGACAGACAATGGTGAGATAGACTCTACTATTTCATAAGTTGCCATCATCAGTTTCGGACATAGTGACTAAGACTCTAAGCGAGCTTGCTGTTAACGCAATTCCACCAATTTTTATTCCTCATAGGGCACCCGCTGCCAATGGCACCTGAGCTACTGACACGTTATCTATTCCACATGGCTCCTGTCAAAATTTTTAGCAGGTGCCAGGTGCCCTATGCGGAATACCTCGTTTCAACTACAAGAGTGAAAATCATCCTTACCTCTACGACATATGACATAAAACGTGTTATCTACTAGTGAATGAAAAACAAAACACGCTTCGCTTGTCACGACGACGATGTAAGTCAGTGGAAATTCTATTATTATATCTAAGTACTACGAGTAAGGACGATTTTTATTTTAGTTAGTAGAAATTCCAAATCGCATACAACCCTAATCTCTTCAAAGTTGGAGTGAACAGGCTTCTTCTGTGTAAGCTCGCTCCACCGTCGACCTTGTCTTAGTCATTCCTGACCTAGACTAAGGTCAAGAGCAAACCAATCTCACATAAAAAAAAATCGCGTTAAGAGCAAAGCTGGCTTACTTCGATCTCGCTTCCGCTTTCGCTTACGCCTTAAACGTTTTCACGTTTAGTGGCAATAAATATTTATCGCTCGCGTCAGACCCCGGGATTAAGACGAAACTACACAAATATTGTGCCGATACACTCCAACGTCTGTGGTCAGGTCACTTTGTAGTAGATTGTTTTAGGCCTGTTATTTATGAGGTGCACAAGTGGTCCATGTTTTCTTTCCTTTTGCTATGTTTTTAATGACCTATAAAATTCGTTTGATGGTAAGGATCGAAGTTTGTAACAGCTTCGTTGGAATAAGACTAGATGTGTTTTTATTATTATAGTTTTGAACAATTTTGGCCTTAAATATTTATTAATATTTCGAAGACACTTAAATCATTTCTTTCGTGGTGGTACTTAATGATCTTAAGTTTCGCCCATATTCTCTGCTAACATGATTGGTTATGCAGAAGTTTTATAATACTTCGCAAAAATTTCTCTAAGTTTCTTAAGTCTAGATTTAGAACACTTTATTGAAACTTGACAAAAAATAGGCCACATCTAGTAGCATTTTTCTCCACTCTGTCTATACAACAAAATAGGCATTAAAGTATGACACATAAAATAACAATTTAATTAATTTATTATTCGAATTCCGGGGGATTTTTCCTGAATTACATTTTATTTCCCTTAGAACAAACAAACATGATTTTACAATTAGGTATTATCATTTGTGATTCAGTTCATGGAAGGGAAAGAACTAAACGTCATTATGATAACCACTTTATGTGTTTGTTTATGTAAAAATGATGAAATATATTTTATTAGGATTGAAAATATCCATGATTGTACAAACGCCAGAATAGATCTTCAACTTATCCCAAACTTCAAATATTCCGAATCAAACATTAAGGTTCATGTTCGATTCGGAATATTTTTTTATCTTTGTGACAAAGTTGAAAATCGGCTAAAAAAATTGACAGATTGGGGTAGAAAATTCTAATTAACCTGTTCAGTTAGATTAACAAAAAAATAAAACAAAAATGTTCGACACGTTATTTCTTTTGTTACGTCATACATAATTGACGGTGATACGACGCTTTTAAAATTGGCAATACGTCATCGTCACTCCAGGTACAATATTCTTACTAGTTCTGACGTCACGATTGACCTCCTACTCTCGAGTTTTGATGCGTTTAATTTCTGTCAAATTGCAACTCCGATCTGACCATCACGATCCTCGGACATGAGGGACTGACTACAGAAAGATTTCTGTCAATAATTGATGATAACAAATACATAGCCTTGATTTTTCAAAACTATAACTGATGAACTAGGTTAGTTTTGTTATTTATTGATGTTGTCATTATGCCCATTCATCATCTTTTCTTTGGTATTGACCTGTTTCATTTTTTTTTTCACGCAGAGAAATGTATACGAGGACTTCTGGTTGCTAGACTCACTAGTTGACTTTACAACATTTCTAGTAATAAATACTGAGTCCTTGTTATTAACCGACTTCAAAAAAGGAGGAGGTTCTCAATTCGTCGGAATCTTTTTTTTTTTTTTTTTTTTTATGTATGTTCCCCGATTTCTCGAAGACGCCTGGACCGATTTCAAAAATTTTTCTTTTGTTTGAAAGGGTATACTTTCCAATTGGTCCCATATTCATCAGGTCAGGATCTGATGATGGAATACCAGGGAAATCGAGGGCAACCTTCAAATTTTATAGGCACATAGTACCATTTTCATATATTTTCTAAAGCTGTTCAAGTATTTGCATCTGATAATCATCATCTCAGGTGGATGAGCTGATGATGGAAGGTACAAGTCCTCTAGTAAGGAGTCGGCATCGACTGATTTAGTAAATTATGTTTGTGTTCGCATATCTCTGGAACTACAAGTCCGAATTAAGTAATTCTTTTTATGTGGTCCTAGGTATTGTTCAACTTAAGGAATAATGCAAGTTTCATCAAAATCGGTTCAGTAGTTTTTGAGATAGGGAAGGAATGAAAGAGATATTATGTTAACGATGTTATTACCGGTGCTTCGGATTTCTTACATAAGTAAGAAAATGATGTATTTGACAAGAATTTTGGTTGAATGTTTATACTAAAAAGAGTAAAAAAAAAACTTTAAAAAAAAAATGTAACCGCCTTCAAAAACAACCACAAAAAAGGGTAAAATAACCTACAAAACTTTTTTTCGGAAGTCGGTGGCAAAAAAACAATGAAATTAATAAATATAAAAACCACCGACTTCCGAAAGAAAAGTTTTGTAGGTTATTTTACCCTTTTTTGTGGTTGTTTTTGAAGGCGGTTACATTTTTTTTTATCTCTACAATTCGTACTTACTTAGTATTTATTACTAGAAATGTTGTAAAGTCAACTAGTGAGTCTTGCTGTCACGGTTGCAACCAGAAGTTCTCGTATAGGTAGCCAGACATTTCTCTGCGTGTTTAAACATTGCCCCACACTAGGAATTTCTCCTGTGTTTTAGGTGCGTTTACAAACATACTCCTATACCTACACAACCGCCCAAACCCGAAACAACTACTTAAAAAGAAATCGAACCCGACAAGCAGCGCAGGAGTCTAATCGCTCCGCTACTGCCCTAAGGCCTTTGTCAAACAGACAGGCGATAGCGAACGAACCGAATCTTGTCATATAAAAATGCGAAAGCGATCCGATAGTCTATGTGACAGGCTTCAAACAATTCCATACATTACAAACAAAAACGCCTCGCTTCGCTTTCGTCACGCCTGTCTGTTTGACAATAGCTTAACCGTTCCGCCAAACAGACACAAATTCAAACTCAAAAAATATTCTATCAAAAACAAGAATTCAACCAAATGTGTAAGGTATCAAATAGTTTTTACGTCTAACTAGGAGAAATAAATCTTTTATAGCTGAATCTTAAAACCGATATTGCCACTCCGCCCCATGCCAATCTCTTCACCACTAATTCCAGTTACACTATTCAATTTATTTATTGAACCAGGTGTTCTATCAAATGTATTGTCCAGTAATTGTGTGGGAAGGACCCTTCAGACCCTGGGCCGGGTCACTTTGTCAATTAACTGACCCGGATTCCAAAACACCATTGAATTATTTCATTTACACAGATGCCGCTGAAATTGGGACTTTGAGGAAACCGGCTCAAATGTACGGGAAGATGGTAAGGGTATTTATAAACTTGGTTACTACTTGATAACAGTTCTGCTAGGATAATTATAATACTGGACTTTAAAAAGCTCATCGACGAGACCGCCTTGAGATCGACCGATCGACTTGACGGATAAAATCGAGGCTGTTTTAGGGAATATCAAAATGTAAGACGATCTCAAAGATTTTCTATAGAAATAAAAATTCAAACTGAGAGCAGGATTTGAACATGTGATTCAGTAATTAAAATTTACCATGGGCTGAGCCGAATGCCTTTTTCTCTAATTTATGAGAAATATGTTAGCTGCAGGTACTTGTCAGCTACGAACGGGAGGAAATAAGGCAACGTCTCGATGGTACAGCGTTTATTTGCAGACTGGCGCGGCGGTGGTGAACAATATTATAAATAACAAATTATAACCTACTACCTACTTAATCTAAATATCAACACATACATCACACCTCCCTTCTTAAATTACAATAGTTTATCAATACATTAAGTTTTATTGTTCAAGTACACTGGAATCTGATAACTGGTTTTCGGGTTCGCTTTGGGTAATCTACTTGCTGCTGCACTGATAAACCAGGTGTTTGATTGGATGGTTGATCAATATCAATACCTCCAACTTCATCGTTTATCGTTTGTTTCACCTTCTTTTCTTCCCTCACACTCTCATCACTGCGGTCATCCTCATTCTTCCCTGACTCTAATAAATTGTCCTCAGCCTGCGTTACGGAGCTCTCACCCTCCATCGTTCCCTCTTCTTCAGTGTTCGGTCCACCAACCGATCCTCGAGATCTGCGCCGTATCTGATCCACGTGTCTTTTAATTAATTGGCCGTTATCCCTTGCTATCACATACCGCCGATTACTATCCACGTTTGTAATCGAACCTTTTACCCATTTGTCTGAGGAATTGTAGTCCCTCATCCAAACAGAATCGCCCTCGTTGAAAGATCGTGAAACCCCACCTGATGAATCGATTTGTCTCTGCTGCGCATTCTGCACTCTGGCACCTACTGATCGTTCTGTCCGTAACAAATCCAACCTGGAACGCAGTGTTCGTTTCTGCAACAACATAGCGGGTGTTTCACCCGTAGTGCTGTGTGCTGTGTTTCTGTATGCTAGTAGAAATGTTTGTATAGCTGTGTCTACATCCACGTGATCTCTAACTGCCTTTTTTATAGTGCGTTTGCAAATGTTAACTGCATTTTCTGCAGCTCCGTTTGAGGAAGGATGGTATGCGGGTGAAAAATGTTGCCTAATACCATTTACTTGGAGAAATTTTTTGAATTCTGTACTGGTAAAAGGTGGTCCCTGATCTGACACTAGCTGCTCTGGCAAACCGAACCTCGCAAATGTCGAACGCAACACTTTAATAACATTAGACGCGTTAGTTCGCGACATTTCGAATATTTCTAACCATTTTGATGAGGAATCTATCAATACCAAAAATGTCATACCTCGATATGGGCCCAAAAAATCGATGTGAAGTCGAGTCCACGGTTGGGTATAATACGGCCATGGTTGGATAATAGCTCGCGGGGGCGCGCTTGCTTCCGCCGCGCATGTCTCACAGCTTTTACCCAAGTTCTCGATATCTTTATCGATGTTCGGCCACCAGACATAACTCCTAGCCAAACTTTTCATTTTTACAATACCCATATGACTGCTATGCAATTGTTGTAATATTTGCCCTTGTAATGCCTGTGGTATTACCATACGATAGCCCCACATTATGCACCCACATTCTACATAAAGTTCGTTCCTTCTAGCAAAAAATGGTTTAATCTCATCATTACTAGGACAAATTGAAGGCCAACCAGAATGTAAGTATAACATCACCCTACCCAGTATCTTATCCTTGGATATGACTTGCTTAATGTCACTGCTAGTGACGGGTAAGAAATTTTCTACAAAGTTAACATACGTACTTTCTGTTTTTGGCTTACTAGAGTAATTATTCTTACACGGTAGGCGTGATAAAGCATCTGCACTATTCTTGCTCGAAGTTATATACTCTATCTTGTAATTATAACCCGATAGCAGTACTGCCCACCGCTGTAGTCGTGAAGCAGCCATCACCGGAATACCCGTCTTATCGCCAAAAATATATGTTAAAGGTTTATGATCTGTTCGTAGTGTAAAGTGACGACCGTAAAGGTATTGATGAAACTTACGAATACCGCATATAATACCGAGTGCCTCCCTATCTATTTGAGCATAAGCTCGCTCCGTTGGTGTGAGCGACCGCGATGCATACGCCACTGGACGCTCGCCGTCCGCCGTCACATGCGATATTACCGCGCCCACACCCACGCTACTCGCATCCGTGGTCAAAATCAGCGGTAGCTCCGGATTATAATGAATTAGTACTTCTCCATCCGCTAAAAGACGCTTTACTCTTACGAACGCTATCTGACAATCTTCATTCCAATTATACTTAGTACCTGACTTAAGGAGATTATATAACGGAGCAAGAACTGTACTAATGTTTTTAATAAATTTCGCATAATACATGACTAGACCTATAAACGCTCTTAATTCGGTGATATTGGTAGGCGCCGGCGTCTCCATCACCGCCTTAACTTTCTCCGGGCACGTGTGCACGCCCTCTTTACTAATAACGTGACCCAAATAAGAGACAGACTTTGAAAAGAAAACGCATTTTTCCTTCTTCACTCTAAGTCCGGAGTCTTGCAAACGCTGGAAGACTTTATGTAAATTGCTTACATGGTCGGCCTTTGTACTACCTGTCACAATTATATCGTCTAGGAAAACACCTACACACGGCATGTCAGCAAATAATTGTTCTATTCGTCTTTGGAAGATGCCCGGGCTAGACGCCAAACCATATACTAATCTGTTGTACATATATAACCCTTTGTGGGTATTTATAACCGTATATTTTTTTGTGTCATCGAGTTCAAATTGCGCGTATGCTTGAGACAAATCGATTTTGCTGTAGCATTCACCCCCTCGGAGACGAAATAACAAGTCTTCTACCCTCGGCAGCGGATAACGATCAATTTCTATCACTTTGTTCAAAGTCAGTTTATAATCGGCACAGATACGAATGCTACCATCCTTCTTTACCACTGGAACTATCGGTGTAGCCCAGTCGGAACGCTCCACCGGGGTGAGAACTCCGTCGCGCACGAACTGCTCCAGCGCGCGCTCCACCGGCTCGCGCAGCGCGTACGCCAACGGGCGCGCGCGCATGAACACAGGCCGCGCGCCCGGGCGCACGTGTATGCTCACTGCGCCGCCCGTGAAGCGCCCGAGACCCTCCGCGAACACGTTACAGTATTTGGAACTGAAATAGGATACATCACAATCATTACTTTCACATATTTTATGCACATCATAACTTAAATTTGGAAGTTGTATCTTTAATGCCGCTATCCAATGTCGGCCTAAGAGTATAGTTTTTCCTTTTTCGATAACAAGCAATTCTAAAAATTCACTTCTATCCTTATACTGAACTAAAGGTCTTATTATACCTAACGGTTTTACAGTCTCACCAGTGTAATATCTTAAAATTAATTTACAAGGTTGTAGGGTAAGATCGCTAAATAGTTTTTTGTAACATTCTCGGCTAATACAAGACACTGCACTACCAGTGTCACATTCCATAGCAATGTCTTTATTATGCACTTTCAGTGATATATAAATAGGCTTACAACTTGTTATCGACAACCGACAAACATCAACAAAAATTACCTCGTCACTGTCCGCCTCTCCGTCACTGCCCGTGGTTTGCACGTCTACCTGATACTGTCTCACCATATTGGGACACATACGTCGCAGGTGCCCTTGCCGGTTGCAAACCCTACATACGTAGCTTGCGAACTTGCACGTCGATTCGTTGTGGTTACCGCCGCACACCCGACACAGCCGCTGTGCCCGAGCTCGCTCCCCCGGCTGAGCCCGCTCCCCCGGCCGAGCCCGCTCACCCGGCACCGCCATCACCGACTCGTGGCCCGCGCGCCGCTCCCGGAAATCTCGTCGCTCGCGCGCCTCGCGCCGCTCGACGCCCGGCTGCCCGCCGCGCTCCGCCCCTCTCACTGCATGCCGTGTCGCCGTCATCGCTTGACACGTCACCGTCGCTTCGTCTGTTCCAGCTGACGATTTAGGCCCTTCCACTATAGCGGCATCCTTCTCTGCTGATTCCATGCTGGCGGCAAGTTTATACGCCTTGGCAAAATCCAGTCCTGACTCTGCAAATAACCGTTGCCTAATATTCTCGCTCGCTATTCCGCACACTAATTGATCCCTTAAACTTTCCTCGAGCCAACTTCCGAACTCACAGGTCTTCGACATCTTTTTAAGCACCGCTACGTACTCGGCTATGGTTTCTCCCCCTTTCTGAGTCCTATGCCTGAACTTATACCTCTCGGCGAGTTCGCTTGGTTTTGGTTGTAAATGTTTACTCATTATCTCCGACAACTGTTCAAACGTCTTCGTTTTTGGTTTATTCGGCGTACACAGGTTGACAAGCAACTCGTAGCTCTCTGCTCCCATAACGGTTATTAGCGTCGGTACATGTAAAACCTGCTGTATGTCGTTCACAACGAAGTATTGTTCTAACCGTTCGACATATAGTTTCCAATCGTCTTTGTGTACGTTAAACTCGGCTATTTTTCCGATCGTCATCGTAACACTTTATTTCACACGCGAAATGTTCACTTCTCGTCGCCACTGAGAAATATGTTAGCTGCAGGTACTTGTCAGCTACGAACGGGAGGAAATAAGGCAACGTCTCGATGGTACAGCGTTTATTTGCAGACTGGCGCGGCGGTGGTGAACAATATTATAAATAACAAATTATAACCTACTACCTACTTAATCTAAATATCAACACATACATCACAATTTATTTCATTCATACCGCATTGTAACCCGATTTCATGAAAGTGTGAGTAGCCACCAACTTATAAAATAGAAAGAAACAATAGCGGAAGGACAAAATATTGCGAGTAAAATGAAACATAACGCAAAATTAAATAAAATGAAATATAAATGCTTAATTACGGAAAAAACCTGAGGCCTGAAAAACAACAAACAATAAAGTAGAATGAAGGAACTATTTTATTCAATCTAAACGTTGCACCTGTATAAATAATAATTACCTATTATAAAGGTGTTATACACTAATAAACAATTTTTCACATAGACATTTTGTGTAAATATAGCCGGTTTGCAATAGTTTGATGCCAGCTAGAACCAGTAGATACGATAAGGGAAATTGTGCAATCTGATTTTAAAAATGACATTTTTGCAGTAAGATATGCTTTATTATCTACAAGATAGGGAATGATACAAAAATTGTAAATGATTTAACCTAAACAACAATGAATCCGGAATAATAAAAAAAAGATTGAAAGAAGAAGATAAATACAGCTATAATTATATTAGCTATTTTTTATAAATTAGGCGTTAAAGGAGTTTCGATAACCACAGAGTTATATTTAAAACAGAATAATGAAATTACAGGTTTTTTTTACTAGCATCACTACTTTTTTATTGCTTTTAAGAACAAATCCTATACAGCAAAGGACGGACCGGTCTAGGGCCGGGCAGGTCGATAAATTAAAACAAAATAAATACAACTCAAAGGCTAAGTTACATTATTATTTAAAATTACATTATTATAATGCTTTCATTCTAACATTCCAAAACATTAAACAACAAAACGTACGATTCAAAAGAATATCATATTCAATTTTCTCATTTCAAAGAATCACAAGCAATTATTTTCCGACACGAAACAACTAGAACAGAATTTTATATAGCTAGGATTATCCTTAGGATCGGTTTATATTCAACGAGAATTATTCTCTCTGAAGAAAAAGAATGAATTATGATTGTAGCAACGGAGATTGGACGAGAGATGGAAATACATATTTCAAGATTAGAAAAAAAGGGAACAAATAGCGAAATCTTAGCCTTATAAAAGTGTATTTTTATGAATGTCTTGTACTTTTACTAGACTAGCTGTTGCCAGCGGCTTCACCCGCTACAACTCGAAAATTATCCCACGGGAACATAAAATCGGGATAAAAACTATCCTATGTATTAATCCAGGTTATAAACTATATGTGTACCAAATTTTATCCAAATCCGTTCAGTGGTTTTTGCGTGAAAGAGTAACAAACATACCTACATACACATACACATACCAGATACATCCTCACAAACTGTCGCATTTATAATATTAGTAGGATAGTTTCTTTGTTTACTTAAAAAACAACTTGACACTACGAATTTCATCTGTTTCGAGGATGCGTTTACTAACATTGAAACTCACATACACCAACACCCAGACCACCAACTTGTTTAATTACCACGACTGACACTTAATAAACAAGTTGACAGCACAGTTAGCGCAGCGGCTGAGCGATTGGACTGCTCAGCTGCGCAGCGTGTCGCGGGTTCGATTTCCTCACGGAACAAATATTTGTATGATCTACAATTAGTTCTTTCGGGTCTGGGTGTTTGTGTATGTGAGTTTCTATGTTTGTAAGCCCACGACACAGGAGAAATTCCAAGTGTGGGACAACGCTTTAAAAAAAAAAGGTATAACCTATTTTACAAGCTGAGTGACGTTATCAAACTCAATATTTATAAACAAAATTCTTGTCAAACACGCTTAAGAAACGAGACACTTTTCCTCTTGTCACTAATTGCTATCTAATTCTGTCTGTGACTTTAGAGCTTGTGTCACACCTATACATCTATACATATACTAGGTAATAGAAATAACTGTGTTTTACTACATGCATATTAATAATATACACCAAAATAACATTTTTTACAATTTTTGTCTATCTGTCTGTCTGTAATGGCTAATCTCTGAAATGGCTGGACCGATTTTGATGGGACTTTCATTGGCAGGTAGCTGATGTAATAAGGAGTAACTTAGGCTACTATAAGTTCCGACATCCACGCGAACAAAGTCGCGGGCACTGCTAGTCTTCTGTATAACCTAATTATCACTCCATTATTATTATTATTTTTGTAATGTTTAATCATGATTATTATTAATAAGAACCTTCATAAGTTCACAGTTTGTCTGAATATTAAAACAGATCTTTAGTTCTGATCTTCTGTTATTAAAGTAAATAAATAACATTTTCCTCGGGCGAAGCCGCTGGCAAAAGCTTATTGGTTATTCGCATAGTTTTTGAAGGTAATTATTGTAATTGACCTTACACGAAAACATTAAGGTAAACAGTCTTCTTCTGGGTAAGCTCAATCCATTGAAGACTTTGTCTCTTTTACCTCTGAACTAGACTAGTCAAGAGCAATTCCAGTAAATAAAGTATCATCGTCATCTCATTAAGTATTTCAGTACAAAGACCACATCTAGTACTCGTAAATATCAATCTTTGTACCACAGAGCAAACACGCACACATGCACAAGTACCGTGTCAATGTTTAGTTCCCGAAATAAAAACAGTGTTATCGTGCGTCGTCGACTAGTCTGGTAGTGCGCACCTTGGCAGCCGATCCAGATAACTCGCTATCGCTGCAGCTATCAGAGAGTTTGGGACAAGATAGAGGCTGAAGCTGGGAAGAAAATAAAATGTCAATGAGGACTTGGGAAATACTTATTGACCCAATACTCTATCACAAAATTCGAGAAATTTATGGCGGCATTATCATTACTTTACTTATACTATATGACGCTTGGTTTTAAGCGTCATATAATTCGCACTACAACCCAAATTGCGCACAACTCAAAGCTATGGTTCTGACCCAGAATGACAACTTCTATGAAGACATCAGTCGGTGCGCAGGAGTTTCAGTTCCTCCTCACTCCATCGTAGGCCTCATATGCCTCTGGGTTTGATATTGAGGCTTCTAGATGCTACTGAGCTCTGTGCTCCAGATCTACACAAATGATAAATCCTATTTTTTTGGAAGCAGTCTTCCATGTTTTATTTCAAAGACTAAAATACTATTAATGAAGAAACGGAAGTTATTGGTGATAATTTAGCTACAATAAAATAACTTTCTATATCACTTTCCGCTCTCCGCTCCATCTTTTACTTTACACCTCGCGGTAGCAAGTCAGTATCGTACATTGAACCAAAGTGAAGGACAGTGAGAAACTATGTCTGTATGTATACCACTATTGTAATCTGTTTACATTGTGAGTTTATTGTGCTGTCATATTGTTTAACGTCTCTTCTTATTTAAATCTCGGAGCACATGTGATATGACAGTGACATGCAAGACAATAATGCCGGGGAAAGTTGACAGGGAAAAAATATAGGAACATGTCATCACAAATATTAATATTCTAGGTTACATTTTTTGTATTTTTCGCGTTGCTTAGAGGTTTATTTCTAAATATTATGTTTTAGCGCTAATTTTGAGAACTTGACACTCGCTATTAGGTAGTTAGAAGTTTCTGACTGACAACCAGTCTAAGGCCGAGACTCCACCAAAGCTGTGCGAGTCGAGACGTGTTTTGAACAACCAATAGAATTGCGTTGCCGGAGTGGAGCTGTGTCAATAACGCAATTCTATTGGTTGTTCAAAACACGTCTCGACTCGCACAGCTTTGGTGGAGTCTCGGCCTTAACCAGTAACTTGTTAACAGTTTGTGGATGTCAGATAATTATGCAGTTTCTCCACATAAAATAACGGTTACACGATTCGGCTGTATGATATTGGCTGAGAAGCTGGAAAAAATACAACGCTGTGAAAAGGCTCGAAGTATTAGTACCTATAACGGCCCCAATGATTTCTCTGGAAATGAAATTGTTTCTACTCATTCCCTAGCTAAAAGATACTAGTGTCACTTTATACAAACAAGAAACAAATCAAGAAATATAAAAATGACTTCTCACTTATCAAGACGTAAAACTAGAAAATTATTAATTCCACGTAACATTACGTCGCGTACGTATACTCAAGACGGATTCGCACAAACGAAGCGTAAAATTCGCAGCGGGATTACGTGAAATGACGTCATAAAGCAAAATTACGCGACGAACGGTCCTCCGAACGATCGCTTGTTTCGTGGCCCGAATATATTTGCAATGCTTTTCTATTTGAGTGTCTCGAGCTATTTGATTTAGAGCGGATCTGTTTAGATTACTAAGTGCACGCTGCTCATTGTTGGGCACTAGTGTTGTTCATACTGATGGGAATTAATTTGTGGTTGACTTGATATTTCTCTCAATGAACATCGACATACATAATACCATAATGTGTGTTTGAGTTTTTGGCGGTTTTGATTTTCGTGCAACCTCAAAAAGGTCTTCAGTCAACAATGTGGAGGAACTTAGAACTTCAATTAAGAATAAAAACTTTTTTTTTATAAAAAGAATCAAGTATTATAAAAAATCTTCACGTAATTAAAGTAAGTGGAGGGATGGTGGTGATAAGGACATTATTACTTCTAAAACCTTAGATGTTAAAAAGCGACCTTAAATAAACAAATTAAATATATATATATATACTTATATAAAAACATGTTTTATTTTATAAAATATTTTTAAATGTGAATTATTCACATTTTAAAATATTTTATAAAATAAATCTAATAATGTGGAAAAGAAAAGTTTATTAACTAAACAAGTAAAATCTATGTGTGAAATAATTGCAGCTATTTGTGACAATGTCCTTATCATCATTGATCAACCTCATCATTAGTATCAGTATGTACTAGTACATTGCTGGACATATACCTTTACTGAGCCCGGTTGTGAGCTTTCCACATCTCGTCTTTGCCGGCTGACATTTGCAGGTCGTCACACTTATAATTTATCCTGCTATATCCGAATCAAATTGGGGTCACCGCAGCATATTTTTATCTCACACACTACAATCTTCGCGGGCATGCGGATGGCCGCGAAAGGCATGCGGATGACGAGTAAAGGGTGACTCGCCGTCCGATCATGGGCCATGCCCGGGTCGACGGTGCGTCGTGTTCCACGCGCGCCTGATAGAGCTGTAAGAAATCTGATGAAAAATTTATTCCACGTTAAGAAAAAACACGACAATCTTCGTTAAAATCAAAAGAAATCAGATTGACACAACTTAAAGAGCTTCACAGTAAAAAATCTAATATGACAACCTTTGACACAATGAAAATATTGTGAAAAGAAAATTATGTAAATTGTTAACGTCAAGTTACTGCAGAGGTATCTCGTCCCACGACGGTTATTTTAGGCATTTCCAATTAAGTACAGGACCATTTTTAGGGGTCCGCTCGCTGGATATAAATTTATTTTCAATGTTTTGGTGGACAGATTTTATTTCAAGCGACTTTATTTTTTATTTCATTGACTTTCTGTCACCGACTTTCGAAAGAAAAGTTTTTTTGTAGGTTATTTTGAACTTTTTTTGTGGTTGTTTTGAAGTCGGTTCCATTTTTTTTTTAAGTTTTTTATTTTATCCTTTTTAGTTTCAGTAATCAATCCAAATTATTGTCAAATACATAATTTTCTTACATGTGCACTAAAATTTTGTAATCCGTAGCACCGGTAATAACAACGCCCGTGTACCTATGTATGTACACAATAAGCTAAAAATAAAAACTACTGCACCAAACTAAATGAAAATTTTATGGGACCAACTGGCAGATGTACTGTATCGAACAAAAAAAGAATCATCGAAATCGGACCCGAAACCTCTGAGTAATCGGTGTAGACAAAGTTGAAAACTTTTTAGGTTTTTGTTGATTTTTCAAAAAGTGCTAGTCCCATTTCGATAAAATTTTAATGGGACCATTCCGGAAGTAGATATACCCTATCCAACAAAAAAAGAATTTTTCAAATTTTTGTTAAACGACGGAGTTATGACCGAACAAACATAAAAAAAATACAAACATCCGAATTGAGAACCTGCTCCTTTTGGAAGTTGGTTAAAAATTATATCAGATAAAGAAATGGAGTAGTACTTCCCAGAAAAAGAATAGTGCGACCCAAACAGATTGAC
Source organism: Agrotis clavis (assembly GCA_954870645.1). NCBI lineage: Eukaryota > Metazoa > Arthropoda > Insecta > Lepidoptera > Noctuidae > Agrotis > Agrotis clavis. Next base: position 1,901,113 of record OX940932.1, on the reverse strand, counting down.
AAATTATTGAGAACGACCCAAATACCTATATGGACGAATTACCGAGAACGAACCAAAAATAATATTGTCAAATTAACGCTAGTGAAACCGTGGGTAAAAACTAGTATTGAATAACACGCAAATAAAGGGTCTCGCTACTAAAAAAAGCACTAAAACATATCCATTTCATATCTGTTATCAACATTACAAAAATAAACGTAGACGAACTTTTAAAACCAACTTCAACTTTAAAATTTTACAAAAATGTTCGGAAAGGACTTTAAAATTACAAAGGCTAATAATAAGTTTCAGTTAGTTTGAATTTTAATAAAGTCGCTTGCGAGTTGGTCGGCAACTTGTTCGGGAGGGTTAAGACTTCCAGTATTAAGTTAGTTACAGAATAACGAAATGATAGAGAGAGAAAGAAATTATAACGACACTTTATGTAATCGATGAGTCACAGTCACATTGTAAAATAATAATAAGTCATGAGATTCATTTATAAAAAGTAGAATCGTAATTGGGAGCAGTTAATAGAAACATATTAATTACTAAAATATAGAAGACTACAAGTTATTTAATAAAATCTGAAGACAATCATCTTTGATTAAGTTTTTACCGAAATCATAGAATTATGTAGGAAAGTTTTCTTATACAAAAAAAAAAAACATAACACCACAAACGCAGCACAATTTCAATAATCGTTTCAATTAGTTTACCCCAGCACAATAAATAAAACGCTTCACCGATCCATGTTTTCCCCAAAACACTAGTCCGAACCGCCAATCTTCACCCAAATAAACGCAATTGCGTCAAATCCCGAGGTTTATCACCTTTCTTTATAAAAAATCCAGCACTGCAGGAACAACAAAAGCCAAGGATGAAGCAAAAAGGTTTAATAACGCCGTACGTCGGGTAATTCTCTCTATTTTTGCCGGTCATAACTTAAGGAGAGAAATAAGGCAGCCTGAGTCGTTGTGCGAAACAATAATAAAAATAATAAATCCCCTTCAAACGCGGCTGACAGACGCGAAACTATTCGCCGGCAATTCTAGAGGGGCCATAGCCCTGGGAGCTTTCAGGATAAATTTTTATGTGAGAATTTCTATAACAGGACTCACTCACTCCGTGCTGCAGTTCTACGTCAAAAAAATCAATCAAGGTAGCTGTTACCTTAAACGTAAACTTTTACGTACGTAGTTACCTTGCCTACCTACTATACTTACCTACCTACTATGCACATAGCTAATAATAATAACTACTAAATTTATGGTGGCGGCGGTAGTGGCGCCCCGGGCCGCTAGCGCCAAACCTACGCTGCTAGACGACAATTAATTTTGAAACTGATTTTTCTATATTAATTTAAATAAAGTATTTTTTTTGTTTTATCTTTAAAATATATTATAGTTGCTAAGACAAAAATAATCTTTTTTCATTTAACATCGGTTGTAGTTACGCCGGTAATTTGGGTAGTGCGAGTCAAATCGCCACATCACTAGATGTGCAACTGATACAATTTACACTACAACTGAATAAATATAAGTTAGGTTTAAGGAACTGGTGTTTTATTTCAACATCCCTTTCGTTTTATCCTTAGGCCTAGCTTTTTGCTATGTTGTCGTTGCAAGATTACTACTTTTTTTACAACGTACTTATCATCATCTGCCTGCCTTTTCCCAACTATATTGAGGTCGGCTTCCAGTCGAACCAGATGTAGCTGAATATCAGTATTTTACATGAGTATACTACTAACGAGTACCTATTGTTTTTCCATTCCCAAAAATGTTCTCACAATGGGTGCCGGCGGATGGTCGGTGCCGTCCCAGCACGCGGCGGGCACTACCCGCAAACGGCCCAGAACCCGGCGGGCCGTTCCCGCCAACAGGCCGCCTCGAGATGGGGCGCCCAGAACGCGGCGGGCCTTTTCCGCCAACTTGCCGGCCGGAGCTAGATCGCCGCGCGGAGCGCCGCGCTATTCGCCCGCGTAAAGCAGCGCCGTCTTTTTTAAAAAGCAGCTTTTAAAAGTAAGTCAAATTGTTGATATTAAAATAATCATATTCACTAGTTAATCGTAAACGGCAAACTTAAGCTGTTATCAGTTATTGAATTTTTAACAACACCACTGCAATACAGTAAAAATAGAACCCAATTTTCGAGCTATCACCCACAAAATTTATGTCCATCATTTGCCTCTGAAGGCACGAAAAAAACAACATCTCAGACACGCCACGTTTCTTTTATTCCCAAGGAAGTGGGATAACACTTAATTTGAGCAATAAAAACAGAAATCTCGCAAATTCATTAAACTTTTAACGGAACGACCCATAATTATAGAGTCGTTTCACCATTATTAATAACTCATAAAACAATACGAGAAGAAAATAAATTGCTCAGTTCGCCTCTAGTGAAAATTCTTGGCTTCGAGCCTAATAGTGGCATTCGAAATCAGTTTGTTGTGTTTCTTGTAAAACATTTTAACAATTATGTTGTTCCTCTAATCGTGTGCGTAATGGATGACATAGTTATACCGTTGTATTTTTTTTACGTTTCTGTGATTTAATTGCGCCATTGTTTATTTCTTGTGCTTGATTGCCTATGCCTATGGCTATAAAGGAATAAATTATGTAGCTGTAATAATAATTTAAACTAATTTAAGCGTTCTAAATTCTTAAAATACCAATACCAGTCCACGTGTGTCACTCAAATTAACAATAATAGATAGATCACGATGTTTGTTTTGTATTATTATATTCCATTAATTTAAGCAGACTGTAGCAATTTGGTATTTTTGTTTTACGATTATAATTCTATAACCAATCCTAAATCCCTGTTAATAAATAAATACTTCTGCCCTTTACTAGTAAAATTCTAGAAGTCCCAGAAATTTTCGCACCATGGCCATCCTACCAAAATCCCGTCACCGCCAGCAACTCGGTGCGAACCCAAACGAAAATGCGGGAAATTTTTGTTTTACATGCGAAAATGGAGAAATACGCCTTCAAGAAGCTAACATCGAGAAAAACCGGGTAACAATTGAACTGAAGTGTTTCAGTCCGCGTCGGGAATGACAGCTTTCCAATTCAATAGAATAGGGTTTGATTCTGTTTGTGGCAGCCGTTCTGAGGAATTTATAATTTGGTGCTTTGGTCCCGATATAGAAGTTATGGATTGAACATTTTATTTGGAGGCTCTTGTGTGTACGCTCTGGTTATGTGGTCACAATACACATTGAGGTTTACAGATTTGAAAAAATTATTCTAATAAATTCTTCAAATCCGTAACCTGATGTTAGAAAAAAGATTGTAATACGGGTTAAACTAAATATAATAATTAAGGATATCAAAACGTGTATGTTACATGCGATCTTGAAATAACACAAAAAAATAAAACCAGTAGCAGAAAATAAATAATTAATAATTCTCTCCTCACCTCTATGGGTGAAAATATGGTGACGAAAAATGTCAAACAAACGAAGTGTGCTCTGTTGAACGGTGATTAAATGAGATACGCAAACTCAAAGGGAGGCAATACGAATAAAGTTAGCTACCTAACATTATCAGGTTATTAACTCGTAATCTAGGTACTTTTTGATTCATTATTTCGGTGTTTAAAAAGAACATGTGAAACAGATTGATAATAATTATGAAACGGCAAAACGGGCTAAAAATGAATTCTGGTAGGTATCCGTTAAACAGTGTTACTACAATACAAAATAATCAAATATGGTTTACTCAAAATTATTAGTTTTGTACTGGTATTATTTTTGTTTCTGGTAACATTAATTTTTACAATTTTTTATATCTCTTATGGAATAATAGTTTGTTTATTTTAAAGATATTATGTTCATTTACAAAAAGATAAATAAACATTTTAGTTCATACGATATCGACGCACAAGGATTAAACCGATCTCAGATTATTTTCACACTACCCCCATTCCATTTGATATTTTTCAACGTGGGTAGTTGTAAATTTTGGATCCTACGGACAGTCTGGCTTGAGCCTCGTGGTTGGAAAGGTCGAAGTATTCCCTGATAGTCGCGAATAAAACTATTTGAGTCATAAAAAGTGTGATTATTTAGTTTAAAAGTGAAATGAACCCATACTGTGTACTAATTTTAACCACCGAGTGAACAATATCCAGATTATAATAGGTATGTATGTGGTACATTGTTAAATAATGTAACACTTTTTGTCAGGTAAGCAAAACTTGAGGAAAATGTTGGGAGAAAACCCGCAAGTTCTTATAATAGATTCAGAATCGGTAATGTTTTGGAATAGAGGTATCATCTATCACATTCTTTCCCAAGATTTTTATTTATTCTAACGTTAAGGGTTTTTGTGAAATGACAACAATGATAAACTTTTTTAATAAAATATGATTTATTAGCTTCAGATGGCGTAACATGACGTCTTAAAACAACAGTAGATCCACTGTGGGAAAGAGACAGGGCTGTATAAGTCGTCTAGCGCCATCTCGCTCCGACACTGGAACTATTCTTGCTTTAAGCCGTCACGGTAAACCACCAGGAGCCTTTTCGTTATCCTTTGATCTGGTTTTCAAACGTTTCTAAATAACTTCTTTAAGTGTGCAATTACAGTGCCGCGGGGCGGGTAGGCGGGAGCGGGTGGCGGGTCACGAAATAGACTAGATTTCCGCTAACCGCCCCGCCCGCACTTGCACCTGAGTCAAAAACTATGTGTTTGCGTTACCCGCTAGCGGATTCCGCTGCCCGCCCCGCTGTCACTGTAATTGCACACCAAGAATAGCATGAGGTACCCTATCAAACAGTTATTAGATGGTTTTAGATAGACAGTGGCTAGATAATTCAATATTCAGCTGAATCCAGATAGACTAAAAGCTGCTGAAAATAATGAATATTTGCGAAATAAGTAGATAATTAGGCCCGGCATCCACCAAAGCGGAGAGGAGAGGAGATGTGTTTGAATAACTAATCAGAATGTCCACATCTCCTTTCCGCTTAGCTTCAGTTGACATCTGATTGGTTATTCAAACACATCACCTCTCCTCTCCGCTTTGGTGGATACCGGGCCTTATGGCAAGAATGACTAAATATGAAACGATTATGAATACGCTGAATTACTGTTACGTATCATATTCCATACGTAACAACTACAGACCACTGCTCAGCCTATAGAGTTTCCCAACAGCTTAGTACCAAATTTCATAAAAATATCGGTTTAGCAGTTTTGAAGTGAAAACGGGACAGACGCCAGCCTGCAAGGTCAACCTACCCGACTCTGTCAAATTCTACAAATCGTACATTACCTTCAACGACGATATAATACTAGACTCCTAATAACAGGCGACCGATGTCTGCCAACACATTAGGCAAAAAAGTCTTATATCCGTCTCATTTCGACCAATCCTGTGAGCCGTAAACATACGTTGAGACAGAACTGACCTTGAGTTAGCCAATCACAACGCAGTACCCCGTCCCCCTCGCTTACGTAGTACCTCAGCGAGTTGGCAGAATAGTTTTGTTCGTTAGATCGTGCAATGCGTAGTCTAGTGATATATAGTCGTTGATTACCTTCAAATATTATGATAAGGTTGAAATCTATCAAAGAAATTTGACAGATTGAGGTAAGTTGATGTGCTGGCGATGGCGTCTGTACCTACATTTCGTGTGAGATAAGTAGGACATTATGGAGTAGAATTTCAACAAATTGATATTTCAAATACCGTAAATGGTAACCCTGCTTCAAAGAGGCGAGAAAAAACGTTTTTCATGAAAAATTTTAACTGCCCATATGAATAAAGTTCCGAGTTCGAATTCGGTCCTCTTTGCTTCAAAAGCGCTAATTAGCAAACGTGCCAGTTACTTCATCCATGATACGAACTTTAATAAACTGCTCTATATTCAGATCGTTCGAAAAAAGAGTAAAAAAGTAGGACTAAAGGCTGTTACAACCCTGGGAAGATAAGTTTTTGTCGGCACGGTGTGTGCACGTGCAGTGATGGGTTCGATACTCAGACGCAAAAACATATTTGTGTGATCTCTAAGTAATTGTTCCGAAAATCAAAATCAAAGCATTTATTTCAAATAAGCCAGTTACAGGCACTTTAGAATTGTCCAAGACAAATAAAATATTATTAAACACTACAAAATTATGGTGCTACAGTCCCAGTCACAAGACATAAAAACTGTGAAAGTACGGTAGATGCTCATTCCCAGAAGTAGATCTCTATGGAGAAGAACGGGCAAGAAACTCCGGGTATGGGTGTTAGTGTTTGTGAGTTTATATTATGTTTCTAAACGCATAAAGAAGAAATTGTTAGTGTGGAGCATCGCTTTTGAAACAAAAAAAAATCAAAATAAAACAAAACAGCTATTTTTCTTTCTGAACGTTGACTAAAACCGTGATAAATGGAAACCTACATTATTCTATGCCAATTCACACTATCACCCTAGATAATAAAAAACATATCAAATTAACATACGACTATCAATCAATGACACTTTATTTTGAATATTTTACTAAAATATTACCTACTCAATAATAATTAGAAAAATTTCGATACATTACTCAACAATACCATAAATTACGCAATGTGACTTCAACCAATGCAGAATAACGTGGCTATCTACCTAAATACTTTTAAACGGGTAATCCCGTATGACATCCAGAAACAGATATTTGGGAAATCCCTAATGCTAAAACGGAAAAATGAGCTGAAACATACCCGATAACTAACACATCTGTTTTACAGTCGATCTAACATTTTAACTGCAACACAACGAAAGTCACGTCTTATCAAGATTTTAAGTCTTAGCTGTTGGTGCAGTGGCTCAGCGATTGACTGCCGCGCCGTGTATAGCAGTTTCGACTCCCGCACGGAACAAATACTTGAATGCTCTACGCGTAGTTTTTTGGGCCTATTTATGTTTATGTTTGTGGATTTATACTATGTTTATAAACGCACCCACGATACAGGGGCATTACTAGTGTAAAGCAACATTTTTTATTTTTTAAATTATCCGTAGTGTTAAACTTTTAACCCAAGTAGAGCGGCAATATTTCACAATTACAATTAAATGACACTACAAAAAAAACCTGTTTCGCAGTAAATTAAACTTCACAATTGAACTGTAGGTATCGTTTTACAGATAAAAACTCATAAAATATACTTTTCCATATATTTTTAAATCGTTTTCAGCTATACTTATACCGTTTCTATAACTTTATGAAAAAGTAACATGGCTTTAATTTTGAAAAATTTAAACATCTGCATCAAATCCACCATCTAAATATATAAACTCTCAATATTTATTTGTCACTCACATACACCAAAAAGGCTGGACCAACAATGAAACGAGACACCATGATACATCATAAAACCAACTTCTTATAATTTCGACACCAAATTAGAAATCTTATATTATCTTTAAATAGATTTTCAAGAAAAGACATGGAGAACACCAGCTAGAATGGTTTGCTAAAAATATTTTTGGGATGGTTTTAGCCGCCCCGTTGGTTCGGCCCCGTCAACGGGCTAGATGGGAAAAATTGTATCATTCAGCCCGCTAGCCATCTTCTTGTAACGAGGTGGATGGCACACGATAAAAATTTGGTAATATCCCACTCGCTGGCCCTGCCCTGTCAACGGGCTAGATGGGAAAAATTGTATCATTCAGCCCGCTAGCCATCTTCTTGTAACGAGGTGGATGGCACACGATAAAAATTTGGTAATATCCCACTCGCTGGCCCTGCCCTGTCAACGGGCTAGATGGGAAAAATTGTATCATTCAGCCCGCTAGCCATCGGCATGTAACGGGGTGGATGGCATACGATAAAGACTTGGTCACATCCACCCTGCTTCCCCTGTCCCGTCAACGGGATAGACTGAAAAAATAATTTCATCGACCCCGCTGAAGTCTTGTATAAACTCAAACAATAGCACACGAAGCGAGCTTGGGATTTAGGACACCCCGACACCGATAGGTTATGTTAGAAGGAGGTAATTTTTTTTAAAACTACCCGGTAATAGAAGCCCCTGTATAGCGGGGCTCCGCCGACTGACTGAGCCGCCGGGGCAGGAGCAGTGGGGTGGATAGGACCAAGTCTAATTAATCCAGTGTCATCCACCCCGCAACATGCCGATGCCAACACTAGCGAGTTCGATGAAACAATTTTTCCCATCAAGCCCGTTGACGAGCCAGGGCCAGCGGGCCGAATGAAACTAACCCAATATTTTAAGTAAAAGTCTAACAGCGTTACTACAAAAACTTAAACATCCATTGAACACTTGTCTAAAAAAAGTGTGACTGCAAAAAGGACCAAAGGACCTTATTTCAACGTCATATTCTGACATGTTTTTAGACAAGTGTTCAACAGATGTTTAAAAGTTTTTGTGGTACCACGGTAAAAGTCTAACCTGTAGGATTGTTACCTAGCTTCGTCGGTGAATCGGCTCAAGTCACCTGCACCACGGCATCGATTTAAGCCCGTATCATCTGAACGGGCGGCGGCGTGAGGGTTTATTACTTTTATTTTCGATAATACGTGGGCGGATAACTGAAGTTCAATGCAGGCTGAAATTTCAGGCAGTTTGTGGATATTTTGTCGTGAATTGAAGATGGATATGATTTTTAATAATGGACAAATGTATGCTGTAATGTAGTTTTCTTTAAGTATAAATTATTTTATTTGTATGTTTTTATAGGCATATTGGGATACAAAATCGAAAACGGAAAAAAACGGAAAACAACGAAACATGAGAATTGGGAAAAACAGAATAAACTAACTCTATTTTTCCTAACTCTACTAAACATACCTACTAAAGTAACTTTATAGGTGATGTTTGTTGTTTTTACTTGTCACCAACTTAAAACAACAAACATCACCTCTAGAGTCCACTGTTCTACACATTTAGGTCTCATTGCGTATCATTTTGATTATTGACCTGAATTACCCCTACATTTTTCACAAAAACCTATCTTATCAGCTTTTTAAAAAGCACCTCAAACTTATAGTAACAACCAAGGCAATTTTGTAAAGAGAGAATAAATTTTATCCATCTATTTTTTGGTTATCTAATACAGTGCTTCTCATAATTATTTCTCGTGTCTTAATAGTCTGATTATTTTTCGGTCATTTTATGCAGTACTTCTCAGTTTTCTCGTATCTACAAAATGTCCCTTTAGCCACAACTTTGCTGATCCCACAACGTCCACTCCACCTGATTCCCGCGCGGTATCTAATCCGGTATCAGCGGATTCGGACACCATTTTACGTCTTTTTAGCTGCAATGGCTCGGATTTCACAGTTTTACTGCCATCATAAAACGAGATGGATGTATTTTGATTAGATTTAATTTGCTGGACCGGTGGAAGGCGGGTTTGCGTCTGGTGTTTGATGTATTAAAGATTTTATTAAAGGGATGAAATTCAACTGGATTAAAGTACAGTTTTGTGTTCATCCGTATCATTTTGGTTAATTTTAGTGTTATATTTAAAAGTATAATGCCGCTGAGAATTTTGTCTCTTATTAATTAAGAGTATGTCCTCTTTCACAATATAAAATAATTGTTGGTAATATTTTTTGCGAGGATTTCAACAAAAAACTGTTTTAGGGGTTGGTCTCAAGCTGAGAGTGCACAATTTACCGAAAATTATATCTGATGAAAAATCCAAACGCTACAAAATACTTTATTTATCCATACATCCTTAGTGAACTTGTAGAATATATTATTATATATGAAATGATACATAAACTTATTTATCATGGGTGTTAAATTGAATACGGGCACGGGAAAAGTGATTTCCAAACTTTTTACCTGAGCATATTGATGCTATTTTTCATGATTTAAAAGTTTTGACCAATTTTTGTTTTTGTTTCAATTTTCACGGTATAAAAGTTATGACCAATTTTTGTTATTTGTTTCATTTGTTCAATAGCATCGATATACTCCTGGGTAAAAAGTTAAAAAGGACCTTGCCCATGTCCGTATTCAATTTGACCCATACTTCCAGCATAAATCAAGAATTCATTTTATGGACTCAATCTACCACGAAACAATTTCCATCCACAATATGTCACTCCTAATCGTCAAACAACAACAGATATCCTCCTACATAATTAAAATTCCAAATAATCTGCAAATAATGAGCATATACCGAACATAGAGCACGTTGATTATGAAACAGATACTGTTTAGGCTTCACATTGTACCTGCGACAGGCATGCAGACAGGTTTAAACCCAACGGTATACATTTCAAAGTCATTACGGCTGGCGAGGCAAGCCATATTGCAATTTGGTTAAGGCCTATCCAACTTGAAACATCAGTTTATTCATGGGCTGGGTCCAGTTAACTGTAATATAGCGTTACAACTCAAGAAAGATTTTTAATAAACGTAATATTAAATAAAATAGAACTCCTAATGCAATACCTATATGAATATACATTAAAAGAAGACAGCGACGATGAAATATCAATATATCTTATTTATTTATTTAAAACTTCTTGCACATGGAAGTACAAAGGCGGACTTAATGCCATGGGCATTTTCTACCAGTCTACTATATCAATACATCCTACGTATAATTTATATTTACCTATTATACATCAATTAAGTTGGATTTTCGTATAGAGCGCGTTGATCATCTAAACTACGCAATGGATTTCGATACAATTTACAATATCAATTAGAACATTTTAATGTATAAAATACACTAATTAGATAAATACAATCATAAAACGAAAATAAAAGAAGGAACAAAGTTACGATATACCAATATAAATGAATTTAAAGTAATAATATTATCATAAAAAGACAGAGTAATTAATGAGTATGTTTGTAGGAAGTAATCTCTACAATTCATGAACCAATTTTGAAAATTCTTTACTCAGATGAAAGCTAAATTATTTCTGAGTGACATAGGCTTTATTTTATTTTCCAATTACACTTGAGCGAAGTCAGGGTAGGTTGCTAGTAAAACAAAACAAAAATATTTTTATAAAAGTAAACAGATTTTTCGAACATGTATCTTGAAACTGTTAAATAAAAAATAAAGGAGCTTGCACAAAGCCGGTATGTAACGCGACCACCTAAAGAAAATCCAGCGTCCTCGAAGTCTGAGCTCTAGAACCTTTCCGGACATTCTAATATCGGCCACAAGACGTAACATTCGCAGGATATATCCGGTTAAATACCAGATAGGGATGCCCGGGATATCTTCGGAGAGAAAAGAGATTCTGTTGTTTCAATAATTTAGTTTTAGGTTCACTGTCATTTAGGTTTTGGTGAGTACAGACTCTTACCGCCTTACCACGAAAAGATAAACATCTCTGCTTGTCTAAAAAAAATGTAACTGTAAAACAACCCTTATATCAACGTGAAACGTCGTTTTGACGTTGACAATTTTTTAGACAAGTGTTCAACAGATGTTTCTTGTGGTAAGACGGTAGGTGTAACTTAGAATTATTGCCATTAAATAGTTATTTGTTATGCAAGGCTGCAAAGTTGATTTTTGGCGCGAGTACTTGAATTGAAAACTGAGCGAGCGAAGGATTCTAAGATTGAACCGCGAGAGAAACGAGCGGTTCAAATATAGAATCCTGAGCGATGCGAAGTTTTCAAAGGTACGAGACGCAGAAAAACTTTGCTGCCGAGTGCAACACACAACTTTTCATCTCACACAGCGAGGAAATGAAGTGGGGGCATTGACCTTTACAGGGGGCGGCTTGCCTGGCAGTATAGAAAACAATTGAATACAAGACGTGTTCGAATTTTAAACAACACTTTGGGCTCTAGAGCACAAAACGGAGTTTTGCGCTCAGATTTTGAATGAGAAATAGAATCTTTCCGAGCGGGTGAGATGAAAAGGTATTTCTGAGACAAACGTAGTTGATGGTGATCATTTAAGAATACGGTTTGTGAAATAGTATTGATTAATCAAACTACATAAACCCCAATGACGATCACAAAACTACAAGGCGGCGATTGCTCAATTGTATCGTGGGTGCGCTTACAAACATTTAAACTCACAAATAGAAACACCCAGACCAACCGATCCAGGAAAAATACTTGTCACGTTGCTACGTGTTCCGTGCGGGAATCGAACCCGCATCGAAATTCCAAATCGAATTGTACAGCCACTGCGTCAATTACCGTCATAATTTAAATTCCGACTATAAAGCTTTTTCATAGAATTTAAGTATTATTGAACAGTAGTTACCAACAAATTCATGGAATGTGTTCTTGAAAAGCGAAGCATGCGATTGTCGGTAATTTGCTAGAATTGACAAGTATGTCACATATCAGTCCGTTATTACCTTGTATGTTGTCTTTATAATGAATTAGTATTTCAAAAGTTATAGATATTAGAATAAAACCTTTTGTAGGAGAAACGTCTTGCCTAATTTCATTATAAAAATTAAAAAAATGTGGCCACTCATTAGGAATACTTCCTGTGTCGTGAGCGCATTTACAAACATAGAAATTCACATACACAAACACGCAGACCCAGAACAACTACTGTTAGTTATACAAATGTTCTTTGCAGGAATCGAACCCGAAATCATAAGACTTTCACATTGGAACTTTGTGATTTTGAGCACCTGCTTGTATTTACAGACAGATCACCCATATTTACGTAATAAACCTTCTACAACCATCAAAATATTCCAGACCGCTAACCGGATAATTCAAACCTTTCAATTCACCAAACAGATAAATCAAAGAAACAATTGGTTGCATTTCCTCGCATCCCTGAGACGAGACGATACGTCCAGACCTACAGTGGGGAAATTGAACTGTTGTTCTCAAAATGTATTAGTGCATTTATTCGCGCTGGATGCAACCCGCCTCGATACCGTACGATAATATTTTAACTTTATCTCGAATAGTGTAACGAGAATTCTTCTGTGTTACAGAGTAGAAAAATGTGGAGAATAATCAGTGCGACAATATTTGTTTTTTTTTTTAATTTTATATGTATTTAAAAAGAGCTTCATACTACTACAAAACTATTTTACTAGTAATTTAAGATACGTAGAAAAGACAAGAAAAATGAACGGATAGAAACTTTGTCAAATACATAAATAATAAAGTATTTTAACAATACGTACAAAGGGGCACTAACCAAAAATAAGTTTTTTTACGATTAAGTGAGATAATATCTCACAATCCTCAGTTATTTACCAAAAAAAATGAAAGAGAGATAGTTGAAGCTTAACGCTAAACAATAAAAATAAATAGGTAATATCGTTTTGTGTTTTAATTTTTTATGAATAAGAAAACTAGTCAAAATCGAACAACCAAAATGACAGACTTCAAAAATGACGACACTAAACAAAAATAAAACTCTTGTGCAAACACGATTAACATAGCAAATATTCATAGAATAAAACAAACATTTTGCTAAGATAAACACAACTACTCTGTTACTAATATGAAAACTCTCATTTTAAAATAAACATTGATGTTGGTTTTTAGTGCATTTACGTAATTCACGTGATTACATATTAATAAATTAAACATTTTATTGATTGCAAATTCACTGCTACTACTATGAGATTACCGACCAATGTTAAACCTCAGATCAAAGACTTTTTGAAAGCTACTTAAGTCAAAACTAATTTACACTTAGCCAGGAAGAGGGCCTACACTCAGCAGTTTGTGGCTGCTAATGATGATAACGATTCGCATTTTTTTCTATTTACAAAATTATATATTACTATATTATAACACTAATAATTATTATCACAAATTAATGAAAAATAAAAAGAAATAAGTAATCAAAGGGCGTCAAAGAAAACACATCCACATCGCTGTCAACGGAAACAGTGTCTAGAACGCTGGCCGCATTGCCACGTTGTATGCCAATGCTGATTCGTTTTTCTAGAAATAGGATTCGCAATAGTATGTTATAAAATGTAAACTATCAGCTGACAACCAACTTACTCCACAATACTAACAGACTAACACTTTTGAGGACCTAAATAGTCAAAATCAAAATCAAATAGGTACTTTTTTATACATGAGGGCACTTGTCGACGCAGAAGCAAGTGCTAATGCCAATGACTTTGTTTTTTGCTGCTACGGCTGATTTACATTGATGAATTAGCTGGATACAGCGTTACTCGATTGAAAAATAGGAACATGCTCTATTCCGATCCAGCGCAAGGATACTGGTTGCTGCCCTAGATTGAAACTTGTTTACATTATCCCATTACTTTTACCCTTGGAATACAGTGACGCTATATCCAACTACTAGATTAGACCCAACTGATTAAAACACATAAAAAATGAAGAAAACAAAAAGAACTTGACGAACTGCAATTCTGACCAACAATCACTATACTGTGGCATGCACAAAAGACAACGCCAAAGCGACACGGCATGTTTATATCCGAGGGAGGCGCACAAAAAGTGCTGCATTCTGGCTACCTCTTTAACATAATAATAGATTTCGGCTTCAGCAATTTATTTCTAACCAGCTTCGTTTGCCGACTCGTGAATGTCCTGGGCTAGTATTGATTTTAGGTGTGAAAACTCTTTTAATGGCTTCTTCATGCGAGATTTTATTGGTGGTGGTAATATTTGGGATGCAGAAAGCAGATTTTTAGTCTGTATGACTCCGGACATCGTTCATTATAGACATTTTATTCGAAACTGAAAATATACGTGAAAAAACTGGTAGAACGACTAACGACATGAGCATTTCTCACTAACTTTAATTTACTTATCTCTAACAACATTTTTTATGACACGACAAAAATATCCCAATAGTTAAAAAGTAACACCAAACAAAATTGGTACCTATCAATAGATTTCTAACCAACTCGTGTCAATTGATAGTCCGTCCAAAAGCAAAGCGGCATTGCCACGTTGAATGGCAATGCTTTGCAATACGATCACGGGAATGGCAAATAATGATTTCAAGTGATTCATCCTTTTCAAGTTCAAACACCCAATGGGCTTGAAAATATAATTCCCGATTAGGTTGTTGTATTTGCGTCGTTAGATGATTAGGCAGATTATATAGCCGCAGCGCCAGCATTTATCGTGGAAGATAGAATGAATATAACGATACTTTTTATTGATTTGAGTCATTTTCAAGTTTTCTATAATTTTGGTCACTTGTTTATACCAATATCCAGCGATTCAAATGCCCGATATCATGAACGAGCTTAAGGTTTACCCAATAACAATAATAACTTACCCGAAGCATAATCACAAATATTGATAAACTACTGGAAATATCGAATTATGCATTCTTCCGTCAACAATCACAATTTTCCGTTTCTCATTAAAGATAAGCGTCCACAGGTCCGCATCGTACGTATCGGACGCATCGCATCACCGTTTGATGCGATGCGTCCGATACGTACGATGTTTTATTAAAAATCCGTTTAATCAGTTTTTTTTTATTTAGACTGCGTCCACTGTATCAGCAGCGATCGGATTGCCGATGCCACCTTCATTTGGATTTTTATAGTAATCGTACGTTCGGAGTGTTTGTGAGAAAGGAGGAAAGCGATGCAGTAGTTGTTTTTGCTTGTTTATTAGCAGAAGAGGAATGCAAGAAAATAAA
This sequence comes from Agrotis clavis, assembly GCA_954870645.1. Taxonomy (NCBI): domain Eukaryota; kingdom Metazoa; phylum Arthropoda; class Insecta; order Lepidoptera; family Noctuidae; genus Agrotis; species Agrotis clavis. The sequence continues at coordinate 1,885,569 of OX940932.1, read as the reverse complement.
ATAAAAAATGGTTCAGTAAGATTGCGGGGCACGTCCACTGATCGGCATTCCGTATGACGGCATTGCCGATGAGCCGTCCGTACGATGCGGATCAGTGGACGCTGTTGTATGAGTTTTAATACGAGGCGAACTAAATAAAATTCCACTACGTACGATACGTCCGATAATGCGGACCTGTGGACGCTTACCTTTAAAATCTGTCAACTATGACGCCGTATCATGTTCCATTTTGGAATATTCAAGAAAGAAAAAATACAAGAATCTTAGTGACCAGTCTTCGAAAAGTTTGTGAACTTTTTACTTGACAGAATATTTTGATAGAGTAAAGGAGGTTGCATTAAAAAGTTCAAAATTAGGTAAACCTCTTAACGACTACCATTACTAGTATTTGTATAATTTCCTTCCTACTAACTTATTTTAGAGATTTTACGAATAATTGAATACTCAGAAAATTTAAAATATGCAGCAAAACCTTCACACTCTCATACTATTTCCCAAAACACGTGAAAACACCTCCCAGAATACCGCAACAAATATTATTATTAAACTGAAAACCGAGTTACAAGGAAACTCACTTCAATTCCGTTGAAGACCGCCCCGAAACCGTACAAGGTAGTTCCATTACAACTTAAATTTTGCTAAGCCTCACCCGCCGAGGAATATGGAAAAAGTAATGAGAAATACTGTAGACCATAACGAAATCAACGCGCAAAACATTTTATCATTATTTAAACTAAGTATTAAGCTTATTACTTCAAGAGTTTACAAAAATATTTCAAAGTCAAAACACGGTAAACACAACCCTATTTTTAAAACTCCAAGAGTGAAGTGAACAGCAAAATAGTGATGAGCAATCTCAGTCTTATAGTCTTGTGTTTCGAGAAAAACTTTGTCAATCCCTATGAGGTGTATAAACCGGCTAATTAAGAAGTAAGTAGGTTGCAACTTAATTTGGCAACTCAAAATTTAGGTCTCTAGAATAGATGTTTGTTTAAAAAACATCGGGACATAGCTTTGAGTTATTTGTTCAAGGTTCTGTATAGTTACGTTTTATATTTTGTACTATGTTTTTTTAGAACAAGTGATTCATCTTTTTCATCTACAGTAGCGCGACTTTTAACGTATTATCTAGGAAGGAAACGAAAATAATGGAAAATTATCAGCTTGACATTTGAAAAAGTATTAAAAAAAAATTCTTTTAAAAAAAATCAATCATTCGCTAAACTTTTAGGTTGTTAATTATCATCAAATAAGTCCTCCGTAGACCAGGGTGGAGCGGAAGGAATTGTCAGACTCGTACTGGCTAAAATGAAATGCAATTAAAGAAACTCCGTGCCCTCAATTGCCTAGTACATTCCAGGATCACGATAACCTGCTCCGTCAGTCCCGCATCAGACCACCAAGATATTTGCAGTGGAGTGCAGGGCAGTGGTCCAACTGCTCTGTTCAACTAGTTGGACCGACAACAACACGTAAACCATTAGGTACACATTAAGATGCACGTGAGGCTTTTAGGGTTGGCAAGTTTCTTTTTAAATGAATTGGACCACGGAACTCTCAGGAGGTGCTGTGGTCCAACTATTTTCAAAGTTGGACAACTGCCCCTAGTAAAGACCCATAGTCCAACTAGTAGGACAGAGCAGTTCGACCACTGCCCCGCACTCATTTTATCTTCGGTTAGTTCTTTTTTCTAAATCTGGATTGGCAGCAACTTCTTTTTTACTATGCTACTTCCCAAAAATTAGACAGTTTAATCAAAGGCAAAGTCATTTTAAAACTTTTCAACCAGAAATTCAAGGATCTCAAGCAAATGCACCAGGAAGCCAACTGTAAAAAGTGGATGACGTTCTCTACTGGAACCCCGTTTCTCATTTAAAAACCTCGTAAAACGTCAAGAAAATGTTTTGACACTGTTCCTAATATAAATTTAGGGAGTGTACACACTTGATAAGGTAAGTTCGCTCGTAAAAGCCAACGAATCAAGGCGACGCGATAACGTCGGGGTTTTTATCCGCTTCTAAAGGAACCTTATTTCTCTTTGGGTTATTTTTGAAGTAATGATGGATGGTCTTAGAGAATTTTAGGGAAGTTTAAAAAAAAATGTTGTTTTTCAGGAAAGGAAACTGTGGAGCTTGTGACTCGTAAAAAAGTTCCTATTTTGTAGTATTTTTGTTAAAACTTTCCTAAGTTGTGAACTGTTAATGTGTTTTGGTGATAAATAAAGCGCATATCTGCTAATACCATTTCGATTTAGACTTTTAATTTAGAGGGGTTTGTTAGTCATCGTATGATTTTTCTTACTCTGAATAGAGTAGAAGGGTGTATCAGACTAAAACCCAACCTGATGCTCCAATTGCCCTTTCCAGTGGTGTAGCGAAACTGAAACGAGGAGGGGGCAAGATGCATCTGCGAAGCCCTTTTCTTTCACGACTAAAAATATGACATGCCTCCGCCGCTCGCTCGAGGCCACCTTGTTGTAAGATGATTTGTTTCTCCCAAGTTATCAATACCAAATTTGATCGTCTGCGACATCAGAATAGCGATGCATCTTGACTTAGATTTTTTCAGTTCCCACTCACCGGACACCACAACTATGCATATTGACTGGTTACAAACTTGTTTTCTCTGAGGCCCCTTTTGCGATGCCGGGGGCTAGGGTCCGCTTCGTCCCCGCCTAGCTACGCCACAGGCCCTTTCCGTTCTAGGGCTGCGACAACTCTTTTGAATATTCCCTCAACCCTTTTTTTCTATTCTTATTTAAGACTTTTTTTCGTCTACTCTATTCTATTCCATTCTCTTATTTTACTCCCAGTCTATTTACTCCCTAAAACCCGATGCGTTCGTCATTTCCTCGGAGTTTTTTACGATCCCCACCGAAACGTCAAGTTAATCAAGTAGTACCCTAACGTGGAGGCAAACGATTTTAATTAAACTAAATTGCGTAATTCTTTCGTCTGTTAAGAGTTTTATTAACGTATAATATACGGTTTACGGGCTGGCGTTCTGTTGAGATGTTAAATTTTTGATTAAATGGCGGGTGACGTGATGGGTCTGTGTTCCTGAGACCTAACTGGGTAGGTAACATTTATATTATTTGGTTGGTTAGTGAGGTTGCTAGCCTGTTATTTTTTCAATGCTGGGACACGACAGACCTCCTCTCTATCTGTCTCCTCCTCTCTCTTTTGTGTGTCCAATTTCAAATTAATATTTTTTTATTCTATTATATTCTCACTGTAAGAGGGAGTGGCATTTAATCCATCAAGCGGCCCCAGTCTTTACATTTTTATTTCTAGTACAAGCCAATTTCCTCACTATGTTTCCCTTCTTTGTTTTGCTATCAGTGACCGCATTCATTGGCACATGATGGGTCAAAAAATACAACATAATAGTCCATAAAGGCTTCATATCAGAATTTTACTTATAAACGATTACCACTACTCTCATTACACTGTCAAACAAAGTCATCATCATCACTGGGAAACATCGATACATTCTTGTGAACCGGAATTTCGAAGACATTTGTGACGACTAACCTCATCTTTACCAGGATGACGCGGGTTTTGCGGAAATTATGAGCTGATTGTGATTACAACATTCACTGAGGATCTTCGACCTGATTCTTCCGATTTAAAGATTTCTACTTTTTTATGATAGTTGTTGGGTCGGCCTTAAAATGAACATGGACAAGACCAAAGACATGTCGAATGTCCATGTGGCACCCGTACCGGTTGTTGTTGGGAATGATACTCTCGAAGTTGTAGACCATTATACTTACCTTGGACAGGTTGTTCAGTTAGGTAGGTCCAACTTCGAGAAAGAGGTCGCCCGAAAAATCCAACTCGGATGGGCAGCGTTTGGGAAGCTACGCGATATCTTCTCATCGAGAATCTAAGTGTCTCAAGAGAAGGGTGTTTAACCAGTGTGTGTTGCCAGTGATGATATATGGCTCTGAAACGTGGTCTTTGACTTATGGCTTTTTGGAGAGACTAGAGTCACTCAACGAGCAATGGAAAGAGCTATGCTCGGAGTTTCTTTGCGGGATATAATCCGGAACATGGATATTCGGCGAAGAACCAGAGTCACCGACATAGCTCAAAAAATTTGCAAGTTGAAGTGGCAATGGGCAGGCCACATCGCTCGTAGAACTGACAACTGATGGGGAAGAAAAGTTCTCGAGTGGCGACCACGGACCGGAAGACGCAGCGTAGGCAGGCCTCCCACTAAGGTGGACCGACGACATCGTGAGGGTCGCGGGCAACGGATGGATGCAAGTGGCGAATTGTCGTTCGGCGTGGCGGTCTAAGGGGGAGGCCTATGTTCTATGTTCAGCAGTGGACGTCTTCCGGCTGATGATGATGATGATGATGATCTCGTCTGTTGGTAAGCAATGATAAAACACGCTTGCTTAGAAGTAACCTATTCACTTTTGACACACTTCATTTTAGCTATCAGGAAACACAGCTTCTGACTGAGAATACCATTCCTTGACTGTGTTTGTAATGAAAATAATTTCAAGACGCTATTTGTACCTACGTAAGGGTGTTCACCATTTTCCTAGCTGTACAATTTGCCCATATTTTGTGTTTTTTTCACAAAATAATCTAGAATGCTCTATTCGTTAAGCACTAGTAGCAACTACAATGCAAAATAGTCTTAAAAATCATATACGAAGGTCGTCAGTCGAAAAGCAATTGTCCCAAAGTGGTGGTAGATACGGAATCAGCGAACGTGAGAGCTCACCAACCGAAAATCTATTTTACAAATGAATAAACAAAATAAGCACCGCTTCCCTTTCAAGAAAATTACTTAGAAATATGACGATTGCTACAGGGAGTTGTTTTTGAAGCAAGTGTAGTGTTGGTGGGCAATTTTCTATGTCGTTTTTTTTTAACAAAATGCTTTCCGCAGTTATATAAAATCAAATAATCTAAACTGTCATCCATAGCCCGTCCATCTATCTGTATGGTCTCGTTATTTTGCTGAACTGCTCTATTGAGCATTTCACCATTTAGATTGTGGTAAAAGTCACATGAAAAGCTATAATTATTGTTTTTAATGCTTTGATTTTTACCACAATCTTCAAATTAAAGTTATTAAAATTCTGTATTGTTCGTACAAAAAGCGGATATACTCGTATTTTTAGTGTTTATTTTTTGCTTGATTCTTCGATTTCTCTGTACTAACTACATATTTCAAGGGCTTATGTCACGATTGAACTCTTAATTAAATTAAGACCGAATTAACAAATCAATAGATCCAAACTAGCAAATTAAACTTATTTTAAGTAATAATAATATTCCACGACTATCACACAACGCCATCTAGTCCCAAGCTAAGCAGAGCTTGTGTTATGGGTACTAAACAACTGATATACATACTTATATATTTCTAAATACATACATATTATAGATAAATTACACCTAGACACAGAACAAATGATCGTGCTCATCACACAAACATTTGTCCTGGGTGGGAATCGAACCCACGACCTCCGGCATAGCGATCAGGGTCACTAACCACTAGACCAACAGGCCAGTCAAAACTAAAAAAGTCATAAAGCCAAATACTACAAAACCTGAAAATCTAAAAATAAAACATCTCTACTAATAAATCTGAACTTTATGTTATATATGAGTAAAACAAACTAGCGTGCAAATGAGCATTAATGCTATGCAAATGATGCTATTAAAATAACACTCACAGCTTCCTTATTTATTATTATTTAAAAATATGGTAAACATCTCCATTAGTATATAAAAATGGCAAAAACTTTATAATATGTATCAAAGAACGGCCGTGCAGCGTGCATTGAATTTTATTAGTTTCCTTACTTAGACTAAAAGCCACGGAATTGAGGCGTGTTCAACGTTTTACATTTTTTGTATACTCACAGTAAGACATCTTGATAGCATTTTTCCTCTGTCATTCCATTGGGGATTAAATACAAAGTGAATACGAGAGTATAGTTACTTTGAATAAAAATGTAAGTACATTAAGTAATACATAAGTACCTACTACATATAAAGAAACTGGCGGCCCGGCTCGGCTTCCCTCGGGATCGATTTTTTGTCAAAAATCCATAAAATCCTGACAATAATTGACACAACAAATTAAAGATTTATTCAACTTGGTGCAGTAGTTTGAGAGCCTTGGTTAAGAAGAAACTATGAAAGATACAGTTCAAATATTATTATGAAAGGAAGAAAAAAGAGTACTTGAACAATGTAGTCTAAATCAATTTTCAAATTGGCTTATAAACCAAGTAACTTCATATTATGTGTACTTTGTCGAAAATTCAACATCCTGTAGACAAAATAAGGCAGGCGTCACACCGTGGGGGCGAACGCGTAACGCATCATCAAACACCACGGGGCAGCCATTGTTCTAAATATTTCGTCGGAACCCCGCCTAAGTGATTGTTGGCTTTAATTTTATCAATGGCTTGACATGTGTGCAAGAGTTTTTACTGATATAAAATATTTGCTAAAACCTAGACAGAATAGCATGCAATTTTATTATGGGATTTCATAGAATCCTTTAAAAATAGGCCATTTACTTATCTGAAAAGTACTAATTAGTGCCTTAGTTTTCTTACGTAAACCAAAATAGATGGAGATACGACACTTTTCAAATTGACAGTACGTCACAACTTGGTAGGTACCTACATCACTGATTTCTGATGTCACGAGGCACCACTTTCGAGTTTTGATGTATTACATCTTTGTAAAAGTTAATTATTTTAACAAAACAAATAACACGTATCCATTATTTAAAAAAGTCTTAATAACGGACTACTTAGATAAGGAGCAGTGGTGGCCCAGTGGTATCGGTCCCAACTTACGAGATGTAAGTCGTGGGTTCGAACCCCGCCAGGCGCATTACTTTGTGTAATTTATTTCATCACCACTGCTCTCAAAACGGTGAAGGAAAACATCGTGAGGAAACCGGCATGTCCTAGAACCAAAAATTCGAAGACATGTGACATCCACCAACCCGCACTGGGCCCGCGTGGTGGATTATGGCCCACTCCCTCTCACAGAGAGGAGGCCTGTGTCCCAGCAGTGGGAACAATATAGGCTGATGATGATGATGATGATGATGACTTAGATTTGTTTATTGATACTGTCAAAATGGAAGCCAATGAGTTGTCTAATTAGGAACTTCAAAATCATAGAACACCATAATATTTATTGGAATGTGTGTGTTCTCCCCCATATCCTTCCAAGTGCTCATTTCTTGTGCCACTTCGGACCAGCCATCGAGGTACGCATCTAGATCGTCCTGCGGTCCTGCCACCTCTTTTTGGGCCGGCTTCGGCGGGGCGTCGTCCATTCTCAGGCACCCATTTAGTGCATATTTTTGCCCAGCGACTATTTTGCATGCGAATGACATCATTCGCATATAATACAATAATAACATTATTTATTTTAATTCAAACCAATACCTGCTTATAATTCTCTCCTAAACACTTCTATGGAAACTTATCATAGGTGATAGTCAATTTTAATTTAATTTAATGGCGTGCGTGCAAGCAATCGCTTTATTATCCCGGTCGAAATTGTGAATTAATTTCATAATAACCCGTAAGCGTATACTGCTGACGCGGCTTCTAACAGAATGAAATTATTGCTGATGTTAAGTTCATTTCGTAAACAACAGACAATTCGTTTAATCGTTATATAATTTGTGTGTTTTTTCTTACATCTAATTTTATAAAAAACCGGCCAAGTGCGTGTCGGGCCACGCACAGTGTAGGGTTCCGTAGTTGCCCATTAAAATACTTATGCGAACTAACTAAACTGATTCGCTGAATTTAATTTTAAAAAGAAGAATTTTCAAAATCGGTCCAGACGTCTTTGAGAAATCGGGGAAAATACATAAAAAAAAAGATTACGACGAATTGAGAACCAATCCTTTTTTAAAGTAAGTTAAAAATAGTTGACAATAAAAACCTACCTATCCTCAAAACATATCCACCTATTATAGCTGTAAAAATAAAGTTGACAAACTTCCATTTGCAGTTGAAGAACATGTTCTCCGATACATTTTGTTTAGGAAAATATGTTATCCAAGTACGTTTTATAAGTTGGTCGACTATAACTCGTAAACTTGTAAAGCCTACTTAATCATTATAATTTTCTTTTAAACTTCGTTATATTATAAATACTACTATCGTGAATTTTTTAACACCCCCAAACATAACTGTTTAGCTGGTAGAGGGGGGGGGACACTCGAGTCGAGCAAAAATTAGCACTTTAAAGCTTAATATTTCACAAACGGATCTTTTTATCAAAAAATTGTTAATGGAAACTATCAATATTTTTTAAAGGCCTTTTTAATTATACCCCACACTAAGGGGTACGCGAGAAAAAAAAAACATCCCCTCTTGTACGTGTACAGGAGGTACCCCAAAAATAATATTTTACGAGATTTTATTTTACCACTTTTTCGGCGTAACAAATCCGTATATTTACACCAAATTAATAATAATAATAATATTCCACAACTATCACACAACGCCATCTAGTCCTAGTACTAGACAACTGATAAACATACTTATATATTTCTAAATACATACATATTATAGATAAATTACACCCAGACACAGAACAAATCGCACCCCCAGATCAACAAAGACGTAAGTGCAGATACGTCAAATTTTTTTTATTGCTGTTTTGGATAGCAAACGTAAAGATACATGTGCTCAATTTTTTCCGTGCAATTTAGACTTAAAATGAAGGTTTTATAACAAAAACAAATTTTTTGGCGTCATTTAACTTTAATATTTTTTCAAATAATAAAGTTGATAAACCAACATAAGCACGTAAAATTTCATTAAAATACACCTAATCATGCTTAGGTTTTTGTTCCACCAAAAAAAGCAAAAAACGTATAATTACATCTCGTATTATGCTTTTTAATGCCTAATAAAAAAACGGTTTTCTTAAAATAATACCGATTACATCCCATCACAAATAAAAATAATCAAACAAAAAAAGCCGTATTTCTATGTTCATGGGTGCACTCGCACACAGTTTCGAAATAATCATGCTCACGCCTTTTTTCTTTCGCCTTTCTTGATCTAGTTGGCGGAAGTAATCATGAACTCGTCACATAAACAAATCGAAAGGTCTGGGTACTTACCCTTACATCGCATGCGCGGGTGTGGATTATTTGTTTAGTTTTCATAACTCACGCGCCGCTCAGAGACAACTGCACGTAACGATTTGTATTTCCGAGTTAAAAAGAAGTTTAAAGAAGTGTTTAGGTACTAATCGGAATTAAGTATCCCTTTTTTTTCAGTCTACACTGTCTCACTGCTGGGCAAAGGCCTCCTCCAAGTTTTTCCAAGGTTTCTTGTCAAGCGCCGCTTCGAACCAGTCCTCACGGTGTGAATCCAGCTCGTCTCGCCACCTTTTTCTAGGCCGGCCTCGGCAGCGCCGTCCATCTTCAGGCACCCACTGTGTGGCGGCCTTCGCCCAGCGGTCAATGTTCATGCGGCTGACGTGACCCGCCCAGTCCCACTTCAGCTTGGCAGCCTTCTTGCCGACGTCCAGAATGCCCGTTTTGGAACGTATCTTGGTGTTGCGAACTCTGTCCTGTCGTTTGATGCCCAGAATGCTGCGTTCCATTGCCCTTTGGCAGACTCCAAGGCGGAACCTCTGCGACTCGGTAAGCGATCAGGTTTGAGCACCGTAGGTTAGGACGGGCAAGATGCACATGTCGATGAGTTTGCGCTTTAGGGAGATTGGTAAATCACCCTTCATAAGCGTCTTCTTGGACCAGTAGCTTTTCCAGGCGTTTTCGATTCGGCGATCGATTTCTCTTTCTTGCCTGTTTTCGAAAGATACTAACTGGCCCAAGTAGATATACTCATCGACATATTTAATATCCTGCCCATCTACCTGGACCCTACGCTTAGTGCTGTTTGTCATTATTTGTGTTTTAGACCGATTCATCGCAAGTCCCACCAAGGAGTTAGCCGTGCTCAGTTCTTGGAGCATGGTTTGTAGTTCAAAAGCTGTAGGGGCAAAAAGAACAATGTCATCGGCAAAACGGAGGTTTGTCAGCCTCTTATTGCCGATTTCTATACCTTTAGTCGCCCAAAAGGCTGCCAGAGTTTTAAATATCTCCTCAAGTGTGCTGGTGACGGGCACGCCGCGATTGCGGCGGTAAGATCCCTCTTTGAGGAGTGGCTGGAGAGACGTCATGGCGTCCTTACTTTCAGCCTGACGCAGGTCCTCACCGGGCACGGATGCTTTGGGAGGTACCTATGTTTGATGCGGAAGGAGGAAACGCCTGAGTGATGTCACCACTGCGAAGATCGCCCGGAGGACACGGTGGAGCATACGGTGCAGGACTGCCCCGCTTGGGCAGAGCACCGACGTGTCCTCACGGCAGCGATAGGCGGAGACCTCTCGCGCCCAGCATTGGTCGCGGCCATGCTGCGGGGCAAGACGGAGTGGGAAGCGGTCGCCTCCTTCTGCGAAGCAGTAATGCTCGCGAAGGAGGAGGCGGGCCGCGTGAGAGAGAGGACAGTGTCCTCCCTCCGCCCCAGCCGCGGTGGTGGACGCCCACGGCGACGGACGTCGCAAGACGATCTCCAGCCACCGTAGGCGCGGGCATGCGGGCAGCGAGTAAAGGGCAACTCGCTGCCCGACTATGAATCATGCCCGGGTCGACGGCGCGTTGTGTCCCATGCGCGCCTCAAAGAGCGTCAGCATACTGACGGGGCCCCCTCTCAGAGGGCCAAAGCCTGCCGGGGTCGCTGGATTATTTCCTTACCGTGACCCCGGAACATAAAGGGCTACTGAAGGACACCGCCGATTTTAGTCAGTACAAGTCTGACAGTCCCTCCCGCCCTGCCCGGGGTGGGAGGACTCATTTGATGATTTTACCATGTTATTCGGAGAGAGCGGATCACCCTGCGTGACTCCTTTTTGAATTTGAAATGTGGGTCCTTCATTACTGAGTTTGATGTTTTCGGTGCTGTTCTAGTAAATACTTCTGAGGAGGTCAATATACTGCGATTCTAATTCTTGGTTTTCAAGAGCTTTAAATATTGAGGAGTGTTTAATACTGTCAAAGGCTTTAGAATAATCTACGAAGGCTAAGTAGAGAGGTTTATTAAATTCTGAGTATTTTTATAGAAGTTGGTTCGAAGTCTGCAGGTGGTCGGTTGTTGAGAAACTGGGGCGAAATCCAGCTTGTTCAGGTGGTTGATGTTTATCCAATTTGTCATCTATACGGTTATGTATTACTTTAATGAAAGTCTTGTAGATGTGAGAATGATGTTAAACATTGGACGATAATTGCCGATGTCACTTTTGTCGCCCTTTTCATGCAGAAGGAATATGTTTGAATGGCACATTGTTTTTGGAACTTTTCCGGACCGTAAAAAGGTGTTAAATAGGTTAGTAAGGTGGGGCAACCGAGTGGAAGATCCTATTTTGAGTGCTTCTGTGGTAATTCCATCTTCTCCAGGACTTTTATTGTAGCGCATAGTAGCAAGCGCTTTGTGCAATTCATAACCATTTATGAGGGGGATGGAATCGGATAGATTATAATTATTCAGTATAGTTATCGTATGATGGATGCTCGTAATATAATGATTTATAATATTTTGTGGCAATTTCCATGATTTTACAGGTATTTACAGATTTATTGATTATATTTTACAGGTACATATTTTGTAGGTGTTGTTTGTTCCGATAACTATTGCATTGTATTGATTTTCTGCGTCTGTTTCATCGATTTCAAGTTCCTTAAAATAATTAGACAGTTCCTGGTTGAAATGTTGGAAGTTATTAACGCGGGTCTCTTTAGACAGTCTTTTAATTTGTTTTATAAATAATTTGGCTCGTTGGTTTTGTAAATCTAGTCTGATTTTAACACGAATGGTTGTCTGAATATGGTCTGAACTATATTTGATCCTGTTTATGACATTAATATTTTTAATAATATATCTATCGGATGGGTGTAGAATCAATCCCATCCCTTCCTATTTCCTTTAAATGTAATAATCGACGTTCAAAAGTGCCTCTTTGATGGCCTAATTGGAATAAATGATTTGACTTTGACTTTGACTTTGACAAGATGTAGTCGATTTCGTTGTGCGTGATGCCATCTGGTGACACCCAGGTCCATCGTCTTTGCGGTTTCTTCATATAGAAACTGTTGACTATGTGCATGCTCTGTCCAAAGGCAAATTGGGTGAGTCGAGCGCCTCGCTCGTTTCGATCTCCTAACCCAAAACTACCAACTGTGTCACCACAGTCCAGTTCTTGCCTTCGTCCCACTTTTGCATTAAAGTCACCAATAACCATGTTCCAGGTGCCTTTATTTTCGTCGCATGCTCTATTAACAAGATCGTAAACATCTTCTACATCTTCATCTGAATATGCAGATGTTGGTGCATATACCTGAACAAGAGTTAGAGTTTTGGTAAGTGTTAGTTGGAACTTGAGCACAGCGACACGTTCATAGTATCCTAAAAATTCAATTATGTTGTCCTTCCACTTCTTTGCCACCATGAACCCCACTCCGTGTTGGCCACTGGTTTCACCGAAGTGGAAGAACACGGCATAGTCTCTTTCCTCTGTTTGCTCACCTTCTCGTCTCACTTCTGAAAGTCCCCAAATGTCCCAACTAATATCCTTTAGGGCATTTACAAGCTCAATCAACCGCTCATCTTTCAGCAGCGTCCGAACATTGTATGTAAGAATGTTGAGTATACCGGAGTCCTTTATGTAATTAGCCGTAATTGTCGTTTGACGGTTAGTCGAATATCTCGCCGGAGATTCTTAGCTCCCCTGACACCAGGGCTGTGCTCGCGCCCGTCTACGCCAGCACAACTGCTGGAGTCGCCGGGAACTTGGGGTTTTTTTTCAATACTAATATAATTAACATTCTTTTGTGTGAATGTTTAGTAATTGGTATAATAAATAATTTTAAGATTTTTGTTGTGATTATTAATTTTAATATTTTGAGGTCTTAATAAGAATTTCTATTTAGTTACCGTTCTGATTTAATTACAAAATTAAAATTATATTTCACTGTTAATTTGATTATCTTTTATCACTAATAATCTGTTCTTTTATGACTATTATTATAATAAAGTGCAATTTTCTAAAAACCTTTTTTATTACACCACTGAAATATATTTTACCTAGAAACTTAATATTACTTACAGTTATGGTTTAATTGAACATACTGTTAGAAAAAGGCCGTATTTAGATTTAAAACTATATTTTACTTTTATTTTTTAACAAACAAAGCCGTAAATGCATCTTAAAATTCGATAAGTAAAATAAAATTAAGCAAAAAAGGGCTTAAGCAGTACTTAGCCTCTGTATTTTATCATAGTATAGAACTTCGTAACAGACGTAAGCATGAGTAGTTACAGTATTAAAAATATTTAGAAAGCGATGATTAGAATAAAAAACATTACATTTGAGGATTGGTCTTAAATAAATAAGGAAAACGTCTGTAAAACTTTAAACATTAAATACTGATTACCAATTTAATTTAAGGTGTTTCGAATGTAAACAAAAAAAAAGGTTGTTTTTTTTACTATTTTTTGATATATAACAATAGATCATAGAGTCAAAAACAAAGTAGATATACCTGGTCAAACAGTTTTTTTGCTCCCCTGTAAAGTTAGGGAATTCCACTTACGCCTTTATTGGCCTGGGTGTGCGAAATGATCGTGCTCATCACACAAACATTTGTCCTGGGTGGGAATCGAACCCACGACCTCCGGCATAGCAGTCAGGGTCACTAACCACTAGACCGACAGGCCTGTCAATTACAGCTTTCTAGTACTGGGCGTCTCTGAGCTAAGCTGCGGACAGACGGACATCGCGAAACTATAAGGGTTCCTTGTTGACTACGGAACCCTAAAAATGATAAATTATTATTATAAAAAAAAAGATTATGGCTGTATTTAATAAAAAAAAGACTGGGTCAAGTAACAGCTTAGATAGCTGACCCCGAATAGCAGGATAATGGTAGCCATAGGTACACCATCCGGCCTATCGTATGACACTTGCAATTGTTTCAAATCGGCAGTTCGTCCATATACACCATACACCATACTGCCTATCGTACGATCGATTTGACACAACTTCAAATCTGCAGCAGCGATGCCAACTTAGCAACTTTATAGCTAGATTTAGCTATTATTCGGTGACCGATAGCTACAAATTTATAAAATTGTAGCTGTCGTCACCGAATAATAGCCAAATGCATCACTGCTGCCGATTTGACGTTGTGTCAAATCGATTTGATGACCTATCAAATTGGCATGTCATGCCATCAAATACAACAAAACAATTGCAAGCGTCAAATCGATCGTCGATAGGCAGGATGGTGTATGGCTACTATTAGGCGTAGGACAGACTGATCACTTTCTGGCTTTTTATTGTCATGACATTATTATTTCAGTATCGTTAGTAGGTTTCAGAGGTCCTAAAAATACTACTTTAGCAGAAGAATCCAGTTCCTCAGTAATTTTGGAAACATTCCTACAACCCCATCGTTAATATTGGGACTGGGAAATGACGGCGCGATTAGCGCAGTGGCGAGTGATTGGACTTTTGAACTGAGTGGCGCGGGTTCAATTCCCGCACGTAGCAAATATTTCTATGATCAACAAGTAGTTGTTCCGGGCCTGGGCATTTGTGTATGTGAGTTTGTATGTTTCTGAACGCACCTAGAATGCAGGAGAAATTCCTATTGTGGAGTAAACACATGATATTATGGCTTTTCCCACTCTGGGAGCGAAAAGGAGTGTCATAGTCATATATTGGCGCAATCCCCCAGTGTTCCTTATATTGTCTTTTGCATTCTAGGGTCCAAGGAAACACTTCTCGTATCCCTGATATTACAAAAAAATAAGCTTAACTAGCCAAAAGTAGGTGTATCCCACTCCTCTGTCAACCTATTTAGAGGTTACAAACGTTATACTATGTTAAATCGCGTCAATATCTCCCCGCCATTACATTCTCACCCGCAGGTGGTCTAAAGTCGCTGAAGTTTTTATCTTTTCCTTATCAGATGTCATTGGTGGCCAAACGTGACATGCCTGCGACACGGAGCGGCTGTTATTGCGTCCCAACACGGAAGGCGGTCCGAGGGACATGGCAACTTGATTGACATTACTTATTTATTCATTCCTATGTCCTTGGGAAGGGTTGGGTCAGTTCTGGCTCTTACTAGGTTCACTCGAAGATAAGAGACTAAGAAAAGACGTAGCCGTCACAAGTAAGGTTTTCGGCTTCTGTTCTTTTCTTGTAAGTAGTATTATCTTATAAGTAGAATTCTAGATTACAAACCTAGTACTTAATCTATAAAGACAAGATCAAGTAGCTCTAAGCTAAATAATGACATCCGTACATGTCCATCTTCAAGGCTACGCCGTGCGTTTGGTCTTGTACTGTCAGACCCTTACTGACTAATCCACCCTTACCTTGACAGACGGTCCTATGACATCACAGCTTAGGCTAAACCTTTCAAATAACACTGTTGTAGTTAACGTATAATTCAAACGATTACCGACCTTATAAGTCACCTTCTGGATTTCGTTAATATTCCATCTTTTCGCATTCCAAGGGTACGGGTCATTTTTGTTTGCAATGCCTCCTGGACCCTTTAAATACAAATAACGTTACCTTCTGGGAACGATGTTTATGAACTTTTCATTGAATGGAGGTCAGTGAGGGGAGCTGCGTAGTGGAGGAGAGGGGAGGACGGAAGGGAGGATGTTTGACGTAAGTAGTGTAAAGTATCCTAGGGACACGCTCTTATTTGTCAGGTCATTAACTAGCTACAAACATGTCCCGGACACGATGTGTATAGACCTGTTTGTTTATTTGTAAACACTGTTGTGTGCATGAGTGAGATTTAGAATTAACTCGTTGGCATTTTGAAATCTTAGCTCAAATTATAATGATAATTATCTTTCTGCGGTGAATTTAATTGAAACCCCCATCAGCAAGGTAAATAAAATGAGATTGAAAATTTCATAAGCTCTTCTAAACAAACAAAAACAAAATCGGTATATTAATCTGACGTTTTATTCTCCATACTACTTCTAAACAAACAAAAACAAAATCGGTATATTAATCTGACGTTTTATTCTCCATACTACTCTAGGTCCGCTAGGTATATTTATCTCCTTCTGCGAAACAGTAATGCTAGTGAAGGAGGCGAAGGAGGAGGCAGAACGCATGAGGGAGAGGATAACCGCCATTCGTTCGTTAAAACGTTGTAATCAGTTTTGTCGTTCAAGAAAAGTCGATAAATGGTTGAAAAACTGTACTGTTTTATCACTAATAAAAACCGTGGCTTCAGGAAAATCTGAAAATAACAAACAATATTGTAAGTAAAATATGTCAATACGCAAAAACATATTTCTTAGAGATATATTCCCTTTATGTCGAGTCCCGTTACGTCGAGTCTGGAAGTCTATTGTTCTCCAAAGTATTGATATTTTACGCTTTCTATTACCTTTATGTCGAGTTTGGTGAACAAGTACAGTCAGGAATGTAAAATAAAAGCCAATGGCATAAAAACATAATAATATTAATACAAGTATAGGTGAAGATTACTTAAAAAAGGAAGGCAACGGAGCCCCGCTCCGCGGGGCTCCTATTTCTGCGTGCATGGTTTAAAGTAACCTAACACGAAGGGGATGGCGGGGTCTTTCAGACCCCGCCATCCCCTTCGAACCTAACCTGTCCGTGTCGGGGTGCCCACAAGTCCCGAGCTCGCTTCGCTCGCTCTTGGATCCCAAGTTCTCCTAATAACAATTCCAATCATTAATAATTCTAAATTATGTGCATGTATTCATTTCACTGGACGTGACTGTACTTCTAAAATATGATATAATTAAACTCGACATAAAGGTAATAGAAGCGTGGTAAATAAACTCGGCGTAAAGGGAACAGAAACGGGACAGAAAACTAAACTCGACATAGGGGTAATAGAAGCGAGACAAGGTTTTCGGCTCGACGTAACGGGACTCGACATAAAGGGAATCAACCTTCTTAGACATCCTATCAAACCCAAACGTGCCTTAGGCATGTCGTTGAACCCTATTGTCGCAGACGAACTAAGTTGCCATCTAAATTCATTTAAATACTGATAATATTGATAACTGCCTAGACGTGTCAACGACCTCTTATCAATGACCTTCCTCGCGTCCGACATATTTTTTTCATTCCGATATTTTCGCATGAATCGAAGTACATGTCATGTCAGGATTACATGACTGTTCTGATTATAATCATGACAATTGCAAAAAGAAATGTAATTCGTCATCAATAAGTAACTTATAGAAAAGACTAGCTTTAACCCGCGGTCTCACTCGTGTTAATTTAGAATTAGACCATTAATTTGGGTCGTCATGTTCAGACGCCAGTACATTAACATAACTAAATCTATCAAAATACTTTAAAGCTATTGTCAAACAGACAGGCGAAGCGAATGCGATCAGAAGCGTTTTTATTTATAATGTATGGAATTGTTTGAATCCAGTCACATAGAAAAACGAAAGCGATCCGATAGTCTGTGTGACTGGCTTCAAACAATTCCATACATTACAAACAAAAAACTTTTTTAAAAAAAGGGAACCGACTTCAA
Source organism: Agrotis clavis (assembly GCA_954870645.1). Lineage (NCBI taxonomy): Eukaryota > Metazoa > Arthropoda > Insecta > Lepidoptera > Noctuidae > Agrotis > Agrotis clavis. The sequence goes on along the minus strand of OX940932.1, from coordinate 1,867,926 downwards.
AACCAAACACAAAAAAACTGTAAAATAAAGTTTTCTTTCGGAAGTCGGTGGCTTTGTTTTTTATTCCATTTACTATGGCCACCGACTTCCGAAAGAAAAGTTTATTTTACAAAAATCTTCATATAATCGGCGTCTTTGAAAATCTACAATCCTAGTAAGCAACAAAAAACGGGAAAAAACAAAAAGCTACGTGGGCAACATCACGGGATATCTATTAGTGTTATATACTAAAACCTTCTCTAGAATGTAATGCACACTTTCCTGAAAACCGCATCAAAATCCGTTCAGCCAAACGCGAGATAATCGCCGACAAACATACATACATACATACATACATGAGGTCGAACTGAGAACCTACTTTTTTTTTGAAGTCGGTTAAAAATCGTCTCGCTTCGCGTTCGCCACGCTCGTCTGTTTGACAATAGCTTAAGAGTTTTTAATTTTTTTCACAATAGTGGAAGGTTTATGTTCTATTGATAAACCTTGCCAGATTGGGGTAGGTTGATCTGTTAGTGTCTGTACTCCCATATGAATGTTATTGTTGTGTCTCTGGAATAGTCCTTTTTCTCGAAAAGAAAGGTCCCTATGTCTAATGTCAGTCTCTGTATACGTGACAATGAATCTGCAAAGGTGATCGATTCAGTGCTTTGGACATGAAAAGGAAACAAACAAACTTAATTTCGTATTTATAATAGGTACTCGTATTAGTTGGAATTCTGAAGTCATAATAGGTATTTCATTAGAGTTAGAATCATTGTTTATTTGTGACACAAAACCTCGATAAGAATGTAGATAATAAAACAAACAAATTCATGAAAATTATAGGAAACGACTCAAACGTAACTTTATCAACTGATGAACGAAAATAATCTTTTTAAATTGCCCTTACCCTTGATAAGTTAGGTACAGTACGAGGATGGGTTACCATTTGCCATGACCAGTTTCTTTCGTGTCTCAGAAAGCATAAAGTCGGTGGCCCCGGCTCTAATTTGTACTCGTACAAACTGACTGACAAGTCTACTGACTTGTCAGTCAGTTTGTACAAAGAAAAGTCAAAAATCTGACAATCAGTCTTATCAAGGGATTTCATATTATTCAGTTATACTGGCTTTTGGAGTTCAGATAAGCAGTCACTACATGTAAAATACCGATATTCAGCTGCATCCGGTTTGACTGAAGCTACCACAACAGTTGAAAAAGGCTAGGCCGATGGTGATGACATAAATAATATTAAAATGTAACCTATTTCATCACCACTGCCAAATTTTTGAAGGAAAACATCGTGAGGAAACTGGCATTAATCGTAGTTCCACAATTTTGACAAGTATTGACTAATACAGTCATAAATAGGCCGTAGGTATAGACAGTGCGCAGTAGCACGGTAATAACAGTATTGGGACTCCCTACAAACGGACGAAACGCGAGCTATACCTACGCGCCTCGATGTCAGGGCGCGCTCGAGGCGCAGACAGTCACGGCCGTACCGTAGTGATGAACGGACAGTGCTTTGTTTTTTTTTAGCAAATATGACAAGTAGAAAATATTGTGCTGTGTTTGGGTGTTTAACGTCAACAATAACGCATCCAGACATAAGTTTTTTTAAATTACCTGCAACCTCTGAAAGGTGAGTACTAACTATAAAATAATTTTACTTACTAGTAGCTAGTAGCCGTGCTAGTAGGTAGGTACATAATGTGTGACTTTTTAATGGTTATGTATTTTCCTTTATCTCACGAAAAAAAGGGTATTTGGGTTAATAAATACAGTAAAATTAATAAAGTAAAGGAAAGTTACTGAGGCAAGTTAAATAGTTAAGTTATAGGCGGTTCTGAATGAATCATGATACGGTAGGTACTTACTCTTGTGTTAAAACTCCAGTGCATGTGTGTTTTGTTAGTTTGTATTATTCAAAGTAAAGTCATGGTGTAACGGCGCGGTGGGATTGTCGGCGGGCACGGAAATGAAGCAGTGAGCTTCATTTACCTACTGTACGGTGTACAATCAACGTATATTCAGTGTACTACATAAACTTTAACACAGTCATGAATCCTGGAACGTAAGAGTAGGGTGATTGCGCCGGTTAGCGACCAGTTAGCTGGGTTGCCCACTTTAGATAAAGAAAAAAAAATGTTGTTTACACGCAAGATAGTGTATGTTACTGTGAATTTGTCCCAAATATAATGTAGTTTGGATACAAAACATAAAATAAAATACTTTCATACAAAAATATTTATAAAATACGGAAAAAGTGAAAATATAGCGAAAACGTCGGTTTGCGACCATTTTTATCAGTTTATGACCACCAGTGAGCTGGTTTGCGACCGCTATAATAATATGAAAAATTTGCCAATAAAACAATTATAATCGCTTTAAAAAATATTTTTATATTTGCTATTTAATAAAAACAAAAATGGTAATCATTTGGTGTAATGTTTTCTTATAATTAAAGATAACAATCTCACATTTTGTAGAGAATTAGTCATAGTTGTAATAGAATCAACAATCATTGGTCCAACTATATCCATAACATGTAGTACTTACATTTAAAAATAATCAACGTTTCCGAGGGCAAAACGCCTGGAGCACGGAGCAGGGGTGAGGTGGTGCTGTTCTTCAAAAAAGGTGATAACAGCCTATTGAAGAACTACAGACACATCACGCTTCTGAGTCATGTTTATAAGCTGTTTCAAGGGTAATCTTGAACCCTCTCGAACACAGACTTGATGACTTCCAGCCTCCCGAACAAGCCGGTTTCCGAAGAGGCTATATTGCACCATAGACCATATCCATACGTTGCGGTAATTATACAGAAGACCGAAGAGTATAACTTGCCATTATGCTTAGCGTTTGTGAAATCTAAGAAAGTCTTCGATTGGGTGGAAACATGGGCGGTACTTAAGGCACTCCAGCGATGCAGCGATAACGCCACCATGCGTCGCGTCGGTCCGAGTACAGGAGCAGAGCACGAAGGCGATTCCATTGAGAAGAGGTGTAAGCAAGGGGACTTTCTCCCCGAAACTGTTTACTGCCGCAATGGAAGACGCCTTCAAGCTCCTGGAATGGCAAGTCCTTGCCATTCCAGGCCTCAACATCAACGGCGAATACACCACTCTCCTTCGGTTTGCCGACGACATCGTAGTCATGGCAAAGTCGATGGAGGAACTCAGCATGATGCTGGATGGCCTCGACCGAGTTCCACAACGGGTGGGCTTGAAAATGAACATGGACAAGACGAAAATTATGTCAAATGCCAATGTTGTGCCCACCCCAGTCTCTGTTGGAAACTCGGTACTCGAAGTTGTTGACTCATATATTATCTATATACTTAGGACAATTAGTCGAATTAGGTACGTCCAACTTCGAGAAAGAGGACAACCGCCGAATCCAACTCGGTTGGGCAGCGTTCGGGAAACTACGCAATGTCTTTTCGTCCAACATACCTCAGTGCCTCAAGACGAAAGTCTTCTACCAATGTGTGTTAGCAGTGATGACTTATTGCACCGAAATGTGGTCTTTCACAATCGGCCTCATCTCAAAGCTCGAAGTTGCTCAACGAGTTATGGAGACGGCTATGCTCGGTGTTTCTCTGCGTGATCGAATCCGAAATGGGGAGATCCGTAGACGAACTGAAGTCACCGATATAGCCCACCGGATTAGAAAGCTGAAGCGGCAATGGGCAGGCCATATTATTCGCAGAGCAGATTGCCGATGGGGTCGAAAGGTGCTAGAGTGGAGACCACGGACTAGCAAGTGCAGCGTAGGACGTCCACCAACAAGATGGACAGACGCCGGAAGACGCTGGATGCAGGTCGCTTCCAACCGGCATATGTGGATAATGTGGAGATCTATATAAAGGGGAGGCCTATGGCTATGTTCAGTAGTGAACGTCCTATGGCCGAGATGATGAGGTACCTACAACAAATAATTATGAAACGGACATTTAAATAATTACGAAATACAAAAAATCAGACGTGGTCGCATACTCAATGAACTTTCATACTTATTTCTGTTAGCGGCCGTTATTTCTCTCATACTAAATTATGGTGGCCGGAAACCAATGTCTTTATTTCGCTTACTTTGGTTTACGACCACCTGTTTAGCGTCCAATTTTGTAGATAAATTAAATAAACTTCTTACAAAGAAACTGGTGGTCGCTTACCAAAGGACTACAAAGAAAGACTTTTACAATACTACATTCAAAATTATAACAGTCCTGTATGAAGCATAAGGATCATTTATTGATCAAAACAAAATAATGCTGAACTCGTCGGTTTGCGACCATGTGGTCGCTATCTAACGTTTTTGATAAATAAGCATTTCGGTTACCGACCACTTGATTTTATCATAATAATAAGTTTAAAAAAAGCAAAATACAACAAAATTATAATCCATACTTATCGATTATACAATTTAACATGTAACTGTTGTGAAAAACATGAAATAAGTATTAAAAGTTACCTTTGAGCGCCGCGCGTCATGTTAGTTTTTTTTCAACTCGCGGTACCTCCACTCACCACGGAATCAAGACGCGCATTGAACAATATTTTTTCGGCTCTGGGTTAAACCTTTTGTTTCAAACTTTATAAATTCTTATTTCATAATTATTTAGAAAGCACATTATATTTATTTTTTATGTATATTACCTCTACAAATACTATTTTCTTGATTTAAAGAAACTTAGTCCGTCAAATGGTCGCCTACTGAAGGTGGTCGCGAAACCGGCGAAACAACCCTACATAGTACGCTCCGTATTTGAGTGTGCGCACTCGGTTGCATTAGGCCGACTGCCTGCGCGAGCGATGCGCTGTACGAGGTAGCGCGAGCGGCGCACTGACCTTGAAGGAGCGGTTGACGCGAATCCACACGACGACGTAATCAGACCCTTGTTATATCGTCACGGGTGCGTTTTACGTAACGGCGCTACAGTAATATTTGTTTATTATCTGTGTTTTGTGTATGAATAATACTAGAAAAACCGGCCAAGTGCGTGTCGGGCCACGCACAGTGTAGGGTTCCGTAGTTGCCCATCAAAATACTTATGCGAACTAACTTAAACTGAGTCGCTGAATTTAATTTTAAAAAGAAGAAAGCTATTTATTAGAATGCGAGAAGCTTTTTATTAGAATGCGGGTTTATTATACTTTAAAATTCAATAATAAAGCATTTCGTACGAGTCAGTCAAGGCGCAAATATTTTTCGGTCGCAAATTTATAAGCACAATTTGTTTTTCAAACAAACATTTGTTTTTAAATTAAATCTATTAATAAAAAACAACACGCATTTTTATTGAACACTTCCTTTTCAATATACAAAGTATTTTATTTGTTTACTTAAATATAAGAAAAGTATATTTACAATCACAACACTAAATAGAAACAGAAAGTAGGCAAATGTAATTAAAATGCTGGAGACGGGCGTCGGACAGCCCTAACGCATGTTTACGTGCCGCGCGGCTGTAGGTATTTATTTCTATCATGCGGCCGAGAGCCACTACTGTAGATATTTATACTGTGGCAGTAGCTTGTATCTAGATACCTATTTACACAATATTACACCATTTTTATTTATAATTCATTTTTCCTACTGTGCAAGACAAGTTCGAACTTGATCTGATACATTCTTGATATCCTTTACAGGATATTTAATATTCTAAAGTTAAATTGTCCATATTTTAAACTGACCGCACATTTTTGTATGCAACGCACGCGCCGCCGGTACCTTTCGCTCTGCATTTTAAAATTAGATGTATGAAATCATAATTTTGAAATTGGAAAATGTTGACAGCTTCCAAATTATGCTGATAATGTCATACAATAGGTGCATACAGCATTGATAAGGTGTTTTTTTTTATTTATTTTAATTTTAGGGACTTTTATGTCTTTCCCATCGTAACCTAAAACAATATAAAAAGAGATTGATGTATCAGTGCCATAAAGTCGAGCAACTTCCTTGCTTCATCTGAACACGGTTTGGTAAGGTGTTTGAAAAAGCGAATTAAATGAATAAAAAAAATAAAACATGAATAAAAAAATGACTCACCAGGGCTGCTTGGCTAGCTACCACCAATCTGTCGTAGTCCACCAAAGAGATCTTCCTGTGTTCCTTCGGTGGCAGGAGAACCATGCAGTTCCTTCTGGGATATGAGTAGCTCTCACCAACTTGGCTAGTTTGAGACCATAATTAAAACCATTTTAAAATTTAAAAATAAGCGACTGTCAATCTGCCCACCGCGTCCACAACCCAGAAAATGGTCAACGTGATATCCTTTAGCAAGACTGGTTGTCACACATTTTACTTTCTGTACCCCTAGCACGAATCACTTTCGACAAAGTATTCGTATCGTCTCCGAAAGCATTTTGTATGGGAACTTGAACAGCGCCTCTGGTGAGCGTAAATTGAACTAATTTTCAGAGCACGAACAAATACATGTACGTTTCGTATCGTCTTCGTACGTAAACGTAAACGTTATTTGAGCCGTTTGTATGAAAATAGGTAGCACAAAGACATAAAATGACGGATAGTTTCGTAACTGTCGAAGGCTGGCTTACGAGTTTTACGAATATTTATTCACTTCAAATTTGACAGTGAGAAAACATTCGTCGCATTTTAATTTAGCGATAAAATTATAATTTAGGTGGTTGTGTTGATATATTTTGTTAGAAAATGAATGTGTGCTCCAATATTTATTATAATAATATGTTACCTTTCTATTTGTGCTGCCATAATTGACAAAAAATAAGTGCACCGAGTGCGGGAAGCATGACAGGATTACGTAGATCTTTTAGCAACCATAATATGATGGCCCTCAATCATTGCTTGATTCATTGAGTGATATTATTGTCATGATTAATAAAATAAATAAAATCATCGAACACAGAATATTCATAAAGCTTTTCTTTATTTTTACATTACATTTTACATTAAATGTTATAACAAAATATGCTCGTTATCCTACGATCGTCTCCAGGCCCCACTTACTCTGTGCTATTTAATATCGGTCCAGCAGTATAACGTAAAAGCACAAAAACAAACACATTATTGATTAATAAGGATTTAAAACATTTACATTCAAAAATACAAATAAACATTTTGAACACAGTTCAATGTATTGCAAGTTAGAACCTCAAAGATAGGAATTTCTTCATAATGCAAGCCTTATCGAGAAGTACTGTCTTCTAATTCAAGCTCTTCACCGAATCTCCAAACGAGAGGAAGAACGAGAGCCGCGTCTCATCATTGAACATCGTGGGGGATCCTTCTCACAGACTAAGTAGAGAGTACACTATCCTTCTGTTCAACCGTTTATCAGACCTTCTGGATCAGGGTGTCAATTACTTATTGACTCCATTATGAATACTTCCGTTTAGTTATCGCAGTTTACTGGAATAGCTTACAGAAATATAACAAATCAACAGAAAAATAACAAATCATTGAACATTGTTTTGAAACCTCTTGACAGCGGAAAGATTTGACACTATGTATTAGACATTAGGTTTGACACAGGTTTTTTTTTCAAAATAAACTTTTTTCATGGCTTTTTATTTGTGCCAGCATGACAGACGTACGTTTAGGAACGCAGTCAAATCAAACACAACGTTTTAGTAATTAGTTTAATTATTACGCCATTTATCTAACTGAATATTAACTGTTTCTGCAGTTCCTTTGTATTGCGTCATAAATTGAACAATATTAAAATTTTAAATGCTCAAAAAACACTTATTTTCTATCAAAAATCCAGTTTCTGGACGAAACATTCATTCAAAAGTGCGATCATTCGTTCTATTTTTCCCGTCCCTATTTACGTTAGTATGACGTCACCAACGTTTTCGTATCGCGCCCTCGGTACGAATTCGGAAGTGCTTCGTGCTTCCGACTTTCGTTGTATTCCGTTATTGTGTCGACGGCACGATACGGTGGCGACACGAAACCTACAAATATTCGTGCTAGGGGTACTGAACACTTGTGACTCTTGTAACGGCCGCCAGCACAACCAGGACCGATATGGATGCTCTCTAAGTTACCTGCAATTAAAAATATATAGAAATATTTAGAAATTAATTATTATAATTATCTATACTAATATTATAAAGCTGAAGAGTTTGTTTGTTTGTTTGTTTGTTTGAACGCGCTAATCTCAGGAGCCACTGGTTGGAATTGAAAAATTCTTTTTGTGTTGGATAGTCCATTTATCGAGGAAGGCTATAGGCTATATAACATCACGCTATCGCCAAAAGGAGCGGAGCAGCAATGAGAAATGTTTCAAAATCGGGAAAATGTATTCCTTTCCGAGAGCTTTCGTTGCATGCGCTGCGTAAACGGTTAAAGATACGCAAAAAATATGTACTACGGAATTATTTCTCATAAAAAGTTCTAAAATAAAGTCCGCGAGAGCATATATCTATCTTTTAAGATTAAGTCACTATAACCTTTTTTATGGAAATCAAATTTGTTTTAAAGTAATGCATTATTTGCGAAGGTATTTTCATTAATATGATATTAATCCTTTTTAAAATAAATACGTTAATCATCACAAGCATTTAATTTTGAACAAAATTGTGCTTGACATCGTTTGATTTCAATGAATATCTTAGGAGATATCATAGTTTCAAAATAATGTCACAACAAAATTATTACTGCCTGGGCAATACTGAGCATATCATAATTGTGCGTGAGGGAAAGTGCACCCTCTACCTCTCACCCGAGCCACCGCTGAAGGCGCCTAGGGCGTCGGAAATAGTGGGTCATATTCCAGCCGCTTACGGACCGGGAGTAATGGGTAGCTTGCCGTCCGACGGCATGTATTTATAAAGAAGCACTGGCCAATCCCCGCTGCATAGACAAGGCGAGGCGCGGCGGGAAGAGCTCCGGCGCCATCTCAGGGGGCGGTATGGATCCTGTATCGAATGGGGAAGGAAGAAACGCCTGGGTGTCACCACTGCGAGGATCGCCCGGAGGACACGGTAGAACATACGGTGCAGGACTGCCCCGCTTCGGCAGAGCACTGCCGTGTCCTCACAGCGGCGATAGGCACTGGTCGAAGCCATGCTGCGGGGCGAGACGAAATGGGAAGCGGTCGCCTCCTTCTGCGAAGCAGTAATGCTAGCAAAGGAGGAGGCGGAACGCGTGAGGAAGAGGACAGCGTTCACCTCACGACGCAGCCGCCGCGAGAGACGCCCACGGCAACGGACGTCGCAAGACAATCTCCGGCCACCGTAGGCGCGGGCATGCGGGCGGCGAGTAATGGGTGACTCGCCGTCCGATCATGGACCATGCCCGGGTCGACGGAGCGTTGTGTTCCACGCGCGCCTCAAAGAGCTGTCAGCAATCTGACGGGGCCAGTAGAGGGCCAGAGCCTGCCGGGGTCGCGGGACTGTCTCACTCGATATCCGTGACACTGGTACATAAAGGGCTATTGAAGGAACACCGTGGATTTTAGTCAGTACAAGTCTGACAGTCCCTCCTGTCCCGCCCTGGGCGGGAGGACTCATTTGATGATTTTGCCACGATAAAAAAAAGGGGGCGGTATGGAGGGAGCAACTATCGAAACCGAGGTTCGGGCACGCCTCAATCGCGGCGGTAAGACCTCTCTTTGAGGAATGGCTGGAAGGTGTCACGGCATCCTGTTCTGACCAACCACCTGACGCAGATCCTCACTGGATACGGAAGTTTTGGGAGGTACCAGTGTCGGATGGGGAAGGAAGAAACGCGTGGGTGTCACCACTACAAGGATCGTCCAGAGGACACGGTAGAGCATAGGTACGGTGCAGAATTGCCCCGCTTGGGCAAAGCATCGCACATGTCCTCACAACGGTGATAGGCGGCGACCTCTCGCGCTCGGCATTGGTTGACGTGAAATAGAGTGGAAACCGGTCGCCTCCTCTTGCGAAACAGTCATGCCAGCGAAGGAGGAGGCGGGACGCGTGAGGACGAGGACAGCGTCCACCTCACGACCCACACCCAGCCGGCGACTCGCTGTCAGATCATGGACCATGCCCGGGTCGACGTCAACGTTGTGTTCCAGGCGCGCCTCAAAGAGCGTCAGCACAATGACGGGGGCCAAACCCCTTAGAGGGCCAAAGCCAGCCGGGGACGTAGGACTTACGAGCTACCGTGACCCGGGAACGTAAAGGGTTATTGAAGGACGCCGTGGATTTTAGTCAATACAAGTCTGGCAGTCCCTCTTGCCCTGCCCTGGGTGAGAAGACTAATTTGACGACGCAAAAAAAAAAGCATAAAGAAAATGATTTGTATCGGTATCCTTCAGCAGCGCTTCGCACTTAAAATACATTGTTAAGTTCCGACATCCACGCGAACGAAGTCGCGGGCACAGCTAGTGTATATAACATTGAACTCATTACTATGAGCAATCAACTTTACTGCTGCGCTACATATCACGGGTTAGATTTATAATAACTAACAAGTAGTTGTTCCAGCAGGCGTAGCATGGCGCCGTAGAAATGGGTTTTGTCGACGAGAGAATAGACAAAATGACAGAACGTAAAAGATTTTTATCGATCTAAGTACATCAATGTTTAAAATATAGAAGAGATAATATGTTTCTATTCTTTAATGGTGTACGAATCGTGTCATACTTGTGCAAAAAAAACAGTCGATTTGTATAGAAATAACGATGAAATAACTTTGTCTTTTCTTGGTAGAATAGAGATAGAATCGCCATGCTACGCGTGCAGGTTATATTGGTAATAGGTTTCAATGTTTGTAAGCACGCCCACGACACAAAGAAAACACACTAGGACAGCTTAAAAAAAATATCCTTTTACCCTTTCCAGCATGGAGACAAGCATGTAAATTCACATATATTTTTACGTGTGGTACCTATTTTTACATAATACCTACATTTGTAAATGTACAGCCGTCTCCCAGCATGAGTGGCAGTTACCCGCGTCAAATTATACATGACGGCTATTTTCAGTTTTATAACTTTTGTAAAAACAAAAGGCTACCTTTCTGAAGGCTCTGTTGGGGTATATTTTTATTTATTTTACCAGCTATATGTATACATAAGCATATAATATACGGTGTTGAGCAGTATATTCGGAAATCTATTTTTGATACGGATTGTATTTTTGCTTTTTTTCATCATTTTTCATAGTTTTTTTTTGTTGTTTAATTTATTAAAGGTACAACGTGTAACGTTAAATGCGCAAAACCTCTCGTGGGGTGACTCAGACCATGTTAATGAACAATGTTTGTTCTAAGACTTTTGGAAAAAAAAAATGGTTTTTCATACAAAATGAGAAATTGATCGGGCCCATCAGTATGAAAAACCATTTTAATTTTATTTTTTTTCCAAGTCTTAGAACAAAAATTGTTCAGTAACATGGGCTGAGTTACCCCACGAGAGCGTTTGAGCATAAAATTTACCGTTACATGTTGTATAGCGTAGCAAATTAACGCCTCTTGTAGTAGGTCGATTGAAGAATTCGACTATTGTTGGAAAGAGCGTCCTAGGTTCAAATCCTGCTCTCGGTTCGAATCTTTCTTCACACAATTGTTTAAGTAATTCAGATGTATACGAAACACCTTATTTCAAATTATACAAAAATCATCGCACATCATCATGGAAAGCGAAAAAGCATTCACCAATCATATGATTATGACGTCAGAGAACCACGATCAAAATATTAGATAATAAACATAGCAAGGTGACACACTGATAAAAATAATCGGGGGTTCAATGACCACGTTATCAGCGCGACCTCAGAATCACCGATAGCGCGTATCACGATGCGTTACATGCGACTCGCTGTTTTAGAATATTCAGCTTTCCACACGTTGTCTTTGGGTTTTTTCTTTACTTTCAAATCTAGTTTGTTAATTGTTTTGATGAAATATCAATTTTTTAATAGGTTATTAGTAAAAAAAATAAAGGAAACTTATAATCTCTTAGCCTATAAAATGGTCCTCAATATACAAACATCAGCATTACTTACTTCGCCATTTTTATTTCTACATCGATCTAATTAACCAATTCAAATTAGTGCAGGTCGTTCTGTACGTTTTGCCTGCACCCATGCTGAAAAAGAATGAGTTTATATCTGTGTTTGTGTTCCTTCCACCAAATTGTATAATATCTTTATTTCAGTCACAGGACTGTCTAAGCAAGATACCGTGGTCCTGTAACGTAAAGGGCAGCCGAAGGGTGCACTTTTGGTCAGTAGGAGTCCCATTCCGCTCCACCCAGAGCCTTAGAGGACTCATTTCATGTTTTTACTACCAAAAACTATATTTTTCTTATTGCATCAGCTCATTCCATTAATTCACCTTTTCCTTATTACAGGTCTTCATCTCCAAAAATAAGAATTAATCAAATTCAAAACTAATGGTAAACAAACTTAAGATTAAAAATTCATCATGGCGGGTGTCCGTGAATCATTGCATGAAACAATTAACCCAGATATAGCGATCGAGGCATAAGCTCCATGAAATTATAAATGATGTAGGAAGTAACGCTGGTGAATCAACTGGTTGCGTGCAATGTGGGGAAAACCGTGCTTAGTTTGAAGTTGGTTCAAAATTTATCAGTGTTTTAATGAATCCTGGTTAATATTTTTGTTCGTAACTGGTGATTAAGGCAACGCAAACCCATCGCACCCCTGGCCGTACCTATAGTGATAAGGCGATTGTTTTAAAGATAATTGATACCACTGTATGAGGCTGATCTGACGCCTATAATAATGCAAGTCAATAATGCAACTCTAAGTTAAAATCTAGGTAGACACAATTTTAATCAGATAAAATTCGTTGTTATTTCACCATAATGGAAAAATGGATTAATATTTCTGATCTGAGAGATCTGGTCATCAGATGAACAGTCAGTTATGGAGTATAATTATACTAAATCAGCATTACCACTACTTTCCTATTAAAATGTAAATAAAAACGCTAACTGTGTTGCTGTTCAGTGAACATAATCTGAGCATCAACTTACTGATAAAAGAAACATCTTCATCAAAGGTAGAATAAATTAAAAACGAATACAACGTTATATTATATCAAGTCCAAGTCCACACGCTAAGCAGTGGTACACAACCTTGTGCCTTATCTCAAAGTGAGTCAATACCGCACTGTACTGCAGCTGTTTTCTGGTTTACCGTCCTTCGTCTACCGTGCGTTTCAAAGTAACTTAAATACTTAATAACTATACACTAGGTCAGTGTTACCTTGCATGATTTTTAGAACTAATTTGTATTGCAATAATTGCTTTGGTCTATTATGAGTAGCTGTTAAGAAGCAAATGTGTATCATTAGATTTATGTGTTGTGATGGCTCATCTGTTTTAATGTGTAGTTTGATGAGACTTGTCTATCGTGATGATATATGGAGTATAAACACAGTTCTCATTATTAAAAGATAATAATTCCTTGATTCCTTGTTGTTCTGGAATGTTTCTACTAGGATACTGCTAAGTAGTTTTTTTTGGGACATTCTCGACGCACTATTCCTAAACCTTAGCAATTCCTGAATAATTCTGGCCATTAACAGTGGTGACTACCAGAAAAGCGTGGAATCTATGAAGTCTCGAAGGATGAATTTTCAGAAAAGAATATCGGAGGATATGAAAAATAATATGTAATTTCCACTTCCCTCCTTATCAAGAAGGAGACAATACAAAATAGGCCAAAAGGTACAAAAGGATTTACAACTGCAACTGGTACTACTGAGCATATAGTGGTCCCCTTCCTTGATCGGGCAGTAGGTACTATTGAAATTTTCTATCAAGAATTACTCATCAACAGTCTGAAGATTATGTTTTCATGAAACTTAACGAAATGAGTTTATTCAGGAAGATTTAACAGAACTGGTTTTAAGGCTAAGAGCGAATGGCGTTTTTCCCAGAGTCATTACTATTCATAACGTTCCACACAAAGAAACCTTAATGAAAGAAATAGACAAAGCAGTAAAATCAGATGCATTAGCAACAGGTGTTGAAGTTCCACAACAGTTACGGGCTGACGAAATAATTCACACTAATTACAACACGTAACTACTAGTATTACTAGATATGACTACAAGTCTATAGTCACGTAGGTATCTAGAGCTAATGAATCATAATTACTCTGTACGGGATATGGATATAAGGAACAGAGAAATTAATAATGACATGTCTATGGAATTTTGTTCATTGGAAATTTAGCACGTGGCTAAGTGACAATGACCACAGTGGTTTTCAAGGATAAACTACGATTGCCGACGTTGGTTTGTAGATAGATGACCATCCATTACTTAGCAAGTTTTTCCGTGCCTCAAAAACCACAATAATACGTTGGTTATTGCCGTGATTTATAGTTCTTTTCAGTGACCAGATATTCTAACAACCAGTCTTACCAAAGAAGTATTGTATTATCCAAATTCGTACACATCACCCGTCCTGCCTCTCCTCTTTAGAAACCTTCGTCTCAGCAATGGAAAGATAAAAAGCGGTTTGTGTTGTCATTGTATCGGTGAGTTGATTCTGATCCTTTGACCAATCTATCTGATTGTTCTCTTTCATTAACCAGCAATTACTGTCCTGTAAAATCCAAACACGACTGGTTGCATTCTGCGTTTAATACCCAAGTAGGACAGAAACTATTCATAAATCTATTACTGCTGGACTTGATGTTCTTTTTTATTAAGTGATGATAGCCACGTGTTGGAGGGTAAGCGAAGATGTCGTCGGCGGTGAAGCACGTCAAAACATAATCATTTTGGAATATTATAGGCCTTCGATCATGTACCCTTCAAAAGCAGAACAACCACCTACTAACAACTTCTTATCATTAAATTGACAATCTAAATGAATATTGTTTATAATCTCATCATCAATCATCGTTTTACCTTGCATCATGCCAAGATCATGTCCGCGGGAGTTCATCGCCACGCTTCCTTGTCCAAGGTCAGATGGTGATAATTGATAACGAGTTGTTTGTGTGTATATGCTGTTATCAGTTTCGTCACCAGTAAAGTTGTCTGTGTTTAGAGAAAGTTGTTTTGTTTTGCGCAAAATGTTTACATTTTAGACGTATTTTCGTAATCCGTAATTGTAGATAAGAAGGGTTTTATGAAGTTGTTTGAAATGAGAATTAATGCGCTGATGGTGATTTTGATAGCCATAATTTGTAAGTATTTAGGCCTTACCAGGGCCGCCTGGTTAGCGACCACCATCCTGTACCAGAGTTCTAGTTCTTTCCGGGAGAGATCTCTTAGTTTTCATCCTCATCTTTTCAACTGGGCTACATTAAAGCTAAGAGCAAACCTTTTAAAGAAAAAAAAGTGTTTTTAATAGAGGATCAGTGAATCTGGTATGGGTAAATTGTCAGTGTCCGGTGTCCGGAGCCGAGTCCGGTTTGACCGAACTATTACTAATGTCAGCGACCGTCTGCTGTTCTAATAATAGAGTTTCAATGTTAACCAAGGAAATATTTAATTATGAAAGATTTCATGAGCATTATAATTTTATGTATATGTTACGACTAATACCCGAAGTGCGGTTACACCTAGGTTTAACCGGCTAAACCTAGGTGTAACCGACCACATGCGGTTAAACCTAGGTGTATCCTTCCTTCACAGGAGCAAGTCGACGGGGCCCCGCTTCGCGGGGCTCCTACTTCTGCGTGATTTAAAAAAAATAACCACGAAGAGGATGGCGGGATCTTTCAGACCCCGCCATCCTCTTCTAACCTAAGCTGTCCGAGTCGGGGTGCCAGCAAATCCCGAGGTTAGACCTAGTTCTAACCGGCTAAACCTAGTTCTAACCGAAGATAAGTATTAGGATACACCTAGGTTTAACCGCATGTGGTCGGTTACACCTAGGTTTAGCCGGTTAAACCTAGGTGTAACCGACCACATGCGGCAGTAACCGCACTTCGGGCTTTAACCGTAACATAATTATACATTATTAATTGGGATTGTGGAGGGAGACTATTACTTGTTCTAGTAAAAATAATCAAGGGGTTTAAAAAGGAGTATCGTAAAATGAATAGCGATAGTAATTTTCTATTCTATAATTGATTGAGCACCAGTTTTATCCCGTTTTATGAATGTTATCGCAATTCATATTATAGTAGGTACTGCTAAACTGGTCTTTGCAGATCTCTAGAATTATCCATGATATCATAACTACGATGTAAGTAGTTTATCTAGGTAGACTTTAAGCTGTAGTAATTAATTGATTTGGATCATCACAGAATAGTCCATAATCGGTCACGTCCTGACGCAAGAAAACTCTAGTGTCCTAAAAGGTCACATTGTGTGTTGACATCAAATGGTAAGGATGACGACAATGTCAATTATTGACGTTTGACGTGACGTCAAAATGTCATTGGCAGTGATCGTGTGCTAGAAGTAAATATTTGGACAAGTAATTATGCTAATCGTGATTGAGAAATGCATTGGTTGTAATGCTGTGTTAGGTTTGTGTATATTTGAATTAAAACGAAAATTTAATGTTTACATTTTTTATAATTTATTCACTTTTTTGGTACCTAAATCTTTTCTATACTTTGCCGCATACCTACTAAGATTTTTCCTGTATCGTAGGTGCGTGCTCAAACATTAAAACACAAACGGCCAAACCCGGAACGACTACTTGTTGTTCAGACAAATATTTTGTTCCGTGCGTGAATCAAATACACGACATGCAGTGCAGAGTCGAATGTTCAGCCATTGAACCAATAGTTAATGCTGTCGATTAATTTGTTGATCTTATTGCTTCATAAGTGTAATTACTGACAGAAGACAAGCCTTTCCGAACCTCGCTAAACATAATATGCAGGAGAACCACATTGTCATTATCATCAGTCGAACGACGACTACTGACCGTAGGCTTCTCCCTAATGGTAGCCATACACCATCCTGCCTATCGTATGACGCTTGCAATTGTTTCAAATTGGCAGTTCGTCCATATACACCATACACCATACTGCCTATCGTACGATCGATTTGACACAACTTCAAATCTGCAGCAGCGATGCCAACTTAGCAACTTTATAGCTAGATCTAGCTATTATTCGGTGACCGATAGCTACAAATTTATAAAATTGTAGCTGTCGTCACCGATTAATAGCCAAATGCATCACTGCTGCCGATTTGACGTTGTGTCAAATCGATTTGATGACCTATCAAATTGGCATGTCATGCCATCAAATACAACAAAACAATTGCAAGCGTCAAATCGATCGTCGATAGGCAGGATGGTGTGTGGCTACTATTAGATCGCCACTTGCATCCCACGGTTATCCGCGATATCGTCGGTCCACCTAGTGGGAGGTTGGCCTACGATGCGTCTTCCAGTTCATTGCCGACGCAAGATCTTTTCTTCCTCATCGGCTATCAGTTCTACGAAGGATGTGGCCTGCTATGTCAGTGACTGTTCTTCGGCGAATATCCTTGTTTCGGAATTTATCCCGTAAATCCTCCGAACATGGCTCTTTCCACTGCTCGTTGAGTGACTCTTAAGTCTCTCTAAAAGGCCAGCAATCATAATGTAATTAACTGATAATATTAATTTACTCTTGACTTTTCCAAAGTCCATAAAATTTTCAATGTCATGTTTACTTTGCGCAATAATCTCTCAATTAATAGTAGTCAATTAATCGTACCTTATATTGCTTAAAAATTGTATTTTGAGATTAATTGCGTCTAGGAGTAGGTACTTCTTTGCTTCATATTTAAAATTAAAAAGCTTGTCTATATTACTTGTAGAATATTTTTATCTTAAAACTATGATTTATGATATTTACTTGAATCCCAAAATAAAAATAAACTACCACCATTTTAACAAAATGTTAGCTCTTTATAGACGTTCTTAAGCTAAGGTCGTACGGTTTTAATCTCTTGAATCTACTTTATCGTGCAATAAAATTGCAAAATAAATACTAAAATGCTTTAACACTTTGCTGTGAGTACTAAATTGCTGTGTAAATTGATGAGATAATTACTGAAACAAGGACACAATCCTCTTCATAGGATAGTAGTTGTACTACTGGGCCAACACTGCTCTCTTCACCATGATAATGACTATTCCGGTTTCCAGTCTTACCGGATGCAGTCTGAATATCAGTATTTTACATGGAGCGACTGCCTATCGGAGTCTCACAATAAGGTAGTACAATACCACTTGGTAAGATTGGTTGTCAGACTTTCAGTAACGACTGTCAGAGTTCTACAAATGGGACCATCGGCTTTACATGCTCCTAATTCATCATCATCGGGAGCAACCACTGCCCAGTGGTATCAGTCCCGATTTGTAGGTCGTGGGTTCGAACCCCGCCTGGCGCATTACTTTGTGTAAAGGTAGCCATACACCATCCTGCCTATCGAACGATCGATTTGACGCTTGCAATTGTTTCAAATTGGCAGTTCGTCCATATACACCATACACTATACTGCCTATCGTACGATCGATTTGACACAACGTCAAATCTGCAGCAGCGATGCCAACTTAGCAACTTAATAGCTAGATCTAGCTATTATTCGGTGACCGATAGCTACAAATTTATAAAATTGTAGCTGTCGTCACCGAATAATAGCCAAATGCATCACTGCTGCCGATTTGACGTTGTGTCAAATCGATTTGATGACCTATCAAATTGGCATGTCATGCCATCAAATTGGCATTTCTAAACAATTGCAATTTGAAACAATTGCAAGCGTCAAATCGATCGTCGATAGGCAGGATGGTGTATGGCTACTATAATTTATTTCATCACCACTGCTCTCAAAACGGTGAAGGAAAACATCGTGAGGAAACCGAAATGTCCTAGAACCAAAAATTCGAAGACATGTGACATCCACCAATCCGCACTGGGCCCGCGTTGTGGATTATGACCCACTCCCTCTCACAGAGAGGAGGCCTGTGTCCCAGCAGTGGGAACATTATAGGCTGATGTTGATGATGAATTCATCATCAGTATTTAATTTCTCTGTTTCGCAGAGAAGAGATCTGTGAGATTTCCGCCTCGCCACGTGGGCCAAGTCCGTTAGATGTCACATGTTTAGAATTTTTGGTTCGAGGACATGCCAGTTTCCTCTCAATGTTTTCCTGTACGGTTTTGATACTAGTGATCATGAAATAAATTACATAAAGTAATGCTTCTGTCTATGTTTGAGCCCTTGACCCATAATTTATAATTCTTGACCGTTACAATTGGACTGCTATTACTATTTTCGTCATCTATCCATTCCCCATTGCATTTCTCTAAAAGCACTTCGCACCAAATAGCTCCGTATCCTTAAAAGGTCACTCTATATCAGCTCACTTCTTCAAGGAAACATCGAGTATGTGACACTAAAAATAGCTCAGATAAGCGATACAGTGTTGTCTTATCGTAGCGACAGATTGTCTGCCATCGCGATTGGCGAATGAAAAGCACAGGCTTGTTCAGTGAGAGATAACATAGAATGTTATCGATTCGTATGGCTCTGTGTGTTGGTACTAGGATATTATTGGTTTGATATTTCATTAAAATTATGTTATACAAGATGGACTTTTATTATTAGAGACTTTGCTTAACATCTCTGTAGGATAGAAACATGTCTGGGTATTGTTAAAGTACTTTATTGATCACACCCTTCATTCATATTTACCATGTTTCTAGATTTAAGACTAAAAATTTTTCCACAGAAAAATCGAATTAGGCCCTTTAGTAAATTTATTAAAAAAAAAATAACAGGCCTTTTTCTTCTGTGATAATTGCGAAAATTGAAAAATATACGACGCTTTTTAAATTGACAATACGTCACGTCGTGGTATAATTTTTAGTGCGTTTTTACGTCATTAGCCTCCACTTTTTTACCTGTCAATATTCATTGATTTAAAAAGTTAAAAAATACTATTTTTGAATAATTTTTTTTCAATACTACTTACTTACAGCTGACGGCGTCCGTTAGGAACGCATATTATAGATTATTCCAAAGCCTTTTACACTTTTTATATCACCAGCTTCTACACCACCATTACCTAATCCCAAATCTCAGTCCATCCACTAAATATGGGAAATCGAATGTCCAATGTTGTTTATTATATGTATATTCATGAGAACAAGGCACTTGAACACCGCCCTCTACAAGAACATACGAAATTAATTTGAACCCACCTACTTAGCATTCATTCCGTGCCAACCGATCCCAATGTTGTATTAATACAACTGAATTAATTTATGTTGTTGATAAAGTCTTCTACTTGATTAAGAGCTGAGAAAATTTAGTTTGACGCTCGATTTCTTAGAGGATGTTTATTGGAAGACTGTTTTACATACTGATTGGATGGCGGATGAAATGGGTATTGCGGGTTCGATGGAATATGTTTTGTAAGATGCCAAAGATTTCGGCTAAGTCCAATTGTAGCATGCCATTTGCAGATCTACTTAACACACCTTATAAAATGCCTGCACTTAGATTAGATGTTTATTAATTTGTTTTCAAATCTACCTTTATCCATTTTCTATGCGTTCCATATTTAGACTTGTTAAATTACCTAAGAACTGTTTAATTTGGAAAAAACTTCAGTAAATAAAAATGTTCCTTTTACTGTAAAGGAGAATGCTCAAAACTCCAACAATATAATTCATTTAAATGAATTCCTTTCTCGAAAAAGCTCAAGATCAACACCCCACCTTTCTCAAGTTTAGAGCCGAAAAGTACATCGTATCGTAAAACAGGGGCTTCATCAATCAAGTTAATTAATATGTAGGTAGGAGGAAAATATTTAGCTCTGTAATGTAACAGATAAGAAGCTTGCGCTGGCTTCTGAATAACAAACACTGCTTAGCATTCACGACAGCCGACCCTAGATATCGGACGTGATGAAAAAATATGCTGTGGTGTAGCCTGAGCCGATTTCAATTTGTATTTACCAGACAATCGCTTCTCGTTGTTTTACTGACGTTAGGCCTGTTTTCACTCAATGACCTTGAGTTGTTCCAGTACTAACTTTCTTTTTTTAGCGTGGTAAAATCATCATGAGTCCTCTCATCAGGGCAGGGCAGGGCAGGAGGGACTGTCAGACTTGTATTGACTAAATAAACACACGGTATCCTTCAACAGCCCTTTTATCTTCCGGTGTCACGACGGCAGCTCATTAATCCCGCGATCCCGGCAGGTCCAGTACTAATACGACGAAATGACGAGAGAGAAAGGGACAATTACGGAGGTGATATAGTCGCAGTCTTTAATTGGATACATTTTACATTTATAAGAATAAAAATAAGACATACATTTATTATTTGTAAAAAAAAATAAC
Organism: Agrotis clavis; assembly: GCA_954870645.1. Taxonomy (NCBI): domain Eukaryota; kingdom Metazoa; phylum Arthropoda; class Insecta; order Lepidoptera; family Noctuidae; genus Agrotis; species Agrotis clavis. The sequence continues at coordinate 1,846,682 of OX940932.1, read as the reverse complement.
AAAACTGGGTTATTTCCTTTGTGTTTGTGTTTTGAAGCATTAGATATTGTTGTAATATACTCTAGAGAGTCTGGACGAAACCGTTTTACTCCGGCAAATACACCAGCGCATCAACCTATCTCAATTTCTACAATTTCTTCAATAGATTTTCAATGTTATCACATTAGTAGAAGCTTAATACACAATTGATAAAATTTGACAGATAGGTTGACCTGCAGGCTGGTGTGTGTACAATTGTTTCGTCTCAAAATTAGGAGATGTTTTCGGTTTATTTTATACATTATGTACATACATATAGATTACTAACCCAACCAATTTATTCGGAAATGGTTTCTGTGTTGCTAAAAAAGTTGCTTCATAGATATGCACGATTTTTTCAACCTAATGTACCTAGACTACGGGGCCCCCTCTCAGAGGGCCAAAGCCTGCCGGGGTCGCGGGATTATTTCCTTACCATGACCCCGGAACAGAAAGGGCTATTGAAGGACACCGTGGATTTTAGTCAGTAAAAGTCTGACAGTCCCTCCCGCCCTGCCCGGGGTTGGAGGACTCATTTGATGATTTTACCACGCACCTGGACTATTTTGCCACATTCACGGGTAATAGTTGGAATGTGATTTTTGGTTTTAGGGGCCTTTGATGTATTGTGGCGGGCTTCGGCTAGCATTGGATCTCGGTGGGTTCAGTTGATTGATTGATTTGATTCAGATGTGATTGTTGGATATTTGTTCAGTATGGGTTTTATTATTATTGCTTTAGGGATTTTGAATTGTTTTGTGTGAAATATTACTATTTCTTTCTAGCTACTACAGGTGGCAAACTGGGATAAAAAGACAATTTTCGTTTTGAGCAGCTTTGTAAGGAATATGGTTTTATCTATTTCAGCATATTAGACTGTTGATTTGAGAAAAAAATAGAGGAATTTTGTCTTAAATAAGAGGTAGACAACTGCTTTACATTCACGTAGTTTTATTCCTATAGGTATAGGATGACAATTCACATTGGCACGAAGAATAATTGCGTTGTCTTCATTCAAATAAATAATTTCTTCCTGAATAAATCGTACCTTCGTAAACGTATAAACTTACCGTTTACCTTGTATGAGAGATAACAATATTCTTTGTATAGGATAGCAGCTTCCTTGTTAACAATAAAGAATGCTTCTGTGTTTCTTTTTCCTGTATTTAATTTTAAAATGAGTAAACTTTTTAACTTGTGAAGTTACTTTAATGAATAACGGATTTTACTACTGCTGATTTGCCTTAAAATGTTCAATAAACGGCCTATAATGTAACTAAGCTTTTCTTTGGAAAGAAAAATTCGAACCGCGAGCAGGATTTGAACCTGCGACCTCTAGATTCAGTACTCCTTTCCAACCGAGCCATAAAAGTTCATGCCTGCTGCTTGAAAATTCTTTAATCCATTTCTAACGTCCCGAGGTGACGTGTTTTTTTAGAAAATATTTTATAGGGTCGAAAGTAATCAAATGACTCCTCGCGCCTTGTTAAAACGGAAGGTACTGTCAGACTCGTACTGATTAAAAACACCCTGTTCCTTCGGTTTCCTTGTGATGACGAGAGCTGCAATACTCTGTTTCGATAAATATACCTTCATTACCTATCAAAATGCGATACGAATAAACTTGGTCTGAGAGTAGCATTAATTTCTTTAGGTCTTTCGGTCATCCATCATCTAAATAATAACCACCATCTTCTCAAGGTCATTTGTAACAGTAATTTGTAAGACAGGGTCATGTTTCATATTCTGTGGCACAACACGTAATACCTTTTGCTTCTCTCCTATTAAATTTACAACGTACCATCATACCCACATTTGTTTACCGTCCATTACGAATACGGACATCTCAGGTCATTCCCATACCATTACATCAAACCATTAAGTCAAAATTAAATCCCTGCGTACATTTCAACATTATAATTTTGAGGGCATTGCAAAATTGCTCCGAATATGATGACGTTATCAAAAATGAGTAATGATCCGTCTAATGCGCTGTGGCATACGAAATTAAAGCTATAAATTTGAATAACATGATGATAGCGCCCTCGGCCGGGGCCTTATTTGTGAGGCCTCTGTAATGAAATTGCATAAGGGAAAATTTAATATGGTCTAGAATTGATAATCTCTTAACATTATCATTTAGCTAAGTGGACCTGAGAGGTAGATTGTACTATCTTTACCCTTGACGTGAGAGGTTGCCCAAGGGAGTATACTGGGCCCTTACATTCTAGAATTAGGTATAAATTTAGCTCGGCCTATCGTCGTTCACTGTCCCTCAGTATAAGATATTGCCTAAGCCCTGTTTATTATTGCTTACATCGTATAGGTACTGAATTACTAACTCTCACCTTTATTTATGGATCTAGATTATTTATTTAAACTATCATTACTGAAATAGCTTTTTGCTGGTTTGACCTTTTTAGGCTTTAACTTATGCCATCGTGTACAGAATTTATATTTAATGAACTGGGTGATTTTTTCAAATGTGAGTGGATGACTAAATTCGAAACTATGAGGTACAGCAAAAAATACTTAAAAGAGCCTGATGGCACAGCTGGAAGTCAATTTTGATGCACTTGAACAATTGCATATATAATTATTATACGTATATGAATAACCCATGAAAGCTGCAGGTCTAGCTTTAAGAACTGAACAGCGGGCGTATCCGCGGAATAGATAGTTATTCTATACATTAATTCATCTTGCATCGTTCGTCCTCAAGTTTTTCTTCAGAGGAATACATTAGAAGATACTATTTTCCATTATTTTACTTATGAAATAATACTTACTATCATATCATTTTAGTATACTTATGCATAGAAGATCTCGTGGTCCACAGGGAGTTCACTCAGCAGCCGTCAGCTCCTTCCTCATCCAGCTCCTGTTCCACCGGGATCTTGGATTTCACCAGATGATATTTTCAGGTACTTACATTTTACGAGGTGTTTATTTTTTTCTCCCTTCTTTTAACTTGAATTCAAAGAATCCAGATAGCTTAAGCTCATTACTTTTGTCTATAAAATTGTGTCTGTGTGTGTTTGTGTTGCATGTTGACTCATTGTCAGTGTGTTTTTACAGACTGAATAGGGATATATTTTAGGATTCATATTATAAAAGGTAAAAGGGGATATTTTCAATAAAAATCTGGTTATTTTTTAAAAACTGGATGTTTTACTTTACGATATATAATAATTATATGTTCATTGAAACAAATTACAAATACAAAATTTACACAGTTTGTCTTATGTATTAATCAATAACTACATTATTATTTAATCGTACCTATCATTAAAAGACTACTCATACATTTTATGTATATACCTAAAGATACAGTGACAATAATTTATACAACGGACGAGGGGAAAACGATGTTAAAAATATGTCTTGTATGAAAACTTAAACATAATAGAACTCCTAAATTATTGGACAAAGATGAATAAATGTACCCGTCGAGGGTTAATTACTTAAAGATAAACCAAACTGATCTAATATGTACAATCTTTAAATCCAATGTTACAAAAAAAAGTTGAAAACAACAGTTTCCAATTTTTGGTAAGCCGAATGTTTTTTATCGCTACATACAAAGAGATCCATCGGTAACAGTGTTGAAAGAGCTTCGTATTTTTTTTGGTATAAATTGAATAACACAAACTAATAATCAGGTATCAGGGGCCATTGATGATGATGGTTCGTCTTATCAGACTAGAATGTCTCGGAAAAATGATGCAGCTTCCGACGTGGCCAAAATATTTACAAGTCCAATGGCAAAAGCTGGAAAATGAAAACATCAGTCCAATCCTTAGCGATATTTGTTAAAGCCATGCTTTCTAGCATCGTATTAAGTTTGGCATTGTACACCAAAGCATATATTTCGAATGTATACATGCATCTACCTTAATATTATTTGTTAAAATTTAATGGACCATTTTTGTTCCTAATTTGTTCAAAGTATTATACAGTAAATCAACGTGAAACTTTCAATTCAACAATTAAGGACAGAGCCAATCGCACGCGCAGGTTCGTTGCGATCGTTGGACAATACATACATAGTTATATATAGCAGGCGTATCCCCTGGATAAAGAACTCGTTAACACAAAAAATCGCATCTTACAGTAACATTTTCTTAATCATATTGTTTAATAACTATCAACTTTACTCTTACGTTAGTTCCTTGACTTTTGTTGTGCGAAATTTTTCGTTATTTTTATTATTTTTGTTTAATTATTTTATAGTTATAGATACCAATAATTATGACACACTCTACTATAACAACGAATATATGCGAACTACTGTCTGGTGATAATACATTATCGTTTATATTGAGTTACAGACACCAATTATTTTCTATTTAATATTAATGAAGTGCGTGAGGATATGAGAAGGGAACAGAAGATTCGTTGTGTCTTGAAATATTTCGAAGCAAATAGGTTTAGGGACGTGCAACTCTAGAGCGCGACCATTGGTTGTAATGGAACTGCGACCAAACAAACAACATCGTTGCAGACTTGGTCGTATTCTATATTTTCAAATGTGGACGCAATATCGAAGAGGATCGACCATATTATTTTGACCAAATTCGTCACAATGTACAAGATATATTTACAAAGGCCTGGTTATGGTCTAGAGAAAGTCCTAATTTAAAACTTGAAACTTTCCCATTTGTTTCGAAACCGAAGGAGAGGTACTAAGATAGAATATGCTTATAATAAATCAACAATAGCGTAGATACATATGATACAGAGATAATATTACGATCAATTATTTTTTCAAACAACTTAACGAGAATATCAACTTTTCAGTTCTGTGAATGATTTCACTAACATTTTAATCGCATTTATAGTTATTTTAACCAATTCTTATGATACAAGTGAATAACGTCCACGCAATATGTCTGCCTGCCAGGTTATATACATCTAGTCGGGTCGAAGCGAGATTGAAAGCTTAATTTCATGCGATCTCGATAAATTGATACACAACAATATGTCTACTTATATCACGGTCAGATTACATGTTTACTTCTACAACTAACCAGAGAACACGCGAAATATACTGTTCATTTCTGCACAACACCAGTCACTTCGTAAAATATTAGTATCTGACCGTGGTATACGTACTTAATATATAAGTATATAATAATATATAACCTACAACAACTACGTCCTTTATGATATTTTTACTTAAGACGTTTTATATACCCTCTAATTTTTTGTCACAGTGTCGCTTTATTTTGACTTCATTATTATAAACATTTTTTTTTTCAATACTTACTTACATACCTGAGATTAAAATATACTTCCATGGTATTCATTAAAAGAATTTTAAGGCTAAGAAGAGAGGAAGCCTTAAGCAAAAAATTATGAAGAACATTGTCCAAGGAAGGCAATGATAATCTTAGGGACATTTATACATCTAAAATACATAAATGAAAAACTATTAAACCCTGATAATTCCAATAATTATTGAAAGAGAAGCGCTAATTTACAACATTTTAAATTCGATGTTGTTTTATACAATACTCTTGGGGTTTTGACAGCTACCCCACTAATAAAAATCATATTTACAGGATTTATACAGTGGATTTGCAAACGAACATTATTGAAATAACTTTAAAATTCAGTGGTAAACCCGTTTCGAATCAAAATTAAACTGCTTTATTTTACACACAAGCATAAAATGCAAAAAATAATAATTTTCATTCGAAGCACATTGGTATCGCAAATCTTTTCAATATCATATTGAATAATATCAATAAAAACAAACTTGAATTTCTTATTCTATACCTATTGTTTGAAAACGACAGAACGACTTACAATTTTTATTAGTAGAAGAGAATTATTCTAATTTGAGCTTGATGTCACTAATTGTAGACGTATATATTGCTTTCAATCGTTGATTATTATTGGTTATGAACCCCATTAAATAAATGGAAAGTTGCAAAAATAAGGAAAAAATATAGCGACTTTGATAAAAATATTATAAGGAAAAATTTTACAAAAGATAAAGCAGAAAGACTGACACTTTATTGTCAAAGTTGAAGATACGGAGGGACTGGTTGTACAGTCAAAATAAACCTAATGAAATTCCTCATTTGTATAATTGAAGACTTTTTCAACACCAATCCTTAATAATTTGAAATTTTTATCATGTTACTATTTAAAATAAGCTACATAATTCTTTTGAGAAATAGCTTATTTGCCCTGAAAAGACTTGAAATTTTTAAAAATAATCGAAGTATCAATAAAATTATTTAAATTTTGCAAATCTATAAAGAACAGAATGATCAAAAATGCTCCAGAAAAAAAAAACGAATTTCGACAAAATTCGAACTTCTGGAAAAGGAATGGTTGCAAAAATGTTCAAGAAACATCTTTAAGGGAATTGTAGATATAAATAAGGAATTCCATTAGATCTCGCGAACAAAGCAAAATGAGAAAACAAAATGCAAATCTGGCATCGCATAATATAATCTTACAATATCTTTTATACAAGTTTTGTCCATTAACAGCATCTAAACACTACGCGCTTAAAATACTTGTTTGAGCATCAATAAAATAAGTATTACAAGAATTTCCATTTTTTTTTTCATTAGGCACAAATTTATTTTTCGTCCTTTCTTTTATAAATCGCCCTACGACACACAAGACAGATATAGATAACGCTTTGAATGCATTTTTCCTTATTTAAAATGGGTTTCCATAGACACTCACTAATTAATACATGAACTTTTTTTTACATATATAATATATTATATAAAGAATATAATATAGGTAAAGCATTTTCTTTCTTACCTATTAGAGCACAACGGACCCCTTATATTTTCTGGGACACAGAATTATCTACAAATATTGTTACAATTTGAAAACTGGTATATTATGTAGAAGGGTTATCTATCTTAATAATGAACGAGGTAACACTCATTTAAATATTACCCCTTAACTGACACAATTTTCAATGAATTGACAGATTTTTAGCAATTTTTTTCTTCTTTTTTTTTTCTTTAAATACAATTTGTTTAGCGTATGCTCTGCTGTGGAAATCGGAAACAATGGATTTTAATTTCATTTACCTAAAATATTATGATTTGTTTGTTATTTTTTACTATCTAATCATGAAATACAATTTTTCAGGCTATCTATTACATTATGACAATTTTGTATAACGTCCGAAGTCCGTATTCCACAGCAACGCAAATATCAAAAATATGTACTTATTTTTTTCACAATATAAAATGTTATGCCCAGTATTAAAAAATAACAAAAAAAATAAAAGAGTTAGAGAAGCTAGCGCTGCTAAAACTAATCTATGCGATATCAGTCTCCACTAGAACCTTATAATTTAGAAAATCCATAAAGTAAATCACAGAGTTTGAATTAGCAAAACATTTTGTGTTGAAAACTAACAATTTGTTGACCCACCCAATATAATATTTCTTTATAACCCACCGTCCCGCGGTACAACGCATTCCAATTTATTATTGATATGTATCTTCTATAGACATTATTGTGTTGTCAATGTAGCGAGAAGAGTAACGAAACGAGAATTGAAAGTGTCCCTTCACATCGATCCATAGGTGCCATCATGCTTTACAATACAATTTCATACCTTACCATTGAACGAATATTACCTTACTTTACGAATCCTAACTTACAAGACCAACTCGAAACATTTAGTATAAATGAAACAGTGGACCCCCACCACTGCACCCCTACGGGGAGCGAGCCCCGCGTAACGGAAGAGACAGTATACATACAGCAGCGACAGAAGTGAACTGTACGCGCGATCCGCTCCGACACACTAACTTGGTAGGGGCCCACCGCATTCAACCGAGACAAACACACTCCCGCACACCGAAATTCTCCCAATGACATACCGATCAGCTTCCAATAGTAAAATAATAATGTTTAACTATCTCTACGTGTGCATCAAAGTATAAAGTGAACTTACGTACAGTATATACGAACGCAAGACAAACGACTATAACTAGTCTTATTTTTCTATTACAAGAAGAATGATACATATTTCGATCTAAGACGTTTCAAAAATTAAAAGACGACCCTTAATAGTACAATTGTTAATAAAATAATAAAGAAGGTGTGACGTAGAATGCAAACTCACAATTTTAGAATGCACTAGAAGCCAAGTCGCGTAATGTACACGAACAGAAGACGGCGCGACAACGCGATGCGAGCGCAGGGCGGGCGCGGGCGACTGACTGGCCCGAGTGGCCCGTGGCTAACTAACCAGGCGACGGAGAGCAGACGGATTTAATTACTGAGATGCGTCTGAGACGTGTCGTTTGGAAATTACCTCCATTATGTGTCGAAACCATAAATTTAATAACGAAAGCGAAACGACAAAACAAGAACCAAGTCACAGCCTACGTTTATAAAACCCGATGCCGCTTCCAAGACGAAGCGTCGCCGTTATCGAAAATGAAACTTTAAAACTAGACGATTAAAGTAACCGTACGAACCGAAGAGGAACGCGACCGTGAGGTCGGTTGTCAAAACAATTTTCACCCTCGATCCTTATTAAATAACTTTGTACATTAAATCCAAATGTCGACACGTCATTTTGGATAGGCACTCTCTAGGCGGAGCGGCGAGCGGTCGCCGCGTCGTCGGCCTCCGTGGGGCGGCCCGTTGGCCGACCGCATGAGATCAGTGGAACCGGCCGGCAGCGGCCGTGGCGACCCGAACACCGCTCTAAGACGACGTCAGATACGACGAGAACGTGTGGTCAACCCAATCGCCCGCCACGCCGATCTCGCTCAGCATGTCCGACACGTCGGGCGTGCACGAGAACTCGAAGTGTGACCCCGACGACGACGACGCGGTCTCGAACGAGTCGATATCCGTCGTGAGGGCCTCCAGGTCTACCTCGCAGTCCGCAGGCAGCGGCAGCAGGTCCGTGATGGAGTAGAGATCTGTTAGGTCCGCCTGCTCGCGGCGATTGTGGTCTTCGTAGAAGCAGGCTGATTCCGGGGAGTCAGGCGAGCCCGCTGGACTCGCTGGCAGTGGCGGAGGCGCGGGAGTCTCCACAGGTACACTCGGCACCGATGGGACAGTTCTCCTCCGCTTAGGAACCCCCCTGTTGTTATTGGAGTCCGCGCCTCGTTTGCGTTTTGGCTTGGCCACACTTCCGCTCTTGGGCCCAGTCCTGTCTGACTTGGCGGTCTTCTTGCGCGGCCTGTACTTGTAGTCGGGGTACTCCCTCATGTGCAGCTGCCGCAGCCTCTCCGCCTCATCGATAAAGGGCTGGCGCTCCTCGTCGTTGAGCGTCTTCCACACGCGGCCGAGGTTCTTGGAGATCTCCGCGTTGTGCATATCTGGCGTTTGCTCGCATATTTTCCTGCGTTCTATCTGCGACCAGACCATGAACGCGTTCATCGGCCTCTTTATGTGGTTTGGATTGTTCTTCTTTGTCTGTGAACAAAAGAGAAAAAAACTTCGTTAGTCGAGATCACGTTTGCAAATGTTATACAAGCTATTTGTGCCCTACTATAACTACTCGTATAATGTAAATTCGCGTTTAAGGTGGAAAATTAGCGTTATCTGTTTAATTGTGGGATCACTATTATTATTTCAGACATGTCCAATTCGCGGAGCCGGGCCACGTTCAATTAGTATGCAAGGTGGTGCAACATTAACTCAGTGTCCTTACTATTAATGATATTGTTATCATAGGAATTATTATTATTACAAACAAGTCGAAATCTCTAATAGTGTACACAGTTATTGCGTTGTTATGTTGGTTTGTGTATGTTTTGTTCAAGTTAGTGAAATATATTGAGCTCAGCAAAGTTTGCCCTGATCAAGATTAGTTTACTAACTATACAATATAATGAAACTAGATTACCATTCGCACAGATTTAGTGTACGTTAGTTCATGTTCTCACGCGACTATACATCTGTTAATAAGGCAACTAAAATCTACACCAAACACGGACAAAATTCAGCGCAATTATACCAAAAACAGTCCGCGATAACGTCTGCCACTAGTGACCCCATTTGAATTTCTATTTGAAACGATAGCTTCAACTGGAGCTATAAAACGTTCAAGTGCATAAACATTTCCGTAATTAGTTTATACAAAACATTGACAAACGAGGATGTATAAGGACGCAGGAAGTTATTATCAAATCATGTAGGAAGTGATCTGAGGACAAGCCGGTAGTGTCTCCTTGGTGATAAGCATGCGAGTTTAGGGAAAGTGTCACGACACCAGATTATAAGTTCGAGGCCTGTTGCCCGAAGGAGCGACTAATAATAATTGTAGTTCTACAAGGAACACGTTATAATTACAAATAAATATTTTTCGTCCTGACAGGCAAACAAGTATGATACACACAGGAAATGAAGCGGTGTCTTCAAATAGAAAAGTGACCACATCGAATGAGTCAAATATATTGAAGGTTATCTCAAGAAAGCTGTTTCGTCAAGGCTAGCCACCAGATATCACGAAATTAACAATGCAAATAGCAAGAACCCTTCCTCATAATCAGATCTTTGCTAAATCACGCCATCACATGACCTCGGATCCCTAAACCGAACCACTTTCGTTGAGCGCGACTCGACAAAAAGTTTTTTTTCCAAACTTATTTATATTCAAGACAAAAAAGGGTTTGTACGATAGCAACTAAATCAAGTTGAGAACACCCACACAGTTTCAAGGTGAACTAAGGAGGCAGTTTTTGCGGTCCGCTATCCAGGTTGAAAACGCAGTTATTACTGAGCCGAGTTTTTTGGTCGCCTACAATTTGTTTTAGGCCAGAATTGCAACGGCTGTGACTGAATTAATCACGTGTTTGGTGTTCGTGACTAGTCTGTTGCTAAGCAACTTTTTTCTTCGTTTCCGTACGTTTTAAGTTCGGCTAGCTGGTGTTGGCTTGGTTTAGTATTTTCGGTTGTTTGTAATGAAACCACTTTTAGCGGCCAGTCTTGCATTTGGGAACTTTTTACAAATTAGTCACGGGTGGTAAGTGGTAAGAGAATTGGAGATATCCCTGTTTTTACTGTACTTATAAATCTCGAGTATTATTAACGGATGCACGATAGTTGAACTTCAGAGTTAAATATAGGAGAGCCAATCATTCGACGACATTGATGAATCATGTCTGTCTCAGTAAGATACGTAATGACGGGACCGTACCCACTTTTTATAGTTCGATGCATATTTAAAATACAATAAATGTCGCTTTTTTGTATTTATTACATGTCTTGGATACCTATTCATTAAAATGAGCCGGTATCGAAGTTGTTGTTACTAATTGGATGACCTACAACAAAGTGATTATTTAATTGAAATGAGGTCTACTAGAAACGATTCATTATTCCAAAGCTTTATCGCAGAATAAATTCAATTCCATTCTTATTGTTGTTTGCTTTGCCATCAAAGACATATAATTTTTCAATAATAAAGCGATTATTTGATTTAGGTATATTCATTTTTTTTTCAGCAAACACACGGTTGTCTATAACAAAGCGAGTCGAGAAAAGACAGCTGAACGATTAGCTAACCTGAGCAAATTGTTAGTTCCCTCGATACAACTTGAAAAGGAATCACTTAATGACTGCACAGCACTGCACTGGTAGAAAGTAATTGAGGAAATTAATAGTTCAGCTTGCAAACTATAGCCTGTAATTACAGATTGATAGGAAAGCCAGGTTCTTTGTGAAAATGTTCAAGTAGAAGAATAATGCTTTTTGTTTTATTTGATTGCAAACAACGTCAAAGCAATAAATATTTTTCTATGAAATTAATAGGTACTAAGTAGTAGAGTACTTTATGCTACCCTGTTATTAGTGATTTTAATTACTTACCAAGCAACATAATTTTATTTTCATTTGTATTTAAAACCTAGAAAAGCTCCCGAGTCGACGGCGCGTAGTATTCCACGAGCGCCCTAACGTCATTATGCTGACACTCTTTGAGCCTCAAAGAGTGTCAGCATAATGACGGGGCCTGCCGGGGTCGCAGGACTTATCGAATTATCGTGACCCTGGAACTTAAAGGGCTATTGAATGACACCGTGGATTTTAGTCAGTACGAGTCTGACCGTCCCTCGAGCCCTACCCTTAACTACCCTGGGTGGGAGGACTCATTTGATGATTTTACCACGTAAAAAAAACCTAGAAAAGCTGTCTTTATTTTTAAATATTGACAGCATTGGAAAATAAACATCAGAACATGTTATGGAAATTATTATGCAAAAAAAAATCGTTAACATATTCGCTGACATCAAAATACATAGTAAAACATGTATTATTAGTTTCTTATTATTACCTTAGAAACAAGTTGAAACTTCCTGGCGTATAATTTACTGTAGCTTGCCCGGAAAAGGAGTGTTAAGACTTTGGTCAGAAGGACTCTTTCCCTTTTTGTGTTTTATCAGTGTTTGCACGATCTAGGCTTTAAAGAGCATTTGCCGCGCACGTGGACATTGCGAAATTATAGTGTTGCCAACCTTCCTTATAAGGTATCAGTTTTGCTATTGTAAATATATGTAGATACTTTATTAATAGTGTTATTGGTGTTAGTGCTAGCTAGTGTTCTAACGGGTTTAGTGTAGAGTATGTAGTATGTGTATAGAAAATTGTAAACTATCGGTTGGTATAGGCAAAAGCGCTGTTTTAATTTCTTATTTTCTTTATAACGCATAATTTATTCAATAAATCAGGCTTTACCACGAAAAAAAAGTCGGTCGGTCGGTCCTTTGAAAGAATTTTCTTTCAAAGGACCGACCGACCGACTTTTTTTTCATCATCATAGTATAATAATATGAGACAAATTTAAAGAGATTTCTGACTTTGGTAAAGACTGAAGTTATGAAAGTTTAAATCACTGAATCTGGGCAATTTCTATCCAGTAATTTAATCTTCGAAAAAACTCATTTTTTTGTATTGTAATACAAATTATTTAAGACAACGATCCATCATCAAATACAACATTACACGTAACTATAAATCTCACTCGCATAAAATATATCTCACATTACAATACGGAACATCCTGTATCAACTGGCAACACCATATGTTTATAAGCCGCTTATTATTGCTGGCGCGTAGAGCCGACTCTACAAGGGCATCCAGTTAGTTTCCTGGATAACTAGAGATTGCTCTACCGCAGCTCTATATATCAATGTCTGACAAATCGAGAGTTTAGGTGACCTTAGCTTAGACATTCTGTTTTTGTGTTATTTTTAGATGTAGAGTTACTGATATCCTTTCGCTTGTTCAAGTTAAAGTTGTTTGTTTATAATTTAGATACTTATGCTATTTTATATCGTTTTTAGTTTAAATACAAAGCTAAAGTATTCTAAAAGTATAAATTCAGGTCCGTTTTGTCACCATTTCTTAATACAGACAAACTTGACTTTGATATCCAAATTAATAATTAAATAACAAGTTTCAATCCGCATAACGACAAATTTTAATGACTTCATAGCCAAATATGAGCCAAAATTAATAAACGTACAGCTATAGACCAAAATAGTTGACCACCTGATAAGTTTCAAAAGTAGTCAGCCATCATTTTTCGAGTACAACTAAGGGTCAGTATACACAGACGGGCTCCGAGAGGAGAGAAGATTATTTCCGCATTCAAAAAATACGCTACTTTTTAAATGTTACTTATTGAGAATACTTCTTAGCGCGAAATAGTAGGAAGAGCCGACCGGCTGGCTCTGATGACGTACTTCCGCGCTCGCGAGGCCGAATGGCTCCGTTTGCACGCCTTTTCGCGCTCGCGCGGCTGATCTGTGTGAGAAGAAAAACGCCGGGCGATGCTCTCCAAGCCGGTCGGTGTGGACAGACCCTAATGAAACTGCGTGTATCGGTTCTACCAAGGCTGCAGACATCACTTCCTAGTTACTTTATATAATTCCGGAATTTTCGCGAGCCTTCGACTCACAAGGTCGCCGCGGGTAAACTTTTGAAGATGATTAATAATGACTTCCTTTGAGGAAACGAATTTATTTAAATGCGACCGGTTTCTTTTTCTACGACTTTTTGATAGTCAGTACATGTTAGACGTTAAAGTTTATTATTGAGTTAATAAAAACTGGGTTAAATCGTTTGATCGATAAAATAGTCATCGGATTAAATTGATATTGCTAAGAAATAGCTATTTTGAGTGTGGTAAATCTTTTGAATCAATATTCAATCTCGATCGACGAATATCTACTTATTTCTCTTTAAGTAAATGGGTGAGAAGGCGTAGAAAACTTAATGTTACTTCATTTGAATTTCATCAGTATTAAGATAATTAAAGTCTACTTGAATCGCGTACCTATTGTCAATTCTATTTAGTCTAAAACACTCTCTTCAGTTTTAGTCTATTACGCAAAAACTACCACTTTAACTGTCACTAGAACTACCAAACTACCATTGCTGATCGTCTTTCTACCATCAAGAGTAAGCTTAAAAGGAATTAATGGGCAATCAGATAAAACCTACTTAAGATAACTACATAATGCTTACAATATTTAAGCACCCCTATATACGAAAAGACATCGATTTTAAGCTAAAACTGGCATTTGTTTAGCGTAAAAGCCGTATTGGCATTTTCTACAGCTAAATGGCTTTTGAAATGCCAAAATTAATGCCCGATCCTCGTATGTAAGCTGTTTATGCTGTATAAAGTTTGTTCTGAGTGTAATACGTATTTTTATTGATCTATTTGTTTTAACGAGCCGTTCATTTGTGGTACTTAAATAATACCTAGTAATATTTCATCTGTGGCAAATTGTAACAGGGACGTATAAACAAGTAATGAATAAAACTGATTAGTGGTCTATTAATAATACAATTTTATTTGGTTAATTCATTCTACATAATGTACGATTCTTCCTTAATTAGTTTCAACCATAATAATTATTGAATACATCAAAATTAGTTTGCAGAGATTAACTCAGTGTCAGTAATAATTAATGATATTAATTTTGCATTTCCAGTTTTGTAACTTGCATTTAAATTATGATATCATAAAGATCATAATATAATGTTTGAATAATTAAATTGCAGTAAATTAAAACAGTTTATTAATAATTAAATAGTCAAATTTAAGGAGATTATTACATCGATGTCGTTCGCACAGTGGGCACAAAGCCGAACTCTCGGGAAATATTAATGAAGAAGATGTTCGACACTTTTGGGGCTTTTAACACGGAACAAAGAAGGTCCTATTATGGGCCCCCATTGTCGAGAGGGGCCCAGATGATGTCCGCACTTTGTTTGTGGATAATAGTCAAAATGAAAGTTCCTTTTTTATTAAAATCGGACCCTTATTACTGAAGCAATTTGACTCGTTCAAGGAATACAGATTGGAATTTGGCACCATATTGGAAGTTATTAAGTTTGATTTTATTTCGCGCAGAATTTCTTTTCATAATAATTCTTGATTTATTTTTTATTTGGTAATTGAAAACGCGTTTCGCTATTTCTCGGTTCATTTCGAATTTCCTAAGCTTTGAGATTATTTAAGTGATTTCTTTTTCAGTACTGTGTAAATACTTTCCTTTAATAAACCTTCGTACTAAACTTGTGCTACTTTAACAAATACGTTAAAAAGATTAAGCTATGATATATTTTCGCAACCCTTTTCGCTTTTGATAAAATAACATTGTAAGCACTGCTGGTTTAAATTACAATTAGGAAGTAGATACACATTGTTGATCAAAATATTAAGATTAATGCATTAGCAATTCAAATTATTCTGAAAAAGTGAGGTTGCTCAAAATAAATCATTTTCTGAATAAAGGGGAAGGCTTGATTAATAATGGAATTTAATATTGTAATTTGGTTTTTGTTAGCCTACCAAAATAAAATTATTTTCACTTCACTGAAAAACAGGCTGATTTGCTTATTATAGTAATTTTTCTTTTTTACAAGGGTTACAATACTCAAAATAGCAAAACAATGAAATCTTTGAACCCCTAAAATTTGATAAAAATGTATCAAACTATAGGTTTTAAATTTAAATGTACTCGTAGAGTGGTGGCGTTGACTCGATATATGTAAAACAGGCAGCAGAGAAAAGGCAGGATTATGCCGGCTCTAGGAAGCGAATATAAATTGCGTATAAGTGAAGGATTGTCGCCCAACGCAACAGGGATGCATTTTATTTACTTTATGCCGACACTATTTTTTATACTGTCGGCTTTAGCGGCGCATAAAAGGGAATATTTTGGTTTTTTATTTTTATATTTTAGGCTTAGTGGTGATCGTGTACTCAGTTTTATTTTTCAAATAAAAAGATAAACGTAGTATAAGTGGGACTTTTCATCTAAAACCTAAACTTAAAATAGAAGTCGTAAAGAATCTTACAAAAACTTATTCAGTGTCTAAAAGCGTGATCATTATGAATAAAATATTTTGTCTACAACCTAATGCTTTTCATCCCACTGGGGATACACTATTCAAGAATTTCAAGTGCCTCTTTTAACTAGTGATATTTGAAGCACTATTCAGATCGTAGAAAGATTTTTTTAATCAAAGTTTTGGACCTTTGGGGATGTTCATTATATTGCAGCTTTTGAAAACAAGAACCCAAAGGACACTTTGTCAATGTGATTAGAAAAAAAGCTAATTTAAATAAAAAAAAAAAAACAGAATAAGATTATGTTAATGTATACTCGTTTTTCTTAGAAAATCTTAAAAATCCTTCTGCAAAGCGCGGTGATTACGCGAATTGTAGAAATAAGACCCCTTTTTTGTTAACAGCAGCTTTCAGAAATGTTTTTTTCTTTTACAGTTACTGTCGTCTTAATGAGATTAGG
Organism: Agrotis clavis; assembly: GCA_954870645.1. Lineage (NCBI taxonomy): Eukaryota > Metazoa > Arthropoda > Insecta > Lepidoptera > Noctuidae > Agrotis > Agrotis clavis. Next base: position 1,829,886 of record OX940932.1, on the reverse strand, counting down.
TTGGTAAAACTCAAAATCAAAAATGTTTTCATCCAATCACTGCTTACCCCATAATAGATACATAGCTAAAAGAAGTAACATTGACTTCTAAATGTTATGCAGACATAGATTAATAACCAGATACGCGGGTAGTTCCGCGTTGGGTACGTATAAGTAAAATTGATTAGTTACACTGTATCAATTTACTTGTTTGTAATCAGGAAGTTGTTTCCTGTAAGGATTCGCTTTACAGAATTAAAGACTGTTCAGGGGTACTTGATCATCATTATAAAACATGGATTTTTTTGGTGTTCGACATTATCTTTTTCCATAATGATGCTTTTTTTTTTTGGGAAAAGAAAAAATCGATTGCAAGCAGGACTTGAAACCTATGACCTTCTTATTAATAGGAGACGCCTTACTAACTAGCCATCGCAGTCATGTTAAACAAGGTTGAATTTTCATTCCTTTTGTAAAAGTCGTATTGTAGAAGTGTCAAACTACTACTTACTAGTTTTTTTTTTGTAGTTTCAACAAAACTTCAAGCAACACCATAACTACACACATCAAAAGTGTCTAGGGATCAACATATATTTTTGCAATAACTTTTCTCCTGATTGATATTAATTAAAATGTTCTTTAAGGATTCATCAAATAAAGTGTTATCGTTTGTCACACTAACGATAAACCAAGTCACCTTTGCATTCATAAAGAAATTTGCCATTTTCCTAATAAAGGGATTTTTGACATTTGAACCACTAACATTAAAGTTCGAAAAAAAGACTGAAATAACAGTTTTCTTTAAAATTTTATTGGGTAACTTAAACAATTAATAATCCGTGTTTCTACCGCGAACACTAACAACACAAGAACATCGGTTTGGCATACTCAAAATGAGTTCATCCAAATCACGCTGTGGAATGGCCGCCCATGTTCGTTGCAACAACAAAAAAAGGTCTTCTTGCGACTGGATACCCTCCATATTCGGCAGAGCTCTTCTCTGTAGCATATCCCATGCATGCTCAATCGGGTTCAAGTCTGGCGACTGAGCAGGCCAGGGCAGGACATTGATGTTAGCTGCGGCGAGAGTCTGTCTTACAACTCTTGCGGTGTGCGGTCGTGCATTATCATGCATTAACTGAAATAAGGGACCGATTTGCACTTGTAGAGGAACGATGACGTCTGATACAATCGTCTCAGCATAAATTTGAGCGTTGAGGTTGCCTCTGATCCAAATCAACTCAGTTCTTCCGCCGATCCAAATACCCGCCCATACCATGATGGTTCCACCACTATAAGGATGGACTTCCTGGCAGGATTTTAATCGCTGTTGGCGTCCAGGGGTTCTCCAGTGTCGTATACGTCTTGTATCCGGTCTCATACCAAAACGAGACTCATCAGAAAAGCACACGAAACGCCATTGTTCTTCTGCCCAATTTCTGTGTTCAAGAGCCCATTGATATCGAATCCTACGATTGTGCATTGCTATAGGTGGTACCCGTAGCGGTCTTCGGGAATGAAGGTTCACTTCATGCAAGCGGTTTCTGACTGTTTGGTCGCTAATTAAGTTCCCTGAAGAGTGATGAAGCCTCACGGCTAACATCATGGCGGTTATTGTTGGAGCTCTTCGGGTTAAGATTTGAATGTATCGGTCTTGTCTCCGTGTGGTGCAGCGATACCGTCCTCCATGGCGCTCAGCCACGGTACCAGTGCTTCGGTAACGTGTCCAAAGTCGACTGATAACACTCTGACTTGTATTCAGAGCTAAAGCCACAGTACGTTGCCGGGAACCAGCTTCTATCATTCCCACGGCTCTGAGCATTTCTTCCCTGCTTAAATGACGTCGCCGCTCCATAATAACGTTGGTTTTAATCAGTAGTAGGAAAACAGTAGCACTAATAATGTCTTCAATGCGTTGTATGTTTTTATAGGGAAAATATTGACAGCTGATTTTCATCTTTTACTCGAATTTGATTTACAGTTCCTGATTCAAATTATGAAATGCACCAAAAAGGATCCATATAAATTTATAAAATCATAAATTTATTACAAAGCCACATCTCAATCTCAAGAAATCCGCATAAAAATGCTTGATCCCTAGACACTTTTGATGTGTGTAATTAGGTATCAGTAATCCGTAGTATAATAATCAGTAAAACCAACCTTTCAAAAAACTGTCCTTTCTGACCCACTTTTCGACATAATCGTCTATTCATAAGTGTACACGCAGTGAATTTTAACAAACTTCGACCTATAAAGTGCTAACATGTCTCAAATGTATATAGATGTGCCACTTTAGCATGTGTTAGGGATTAGTGTATGTGACACGGTTTTATTTGTGCCTATTTTGTTTTGTGACTCTCGAAACGACGGACTGAATATTATGAAACTTTTTATGGCACTTCTGTAATGTGGCACGCTTTAGAGCTTAAGTTTAGTGTTAGTATTAAACTTGTGTATTGAAATATTCTGGCTGTAGTGGAATTCGTACTACATTTTATAAGTCAACGACAATATTTCACTTTTATTAAAACTTAACCAAAACAAAGTCCCATCTGTGACCTACTCTTTGCCCATAACGTACACAAACGCTATACAAATAGGCAGCGTCCATATATGTTTGTCTACTAATTTGGCATGACCAAGTACAGACGATTATTATTGTCTTGTTCTACAATGCTTACTAACTTGATGAATGATCAATAAATTATAAATAAACGATTTTTGTCTGGCAACCTACCTCGGTTAGTAACAGTGGGTTAATAGACCAGATTTTTTGGCAACATGTTCAAGGAAATTGCCGTAAGCGTCAAAATTGAACAGAATTCTACTATTTAATCAAGAATTAAAATACTTAACTAACAAATTATGAAGTAATATATCAAATTATCACTTTACACTTTGTATTAATAAACGGATAAATCATTTGAAAACACACAAAAGATTGACTGCTAAAAGTGAGAGTGATTTTACTGAATGACTTATTATCGATGAGAAAAACAGTGAGAAAATAAAAAGATATAAAAACAATCACTATGTTTTACAACATAACTAAATATTATAAATAAGAAAAACATACTTTTATATATTTTTACCAAAGTCTGCCAACCACTTTCAATATACTCGTAGATCCGACATCTGGCTGACTGTTTGTCTTAGCTCAGTATCACTACAATGCTAATACATAGATTCAACCTAAGATCTAACCCGACAATGTCATGTACCCAGACAACATTGAATTACTGCACAGTGCGCACAGTGACAGCCAAACAAATCGCCTTTTTGACAGTACAAAAGGACAAAAATACCCTTCAAATCTGCGCTTACGCTTCATATAACTTCAAAGGGTAAAAAGGCTTGACAACGATACATTTCACGTAGGTGGTGAGATAAAAAATGTCCTTTACAAGGGCATACAATTATAAAAGTGGTAAATCGTACGTGATTTAATCGAGACTTGTATAACAATGAATGTTTTTTTTTTCTACCGTTCGGTGACTAAATAAGTGATAATGTCTGTCTGTCCTTTTTGTCATTTGTTTTAAGACCGTTTTTTGTTTGTTCATTTTATACTAATGCGCTAAACAAAAAAATGTTGTCGGCTTCATGTATGTTAACTTAAGAGAACATTTGTTAGTAATCATTACATTAATTATGTACTTTTATATTTCCATATAAAAAACTAAAAAATTGAGCAGGTAGGGTACTACACCGACTCTAGCCAGAATTTTCACGTTTTGGTGACTTAAAGGAAACGAGAACTTTGACAAAAATTTGATGGAAAAAATAATTATTTTATGATACACGAGAGCCGCTTTTCCAATTTTCCATACAATAAACGCCGTACATACTTCAAATACGGAAATCTTGTGCTCAAGTCTCTTAGTTACAGAACTAGAATTTGAATTTAAGAACTTCTAAGATTGTACTTCTTTAGGTAATTCCTAAAGTAAAGCATTTATCTGTTAAGAGAAAAAATTAACATATATTTTTTCCTGTTCATCATTCTATTTAAGTTTCAACAAACTGCATGTTTTTCATCAAAATTCATTTAATGTATGCAGAACCCGTAGCTACCTAGTACCAACAAGCACCATTTTTTTCATTGTTCTCAGAATGCATGCTGAAGCATTTTGTGGGCCAAGGTTGATCCGTACATCACGTAGGGTTTTTATATTTTAACAATAAATTCACGGTTTTTAAATTAGGGCCACGAAACACGCGATGTGTCAGGTTGAAGAGATGATGCATGTATGTCTGTGGCGTGATTTTTTCAATTTTTGCTTTCCGGGTGTTAGGAGGATCTAGGGCTTCAATATGATGCGTGTTCTTCAAATTATTTGTATGGTTTATAAATTAAAGGCATTTGAGAGTATTTCTCATTTAGATTAAAGATGGGTTGCGAATTTCTAGTTTCACGAGTCAATTGCAAATTTTTATGTTGCATAGTTTATTAAGTGTCCATTCCAGACATAAAAGCTTAACATTATTTTTTAAATCGCCAGTTCTAAGGCTCTAGTTTTAGATACTGGTGTATGTAGAATTATTCTACATACGTTAATGTTTTATTTTTAGATGCCGCTTGTAAAATGGTAATATTTTTAGTTTCAAACTAAGTATTTAACATATTGGTGATAAAAAGCGAAGCCATTTTTTGGCATATCTACATATTTTTCACTATTGTAGAATTTCAGCATTAGAATGTAATTGAAACGTAACATCCAAAGTTTTGAGAATTTCAAAGCTTCAATAGGTTCAAATAAAAATTTATACCAAAGGGAAACCTTGATGCAATTTCTTACAATTTAAAATGTCATAAACTGATGCCGTGACATTTTATACTGTTAACCTTTGGTTAACCTTGAGTAAAAGTCAAGCGTTAAGGCGAACAATGCAGAACACAGATTGATATAACACAATACTGTATAATACTATAAAGATTTGTTACGAAACTTGATGGATAGGTAGTACGGCAAAATGTTTTGGAGCGTATTATTCTCCGCTACTATTGCGCAAGATAGATTTGATTTGGTCAATTCAGACCTTCATTTCAAACTGCTTGATTACACTTAAGTACATCTGGGTATAATACCACTTCAAATGATATGAGCCTTTAAATTGTATCTATTATATATTTTTCTAATTCAAGAACGAAATTTATAGCAATAACATTTTAAGGACGTATGACACATACTTAAACGTCAGTTTGATCATCAGTTTATGTATGATCAGGAGATTAACGCACACAATTGACTTAGCAAACTGGCATTTTGCCTTTAAATGACAATAGCACGATTAGCCGTCGATTTGATCGTCACTTCAAGCCCTAACCGATGATTAGCCCGTCACTTGTATACATTTAACCTGTTTTCATCAGCTGACTCACTAAACTACAACCAGCTGTCATTTATTATAATCCGAGATCACCTTGAAACTAGACAATACCTAGTTTTAATAGGTGAACTAAAAATATAGTTTGAAAACGTAAAAAAACGCAGCAAAAAGCTGAATAACGACAGACTGGCAGAATGACTTGGAGTCACGTCAAACAGGTCAAAAGAACAAATTGTAGCTGTCGTTACAATAACACGACGCATTTTGTATTGTTACATGACATGATTTGTAAATTGTAACTACACTGTGCGGGAAAATTAAAAATTAAGAAAAAACTTGCCTTTAAAAAAATTACGTTTACGTTAGGCTGGGTCCAGACTGGTGTAACGTATAATGTCCAGACTGGTGTGCCGTCCACACTTAAAATTCGCGTTACATAACACGTAACACCTGTCTGGACCCGGTATTACTTTAACAACAGATTGGAGACCAAGGTTTTTTTTTTAATATCTTTTGTAGGTAAAACGAATATTTTAGATACTTTCCTAAACATTAAACAACTAAACAGTGTCTTAAAACATTTTTTTTATTATTCTTATTTAACAGGCTTGCTTCAAAAACCTTGTTGATAGATTCAAAACGACTTGTTGACGCTTTCCGTGACCCAAGGGCTGGCTTTAACTTGGTCAGAGGCTAAGCATTGCCATACAACGAGGCAACGCCTCCAGTCTCTTGGGCACATCACTAGCTGACAGGCGTTGAGAAGGAGCTTTACGATGCTTTGTAATGGTTTAATTTTATTATACGAGTATTTTAGCAATGTGTAAGGCTATCGCTAATATTCTTTTGTCAATAAAAAATTGATCCTGCTGCCTCAAAAATAAGATAGCATTCCTGCTCACATTAAAATACATAAGTATGATTCATAATATTTTCGTCCGTCAGTTACCACGAACTCGATGTAAGGAGATATTCTCTTCCACGATCCTTATGTTACAGCACAAACAATTATTTGCTTTGCTTGTAAAACATAATCCGAGTGATTATCTGCGATCGTGATAAGTCAGGGGTACAGTAAGAAAAAACAGCGTTTTATAACCAGATTATTCGAATTATACAAAAAGATATTTTTGCTTCATTTAAATAAATAATAGCTGAAGCAAATAGTAGTTCAAATACTTATAATATTTTTTCTACTACCCATTTATAAAAATATCACAGATATAGTTAGGGTAAACGTCCAGTCATTGGACACTTAAGGACCTTCTATAGATGAAAAATTTTTCTTGGACACATTTATGAAGTTACATGCTAGAATCGTTATTATTTTGCTTATTCAATGTGTATGTTAACATAATTTGCTTTTAAAAATTATATTTTATAGCATAAACATAAAAAAAAAATCGTGTTAAAAAAAAAGTACCCAAATATATAGTCATTGGACAGAATTTCTATTGTTGGACAGTATAAACTAGTTAATGGACAGCACAATTTAGCTCATTAATGTTCAAAAGAAGATTAATACGCTAAATTGTGCCCCTTCATTATTCGCTATTTTAACAATTTATTTTTATAAATCGTTAAAATAGCGAATAATAAAGGGGAAATTTATAAACAACATTTTTTATCTACATATCTCTTAGATTCTAAGACTTAGAAGAAACATTAATAATCACAGTTGCTTTCAAAACTATTCCGTCTTAGCAGCTCTTATGTAATACAAAAAAAATGCTTTCTTGTAAGCATTAAACAAAATAAGATACCTCTTATAAAATTCACATCAAACAAAAAAATTACCTGAGTTCTATATTTTCTCAATCAGCACCGAATGTTAATAAGCATATTTTTTGTCTAATTGTAGTCTTTCTTTTTCCCGTTGGGCATCTTTGATTTACTTCTAAACACTGTTATCAGACAGTACCGTTAGTTAGGTAGGTTTTAGTTTGGACAAGGTGTCCAATGACTAATTTTAATCTTAAAATTAGTCATCGGTCTTTGGACAGGGTGTCCAATATCTGATTTTAATGTTAAAATTAGTCATTGGACACCCTGTCCAAAGACTAGTAGAAGGTGCCTAAGAGCAACACTATTAAAAATGGTTCCTTTAGCCTAAAGTTATATGCAGTAGAGTCCAAAATAATTTCAATTATTTTTAATTTAAAAATTGCAGTTATTGGACGCTTGTCCAATAATTAGATTTTAATCAAAAAAGTTTTCAGTTATTGGACATTACATATTAACCTAAAAAACGTATTTGACTGTATGTAATCATATTAAAATCAGTACAGAATACCATAATACATTACTGTGCAAACTACTAAGAACATAGGACTGTCAGGTAGATTACAAATCGTTAAAACATGTAATAGTTAAACTTACCAAAATATACTTTATTTCTCATTAGAATTACCGTTAACCGTCCGGACGCCGAGAAAATTAATTAATTTTGACCAATTACTGCCATCTATTAGAAATCTTTTAAACTTTTAAGTATCGCCAATAAACGGAGTACATAAAGAGTCAGTTGCATTGTTAGACTCTTGAATCATAACCTTAATAAAAACGATTAAAGGGAGTTCTGTCCAATAACTGATAGTGTCCAATGACTGGTAGTTTACCCTATATAAATATCGTTTACTTTTTTCTCATTAATTTATGCGAAAAGCTGCTATTTTTCTTAACGATATATACATATCTCCTCAGTACAATAGGACCGGTTTCAAATGATTATAAGTATGATAATTACAAATTTTAAACTATCAAACACAGTATTCGACCTTGTCGGTCTGTGTGTAACGATTTAACTACGAAACTCGCCCACAGGCACAAATGTAATTTATAATGTCTTCTAGTTGTTTAATAATGGCTTTGTTTTTTGGTGTAAATAATAAGCGAGCTACTGTTAGATTTAGACAATTATACGATAAAAAACACGTTTAAGATGTTTCATTCATTGGGAAAATGAAAAATACACATGAAAAAAAAACACTGTCTCTTTGATATCAAAGACTCGCCGCCATCTTTAACTATTAAAAACCCAAAACTGTTTAGTTTTATTCCGCTCATAACTTTTAGCCCGCAGCCGCTTATTCATTATACCAAATAAAATACGGAAGGACAGAATAATTTTGTGTAAAATTATTTTTTCGATAGAGCCCTTTGATATCACTGGTTTAATGGCCCGACAGCTTTATTACAGGTAGAGTGGCGCCTCGGGCTCTATGTAGAATGGAAAAAATAGTAACATAAGACATTATTAATGTCTTACAAACGCTTCAGGCTTATACACGTGTTTGATGCTTTTCTGTTGTTTATTACTATTTATATTTTATTTTTATAATGATTTATGTCAGGTTTTTTCCAGATTTAATAGAGAATTTCGGTTTTTTTTTTGTACTTCTTTTTTTTAAGACGATTTCGCTCTTGGCTCCAGTCTAGGTCTGGGGTGATAGAGACAAAGTCGACGATGGAGCAAGCGTACCCAGAAGAAGCAACTGAGCCCTCTAATGTAATGTAGTGGGTAATTATAGTGAATATACCTAGATTTTTAGTATATACCAACACATATTGGACTAGAATTGCTCGATTTTTATACTGATCTCTTCCTCTTAAGAAAACAGAGCCATTACATTAGGAGAAATTGTAAAATGATAAAGACCAAAAATTTACCTACTTATCAATCAAAAAATTATTAAACGACTAGAATATAATCTAAGGTTACATTTAAAACGTTAATTTAATAACTCTTTCATTTTGAAGTCGTAAATGAAAGCTTCCTAAGAACCTGTCCATTTATGATAAAGTTTCACAACGGTTAAGTGGTTAATAATCGATAATTGTCATGTTCGGGTTCGATTCCTGTTTGAGGCCCGTTTCTAATTCGACCCAGTATTAACTAGAGCAGTTCTTATTTACGCTTTTATAGTAAGTAAATAAAGATAATTTAAAAAGCTTAAAAGCTTATTTAGGGTGCTTTTTATTAGATACTAAAAAAATGTAATGAATTCGTTTTGTGAAAGTCTAATAAGGGAAATGGGTTTCTTAGCTTGTCATAAAATGATAGTCCGATAGTTACAGTTGGCGTTCAATATAAAGCTAATGAGAGCTTTCATACGGTTATGCTTTCCATTGCAAAGACATAAGAATAACGGATCTGTTATGTAGATTTAAAAGCTCATAAATACCAGTAGGTACATCATTAATTAAATATTGTAACTTCCTCTACGATGCAAAAAAATATAGTACCTCAAAAAGTATCATGACTAAAATATTACAGTTATTGGTCTAATATCGAGATCAAATCCAGTTTACCACTCAAAGCAACAAATATTATTTAAACACCAAAATGGCGGATGCGAAATATCATTACATACAAAATTTATGATTTTATAAGATAAATTGGATCCTAGTATGGGTCGTGATTTCCTGAGTATAATGTATTCCGTGGAGCGAACGACTGCTTGTTGGCTTTAAAGGCTGCCACAGAGTATTTAGTCTACACAGATACGACAGTTCGATCAGACTTAGTCTCTATTGTCTATCTAAGTTTTGAAATAGATTCAAGACGTTCCGTGATTTCGGATTACGCTGTCAAATAATGTTACAGTTTGCACATACGTTTGGATGTTTTAGATACAATCCTTTGGGGCAAATGACAAGCAGATATTAGTTCTATAATAACATTTGTGCGCATTCAATCACAGTATTTTACATAATCACGGTTTATACGGACTATTATGTTACATATTAACGAGCTAGGATTACAATTGAATAATTATTTTATTGCAATAGAAATTAATGTGGAGCAATAAAATGTTTATTTTAATATCATTTGTGAGCTCGTTAATGCGTTACATTGCCGCATTATCGTAAACTACAATTTACTGTGGAACTTAGTATACAGGGTGACTTTTTAGTCACCATCCAAATTTTAATATATTAATCTTTGGCGAAAATCATTGAATACGTGTTTTTTCTTTTTGTATCAATCAATACAAAAATATCGAGATATCACGTCTCAATGTTATCTATAAAAAGTTGATGAATCTGGACACCGCGCTGTGATGTGTCGCTCAGCAGGGCTAACATGCGCAAGTCGACAAAATTTTGTCAACACATTATCTCGTGCTGAGACGACATTATGTCTGTTTGTCGATGGGAGCTAACATGGTGACACTTATATGTCGTGTCGTTCTGACATAGAACTCATGTCGTTCTGTCAAACCTGTTTTTGTCGTCAGGCTCTAACATGCGCGCTATATTTAGTCGAATTTTGACATTTTCCTATGACAAGTTTCTCGTCGATGGTTTTCGAAGACGAGAAATCGCGACAACAGTGACTAAAAACTGAAAAGGCGTAACAGTGTTCTGTGAACTTTTAAGTACCTACCTATAATGGCGGTGCCGTACTACAATTATCTTTTAACTGTGTATGAGGAGAGGGAAGCAAGAAAAATACAGAGGAAGGTGATTCGCGACGTCTGCAACCCATTTGACCTAAGGGATAACGAGTTCCAGTCCCTTTGGCGAATTACAAAGCCTATGGCTATTTATGTTATAGATAAGCTCCAAGCCGATTTGGAGCCTCAAAACGGCTGTGGCTTACCTGCCTTTTTACCCGACTGCGCCAGGAGGGTTATGTTTTTTTTTAATTTTTTTTTTAAATCTCTCACATTCTATCAAGTGGGGTATCAAATTAAAGGATTTTAAAAATGGTTTACCAAAATATTTATAACTTATATGTTTCAATTTAATTTGGAGTGATAAATGCTAACAAAAACTAAAAATAATAAAATAAAATAAATATTTAAAAAAACATAAAACCCGACTGCGTAATAAAACTAAAAAGAAAGAAACAAGCCCAGGGGTGCGTTTAAATCTTCCGGCGATGTTTCGCCGTAAAAAATTAAACTAGCGAGGGTTCGCTGAACGGAGTTATAAGTTTCTGTCAATGTTAGCTGTCAAATTCAATTGACAGCTCAGTTTTTTAAACAAATAATCAATTTGCCGGTGTAATAATAATTAAATCCATAATCCACAAATAATATTCAGTCTCTAAAATAAAAATCTTCGTTTTACGGCGCGAATGTAGCAAAACAACAAAACTTAATGTCAATCTGACAGCAGGATAAAATTTTGCGTGGTAAAAAGGTCGCAAAAATTTATTCCTTTCAGTAAAAACATAGACCAGCGGACGACCGTAAACGGGGCAGATTAAATTTTAATTGGTATCATTTTTCACCTCTCGGTGTACTTAAACGGGATGTTTGACATTTAGTCAGTATAAATTTAAACTGGATAAAGGATTTAAACGCAGCCCAGTAGTTTAGAATTCACTCATTCACACTCACAGTCGGGGGTGCGTTTAAATCTTCCGGCGATGTTTCACCAGTAAAAAAATAAACTAGCGAGGGTTCGCTGAACGGAGTCATAAGTTTCTGTCAATGTTAGTTGTCAAATTCAATTGACAGCTCAGTTTATTGAACAAATAATCAATTTGCCGGTTTAATATAAATCCACAATCCACAAATAATATTTAATCTCTAAAATAAAAATAATATTCGTTTTTACGGCGCGAATCGAGCAAAACAACAAAACTTAATGTCAGTCTGACAGCAGGATAAAATTTTGCGAGGTAAAAAGGTCGCAAAATATTATTCCATTTAGTAAAAACTTATACCAGCGGACGACCGTAAACGGGGCAGATTAAATTTTAGTTAGCTTCATTTTTCACCTCGCGGTATACTTAAACGGGGTGTTTGACATTTAGTCAGTATAAATTTAAACTGGATAAAGGATTTAAACGCAGCCCGGGGCCCCTTGGGAAGATTTGATTGGTATAATTTGAATGGGCCCCGACTGTGAGTGTGAATGAGTGAATTCTAAACTACTGGGCTTGTTTCTTTCTTTTTAGTTTTATTACGCAGTCTGGTTTTTTGTTTTCTTAAATATTTATTTTTTAAAAGTAAGTATCTACCTATTTACCACCTAAACTACTGTTAGCGCAATTCCCAAAATATTGATTTAAATTCTTAAATATTTTAACCAAAAGTAAACTGCAAAATTGCAATAAGTAATATCAGAGTCCAATATAGGTATTTGCTAAAGGTGTGATTGTTCATGTTTAATTCCAGATTCTGTGCTGCATTCAAATTTTAGCAAATGGAGGTTACCAAAGGCAGGTTGGGCATTTTGATCTAATACTTACAATTTCTTTGATGCCAAAGCCATCTTCTATAAAACAATTCAACAATTATTTCAAATTCGAAAATATTTAGCACGAGCGAACCACTGGGGTGCGTTTAAATCAATTATCCAGTTTAAAATTTATACGACTAAATGTCAAACACCCCGTTTAAGTACACCGCGAGGTGAAAAATGAAACTAACTAAAGTTTAATCTGCCCGTTTACGGTCGTCCGCTGGTATAAGTTTTTACTGAAAGGAATAAATTTTTGCGACCTTTTTACCTCGCAAAATTTTATCCCGCTGTCAGATTGACATTGAGCATGTTGTTTTGCTCGATTCGCGCCGTAAAAACGAATATTTTTATTTTAGAGAGTACTTAATTCATCATCTCAGTGAATATTATTTGTGGATTATGGATTGAATTGTTATTTGTTTGATAAACTGACCTGTCAATTGGATTTTACAGCTTACATTGACAGAAACCTATGACTCCGTTCAGCGAATCCTCACTAGTTTAATTTTTATCCGGCGAAAATTCGCCGGCTGATTTAAACGCACCCCAGCTTAGCAAATTTTGAATTGACAAAATGTCAAAGAGACAATTGTACGGTCGCGTTCACAAATATGGCAGCGTTCACGCAATTCCCACCAATAATAGACCGAATGAATGAATGAAACCGGCGATACTAAATTATATTATGGTATGTTTTCATGAAATGGTAACATCGGTTATCTCGCGTCGAGAAGGCGAAGTCACGACGAGATATCTTCTCGAGTGTGGTGCGCATGTTACGAAAAGTGACAAACGAATCGAGAACGACAAATTTTGCCTTCTCGTTTAAGAGATATGTCGACTTGCGCATGTTAGCCCTGCTGGTGTAGCGGGGTGGGGCGGGGGGTCAGCGGAGTGCGCTCTGCCCGTTTCATGCGTTGGCAAGTGTATAATATTAACGTTTAGCTTAGTGACCACATAGAGCGGATGAGAAATTGATTTAATATGACAATTTGACGTATCGATTTTTTTTCAAAAATGGGTTTAGTGATTGATACCTAATGCATAGAAAAATTTTGGACGGTGGTAAAAAAGTCATCCCTGTATAATACTCCAGAAAACAAAGTCGATTTTACATTTTTTTAATTGATAAGCCTATTCTGCTTCACAGTTGGGCAAAGAGCATTATTCTCTCTGTATTCTTCCTTCTCTACCCAATCAATCCGAAACCAATCCAACACAATTTACAGCATAAAAATAATGACTTCCAAAAACCATTCTTCATTCAAAAAAGTCCGTTTAACGCTGCTCACGTTACTCCTCGCGCTACAGAACACATAGGCATAATACATGCGTAATTACGAGCATCTGTATGTCATCTGTATGTCATTAGCCCGCACGTCACGTTTACTCGTGAACGTTCAACGAATGTCAATGGAACGCTTTTTATGCTACAACACGTAATGTTTATTGAATCTCGCATTGACTTGCGTAGATCAAAACTGTGGCTATGAATGACCTTACGGCCAAATAGGCTAGTTAGGAGCAGACGTGCACTCGTTATGTTTATGTGATTTAAATTGTGTGTCGTTAATTTAAGGTCGAGTTCGGTTGAAAGGTTAGTACGTAGAAACTGTGAAGGGACTGTATTGGGAATTGTAGGTAATATGAATGATACAGGTACTCTTAATCACGCCAATTTGAATCAATTATAAAATGTTGTTATACCTACTCAAAACATTAAAAATAATGTTACGTCCTTAAAAAACAATGATTAATTCCAGAATACCATTATTATAAGGAACTTGTTACAGTGTAAATCAGCGTCCATAAAATATTTTGTAAAATCAAGACACGGTTTACTGACAGTTAAAGAACAATGCATATGTATAATACGCTGGAATCTTCCGTCATATAAATCATTATCAAGTATTGACGAGTTCGACAATCCAAGGTGACCTCAAAGTACCGATATACGGGCATGGAATTATTTGTGCACATAATAAATCACCATGTCTTGCACCCATCACTGACTGGGTAGACAGTACAAGATGAAGCTGAATATTAAATCTAAGGAGAGTATAAAAAACATCCAAACAAAACATGAGAAAAGATTGTCTCACATCATCACCTACCAGGCGACATACCTAGAGGTCAATCGCGAGTCAATCGCTAAATAAAAAAATAAAAGCTCCAAGTAACGGGAAACAGGGACCAATCTTGAGGTAAAACCACAGGCGACAATATAAGTAAACGACAGACTACATCCTCATTAAAAACGCTCGTAAAAATATAAGACCACTCATATTCTCTATCAGAGATATAAGCCTCTTCCCTACGGTAAGTTATCACTTTAATAACCATTTTTGTATGATATAGGTAGGAGTAATATTCACACAAATGTAGGTTAGGACAGTCGTTAATACGAGACTATGAGGGTAGTGCTATCAGCTGATTTATTTTACAGCTTAGATGGAGAGGAAAATCTTCTGTAGATTGTGAGTAAAAGTTATTTTCGTACACGTTAGAGACCACAAAAGTTTTGTATATTTATGATTGTTTTTCCATGAGTATCTGCTAATGTGGCGACTCTAATGTCTTTTAATGGATTCCAAATTATAAATAGGAGTATTTAAATCTTCAATCTTAGAAGAGCTTTCTCATAAACAAGAAGCGACAGAAATTTTAAATCAAACTACTATAAAGCACAAGTAGAATTTATACAGGTGTCACCCAACAACAAACATCCTCCGACCTCAACAAACGAGAGCAGACTTGAACAAGTAAAACTTAAATCATCCGGTCTCCGTGAATGAAATGAATGTAAAATAAAACAGTTGTAATGCAATTTGCGTTGGTCTAGACTTGGTAGATAAGGGGGGAATGTATCAGTTGGTTTTAGTCCTGAAAGTTGGAGACAATTGAGAGATGATGATGGGAGAAGAGAAGTTTTTAAACTATTAATTATGAATTCAATTGTAGATCATTAAAGCGATATGAAAAGACTGGCAGCTGTTACTGTCGAGAAGAATTTTGATTCCAAAGTAGTAGAACCGTATACTTATAGGTAGAGATTTTCAAATTATTCTCAAAGTTATGAAAATTACGCAGAACGATGAAACCCAAAATTCAACTCTCAGTAATGAACAAAATAGAGTTGAGAATTCTAACACAGAAACTTATCTCATGTATTCAAATTATAAACAGACATAAGAAAAAGAACAATTTAAACTTCTGTGTCACCTTCTCAGGGAAAATGCGAAGTTATAAAACAACAAGACTTATAAGACAAGAACAGCTGTGAAATTTAAATCTGCTCGCGATATGAATGCAAAGTAAACTGTGTTAATGCAATTTGCGATATCATTTACAACTGGATGCGGTTCTGAACTAATGTCGCCTGCTCTTGGTCCAAGAGTTACGATGCCAACAGGGGTCGGGTTTAGAACAGTATGATTGGATTTTAAAGGGATTCTACCGAGGTTGGGCTTGTTTGGAGAATTTAGGGACGTTCTGGAAAATATTTTATGGGCCCCTTAAGCTTGGGGTTTGGGAAAAATTTAAGGTTAATTAATGAAGGGGGAAATTTTCTATTTAAGAGACATGCAAGCTGTGTTACCTACGCTTTTGGGTAATGAAAAATATTTCTCTTCCTAAAAGTTTAATCGATCATAGAAGCGCAAAAATCACACCGAAAGAAAACATCACCCATATCTCAGTATTTCATACTAAAGTTTTCCAATGATGGAGAAAATTCGTGGTCGCTAAAAACAACATAGACTGAAGTGCATTCAAACTTGCTGTTTGCTTTAACGTATGCGAGCATCTTCTTTGGAATAACACCTCGGCGCTTACCAACTTTCATGCACTTTAGGCTTCAACTTATAGAGAGGGGACTCCACTGAATGGAGACAGGATATTGACCTTTGGGAATGAGATTTTGTATAATATGATAGATGTTGTGTTGTAGACATGTATCGTCAAAAGTGTCTGTTGTGAAATTGTGTCTGAGTATGTTTTAATGTGTAAATAATTTAAAACAATTGATTCTTTTCCAAATATCTGCTACAACATAATCAACAACACGAATTAATATATGACAATATTTTGAAAGTGAAGGCACTTACATCATTTATATGGCAAAATATTACAAAATTGCTAACACCACCATAGTACTAAACCTACTTTGACAAAACAACCAAAAGACATTTTATACGTACCCTCGACAAAGACATTAAAGTCTTAATGTCACAATAAAACTCTGTGTACTACCTGTACAGCACTCTCAGTAACTGCATGCGTAATAAATGCAGTTATTTCCATACCAAGTATAGGACGAGTAGAAATTTTCTACCTCATAAAGCTCCAACTTTGTAACATCTACCCTCTTTGTAAATACTTGTTCTTTGGCAAAATTTATAAGTAGCAAATGACGAGTCTGTGACTTTTATTACATTTCCGTTTAATCTTTGGAAGGAGGATATGATACTAGAAATTACAATGTTTTTATGAGGTGTTATTATTGAATTATATACCTAGGTAAAGTTTCATTAGAAAAATATATTGAATAAAATATTTGTTTTTCTTGTAATTAAACCAAGTAGCGTTGATAATAAAACCACAATAAACGAGTATTACAGTACAGTGACGAATATTTAGTTAGTAAATTAATGATTCATTGACCATTGGGTTAGGTAACAAATGTCACTTGAGATGTACTTAATGTCTTTTAGAAATGCATAATGAAGTAATAATGAACGCTGTGATAGAAACGGGATGAAGATAAATTGAAAAGAAGAAGACACTCCAAACATGATGGGAAAGCACGAAAACAGTTATGATGAAGAAAATGTAAGCGCAAATATAAATCCAAAATCTAATATGAAAACAACAGAGGTGACATTAGACAATAAATCTAGAAACTTAACAACAAACACATGAGTCGTATGAGTAAACTTTGATAATTACAATCAAATGAAAGTTTCTTGAGACAAACGTTGCTTAACTTTCGACATACTGATGTAATTACACATTTTTGTACGGAAAATTTAATATAATCAAGTTTTAGGAAAGAAATTAATTCAGTTTGGAGATTTACAAGGCAACATAGGCTAATATTATAAAACTTTAATGTTATAAATAAAAGCATTGATCAACATATTAATCTCAGATTAATTAAAAATAGTATACTTAAAAAGAACAGCTTAAAGTTTTGAACTAACAGTCATGAAAAGTATATAGGTACTTTTAAACCGTAAAATCAAGACGGTATAGGTGTTTCTGAATGAAGTGAATCAGTTTCTTAATATAAATAGATGTAATTACAAAAATAACTGTCGCAATACAACCCAAGTTACAGAAGCAATGAATAACTCACACTCTCAAAATCTCTATAGAAGTCTGACACGCTTTTCACGCACGGCTAAGGCTACGCACAATTCACGCTGTTAAAACGCAACGCGATAAGATTGAGATAAACGTGACAAATGACGATGATGTGAAATGTCACGCAGACCATTAAACCACAATGGTGTCCAATAAAATGAGATAAATTCGACCAGACTAAGATGGAATAGGTTTTTCGTGAGCATTTGATGAAAGCACGGTTTGTGAGGATGAATGAGACAGTAAGAGAGGAGAAAGAGAGATGGACACTACAGTATGACCACTTTATGATGTGACTCCTGATAGTTAAAGTAGATTTGATTATTCATGCAAAGAACTTGACGTTGAAAGGGTTGATGCAGATCTTAAACACCAATGTCTGCAATCGTATGCAGTATGATTTGTTTTGTACAAGTGAACTATTTAGTTTATCTTGCGAAGTTTAATTATGCAAAAGCTCTCTTCCATAAAATTAAAGTTGCAATTAAATAAGATTTTGTTTTTGTTCAAAATTCCTTCAAACATTACGGAATGCCCGAATCACCAAAAATATTTCGAAATAATTGCTGAACATAGCTTCAAGCTAGGTCTTTTAGCAAAGAACTATTTGTGACTATGTTTAGAAGTCTACAAAAAGTAACGAGGCTATTAAATAATAATGATAATGCGTTGGCAAGCAAATTAAAGCCAATGTAAGGGAGATTGTAGGCATCACGTTTTGTGACAGAATTAAGTTTTCGACTATCCAAGCAAAATCGAGGTTGGCCGTTCTTCTTAGTAACGATGAGAACGGGAGAAGACCACGCGCTCTCGCAAGGCTCGACTACGTCCATTGACAACATCTCATCAACCTGATCAACCAAGATACGTTGCTTTTCTGGTGACAAACGATAGTATCGCTGACGTATTGGCTCAGAGTCACCGGTGTCAATATGATGAGTGATAAGACTTGTAACGCCTAAGCCTTTGTTTGAGAATTTTACTTAGCAAGTAATTATTGAATTACTTGCTAAGTTAGGACTGCTAAGTTAGGACTGCTAAGTTTTGACAAAATACTAATCAATCAAATGATTTATATTTGATTGATTAGTACGAGTATTTTGTTTTTAAGTATGCTTTTGTGATTGATTTTCTATTGACTCTTGTCTTGGTAAGCGGTGACATAGACCAAGTAGACGATAGACTGAGCTAAACTAGAAGAAATCTGTTTTATAAAACCTTAAATAGATTTGGGTTGCATGTGTTCGAAAACACAGACGCTGGTAGAGAGTTGCAGTCTTTTGCTATTTATTTTCGTCAGTCAACTCAACGTTCTATAAAGTTTCCAGAATATTCCATTGCATTGCTGTAACCGTCTAACACTACCCCATAGAAACAAAACGCGACAAAATATTTACAAGGAATTCTTTAGATCATCTCGATTATCGCTGAAAACCGAGAACTCTCGTAAAAACACCCTGTCAATGTTTCAAGTTGATCAAGTAAAAATTCAAAGTTCCAACGAAACCGCTGCACCTCTTATTATGAACTTTGATACAGTTTCTTGCCAGGCAATTGCAAACTTTACGATTGGGGACTAAAGTTCAAGCAGATACTTCGACTTTCAATAAATTGATGTTTTAATTGAGTTTGTTGCCGTAGTTATTTTAGTAGAAAAGTGAATATTTCGAACTTATTTTAACTACGCTTTTAATATTTAATGCAGTTCGTCAGATCTATCAACTTTGTTAAAAAAAAACGACTAAAGTTTTTTACTCTTGAGATAGGAAAAGGTTTAAGAATATAGAGGTAGCAAGGGGCGTGTGCAGACGATGGCCGTTGGCATTTCTCAGCGTGATCGAAAAACTGTTGAACACAGATACCTATTATTTTTTATCATCTCAGATATCCAGCAGGTGCACCAAAACCTGAATGTTCTCATACACATAAATACAAACTCCAAAATACACGGTAAGGAAAACGAAATTACATTTTCAACCGACAAATACTAAATAGAACATACTCGTACCTAGTGCGACCGGTTCTATTCAAAAACGCTGGCTTCGCAAATATGCTAGACTGTGAATGTCTGCGATTCGGTCTGCCATCTGAATAAACAGGTAACAGTCTTATTCAGGTAAGACGTGTGTTCCAACGGGCGCATTCAGATTTCGTTAATTAAAATCTGATTTGAATTTCAGATAGTAATACGCAGCCTGCAATTTCCACAATACATTCAGATTACATTAATGTTGCAATGGATAACAATATATCAAACTAATTAAATGACACGGCTGAAGTTTCGCAACATTCAGAAGATTCCTATCTTGAAATACTGACTTAATTTTCCATTCGCAGCTTCAAAGATGAACAAACACGTACTCAGGTCAAAAACCTGCGCTAAATTAAACAAGACTTTAAATCAAAAGAATTTGACGAAATAAAACATCAGTTTTTTTTGCAGTGAACAAAATAAATGTTAATACTAAAACTGCATTCGAAATTCACTGCGTTAATTACGGCGTCAAGGTAACGTATAAATGAGGTGAACTAAAAAATGCTTCATGTGCACGCTACGAGATTCAATCTCCTAATAATGGGCGAGTAATGTTGCCAAGAAAAAATAACACCACAGCATGATATGATCGCGAACATGCGAAAGAATATATTAGCCGGTAAACAGTTTTAATTATGCAAAACATTTTTAATTGTACCTTGAACTTATTCAGACATGTTGCACGCATTGAGGGCATGAAACTTATTTGATTAATTGATAATGCCAATTGAAGATTACACGTTCAAGATTTGGATCATATGAGTCAAAAATAAACGAGCATATCGATATTAAATGTAAAGTGTTTGCTATCGCCATCATTGCGTTCGCGTACCTATTGAACGTTCCAAAATGTCGTGTAATGAAACTGGAGCAATCATTTTAAATTTGTCTTCCCACACTCTCTACGTGTACCAAAGGATTTGGAGTTTCATTAAAGCATTCAGAATTTTGCGGGACTTTTGATATACATTAGGATATAGTCAAAGAGAACTCACAACATCTTAAGAAGTTATAATCATACTTAAGTCAAGACTAATTGAACTCTTAATTAAGTTAAGTGTAACTCAGTGAAATGTCCCAATTTCAACGGCTGACGCAAAAGTTATCGGGGTTTCAATGAAAATTTATTAGTCCAACTATTTGTCAAAATTGTCCCCAAAGGGTTCCGGGGTCCGTTGGAATTCTGGCAAATATCAAGTTGAATGGCCAATTTGTTTTGAGGACCTTAGGACTGTGTTCCATTGAAATATGTGTGGATTTTAGATTAGTAGAAGTTTTGAATTGTAATTTGGTTTCAAGGAGTATAGGAAATGACCTTCGCATTATACAAGCCGGAACTTAAGTGTGTTATTATATTAATAACCTAATGATATACATAAATTCTCGTTATTATGTGTTGAATTTGAAAAACCAGGGCTATTATTGTGCTAAAATTAGCAGAGGTCAATTCTATCAAAACGAAGTCTTCCATGAAAGAAACGGGCTCATTTTTTCAGATCAAATTATATAACGTCTATTTGTACTGGGCTAGGATTAGGGCTAGGATTTATAGGGCTAGGATTGCATGTCCCAAGTCTTACCTACATTTATAACTAGTGTATAGTTTTGTAGGAAACTAAAAGGTCGTCAGCCTCAACAAAATCAAAGAGCCAAGATAAAACATGGTGGATGTACACAAAGTTATCCGTGTTAAAACAACGCCAGCGTCGCTTGGATATTGTGAAATATGAGCGGGGATCACTGTGTCATTCCCTCGCCTGCTCAACGAATTTATCACGTTCCTGTCCATCCGTACGTATGGTGCTCCAGATATTGAACGTTTCACGAAACGAATTGGTTGATCCTAAAATATTTGTTATGTTTCCTGACGTTGTTGCGAGTTTTTTCGCCGAGAATTTTTGGCATCACTTGGGTACGGTTATTGGAAATGATGAAGCGGTTGTTTCAATTCAGATGGAACTTCAAATTATTGGCTTCCAAAACGTTTGCTCGAAAATATTGGAATTTAGACAAGACGTAATACAAATGATTCTGTTTTCCCGGTCTGTAACCGCTCAGAAAACAAAATTGTCAGCCAATTTTTGGTCAAGAGAAAAAGAGCTGTCATCCGTGATAGGTTAAAACCCCGAAATATTCAAACGTAAACGCGGCTTATGATATATTTTGGTAAATAAACATATGAAGTGTACCATAAAACAATGGTCGGCATGAGTCCTTACTTTTAATTTATTCTCTTTCCGTTTGTTCACTGGACATCATTTTATTTTGCGTTAAAGCAACAGACACGTTTATGCTTTTATTTCCCCGTTGGCTTTTCAGCTAAAAGCCATTTATTCACCGTTCTCTTATAAGATGTTTTGTTTGACTTTCTTTAACAGATACTCTTGTTAGCCTAAACTTGAGAAGTTTCGGATTTCCAAGATAAGACTGTAGACTACTGAAATATCTCGTTAGCACCGAATTTAAGTGAATCTGGACCAGTTGAGATCGTATCTTGAGCGGGGTGATATATATCGTTATAATACACCGTCACTTTTAACTAAGGCAGAAACTTCGAAACTTTGAAATTTAATACGAAATTGCGGTGAAGTAATAAACCGTATCTGTTGTTTATGTGTGCCATCAAACCAAGATAACACCCGTCTTTACATCCAGAGTTTAAGTTAGTGTCATTGTTTCGTAACTTACAAATATAAACGATGTTTGGGAACAACGCGACGCTTTAACATTCATGAATAACATTAAGCCCCCTCGTCCTGTTTTGAATATCGCGAAGCTCTTTTCAAACCAACTTTCCAGAGTTGTGTTTATGCTTATTGCCTTTTAGGGAGGCTATTTTTCGTGTGAATTTACGAGCTTACAATATTCACAAGTAAACAATGGACAGGCAAGGATTCCCCGCGGGCCGCACGTTAAAAGAACAATCCGACGTTCGGAGGCAATACCTATTTGAAACCGTCCCAAAAGGTTTGCTCTTAAAACACGGTCCGTCTGCGATGGTAACCGACATGCAAAGCATCGCATTTAAAAGAGGAAAGAATAAAATACGTACGGTTGAAAGCAAACAGGAAAGTTAGCCGGGAGCGGCGTACCCCGCAACTTGCACGAAACAAGTTTTCTATGGGCATTATTTAAGTTTTGCCTGCAGTAGACACTATATTAAACGTATCAGAGTTGAGTTTTAAAAGTCCCGCCGATACGGCTGAGTTGGTGGGCCGCGAAACAGCCACAACTTGGAACACTTGGCAAGGAGCGCCTATAGGAAAAATAAAAGGCAGGCAACAGTTTGCTGTCAACTTGTACTTGCTTGTACGACTGCTAAGAATTATTGCGTTTGAAAAAGTGCCGCTTTTTAATGTTGACTTTCTTGCTTTTTTCATTTCAAGTACATTTTGTACTAACCTGAAGGTGCAAACTGTTGACAAGTGTGAAAATATCAAACTAAATACACGAACAAACAAATTACAAAACGAATTATAAACAGTCATTTAGAATGAGAAAATTATAATTAATTAACTGCATAAAAGTTACACAATCTAACATTCAAGTAATTCCAACTGAAATTTACTCGAAGGCAAATCTTTTCCAAGATGGCGATAACTAATACCATAAATAAGAAAAAAGAACAACTCGTAGACATGCATAATGCTGAAGTTGCAGTCAGTATGTCCCTGCCATTAAAAGCAGCCGAGAGCAAACAGAATTTTATAACAGGAATTAAAAATGCAGTGTACAAAGTAGTTGACTTTACTCTTTTGTGTTACTCTGAAAGCTTATTAGCTGCTAGATTATATCTAGGAATGTCTTTGATAATTCTCTTTTTACAGGTATAATTGTATTTTGGGTTTATAAAGCAGCTTTAAGCTTAGAGGGATTCATGTTATGAGCTTTGCGAATTAAAGGACAATAAATAATTTTGAGATTTCAGAGCTTCGTATTTAGAAAGGATTGTACTAGAATAAAACAAAATATCAAAAGTAAGTAGAAAAAAGATCTTGATTATAAAGATAAATGTGAAGTAGTCACGGTTAGAGCCTAAATGGAACAGCGGAGGAATTGAGATAAGCACAGACGTCCAAATTCTAAGAAATAACTAAAGAATCCAATTCAGGAAAAAGGCTTGACCTTTAAATCTAAAAGCAATATAGTCGAAACGATACTCTAGGAGTCCTAACAAAAAAGCCAGAACCAGTAGCAGCATAAACACATTCATCTGAATTAAGAGCACAGTCCACAAACAACGAATGGAAACAATTTTCTATTTCGAAATGTCTTACTTGGCCCACTATAATTTAATATTACACGAACAGCCCGCTTTGGGCGGGGACTGCTGGCTTTAGTAGGATTGCGAGAGTGAATAATTTGACTATGGAGGGCTTGCTACCGCGGACGCCTCGCTTGCAATTTATTCGCAACTAACGAATTGGGGCGAATGATGTATGGCTGGAATTTAATTTGGCTGTTTACTGTTCTTGGTAGCAGTAGGTGGAGATAGGGTAAGGCTGATTGATTTTGGAAAAAAATAGAGCTTTAATGATTTTAGAGCTTTAGTGATCCCATTGGACCAGCCTAAGTAGAGAAGTTATATTTGGGATATTATGAGGCTGTTCAAATTAGCAAAGAGGAGTATAAACAATAAATCAAAAGCAAATTCATTAGGTAACAACTCTCAAACTCTCAAGTCTTAAAGCACTTATAGTTGTCAAACTTAAAGCGAACAATCCGAAACTAATCTTATCTGCAACAAATCCCACAAATGTTAAACCCGGGGTATCTGCTGCAGGAACAAGATCTCTAATAGGCTGTTACTATTAGATATCGAGCTAGTAACACGAGCCTATTATTCTTGTGGTATCTCCAAGATTGAATGGTATCCTTCAGCCAATTACCCAGCCGGTGTTTCGTTACCACCGCTGTGTTTTGACGTAATATGCGTAACTCAATTGTCTTGCGGTAAGCATCGCATTCTCTGGTAAAACGTAATGGATTTTTTGAGATGATCGTCGCACTATCGTTATTGAAAATGAGGCTTTTATTTATTCTGATTCGATTGTTTTTGTTACTGAGAAAGTTTTTATATAATCTAGTACTAGTCTTCTATCTTTGTTAGTCTCAATATCAGTATTTGAATCTATGGATGTGTGATTTGGAAGAAAGCCAGGTTGCAGGCAGAATGGTGAGTAATCAATTTTAATTAAAGGAAATAGTAGTCATTAGGGTAAGTCAGGACACGTTAAAACCCACTGACTTGGAGGTGAAAGGTGCCGTGATTAGATAACCAGTTATCATGACCGATAAGCAAAGTAAGGAAAACACGCGAAAGGAAACATTTTAAAGTATTTTGTTCGTTACCGAAATTGTTTTTATTCTGAACATAAGAAATTAATTAATGACGACTGCAATATTGTAATCACTAAGTAACTTTATTAAAGCATTATTTCGCTATTGGCATTAATTAGCAAAAACTTGTATTAAATTCTTATCATCAGTGTCAAATGTTGAAAAGTCACATAGTATAACCCCGAATTTTAATTAAAACATTCTTATTTACAAACTGGGTCATTTTTGTGATAAAAAATACGTTGCAGTAGACGCATTACAAGCAGAAATTCGTTCATTATTAATTTAATACTATCAAAGTTTCGTTGTGTGCGTTGGATTGCTAGTTCATTTCCAATATAGTATCAATAGTATTGTCTATACTTATAGGTAATCGTATGTAGGTATGTTTACATGTGTGCCTGTCATCAGTTATATACTATCGAAGTTCATTCAACCAACCTTGTGATATCACTTCAACGTTAATCGTAAAAAATTTACGACATTTTATTTTAGTGTTGATCAAAAACAAACAAACAATAAAGTTTGCTGTGTCAACGATCGACCGATTGACGGTCGAATCGAGTTCTGAAGTTATAATTGGATTTATTGAAGAGTATCATGGTTCTTAGAGACGCGGGAAGGTGAGAAGGGCACTTAACATCTTCGGATCTAATGATGGACTGATAAAGTAAAGGACCAACGAAGGATATAATTTGGAATAGACTAGACTATGGTTAGAGTGTGGTATACAACTAAAGAAAGAGTGAGATATATACCCTGGCTACCTTTGTAAATAAAAACATAGCCTATTTCACGAAAGAATATTATAGCTTTCCACTGTTGAAAAAAAAAATCTAATTCGGGTCGGGTCAGAAGACAAATAAACTTACAAACTTTACCTTATCATAATTTAAGTTTAGATAGTACTTATAAAAGCCAAGAACAGTTTTCTCACAAAAGTGAAGTCATAGTTTTAAACTGCAAACAACAAGAAGCTGCCTAAGATATCTTTCCACAATGTTTTCAACCGTAAACCATCTTATTTCAGCTCAAAAACTTATATTTTTCGACGGAAAACTTTAATCACAAACTCACGCTAAAAGGGGCGATTCTCAAACGTTTCGCAAACTAATCTATTCATAGTTAGTTAGCATTAATCATAACAAGTTAACTATAAAGTTACGAAGTTCAACCCTCTTGAAACTTGAGGACGCCAGTCAGAAAAACAATCTCTCCAGAATTTAATAAAGCGCCGTGCACTGAGTGTCTGCGACGTGTTGGCGGCCAATGTTTGTGCAAATGTTTGAACAATATTTCTTTAATGTAATGATTGTCACTTATATTAAAATTCATACAATTCTGCTACAATGTATAAACAAATAACGTTACCTACTCGTGTTTCTAATATACAGAGCATAATTTAATTCGCAAAATAACTCATGTTTCATCTTCATGGAATTTCAATTAACTTGCCGTTTAAAGACTTCCAATTTAACTTTGTAGGTATAAACAGATTGTAAGAGGTAAGGAATTGGAGGGGGCAAACTCCCTTTGTGCCGATATGATGAAAAATGTGCTGTAATTTATTTAACCAGACTCCGGGAACATTGATAAAATTTCACTTAAGCATATCGCTAGTTTGAAAAATCGCGTATTCTCGTCCCTCATTCCAACATTGGATCCAATATTTTTCAAAATATTTGCTCAACGTTGGCTCCACGTCTAGTCTAGTCCCTAGAATATTACGGAATACGACAGCTGTCTAGCCCCCCAAAGTTACTTTGTAAAATGAAATCGGCCTAAAGGCAACGTCGAAAAGGCTATGTGTGGCTTTACAATGCTTTTGTATCGCTCCCTTGGACGATAGCGTGGTGATATTAAGAGAAATGTATTGGGGTAGGTAACTGTTGGGTGTCTTCTAAATGAAAATTGTGGGTATTTAAGTGTATACCCAATTAGTGTTAGGTTGTTTAAGAGAGCGCAGAAGTGATAAAACTTCTGTTTTTATTTTAAACAGTCTCGTCCTATGGTTTCCTAGTACGTTCATTCTGGAAGCTTTTGACTTCTATTTAGAATTACAGTAGTTATTATTGTTTATTGTGTGTTTTTAAATTTTTCATGAGATTTATTGTGTTTTTTTTTTTTTTAATTTGTATTTGACAATTTACAGATAGGTACGTTTCCTTTGCAAACTTTACATCAAATTACATACAAAAACATCACGAGACGTTAAATAATAGTTTTTTACAGTTCTTAAATAAACTAACACCTATTTTTCTCCAGCACAAACTAACTACGAAATCAATTAACTTTATTTTCTGAAACTCAAACTCAAATTGAAAGCAGTAACAAAATTTTAATTCGCCGCGTGTAAACACGTAAAGCGGGGCGGGTAGTCGGCTCCGATTGCACAAATAACAGCCTAATAAAAAACCTACACTTCCAACAGATGTGCAGCGTTCGATTCCACAAATAATATAAACTTTTAACTCTGTGGTTCCGTAGCTTTTTTCGACATTTACTTTTGTAAATAGAAGGCGATAGTTTGGCCTTTTAAACAAGCAAGAGTTACAAGAAAAGCTAACTAAAATAAAGCGTTTTAAGCAGTATGCAAGAAAATTGAATACTGTTTTAAATGTGCAATATGGTAGGTGTTTCAATCTCAAGTCTGAAAATTAAAATAACTAATCCATGCTATGTGGTAAATGATATGCTTCAAATTAAACTTTAATATCGATTTTAAGATGTAGATTTTATGTATTGCTTTTAAAATTCTGTCTACTTAGATCACCAAACAATTTGTTATCATATAAATGAAGCCACTTAATGGACGCCTAAATTACTTCTAAGTGTTAGTGATGTGAATATTAAAACCACATTTATCGATGAATATTATTAAGTGATCAGAGGTGCAAAACGCTGATACTCAGAAAGAAGCGCACGTATTGTAAAGATACCAAATCCCATCTCCATTTATGAGCCAAACAGTAAGCAAAAACGAAACTATCCAATTTCATAAGGAACCCTAAAACTTTCCTCTGGTACCTGCGAACGTAAATACGGGTTTTGGAGATCGAGATATGCACTACGATATATTCCGTGCCAATTTTTGCTACCGTTTCGATATATCGGAGCAAAATGTTTTCAACCCCACTTCGTAGCGGGCTGCAATTTCTCGTGGATTTCTTTCGGTATGATAAACTAAAGTTATGATAGTGTACAATCTACTGCTGTTTTTAAAAAGTTTTTCTAAGAATTTTATTTATCGTGTCTATCTCATATTTTCAAAAACGTTTCAAATACACAACTCGTACATACGTCCGTATTCGTACGTTTTCATATTCTGTTGTTAACGCATAAACTTTAGGCTCGATCTTTACAATTTTACGGTTTGAAGTGACCAGAAATTAATATGAAATATATTATGTTGAAAATGCTGAAATACAGCATCTATCGACATTTCCCAGCACTACTGTGCCGTCATAATTTACTACAATCTTTTCTATACTCGACACTTAATTTAAGTCTAGACATCTAAAACTAAAATTATAAACGTCTGGCAATACTTCAAACCGACACTTAAGATTATTGACACAGAGAATGAAAAACTGATGAACTTTCCAGAAAGATATTATAATACATTTTCGAATAAGTATTTTGAATTATATGAAAGTTTATAAGTGAATTTTGATGGGTTCGTTAATGGTTTTCTGTTTTATGGTAAAAGGGTGATTTTATGGGGTGGGCAGGAGTCCAAGTGGCATTAAAGATCGATACTAGAGGCCAGATTTATGTTGTGTTGGCCAGTTGAACGAGCGTCTTCGTTTTCAAGGAGGCGTGGAAATGTTCGAGAAGTATTTCGAGATTGGTACAATATCAAACTAAAATCAGATTATTCTCCAATTATGTTAAAAAGTTTTATGCATTGAGTTTCTCCAATACCTAGAAATAATTGAAGCAGAGAAGTTAAAATAAAAAAAAATGGTTGAGGCACCTTAAATAAGAAGTGACACAGAAATAAAAAAATATTCTACCACAATATTCCGCCAGTCATATTATTTCTACTTGAACAATATTCAATCTGTTTAGTTCAATCATTTTTCCTGTTATTTCCATGTCATTAGTAATAACGTTTTTTTAACGAAATCCTTACAAATGGATCGTCCGAGTTAAGACAATTTAGTAGGGCGTTCAGCACAAGATTGATCGTCGTTTGACTGTTATTTTAATGAATATTGTAGAGAGTTGAGTGGAGGACTGTTTATTGTTTATTTTCATGTTGAATTATTGAAGAATTTGTGGTTTAAACACGCTTTAAGGCGGATGTATATAAATTTTCGGGAAGACAAAGCAGAAATATGGCTAGTCTAATTCCTTTTGTCTAACCTACATTGTGTAGAGATTTTACTCTGTATGTCTCTCGTCAATTCTCTTAAAAAGTTAATGACATAAAATGCATTCGGTTACATTTCGTGGTCTGTCGAAATAAATTTTCGCTTCGTGCTTGTCCGGTCACGATCTTAGGCGACAATATCCGAAACGATCCGAATGGCAACGGTATGAATTTTAAGAGCTTTTAAAAATAAATGCTTTTATTTCTTATCTTTAAGATGCTTATGAGGAGATAAAATGTTTAAATATTACGATTTGTGTAGACTTGTTTACGACTATTTAGTATTAGATTTTATTTATGATGGTTTGAAGTAAGTTTCTTTGTATATCAACTATTTTTTATTTTAATAGTGAGTCTCAAAACATCTGACAGAAAACCCCATTGTCTCTTAATCACTAGACAAAATCTCCAATGCACTATGCAATTAGCCTCTCTATCCATCTCAATATCTGCCCTTTACCCTATAATTAAACTTAATGATACACTTTCATCAAGATCCGATGCCTTCAAAGAAAAGACAATAGATATTTATCACAAAGGAGGATCAACCAGTCAATCTATTGTGTCCCCAATACCAGCATACCAAATTATCAATACAACCAAAAACTTTGATTCTCAACTCTGTTACATATGTGATAGAGGTGGTGGGTGGGGCAATTTATCTTGGTGGAAGGACATTATCGAATAGCGAGTGTGTCTAATGATAACATGGGATTAAGCTGCTTGTATGTTATCTGCAAAATTTAGGGTCAGCAGCATTAATAGTTTGGGTTAGTAGGTACCAGTGTTTTGGTATTTTGTTTCGGATTATTTTCATGGGGTTTGTTGGACGGTGGGTCAGCTGTTTCAAAGTGTAGGGATAGTAAAGATAATTGTTTTTTTGAAGTTTTAATGAACTTGTAAGGTTTGCAAAGGTCAAAGTATGAAACGATTTTATAGATGGGAAAGCTTTAATAAACTTATTTATGATCTGATTGTTGAGTTTAGATCACGACGCTATGATGCTTATTGTCATTGAACCCGCTGTGGATCGCAGGGCCATCTGACAAGGTAACTGTGTCGCTGAAACGGAAAATGTTATTTAAGGAACAGGGTGGATTTTCAGTAAGTAAGAGAAAGACAGTCTCTTATGCCGCGCTCCGCTCCAGATAGGAAACTTATTTGATGATCTTACCGAAACCGATTCTGATCAAATAACAAGAAAACCAATTTAGCTGAATGACTTATTCTTACTTATTTTTAGAAATGTGTCCATCCAGTCATAATGAGGACAACCTTTCAACTCTGCAAAAGCTATTAAACGAAAACACTAGCCAAATGCTGAAAAAAAAAGACACATTGCCTCCATTTTCTTACAGATACTTAATTTCGCAACAAAAAACCTTCGCCCTATC
Source organism: Agrotis clavis (assembly GCA_954870645.1). Lineage (NCBI taxonomy): Eukaryota > Metazoa > Arthropoda > Insecta > Lepidoptera > Noctuidae > Agrotis > Agrotis clavis. The sequence continues at coordinate 1,798,865 of OX940932.1, read as the reverse complement.
ATCTCCGGTACATTTACTGAACCCATTACACCCCACGTGCTTACCCAACAGTTAGAAAGATAAATAATATATACGTATAGGAGGAAAACCCATCGGTGCTCAGATTCAACCCCCCACTGCCGATGTAACGACGGTCATTAACCTTTACAGCACCACTGTAGATTACAGTGCCTTTGCGAGTGGTAGGTTAACCAATTTTTTTGGTAAACATGGATGGTAGTTGAAAAAAGGTTACCGGTTTCGGATTTTGGAAATTATTTGTTAACCTAATTGGTAGCGAGGGGTGGACGGTTTAGGGTTCGATTTTCATGTTAATTTGTGGATTTAGCAATTTCGTTCAATTCGTTTTCATTTAAGAAAATTTATTCATACTAAATGATGCAATTTTTTTAAGTAGCTTCAATATTATCAACGCTCTCATTTATTAAAAGCTCACTAACATTTCACTTTTTTCTACGAACGGTAACCCCGTTTTACTCCCACAGTATCTTAAATAAAAACAGAACACATTTAGTGAAGAAGAAAAGTTGTTAAATTTCCAACTTTTCGCCGACTCTGTCCGAGCCTTAAGAGTATTTGCCAAAACACTCGCGAATCTATAGGCGAATTGTGTACACAAATAATTTACACTTATTTTTCTTTGGCAAAGTGAAATAATGTCTTGAATCAACTTTGTTTTTGTCTTATTACTGGGGTAAAATACTGGGTTGACACATTGAAATGTTTTGACAGATTTAGGAGTGGCAAAACAGATGGCATGTTGAGAAACCTGATGTTTATTGTCTCATTTAGACTTTGAAAAGCACCAGTGATCAGCGGAGTGCAGTGCCCAAAAATTTTTAGTAAAAAGTGCGAAAAGCTTTTCATGCAACTGCATTTTTAAATAAGAAAATAAAAAAAAACTTGCACATTGAAACCACACGGATATCCCCATAACATTTCACAATATCCCAAAAAAACGCTCAAAAGCTTGCAAAGGCATAAATTCACAAGTTATTAAAACAATATAACAGGCAGGACGGACGGCTTAAACCGTCGATCGGTATTGACTGTGCCCGCCTGCCTGCTCGTCGACGATAAACGTAGATTAAACCTGGATGTACATCACCCTTAATCCGGCAAAGTCCGGCCATGTTTTTAATATGGCATTCTGATTTTGAATATTTTCGCGTCGATTTTTGCGTTCGATGATTTTTTGCGAGTTCAGCCCCAAAACGTGCTTTTATGGGGGTTGAAATAATTTAAAGCCAGATGAGCAAAAAGGGGTTAAATGAAATCAAGCGTACACTAACTGAATTTTGTAGAATGGATAGTTTTGATATTGAAAATAGGTATGTATGTATTAAATAGGGCTCAACACGTTTTTAGTAACAAAAAATATTCGTAAGTACATAGGTATTTTATTAAATATCGAAAAACGAAGTACTAGGCCTCTAAAACTTCGTAGTTACATTTCACGTTTCCGTGTTTTTAAAACGAAAATAATTTATTCGCAATTAAGTAATAATCTCCACAATATTGAAAACAGTGCACTTAGGAAAGTGATAGACATGTCGTATCAAGATAACGTCTCGGACCCTGTTAGGTTATCTACAAAGTTCCTAAGTGGGTCACTTCGAAATAAACTATAAATAGCACGCGACTCGGCTCGCTTTCGGCTTAGTAACGGGTAATCAGAATTCTGTTTCAAGATTAGATTAAGTTCATTATTATGTCTGCGACACCAGTCATTTTATTGATGGAATCACATCATGTCTCGTTTATTTTTATTTAATTTTGTTTTGTTGAAATTAACCTATCAATAAAAAAAGTTTAATGAATTGATAAGAATTATGTTCATAACATTAAAAAGTTTCAAATAATCAAATTTCTTTGACATTACCTGAAAGCTTTTACAAAGTATCAAAATGACACATTACGTACATTTGAATCCACTCGTAATGCACATAAAAAGTGCAACAGCTTTTTATATGCACTTAAAATATTTACCCCCGAGATAAGAAACACATTTACAGCGCAACATGCTTGCAAACATCTCGCTTTATTAAAGAACATAAATAAACAATATGACACATAAAAAGGAATAGGATTTTTAATAAAGTCTTTTCTAACAGATTTGAGATTTGGTACAGCAATGTTAAAATATATTTGACACACAAATATTGTTCTCTGAAGAATAAAATAATATATAAAGCTAGCCAATAAAAAGGATTTTTGTTTTTATTAAATTGGCTCTAGGTCTCAGAAATACGAGCCGTAATAAATCCATACTAAAAAATACAAAAAATACTATAGAGGTGGTCCCTCTATACTATAGAGGGACCATTAATGGTACAGTCATTAAGAGAGGACAACTCGCAAACGACTTGGACTATTTAATTTTAGAGCTAATTGCTTTTAAGTGGTTAAACTATTAAATAATAAATAAATAGATCTCTCTTAATGAGAATCATAAATTTTGTTTGAATTGAAATGTGTATTTTATATTATTTTGTTATTTACCTTTTTGTACTTAATTTATTTTCGGATGAACCGCCCGCTGAGATATCGTAAAATAAATTCATTTTAAATTGTGAGGGATTATTTTGACGTGTTTTTCAAAGTTCAACAGCTCATTCAAAGTGATATCTACGCATTTTTTTTTTTAAGTAAAAAATTATCATTTATTTTTTAGCTTTATCTCAAATTATATCCACTTCTCAATTGATAAGCAAGCATACACTTCGTAATACTATATTTCGCCACTTGTAAATAAATATAATTAACACAATAAATAATTATACTAACGATTGACATCTAATACTTGGCATGGAACTCATCCACGCGCTCAGCGCTCCACGTGGCGCCATCTTTTACTAAGATAAACATACTTTAACTCAGTCAACATTGCAACAAATCTCGAAACACGAGGCAAATAGTGCCAAGTTTTCATCTCAACATTATATGGCTCATTTACGATATAAATATGATTGAGTGGCTTTAGAGTTTAAAATAGATTAAGTAAATTGAAAATATAAACAATATTTTTAAGAGAAAAGGGTAACGATTACATAACTTTAAAACCGGTGTTTTCTATGAAATTCACTCTAGTAATTTTGAAAATGCATTCAAAAAGCTTTTGCATGACATATAATTATGTCCATCCTGGGCACGAGTGGGAAGAAAACGGGCATGGTCAGTCCATGATATTTAGGTAATTAGATAGATAATCAAATCACCTGACATCAGATGTAATAGAACTTACTACGGACTTCAGGAGCTGTGGTTACACACTACACAGCCATTATCAGACAGTCAGAACAACATAAAACAATTCACAATACTAGGTAATTGGACTACGCTATACCGAGTACAGTAATTACCAATTGATAAAAACTGGACATATTTTTATTAACATTGTTTTGTTGTAAAATATTTTATTATTGTGAAAAAAATCTATTGAGTGACTAACAGCTGCAAAATGTTGCCGTCGATACATTTACCAAGATAATGGGGTTAATGAACTTGATTCTAGTGTTTATGCCTACACCTACTCATTTCTTGTAGTATTTACTAAATTGAAATACATTCAGATTTTTTTATGTATGATTCTCTTTTAAGAAAACTATTTACAGTTCAAAGTTGAAGTTTGGAATGCTAATTCTTTACTTACTTACATTTTTTGTTGTAAATCGTACGACGTCATTCATTAAAAAAAAAAACTAATTTGTTTATCAAACGAAACCATAATCTATTTCTATATCTTGATAAAAACAAAGTAAGGTTGGCGACCTCATTAGCTGTACCGATAATAAACAAATTAGGAATCAAAATTCATATTAAGGCGAAGGATACTCTGATTAATTATTGAACAAAAATTGTTGACTAGCAATTTGGATTTTCGATAACAACAATGACTATTATTAATTTACAAGGGGATTCCCATTGAGGGAGAAACGATCTAAATTCGATGTACAACTGTTGAGCCGTTACTGCTAATTTTGTAGATAATACCAAAGTATTGCATACGATTTATTTAATCACATTATAAAATAAAATAAAAATGACATTATATGTATATATATTAATATTATTTTTTGACAAATGATAGAACCGTTATCTAAACGACTTGTATATAATACACATAGATTACAGTGGTTACTGAACTCTGCAGATTAGATACTGATAATATATAATACTATTTATAATATTAAACAGTACACGCATGGTAAAATACCTTGGGATAGGACTGGCTTTATTTACAAAATGATATCGGCCCTTTACTCCCGTTTCTAAAATCTATACTTTTTGACAGTCAAAAGTCAAATTCTGGTATCCTTTATTACCAGAATTTGACTTTTTATTAAATATCATGTAAAAATACTACAAATGACACTTTGATTTGAATAAAAGAAACTGGATACGTAAAATAAATATCCATATTAAAAATCGCAAATAATTGCAAAAAATCACAATTCAAGTAAAAACCATAGCTAAATTAGCAATAAAAACTCATGATTAACAGCTTAAATAAAGGCTTAAATTGAAGCCGTAAATAAAAAGAGTAAAGGCATTGAACCGACCCCAGGTTGTTTGCCTTTGACCCCATACTGACAAGAACGCTTGAGTTTGCGACTTAATCTTTGACTCTACTGAAATTTATGCTGATTTTGAATGTGAATTTTTCAATAAAATGGCTTTAAAATTTTATTTCTATTTGGAGAGTTTCTATTTTATTTTTGAAAATTAATGAGATATTTATTTCATTTTGGTCACTTTAAAGTGCTATGCATGTTAAAAATTGTTTTTTTTTGATAGCATATCAAGGATCTTTTTGCAGATTTTATATTTGTTTATCGCAGCTACAACCCCCTTAATCGAAGCTTTTGTTTTCGTTATAAAAGGTCAAATAAAATAGTAAAGTTAAAAACCTTTTAGGTACCTACAGTTGTTAACTTTACGCCAGTAACAAAAACCGTGTCAACACACATAAAACATATGCATGGAATATTAATTTTGAAAGAATCGTGTTAAAAATATCTTTTGCAAAAGGGACGTTGAATGCATTCTAATGTAAAAATTATATTTCTTTATATTCAATACGCACTCGCGTTTAGGTTGATAAACTTTGAATTTCTAAACCGATCGGGTAATAGAAAACGTATTACATTACCCCTACATATTGCCTTACCGTTGAACATCCATTGCTCTTTTTGTGGGTCACAATTCCAAAAAATTGCTAAGAAGAACGACAATGGAGGAGCATTAACTGATTGGTATTCCTGTCGAGTTGTGATAGTCAATATCCAGCGGTTGGTTGTCATCGAAACAAGTCGGTACTTGTTTGAAATTATGATTATAATACGTCACTTTATATAAACACTAGTAAATATTTTATGGGAAGAAAATAAGCTGTATGATCAGATGAATTCAATGTTTTTGTAATGAGAGTGAGAATGACGCAACAGTGACGAGTGACGACAGTCAGCGGTGGAATCGCGAATTCGTCCCATATATTATTCACGAGAGGCCGATAATGAGGCCATTCACCCTACGCGTTAGACACAATTCGACGAGACTGATTGTCCATGGTTAGGTTTTTTCTCGTTAGATTTTAGCAGTAATAAACTTAGATATTAACTGATTGTTAAGAGGTTAATGGGTATATTAATAATATAAAGTTATTTCTAAAGTATTAATAACTGTGTAAATACTACTAATTTTGTTGAAAGTAATACCCTACCATTTCTGACTGAGCTAATCACCACTTCGCACTTACCAACATTATAACAGCAAAAATCACTTATCCACTTACGAACGTCTAAAAGAAGATCTCCTTACCTGAAAGCAAGAAAAAAACACCATTAAAATCATCATTAACGGTTCATTTTTTACCGAAAAATACCGAGTTTTTGAAAACGATCCATTGTATACAAAGAATTCTCCCACATCACAGTTGAACGACCGTCCAAAGTTTTAAGACACAACCTAGATTTTGTGAAAAAAAAAAACAATTTAAAAGTTTGAATAAAACATGGTTTGCCGCGCGTGTGTCTTTATGAAATTCGTAATTGATACTTATGGAGTCACGTTTTTGTTTGGTTGCTTAAAATAATCGAATTACTCCAGATATAACAGTCTTATCCAAGTTGAACAGTTACCTTTGCATTGAAATATCTAGAAAATTCTTTCAAATACGAATCGGTAGCTATCAGCACCTTTACTTGCTATCTTTAAGAGGTATATGGTCAGCACGCATCACAATAAATATTTGATTATTGTCAATAGTAGTAAAATCGAACTTTTTAACAATAACAATGTTTATACATCCGTTATTTCTGAGGGAATCCTATTTCTTTCTACAGTATGGCATTTTTTTTTTGTCTATGTAGGTATGTATTTGTAAAACTCGGGTATTTCTGAGTAATATATGGAGAAATATAGACAAAAAATAGAATTTATTTGCAATAAATGAAAACCCGGGCTTAGATCTGTCTGTCCATTTTTGTATTCTATGTATAAAATGTCACATCACGAGACTGCCAGAGTGTTGTATAATCACCAATGTTTATTAAAGCTATGCTAAAATATACGTTTCCTATGTCGCATGCATGGTTACACGCCCTTACGTCTGTTGGTGTGTTTCATTACAGCTGTCACGTGTACAATTTATCATTTCATTGTGGACCAGGAAAAGAACAGATTATGTTCATGCTTGTTTGTTTTTTTTTTTGAGGTGAACTGAGTTCATGGGACAAGTTTTAGAAGTATTTAGTCATAAACAGTTGCTGTTAAGTGTTAGATTAATTTGTATTTTAATTATTGAAGCTAGATTTTAAGATACTAAGCTACCTACTTAAAATTTAATGCTAATTAGAACAATACAATACAAAAATAAAATCTATAAATAACTTAAAAAGAAACTAAAAATTGCGCTTAGAATTTAAAATTCGGACAGTTTTGTTACTTTTTTAGAAAATATCATTATTATAATAATATGTTTATAATATTTACTTTTAAAGATATCACGAATGCTGGCGTTAATTTAATCCAATTTCAGAATGCACGTGAACAATCCATTTAATAGCATCGTCTCTTATTAACAAACGGTTCTACAAATTGAACTTTTTGTTTCAAGAGTTCCCCGGTAAGTCCTTCCAGGTGAATTCCCCCAAATTACAGTAATACCCCGATGTGTATAAGCGTTATTATAAAATAGCGCTCCGCTGAGCCCACCTTTAGTCCCAAATATTGAATGTCCCCTAACTCGTGAAGATTATAAGGATTTTTGTTCAGAATTTATTATAGTTTTTTTTTTATTTGGTGCGCAAAACATGAAACCAAAAGCTTTCTTCTAAAGATTGCTTAAAAGTCTTTTTTTAATAAGTCTGGGTTTTTGATAGAGAGTAAGGTTTTCTTGGCAAGTTTCTCAGGTCAGGCAAAGTTACTGTTAGAACTATCTTGACATGATCTTATCGCTAAGGGTGAATGACTTTCAACCATTAACTGCCACGCAGTGATTTAATATTTAAACTACCCCTTCCATTAAAATAAACCGTAATTTAAACAGTACTAAACCGTGCCATGAAAATACACAGTAATAATTACCTTTATAAGTGAAGTAATAATCTGTCGAGTTTAAACTACTCAGAACCATGTGAGTATCTTTTTAAGTGAAGTATAATTACATACTTTATCTTCATGCTGATCAGGAAGACATACGCTTTCCATTTATGTAAAAATCACTTAAGCCGGTTTAGCAATTTCCGAGATAATCGCATAAGTTGATAAGCTAAAATAAGACGACAGATATAACCACGTAGATGTCTACTAATAGCCTAAAAAGAACCACTTGATGTTAAACATTAGGAAGATGATGATGTTTTTAACCATCTCTTTAAAAAGTTTCCGATATGGAATGTTTAGAAGACGGACGTTAAACATAGGATTACTCTCATGGTGAGTCATAAAATTAAAAAGCAATGGTAGTAAATATTACATAAAACTTTGCATCAGAAAGTTGTCTTAAACTATTTTAGTAACTTTAATGTACCGTAATAATCTAGAGGATTTTTTCTCATAAAATTCAGTGAACACGTATTTTACAGCTTACATTTTACTACTGGTTCCTTCAAAATGCATAATCATAATCCTCAGTGTATTTTTTATATTTTTATCCATTTAGATTGTAACAACAAAGTGATAATTCAAGAAAACCTTCATTTATTATTCAAAGATCAACTCGATAATAATATGTAAATGTAAAAAAAAAATGTGAAAAAAAACACGCAAAGAAGAGAAATCAGTACATTTACGTGACGTAACAGTCACGGAATTTACGAGAATATCACTTAAAATATACACATAAAACGTTAAGGGTGTAGCATTTGCAAGTTTTAAGAGGCACCGCCTTAAGACGGTGCGTGATAAAAGTATATGGCCTTAAATATATTTTTACGAAGTCACTTTTCTGGTTTCATTATGAGTTTTATTTAGATTTTAAGCGAAAGGACGAGAAAATGTGCTTCCACCCTGCATTAGTGGAAAATAGGATCGTTCGCTTCCGTAATCTTTTCCCATTGTTGTTTGTAACAAAAATCTAATGCGCAACTGTATTTTTCAGAAATTACTTGAACTTTATTTTGAGTACCTACTTATTAGCATTTTAATGATGTTTACAGTAACAGTGCTTTTACATATTTTTACAAGCTTTATTTTTACTTATACACAAAATTCAACATTTTGTAATCTTAAGGATCTTAAAAAATTAGACTCAACTAAAAGATTAAATCTCTCATAAAATAAAACGTAGACAATACAACAAAACGCTCACCTTTTTCGACAAAAAATGACCTTAATACTTAAAGAGGTACATAAATCACAATCAAGAGGTTTTCTATTAATGCCAACATAATACCTCGATTAACATTTTGATTTAAAAAAACCGTTAATGGATATTAAGACAACCTACGTTTACCCTTATGATACCAGTGGTAGGCATTATTGTTTAAAATTACCAGCTTAATTGTAACAAGTTTTTACTTAACTCATTTTGTATATTTAACTTCGTTTCTCATTCTTTCGCGCACTTTTAACAAGTTTAAAATAAACATCCAAATATAGAATCCAATTACTTTTTCTTTTCATTTCAGGTTTAAAAAACAAGTCGATGCAAACAAAAACTGGTTTCTGAACAAGTTTTGGCTAAAAATAAAAACGCGTAATCGAATATCATTTTGCAATCCGTTCCGAAAACGTTACACATAACATAACATGGCCAAAAATCAATCTAAAATGAATCTCATACCGAATTTCCATATTTTACACATACATAAACATCTCACGACCCACAACGGGAGTTTCCACCCCACAAAGACCCCGTAATATGCCCGGGGCAATAAATTTATTATGATAAAGTCGCTTTACGTCAATAAGCCCAACTTTTTTGTTGAATTGAAAACTTTTATTCCGTTCAAACTCTTTGAAAAAGTATTTTGGATATTGAACTCCGATAATAATATGTAGGTACACAATTTTCATGTGAAGTCATTTTGTTCGATGTTTTCAATAATTGTGTTGTTGAACCAGTTTTGAAGTTTATTAATAAAGCTTTAGAAATTCTTTTTCCGTTTAAATATCAAAAAAAGTTTTGAATGGAAATGGGGGAAAATCAGAAAGCTCATTGGGCTGAGATTAGGTTTCTATTCCTGAAATAGTTGCTGAAAAGAGACTCTTGGGAGAATGGAGCACAATACAGGCAGTCGGTGCCTTAACGCTTGGCTTCTCGATCGATCGTTAGTTCAAGTCTGATTCCATTCAACTTTTATACTCAGAAATGAAAAAATATATACCTATGTATTTTTTTTTTTGTAGTATTATTGTTGTCACCAGTACATGATACAGTTATTTTAAATACAATCCACTAACTCGGTCAACAGTGAGGCAAATAAAAACAGTTCAAGTGTCGTGTCATGCTAATTTTATGATTCAAAGTTGACATTAGTTTTTTTAGCTCAAATTATAGAAATAAAAACTGTCGCTCTTTCTGTCTACGCAATAAAGCACACGGGTCCAGCTGTGCTCGTACTCAAGAACCACAAAGTACCACAATTAATCGTGGCGTGAAAGTCAAGATTACCAAGATATCGAGCAATCCCGCCCGATCTCCGACCAAGGTCTCCGTAACATGATCAAATGTACAGGTGACTGCAGAAGTTCCACTTGCTTTAGACTTTGAAAGAACACGAATTAGGATAAGGGGTCACTTGACCCCTCATTCTAATTCGTGTTTGAATTTCTGCATTTTACACTATTATTGTTAATATCTGTCTGTGTTATTTCACTACTGGGCAAAGACTTGCATGCAAAGATCTCATAACTTCCAACCAAAACGATAGAGAGTGATCTGAACGACTGGTTATTAATTTTTGGAACACCATTTTTTTAATACTTCCTTTATCTTGAAAAGTTATGATAATGGCCACTTTTGTCATCTTACATACCAATCTACAAAATTGTGAAACCACTATGTATTTTTATTGTTTCAATGCTTTTCAAAGTTTTTCGTCCCAAAATCTAAACAACAGAGCCAAGATTTAATTCATTACATAGAAGTTATACGAGAACCAATAATGCATGAAAATGCTTCATCCTACTGTCCTTCTTTTGCAAGATGTCTCAAACGATGACAAAAAGTACAACAAGGTCGGCAGCAAAGGTGAATGCCCAAGACCGGCTGCAGCGGACGTACTTAAGTTGCACCGTGGATCTTCTGAACGAACCTACCTATGCAGTGTAATATGATCTCGTTCGTTCACTAATCGTTCATTCCGACCGAACGACTCGAGTTTTACGTATCGCTTGGCAATGGGCGGTGTAGGTTTTATAATTTATTGTAGCTATTGGCTGGGTATTGTGAGAAATGGCTGCTAGGAATATAGACTTTTCGGTGGATAAGTTGGGGTTAATATATTTTGAACAATTTATCAGTGCATTGTATTTTATAGTACATGTAGGTTGAGTACCTCATATTGCATTAATAAAATCCTTGTATGATATCTGAAAATGTAGTGAACAAGCAAGGCCTATGGAAAAATATTTTTTAATAAGGCTTGCAATGCGACACTTAAAAGCAACTTAAAAGTTCATTAAAAAAGCAGTAAAATTGATTGCATCTCATGGAACTCATATTAACATCGTTTAAAAGGCACCATGACTTAAAGGTCGCACTTTCACGAAACAAGGCCGGATCGTAGGTTCGCTTCCTCGTCGAATCACCTTGATATGTTTTTTTTTTAAGTTAGAAGAAGGAAGTTAGTTTCACTGCTTGGATTATGTTACGTACAGTAAAAAGATTAATTGTTTCTATGCAGGATAAATGGAGCATTTTTATCATTTGAATTATTTAAAAATATTTTTTTAAAACAGATACCTAGATTTTTAATAGGTAACATAAGTTACCAAAATACTGTTTTCCTATTATACTTACTTCTAATTATAGGTACTTCTCTAATCCTATTTTTGCCAAAACCAGGTAAAATATAATTATTCTAATAATCAAAAAAATACTACCTACACAGTAATTTTGGAAAAACTTAAAACTCAACGTAAAACAAATCGGTTGCGTTGACCAAAAATACTCCCACTTTCTTAGACAATAAAGAATGAAGATATAAAAAATTACATACAATACAATTTCTTAACACCTTAATCGTTCACTGTCAGATGTAGATTTCTTAAATAACATACAACCTGCTATAATAACAGAAATAATTAGATTTTACACACTTGTTAGATGTTATTTTACCAAATACAACGTTTTTCGAACGATCTTCATTAACTAAATCACGCACTGTACTACGTTAAGGTTGGGGTTTTAGTAGCTAGCATTAAGAGAGTTCATAAGTGGAAGCGATTTCGAATGTATAAGCTGCTTTGGTTACAGTAAAATATGTGGTATGAAATATATATTGCCACTCGTGTTTTGTGGTATTGAATATTTGATTTATTTGAAAGCAAATACGAGTTTACCGCACGCAAAGATTTTGTGGTTACTTAAATCAATATTGGTTATGAAGTTTATGCAACTTTTGATTATAATTATGATTAAATCTCCATGAATGCTAAACATTTTTGAACGTAATATTACGACAAAACCTGTGCAAACAAAAAAAGGCACACACACAACATTATTTATTCAACCCCCACCCGCTACGCTACGCCACTAAACCAACACCCGAACCCCACAGTATCGTATTTTTTAAGCTCATTTCGTAACTATATAACCATCAATTGAACAGATAAAAATCTCAAATAGAATTACATCGCGTGTTCTAAACTTCTAACCGCCATGGTCTAATTTTGGTGGTGTAACCCCACCGAATTAAAAAGAAACATTATCGCTTGAGGCGTATGCAAATCCGGTGTATTTTTTAACACAGTCGGTTAACAATTTTATAAAACAATGGGTGCGTGAATTGTAATTACAATGTCAAGTATTTACTTGTCAAGCTGTTGGGGTTTAAGTGTTGAAGAAACGGGAACATTTAGATTTTTATAATGATACACTCATTTTGTTGGGCTCATGACACGATGAAATGTATGAATTAGCTGACTTGTTATTTAGGACGTTGTTTTTTTTGTTCTGAGGTAAGTTTGAAAATGGAAACAGATTTTTAGAGCCAAACAGATTTTTAGAGACGGCTAAATGTTGTTTTTTATTCTAGACTATGTTTAGTAAGCTATTTTGTATTGCTACATAGGTACAATCGGAATTTATAGAGATTGGATTTGAATCTGCAAATGCCGCACAAAAATGAGACAGCAAAACAATGTCTTTGTTCAGGTTTAAGTATTCTGTGACCAACATTTTTTCCAATTTTATTTTCAGTAGCACCTATACCTAAATATTCATCCCTTAAAATATTCAAAGAAAAAGGCTTCTATTTGGTTTTGTCTCACAGAAACCTTTGTGTTTCAGTGCCAAAAGAATGCCAGCCATTACTTTTAGGCATTTATCGTCACTTTGAAAATGCCATGTTTTCTTAAATCACAAGCTATTTTAAAAATCACGTTTCTAAAGCAGTCACTTGACAAATATCCAATTTATTTTTAAGCACTTACTTACTCACGTAGTTACCAATTTGTGTAGCGAATATACTTGGGTTTTATTGGCCATTCCCCTGATATTGGGAGCCGTGAGACGGCTCTACGTTGTCATGGCAACCGGCTATTAACAACACGGAAGGTAATGATAAAGTAGTGTGATACAAACATCCTACCTACTCAACAAAGTATAAGGTAAGAGGTAAGATTCGATTAGGTATTACAGAAACTGTTTCTAGAGATCAAGGGCAGAATCGTATTAGGTCATTATATTTTACTACCAAAAAATAATGTTATGAGAGATGAAGGGTTAACCAAAGTTGATAGCATAACATTAATAAAATCTATATAAATTCTCGTATTTACATTAGAATACAATTGAAATTCAAATGTGTCAACATATTTATGGATATGAGCGTACTCTTAGAAATTTATTCGTTTTACATAACAAATGATAGAGTTATTTAGAAACGTTCCAAATGTTACTTTGAAAGACTTTCAAGATCTTGTGTGGTTTGTAAAAAGCAGCAAAAACTAATAATGACAGACATCCCTAATTCCCTAACTTAAAATATATTATTATAGTAACCATAAATGACATAAAAAGATAGTTAAATGTACTAACTTAAACTATAACTTATAGTTAAATGTACTAAGAGATAACAAGAAGACCAAAGCTCGCTTCAAGATGTAAACAAGCTTCGCTTGGTTAAATTTTGAAAAGCATAGTTAAACACGATTAAGTTTCCTTAAAATCATTATCTTATGCTTACTTGATTGCTGAAATGTCCCATTTCCTCAATCAGGGTAAGCCTAGTAGCCGTCTTACATAGAAATTAGCATTAATTAATTATTTTGTGTAATGTATTTAGGCCAGTTAAATCAAATGCAATATAGCTTACACTAATATAATTAATTAGATAATTAGTTACAATCTAATTTAAATAAAGCTAAAGTGTGTTTACCATCATTGATGTTAGTGTTTATTAATCGCCATTTTAGATATGGTAATTAAAGTTATTATTGTTTGTTTGACATGTATGAAAAACGCGTTTGAAATCCAGTACGATAGGGAAGAAAGAAAAAAAAAAAAAGAAAAGAAAGGCAAGTCGACAGTCAGTCCCTACCTTGATTTTATTCAACACTAGCTGACCCGTGCCCACTTCGTTGGGCAGTATTTCGGCTAATATGTATGATATCTTTATAATTTCTAGCCTATAGCACTCACGGATAATGTAGCTTTCTACCAGTGAAACAATTTTTAAAATCGGTTCATTACTTTCGGAGATTACCCCCTACATACAAACTTACAAACAAATGTTACCTCTTTATAATATTAGTATAGATTTGCTTTTATTTATTTTCGCATAGTTATTGAGCATGCTTTCTTTATAAATAAAAGGTGGATCAATAGGTTTTGTATCTATTAGTGGTTTCATCCCCACTGCTCAGTTTCTCTTTGTCGTAGCGCGATGATATTTATAAAGTATAGCCTCGTTAAATAGACTATCTACCACAATTTTTTTTTCTATTCGAAGCAGAGTTCCTGAGATTAGCGCTTTCAACCAAAGAAACAAACAAATCTTCAGCTTTTAGTAATGTAAAATTTCCTGTTTTATTATTAAATTATAATTATTCCCTCTCACAGAGAGGAGGCCTGTGTCCCAGCAGTGGGAACATTATAGGCTGATGATGATGATGATATAATTATTCCATTTATAAATAAGTAAGATTCTGAAACAACTAACAAGTTAAAAATTCGTTCAAATAAAACTACGAACAAAAACCGAAGTATTATCAGTCATTATAGTAACCTTGCGCTTATTACGAAACTGATACACTATACACTAGAACATTTGCGTGCCGAGACGTGAACAGTTGTACACTCATTACCTCGTAGGATCGTAAGAAGCCTGACCTTCTGTTTTTTACTTCACCTCGCAAGTAAAGGGAATTGTAACGAACGATTTGAAGTAAAAACGTGTGTTGTGTTAGAATTGTTTGGAGTTTGTGACGATGTTGCTATAGAAAAAGTAACTATGGAAGGAAATCTTACAGCTGGAAGAGTTAAATGAGGTATCAAGTAACATGGGAAGGCAAAAAATGACATCAACAAAACTAAAATATCGTATCTACACCTAAAAAACCTCTAACCTCCACAAAAGAGCAATCACATACAAAAAACTTAAGAAAAACAAATAGAAATAGCCAAAAACGCAGTCACGTCCACAAAATTGTGTTTGTATGTCATTTCATTACTAAAATACTATAACAGTATTGCAGGCATACGTGCATAAATTACACCTTGGGTTGTGACACCAAAATTGACCAAAAACCACTGGAAATACTAAAATTTTTGTGACAACCTTGCTTGTACACTAATGAAATAGAATAAGTATTGAACTAAAATAATTTAGAGAAGAAAATAGGACAGCAATGTTCTCTTTAAAAGGGCAATAAAGATACTAATGGGAAATAATTAAATGTAGATGTTATTTCACTTCAACCATTCATTTAATGAATTATAGAGCCTGTTACTAAAGGAGTGGCACCAATACTTAAAGAATTAACTAAGACTAATGACTTCAATCGCAAATCACAATCTGATTACGCAGTCACTGCAATCAAAGATCTAAATCGCCCATTAATATTTAAATTAATTGAAACTATAATACAATTAAAATAATACAAGATTCCAATTAGTTAGATACAATGTTACTGGCGCCGTAATAAAAATTACCCTTCATAAAAGCGTAATAAATTATTGACAGCTGGTTTAGAATTTACAGGAGAGTTTAAATCTTGTTGCTTTTCGAATAAAGGTTATAATGGTATGCAGTAGAATATCTCCTTGATACTCTGAAGCTGCGTGGGTGCTTAAAAGCCTCATACAGTGACATATTTAGCAATAGTATACGCAATCTGTGGAATAATGAACATTACACAATTCAGATATCGTTGGTAACTTCATAATTTGAATTATGTTTACAAAAGCTAAGCTTTTTTTTAAAAAAAATATTACGTTTTCCTTTATAGAAAGTTGAAGAGCTCTTAAGAAAATGTAAAAAGGACATAAAAATTAACTATACTGGATTATTGAAACAAAGCTTTGAGAAGCACTCCAGAACAATGTAATGTCAGTACAATTTGTGTAAGATGGTAATAAAAGTGCAAAGCATAAGATTACGAAAGCCCACAAACCCTCTGAGACATATAAACCTCCATAAAACGATCGAGCTAACTCAGCTTCTCTAAACTCCAAATTAAATATCATCACACATCGGATTTCCAATTGATTTTGACTCAAGCCTCGAATAAAACCGAATCTCGAAATCTCCCAGAATCTCTCAATTTTTACGAGAACTAAATCCTTCTTTAATATCCAATCTATACACAGTTTAATAAACGATAAACTGAACTGCAGAACCATAAAAAGCTTGGAACGTAAAAAAGAAGAAAAAGGCGCAACAAAAGTTTTCTACAGGCATCGGGACGCGGGAGTTAATAAAAATCGTGCCCAAATGACTACGGCAAAGTTTGACGTAAACATACCAGTACTGAGCGGAATTGGCGAAATTCTCCAATGATTTAAGGTTTGCTGCAGCGAGTTTGGGGTTGTTAGTATTTACAATTCTTAGTTTGACTCCGGGGACTTCAAGCTAGGGAAAACGCTGCAGTTCAATATTTTGATTTTAAACTGATTTAAGCGTGCCTTAAATATTTAAGATAGATTCCAAAAGATCACCATCATTGTTTCCCGTAATTACTTCGCAATCTTCAAACTGAAGTCGACTTTAACAGCATTATCAGAAAAAAGTACCCTTCCACTAAACTTTAAAAAGAATCCACCCTTTCTAAACAAGAAAAGCGAAAAAGTAATTTGTCAAGTAAATCCTCAACGTTCGAAGGAATGAGAAACGATATCAGGCTGATATCTGATTAATGACTCCATAAATGATTAATAGGCGATTCCGACCAAATTAAATGTGACAACCGAATACTGGGGAAGGCTTAGGGAAATTGACTATTGAGTATTTTAGATGGAAAAATTCGCGGTCTTATTTGCTCTTACTTTTTGTTGGATCTTTGAATTTATTTACTTTAGTCAGGACTTCACTGTCTTCATGATTTTCCTTATTTTGCATTTCAAAACCAAGTTAACAGACTATCTCATCTAATCTAGCTTCGCTAAAATTTACTTTGCCAAGTCAAACACGTATCTTTATGACTCGTCCTTGGCAGGGCAAACAGAAACCAAAGGCCGTGTAACTTCCTCCATTTTAGCTAATCAGTTCACATCTAGCCTTTCTTCATTCGACCTTAAAAATAGAGATATATACATGGCAGGATTTCCTCTATTTTATATAAAGTTTCCTTAATTCCTTTTTGTATTTGGTTGTACAAGATAATTCGTTGTTCGAACAATCGGGCAATCAAATCGTTATCGTTGAGCAACATTAAGCAGGGTTCCCATCGTTGTTTCTATTTTATTTCCGTGAATTAGGTTGTCTACTCCTTTTGATAATAACGGTCTTAATAATCGGATGCTTATTGTTAATGGCTTTGTAAAGTATCTAGATAGGGTTGCAGTTGGAAGGTGATTTTATTTTAGTAGCTTCTTCTTCATCTTTATCTTTTTCTTAATTAGAGTCTTTGCTTTTCCAACGTTAATGTAAATAAGCATTTAAAAATACAGATATCTTCTGGGACGACTATTGAAATACTTTTTTCCTTCAGCATCATTAATTCAGTCATATCAATCGACCTCATTAATTTGAATTACAAGTACCAAACCATTGTTTCCAAATTAACACTCACTTACCAACCAAATTACATAATCCTTTAGAGAATCAAAGTTAACAACAGAAACGGACGCCCCTTCAGAAATTATAACAATTTTTTTACCATTATCAAAAAACAAAAGCACGGACACAACTGAAGGGGGCGTCCACGACCAAGTCCCCTTCCCGTCAATTACCGTGATTAATGAAGCCCTCGAATATTGAAACGTTTATTCGACCAACGCCAAAAGTATTATATTACTTTTAGAATATCAACTTTTAATAAAGTCGCTCCAGAAATTATTCACTTTTGAGTTACGAATACTGCGTTGATTAATATTTTTCTCTCACGGTGGTATTAGGAAAAGGGTTATTAAATTAATTTGTATAGAGGCCAATTTATTTAGTTCCAGTGTTGACCTCCTATTAACAAATTAAAATATTTCAAGCTGCATACAATTATGAGAAGCTAGAAGCAGTTCTGTTCTAATAGTCATAATTATATTTGAAGTCGTCCAAATGTAATTATTTAATTTTGACTTTAAATTCCAGTGATGGAAAATGTCGAGATCACATCCAGAAATCCGTGTGTATCATAATCAATCATACTCGCAAAACAACTTGATTTCAATTCAAATAAATCATTTAAATTTTCAAAATCTACACAGAAAATTCTGCGAAAATATTGGCGGTCACAATGTCAACGGAATACCATCATGTCCCCTTGTATCGGGAGAACAAATTAAACATTTCCCGAGCTACGCGACCAGACCAGATTAAATTATGAATTCAAAATCGATTCACTGGCTCACCCGCTGCGAGTTATTTCCAAAGATTCTGTTGATTTATGGCAAAGTGTAGAAATAGAAGCAGAAGGTTTTGAAAATATTCAAATGTTTAAAATGGTAGTGACATAGAGAGAACTGTTTAAAATGGCAAAAAGTTTAATGGTGCAGGCAAATGATGGATAAAAATAAATGTACAAGAATAATTAAATTAAAAAGATCACGTGAATCATAATGAAGTTAATAGTAAACCGAGTTCTTGAAATAATCATCCATTTTGAAGCACACATAATATTGTGCAAACTTTTCCTTTTTGGCTTCCAAGTACCCTCACCTCAAACTGCATTGTTCGCACATTTACATAGAAAGCTACATCCTGTTTAAAAAGAAAATTACTCATCCAATCCGTCCAAGCCACCTGGATTTCCCCAATCTGTCTGATTTTCATCAAAATAAATATCACGTACTTGGCACAGTAACTGCTTGTCATATAATACTAACAGAATCATGATTGATCGTGAGTTTCCGAGAAATAGCAACTTTGCGGAAGAATAATTCAATCAAGACATTCGATTTTATGATGATTTCATAGTAAATTTTCCACTTATACAAGTTATTTTCCAATCTTTGACTTATTACTGGTATAACTCGGATTGTTCAAGTTGCGAAGCCTTTTTCTGAACTCAATTTAGGTTCCACGGAAGTTTGGAAAGGACATTTTTATGGTTTTAGCTTTTTATGTAAGATGTTTTTGAACTCTATTGTAGGTACTAAATATTGTAGTCATTGTTCATAAATAATGCTTTTAACTCTTGTTTTAAAACGACCGCTAAATAAACTTTCGCTTTAACCCAGTGTACAATTTTGTTCCTAGAAAACGTTTCGAACAAAAATTGACACGAAATACAAAACGAGAAGTGCTTGTGTAAAATAAAGAAAGTTTTCCTGAGAACAACAAAATTAAGTTAGTGTAAGCGAAGTGGGAAAACATCAATTGTCGTCCACTTTAAGTGTTCGCAAAGGCAATTGTCTCATGATATCGGGAGGCTGCCAGGAAAAATAGTCACTTTAGAGGAGCAACTGTTTTTTTCCCCTAGTTGGCAACATCCAGACATTTTATAGCGACACTTAACCGCAATCAAGTGGATCATTAGCCTGTAAAGGCCTGCCAAATATCTTTGCTTCGCCTCCGCTGTTTTCTCACCCTTTTGCGTGAAAGATGCTGTAACACACACCTTTTTTGGACGAATCCCGCTCGGCCATTGCCAAGTTCTGGCATATTTTTTGTAGGACATTACGTTGGTAATTCCCTGCGGCCGGCTACAGCTGTTTTTCGTACGAAACTACGCGGTTTGGAAGCCGAATTTAAAAGCCCATATCATTTTTGGAGAAAAACAAATTGAATTATGTAAAGAGACTCATATCCGAACAGTCAAATGCAAAACTGGAAGGGAATCACTCTGGAACGAGCGCCAGGCGGGCCAGAACGAAAAAAAAAACAAAACATCAATTTTAATGAGTCGAAAACCCAAGAATTTTCTCTTACATTTAGAGAGCAATATTTTTTCTACAACATTTAATCAGAGTAAGAAGTGAAATGGTAATTTGTGTGGACCGCTCGATGTAAATTTTATGCAAGAATTCGCTCGGCGCTCCCCTCTCCCTAAAAGGGGAAGGATTTTTGCAGCGGACAGAAAATTTTGCTTAGCCAAGTGAAATTTTAACTGCTACGACAGAGACAGCTATGGAAATGCGAATACTTAATGCTAAC
Source organism: Agrotis clavis (assembly GCA_954870645.1). NCBI lineage: Eukaryota > Metazoa > Arthropoda > Insecta > Lepidoptera > Noctuidae > Agrotis > Agrotis clavis. The sequence continues at coordinate 1,778,445 of OX940932.1, read as the reverse complement.
TTACTTCCCGCTGGTTCATTATACTTCATAATTTTTGAAGGAAAAAATGTGATCTAAAGGGTTTCGATGGTTGTGATTTTTGCTCGCGATATTTTGAATATTGAAGTATTGATTTGCATAGCTAGGTAGGTACTCGTATCTAGTAGAGTTTAACGATCTAGTTTTATTTATAGCAATAGTGATAGTTCCATTACTAGCTTACAAGTAGGCCAACTTGAAGTACTGCATTAATTCAGTAGGAATAAGTTGACTAGGTGACTTCTGTTATTTACATTATTTTAGTCAAAACAGTGTCTTGTTCTTAAATAAACAACAATTTGATATTTTTTGCGAGTGAACGAAGTAAATACGTTTGTAAACCTTAAAAGTTTTCGAGTAACAAATCTCAAAGAGCTCAAGTTTGTTGTTGATGAGATCAAAAACATTCAAAAACCTATTTAAAATTTGAGAGCAGACTCAAGTACCAGATAACTAGACAAGTAAAACACTCTAAACTTTAACAATAATTTCAATGATGCTTCAGTACAACGTCTCTCTAAGTTACACTCAATTCCATCAAATTATAACTGGGATAAGACAATCTAACTCTTTGAAGTAACGAAATTCACTTTTTGTTTCGAAATCGCAACAAATTAATAACTGAACAATTTAATTTAAGGGTAGTGTCCAAATTGTTGAGTTAAAGGTTCCAATGATTTAATTCTACTTCTTACACTGAATTAATGAATCCTGTCTCAATTTGAAGTCTGTTTCTAACTTTTGAAGACTTTTCAGTTTATTTCAATTTGTTAACCTCGATGGAAATTCAATGGTAATACAATGGGGCTCCATAATAATAAACAAAAGATGTCTTATTTCATTTTGAAAGTTTCTGAAATTGTTTTTAGTTCAATTGCTTTGGTGACAATGTTTGTTATCGTGACTGTCAAAATTCATGAATTTGACGAGGTTTTGTTTCACAAAGTTCTAATACTCTCGTGTAATCCTAGGATCAATTATTTTGACAATCAGTATATTTTCAGCGTTTTTGTCTGGGCCGGTCCTTTTGATTTCAAAAGGAAAATTCATATTTTGCTCCGAATTTTGAGCTCCATTTTAGTCTTAAACATTAAACAACTACCTACGAAAAGCGTAATTAATTTTTGAAATGCAAATACTCCATTGCCTGTAACAACATCGAGTAACATACGAATTCGCCATAATCCCTGGCTGGCTAAACAGAGCTTATTAAGACCATGATTCAAACAGGAATTGAAGCGGCTAAAATTAAATCAACTCAACTCTAGTTGCTAGTTCACTAATTAGTAGCACAGTTTATACATCAAACGACCAACGGTGATACGGATCATCAAAACGTATCTGGCACAAAAGGAAGTCTGTCTGTATGAGTAATATGATCTGCAAAATTGCTGGAGCGATTTTCATTAGGTTTGTATTCATTTCAATGGGAAAGTTGTGGATGCGAAGGATGTGTATTGATTGTTTGGTGTCATATTGCTCATTATTTTGTTGGTTTGGTTCAGAAACTTTGCTTTGTGTAAGTGATATTGAAATCTTTCATTTGTCATCAAGGATAATTTTGTCAATATAAATGATACTTGAAAGCTTAATTTGAAATAACAAAATATTTTGTATTTTAACCCTCTTTCCTTTCTTCTCGGATAATTATACAAACCGTGATCATTAAAGTATCAGCACCTAATTAAATTTAATTTCTCAATAGTCGAAAATCCTTTCTACCAATCCACCACTCCCGTTTAATATAGCAAACAAAACCGGGTCACTTCACTAGTATAAGTACATCTAAACACATCATATAATAGAGACAAACGGACTAATACAGCTGATCAGCTAAACCCGAACGTGCAACTAACAGTTAATGAGGAAGTGGCTACTTGCAGACAAATTAACATGTCACTTGAAAACATAGGAGCAGGAAACCATAATATTTAATGCTAGTCTGGATTAGAACTCGTTAGGTGAGCGTGAACTCTTGCCCTTTGAATTGAGTACTGGGAAATGTGCTGATGGCGAATGTAATTGTTGTAAATGATGTGGACGAACTGGCCACTGTAAAACGAAATTAAACATTTGTAGACACAGTAGGTAATCATTCTATAAAAGCTGCTTTTGAACCAATAACGCAAAACACAATCAATTCTACAATTTACTGAAACAGGAAAACGAATTCCACGAAAAATCAAATCAATAACACTTATTTGGACTGTCACAGACAAAAATAAACACAGAGAAACATATCACGCGAGGTTATATATAGAACATGGGCATGCATTTTTGATACAAAATTCAACTATGAGCCATAAATAATATGAAATAGTTGAAATAAAGGCAGCCAACACACGCGATACTCGTATTAATCTGGTACCATTGAAGTGCTTTCTAACTGCGGAGGGAAGTTTTTAATTACTTTGTTCCCGACGTCTGCTAGAAAAAAGGGAGTTTAAAGAATGAGTCGGTGAAGAGGCAGGTTTGAAAAAGTGTCTTGTTCAACTATACGAGACGAAATAGAAGCTGACATTCCAAGAGACGTTATTGCTGATAAAAAATTCTCTCATACAGATTTATTTAGTATCTTTGACGACGGTTTATATGTAAAGCATGTTCACAAACATGACGTTGTACAAACAAATCACGTACACAAACATCTAGGTTCAGAGTATATAAATATACGTACAGGCCTGAAACACATTGCTCCGTGTTCGAATCAAACTTTAGCAAAGAACACAATACGGCTACGCGAATACAAACTTTATAAGCACTAGATTCAATATATCGTGGCTAGAGACTTTTATTAGAACAGAAATATAATTTAATACAAACTACAATTCCACATAACACACATTCATGTCTAAAACGATTACGCGAAACGTAATCTCTTCACATGTAAACAGCAACTAACATTCGCAAAACTAATTACCAACAACACTATAAACTAAAAACGTATCTAAACGTTATTGTAAATCAAGCTAATGAAGTATATATCAGAGTAAACGTAAACTGTGAGCTGTTAAACGTTCGCGTTGTACCGGAGTCCGGAACGAAGTTCAGCAAAATTTATTGTTATAGTTTTGTTAAGAAACGCAATAGCTTCTTCAGGTAAAGGCTGAGTGGCCGTTAAGGAGTCGATATAAAATACTGCATTACCCTCCTTATGTATTGCCCCGTCTTACCGTAATGCTCACGCCAATGTTGCTATTTACCTGAAAATAGAAAATATATTGTTAGATACTGTATACGTTGGCAATACAGAACAAAATATAGCTAAGAAAGGTTTGGTAAGACTCATTCGAAATGGATAGGTACCTACATGATTTTAAAACTAAATAGCACAAATTAAATTGTTAAGGATGTCATGTGATTCACAGTTTTTTGCCCTGTGATTCAGACCCAAACCGCAGCGGGGTCAACCCTCCGGTCCAATCATTTACCTTTTCATAAGACCCGGAAATACCAGAACCTAAAACTGTCAGAACAGATAAACCGATAAAAAAGATGAATAATATTTTTATTCTGAATTGTAAATGAGAGGAATATGTAAAGTATCATCTGTCTATTGTCTGGTGGAAGATGTAACTTGTAGTAATGACGAGAAAACTTTTTCTTATTAATAAATGAGCTTTTTTTCTGTTGATACACTTTAATAATGTGGCTTTCCTTTCATTTTGTAGGTTCAAAGATAAGAAATTATGGGATCTTTTATTCTCTTTTTATCACATACAAAAGAAAATAATCTGCAATCAGTTTTGGTTGCTTATAGATAAGCCTCCGTAACTCTTACAGACAGACCTAACGGTTCCATCTTTAGCCTTGCTACTTAAATTTTTATTCACCCAGTAACACAAAAGAAACATCCCAGCGACTGAAACCGCATTACCAAATATACATTTACATGAAACATGTCAAATAAACGAATGTTTTAAGCACCCAGTTAAGTTATGCTGGCTCACGTACCGCTAACCAGACGAGAAGAAATATAAAAGCGAGTGCCTCCCCGAAAATTTCCTTCAGTCTTGTACGATAAATCTTTTAATCCTCTTATACAATTTGATCGAGATTGCCCGGACGGTGTTTTTTCTTTTTGTTCACGGACGAATGTTTCCGATCTTAGTTTTTGTTTTGACGATAAATGTGCTTTTAATGTGCATTCTGCTTGTTTGCTGGATTTGTGAATGTGCACTTTTAAGAAGTGGTCTGGCAGGATTTCGATTTTCGGCGAGAATAATACCCTCGTAAATTATGTGATTACTTTTGTTTTGTTTACGGTTTGAAAGCTCGTGATTTATTAGAAAAGTCAGCTTTATACTGTAGCTTTGATTAAATTAAACTTCTTCATTAATTCTGGATTATGGATACGAATTAGAATCTCTCGCTTACAGATCCACTAACTTCACTATCAAGCTTATTCCTGAAGTAAAACTGTGTAACACACACAGACAGGGTGGAACTTTGGGGTAATGTTGTAACGGTGGATTTATATTATCCTTAACTTTATTCTCCTCAGTTATCCTCCTCATTAAAAAAAAATCTTTCTTTCAGACAATTATCACCGATTACTGCGTCCCCCAGAATCAAAAAACTCTTCAATCAACAGGCTTTACCTGGCAACACGAATGGTATTTAAATCGCATCGATCACGCCGTGACGCAGATGTTAGACAATGTTAGAAGATACTCAGCCGATAAAAAAATATAATTGATGAGGACAGGTAGTGGATTTAGGGTTGTCTGATTGAAGGGACCTTCGGACGAGAGAGCTACCAAACCGGGATTGCGTAGGGGTGGTCACAGGAAATGGGATTGAGGAAAATAATAATAATAAAGATGAAAGCCATATTGCAGTAATCTTTCATGTAGTTGCTGTTGATGTTAAGGATACAGAACTTAAATGAGGCGTAAAATAAGTACTTATAGACGGAAAGGAAACAGATTATGATCTGAATCAAAATGAGTTCTTTATAGAGGACTTAATAAATGCACGACTCCTTCAAACATAGAAAACACGTAAGATACAATAAACACGGAAAAGACAAGACATTTATTCATAACTCATATCTGGACAGATCTGTATACAAAAATTTGTCTACAAAAGTAAATGGACGCATTCGAAGCCCTACCCCATCAGATACTGGGACGTTTTGATGTATCGTTCTGTACCAAATATGATACAAATCACTTTGTTTTACATATCTGAGTATTACACAGATAATAGTAATATGTTGTATCTATTATGATACGATTTACATTGAAACACTGGTTCAGGTTTCAATAAAAACGTCTGGGAAATAATTTGCGAGACTTCAAATGTTGATTTTTATCTGAAAGCTAAGTATAAAGACTTGGCTTTTATCTGGGACTCATACGAAGGCTTGCCTACTAGATAATGTCTAGGGTATTATTTTTTGTTGGCACATTAACATAAAATATCGTCTGGGCAGAGTTTGAAAGTTCTTTCTTTGTTTTTTCGTCTTTTGCTAAAGTTCAGTAATTTTAAAAGAATTATCGTAGAGACTTTTACTAAGTTAAAACTTAATTAGTCATTTGTTTAGCTATATAATTTTGTTATTTAGGAAGATATTATTATTACAATAGCGAAGCCTTACACAAAGTAGACAAGTTTTATCAAATGGAACCTTTTTTACGAACACAATCAGCCTGTATCGTAAGTTTTTTTCGTCGCCCCCATGTTTCGGGACAATAAAACGCGTTCTTATCTACTCCACTATGTTTTCGTTTTAAAAACATTTTTCGTTCTTTCATGATTATTTTTTAAGCTACCGCACTACGCTTTGCCCACATCTTGTTCGTTCAAACTGTTTTCATCTTTATTTTCAATTCTTTAGGGATTAGGTTCGTGTGGAGTTGGTTCTTTAAATTCTTTTGTCTTTAAACTATTGATTCTTTTTTATTTTATAGTGATTTCGAAATGAATAGTATTCAGGTTTTATTGACGACTTTTTATGGTGTGGGCTGGGATTTGGATCTCGGTTGAATTAGGGTTTTATGTGTGATCATTGTCTACGTATTTATGTATTCCTTACGACGAAATAAAAACGGCTTATGTGATTTGATGGATAAGCAGACGGTTTGCGACTTTCATCTTGTCACAAACATCTCTTTGCTGCAAGGGGCAGAACATTCAGGTTCCATTTTTCCGTTGAATTAGTATGCATCGTCTTCTGATTTAAAACAGCCTTTCAAGAAACGATCTCAATTCCACCACATCTATCTCCAAATCATCATGGTTAAGAATACCAAACATTCGGTCCTCATTACGCAGATATTTGCTCAAGTGTTCAACCAAAAAAAAATCGTATTGACAACTGTTCGTTTCCGTATAACAGATGTTTAAGACGACAGTTGCAAAAATATGGAGACAGGTGGCTTCACGACCTGTAATTTAATTCTTTTCATGAGTAATCATTGAGGTATGTTTAAGTATAGGAGTGACATAGTACGTTAAAATAGAGATGATTAAAGACTTGATCTAGAATGTCATACTGATGTTTTATTTAACAATTATAACATTAATGATAAGGGTGTTAACAGTGAAATTCATAATTGCTCTTGTTAACATCTTAGTACAAACTTTGACTCAACGGTGATGCTGGTTACGAAATTCGGTCAAGCAATATAGTCAATCATTCAGAACACACTATCGCTCCATCCCAAGAGGTCCATCAAAATAATACAGCGATAAAAGTAATCCTTTGACGTGTTGCCCGAATGGTGAAACTTGCGTGAGATGCAAAACATCTGACCCACATTCGACCGAGAGAGCAAAGAAGCAAACCTATTATTATGAAACCTCATACAGACTTAGATAAAGCAGCTAATACAAATTGGAAGGCCCAAAGAAATCCTATTACTTAACGTTATCAAAGAAAACCAGCACTTAACTTTATTATGAGTCTCATAAACTTTATCTGGATTTATGTTTTTGAAGCTGTGGTTCTGTGGCCGGGGAGCGGAAATTGTTCAGAGTTCGAATCGGACGGACTTGTGTGGTGCTGATGTAATTAGAATTTAGAATATTGTTTACAAGGAATGGTGAAGCATGTAGCTGACAGAAATCACGTTAGAAGTTGTTGAACTCACTGTATTATTAATTCTAAAGTCCGACTGTGGTTTCGATGAGTGTCTAACCGAGATTATTTAAGTGAGTCCATGTATCACTTAGAGCAAAGGAAAAGCAAAACCTACAACTTGCACGATGAGTAACAAACAACTAATACACTATCTCAAACACTCAGATAAGCTTGGAAAACAATATAAAAACTTAATATAATAAAAGAGAATCTTGTTTATTTTGATGTCGACACCAAGTGGCTAGAAAATATTGTTAAAACAAACATTTGCTTTGGTCTTGCAACCTTGCAGTTATCTACAAACAAATACTCCGGTTGTGTGCTTATGCCTCTTATCCCTTGAGGACTCAGTTAAAGACCTAACAATGTTACTATTAGGACAACCTATACAGAGATTGAATTAGTCCTCTTATTTAGGTACTACTAGAGATGTTGATGTTACAAAATTCTACTGTGTAATATCTCGTTGGTATTTCTAAATTCCGGTCATAAAGTAAGTAAGAAGTCTAGGTGGTGTGTAATAACTAGTCTAGAATCTACATAAAAACTATAAAACGCAAGTAGCAAAAAACCACCGCTAACTTCCCAAAAAACAAGATTCTAGATCAAAAAACAGCGATGACATTTATGACCAAATACGAAAACGTTATGAAGAAATATCCTCATGAGAGATCTCTATTGCTATCTCCCAAAGAACTGTATGATGTCCAAAAAAGTGGATGTAATATTTTTGCTTATGTAAGTTCGTTTTTGCTGCATAGATCTGTTTAGTAGATTTGTGGGATCAAACGGACCGAGACTCAGCTTAAAATATATGACCAAATGTTGTCAGATCTCCTTGAGTTATGGTGCAATAATGGTGACCATATGCGGCCATAGATTCTTTCTTTGGGAAGTGTAATTCCATGGGGGTGTTATGTCCTGCTTTGTGGTTTATCGCCGAGTCATGACACATTTTTTTGCGTGATTACCAAGTTCTGACTGTTGTTTTCATCTTCTGGTATCTATGATCCAATCCCTTAGCAAGACTTACTTAAAAAAATCGCTCTACATACCTATGTTTTTTATTTACAAAGTAGACTTTTTTGTTTTAAATTCAACAAACGATCCACGTGCTAAGGTCACGTTGCAACGTACGCCGTCACTCGACGTTTATGCTTTACATCACTGCAGTAATCACATAGTAACCCGTCGATCTATATCAAGCACTTGATTTAATCACTACGGCTAATGTCTTGATAGGAACAGCCAATAATATCTCAAGAATAATCCTATTTATTTAGGATGTTGCATTCTGTTTGAATTTGACTTTGATTGAAAGCAAACTGCTCAATTTTAGTGTGCGCGCGAATTACTGTAACCTCTAAATGGTGCATTGTACGTGATTGTCTAGTATCCGTTGCTGCTATGATTGTTAGTGTGAAGGTTTTTACGTTAACGCGCAAATTAAACTTGTGTATTTACATATATACGAAATATGATGTATATTGCTACATCGCAAGTAAACACGAGATCTGTTCGCGATGCTTTATGGGGTCACGTTACAGACATAAGTCTGTACGAGATAGAGTAGCTCTTGTTGATATTAATTAGTCATGTTCTATCTTAATCCGCAGATAAATCTTCATTAGAAGAAGGAAATAAAATAGCTCCGTTGAAAACTGTGCCATTTGTCAGCCATTCAAGTTGAAAACTCCTTCAATTTCAATTACTAATTCTCAAAAGATCCGAACGCCGGCCATTTTAACTATCTGATCCTATAATACTGGCTGAACCGAAACTTTAGCTTCGAGCCCACCTTGATATTACAAGTGAGACCTTCGGGGGAGCACCTTGTCCCAGCGTCCCGAGATTTAACAACTTTCTGAAGACTTTTTAAGTTTCTTAATTTCGAAGGCCCCATATTTCGTGGGAATAAATTGAAATTGTTTTGTTAGGGGGTGTACTGCTTGTAAATAAGGTTACTTTAGTGATACATCACTGGACATGGTAATACAAAAAAGTAAGGCAATATAATTTGTTTTGTTTTATTAAATTTAACTTTTTTGTGTCGTAGATCGACTTCCAACAAAAATGTAAAAGGAGCCATGAAAAATTTGCACCAAATAAAATTTACAGCGATGCTAAACATAAAATCATTCAACAATGAAGCGAAAGCCCACACCTACACATGAAATTGCCCACTTATCTCCACCTAAATCAGTTAAACATGGCTTATTATCGTACAAGCTATACTTAGTAAGAATTTACTAAATATACAGCGTTATTACTCAATTAAAACATGAATTTATGATTCATAAAAGTTCACAAACTTTCTACCTGCGTGTCGCGAATGCATATATTGTGGTGGTAATGTCAGCAATAATTTCAATATGTAGGTGCAGTACAAGGAGCGACGGGAATGGCGAATTTGCTGTTTTTTCTTTTTACCCGACTGCGCCAGGAGGGTTATTTTAAATTTTTGTTATGGTTTGTGACGAAGGGAAAAAGTTAAAATTTTTTCATGGTAGGTTTTTGAAGTGGTTTGGAGTGTGTTTTTAAAATTCGTGTTTTGGTCAATTTTATCACTACCTTCTCTAATTTAAGGACAAATCCAGTCTTTAATTGATACATGAACCAGCAATTAAGGCATTTTTCTACGATTAGTGTTACCCTATCATTTTGCTAAAATTGTAAACCATAATTATTTTCTTTCACGACGACAATTTTATTGCTACCCAACAACGCGAATTAATCAGCAGTCCACACATAATTACAAAGTAATTATTTACTACTTTCTCCTTTTTTTTTCCAACTCAAAATCGATACAAAAGTTTCTGCCCGCCCGCTCATACATGCGCCATAAGTGTATAGTTTTAATTTATTCCTTGGCAACACGAATATTTTTATGATGGTGCATTTGACACATGACATAATGGCCGCGGTAAAAAGTGGTAAAACGGCTACCACTAGCTGGTTTTATGCGGTAAAATTAAACTTTTTTTTTTACAATTTGAAAGCTATTATAAAAACGTTGTAAAATGTGCAGAACTGAGGGTAGGTATGCAAAAAAAGTGAAGTCATAAATTTAGAAGTCACATTTTAATTTGTTGACTGCAGAAATAAATCATTCATAATTAATTAAGAGAAAAATTACCTCGTTTACATTGAAAAAACGTACCTACAGAATAAAACTTAAACATGCATTTTTTGTACCTACTTTCAACATACCAACATTGGCCCTATATAATATTCCACATACTTTCCCCATAGGTGTAAGTAGTGGGTACACTAACGAGTAAACAGATAACTAAGTCGGGCACGTGTGCTTGTATGCACACTACCAGCCCTGTTATATCTATCCCCATAGGACTTATCGCGTGCAACGATACAAATCACTAATAATAACATTGTTTACGTCCGTCCGTACGTTTAATGCGTCGATCTTAAACGTGCCGGATACGCAGTTAATGGCGAAAGTGTACTATAAAAAGAAATGGTTGTTATTCTTACTTTTGAGCTTGTAATAGAACGATCAACTTGGTGGAATAGTTTTAACTAAACAGTGTTATCGAAATGTATTACTTTTTCTTACCTCAAATACCATTATCATTTTTCAAAGAAGGGATCCGCTATTTACCAAAGACGCAGATTTATGTTGACACCGAAAGTATACCAAATCCCAAAGGTATCATCACCAGCCTGACCATTGATCAACCATCCTCCAGTCTCCGATCAGCTGCTGAACCAACGTAACAGTCAAACACGGCTGCGTCAATCTATCAATCATCATTCCGTACAAACTGAAGTCAATCGGGAAATTGATCGAGGTTCCACAAAAATAGACTGTCCATTTTACCCCGAAGGCACCATTTACAAAAAGGGATCACATAAGGCCAGAACACACTGATGAAACTGCCATTAAACGTCACCGGTGACAATTGCTACCCGTCAAACATGACAGCGGCCATTTTCATCGACGGAACGAACAGCACTTTAATCTGAACCAAATTGTTGACGAGCCCTGGATTCCTGACTTGAGAGAAACTGAAATCCCGACGTGTCATCAGCTTTATTTACTCAACTAATTTAAATCTGGTAAGAGCCGATGAAACTCCCCGATGAGTGGTGTACGTTAACAGGGAAGAGACTTTGGCACATCACATGGTATTACTAAGACTTAGCATCGTTAGTTCAAAGTGTTTACGATCCCTGTTACTAGTAATGTTATTTAATTTATTTTCTAGTCAACAACGTTCGTAAGGTCACATATAAATTGGTTGTTTAAAGATTTAACTGCGAAGAGGTTACATTGTACACAGGTATTTATTTATATCTTACAATGGCGTATCGTGTAAAAGTAGGTTATTTATATGCCAAAGTGTTTGCCAATATGGATTTTCCATGTTGGTAACCCTTTATGAAAGTTATTAATTTATTAAAAACAATTGTTTAGTGAGATTTTTGATAAAGTGATGTAATTTCAGTAGCTGAAAGAATAGATTTCAATTTGACAGATGAAACTGATTACTGGGAGTCAGGTATCAAATTCAATTTCGAGAATTGAAATTTTGCAATCAATGTCAATTTATATTATTTGAAAGTCAATAACAGGGTCAAGAGAAGTGTTAATAAATAATGGTTTAGAGATAGGCACTATTTCGTCCTATGATTAGACCCTCAGAGTTCCTTATAATAATAATAATAATAATAATAATTTATTTATTTCCAGACCATGGTGTCCATTTTGTTAGTAACAATGCTCTTATAGACTAGTGTTAGTAAACTTAAGCTACCCACAACAAGACATAAAAAGGATGTAAACACAACAATCACGTTATGTTTTTACATTATGTTTTTTCTTCTCGACGTTTTAAATAAGTGCCCTTTGAGGCCCATGTAAAATAAAATATTTTGATTTTGACCCTTATGGATAAGCAAGCGTGCGTCACCGTCGACAACTGTACCAACATCGCTTGCCATCAGTCGAGAAAATAGTAAAAAAATATATTTAAATGTGTAAATCACAAGTTGATGACTGTTACTGGTCTAAATTACAGATAAATTGTAGCCAGAAGTATTTCTTCGGTGATCAAGCATTTCCGAAACATACAATGTATTTCCTGCCTACATTGCATTTACACAAGTCCCATATTTCCCCAGTTAGTTCAAACATGGTGTTAATGTTATTATATTTAATCGAAATATTAGCATGTTTACTTTATGTAGCGTTGCCGAGTCTCGCTATCATGGACGGACGAGATATGGCCGCGAGTGCATTGTGCGGGTACGGCTATGTTCATAGGCGGTGGCGATTTCATAATCAGCTAAGAATAAAACTTGACGGAAAAAAAAATGCTTTTGTCCCTTATTAAAACACGGGATTCAGGTGAAATTAATGAAATAAAAATGTCGGGTATATTAACGGCTAAAATTTAAATGCGCATCAATAATTCTTTTTGTATACCAAAATGGATAAATGGTCACCAAATCTAAAACTCGCTTTAGCAAGATTTCAGGGACATCCCGAAGTTCGGTTTGGTTAGGTTCCTTTAAACCTTGTACACAGAAATAGAAGCCCCGCGAAGCGGGGCTTCGTCGACCCTGCTTAGGTAGTTTTTTTTATTACACATAATAGGTTTATTTCTTTATTACTTAGGAAACGTTATTTGGTGACCATTTATCCATTTTGGTAACCGTTTAGAATTTTTTTGGTAGTAAAATAGGTACTTTTTTGGGTGGTGTTTAAACACAAGCCTATATTAACAGGGCATGCGGGCAGCGAGTAAAGGGCAACTCGCTGCCCGACCATGGACCATGCCCGGGTCGACGGCGCGTTGTGTCCCACGCGCGCCTCAAAGAGCGTCATCATAATGACGGGGCCCCCCTCTCAGAGGGCCAAAGCCTGCCGGGGTCGCGGGATTATTTCCTTACCGTGACCCCGGAACATAACAGGTTACTGAAGGACACCGTGGATTTTAGTCAGTAGAAGTCTGACAGTCCCTCCCGCCCTGCCCGGGGCTGGAGGACTCATTTGATGATTTTGCCACGTAAAAAAAAAAAAAAAAAAAAAAAAAAGCCTATATTAACAGGTATCTTGCTGCAGAAATTAAAATAATTCTTATTAACTAAAATTTCAGTAAAATAAACGTGATTATCTCTTTCGTAATACAACTAAAGTGACTCAGAATTCAGACAGTAATCATAACTTAGACTCCATGCCTATCACATTTATGAAACCGGTCTAAAATTATGATGCTGCCGGTAACCCATATTATAAGAGCAAGTTTTCGCAATAACCTGTGATTTAGTTAGACGAACGTTAACCGCTAGTGAACTGTTTTGCATGCATACTATAAAATCTTGATGGCTTAGTTATAATACAATTAAGATTTAGATGGGAGTGAAAGTGTCTTTCTTTATGTTCTGATGTCCATTATTTCTTTACTTTAAGTTATATATCAATAAATATTCATAAACACCATTTTTGCTTATAGAATTGCGATAAAAATGTTCTTTATCAATTATTCTACTCTATTACTTGAGCATATTTCATTTTACTAATTTTGTCAGAATGCTTATTGTGATGTCGCTAAAGTAGCCTATTTTTACCCACTGAGCTAAAACTGATAAAAATTTAACCCTAATTCGCTCCTATCTCTAATCTAACCCTAAGCCCGCTACCCGCTGGCCGCACGAAATGCACTGCACGAAGCGCACAATATCATACACGTGGCTGTTTATTAATAAGCCCTGCGCAAACGCCGCGCGTGTAATGATGTAACTGCGTAGCTCTACGCTTATTACCGATTTTGAGCCGTATTTGAGGACTAAACCGTATTCAAAGGTAGTCGGGAAGACTGGGAAGACTGGCATTTTACGAAAAATAGGTAAAAAGAAAATTTTTGTCTTCCAAATTCAAAACTTTAATGTTCTGTTATAGTGCTGGCTGATGACAGAGATGATTACTCACAGTTATGAAATATAATTTTAAAAATGACATACCATAAATAAAAAAGGTTAACATGCAAAAATGAATCGGCTTTTGAAAGAAGAATTAAAAATTTCAGCTAGCTTTTCTTTGTTGGCAGAAGCGTCAAATGAGTTCTTTTTCCCGGAATGGAGCAAGGATGGGACAGTCAGACTTGAAGTCCACTAAAGTACATAAAGGACTATAGTCCCTTAAGTCCGGGATCACAGTAATCTGCTTGGAAAATGATACTGCATACTCTTTGGTAAAAAAAAAACCCTGTAATAATCACAAACCACGTGCAAAACAATGTTGACGATTAGGGAAGTTGATTGATAACGAATATTCGGCGTATGGAGCGGCGCGTGCGACTCGTGTCGTGATTTAACTGCGCAGCTACGCTTGTTATGGATTTTCTACTGTATTAGTATACCGAACACGGGCTAGGGACAGAAAGCGATGATTCCCGATGGCCACCCCCAGCTTGTCCCCCGCTGGGGGACAGCGCAACTTTTTCTAAAAAATGTTCCCAATGTCCACCCCGGGGTGGACATTAGGAACTTTTTTTAGAAAAAGTTGCACTGTCCCCCAGCGGGGGACAGTGATACGATTTTTTAAAAATACTTTCGTTGTCCCCCACGGGTGGACAGCGCTACAATTTTAAAAATGAGAATTCTCAGTGTCCACCGCGAGTGGACGGAGATACTTTTTTTTATTTATTCCCGGTAGCGGGCCCTTTTAACTATTTTAATACTTTGACTGAAAAAAAAAACTAGTAATGAAATATAAAGATTGTAAATGTAAGCTTAGTTATGAAAAAATACTATTTTAACAATTTCACATACTTAGATCATTTTGTTTAAAACAATATCTTAGTTTGTACACACATATCTTAGTTTGTTTGGCTACACATCAAACTATGCAAAACCAATATAAGCTGACCGTTGAGTGTGCGGAAAGATTTCACAAAGCGAGATCAAGACAAACTGGTATTGTATAGGTAGATGTGTAACCAAACAAACTAACTACTACACAAACAAACAAACGAACTAGCCGTGTGTACTAGTAAAGTTTTAGTTAGCATTCTTCTGGGCTCGTTTTATTATAAGTTTGTTAGATGAAAACTTTTAATAAAGCGAGCCCGTAAAATTGGATTAGAAAAATTGGTATAATGTTACTCTACCTTGTATGAACATTTTAAATGATTAAATACTTTTCAGGTGTATATAATTTTAGAAATAAATGTCATATCCTAGTCAATTTCAAAAAAAAATTTTTAAACAAAATTATTACAATAAATAAACCTACTTTTGAATTTTTAATTATGGTGTTAATAGAAAAAAATAGAAGATTTTTTTTTTAAATAAACGTTGATGAGATGAGATTTTAATAATCTCATCATCTTCCTTCTAAAGTCTTTAATCTGTAACGAGTCTTCACTCAATAAAGTTTACAAAAACAATTAAAAGGGAATAAATAAAAAAAAGTATCTCCGGCGGTGGACACTGAGAATTCTCATTTTTAAAATTGTAGCGCTGTCCACCCGTGGGGGACAACGTAAATATTTTTAAAAAATCGTATCACTGTCCCCCGCTGGGGGACAGCGCAACTTTTTCTAAAAAAAGTTCCTAATGTCCACCCCGGGGTGGACATTGGGAACATTTTTTAGAAAAAGTTGCGCTGTCCCCCAGCGGGGGACAAGCTGGGGGTGGCCATCGGGAATCATCGACAGAAAGGCTGCCAATTTTCTATGAACAGGCAATTTCTAACACAGAAAGTATATACTATGAATATTTTTACTAAGAAGAAAACTACTACGATAAAAAAACATTTTAACACGTGTAAGATAAATAACATTACAATCGCGCTTGTTAAAATTATAACCGCATAAAAATGCAGTTTGAATACGAAACTACTTGAAACTAACGACTTCTTCACTTAATTCATTTTAAATGTCAATCTTACCGACAATTTATCAGCCAGACACGAGCTCCGTTACAGGCACAACACAGACACCGAGATGCGCAGACGCACATGTGCATAATATCAGGGAACTCATCATTTAAGAACATCGCGATAACATACGTCTTTCAGTTGACTGGTGCACGCTGGTTGCATGTGACCAACAGCTGATTCTGTTTATTTTTAGTTTAGCCATTAGTTCTGTGTTAATATTGCGTGTTTGATTGTAGGTTTTACTCTTTGCCAAAACGAAACTTAATTATGTTCATTTAAGGTTAATAATGTGCGCAGATGGTACTCTTCCGTGTAGCCAAAAAGACATTTAAAAAAATGATAATATCCAATTAATCATAATTTTTTAGGGTTCCTTACCTACCTAAAGGGTTACCAACGGGACCCATCTGACTGTTAGCCGGCTTTATAATATCATGACCCGTAATAGGTATTAGTTGAAATTTTCACAGAAAACGTATTTTTGTTACCGTTTTTACAACAAAATTGATGGTACAGAATGCTGTTTTCAATAATTTTTTCAACCATCATTGATGAATGTTAAGTAGATAAGTAACTACCCTTTCAAGTACTAAACCATCATAGAAAGCAGCACAAACTAAACACAGAAGCAATTAGTATAAATCCTATAAACCTGACTTGTGCTATCAGGAACCAATAATTCGCTATCTTGGCGAAGAATAGCCCCGAATGGAGATCTGGAGTCGCGTGGAGCTCGCCTCGTGCCAACACTGGGATTTATTGAGACGGGCCCGCTTCTGTGATTGCAATTATAGATATTTATGTATAAAAGCGTACCTTTAAATTGACAATGTGCAGTTTTTGATACAAAAAATCCTTTTCACTTAATTTAAATCAAGTGTTGATTCTAAGCAAGCGTGCTTCACCATCTACTACATCGTTTCTTACCATCATCGAGAGATGAATATCGTAATTTTAAAAAAATTGTCGTTTTATAAACTACCCTAACGTTAAATATAATTTCTAGATTCTGAGTAACCTATTCAATGGGTGTACCATAGCAAAACAGTCAGTACTATTCAATCAAAACATTTACTTAACCTTGAACCATGTTTTTCATAACAATAACATCACTATTGTTTCCGAACGTGCATCATTTGACAGCTAAAATGTCTGAAATCTGACAGGTCATTTCATAGAATTGACCTCTCACTGTACCCCATTTTGATTAAATTACCTAGGTCTTATTCCCAATCATTAATAAAACAGTTGATATTAGCCAACTGTCTCAGTAACCCAGTGTACGAATTAAATTACTTTGCATTGATTTGTATATAAAACAGGGATATTTCCAGAAGTCATTATCTAGTATGACTAATGTTTAGATAGATAAAATTGTCATATAATCGTAATAATTAGCGCGTGTATGTGCATGCTTACATTTTGCAGTATTTGTTACATTCCTGTTTTATTGAAAACGGGTAATTGGAGCAATTATTGATTCTGAGACCATTAAGCTATTTTTCAATCACAGTAATTTACCAATTAGTGACCAAAAAAAAAACAATTTGATTTATCGTAATTGTAAGGTGAAACACGTGTTATCGTTCATTAAGATGGAAAATCACTAAACAGCCAGTTGTAAAACGCTGTAATTTTCTCAAAGTGTACATTTAGAAAGCGAATATACCGGTCAAAGCGGGTAATGGCGGTAATTTCGCGTTTTGTCTAATAGTTCGCTGTATGTGTTGATGTAGCTCGCACGTGTTGTTTTCTACGCGTCATGTAAATCGTAGTATTTTCTCTTGAAGGAGCGATGTGGTGTGACCTTCATTTAATAGATAATTATAACGGAGTGATTTTTACAAATGACGCAGTAGTGAACCACACTGTTTAAAAAAAAACAGTTGATATTTTTTTTATTGGCTTAATGCATGATACTGATATTTCCTGTGGGATTTTAGGCACTTCAGATATTAATTTAGGTACAATAACTGAAATGAAGAGCGGCAACATCGTTATGTGTCACTCAATAATACATACAATACTTATTGTAACAATTATAATCAAAATCCTTTAGCTTACAAGGAAAATTTTATGAATACTTATGTCTATTAATAATTTTGAAAAGTCAGCTGGCTTGTTACATAATAGATCATCATGTGGAGGTAAAATTTGTGAGTAAACACAGTGTTATTAATGGTTTACTCAAATCAACTGATGGAGGTCATGTTTGAAAAGTTTGAGGTGATACACCTACACAAACTACCTACACATTTTATTATCAAGTTGTTTGTATTATGAACCTTTAATGAGAAAATTATACAATGTAATATCATAGGGTTATGCAGTACTTAATTGCAAAACCAAACTGAGCAATCACGATTTTCATAGAATTCAAAATCACAAGCATTTTCAAAAGAAATACCGTCGTTCATGGAGTGCCCATGGCTGAGCAAGTGACACTGGTGATAAAACGACCCCTTTAACCAGCCAATGTCCAGTGGAGTTCAACGGTAATGATAATGACCACGAAAATAAGCCTGCTATTCAAATCACAAAAAAATACTTAAATTTCCGCCTTGATATTAGACCATAACATGAAGTTTTATCATAACAGTACAGCACAGTAATGCTTTTATAATTACATATATGTAGGCTGCCTCGTGACAAGCTGTCACTAACATTGGACAGAGCGCAGGTTTGGCATGAACTTTTAAAGAAATGGCCATAAAATTGCTTATCGAAAACGATTAGTAGAATGTAGGCTGTTAAGAAGAAATCTGGCGAGAAATTGGAAATCATTAATTTCGATTATGGCGAAATGTGTTTAAGTGAAAATAGTTTTGAAAAGTTTTGACCAGACGAGAATTTTTTTTTTGTTTTTGACACAAATTTCTTAAAATAGAAACAGAATATCAGTAAATTAAATTTAAAGTATTCAGTAATAAA
Organism: Agrotis clavis; assembly: GCA_954870645.1. Lineage (NCBI taxonomy): Eukaryota > Metazoa > Arthropoda > Insecta > Lepidoptera > Noctuidae > Agrotis > Agrotis clavis. The sequence continues at coordinate 1,759,504 of OX940932.1, read as the reverse complement.
GCTGCAGCCAGTATAAAACAAAACAATTTCATTAAAGAGAAAGACAGCCTTCAAGAAAAAGAACTACCAATCATAATAAGTAAAGATACAGTACAGTAAAAAGCACGTATCATAAACATTGTGAGAACAAAAAGCCAGGCTGTGTTGTACAGTAATTTTCCACGTAGTCATAATAGCACAGCACACCACAGTAACGGGGCTAGCATCTCCCATACACATGGGAATATGGCAACGTGCTTGTTAAACACACATAATTAAATTACATGTAATTTTTGTAATCTTATGTCATTGATGCGTTTCTAGTTCATGGTTAGATGACTGCGTGACGTTGCGTTTAAGTGAGACATTACCAGAGCTCATTACAATCTTAGCGGTAACTCACAGTCCATTTTAATGTGTGGGCGTCCGATGCCTTTTAAAAATAATGACCTATCTATAAGTGCTTTACCGAAAGCCAGTAAAGCTTGAGTAAATCACCATTGTATCAAAATAAACAAAAATGAAAGGGTAATAAGAATAATTGCAACTTCAGATACTACTTTGCACATCAAACATTGAAATGCAAAATACGACAAAAAGTAGCAAATTACAAACGGACGAGCACAAAATTAGTTTTTAATGGTGACCCGTTCACTTAAAATCGACACAATCGTTACTAGGAATCCAGTGATTCTAATGATATAAATCTTTCACAAAAACATCTGGAATTGAGTGCAGAATTAATGAATTTGTTAATTCTAATTGATTATTGAAGGACAAGAATTACTAGGTATTTGGTATGCAGGAATAAGTTACAAACGGTACACGCAGAAGATTCGAATGATACTTACATACGATGATAATAATAATATATATATTTATCGATGGAGTCGAAGACCCAAAAAATCTGAAGAATAGGTACGTGATTTTGTGAAAAATAACATTGAACCCAGCTGTGAACCAGGAAGCTACTGAATAAAGCACCACCTTCCCAACAAAAGGCTGCAAAACTCAATAACATTATAATAACCTTTGTAACAAAATAATCTTTTAAACATATCCTCAACTTTGAAAGGAACAAATATCAATTTATATAATAGAGTGCTCAGACGAATCACTTTACGTTTGTTGGTCTGTAAATATAAAAGAATCTCGGGTATGAGATAAAAAGGGAAACCTTATGTTTCAAAATTCAATACATTCTTATCTTCCAAGATACAGAAGGCAGTGAGAGAGAAATATCTTGAGAGGCAACGAGCGTTGGCGGACAAAAGGATAAAGGGTACGTAATAAAGAAATCATAGTCATATGTGTATATGTTGAGATGTCTCGCAATGGAAATGTTTACATGTCGGGCTAGGGGTGAAATGTAAAAGGTAGAAGTAATGGGGAATGTGTGTGTTTGCCAGAACTCGTAAAAATTCTGAATGTAATTGGGTCTGTTGGGAGGAATGAAATGATACTGACGCATTGAACTATTGTCCCTAAACTGTGTCTTTGTACTTGGATCGAAATATAGGTTTTTGCCAATCGTAACAAAATTGTTCAAAAACATAATATTTGTTCATAATTATACAAAGAAGGAAATATAATCAAACAGAAATAAATTAAAACTTTCAACAATCAAAATCAAATAAAAAGCTGTATTTTAGAAATCTCATCCAATTTACAACCACTGATTTAATTATAGAAAGTTCTAAAATAGGCGGCGTTATACTCAACGCTTTTAATGAAAATTGTATCATCACAATTCAAACAATGGTACAAAGAGGTTCAATAAAGTACTCCTTCACCAGGAATCCTGTTAATCCCAAACTGGAAGCTGTAGCGAACACACAAATTAACAATACAGAAAATTGAATTATTCCTTTCAAGCGGATTTCTCATTAAACTTGTAATTAGTTACTCGCTTCTTCGGGGTCTTTAACAGATGGTCAGTGTCTTTGTTCCAGTTAATTCTAACTTTGGGTTGCAAGATCAAAGGTACCTATTAAGTTTAGTGCGCTCCGAAAAGGCCTCTTTACTTTTCCCCTGTACCAACTTTTCTTATTCCGAGAGCTGGTTCGGAAATGGGAGACATTACCGAGTCAATAGATGCCGGTACGAACCGAACAGTCAATAAGATCTTCGCTTTTGAGCCGATCTCGTTTCAGCTAACTTCTGGCTTACGACGTGATTGGAATCCGTAATACAACATTTTGCAAACTATTTCCCTTGATTGCGTCAGTTTAGTTGATTAAACTTTATCTGTTATCATTACATCGGTAATCTTCAACTGCTATGCTCAACCTCAAGACTTAATTTGCATCTGTTCGCATCCATATTTAAATACACTCCGTAATTAATTTATGAATATATTAAATTAGGTACAACGTTACATTTCCATGTCAATTGCTAGAACTGATAATAAGACGCATGTAGATACAGTAAGTAAATGTACTTCCAATTTTGTACAAATAAATATACATGAGTGTATCAATGAATAAATAACGCAAGAGGCATGTTGGGGTCGAATAAAATGGCGTTCTGTGTCTGCTAAATAAATAATAAGACGGCGCCATTTACCAAAATGTGATCTCGGAGGTAAAGAGCCAGGTGACTAAAACGTTGTTACACTAAACATGTCTGGTCAGGATCCCTAAAATGTTACGCTAAACATCTGACACGAATCTCGAGGTATTCCCAAAGCAATTACAGCAAGTAGCGGTAATGGTCCATTCGGGGATGCTGGATCACAATTCACTGACCCCGTCCCAAATTCGCATGTTCAGTAAACTTAGCTACGAGTTTTAATAAAGGAAAATTCCTGGAAACGAAAAAACGGATGAAAAACTTGTAAGCTAAGTTGAATCAAGTGGCTTAAGGGCTGGAAACAAACAAGTTCGGTGCCGAAAAAGAATAAACGAAAAAAGTATGTGAGGGATTAAAGTTGAGTTTAGTTGCTAAGATTGGGACTAAATGAAATTAGTTGTTGTGTTGTAGACTAGTGACTGAAGGTCGACTTTCGAATTAGAACACGAACTCTATTTGCTTCTTTTGGGTGTTTGTAATGAATCGTGCCAAATTGATCTCATTAACTTTGTTATTGTCATTAATTCAGCGCTAACGTTTTAATATTGTAGCAGTTATACTGTTTGTTGTATTGAAAAATCAAATAAAGGAACTCCACAAAACTACATCGAATACCAAATTCATATCACACAATTCTTTACGGCAAAGTTGTGCATAGATCCCGAGAGGCGATGCTGTGCCGTCCCAGGGAAACTCTGGCAGTCTGACGCGGCCAAATGCATCAGCTGCATGTCGTAAAACCATTGCCAGATGCTCCCAATCAAGTCTAGGGTTGAGAGCGGATTAAAATAAAACTATTCTAGGAATTTTGAACCTTCCTGCATTTTATCGAAAGACGTTTTCAGACTTATTAATTGGTCGTATTTTTATTATAGTTTTGAATTACATGTCAAACAAGAGTGAATGTTAAAAGTGATGAAATAGAAAAACATTCGAACAACATAATAATAGTTCATTGAGAGAAACAAACACGTGTATGCAATGTAAATCAAATAGTTAAGAGCGCATACTTAAAATGTACCAAACAAATAAATCTATTTGAAAACAAAAGGCCACTCAAACTTGATGAGGCGACTCTTATCGAAATTTAAAATAACAAACCCATATTTAAATCATACTTGAGAATCAACAAACAGCCCTGTTCCGCAGATGCAAGTCCAAACGGAACTACATTGTAGTTTAATATGGAACTTTTTATTTACAACATACAAAGTGAAGTTTTCCACCAAAGTAAATGTTTGAATTTATCGCTCACATGCGCTTTATAAAAACTATGTAGTAACAGCTATATTGCCAAGTGTTTTCAAGTGCCCGAATCCTGCGAGTGGTTTTAGTCCGTTTGGTATTAATAATGGTGCTTTTATAGCCTCTGTGTTATTATTACTTACTTTTACTAGCTTACTCTTTTTATAAAAGTCCGTTAAAGTATTATGGTAATTTGTAATAGTCATCGTCGGTTTGGAAGGAAATTGTAAGTTGGTTTCGAGAGACGCAGTTTCAATATAATTGTGATCCTGGAAATTTCTTCTCAGTCGTTCTCTCACTGCTGAGAATCGTGACTCCGTTTCAATTATTTTTCTTCATCTGTTGCGGTCAGCGGCCTGATGCAGTTGGTGGTCATATCGAATTGTTCCGAAAATTGATCAGCACTCCGTTTTGTGTTTTGGTTTTCACCTTTACGGTCACCATATCACTAAACTGTAAAATGTTTTTAAAGTTTTTTAGAGACATGGATCAATGTGAACTATCGATTTCTAAATTATCAATAAACTGAAGATAAAAGACAATGCTTTAGAACAATAGCAGATAATCTATGGACAAACACAACACACGCCATTAAAATTCCACACAAAACTTTGAGAAAACTTCTCCATCCAAATTGCATATACCATAAACGCACTAGGAACTAACACTATTAGTCGCCAGCCCCTCGAGACGAGTTGAACGCTGAAACAGAATGCATCTAAAGAACATTGTTTGCTCACTAGAGCGTCCCGGCCGGTCCAATCCTCGGAGAGTTGGCACCAGAACAAATATTGGTCGTGTATTAGCGAACATGGATGTAACAAGTCACTTCTTAGCTTGGCTTGACTTTTTTCGTTTTAAACCGGTTTGTGATACCCTTGATTTAAAGATAGAGATTTATTTTTGGACTGAGGATTTGCTGCCTTTTCCTTTTTGTGGTTTCAAGCACGGAGAAAAGACTGGCTGAAGGCGAATTGCATTCGGAAAAAAAATAATTGACCGTTCCAAACTAAAACATGTATGGATGATCTTGTTATAGTACAACAGGACACACTAACATAAAATTATATTAGCTGCTTACAATTCCATGCAGGTCGAATGCCAAACGATTAAGCCTAATGTGGATTCAAGTAACGCATTGGCACTAATTGTGACTTCTGTTTAAACCATCAATTGGCTTATGCACGTGTTTACAGATAGGAATGCAAATGCAAAATGACTACATTATAGCATACAAAATAGAACAGAATTCCTTTTTTCTTCTTTATTTTGTCAACTTAGACGCTATCGTTTACCAAGTGAAAAGCGTTATCCGTTATCGTCAGCTAAACCTTTTCAATCGCAACAAGAAACCTACGTCGCAAAATCAGACCGTTCAAGCTTAATTTGTTTTCACTAACCGTCTTTACAGCTCCAGCTCCCCTTAAAAAATAAAAAGCGTAAAGTCACCTTCACATAAAATTCCCTTTTCCGTCCGTCTATTTGCAATTTTATCTGCCATCTAAAGGGGAGGTTGTAAAAAAGTTTCAATGAAAACGGTCGACTCGCTGCCATATTTCGTTCAGCTTTCTTCATAAATCGTCAGCATTGAATCTCATCTACATATCTCGGAGATTGTCTGAATGTAGATTCGGTTTGTGGCGACCTTTCGGGTTCCGTAGGATGAAAGGTGAGTCTGACTTCCGACTAATCTGTCTGTCTGAAGTAGGAGTTAATTCAAAACACTTCTGGGTATAGTTGGAAAAATTGCAGCTGCTTTATAAGATAAAAAGATTGTGTCCTTTGAAGATGCTAAAACGAGTCTAGACATGCTAATGATGAGCTACATCTTTGATATTTTAAACATTTTGTCAGCAGCGTCCACGTTATTATTAGATAAAACGTGGGCTAAACTAATGAACTCAACATGAACCCTAATACACAAACTTGCAATCAAAACTGATTTGAAAATTGAGCATTTTCACACAGCTGTCCAATCTGAATTCATTTTCTCTCTCATTTTTCATCTCACCCTAACCTTTGACATTAATGTTCTCTGTAGGTATTTCAATTAATTCACAAGGATTAGATGTTTTTAACAATGGATTTAACGTTAAATATTTAATTGCTTCGCTCGTTACAGAGATCGTAAAATATATGTCTGAGGCATCAATTAGAGAACAGTGTTAGCACTTGAATGTGTAATTAAGTGCGGAGGAATCGTTATTGGGAATCCAGTTATTCTTTATTTTATATTTTGTTATTTTGGATATATCGATTTTGTATCCAAAATAAACAGTAGTTTTAAGAGCAATGAACGTAGCTTACTTGTATTTTCTAAACACCAGTCTCATCTTCTTTAACTAACACGCAGTCTTCACTTCGCTTTTCAACATTCCCTTTCTCATCTTTTTCATTTCATCCTTTGTCTCAATCACTTTCCGCAGTGTATTAAAACTCCTGAGTAATTGTAGTCGGAATATTATTATGTCGTTCGTCGAGAAGCTCACCCTAGCCATATCGGGAGTGCCTCGAGGCACACCGGTCACATTTGAACAGCTCGCCTCGAATATTTTTAAGTTCAAGGCCACAGAATTGTATACAAGTTTTGCTTCGGCTTCCTTGTGCCGGCTTCCAACTTAAGGTACATTCAACTCTGTAATAACTGTTCTAAGGTTGGTTTTTCCTTGAGACTCGATTGCAGTTTTTTGTGCATGTTTTTTTTTCTAGTTCTTGATTTAGTTCAGTAGATCGTGTAGTTTTGATGGTGGAACGGAGTAGGGTGACAACTGGTAGGCCAGCTTTGGGTCTAATAAAAATCTTAGTTTACGATTCTTTAGCTTCAGTTTCTTTTGAATTTCGAAGGGTCTTTCTCAACAAAAGTTTTTGTAAGACGCGGATTTGTAACTTTGAGTGTAGGTAGGTAGGTATTTGTGTTACTGTGGCTTTTTGTTGTTAATCCAAGTCTTGTCTAGTCATTTTGTATTTATTATCCATAATAGTTAATTTAATATTTATCGCTAATAATATTAATAAAGTGCCAGTAATCAATCGTCCTGAGTAAGACACCTTGTTACGTCGCCTCGTTTACCCAAAAATTTCGTCTACTCCGAAACTAACGAACATTCTGTAAGTAAATTCAGGGGGTGTATTTATCACGTAACTTAAACAAGTAACTACAGAACTTAAATCTTACATCCGCATGGTTAAGCCGAAGACTTAGTGAAACAGACTACTTAAGATAACAGACTCATGCGTCTTCCGGACGCGTCATCCGGATGTTTTCTACCGATACTGATTCCATTCGCACTTATCTGCATTTTGTGATGTCACCTTTGTCCGGGTAAAAATAGGACAAGCCTGTCTCAAAAGGTGTCAGACTTAACACTGTTTCAACACAGATTTTTAGATCATCAAACGCATTAACGTTTGCTTCTCTTCTGTTTTGTCTTTTTACAATTCACTTTTAACTGCGCATGAGACGTTAGATGTGAAATTGATAGAGCCTTTTTATGCAGTAGTAGAAAAAGTGAATATTGTAGTGCTGTTACTGATGTGCAGCTAAAATCAGTTTCATCTTCGAAAGGACATGGCCAAAAATTGCATTCCATCACAATTCCATGTACACGTACAAAGTAAATACCATTATAAAATAATAATATTAAAATAATTTACTGCGTAGGTTTTAGCCTCTCTGAACTTGTCAGTTTTTAACCAACTTCAAAAAAAAAGTAGGTTCTCAGTTCAACCTGTATGTATGTTTGTCCGCGATTATCTCGCGTTTGGCTGAACCGATTTTGATGCAGTTTTCAGAAAAGTGTTCATTACATTCTTGAAAAGGTTTTAATATATAACACTAATGGATATCCCGTGACGTTGCCTGCGTGGATCCGTTTTTGCTTACTTGGATTGTAGATTTTCAGCGCCCATTGCAGGTTTGTCCGCGATTATCTTGCGTTTGGCTGAACCGATTTTGATGCGGTTTTCACGAAAGTGTTCATTACATTCTTGAAAAGGTTTTAATATATAACACTAATGGATATCCCGTGACGTTGCTCGCGTGGATCTGTTTTTTGCTTACTTGGATTGTAGATTTTCAGCGCCCATTGCATGTTTGTCCGCGATTATCTCGCGTTTGGCTGAACCAATTTTGATGCGGTTTTCAGGAAAGTGTTCATTACATTCTTGAAAAGGTTTTAATATATAACACTAATGGATATCTCGTGACGTTGTCCGCGTGGATCCGTTTTTGCTTACTTGGATTGTAGATTTTCAGCACCCATTGCAGGTTCGTCCGCGATTATCTCGCGTTTGGCTGAACCAATTTTGATGCGGTTTTCAGGAAAGTGTTCATTACATTCTTGAAAAGGTTTTAATATATAACACTAATGGATATCTCGTGACGTTGTCCGCGTGGATCCGTTTTTGCTTACTTGGATTGTAGATTTTCAGCACCCATTGCAGGTTCGTCCGCGATTATCTCGCGTTTGGCTAAACCGATTTTGATGCGGTTTACAGGAAAGTGTTCATTACATTCTTTAAAGGGTTTTAGTATATAACACTAATGGATATCCCGTGACGTTGCTCGCGTGGCTCCGTTTTTGCTTACTTGGTTTGTAGATTTTCAGTGACCATTTCATGTGTGTCCGCAATTATCTCGCGTTTGGCTGAACGGATTTTGATGCGGTTTCCAAAAAAGTATTTGTTACATTCTTTGGAAGGTTTTGGTATATAACAATAATGAATATCTCGTAAAGTGGCCCGCATAGATCCGTTTTTGTTGCTTACTAGGATTGTAGATTTTCAAAGACGCGCCGATTAGTGTGAAGATTTTTGTTGATTAACTAACCTAAAAAGGGTAAAACAAAAACCTTTTTTATTTAAAAAATTATTGAGTAATGCAAGATGAATTCTAAATTCATTCATTAAGGCAACCCATAAAATACACTTTAAAGAAAAACATGAAATTCTATCACAGCTAGTTATTATTGTCAGATTTTAATAAATAATTCATTAAAGCGCCTTTATATTATAGCAAATCCTATTCGATGCACTTATTGCTGGATAGACGTCACGGCGTCCTAACCTTCCGCCTGACGCAGGTCCTCACCGGACACAGATGCTTCGGGAGGTACCTGTGTCTGATGAGGAAGGAGGAAACGTCTGGGTGTCACCACTGCGAGGATCGCCCGGAGGACACGGTGGAGCATACGGTGCAGGACTGCCCCGCTTGGGCAGAGCACCGCCGTGTCCTCACGACGGCGATAGGCAGAGACCTCTCGCGCCCGGCATTGGTCGAGGCCATGCTGCGGGGCGAGACGGAGTAGGAAACGGTCGCCTCCTTCTGCGAAGCAGTAATGCTCGCGAAGAAGCAGGCGCGCCGCGTGAGGGAGAGGACAGAGTCCTCGCTCCACCCAAGCCGCAGTGGTGGACGCCCACGGCGTCGGACGTCGGCAGACGATCTCCGGCCACCGTAGGCGCGGGCATGCGGGCGGCGAGTAAAGGTCAACTCGCTGTCCGACCATGGACCATGCCCGGGTCGACGGCGCGTTGTGTTCCACGCGCGCCTCAAAGATCGTCAGCATGATGACGGGGCCCCCTCTAGAGGGCCAAAGCCTGCCGGGGTCGCGGGACTTTTCTCATTACCGTGACCCCGGAACATAAATCTTTATACTAACACAAACTGTATTATAACAATATATATGTTAGTCTATAAGGTATATATATCTATGGGCTCAAGTAGCCTGAAATAAAGTGATTATTATTATTATTATTAATATCTGGTTGACCGAGCTTCGCTCGGTTTTTAAAATGTCTATACTTGGGAACCGAGCTTTTGTCAAACCTGGGACCCTGATAAATCGATTCCTTGAGCCGAAAAACCCCTAATCTGTAACTTTCATGAAAATCCTTGGAGCCGTTTCCGAGATCCTGATTATATATAAATAAATATACAAGAATTGCTCGTTTAAAGATATTAGATAAAGGGCTACTGAAGGACACCGCGGATTTTAGTCAGTACGAGTCTGACAGTCCCTCCCGCCCTGCCCGGGGTGGGAGGACTCATTAGATGATTTTACCAGGTAAAAAAATGCACTTATTGCCAGCAATCTGACTAAAGGTTTAGTCAATCTGTTTTCGTCTAGTCTTTTGTAATGACAAGTTCTTTATGTGTTTTATTTACTGCAATTTAATGTACCAATATTTACGAATATAAAACACCAAAAATCATTAGTGTACATTGAATTCAATAACTATGCAAACGTCCATACAAAAATTGGCCATGTCCTTTGTCAGTAGTTTTGTGGAGTTTTACCTTTACAATCATTAAGTGGATCTAACAGAATATGCGTTGCTACTTGGCCTCGTAAAATAATAAATAAGCACATAATAATGTCAGTTTATAGTTAAAATGACTGTAACTAATAGCAATAGAAGGCAGTACCTAACACCTACGTGCCAAGTCATTACCACCGCGTTTCGTAAGCCGTATGCATAACCCCTAATGTTCATTTAATATCAGCTGATTAGTTCATAGAAACGTGAACAAAAAGTGCACAAAATGTGAACAAAAAGTGAAGTTATGAGTTCATCTTGGTTATTAGTTTAACGACTCAATATTAGAGCAAGAACTTGTGAAAATCATGTCATCATTATTTTATTATCATGTCACTTGATTACTTAGAGGTGAAAATTATACTTAAATTGGAATTAATGTGAGTTTAAGTTAAAACCGGTTTTGCGATCATTTACATAGTTATAAATAGTTATACATGGTGTTTGAGAAATTATGTTTTATAAATCAGCACATTTAATAAAAAATAGTAGGTATGGCATGACAAAAGTTAGTTGCTCTAGTCGTGCCTAATTTAATATTTTGATCGATCGACCAGTACAATCCTAAATACCAACCCAAATTAAGAAGCAAATCAAAATAAAAAATATCATGATATAAATCTATGCATCCATATACAGCTTCCATTAATATATTCAAATGTATGTATACGTTTTGCATTAAAAATTCAACTCAATATGATTACAGCATACGTCTTATCGTTTAGATCGATAGTTAGCCAAAATTGTTCAAAGTTCACGGCCAAGTTAACTAACTATAATACTGATAACAATCAGGTTAATTGTACCAACGAGTTTGGATACGTGCGGTGATAAAAACATTACTGTGTGTGTGTTATGTTCTGGTTTAAGCAGAGAATATGGTGATACATTATGATCATCATCATCATCATGTGATAACGTTGGGATCAGCTATCTGACTAGGTCCAATTTAATACTAACATCACAGTTCCTCTAGATTTCGCAACCTACACGCGCGACACGTCAATGCATTTTGCCATAACGTTGAGCGTTTGTTTTGATCCACTCAGTGTTGACCAGAAGCCAAAGCCGTGGTGACGCTAGCAGTTTCTAGAAATCTACTTTAGATAGAAGACACACGAAGAAGTTATGCAATAGTAAATGTACAGACGTGTGTCTGGCGCGTAGGTTGCCTTCATGCTGGATCTAGAAGAGGTTATCTGTGACTACCTTGTTACAAGTAGCGACTGAATGTGTCTTTTTTTTAAGTTGTACCACACTAGGAATTTCTCCTGCATCGTGGGTGCGTTTAATACTAGCGTTTAAACTCAAACACCCAGACCCGCGATAAACTACTTATGGATCTACATTTTTTGTTCCGTACGAGAATCGAGCCCGCAACGGTCAATCGCTGAACCACTGACCAACAACTGTGCCGTCTAGTGGTACAGTGACCATGATAATTTGAAAATAGGTCACGAACTCACGAACGTTCTTACAAAGCAAACTAAGTTCCAAGAAGCCAATCATAATTTAGCTGCCTCCAATATCTTTCTTAACGTAGCATCAGCGAAATAATTACATCGAGCCATAACTACCTACTAACCGAACATTTTTCCGTAACATCGCAAAACTGTCGATCAGCACTAATAATGTTATAACTTGTTTTAAGAAGCGGCCAAGTTTCCAAGAAGATTATTATTATTATCTCCTACTTCCTGATTAGTTCGCCAAAGTGCAACATGTTAAATATCGTTAGGTACCGTTTTTATAAGAAAACTTTGAGCTATTTATACAGCGGGGGAAGGTAGGACTTGATCTTTGACTTAAGGGTAGTCGCTGCAGTTTGTAACTTCCAAACCATTTTTAAAAACTTTGGTGTTTCAATTTCTAGTGAGGGGACTACGAATTGAATGACTAGGGCCTTAAAAGGACACTTTATCAGCCTTATTATGAATTGTGTTTTACTCTCGCAATAAAATAAATCATAGAAATAAATATAATACTTATTCGAAACTCATAAAATTACTTTATTTTCATTTTGCTGACACGGCTTCATATGACCGCCAGAAGTTCTCACATCACCTATTTTCCGAGTCGGAAAAGTAATAATACGAATTCACACCTTATTTTGCACACAACTTATTTTATTTTGTAATTTAGAAAATTCAAAGAAACATTTGAAACGGTTCAAAATCAAATTTCCATTTTATTTTAAGTTTCTACAAAATTTACATTAAAAATGTAATTTCACTATCTTCCCTTCCATAAAAGAGGTCCAAGCAAAAACAGACGCTCCTACAAATCTAGAACGTAATCCCAACTGTGTAGTATCATTATTATCAGTACCATTAACACAACAGCTCTTTTGTTATCTACTAACACATAATTAGGACAAGTAATTTAATCACCATTAGTTGTAGTTAACACGAGCAAGCCTGATGTTTTCGTTTTAAATAATAACGCTAGCTGCTGCCAGCGACTTCGCCTGCTACAACTCCAAAATTATCCCTCGAGAACATAAAATCTATCTATCTGATGTGATGATCTAGGTTATTTAGTATCTGTGAGCCAAATTTCATGCAAATCCGGTTAGCAGTTTTTGCATGAAAGAATAACAAACATCAGTCCATCTATCCACAAAATTTCGCATTTATTATGATACGGTATAAGTAAGTGTTGACTAAGGAGGTAGGCTATTTTATGTGGAATTACTGGGTAAGGTGTACATCGTGAAACAGAGAAGCACTGTGCAATTTAACACCTAAGTCTTGCAAAGCAACTGGATATATTAATTTGCCGGTTCAAAGATCCAAGATTGTGCACGTACAAACTCGGATTTATATTTAAAACCCATTCAAGTTGGAAGACAGTGCTATAAATCTCAAGCGGGCCTAACCAAGCTTACACATATTTTTCCAAAGTCTTGCGCCGGATAAATACATTTGCATTTTACCCCAATAAATTATGGCGTTCATGAAAGTCTAGTCGCCCGTTATTTCAGTTAGACCCGGAGGAATTTTGATAATTCACACGGCCAAATACGAAGCGATTAATTTAACGGGCATTCTCCGAACTACCCGGCCGTTCCTCATAGTCACGCTACAGAAGGCATAAATCATGCGAATGCCTCGCCAGCCGATGCTGTTTTTTCAAACTATTTTTAAGCTATTTAAATTTCAAGCCAAACGTTGAGCTTGCAAAGAGCGATTTGTTCCACGACAGCAGTTGAAATGTTTGAACGATTTTTTTTGCCTTTTCTATCCAACTTTTGGGCCTGAAATGCAATTGCTTGAGGTAGTCTTTATAGCTGACGTTTACAGCTAGTGTCGTTTTAAATTCTTTACCCACATCGTGTAAAAAACGAAGTGGAGGTATTGACTGCTTTTAAAGGAAGCGAACAAATTGGACGCCATTTTTGTTTGCTTCATTTTACACAGCAGCTCTTCGAATTTACATTAGAACCACTTTATTTAACTTTCTTCTTAAAAGTACGTGTTTTTCTTTAAAAAACTATGAACAACTTAGAAAGAGTAACCCCGTAGTACGATTCGCACTCATGGATACTAAATCGTTGTACAAGTAGTATTCGATACAATCCAATATTCATTCCTCTGCAAGTAGCAGGAAACCGTAAGTAATACCAGACCAGACCAGTAAGTCTGTCTAGACGACAGGGTCAACGGTTGGACAATCGCACCTATAAGTTCAGAGGTCTTCCTCACTTAGACTAGACTTAAATCCAACTTAATGTATGCATGGATCTCTAAGCTCATTTCGCTCGCTCACGAGTGCTGCAAGCTGTACTTGGAAGCCTTTTAATAGAAATAACGTTACGTTTTAGAATTGCAATTAATTTGAGAAGAGTTTCTCGCGAATACTAACCCTTTTGTGCAGCGTTTTATATTCATTTTTATAAAGTAACTCAGTAACAAGTTTAATTTGATTGCGGAAATTCCCAAAGGCTTGTAGTTTAAAAGTTAAACGCACAGGAAATTTCAGTTAGATACTTTTCTAAAAGTAAAACACCCCAACCGGTGTCAATGCTAACTTTCCGAAAAGTGGGGAGCACCCAGTGTCAACGTGCTGGGAAAAGTCGCAAACTTTCAAAAAACTAGATTAAAAGAGAGTAGGATTTTTCCAAGTCAATAAGTAGCTAATTGTATAAAGGGGCTGTCCACGGGTTAATAGAGTAACGCGGTTAGAACTCGCAAGTGAATAGAAGGACGAACAAAAAGTTTGGAGCCAACGACCACTTACTACCCGAGTGAGGATCAATAGTTCTGTTATTGTGATATTAGGGGCGTCTTCGGGATTATATGAGGATTACGAACTAATTTCCAAGATGATTTGGGAATCAAGGAAATCAGATTGGACTACCGTATCGAATGTAATTAGGTTTGGTATGAAAAAGTAATTGAATTAGGTACTTTTCATGAAAGTGGAGAAATCTGAATTGGAATATTGAGTAACACAATCGTATTTGTGTGAGTCAATATTGAAGATTGGGGTTAAATATGATTTATGTACCTTTTAGTATTGAAAACATCAAAAATAATCCAGCTTATATTTCGACTAACCTACACAAAAAAACACACGTTCATCATAAAGGGGAAATGAAGTTCGCAGACAGAGTTTCTTTTTTTCGAAAGTGTCTGGGGTCGAGTGTCGTCCTTTGGTTCCTCGTAAAGTTTATCGTTTTTAGAGTTCCGTCGGCTTAATGACTCCGGTTTAACGTTTTGAAGGTTACTGAATATTTAAGGCTTAAGTTCCGGGTACGGTGTTTTTGGTTTAACGGTTCGGATTAACCAGGGTTGTAAATGTGATGAAATTTCGGTTAGAGTAATGTTTGGGTGTAATTTATGGTCTGCAAATAGGCGTGTCACAGAAATTTCTAGCTGTAGAAGAAACAAAGTTGAGATGATTTGAGAGAATTTTGAAGGTGTATGGGTTTAAAGTTGTGATAATACAACATTGGGAATTTATCATGAATAGTACGAAAGTTGACAAAGGACACTTATAAAAAAACACGTAAAAAGGACAAGAGCAGCAAGTTGGAGATGATTCTAGACTTCGTTTTACTAAAGATATTGACATTGTTACCGCGAAGAAATAGGTACATTCAATCTTTAAAAGTAATGATTTTCAAAATAAATGTAACCGTAACGCTGAAAATTCGGAAACTTTATCAGTGACCAAATTAATTGCAAAGATTAGATAGCCGATTTTGACGTTTTAATGCAACTTCTGTACCTAAATGATAACATTATTTTTATTGGGTTATTGTTTTTTACGATCTAAGAAGAAATAATGGACAGCTGATTCAGTGCAGGTTTTACGAATGAATAATATTAAAATAGATTCAGGTAGACAACCCAGCAATTTTTTTTGTGTGTATAAACCTTTTCTGAAGATAATAATTATTACGGTGCTACCCAAGATAATTTACTAGTAAATGGGTTACTCCGAGTCCGAACCCACTAAAGCTCATCATTGTCGCAAAAACCTACCATAAGATGAAAACAAACAATAGTAGCACAAAATACGAACCAAAGATGTACGTGCAGCAGTTTTGCTCCTGCACCGAGTTCAGCCGTCATCGCGGCCCAAACGAATTTATTGCTATTTGCTCTTCAGACTTTCTGTTTTCATGTGGGAGTTTCGCCAGGAATCTAGTTTTGGCATCAGGTTTTAATTTATAACGTGTATCGCTGAATTTCTGACAATGTGCAAATTCTTGAAGTACATACCTACCGATAAATCTATGAATTTGGTCGTAAAATAAATGATTTTAGTTTCCAATTTTTAAAATAAGTATTAAATTGTTTGCTGTCCTCAGTATTTACAAAAAAACATTATAAATTTTCTATTAAGTATTATTTAGTGTAGCGCTTGTTTTGACATTTCATATTAATCACAAAATAAAGCGTTGTTACGCTCAGAAAATTAATTTCTCTTCATGCCTTCAAAACTTAACACTGTTTATTATTTAACATGAAAGAGAATTTTAATAGCGAACAATCGGCTTACTCAGACGAAGCTTAAAAATGTTCAAAAGAAAAGAAAATTATTCTGAAATCCATTAACAATCCTCTGAAGGTCCTTAATATTACACCGAAATAAAGGGTCTGAAAACAAATTAATTTTTAAATTAGTTAAATTCAGTCCCAGACGCAAAAAAAAGTTAATTAAGGAATTTATTTCTCCACGTTCCTGTAACTTGAGATTTTCTCGGTCCTTTTTCTGTTTTTTACAGGACTTTATTTCAATGATTCTCAGAATTTATTACTGATCTGGGGAGACTGAAACCTTAGAAGGCATAAGATCTAAAAGTAAGTTTAAAAGCTACCTGATTTAGAAATGAAAGAAAACATACAACCACTAAACGAAAATATAACCATCACTCTCTTCTACAAAGAACCTATCAACTACTGTAATTTCACTCGTATTACTCCTAACGATACCACATTAGTAGCTCTCTATATGGAAGCGATACTGTAAATCAGTCCAAATAAGTACACAAATTCGAATTGTTTTTGCAGAAAGGTAGGTAGACTGAGTTTTCTTAAGCAATACTCAACTAATAATGGTACTATTAAAAACACCCACGAGTTGCTAGTGGCTTGAGGACAATCAAATGCTGATTTGCTTCAGCTGCCAACACTGTTTTGTACCCGATGTAAACTATGGTAATTTAAATTTTGGTTGGCAACTCAGTTGATTTGCAGGAAAGTGTAAAAGTCTATTTCTAATATACAGGAAGGGTATAATTTATTGAGCGTTGAAAACCGTAACGTGTACGATAATGTGTTGGATATAGCCTATGTAGAATTAATAGCTCCAAACGGAGATGTAGAATTATTTGAAGTTGAAGCATACACGGAAAGGAAAATTACTAGCTCGCTCAGACAAATAATGTGACACTATAAACTAAGAAAGGACATTATACAGGAAGAACACATTGATCCAACAGAGAATGCATTAATCAAAACAACAAATCCAATCGAAAAATTTCTTAGCTCCACAAATCACGTTATCAGCCCTTACTCTACTTTAGGGTAGAACTTGAAACACCGAACACGGAGAATTCTTGAAATGCCTGCATATCGTGAGTCGCAGTTGTAAGGCCAACATTAAAGTGAAAAGACACGAAGTTGCTCTGCTACTTGTACGACACTTTTTCTACGAACTCAATGTAAATTGTTTCAAAAATTTCGCGTTAATGCAAATGACTACGTTAATCGCTTTTTAGTGCTTGGCGGAGTAAAGTTGTGCGAGTTTTATGTTTTTAAGTAATGAAGGGGTAATGGGATACAGTTAAACTTGGGGAATTATATCGAGTATAGTCATGATATCTAGGTTGTGTGGAACACGTCCGAGTGGTTTTGGGATTCGTGTGTGGTACTCTTGAAGGACAAATAATTTAAAGCAGGTAAAATTTGGTGAGACCTTTTACAAGCTAAAGTGCCTACTTAATGTTGTAAAAACTCTGATTTAGAAAGGTACATTACTGTGAAATTTAAATTTTCCGCAAACTAGCCAAACTCGGGTGAAACGTTTTTTCTAAATAACTTAGAACGTTGAATAGCAACAGCTAAATAAAAGTACGATAAATAACCTTGTGGAACAAAACTGTTGCCTTTACTCTTAGCTTCGCGTCCATCAAAAAACGTTAACAAAAAATAACACAGCCAGTCCGGTCGGTCGCTCGCTACATAATGATCCAAAGCTCCGCCCTTAGTTAATTTTGTATTTTTTTTTTGCACACAACCAAATGCTAAATTTTAACGTCCACTTTTTTGGCCAATAAAAGCATATCGATTTCATAATTATAGCCTAACAAAAAAATTGACGAAGATGGTTTTTTTCCAGCGATTCGGTTGCGGATTTAAGACAACTTAATTCTTCACGGGCTACCCCTTTTTTGCCCGAAACAATTAGTCATAGACTAGACGTATGATATCAGCTACTATAAAAGAATCTAAACAATCGTAATTTTTTTCAATAATCAATAAGTCGTGATGACAGAAATGCTGCCAATTACGTGCAATCAGTACAATTAAATATTGCAATGATACTGTTTTAATCGTTTCCTTATACTTGCAACGACACACGTTTGTACGTTTTATTTCCTTGTATCTGATTGGTAACGAGAGCTGCGCAAACTGAGGTTATCATGCTCGCCGAGTTAAAGTGTCGGCTTGGAGTGTATGAACTCTCGAGTCTCGAGAAAGACTCGCTCGGCCAGCGGATGACTAAAAATACATTGTTACGTGTTGACATTGAAATGTTAATGCACTCTCCGCTCGACGCATTTCATGGATACAGCATGGCCTTAATATCATACGTCTTTTTATTTTATTGATTGTTTTGACTGCTATAGCTTCATTTCATACGATATCGCGTGAGCCGGTGTTTATAATGCGATAATGCGAAAAATTCATAAATGTGTTGCGGTGTCGTTGCTCCCGACCGTGTTTTTCGTATCGGCCGCGTCACTTGTGTGTGCAGTGGATTTATCACCGTCATCAACGTGCGATAGTTTATTTTATTCATTACTGGCTACCGCGTTTTATGAAACGTTTACATTTTAAGTGTCCATCTCATTTATTTCACGGTCGCTTAATTTATTGCAGCGTTTTCTATCGTTAATCTTGGTTTTGTGGAAATCTCTCTACGTGACTTGACGCGTTATTTCACAACAATTTTTGGTTATTCATCGCTTGCCTAATGAGTGTTGTCAACCCAGACGTTCCAAGTTCATTCTCGTTTCAATTATTATAGGAATAATCAATGTTAATTTTCAATTGCAGCACGTATGATCCCTAGACGTTTTATTTTTAATTTACAAGGTTTTTATAATGGATTCAAAATTCAAATATACGATTTTGTAATGTTTAGCTGTTAAACATTTCAACACTAATTTCCAAGGTTTAACATTATAGCCCATTTAAGAATTTCATAGATGTTAATAATATTATTATTCATATTTTAAATGATACATATCATAATTATAATAAAATTAAATTTATTTTTAAAATGAGCTACCACAGCTTAATTTGTAATTCATGAATTAGTTTCAGTTTCAAGATAGATTTCCTTTTCAATTTGAAAATTGGGCTGTCTTCAAAATAATTTTTTTTCAGATTTCAATGTCTAAATAAATGATTTAATAAGATTATAAGAATTTCTTTTCCCAAACAATCACTGGCATAGATTTAAATTTACTCAATGTTCCTAACCCTAAAATGCATACTCAATTTATCGGAACCATCTTTCCGAGTTTTAAATTTTATTCGCCAATTTAAATGTCGGATTTTCTGATTTTGAAGTGTGTTTTAACTCCACGTGGGATTTTTTATTGCGCTGGCCTGCTGGATCGCATGTCTGTGCATCATTACTCCTCGTTAGTAACCAGTTTAGTGAGCGAATTGAATTTCAGTGTCTCGGTAATGGCTGCGTCGGCCAATGAATGTTTATTACGATTATCTCCAAGATAATAGGGGACTAACCCTTTTCAACCAACACACCGAAATTACAAATTGTTTAAGTTTAATGGGCCGTTTGAAGTACTAGCATTTTCAAACACCAATCTATCAGAAATTTAATTAATTTAACAAATATCTGCTCGTATGCGGTTCTGGTGTTTTGAATTGTAAAATGTGATTTAATATAATTTGAATTATTTTCCCCTGTCGATACTTACTAGTAGACAGACGGTTAGGTATAATGTAGGTAGATCCCACAATTATAAATTTATTGACTTAGTTGCATTTTCCGTGTTGGATTGGGTAAATTATACTTTTTCCTCTAGCGTTATTATTTTATTGGTATAAGACACGTCATCTACAGTATTATGTTTACAAAATATATCCTTTGCCATGTGTTGACTACTTTCTGAGCGATAAAATTATATTGCGCGTTACTTTTGTATATTTTCGTTTGACGTTTCATTTATATTTTTGTGCGTATGTCACGGATTCGCACTTATTTTTTAGGACTGCGTATGTAAATATTTTTGTTATTGATCGATAAAATTTTTGATAAGATGTTGATTATTCAAGGTATAATGACTTGCTTTAATTTTGTTTGTTTGCATGTTTTAAAGCCCAATTTTATACTTTTATTTTTTATTTAATTTTTATGTTTTTAGTTCCTAGCTTTTTATTATTTTTTTGACTTAGAAAATTTTCTTAATACTTTTATTTTTTTGGCTGGACCTAGACATATTTTTCTCGACTTTATTTCATGTAGTCTTTATTAAATTTTAATTTTATCTAACCCCGTTCATAATTTTATTTATTTTAAAGTTTTGTTTAAGTTTTAAAAGTTTTTATTTTCACCTTTGGCACTTAGAAAAAAGTTGTAAGAGTGGACTTACCTGAGTGGCATCCGTGTATGGGGTAGATGAGTTTTTGTCGACGAGCTGGGACCCGAACACGGGTACTCCACCACTCGAGGTTGGAGAGAGGGACCTCACATCCGACACTTGTTGGGGCACCATTTTTGTTTATCCAAAAAAATAAACCCCAAATAAAACTTAACACAAAAAAAAACACAGTTCACCTATTGCACTTAAAAACACTAAAAGACTAATTTGTTTGAGTCCAAAAAAATATCCATAAGTTCCTTAAAAAAATATTTATAACAGTCCGAATGGGGCAACAAGGAGCCTCTGTTTGTTCCTGAACCGCAGCCTCTCGGCAGACGAAACTCCTGAGACCTCCCAGTACCTGGACACTATCCTAAAAGCTTTCTCTTCTAGAACGAGATATCTGCTACTATCTTCGTCGCCGGCGAACAGTCCAAAAGTCATAATTTTAGCGGTGTCCCGACCGCAGTTCAGTTAGCACTGCGGGGCGATCGTGTCATAATCAATCGGGAGCGACGTGTGGTGTGGGCTTTATGCGGCTACGTTCGCACTCCGCGGTGACAGAGAACCTACTGACTGAGCGGCAACGTGCTGTCAATATACCCCGCTCAGCTGTTCGCCCCTGCCCCGCGCCGCGCAAGCGCCCCGCTCTCCCCCCGCGTCGCACTCGCGCGCCGGCGGCCGGCGGAAGCGCACGCTTCCTCCGTGCTTCCCGCTGCACCGGTCCAACCGGTCGTCGTTACGAGCCGTGGCCGGCTAACCGTAACCCACAGCCCACGGTGGCCGTTTTAAATGCAAATTTTAGATGTATGAACACTTATTTTGGAATTTTACGTAAGTATTAAGTTGTGCTGGCAACTGTTTCCACTAAAGTTTATGTTTATTAAACTTTTAATATGCAAACAGAGACTAATGGGAGAATGTTTACATTTTATGGCTAAGGCAATTTCAAATTAGGCCTGCTGTAATATAAATCTGTCCTTTGTTATTTTAGTTGACAGCAACAAGCAACCCAGTTTGATTTCTAATCTGTAAGTGTTGTTGATAGTGGCACTAAAAGATTTCAGAATTAATTTGAATATTCGATACCTAACAAATTGTTTTGCAAATAATTCTAAGATAATTATGATCATAAAATCTTTATTTTTCTTCACATCAAGATATTACAGGCACTGGTTAACTTGTATAATGTCAAATAGAAAAAAGTATCTGAAATACCTGAAATAGGAAGATCCTTTGGTACAGAATACTCACCGAATTGGAAAATTATGACATTTCAATTGTTGTAAAATTTTAAGTTGATAAACTGACTTGCTTGTGACCTGTCGTTATTAGGGTTACACAATATAATTATATTAAACGATTGTTATTTATTTGAAACCTAGTATCTATTCATGATGAAAATAAAACAAAAAATACTGTTTTTAAAACCGTTAAAGAGTCATGCTGCAGTCACAGGTTAAACTTTGCTTAAAGTAAGAAAATTTTATACTTAATTTATTTTAACGACATTACTTGTTCTGCAATTTTCAGGTAAAGATTGATTAACAATATAGTATTTTTATAGCGTATTCCAATTGCAAATAAATGTGCTCTGCGTATTTAAAAAAGTAAAAAAAAGAACTCACTATTTTTTGAAAGTAAGTGAGGCCTTACTGAATTGTAACAATTCCCATTAAATGACCAATCCCGTGCTTACTAAGGCCCATTTCCCATTCAAAGTTTAAACCCAACAATTTACCCAAAAGAGCACAGTGGAGTTTGGACACAGGGAATTATGCGCAATTTAACAACCCTTGAGTAGGTACCCCTGAGTAGAATCACTATAATTATTAGGGCCTTTCATACTTTAAGTCAGAACTTCAAAGGAACTTAATAAACACACGTCTGTCAAAGATATTCAAGGCACTGAAGGATATGCGTAAATTAAAAAAAAAAATGTTAAATATTGAATTAAATATTTAAATTAAAAAATAATTTATACTTAAACATTTTTTTTATTATTCTTTTGTACATTTTTCATTTATGGCTAGAAGACTTTTCTTTCGACTTTATCTAAATCTTGAAAATTCTAAAAAAAACTCATTGAAAGCAAAAAAAAAATTAAAATACCAGTATATTTTTATGGGCCATTCTTGTCCAGCATAAAAAAATCGATGGCATGTGGCTTCTTCTATCGTACAGTGGCCTCGGGTGGTTGCAAAGAGGTCTGTATCTGCCAGTAGTGGGAATCTTAGGTATATATTCCCTTTGTGATTATTCAATAACTTTGAATTAAAATAAAGCACCCATAATCACTCTTTGATCATCAAGTCATTTAAGTTTCCTGGTTCATCATCATTATCATCTCCTGCCGTTGATGAGCCTCGGGTTTATGATGTCAATTATTATTATTCTTCACTACTCAAAAAGTCTTCAGCTATACAAAACCAGTTTTATGTGGTCTCGCTTCATATGATTTTTCCCCTCATTCAACGGTCAGCTTATACTGGTTTTCCATAGGTTGATGTGTACCCGTTTGTACAGATGCCAGCATCAAAATGTCAAAATGTTGAAAATCTATTAATCGATAAGAAATTTGACAAAGCACGTAAAGCAGTTGGTCCCGGGTGTCATTTGTAAATCTTTGACAGTCGTTAATAACAATCAGAAGTTCGAAAGTCTTACAACCAGTCTTACCACGGGGTATCGTATTACCCAGTTACTGGGTTGTGGAGGTCCGATGGACAATCGGTCCATGTAAAATACTGATATTCAGCTGCATGTGGTTCAACTGAAAGTCGACCCAAGTTGGGAAAAAGCTAGGCAGATGATGACTGATTTAAGTAGGTTGATGTGCTGGCTTCTGTACATTGTGATCCTTCTAGATTTTTCTTTACATTGTTTTAAAACGTTGTCTCGACTACCATCTGCCGTGTGGTTACAGTTTGCCCGCATTCTACTTGGTGCGGTGACCATTATTCGAAACTTAAAAACGGTGTAAAATTTTATTCGTTAAAATTAGGAATGTTGAAAACGAAAATTGTAGAAAGAATCAAAATTAATGGGATATTATGTTATTTTTTTAAAAATAATACAATTAATTAACATATTCAATAAAAGCAAACTTAGTAAAATAAGATTACAAAAAAAAAATCCTATGGATTTTAATCTTATTTTATTGCAGGATTATTAATCTAAACACGTAATCCTAATAATTAAAAATAAAACCTTCTTTAAAAAAAAAACTAAATCCATACTTTAGTTTATTTACTGCTAAGTGCTAACTTCTAACAAGAAAATATTTTGATGATGAAACTTTAATAAAAGTTGCAACATTATTTCAACTTTCTACTGCAATTTGCCTTATTAGTAGGTAGGTAAGTTAAGTTTATCCACAAATGCTAATTTTGTTGCACTCAGTTTTATTTTTTTTGCTATCAAACTTAGCATCAATTCGAAGCGGACAGTCCTTACGACCGTTTTCAAAAACACTGGGTGATACTTAAGAGGATCGTCTACCGAGCGCTCGTCCATACTAAAAGAGAAAACGTTTTCCTACCCCTAAATATTAACCTATCTCAATGATTTTTTAGAATGCTTCTGACACAGTAAAACACTAGGTTTATAGGTTTTCTTTTTTTCAAAAGTAAGTCTTAGGCGCCTGTAACTTTCAAACTATTATAAATTTTGAAAAAAAAAGAAAACCTATAAACCTAGTTTTTTACTGTGTCAGAAGCATTCTTCATATCATTGAGATAGGATAATATTTAGGGGTAGGAAAACGTTTTCTCTTTTAGTATAGACGACCGCTCGGTAGACGATCCTCTTAAATAGATAATTACATAATAGTGCCCATTATTTTTCAAGTGGGAGATGGATGCAAGTGGCGAATTGTCGTTCGGCATGGCGGTCTAAGGGGGGGGGCTATGTTCAGCAGTGGACGTCTTCCAGCTGATGATGATAATGATGATGATTATTTTTCATACGCTGACGGACTACACAAATCAAGCAATATTCATTAATGCTGGAGCCAGCCTATTGACTGCTACTTTTGAGGGGCATTCGATGACCAGTTTTCCATTCTAGGAATCAGACTTACTAACCCACTTTCCTATAACTCAGTTCAACAGATGCACCCTCATTGTGGTAACCACATTAAACACGGGGCGGAGGGAACACCATGGATTCCTTCAATTATTAGCGTTTTAGCCACAAAACCTGCGCACCTGACAGAATTCGTTAATTCGCAACAAGTTATGAATATTGTAAGGGCTGGAAGCTGCGGTTTTGTGTGTTTTCACGGCTGGTTTCCGGGAATAGGGTGAGCATGGGTGTTTGTGTGGAATCGATTGCTTTTTTTGAATATCATTGGTTTTGGCGGTTCCGTAGTCTACAAGGAACCTTCACATTTTATGCACTATGGGAAAAGATGTTTTTGAACTGCAAACGTGAGTTAGTTTTTTTATTATTCAACTCGGAGTACGAAACCCTTCACGTATTACCCAGTTGCTGGGTTGTGGAGGTCCGATAGGCAGTCGCTCTATAAAATACTGATATTCAAATGCATCTGGTTCGACTGGAAGCCGACCCCATTAAAGTTGGGAAAAGGCTAGGCAGATGATGAGTACAGAACCCGTCACTTAGTCCTGACAGTCAATTGGCTGATTTTTGTGCTTCCCTTTTTGTTTGGGTGTAAAAGTTTTGTATTTTAGTAGCCCTCTGCGTTCCAGTCTCACGGTTACCATGACGGACGGCCTCGCGACGCCGGAACTGGTGCTCCCCTAAAGGTATTTTTCCTGTTTTTAATATAACGTTTGCGATCCCAAATTAGAGTGTAATTTAATTTAAATTAATTGTGTTTTTATGATAGCAAACATTCCCGCCTATCTCAGATTCTCGGCACAAATGAGAAATTATTAGAAGGATCTTTTTAGGCAATTTTCTAAATTTTAATTCGTGCTTTCAAGAGGTGAATTTGTGAATGCCCAAATTTTTAAATTCGAAGTACAGTTTTTTTTGTAGGCATGTATCCAACATCTCAGGTAGGGTAACTATTAAATATAGGTATGAGCGTCGGACACACTTATCTATCATTTTTAAAAGATTGTTCCGAAATAATTTGTTATTTTTTACTGGTAGATAACCCGGTACAACAAGGATCTGTTGGATGAGGAATGCTTGGGATGTATGTACTACGAAAATCATCAAATGAGTCCTCCCACCCCGGGCAGGGCGAGAGGGACTGTCAGACTCGTACTGACTAAAATCCACGGTGTCCTTCAATAGCCCTTTACGTTCCGGGGTCACGGCAATGAGATAAGTCCCACGACGCCGGCAGGTTTTGGCCCTCTAGGGCCCCCCCGTTTTCATGATGACGCTCTTTGAGGCGCGCGTGGAATACAACGCGCCGTCGACCCGGGCACGTTTGTTCACCAATGGACATCTTTAAACTGAAGTATACCTTAGATCATCAGAATGTCTGACAGTCCCTTCCGCTCCACGTAGGGCGGGCGTTCTGGTCATTTAACCACTCAAAAAAAAAAAAGGAAATGCCTGATTAAAATGATTTTCCTAGTTTTTGAGAACACTAGACGTAGGTGTACCTATTTAAGGTACACAATACACATGATATTAATTTGTGACTGAATCTATTCCCAAAAAGATCTTTTATTTCCTTAAGAATCTGTGGATATCAATTTTTTTTCCAGGTGAGTAACAGGACCATGTTTTACCGGGCCATTTAGCTTAATCGGGTCCAAATGAGTTGCCAAAGAAAAATATCCATAATTCCCTATGTTGATACCCAAACCAATAAATTCCTGGGCCATTTGTATGATTGATACAAGTATAAGTTTGTATGACGGTCGTAATTCTCTGTCCCTTCCGTATCCGGTATTGACTCGTGCACCAGCCATAAGTTTCTTTCGCCAACTTTTTCGTTTAAGACTAGAATATCGGCTGTCTTTATTATGAAATAAATATTGATTCAATCAGTGTTAGAGACAATTTGGGGTTGATAATACGGAGTATTTTTTATGCAGTGCGGACATTTTTTTCGCTGGTTGTATTTCTGTGATAGAACACTTTTCCATAACTTTTTTTAAGGTTAGTTTAATCATTATCTGCTCCGCCGCTTCCCAAATACCTTGGGGTTGGCTTCCAGTCGAACCGGCTGCAAGTAAATTTCAATATATTACATAGAGTGACTGCCAATACGACCTCCACAACCCAATAACTGCGTAAACAGGCATATCCCGACAAAGATGTTTTTCTAACAGTTTTACAGACATAGATGTAGCGACAGTATCACGAGTACCTTTCCATCAACTTAAGCTCAAATTTTCCTGAGCGAAAAGCTCAAAACACTGCCATAGTTCGAAATCAAACTCAAGACCTCATGCTCAATTACTTAATCAGTGGCATTCAGTAAACTAACGAGTAATCACAAAATAGGGCACACAACCAGAACCAGTTCTATTAGGCTGTCATTTGTAGATCTTTGACAGTCGTTACTATTAGTCAGAAGCTCTTAAGTCTGACAACCAGACTTACCATGGGGTATCGTACTGTTACCCAGTTGCTGAGTTGTGGAGGTCCGGCAGTTGCTCCATGTAAAATACTGATATTCAGCTGCATCTAGTTCGACTGGAAGCCGATCCCAATATAGTTGGGAAAAAGCTATGCAGATGATGAACCAGTTCTATAGGGCACACAACCATGTGGCCTACCACGACGTTTTAAAACGATAGTAATTCCAGTGTGGGAACGAGATGGCGCTAAACGACTTATAAAGCTCTGTCTTTTTCGCACATAGAGCGCTTATTCTGAAAGTTGGCAACGTCGCAAATGGCCGTCAAACATTTACAACATTAATTAATTTAGCTATGCTACTGTACGGAAATAAGAAATATGGCTCTGTAGTGCACTAAACAATTGATTAGGGAATGCAATAATTAATATCGTCACACCGAATATAATTATATAGTTTTAGATGTAAAAAAGCATTTGAAAACTTTCCAAATGCCTTTTATACACCTGAAACGGTTACAACATCAAATTCAGTGTTTTAATTGCATTCCTATATCAATTTTCTACTGCATTACAGACCAATATTTCTTATTTCCATACAGTAACATTGCCAAATTAATTTAAACTTGTAAATATTTGACAGGTATTAGCGACGTTGCCAACTTTCTGGTTATCATGGTAGGCCAACAGAATATCTATGACAGCCATTGCGTCAATCGGTTCATCTAACGTCAACGTTCTCATGAGAAATGTTTCTTTCTAATAAAACAATTAAAATGACGTTAATCCACATACTTTCTTCACTCTACATACATGACCTAACCTCTGAGTGGCTCTGAGTCAGCATGTCAAGGGCAGTGACGTCACCGGAAGCCATCATTGTCCACTAAGCATCGCGTGCGCACGATAAAGTAATCGAAATGTGATTATTGTGAATCAATTTGTTTGTATATTACAATTTGATTGGACTTGACTAATATGTGTTGTGTTCAAAGTTGATGAGTTTGTGTTTCAGATGTGATTGGCTTTGTTAGAGGGGCTGGTGGTCCTTTTTTTTTGACGTGGTAAAATCATCAAATGAGTCCTCCCACCCGGAGCAGGGCAGGAGGGACTGTCAGACTTGTACGGACAAAAATCCACGGTGTCCTTCAATAAACCTTTACGTTCCGGGGCCACGGTTACTCCTTAGTCGTTAGTCTCGCGACCCCGGCAGGCTTTGACCCTCTAAGGGGCCCCGTCATTATGCTGACAGCTCGTTGAGGCGTGAGTGGAACACGACGTACCGTCGACCCGGGCATGGTCCATGATTGAACTGCGAGTTCCCCATTACCTAATTTCATCATCATCATCATCATCAGCCGGAAGACGTCCACTGCTGAACATAGGCCTACGCCTTAGACCGCCACGCCGAACGAAAATTCGCCACTTGCATCCATCGGTTGCCCGGGACCGATGGATGCAAGTGGCGAATTGTCGGAGAATCTGGTTCTTCGCCGAATATCCATGTTCCGGATTTTATCCCGCAAAGAAACTCCGAGCACAGCTCTTTCTATTGCTCGTTGAGTGACTCTTAGTCTCTCTAAAAGGCTAGCAGTCAAAGACCACCTATTACCTAATTTACCAAGCCCAAATTACCTGAAACGTAAAGAGCAATAATTTAAGGAACACGGCGAATTTTAGTCAATACGAGTCTGACAGTCCCGCTCCACCCAGGGCTGGAGAAATCATTTGATGATATTACTACATAAAAAGAATACCATACTATGTTGACATGTATAATTTCATAACTGACCCTAGTTAATCCAATAGTTAAAATCTATTACAGAAAGGAAATGAAGCAGCTCATATAACACGATATGGCATAATAACCTATCACAACATGATGTCATGCCATCGGAAATCATTAATAATTGTCGGCCAAGCGTGATTGGATGACATGTTGCTAAGTCAGCGAAATTGAATGTGAATCAGTATGTTTATCTATGCACTTTGATTGAACTTTGTCAGTAACATGATCGACAGATGACGAATGGCGAAGTAGCAATCAAAACCTGAGTTTTGAAAGCATTTAGCTGATGACTAATCGGTTAAGTAAGTTGATGGTTTTTTTAATGGGGTTTCCTCTTGACCCTATTCTAGGGCAGGTGAGCAGAGACAAAGAAAGCTTACTAAAAAGAGGCTGCTGTTTACTCCAACTTTGAAGAGCACGTGGTTTTACTACAATTAGTTGTATAAGTACACAGTAGTCACGCATGTAGTGATTTTCACCCTTTTGCCGTGAGCAGTATGAATAATGTTTTAAAGTGCTTAGTGCGAATTATAGGTAAGAATAGCTTTTCAGGCTAATTAATTATTACATACACGTTTACTTATATGAAGAGATAGATGCATTTGATAAAAGTCTACAATAAAACTCTTGGCTTGGTTTACGAAGTAGTTCATTAAAACAATAGTGTTGTTGAGTCTGTAAGATGGTCTTACCAAAGTTGAAAAGTAATTAGGTTTTGTAGTTCGGAAGTTCACCGTGTAATAAAAAAACTCGTATTCAACTTCACGATTAGGCTGGAATCACTGGAATTCAAACCAAATATAAACACGAAACAGTAAACAAGGATGAATCATGAGGGCATTGATGATAAATCCTGTTTCTATTGGATCAATAGTTTGTGGTTTCTATGGATTATAATGAGTCAAGTCATGGTGTGCTAAGAGACATTTACCAGTGGCAATTTTCTTATTTATTTTTATAAGAAATAAATTAAACGCGTAGACGATTCAACTAAGTTAAAGGCAGCTTTTAAAGTCAGGTTTTAAAAAATAGTAATTTACCCTTAAATCCTAACATACTCAAACACAAAATTTGACAATAAACTCATTAAAAAAACGACCACGTTTCTAGCTTAATCTCAAAAGTTAAACTTAAGTTAAAGTTGGGCAAGCTACCTACGTTCTATGGGCCATTGAGACGTGACGCTATTCAGCGGCATCCCCGAAAGAGTTCCCTACACATTACTTCCATCTAAGATCATCCCTTTAATGTCATGGCCACTACTTGTTGAACTGATAAGGGTCTGAACCTTATAGTAAGTTCAGTTCATTTATTTTTTTCGTTTCTAAGAAGATGCACACATTTGTTTTCCTATTGAGCTGTGGTGGTCCAGTAACGGCTTTCTTACGATTAGGTCGTGAGTTTGAATATATTCGGCCATTATTTTCATTATCGTCTTCATTACTCTCAAACTCGATGTAGCCACTGTTAGTGTCAGAGTTGATAAACCGCCTCTGAGAACCCCACAAGCTTCCGAAATGGCTAACATGACTGAAACGGCAAAGGAAAATTAATTTCAATGACACAAAAATTGTGATGAACTTCTATAAATAACCAGAGCTGATGCTTACTACAACCCAGTAACTGGGTTGGTAATACGATAGCCCTTGGTAAGACTGATTGTCAGACTTTCGAGCTTCTGACTAACAATAATGAGTGTCAAAGATTTACAAATGATAGCCGGGGCCAATGGCTTTACAAGGTACTCTTAACTCACTCATCATCTCAACTCCATTATTCTTAAACTCGAGAGATGTGGCCACGGCTAGTGTCAGAGTTAATTAGCCACCTTAATAATCCCACAGGCCTCAGACATAGCTCACATCACTGAAACGGCAATATAATTGAAAAACCGTCAGCGATTAGAAAATCCTAAACGCAAATAATTATGTATTCAGATACTTGAACTCAGAAATTAAATAAAGTTGGTGTCAATACTTAGCCGTATAAAAATTGTTTAAGACAGAAAAATTTACAATCATAAGTCTAAACCCAAAGAATCAACAGCTACAAGTTGTAATCTAAACTGATTTGCACTAAACCTTCTAACACCCGCTTTACCCCCAGATTAACCTTTAACTATGGACGTGCGGTCTCACAGACCGCGTGCATTTTGTGATTCTCGTGCCCCTCTCCTCCCGTGTACCCTACACGTATACACGCCTCAGTAGCTTCGGTTTTAGTTACTAAACGACAGTTAAGAGTGAAGGTTACGCAATCGGCTAAATACTGCGTGAGTAATTTCGCTTTATATTTTGAATGCGGTCTATGAGACCGCGCGTCCACATTTGTGTTATACATTGACGCTGACGATGATTTTGTTTGTTTCAAATTTTATAAGCTGAAATGTCAAAAAATGATCAATCAACGACTGTAGGCAAACGAACATCGAGTTTGTCTACTTAGATAGCCGGTAAAATATTGCAATTAGATGATCATTCTTTTGAAAACGAGAGTCAACGATTGCTTTTAGAATAGGTTCAGTGCGACTGAGATGAGGATGTTGATGATTGTTTGTTTTATGAACCTGACATTGAAAAAAATCACTCCAGTGAACGATAGATTATTGAAGACAGTGATAGTACTACTAGAGCCGATGGTGACATACGAAGATCGGATAATTCCACCAAAGGGGGGTAGATGAAAGGGACAACAAATGTTAAATTTATTCGAGCAGTCGTCGAACAAGAAGATGGCCTGGTGGTGATTTTCCACAGAGTTCGACTTGTGTGGAATTAATGCCTACTCTCTATTCAATCAACACCAAGACAAAGAACTAGAAAGAGGTCAATTTCTGAAGAAATTTCCACGATCTCTGGTGGTTCCACATAACAAAGACGAGTTCTAAACACTCATTTGCCGTGACATGGCTGAAACGAGTTTTAGGCCCTGCTATGCCATCCCAAGGGCCACCAAGTGAAGTAAATGCAGTTCCTAAACGTATAATCTGTGCCCACCAAATATAAAAACGAAAGAGGCACACTTATGTAGGCAATGCTCTAAGCCGCTATACAAAGACTGTCAATCATTCTGTCAATAAATATGACCAAGTTGGGCCCTTGTCAAAATTTTTATGTTTAGTTTTGAGAAAATTAATTTAATTTTTTTATGTCCTTTGTTCTTTATATTTTATCGTAAAAGAATTTAAGCTAACTAAAAAAGTCATTTTTCTCCGGTAATATACCTATAAAGTGATCTCAAGCTAAAAAGTCTGAATAGCGCCTTTGATTGTTATATCGTTACATATAGTTTATAATAAATATATTTTTCATTAAAATTACATCTTTAATGTATACTTAAAAACTCTTCTAAGTGATAAAAACAAGAAAATACACAATTCTTACGCATCAAGATAGAAATCAGCCCGTAAAGATAGCGGTCTCTGAGACCGCACGTCCATAGTAGTGTAACAAAAATGGAACGTCCACAGTTAAAGGTTAACGAGGAAGCCTTTCTTGTTTACATTGTTGGAAAGAGTAAAAAAACGCAGCGTACAAAAAATAGTGGCGTACTAGCAGTCAAGCGAGCGTTGTTCGAACATCTGATAGAATCGAATCGAGCACTTCACGTCAGCGAGTCGTGGCCTCGAGAAGAGCGAGGCTTTTTTCTAAATTGGCCTCTAGTTTAGAAAATAGGGCTTGGTTAATTGAACAGGCCAAATAAGATTACGGTGACTCGAAATGTCCTATAGAAATGGACTATGGACGGTTTCGTTTTAAGCTTTAATTTCAAAGTCGCTTTTGAATTCACGGCTCTGAATTTTCTGGATTAAGAATGTTTATAAAGAATATAGGTAGTAAAAAGCAATGTTCCCAGATGGGAACAGTAATGCCAGAAATAATAAAAAGGATAGAAATAGCTAGATAGCTATTTCTATCCTTTTTATTATTTCTGGCATTACTGATCCAAGTAAGCTGAAAGCTTGTTTTATTTTTCTAGACGATTTCGTTCTGAGAGACATTTCTATAATGTAGAAGGACTAACAACAGGAAACAGAACCTTCACAAAACTTATATAAATAAACAGAGTTAAAACCAAGCAATTCCCAACTTCAAGGAACTTAACTCCGCTGTTTTCGAGGGCACGGCCTTAAAATCGAGACTTTATCCAGCTGAGGATCATATATTTCCCTAGCTCACCCAAAAACCGACCTTAATCCTGGATAAGGAGAATCTAAATTAAATTAACGCTGACCTCCGCAGAAAACGCAACGTGCAACCAGCTATACTATATTCGTTTATCTTTCTCGTGTTTGTGTTGTGGTCTTACTCGGGCAGCTATTAGGCATCTCTTTCGTTCGTTCGTTGAAGTGTGTCTATCTCTCTCTAACACGATCTAACCGGTTCGGACACGTTCGCAGTACGTCGGAAAGAATTGTGTTGATAAGAGCTGTGTAGTTTATCTGTCCTATTTAGTCACAGTTGGAGACTGGACACGAATGTGCTCCATTTTAGTCTATTTTTATTCCCTCGTTTGATTACTGCAGTTGTTGTCGAAGCCTCATTTGGAATTGCATTTTGAATTATCAATTTGTTCTCGTATTGGGTAGTTGAATTCTGCATTCCATTTATCTTTGCAATGTGTTTCTTCACTGGATGTACCCATATTAATTTTATATTCATCATTATCTTGTACTTTTTAAAAAAATAGA
The DNA here is from genome assembly GCA_954870645.1 of Agrotis clavis. NCBI lineage: Eukaryota > Metazoa > Arthropoda > Insecta > Lepidoptera > Noctuidae > Agrotis > Agrotis clavis. Next base: position 1,726,054 of record OX940932.1, on the reverse strand, counting down.
TTGGAATTCGCTGAAGATCTGTCGTATGCTAAATACGACAGATACTTTAAAATATCACTACCTGCGAAGAAATGTAAATCACTTTTAATAAATTTAGTTTGTAATCTAATTCGAAAATCTTTCTATCCTTTTCGAAGACATTTTCTAAGATGGGACCATGATATTTTCTGCAGCCAAAAATTTAAGATCAGCTCTACAATCCACATTATTCTCACCTCCTTGCTTAGTTGTCGCCTACGAAGACATTTTCTAAGATGGGACCATGATATTTTCTGCAGCCAAATCAGCTCTACAATCCACATTATTCTCACCTCCTTGCTTAGTTGTCGCCTAAAGCGTAGCGGTGTGTTGTGTAGCTGCAACAGCTTTACTTGGAGCTTCATCAACCATAAGCAGTCTAACTCGTTAAACACACATGTATAGCTAATCCATGTTTGTGGATAAACAATAACTTACCTTCTTCCTGAAGATAGCGTTACAATCTATGGGGTAGACGGGAACCTGTCTTACGGTTAGGGGGAACTAAGGATATACCTGTTTTGGTTTCGTAAGGTAACATCTTGCTTACATTTCGATACTAGTCGAATTTATAAATCTTCTCCATTGACATATAGTATATCAATGATCTTCTCTTTTAATTTATGTTAGTGACGAGTGTACATTATCTTTCGGTGTCCCTCAAGGCTCCATTCTCGGACCCACACTTTTTCTGGTGTATGTAAATGGCCTATGTGACTTAGCGCTCCCTTTTTGCTCCATTTATACGTATGCAGATGATACGGCCCTTTTAGTGCATGGCGAGAATTGGGAAGAAACCGGGAGGAGAGCTGAAGCTGCACTTAGTATTGTTATGTCCTGGTTAAAGGCGAATAGTCTCACCTTAAACGTAGAAAAGACAAATTACGTTACCTTTTCTTTGAAATCAAACTCGCAACCGGACAACTCTTTTGCAGTGAAGGCTCACGTTTGTGAAGTACACTCAAACCAATGTGCCTGTCTTCCCCTGACAAGAGCTACCAGTGTAAAATACCTGGGTGTTCATATAGACAATCTTATCTCGTGGAATACACAGGTCAGGATGTTGTCCGCCAGAGTAAGAAAACTAATAACCGTGTTTAAAAACCTGCGGTATAGTGCAGATGCAAACACTCTACGTATGGTTTATTTTTCTCTTTGCCAGTCAATATTAACTTTTGGCATTACTGTCTGGGGTGGAGCGCCGAAAACAACCCTGATACAACTTGAAAGAGCGCAGAGGGCTGTCCTCAAGGTCATGACTTTCAAGCACTACCGATATAGTACCTCGCAGCTGTACAAGGAGTGTGGGGTCCTGACTGTGAGGCAACTCTTTGTGCTGAACTGTATGCTGCGAAAGCACAACGGCTTGCAGTTAGTCCCTGATCGAATTGAAATGCGTAGGACGGCTATCGTTTGTCCCTCCGTAAGCTTTAGGACCGCACTTGCAAAGCGTCATTTCAAGGTACTGAGTAGTCGTGTATACAACCTTGTCAACAAACAGTGCAACATCTATAAATGCAATAACTTTAACTGTAAGGGTCTAGTCACTAAATGGATCAGCACTCTTAGTTACGATGACGTTGAAAGAATTCTCAATGCATGACCTGCCCCCTTTTTCCGATTATCATCTCCATCCTACATCCACATGCCCTTAAGCGCACACGCACATGCACGAACGCACACACACACACATACACGCACACACACATACACACACAAACACTCATATGCACACGCCCATACACACACTATCCAACATAATATACAAATGGTTTGCCTTCACATTATATTTTATTTTCTTTTGATTACTTTACTTTCGTCTTTGTTTCCTGTTTGTCAATGTAATTATATTATAGTGAACCTAGAGAGACCTGACACTCATAACACAAGTTCACTCTTAGCTTGGGTGTCAGAGTTGTTTTATGAATGTGCTATGTACAATTCTCAATTCGGACATTAATAACTTATTATTACTTATATTATATTATTATAACGTAAGCCCTTACAGTAATTTAAGAATTGTAAGCTAGAGAATTGTGTGTTGGAAATAAAGAATTATTATTATTATTATTATTATTTTAATTTGTGTGATTTGGATTTTGCTAAGGTTCAGACGACAGCAGGTCAATACCTCCATCTGTCAAATTTTACCAATCGAACATTAAAATACCACTATTATGATAAGGTTAAAAGTCTATTAAAGAAATTTGACAGATTGAAGTAGGTTGGTATGCTAGAGTACCTTAAAAAAATATTAGGAACTTCTTTTTTATCGTGATATATAATCATCAAATGAGTCCTCGAACTTAGGGCGGGACAAGAGGAACTGTCAAACTCGTACTGACTTAAATCTAAGGTGTTCCTTCAATAGCCCTTCACGTTCCAGGGTTACGGCTACCTGATAGGACAGTCTCGAGACCAATACGAACCCCTGGGATAATTTTCGAGTACACTACTTATCACTTTTAAAGAAAATTGCTTACTACGTCTGAAATCACTGCTATGTCAATAGTAATTTTAGCTTTTTAAAAAGGTCTACCTAAGGGGACTCTGTTTGGACTACTGATTTACAAAACGGATATCGTTCTAAGCTTTTTCGTTTTTGTGGTTTTGACATTAATGTTTAAATGAGCGTCTCTAATCCTAATTTTAAATAGAAAATTGTAATTATAATAAGAGTCTAGATTTGTGTCCGGATGATGACAATAGGTTCGTACCCTAAATTACATGAGACTTAAATATTTCTGGCGGAATGTGGGTGTACTGTCCACCTCTACCTAACACTTCGGGGTTAAAGGTGTGATGTTTTGTAATTTTTCAAAATTTTAGTGAGTAACAGAGCAGAGAGTAATGAGAGCAGTATTGGCCCAGTGGTACCGGCTCCGACTTACGAGTTGTAGGTCGTGAGTTCGAACCCAGTCAGGCGCATTACTTTGTGTAATTTTTTTTAATCACCGCGGCTCTCAAAACAATAAACAAAACCAGCATGTCATAAAACATATCTATAAGTATATTGTTTAAAATATGTATTAGTTTATTACTGTTTTATATTTATTTGTGTATTGTGTTTTATGGCCTTTAAGTTGCCTGAAATAAAGGATTTACTAAATAAATAAAACCAAAATTGGAAGACATGTGACATCTACCAACCCACACTGGGCCCGCGTGGTGGATTATGGCCCACTCCCTCTCACAGAGAGGAGACCTGTGTCCTAGCAGTGCGAACATTATAGACTGATGATGAATGAGTAACGTCATGAATGTTGATCAGGATTACTTCTAGTTAACACATAAATTACCAACCCGCACTGGGCCCGCGTGGTGGATTATGGCCCACTCCCTCTCACAGAGAGGAGGCCTGTGCCCCAGCAGTGGGAACATTATAATGCTGATGATGATGAACCCATAAAATATACGAAAGGGTGAATGATATACATATACACAGCAATTTATCCTTGACCAGTTATCCTCTTTCAACCCTGTAAAAAGCTTTCGTTTTGACCTTTACTCGGCCAACATGTTTATAACTCTTACCCCAATATAAACAAAGTTCAATTTAGCAAACCATTAAGGTACATTTCCGAGACGGGCCGCAGACCGCAAACTGCAGCAGCAAACTGCAAGCGACAGCACTTGTTTCTATGAACATCTATGAAAGTGATTCCAAGCGCGGCAACACTGCTGCCTGCAGACGCAACGCGCAGCGTGCGGCCGCGGCGCGCAGCGACCGCAGACTGCAGCGCAAGTCGTGTCGCGAACCGCAGAGACTTCACACGTATAATGTCGACTTTTTCGGATGACGATGAAGAAAAACTTATTAACATTGTAGCTGGTCATCCAGTTCTTAATAGAATAACTTCCTTCTTTGGTACGACTTAAAAAAAAAAGATTAGGTGCTTTTCTTTTTCTTTTGGCATATAATAACAACAAGTTATCATCATCTTCCTCTTCTAGTAAAAGACACATTAGTTCACTATCGGTAGCGTTATCTAACATTCTGTCTCGCATGAAGCTATTGGAACAACTGAGGCACGGTTCTGTGCATTGTGCAGCCACGGCATGCAGCCGCAGTTGGAATAGCGACCGCAGGCAGCATTGCGGTAACCGCAGCCGGTAGCCACAGTGTCGCCTGCGGTTGCAGTCTGCGGCCCGTCTCGGAAATGCACCTTTACGTCTATTTACTTTTTTCTTCGTATGTGCAGAAGTAAATATTGAAAATAAAAATGTTTGCGATTACTCGCAGTTTTAATGAATGTTTAACGATTTTCAAGGCTTCACGTAATTATGGGATAAAATAAATAGAAGAGAAACCTTATTATATTATTCGGTGGAATTAAATTTATTTTGTGTTTGTAGAGGTCCTTTTTCACGAAAAAAAAAACTGAGGTAGTCTATGTAAAAAGTAAACTTAAAAGGGTAAAGCAAAACCTAAAAGCTAATAAGACCAGATTAGAATTTCAGGGATGTATGTCTTTTTAGGGTTCCGTAGCCAAATGGCAAAAAACGGAACCCTTATAGATTCGTCATGTCTGTCTGTCTGTCTGTCCGTCTCATGTCACAGCCCTTTTTGACGAAAGCATAAGAGCTATCCTGTTGAAACTTGGTAAGTAGATGTATTATGTAAACTGCATTAGGATTTTCACACAAAAATAAAGGGGGGTACCCCCCGTACTTAGAATTGAAACTCAAAACATTTTTTTTCGCCTGACCCATACGTGTAGGGTATCTATGAATAGGTCTTAAAAAATGATATTGAGGTTACTAACATCATTTTTTTCTAAACTGAATGGTTTGCACGAGAAACGCTTCCAAAGTGGTAAAATGTGTCCCCCCCCCCCTGTAACTTCTAAAATAAGAGAATGATAAAAGTAAAAAAAATATATGATGTACATTATCATGTAAACTTCAATTGAAAATTAGTTTGAACGAGATCGAGTAATTAGTTTTTTTTTAAGCGTCATAAATCGTAAACCGCAATTTACTTTTCAAAGTTACAACCAACTACAAGAACGTTTATATTATGTTACTTGCTGCTACGGAACCCTTCATGGGCGAGTCCGACTCGCACTTGGCCGGTTTTTTTTCTATCATGGTAATATCATGAAATTAATGAGTCGGAAGGAACTGTCAGACTCGTAGTGACTAAAATCCTCGGGTTTCTTTCAATGGCTCTTTATGTTCCAGGGTCACGGTTTCCCGTTAAGACAGTCCGGCGATCCTAGAAATAAATATGTTATACATAGTAGATATACAACAAAAACGCTTATGTCTGCCTGTATGCGCATAACTCCCGAACGACTGCACTAAAAAGGGTAATTCTTTTTTGTTGTATTCCTTATTGTCAGGACTTTTGAATGTTTGTACGTAAGAATGTTTCGGAAAATTAGTTATATAGGTAGAAAATTCAATCCAAGCGGACACGATAATTTGCACTTGATGGCACGGTTGGCGTCAACGACTATATATTACTAGACTACGCATTGCACGATCTAACGAACAAAACTATTCTGCCAACTCGCTGAGGTACTACGTAAACGAGGGGGACGGGGTACTGCGTTGTGATTGGCTAACTCAAGGTCTGTTCTGTCTCAACGTATGTTTACGGCTCACAGGATTGGTCGAAATGAGACGGATATAAGACTTTTTTGCCTAATGTGTTGGCAGACATCGGTCGCCTGTTATTAGGAGTCTAGTATTATATCGTCGTTGGTTGGCGTAGTGTCGTGGGTTCGATCCCCGGACGTAAAAAATATTTGTATGATCTACAACTAGTCGTTCCGGGTCTGGGTGTATGTGTATGTGAGTTAGTAAATGCATCCACGATACACAGAGGAAATTCCTGGAATGGGGCAAAGTAGAAAATAAAATAATTTAGTACCGTGGAATGGGGTGTCATTGATCAATTTAAAAATTCAAAAGGGCTGTATTTTCTAAAATACAAAGGTACCGAAGACGAAAAAAAATTTGGAATATCGGTTTTTACTATATAATCGATACAATGAATTAGATTCTATTTTAAATAAATAATATGTCGATGAAAAATATAAATGTGAGTGGTCAATGTTAAACCGTAAGTGGGGTTACTTTGATACCCCCTAATATTTTCACGGCAAATGATAGTAACCCCTTTAAACGTTATTATTTCGAAAGAACAAAAAAAATCGGCTAAGTGTAAAAAAAGATATTAATTTTTTTAAAGTTTTGGGGTGACATTGATCAAGGCAAAAAAAACTTTTTGAAAAATCACCTTTATTTTAACGTTTCATTGAGATATATTAATTGTAAAAACATAATTAGGAACATTAATCAGTCAAAATCTTAAATGTTAAGTAAAAATAGAAAAAAATCACTACTAGCTACTGCTCGTTCTAACACGTCTTCATTAGAATTCCGATAGGCGCGAGCGCCTAAACGCTTCATATATGTTCTTGGCATAGCGCTGAAAGTAAAAAAAAAATCATATAAAGCAGCCATCATTGCAAATATATTGATAATATATGTTAAAAATGTCATGGGGTGAGATTGATCAATGACCAAAGTAACCCCATGCCTGTGATCAATGACACCCCGTACAGAAAATAAACCACCACTGAATGAAATTTTGGAGGTTAAAATACAAAAACAACTTCTTTCTCAAGCTAATTAAACACATAACAACATAAACTATATTTTTTTCTAGCAACTTGCATATCCAATCTGGTACCCTGGAAGTTATTTTAACCCCTAAAATACTTTAAACACAATACTCACAGTTTTTTATGAAAATCTCCGGTAGTGATCTGTTTGTACGTGCAGCGCTTGGGCAATGTCAAAGAGTGACACACAGTGCTGCCAATGCAAAAGACGAAATTTTTCGGATGCGTTCAGAAATTAAACAATTCCTGTTTTAAAAAAATATAAAGTTTTTATCAATGTTACCCCGTGAATCAAACTAACCCCATTCCACGGTACCATGGAAGCTAAATTGGGAGCGAGCCTATTATACAGCCGACGTAGCTTAGGTATAAATCTAGATTAATCGAACGCATGCGAATCAAACACAGGCTTCATACTCAGCGGCCATGCTTGCGACGACAGACTAAAGCTTGTCAAACAGACAGCCGTGACGAACGCGAAGCGAGGCGTTTTTGTTTGTAATGTATGGAATTGTTTGAAGCCAGTCACATAGACTATCGGATCGCTTTTGCTTTTGCTATTTGACCGGATTCAAACAATTGCATACATTAAAAACAAAAACGCCTCGCTTCGCGTTTGTCACGCCTCTCTGTTTGACAATAGCTTAAATGTATTTCATTTAGCTACTAGCAAAATCAATCTCAGTAAACATAATATTTCTATTTACCCCATCTCTCAAGAATGCTAATAGTTCTAATTGCATAACAATAGCACCTTGAAGCACAACTTCTAGTATCCAAGATGGCTACGCTCGCCTCTCCTCTGTACTTAACGGAGCCTACAGACCAGCTCTGAAGAGAAACGCTCAGTAGTATTTAATCGATTTTCAACTTTAAGAGATGTAGTATAAAGTTGAGAATCTATTAAAGACTACTGAGCGTTTTCGTTTATCACTTGTCTATGGAATTAGAGCCGCCGACATTTTCCCCCGCACAGGCTTTGGTGTGCTAAACACCGAAAAATGTAATTTCGGTGATATGTTGTGAAAATAAATGTTTCATAAGTCATGCAGTCGACAAAGATTTTCGGCTGTCATTGTGACTTGAAGCCGCTGACATCAAATCTCAGTGTCACGAAAAGTGGATGTAGACGTTTGCCCAAGAGTAGGGCAGAGCAGGTTATAAAATAAAAATGGGCCTGGCTGGGTTCGAATCTACGACCTACGAACTCGAAGTCGGGGCCGTCACCAATACGCTACCACTACTCCAACTCTCTCAGCTCTTGGCTCTTGTCTACAGGCTCCTTAATACCAGCAACCCACGCCACACCGAAGTGTAACCTTGGCCAGCAAGATACGCCCATAACCCATGGCTTATTTGTTTCTCTATTATCTCAGTCATTCCGAATAACTGTTCTAATGTTGGCCTATAGTTTAATGCCCCAATTAGTGGGTTTATTGCCATATTGGTGTAGGTACTCGTATACAAATAGAATTGGTTTGAAAGGTAAAGTATTACGGTTGTGTAAGTGTTTGGCTGGTAGTTGTGTTATTTATTTTATTTCATTCTGTTTTTTTGAGTTTTTTGGTTATTTTCTCGGAACGATTGACATAGTGGCTCAGCGGTCGACTTTGACCGTTTGAATGCCAACGGTTTTTTTAAATAACTTATTTGTAGGTAGTTATTCCAGGTTTGGCTGTTTGTGTATATGAATTGATAATTATGTTTGTAAACGCAACCACGATGCAGGATTTTTTAAACGAAATGTAACCAAATTTTTTGTAAAATGTAAAAAAGACGAAACGCTTGTTATTTTTTGCTTTTACACAAGGCACAGAATACAATGAAAATTTATATAATTTTAAGTCAATTTGACATGCACTCGGCCGGCAAATGAATTATTATAATTAATCATTTATTGAAAGCAACAGGGCCCATGTTTTTTTTTAATTTATTTTTTCAGGCAATTATACATGAAAATTAACATTTATGTTCTGCCAAGCTGCAGTACAGTTTCTCGGCAGCATTATTATTGCATGAAACTACAAAAATTTTGCGTATTATTACGATTATTGGAACATACCTTTAATTTTCACATTCTTCTGATCTGTATTATTTTATTGCATAGTTGGACTTGTTGAACATCGGTTTTTTTCGAACCGATAAAGCAATGAATTTGATAATATTCTTTTTTCTTAAATTTACATGTTACTTAGTATTATTTTGTACGTTACGCAGTTAGAACTCAGGATTTTATTCAAAGATGATATCCGTGTATTGCTTATAATTCTAGATATCGGTGCATATTTACTAATTACATTGATCATTAAACGATTGCCTTATCGTAATTCTGGCAACGTGCCACTGTTCACCTAATTATCTTCAAATAATTAGTACAACATGTCAAACAATTGTGAAGTCGTAATACTCGTACTACCTATTTGTCTAGAACCGTGGCGACCTCTAGACATATATCGTAAATATCTAGTCTATGTAACATCCTGTGTATTTAAGGCTAGAATTTGGGACATTCAAAATAACGATGACATGAATACTGATTAGATACATGGCGTAACAATCTTATTTAAAGATTTTTAACCGACTTCAAAAACAAGTATTCTCAGTTCGACCCGTATGTTTTTTCCGCGATTATCTCGCGTTTAGTATAGTCAATTATGGCGTGGTTTTCAGAATAGTGTTTGTTACATTCTGAAAAAGATTTAGGTATATTATGGGTATCTCATGGCTACCACATGGATCCATTATTTTAAATGTTTACTTTTTCTCTCGACCTAGACCAAAAGCAAAGATGAAAATGAAGTAAGCTCAACTAGAAGAGGCTGGAACTCGTACAAACCGACCATAGTAATAACTATTTTTAGCTGGACGTACCTAATGGGGAAGGCCAGTCAAAACTAATTGTAAATGGCGCGACCATAGTTAAGTCCTAATCCGACCAATGAGGTAGTACTATTTTGTAGTACCTATAAGATTTGAACCAATGACGATGCTTGGAACAAGCTATACTAGCGCCATTCGTTTCCCAGTTGCCATCCCCATTGTACTGCTGCTTTCAATTTCGACGCCCTCGGGGAAAAAACCGGTAATCGCAAAAATCAAATTTTACAGGAAAAATGATTAAGTGTTTTTGGGGTATATCTCTTCAACAAAAGGTAATTATGACAACATTGTTATATAACGGAAAAGCTATTTTTTACCCGAACAGTTTATAGTATTAGGTATAACTATTAACTATACACAGAATTTGTTATTCACCAAATATTACCGAAAATGGTTTCAAACTATTTTTAGGGTATTGATATCTTACCTTACAAAAATTATTCCAGTAATGTTTACTTACCGAATTATTCTTGTAAATTTCTTAAAAATCATAGGCATAATATTGCTTTACTGGATTATTAAACGTGTTTTTTCGTTACGGAGAGAGATTGTAATGTTCAGTTATCGACTTCTTATAGTAAAATTTTAAAAAACTATACGAGGGTAAAGTAGTGTAACCCGTATTTTAAAGAAAATGTTTGGTACTCATATCATTGTAATAATTGAAAACCGATTATGTAAAACAAAAGACAATGCCAGTTGCTACTTAGAGCTATGACCCACCAAATAAAAGTTGCATTCTAACTATACCAAATGTAGCATTATATTTGTTCTTTATCAGTGATAACTAAAATCATGTTTAAATGTCTTCAAAAGATGCGGTTTCTGTTTAATTGGATAAAATATCACATGTAGGTTAGATACCTATGTCGAGCACACGTTAATGTCAAATCCCTATTTTCACAATGCTGGTCTAGCCACAAAGCACACACAATACAATACTAACACTCTTGATGGATTACAGATACTAACTACCGGTGGTTAGGGCTACAGAAACAGGAACCTCCTCACAATGCGGGCCGTATTTAGGAACACTGCCTTCAAAATCAGGCCCTTGATCCAACTACCTAGAGAGAGCCTCGAAAGGCATTCGTCGAGGCCCTTTGCCATCAGGCCATTGGCTGTAACGACAATCGGCGCAATGATAGCCGAGCTCAAATTCCCATTTCGACAACCGCGCGTGATAGGTTGAGATATTTCATTTATTTATATTTCTCAGCTTTCAGTTCAGAGGGTTCTCGTCATGCGAGATGGTAACATCGATTATCATTACGCGGCATATCCAATGATATTTTAGTAAACAGATAATATGTTATGAGCGCGCAAAACGTGAAGACCAGAAAATGTCCTACGTGGGACGATTTGCTAGTCTGTGATGCCGGCCGACGTGCGGGGGGATTGATGACGCGCGGCGCTGTTTGTTTATCTAGCTGTCACTTTTTTCTTATTGCGTTTTATCAAGCTATCCTTTTTACTTGTAGTGAAATGTAATGACATGTGTGAATAAAAAAGTTTGTATGTGTGCTGCCGCTCGGCGCGGAACAGTTTTTTCTGTTGTTTTGTAAGTGTATAACATATCTGTATTTTAGAATATCATTGGGCGCACCGATCTGTCTATCACAACAATATTAGGCTATTTGGCGACAATAGCCAGAATAAAAAATAAAAAAAGAATATTGAAAAATAAACCTGAAAGCAATTTTAAAGCCCAAAAAGTAAATAAGGTTAGCAAGTAAGAGTTATATTTTACTGTTTCTATCCATACTACTTTCTGGCAATGGGAGGAAAGGGACAAGCGCCATCCAAGTTGATCTTCTCTTTCGTCACGCTAATTATAGCAAATAAAAAAAAACCTAAGCAGTGGCGATTACTGTTCATTTTTGGGTACTAGGTAACTTGAAGTGCTCAGTCCAGATTTTATGGCCATGTTTTGATTAGGTATTTCCGCGCCAATGACGATTCGTTATACCTAATCATTCACGCTCAAATGCGAAATATATTAAAGAGTGTATATTCATAATGTGTTTTTAAATAATTATAAAAAAAAAAACATTATTTTCATTAAACACACTTAATGAAAATAATGTTTTATTAAAACTGAATATTACATATTTAAATCCGTACAATAACACATTAAAGGTGTCATTTTCTCAGCGTGTAGGTGCTTATTGAGTAACGCACATGGCCGCGATGAAAACAGGAAATGGTTTTTGGGTTTTCGAAATCCTTTTACCACTAACTCTTTAAACGCAACTTTTGCAGAATAACAATTAAGTAACCAGGGGTCTTATTTTCATTTAAAATTTTTCATTAATTTATATTTCCTGGATATTGGGCTGAATGGTGGGGCAGGATCTGGTATTGTCATTTGTCGTCGGTATCTCCTAGGAATAATTAAAGGAAACTCACAAAAATTATTAAAATTATAACGTTTATTGGAAACAAAGTTCTCATAGAGATCACAAATTACAATCAGTAAAAGTAAAACAAAAGTAGCTAAGCTAAAAAATTAATAACTAATCGGTATAAATTGTCAGTGGCATGATCAGTATCATCGCGACCATCACTATTTTCTACAGAAATCAAGGATTCATGAAATGTATGTTAATACCGTGGAATCGTTGCACTATTGCACAAAGTGCACCCCCGTGTGGTTCCGGACAGTAGAATAGGCCACCCCATCTCTTCCTGTGGGTTTCGTAGAAGGCGACTAAGGGTTGTTAGCCAGAATGTGAGGTAACACCAGTTGCCTCACCTGCCCTAGCTCTGGTATAACCATGTCTTATCCTGAAATGCCTTGAAATGCTTAAAGTGATGGTGGGCAGCAGCACCAACAGCGGAAGCATTTCAGCATCTGTAGTCACCAACCCGCCTGCCAAGCTTGGTGACTACGGCAAATCCCCCCAAACATGAAGCGCAACAATGATTTAAGGCCCCCAGTTCCCGGTAGCTGCACTATTCCTGGCCATGGTACCGACCACGGTAACGGTGCGGTGGGGTGCTAAGAATCCCCGGGCGCCGGCAGGGTACCCTTAACGAAATTTTTACTTGGCGACGTACAACGGATGCTCTCTGCGGTTGGACGAGCACGTTGCCGAATTGGAAGTAGAGTTAAGTCGTGGCGTCGGGTTTATGGTCCACAAATCACTCAAGAGCAACATTGTGGAATGTGGCAGTATGTCGGCAAGGATAGCATACCTTATACTGAGGATATCAGAAAGGTACTCCCTAAAGATCATACAATTAGTGTATGCTCCAACGTCCGCATACCCTGACGACGAAGTCGAGGCAATGTACGAAGACATAGTGAAAGCTGTGTCTCGTACCAAAACATTTTACACTGTTGTTATGGGTGACTTCAACGGAAAAGTGGGAGTACAAAAGAGTGGCGAGTCGAGAGTAGGTTCATTCGGCTATGGGAGCAGCAATCACCGGGGGCGTATGTTGGTTAACTTCCTCAAGGCCCAGGGGCTTTTTTTATGAAATCTATTTTCCAGAAGAAGCCTCAAAGAAAGTGGACCTGGCGAAGCCCCGATAATGTGACAAGAAACGAGATCGACTTCGTTGTTTGATAGGCGCCATATATTCAGAGATGTCTCAGTGATCAACAGGGTCAATACCGGAAGTGATCATCGACTAGTTAGTAATGACTCTGAATATAAATAAAAAAATAGAAAGAGCGCGCTTGACAAGGTCAACTGTCAGACCAACGCTGCCCCAGGTCGAAACTGGTCGTGAAAACTTCCAGTTGAAACTACAGAGCCGATTCGCCATGTTGGAAACCACTGAGGACATAAACGATGCCACCGAAGGCCTGGTACATGTCATCCACGTGGCGTGAAAGTCTGGCCCGTTGATTATCCGTGGCTTGGGCCTGAGGTGGACAGGTTTTTTGGGCATATTAATCACATACTCGTAACTGTTACAGTGCATTACCGAAAATGTCTACCACAAAATGTACGGTAATAAACCTGTAATCGCGTTAACTAGAAATTTAGCTGAAATATTTTACAGTAATACTACTTTACCGAAATGTAGTCACAGAAAAATTTCCAAAGAACAAAAGTGTTATAAGGAAATCGTTAGAAATTATCGCAGAAAAAAATTGAAAAAAATTGCATATGTGTATCCCGACCCATAGATACCGAAAATGGTTTAACAGTAAAAAGTCAGTAATAGTATAATACAGGTTTATTCCTTGGTGGCGTCGATTTACAAAAAATCAATTACCGCACGAAACAAATATTCCTATGTTCTGCAAGTACGAGTACGAGTAGTTGTTCAAGGTCTGGGTATTTGTGTATGTGAGTTTGTATGTTTTTAAACGCGCAAACGATACTTACAGGAGAAATTCCTAGTGTGGGGAACGTAAATAAAAAAAAAGAATCAGCTTTTTTTCGGGTGGGTAGGATCCACCTACTATCTGTGTACCGTGGGCAACAGCATCACAAGCGACCTGTAACCTGCAGTAAGGGTTGTCCGGGTTTCTCCGAATTTGTCCTAGTTTAGAGGGAATCCGGGGAGCGTACGGGATGAAGCCCCTTTATTTGTAGTCCGGGTTTAAAAATTTGAAGTCTTGAGTCACCCGCGACACACACAATTCACTGTCCCCCCATCCCTCCCGACTCAGTTGACACGGTGCGCACTTCGACCCATGTCCGGGTTCTGGACTCTAAAATCCGGGAATTCCAAATTTTAGAGATGGCAACCCTAGGAAGACCTCACAAGTATCGAAATCCTGCGCAAAAATTGTTTTAACTGTGTTCCGTCACGTTCACGATAAAAAAGAAGTCTAGTTGGAGGCCAAGAGCAAGCACGTTTTAAATATTTAAAAAAAAGTTATTGTGAAATATCTATGTTCTAAGTATTTTTATACATTCCCAAAATAATAACCGTTGCGTCAAGAAAAAACCTTCTTACCTATTTTAATAATCAATTTAGTTTATTGGGTTGTCTGCCAAAGTCAAACAAAGCCGTTAGTCTAATTAGGCGTCCTATTTTTGTGTAGTTATCATGCGCGGGCGCAATCTAAGTCACATATTAACTGAGCTCGTTCGTTATCGTTGGCAAATACTTTTAATGGATATTAGTACAATGTGGGAACGTGGACGAAATTGAATGCTGATGAAGGAGCAAAATGATTTATGGTGTTGTAACTTAAGCCAAAGGTAGTAACATAATACTGCCGTCGTAAAAGAAACACAGTAACTTAATTTACACAGTCATTTAAGTTACTGTGTTTTCATTTACGACGGCAGAATCGATTTTATAACAGGCAGCGGGATGCGGATGTGGAGCTGCGTCACCGACCATGCTTCACCTTCTATCCTGCCAGCCTAAAAACATGCAGCCAATCAGATCTCTTCGCTACTACCGACAACGCGGTGGAGGTGGCGGAGTTTTGGGCCAATAAAATATAAATATAGTCGTGCCAGCGACGCGAAGAAGTAGAATAGTTGCTTTATTTGGACACCAATATTCTTATTCGGAGTTCCAGTGTTGAAATTGGAGCAGTGGTAACAGCTCCTACTTACGAGTTGTAGGTCTTCGGTTCAAGCCAAGCGAGACGCATTATTATTTGTGTAATTTTTGAAAGCAGTCTCTCAAAACGGCGACTAACCCGTACTGGACCCGCGTGGTATATAACAGCACAATCCTCTCATAGAGTGGGAGCCTGTGTCCCAGCAGTGGGAACGTTATAGGCTGACTAAGTTTGTATGTAAGTACTGACAAATTCCTACTTCAATAATACTTTTTATAAACTGGGAATCACAATTATATTTAGCAGTATCTATCACACATCGTATACCTACAAACGCAAGCACAGATCAACCTACACAAATCTGTCTAATCGCAATCGTAAATGAATTGTTGGTCCCTATGATAAAGTTGAAAATATGTTGAACTGACATATTACTAAAGGCGCGTTTCCATTATGCACGTGCTTGCATACATGTATGACGTCAGACATGTGTGCAAGTGATTTGAATTGGAAACACGATTTTGTTCAACTTGCAGCTTGCATACAAGATTTTAGTGGTATACAAGTTAGTTCTAGTTGAGAAAGATTGTTTTTTGGTTCCCAAAAACAATCTTTCTTCAAATCAAATCAAATCAAATCAAATCAAAAGTTTATTTGCTGAAGAAATACATTTTGTTTATAAGGTAAGGTATTAAGTCCTAAAGGTCATTGTATTCTGCCTGCAAGCAGGCGTGCAAATTCTTACAATAATAAAACATTGGAAACATTTTTTAAAAGACACACAATAATAAACAATAATAATAAAATAGAATGAATGATTAAAACAAAATTGAAACAATAAAATAAGATGTCCATGAAGTTAAATGTCAAAAAAAGTAAATAAAATTGAAATTAGAAAATATTAAATTAAAATGATTGTATTATAGAATTAATTCATTTATTTATTTATTCATTGTCATGTTCCAAAAACTCACTCACGCTATAGAAACATCTATTTTGTAGCCAATCCGTCAATTTTGTTTTAAACAAATTACCCTTCAATATTTTTATTTCATTCGGCACCTTATTATATATCAGAATACACATGTTATATACATTTTTCCTGTAAATATCTTTACGACAAGATGGCTGATATAACAGATTGCGAAACTTAGCCCTTTTCTGTCTTGGAACAACTTCACTGTGCAGCTTAAAATACTGTATATGCTGTTTTGTAAACACGCAGATGTCTCGTATATATTTACAGGGCAGTGGAAGAATCCTAGATTTTATAAATAGAGGTTTACAACTATCTAAAAACCATGCCTTGTATATGACCCGAATGCAACGTTTTTGGAGCTTGAATACTCTGTCGCTATCGGTCGAGTTACCCCACATGATAAGTCCATAGCTTAAGACAGATGACACGTAACCATGATAAGCCGAAAGAGCAGCTTCCACAGAAACGTTTTGACGAAGTTTTTTCAATGCAAAAACGAACCTATCAAGTTTCAGACATATATGTTCCACATGGCTTTTCCAATTTAAATGTTTATCTATATTAAGACCTAAAAAATTTATTTCATCCACTTGCTGTACCTTTTCACCTTTATACTTAATATCTAAAGCTAATTGTTTTGAATTATATGAGGAAAATTCAATTAATTTAGTCTTGTTCACATTTATTTTCAAATCATTATTTGCCATCCAATCAATTATATCCGACAGAGTACTTTCAGTAACTGAGTTGTACAAGCATTTATCCTGGCATTTTATAATAACTGTCGTATCATCTGCAAAAAGGATACATTTCTGCAAGGTGGCCTCTGGAAGATCATTAATATCAATCAAAAACAACGAAGGGCCAAGAATGGTACCCTGAGGAACACCACATTTATTTATTATTGCTGTTGATTTAAACTTATCTTTAAAGTATATTCTGTCACTTTTCTTTACAACTTTGGAAATCTCTGTATACTGCCTTCTATTTTCTAAGTAGCTAGATATCCATTCATACGCTTTGCCTCGTACGCCGTAGAATTCTAATTTGTGTAATAATTTGGAATGGTTAACAAAATCAAAGGCCTTACTCATATCCAAAAATAGAGCCACTACTGGATTTCCGTTGTTAATACTTTCTGTTACAAGTCTCGTAAAGTTAAATAATGCAAGAGCAGTTGAACTACCTTTGCGGAAACCAAACTGCTCCTTGCATAATACGTTATGTGTAGCCAGAAAGTTATTTAATCTAATTAGAAATGCCTTCTCAAAGATTTTCGAAAAGATGGGTACTATTGTGATAGGCCGATAGTTATTAGCGTCTAACTTATTTCCCTTTTTAAAAAGTGGTTTCACAATTGACATTTTTAGTTGGTCAGGAAAAACACCTTCCAAAAAAGATAAATTTATAACGTGCGCTAGTGGATAACATATCCAACAACCAACAGCTTTCACGACCTGTGTGGTGATGTCATCACACCCACTTGTTTTGCTATTATTTAGGGACATTATAATTTCATACACTTCTTTTGCATCTACGGGATTTAGGAAAATAGTATCAAGATTTTTATTTTTTTGATCAAGTTTTATGTCATTGGGATTAGAAGTTTGCTTAGAAGTCAAATTAATAAAATACTCATTAAATAAATTGCAGATGTCTGATGGATTATTATATTTTATACTGTTAAAGATTATTTCATCGATATCATTTTTATATAAGTTATTATTATTTATTGTAGAGGATATTGCATTCCAAGTAGCTTTACATTTGTTTTTGTGTTTTTGTATATGTCTCGTATTCATAAGTTTCTCAGCTCTCTGTGCACAACGTTTAAACATATGAGAATAATGTTTGTAGATTTTTTCATTACGTTTTTTATTTATATTACACGTTTTAAATTTTAAATAAAGCTGTCTTTTTGTTTTACTGGATTTTTTAAAGCCTTTTGTTATCCAGTTTTGTGTTACTGGTTTATTATTAACCTTGACCTTAATCACCGGAAAGCACAGGTCATAAAATAATTTGAAAGATTCATAAAATAAGTTAAAGGATTCTGTCAAATTATCTGAATCGAATGTTTCCGAAAAAGACAGAGAGGATTTACAATCGCGAAATTTGTCAACGTTTTCTTTACTGTAATCACGTTTTAATTCAGACCAGCAAGATATTGTTTGTTGTTTATTTATTTTTATTGTCACCGTTTGCGCTGTCTCATGGTCAGACAGGGCGAGGTGATGAATATCTGTCTGGACATTTTTGATGTTACTGGCGATTTGGTCAATGCAAGAATTCGCCCGAGTCGGTGTTTTTATATGTGCTTCGAAATTATAATTATGAAGTAAGCTTAAGAGATCCCTTGTTGCAGAGTTAGGTTTTAATATGTCAATATTCCAGTCACCACAAATTACAATTTTCTTTCTTCTATATTGATCTGTCAAGTAGTTTCCTTCCTCAATAAACATTATTGTTTTCTCCGTATCCCGTTTAGCAGTCATTTTATTATTTTACAAAGTAATAAAGTCATAAACAAAGTAATACTCTATCACAGTATAAATATATACAGTAGTGGAACTCGGCCGCATGATAGAAATAAATACCTACAGCCGCGCGGTACGTAAACATGCGTTAGGGCTGTCCGACGCCCGTCTCCAGCATTTTAATTACATTTGCCTACTTTCTGTTTCTATTTAGTGTTGCGATTGTAAATATACTTTGCTTATAGGTATAAGTAAACAAATAAAATACTTTGTATATTGAATAGGAAGTGTTGTACGCGCGAGCCCTAGATATACTGTAATCTACGTTCCTAGATTAATATTCATGACTGTGATATAGTTTACGTAGTACACTGAATATACGTTGATTGTATACCGTACCGTAGGTAAATGAAGCTCACTGCTTCATTTCCGTGCCCGCCGACAATCCCACCGCGCCGTTACACCATGTCTTTACTTTGAATTAAACAAACTAACAAAACACACATGCACCGGAGTTTTAACACAAGAGAAAGTACCTACCGTATCATGATTCATTCAGAACCGCCTATAACTTACCTATTTCACTTGTCTCAGTAACTTTCCTTTACTTTATTCATATAATTTACTGTATTTATTGATCCAAATACCCTTTTTTCGTGACAGTAAAAGAAAATACATAACCATTAAAAAGTCATACATTATGTACCTACCTACTAGCTACTAGCATAGAATATTTATAATCTACTAGTAAGTAAAATTATTTTATAGTCAGTACTTACCTTTCAGAGGTTGCAGGTAATTTAAAAAAAACTTATGTCTGGCTGTAAACAGCACAATATTTTCTACTCGTCATATTAAAATAGGTAGGTACTTTAACTGATTTTGCTAAAAAAAACAACACACCGTCCGTTCGTCACTAAAAATACGGTACCTACGGCCGTGACTGTCTGCGCCCCGAGCGCGCGCCGACATCGATGCGCGTAGGTATAGCTCGAGTTTCGTCCGTTTGTAGGGAGTTCTAGTACTGTTAGATATTATTACCGTGACTCTATGCACGACCGCATGCGCTTGCAACTTGCGTGCAAATGTGCCGACTTGATTATTGTATGTACAAGTTTAAACCTAATTGCATACAAGTTGCAACTTGTTTGCAAGTTGTTGTTTCCACTATACAATTTGCATGCAACTTGCAACTTGTATGCAAATCACTTGCATAATGGAAACGCGCCTTTAAGCAGAAGAGTTTGTTTGGTTGAACGCGCTAATTTCGCTTCGACAATTATTTTTGTGTTGGATATTCCATCTATTGACGAAGACTATACAGGGTCTTTCTTTTAAATTGGCCAAAAGAAATTGATTTCCCCATTTTCCTGCGACATACATAGGTACTACATACATTAGGTAGGTACAAAGACATTAAACTATATACGAGCAATAGACGGGACATCACGAAGAAATTTGTGATCCAAAACTTTTTACCAATAGGTAAAAAATCCCTCAGTCTAGTAGTCGCGTTGCTATGCAACGCTTAGATTGTGCTACTGACGCATGGCATCAACAATTTTGTATGACAATCTTCCCAATGCCCGCTCTATAATTTCTTTTAAATCTCTTTGGGTAGGTACATCACGTAATATAAAATTTGAAAACATTTTATTTTTTAAAACTCGGTTTTGATTTTAAATTAAGATTAAAACCCTCTTTAAAATCCCAGCTCCTGTCCGAGCCAATTGAAATCCGGCGGTAAGGTCAAAAGATCAAAATATTACATAAGTAGGATATCTCCGGAGCTTCTGAATGAGTGATTGCTGACCTCTGACCTCCGACCTCCGGCACTGTTCAGTTGACCATAGTCCTCGGATCACTCCCGGCTTTATATTGATAACGATTAATGGTTAATTAAGTTTCTATGGTTATTGATTTATGTTTAGTGTCATTTAATTAAAGTTTGTGAGGAGAATTTTCCCTTTTTTTACTTTAATTACTATTATAGTGGTGAAAGTGAAATTTCTTGTTAATTTTTCAGAAATTCAATAAGGTTTTGCAGGTATAGATAGGTATTTATTTTTTGACTTTTTCAATCAAATCAAATGCGAGTCCTCTCTGGGTAGAGCGGAAGACACTGTCAGACTAAAAGCTCACGTTGTTCCTTCAGAGGCCCTTTGCGTTCCAGAGCCACAGTCATCAAGTTAAATATTTTCATGCGTTTTAAGATCAACATATACTTCAACTAGGTAACTAACCAGACGACTCTGCATAAAATAAAACTGAGTTTACAAACATTAACAGATCAATTTGACAGTTAGATATCTGCAGAGTAGCAAAGTGAAGTGGCAGTGGTTGGTCAAAGGACCTGGTCGGTGGAACAGATGAGTCCTGGAGTGGTGTAGTGCTGGACGCCTTTGCTAGCTGGACCGACGACCTTATGAGGGAACTCCATCGGGCTGTTCCCCACACAAACGTATTCCACTGCTTTCATCGTGGATAATGCTCCTAGACCTAGAGCAATGTTTTTTTTTTTATTCTGAAGAACCTAGTCCTTAATACTTCGTGCTCCTATCATAGCCTTTTTTCCAAAACATAATAAGCAAAGAAAATTATGACAAACAGGAAAAATGGTCCGTTCTTACCACCAGTTCAGACGTTTCTCAGAGAAATTCAATGAGTTTTTAACAAAATAATTAATAGATTTAAAAAAATCTAAAAGCCTACGTTTTTAAATATCCTAAAAATAAGAAAATAACCCTACGGGGTTGAGAGAGGGGCCACTCAAAACGTGGGGGCGTATATTATTTAAGGGATTATTTATGGGATATATTTAGGTACATGAAGTGTATAGATCGTGGGTGTAACTTGCAAAGATATTATTTTCTTATTTTTAGGATATTTAAAAACGTGGGCTTTTAGATTTTCTAAAATCTATTAATTATTTTATTATTTTTATCTTTGTTCATCGGGTTTGAAGCTACCCTGAAAATTTCAGCCTGCTAGCTTATTGGGAAGTGCCTCAAAGCCTGTCCGCCATATTGGATTTAAGTCTCATGACTATATTTTTCGTATTCCTGACAGCAAACCCTTTCATTTGATACCCATAGCATGGGGGTTGATTTCAAACAGCCAGTCTGCCATCTTGGACTTCCGCCATATTGGATTTAGGTCACGTGACTCTTTTTTTCGTACTCCTGACAGCAAACCCTCTCATTTGATATCCATATCATAGGGGTGCATTTCAAATAGCCTGTCTGCCATCTTGGACGTCCGCCATATTGGATTTAAGTCACGTGACTATTTTTTTCGTATTCTTGACAGCAAACCCTTTCATTTGATATCCATATCATAGGGGTGCATTTCAAATAGCCGGTCGGCCATCTTGGACTTCCGCCATATTGGATTTAAGTAACGTGACTATTTTTTTCGTATTTCTGACAGCAAACCCTTTGATGTGATACCCATATCGTGGGGGTGGGCTTCAAACAGTCAGTCCGCCATCTTGGGGAGGCCGCCATATTGGATTTGTTATGAAGTTTGTTAGCTAGTCATGTATTGTCATCAGAATTCAGAGCGTTTGCATAATTTCAGCCATCTAGCTTATCGGGAAGTACCTCAAAATTGAGTTGCAAAAGTCCAACCGGAACGACAAACAAATAAACAAACAAGAAAAGTGAGTTAATAAAAACGTGGGAAAAAGATCTAAATATGTCTAGCTTTTAAATACAACCTTATGTTTACTACAAAAGTCATAGAACTGCGTACATAGGATACTACACGATTTTCTACGTCATTGGTCAGTACACGTTACATTACCATCAATTCACGCGACTGACTTACTTAGTAAAGTGATAACAGTTATAATTGTTACTCCAAAAACTAGACCTCAACCCTACCATTCAAATGAAATAAAACTCTAAGGCTTACAGAATAAAGATTACTTTTAAATACTTTTTTGATTGAAAATGGATTAATACGCGTGTGAAGTTTAGTGTTTGTGTTGTAAGTTAAAATCTAGTTAATGTCGGTCTAGTAATTGGGAAACCAAGGAGTTTAAGTTCGAATGGAGTTTTGAAAACTTTTTAAAAGTTGCTATTGCCATCAAATGCGCATGACTTCAGATAAAGCACTGTGGTTTCTACCAAGAAACTCATCGAAGAACCAGATAACACTTTACGTTCAGCAGTAGTTCTTATCACCACTAGATTGAGCCAGTCAATCAGATTATTTAACACCCCTAACATCATACAAATATTTATAAATTGTGAGTATGAATGTTTGTTACTCAACACATCAAAACGGCTGAGTGTATGTGAATGAAATTTGGTAAAGAGATAGGTTATAGTCAGTGGCGTACATTGGGAGAGGCCTATGTTCAGCGGTGAACTAATACAGTCTGATAATGATGATTATAGGTCAGAGTGTAATAAATAATCTCTTAATCGTTATATAGGGTGACTGGTAATTAGTGTACGATACTTAAACACGTGATTGTGCTCATGATAACCAACAACTTTTATTATGGGAACAAACCTGAATCCGCGAAAAAAAAATCAGCTGTCACCAGTCACCCTATATAGGTAGTTTGCTGTAAGAAAACCCAATTCTGAGTTAAGCCTACCTTTTTACAAATTTAAATACGATAATTTTTTTCTCAAATTATGATCCCATGAATTGACATACCCGCCAGTAAAGCCGGTAGCAACATCTAGTAAACTTATAAACACAACAAAATGAACATTTGTTTACATGTTCCTACCAATTTCAAGTTTCACATTACATGTAACCCGATGCAAGCGATTTGAGGTCGCATTAGTGTTTGTGTATTACGACTCATCACAACTGATCCTTTGTGTTATAGGAGCGTGTGTGACGTGTGTGAGTCGGTGAGGAAGACAATTAGTCATCATCGATGATTGGTCGTAAGTCAGTGATGATCTGTGTCAGTAGGTCAGTGGCGCAGGACTGATGTTTGTCGAAGTAAAAGGTTTAACTTTTTAACACGTTCACTGTGTTACGAGATTGAATGGTTCTCATACGTCATTATCATCATCAGCCCATATTGTTCCTACTGCTGGGACACAGGCCTCCACTCTGTGAGAGAGAGTGGGCCATAATCCACCACATGGGTTGGTAGACGTCATAATGTCTTTGGATTTTTGGTTGTACAGATAAATTACATATAATTTTGGACTGGCTTGTTGGTCTAGTGGTTAGTGACCCTGACTGCTATGCCGGAGGTCGTGGGTACGATTCCCACTCAGGACAAATGTTTGTGTGATGAGCACGATCATTTGTTCTGTGTCTGGGTGTAATTTATCTATAATATGTATGTATTTAGAAATATATAAGTATGTTTATCAGTTGTCTGGTACCCATAACACAAGCTCTGCTTAGCTTGGGACTAGATGGCGTTGTGTGATAGTTGTGGAATATTAAAAAATTTACACGTACTAAAAATGCACTGCTGAGGGCTGGTGACCCAGTGGTAACGGCCCCGTCTTACGAGGGTATAGGTGGTGGGTTCGAACCCAGCCAGGCGCAATACTTTGTGTAATTTTTTGTAATAAAAAACGTTGCCCCGTACTAGGAATTTCTCCTGTGTCGTGGGTGCGTTTACAAACATAGAAACTCACATATAAAAACACCCAGACCCGGAACAACTATTTGTAGGTCAAACAAATATTTGTACCGTGCGGGAATCGAACACGCGACACGCAACACAGCAGTCCAATCGCTCAGCCACTGCACCAACAACCCAACTTTATTTCATCACTTTTGATAAATTTTGTGACATCTACCAACCAGGGGTTTGTCTCCACGGATCCCGGTATCAGATTGAATTAGCCACGGATCACGGAGACTTGTATCCACCGATACCGTGATCCGTTTCCAACACAAAAAAAAAAATGTAGCCACCGATCACGGTATCCGAATAATAAAATTTTTTTTAAAAGTATAACTTCTTTTGATTTGGGAAATTAGATAAAAATAAAATCAGGTTGAAAAATAATCCAGCACTGGAGTCATAAGGATGGAATTTAGGAAGAGTAGTGCACTTGCTGGACTGCACTCGATTGCCAGAACTATCAACTCATCCACATAATAGGTATAAATAGATAATGATTGAGGATGACCCAAGAAAAAAAAAAACAACAGGATTGAAAAACATTTTACTCTGTTTCTTGTCTCTGCGCATCAAGATCAGTTTCCAAAAATAATACAATTTAATATCTTGTAGCCACGATGATCGGTGATCGGTGGCTACATTGTTTTTTTATTTTTTGTGTTGGAAACGGATCACGGTATCGGTGGATACAAGTCGCCGTGATACGTGGCTAATTCAATCTGATACCGGGATCCGTGGAGACAAACCCCCAACCAGGGCCCGTGAGGTGGATTACAAATTTACCGCCTACTCCCTTTCATAGAGTGAAGGTATGTATGTAATTAAAAGTTCTCATTAAACAAAATAAATACAACATTGAAAAAGATCCCCTATTACTATGAGTTTTCATGGAAATGAGACAATAGTCGAATAAACATTGAATTACTGATTACTTGCACATCTGATCAAACAAGTGTATTCATTGTACTACGGTATGGTCATGGAACTATACATAATGATGTCATTATCATGTAACGTGCACTTTGTTAAATTGCAGGTTTTGTATAATGACTTCATCGTGATTTATTTTGCCACTAACCAGTGCCTCAGCATTGTAAAACTACGATTTCATTTAGGAGTTTATTAGCACTCCGCGCGCGACTTTATCCGCGCGTATTTTGAAATTTTCCTGTTATTTCTACTTCCGACCACTATATGAGATACTTTAGAAAAATCTAAATATCCAGAAAAAAATAGACTCCTAGCACTTGTAGTAACGAATTTCATACAAACTATCAACCCCAAAACACCCCGATATTTCAAAAAATGCACGTGTGTATGCATGTTAAAGGATAGAAGATGACTTTGTAACCTGTATTGTCAAAGGTTTCCCCATAACGAACTGCGAACTTCTTTCTGTACTTTGCGATCAAAGGACATTAGTCACAATGACATAATGACTTTCGGTCGCGATGTTTTGATGCTAGGTGTCGCGAGGTACTGGCTTCTTGCACCCACTGTGCGTCGAATCTGGCGAATGGTTCCTGATGCAAGATGCTTATAAATCGCCTGTTCGAAACTATAACATCAAATTAGACGCAAATATTTTTTGAAAAGATACTAGGTAATTTAACAAACATTTTTCATAATAAAATTAAGTTAACTAACACTTTATAACAAGTAGTGAGAACATTTATAATGAAACTAAGCTCATTTTTAAACTAAATTATTAAATTTATGGGCTTAATTACTTATTGATAGTTTTAAGAGATTTAATTTAAAGTTATGATCCAATTAGATTATGTTACGATCCCCGCGTGGACATTTAAAGATTTAAATGGATTAAAAGTTATTAGGTACATCTCATGTTTTAATTACTTATTTTAAAAGGTTATTCACAAAATGTAAACTTTGATATTGTTTTACTCAGCGTAGACTATTCTCCTTCTAGGGGGACCAACGACATCGTGATGGTCACGGGCAGCCGATGGATGCTAGTGGCGGATGAAGTTGAAGTATTTATTTTTGGGTATGTTAATATATTTTTTGTTATGTAAATGTACTGGAAGGAGGAAGCGCGGTTTTGCGAGAAGTGGAAGGAGTGGAGTGAGTTCTTTTTTTGAGGTCATATAATCATCTGGATGGAGCGGAAGGGGCTCTCAGACTCAGACTAAAACTCCATCATATTTCTTCGCTTGCTGTAGTAGTTTCGCTAAGCTCTGGATTCTATTCATCATAAAACAGACACTAATTGCTAAAATTACTTAAAATTCTCCTCACCCTGTGAAAGTAAATAAGAATAGCCGTAATATTAACCTAACCATAATTTTCTCAAAAGTTATGCAAAATTTTCGTAAAGCCTAAAATTCAGGAGCGCTCTCGATCTAAATTGTCTCAAATTAACATAAAAACTGGAATTTTAATTAAGACTTTAGGATTTGGGCGAGTCTGACCTTCGGGACCGTTTGATAGGAGTTTGACCTTGAAACAATATTGAAATAGATTTGTAAAAGTGATTAGAAGTTAGTTATTTAATCTGTTGTAGATTAAAAATTGATTTTATTGTAAAACTAGTCGTTCGTCTGTGTTTATGTGTAAAATTATGCCAAAGGATCGCAAAACTTGATTAAAGATAAAAGATAACCTATTATGTGTTATTCCAGACTATATCCAATCTCTGTACGCATCCAAATGTGTTCAGTAATTTTTATGAAAGAGTATTCATCCATTCCCACAAATTTTCGGATAAATAATATTAGTTAGATAGTATTGCATGTTATACCTACCCATGTGTGTTGTTTTTATTTTTTCTGTATTTACACAACCCTTTTATAATTAAGCACAAGTCAAGTCTAGTTGTTTATAGTAAAGCTATTATATCAAACAGACAGGCGTGACAATCGCGAAGCGAGGCGTTTTTGTTTGTGATGTGTGCATTGTTTGAAGCCCGTCACATAGAGTATCGGATCGCTTTCGCATTTTTATATGACATGATTCGGTTCGGTTCGCTATCGCCTGTCTGTTTGACAAAGGCCTAATGCCCTAGAGCTTAGACAATAATGTGTTGGCTAGGTTATCTTACAATCTCGATTATGAAAAGCCTTGCTAAAACCTAGACATTTTTTTTTACCTTGGTATAATCATCAATACGAAGACCCTTCATCCCGGGATTTCGCTGTTACGGAACCTTCGAGTGAAGACATGGAGCCCGATATTCTTAAAGAGGAAGTGGAAGCTGCCATCAAACATCTAAAGAATGGCAAGGCCATTGGCAAAGATGCCATTCCAATAGAAACCATAAAAGCCGCAGGTGAACAGGGGGTACAGATATTCCACACTATCTGCAACAAAATATGGCAAAGTGGAACATGGCCTAAAGAATGGGCTCACACTGTCTTCATTCCATTACACAAAAAGGGCTCCACGAAGAAGTGTAGCAACTACCAATTAATTGCACTTGTATCACACGCTAGCAAAATTTTACTACACATTCTAAATGAGCGATTAAAGACCTTCTTATCCCAAGAAATTGCACCTGAACAGGCAGGGTTTGTAAAAGGTAAAGGCACTCGAGAGCAGATATTCATAGTGCGCCAAATTATTGAGAAGGCCCGTGAGTTCAACAAGCCAACGTATATTTGTTTCGTTGATTTCTCCAAGGCGTTCGACTCGGTGAAATGGCCAGTGCTGTGGGGATCACTTCTTGCTATGGGCACCCCTAAACACCTTGTACACCTTTTGAGGCGTCTTTATGAGGATGGAACAGCGTCTGTGAGGACGGATGGCGTATTGTCGAGTGACTTTCATCCCAGTGCAGGCGTTCGTCAGGGTTGTATAATCTCGCCGCTCCTATTCAACATCTACACCGAACTGATAATGAGGATTACTCTTGAAGATTGGACGGACGGTGTATCAATAGGAGGTGTGCGGATATCGAACTTGCGCTATGCAGATGACACTACGCTATTCGCAAATACTAGTCACCACATGGAAGATTTGCTGTCCAAGATGGAACATACCAGCTCATTTTTTGGTTTAAAGATAAATAGAAGCAAGACGAAAATTATGATTGTCGACCGCGCTAACGAAAACTCGCCCGAAGTCACTCAAATTGCGAATTGCGACGTCGTTCAATCATATGTCTACCTAGGAGCTCTAATATCAAACCAAGGTGGTTGCGTGGACGAGATCAAGCGACGCATGGCTATTACTAGATCTGCTATGGATAGACTCAGGAAAGTATGGAGGAACCGCAACATCACCAAAGCCACGAAAACCCGGCTCATACAGGCACTGGTGTTCCCCATATTTCTATACGCAGCTGAGACCTGGACGGTAAGGGAATCTGAAAAAAGTAAAATAGACGCTCTGGAAATGTGGTGCTGGAGGAAAATGCTTGGAGTCTCCTGGACTGAATTTCGTACCAACATATCCATTCTCCAAGAGCTCGGTATCAAGCAGCGTCTATCAGCTACGGTCCAGGCTCGAATACTTCAGTTCTTTGGTCACGTGTCCCGGAGGGGCAACGACTCTATTGAGCGGCTTGTTGTCCAGGGGAAAGTGGAAGGCACGAGAGCACGCGGCAGGTCACCCATGCGATGGACTGACCAGATCAAGTCTGCTGTAGGTGGTCCGCTACATGAGTGCACAAAAATTACAGCCGACAGGGAGGGATGGCGTCGCATTGTGAGGCGAATTATGGCAGCACGATGTCTCGCTGCAACATGCTGACCACGACCACTCTGTCAAGAGTGAATCGACGAAGAAGAAGAAGAATCATCAAATGTGTCCCAACCTGACTGATCCAGAAGGGACTGTCAGACTCGTACTGGCTAAAATATACTGTGTTCCTTCAATAGCTCTTTACGTTCCAGTGTCTCTGTTACCCGTTAAGACCGTCCCGCGACCCCGACACTGAAACCTAGATATTAAGTATAAATTTTATTATCACAATGTTTTTTCAGTAACTAATTTTAATGCCCGACTCCTCCACCTCGCCGTGACTTCAAAAAAGCATAATATCTCCACCATGCGTTATTATTTGTGTTACAAATAATTTTGATACGGTTTACCAGTAAATGCTATCTTGTAAACATACGTGAAATGCCATCGGCGAGAATCATTCCAATCTTGATCACATTATATTATTATCTCAATTTTATCTAAGGCATGTCACGAATGTGCGGATCTGTAAATATTGGTTATGTCATTTTGATAGCAAGGTGATGATGATGAAGACTGTCATGTGGTGTGATGTGTTCCTAGAACTCTGTGTTGGTTTAGTTGTGGCAATGTTGGGTACTGAAAGTTACGTTCTGGGTTCGATTTCGGTGAAAAGTTTTCCTGAAATATTCGTCCAGGTTATTACTTTGTAGATGTTTACATTCGTTAGAAGCTTTACAGTCTGATAATCAGTCTTACCAAAGTGTATCTTATTATCAAGTTACTGAGTTGTAGAGGTTAAATAGGCAGTCAATCCATGTAAAATACTGAAATTCAGTTGAAACGGGTTCGACTGGCAACCGATCCCGATCCGCAGTTAGGTAAATGATCGCAATATTCAAGTGTCTAGAAATAATTTGAGTTTAATTCCCCATAAGAATAAAAACAGGATATTTTTACTGTCACAAGTTTAAGTAAAGCATTCGACTCACTAATCAATGGATGAAAAAAAATCTGTTAATATTGTGTGTCATTGCACATTCGTAATTACCAGTATTGTGTGCCAAATGTCAAAAGATAACAAACAGACAAATGACAGACGTAGTGACTGTCGCGCTGCAGCATATAATATATGTATGAATACGGAAAAATTCTTATCATTACTACTACTTGTATAGTAATAATAAAATATGGTAACCAGTTTATCAAGTCGCCGTTCAGAGAATTTTGAATGTACATAGTAATTACTTTCAGATGACTCAAACAATTTATTTAGGTATAGAAGTAGGTACACGTTTTTCCCTGAAAAAAAGATAATTGAATAATCGATTTATCTACCAGTTAAGGAGCAAACAGACAAGCAAAACAATTAATCTGTGGATTGACTCTAGTCTAGCTGGTAACAGAGAAAATGAAGATCATCATGTCGAGAGTGTTTCATTTCCATCAAAAGCTTTTGCTTAATTTATTAATTGCTCATAGTAATTTTTTAAATACCTCGACGAATTTTTGACGACACGTTTTGCGAAATGGCTGAGCGATCGACTGCAGCGCTGCGTGTCACTGGTTCGATCCCCGCGAACCAATGAATGATCTGCAAGCAGTTGTTCCGGGTCTATGGGTGTTTGTATAATTATGTGAGTTTCTACGTTTGTGGACGCACCCACGATATGGGAAGAAATTCTCTACGATTCTTTTTTTTAAGTAACCCTCCTAGATAGGGCTCTCTAGGAGGGCAACTTAAAAAAAATAATCCTATCTGCGTTTAGTCGCACCGACAAGGCGGCCGTCTCCAGCCGACCTTAGCAACGCATTACGTCCCAATGATTCAAATTATGATTCTGCCGACTTACATCACGGGGCACATTTTCCAAGAAATTAGATCGCCCGCCAAAAATCCTAAGGGGTGTTCAAGTTTATGCTTTGCGTGTGCGTAAACACAACATTATTCTTACCATTCAAATGCCAACATTTCTTGAAATATCGTCTTTAAGGCTTCAAACTTAGAGATGTTTAAATAGTTGGTGAGCAGCACAAAAAACTTTGTTAACAGAAACTACTGTTCATTTTTCATGTAGCGTTTTTACGGTAGACATTTAGTAATGCAAAAATAATATGAACATTAATAAATATGTTATGCTAACTCACGGGTCTTGGCTGATAGTGTTGCTAGGGTTATTAAAAGTGATGGTTTTCTTCTAAAAGGCATTCATTCATAACTTGACTACCTACGTCATAAAAATAGCTTTAAATCAGTAGACACAAAATTAAATCTAAGTAAACTCTGTCAACTCTGTTGTATCCTTATTCTCATTCATTCATATTTACAAAAAGTAAAATTATCATCATAAACAGCACAGCCGCGGACCCCAGGGTTTCCTCAAAGTTATTTACGTGCAAAGTTTCGTTTTAGGGCGACATGATTCCTGTTAAAACAATTGTTGTGTCGGATCGTGAATGTACAGCTTTATATTTGTAGAACTAAGGTCATCGTGCACTAGGAGTTAGTGTCGTATATTAACCAGTTACTGGGTTGTGAGGAAAAGGGTAGATGTTTGCGCACTAGGAAATTATTTAGAGTATAAATAATTTTAGATGCTATATGTATATTCTAACTACAACAAAAAATGTACTTAATATCAATACCTAACCTATTGATTACAGGATGTGAGGCAATTACTCGAGTGTCTTGAAAATAACAATCACGTTTGAGTGTCACTTCTTGGAAAATAATGGGAAAATCCTACTGTTTCATTGTCTTGTTGTTAGGTAAAATATTTTGCCACGGGGATGAGGTGAAACATTGTATTTTTTGTGCCTGATATACCTACACGTGTCGTTTAGAAAGACATTTATCAAAGAGGGTAGATACATCATTCCTCAAAATTCTCAATCAGAAAACTAACGAACATGAAAATGTAATCTTTTCCGAAAAAGTTCAACTGAGAAGGAGGAAGGAGATCTTGGGTTAAGTCGTTCAAAATATTAAAAGATATTGTCAAATTCCGAAAATTTAATGGCTTCTGTTGTTGACAATTACATTTCCAGAAGCAGTATTATTTTGTGCCCTGTTCATGGCAATAATTCTATGACTCAAATTACATAACAAGTAAAACTCAAGTCTAACCCAATCTATGCCAACCTTTATAAGAAAGCTAGAATTGTTTATTCAAAATTATTTTTCATCAGATTAATGAGGTTCCCTGAGTGGCGAAGGTTTAAATAAAGTTGGGTTATACTTCAATAATTGAGCTATTTACTGATTAAGAGCTCTTGGGAACGTGTAATGAAAAGATTTAGGTTATTTGGCGATTGAAAATTAAACCTGTGTTTGATATTTTTCCTTTCGCTTAAAGCAAAAATCGGGTAACGATCAATTTACATCATTACAACAGCTTTCAGGACAACTGTCCTGAAAACTCATTTGTACCTACCTACCTATAGAAAAGGTTTTGTTTAGTGTACTGAAAAAATTTATCAGTTAGTATGTATAGAGGTACCTTTATCATTCATAAATAATTTAAAGTTTATTTTGCTTCGATCAACCTAATTCTAAATGCAAGGTATAGTTTTGAGATCAGTGGTGAATATGTAAATTACACAAAGTAATGCGCCTGGCTGGGTTTGAACCTACGACCTACACTCGTTTGTCCTTACGATTATTTTCATTAAAAATGTTTTCAATAATTGAGTATGATAGTATACAGCTCATAAATAATAATATTAGCTTATGCTTTTTTCACGCGTTTCCGAGAGAGAATGAAATTCGTGACACAGTCCCAATTATAAGGAATCTGTGACGAAATGAGCGGATGTTTCATTAGGAAGCTTAGCAGGATACAATATTGGGGATAGGGCGACCACTGCGACTGAGGAAAAGGCACACTTTGATACGTAAGGAGTTTGTAGTCATTAACTTATCTAACATACGTGTTATAAATTCGTTTTTGCGGATAAATGTTTGTTTCACTTTTACGTAAAAACTACTGAACGGTATTGGATGAAATTTGGTACACAGATAGTAATGAACCTGATGATGACACTGAATAAAGAAGGATAAAAACTATCCTATGTTAACATGTAGGATAATTTTTATCCCAATTTTCTCTTCACGTGGGCTAACTTTTTTGTGTAGCGGATGAAGCAGGCATCAGTTAGATGCGAAAATTTGGATTTTTGGATGGATGATCGAGTCAACGACACGTGTTCCACGCGCGTTTCTAGGAACTGTGACTGATACCCAATCGAGCCAAACGCCTATCGGGCTCACGGAATTATCTTATGGCACCAGGGGGGGTATTACAACGTCTTAAAACCAGGCTTGTTCCAGTGAGTGGACGAGATGGCGCTAGACGACTTGTATAGCTCTGTCACTTCCACTCGCCGGAAGAAGCCTGGTTTTAAGACGTTGTAATACGGCCGCAGGGCTCTGAAAAACACTTGAAATCCGAAGTAACAGGGTGGATTTTTCGAGTGACGTCTGGAAACTTCCTTTCACTCCACTCAGTACGGATGAACTTATTTGATGATTTTAGCATCGCAAATGATACGCAGGTGATACGTCGTCATCAAGCTGTGGTTTTCCGTGTCTTTGTCGGTGTCCTTTAAAAGGACCTACTGCAGGTATTTGCAGCACTTATATTATCGTGTTGAAACTAACAGGAAAATAAACTATTGTGGTTTCACAAATACATTTACGTGTCCTAACTAATATTATAATTGCGAAAATTGTTTCTTTACATAACAGACAACAGTTTGGAAATAAACCATGAGATAGAGACCGGGCCAGGGTTGGGACAGTAGGATACTTTTAATACCAAGTTTTTATCCACACCTCCGTGGGATGATTTCTGTACTTACGAGGGGAAGCGCGAGCAAAACTATAGTTTGATTCCGATGATATATTTCATTTTTTTCTTTTTTTTTAGCGTGGTAAAATCATCAAATGAGTCCTCCCACCCCGGGCAGGGCGGGAGGGACTTTTTTTTTTTTTTGGGACAAACGCACCACACTATTCCCAACCACTGCAACTCCTGAAAGCCAGAATCAACAGTGGCAACCACCAGAAAAGCGCCGAGACAATTAAGCTCGACGTGTCCCGGAGAATGAATTTACCTGTCTTGGATCCTGCAACGAAATTAATCAGAAAAGAATAGTGGAGGAGTAGGAAAAAATATATGTTCCCACTTCCCTCCATGCAAGCAGGAGACAGAACAAAACAAGGCCAATAGGCACAAAGGGACATTACAACTGGGAGAAGCCCAGTTGCCTAGCACCACGGGTAAAATGACTAATATTAATGGGTCCTAAATTGTGAGCTGTTATATTTGATTCCAATAATAGGTATGGCAAAAACGCTTGAACGCACGGAAGTTTGTTCGAGTTTCCACAAGGTCCGTATAGTAAATGACTCCAGATGTAGCCTGTACAGTATCCAACATAATATTGCGTTCGTTCTGCCAAAGAATACACTCCCATAGAATATGATGTGCTGATTGTTCATATTCACAATCTGATGTAGAACATTGACAGAAAGGCGAGGGAACAAGCTTGAAGGAAAATAATTTACTTTTAAAGTTACCATGTCCCGTGAGAAATTGGGCAACACAGTGATCCACCTCCAGCCACGTCCTAGCCAACCGCTCGCGAACGGATGGAAAGAATTGGTGGAGGTGCCGCCCCTTGATGGAATTATCCCACCTACATTGCCATTCGGATAAAAGTTCCTCCCAGACGTCACTTTGTGGTTTGAATAACCTAGATATTTTAGCACGTTCACGTTGCGGTAAAAAATCAGCGTCAGTGGTCTCCCGTGCGGAATAGTACATTGCAGCACGTCGCTGCACTTCAAGGTCGACTGGAAGAACACCAGCAAGTACCGGTAAAGCTTCAGTACTGACGGTCCTGTATGCTTTACTTAAGAATAACAAAGCCAAGCGCTGACTCTGAAGCAATTTACGCCGTGCCGCCCCTATGGTGGCCCTATCGGCCCAAACCGGTGCTCCGTAGCACATACAGCCCAAGTAAGTGGCCCCGTAAATAGTTTTTAAGGTTAAAAATGACAAACCCCAAGTCGATTTTGATATTTTCGTTAAGGCATAAAAGTTATTTTTAGCTTTTTCCCCAACCGTTTTTATATGATCTATGAATGTAAAATTTCTCTCTAAGACTAAACCGAGATAGCACACCGATTGCTTCTTTTTAACGGGAACATTGTTGAATTTAATACTAGGCCACGATTTAAGGTCTCCTTTTAAAAGGAGCTGATAGGTTTTATGTGGTGCAAAAGTCAGACGGTTTCGATCGCCCCACTGAGATATTAATCGTAGGCATGTGTTAGCCAAATTCTCGAGACCAGCACGAGTACTCGACTGAATGAGTAGGAGACCGTCATCCGCGTAACCAGTTAAAGAACAGCCACTAGGAAGTGGAATCGCGAGGAAATCATCAAAGCCTAGATTCCATAAATGGGGACCGATAACCGAACCCTGAGGACAGCCCATAAAAGGGCGGGAGGGACTGTCAGACTTCTACTGACTAAAATCCACGGTGTCCTTCAATAGCCCTTTCTGTTCCGGGGTTACGGTAAGGAAATAATCCCGCGTCCCCGGCAGGCTTTGGCCCTCTGAGAGGGGGTGCCCGTCATTATGCTGACGCTCTTTGAGGCGCGTGTGGGACACAACGCGCCGTCGACCCGGGCATGGTCCATGGTCGGGCAGCGAGTTGCCCTTTACTCGCTGCCCGCATGCCCGCGCCTACGGTGGCCGGAGATCATCTGCTGACGTCCGACGCCGCGGGCGCCTACCACTGCGGTTGGGGCGGAGGGAGGACACTGTCCTCACTCTCAAGCGGCCCGCCTCCTCCTTCACGAGCATTACTGCCTCGCAGAAGGAGGAGACCGCTTCCCACTCCGTCTCGCCCCGCAGCATGGCCGCAACCAATGCCGGGCGCGAGAGGTCTCCGCCTATCGCCGCCGTGAGGACACGTCGGTGCTCTGCCCAAGCGGGGCAGTCTTGCACCGTATGCTCTACTGTGTCCTCCGGGCGATCTTCGAAGTGGTGGCACCCGGGCGTTTCCTCCTTCCCCATCAGGCACAGGAACCTCCCGAAACTTCCGTGTCCGGTGAGGACCTGCGTCATCCGATAGGTCAGGACGCCGTGACGTCTCTCCAGCCACTCCTCAAAGAGGGATCTTACCGCCGCATGATATATTTCATAAAAAAAGTGCGTAATAATCGTTGATTTTGTAAAAAAAAGTACTGGATTACATATATGGAAATTCCCACCAAGGAATAGGTTGTAAACTAATGAATCAGTCGTTTTGGTTGATGGGTACTCCGCTAAGTACTAAAAACCCACAAAAGTTTTTAGTTGTTGTGACGTAAAGTAAACGGCTACTTTGACTTTTATTTGATTGAAAAACCAGTTCGTCGTTCGTACCCTACACGCGCTTTTTCATTTTCCATACAATAAACAAATACGCTGTAAGTAAAATACGGAAACATAGCACTAAGTACACTATAAATGCTTTGATTTTGACTGCTCAGGTCGGGGGAAAATATTAAAGATTTCTTGTCACTGTAACCAAATAGATCCTCACAGACCAACAAATTAGGATACCTACCACCACAACAAATTGTACAATTAAAATAAATATGTAACATAAATGAATTAGACCAATATTAGTACAAAGAATGGTCCATAGAGTATCGGGTCACACATCCCGGCAAGTCGTTGGTCGCACACCTTTCGGGAGTAATATCGAAGATGTCCTAATTAAGGGACGCGGCATGGGCGGGCGCAGGCTATATTGCGACCTTTCAATAATGAACACTGGGGGAGGATTGGATCTGCTCAAGGTGAGCGATGAAGCGTTTTCTAATAGATTGTCATTTGTAACGCAAATAAAAGCAAAGAAGACAGACACGCTAATAAAAGCAAAGAAAACAGGCAAATGCCTGTGTCTGCTGTGAGTGCTGTGTCTCCTGTGTATGCTGTGTGTCTGCGTGTCTGTTTCAGCTATTTTCAGTTATTATTGATATTTTTTCACATCATATGATGTTTAATTGTCATTAATGTTTGATATGTCATCGTCATAATAAAATTAAAAGTAATAAATAGCACAGAAACATCTAACTAATAAAATCAGAAAAATATTTCATGAGCTCTAAAACTACACACATCAAAAGTGTCTAGGGATCAAGCATTTTTATGCGGATTTCTTGAGATTAAGATGTGGCTTTGTAATAAATTTATGATTTTATAAATTTTTATGGATCCTTTTTGGTGCATTTCATAATTTGAATCAGGAACTGTAAATCAAATTCGAGTAAAACATGAAAATCAGCTGTCAATATTTTCCCTATAAAAACATACAACGCATTGAAGACATTATTAGTGCTACTGTTTCCCTACTACTGATTAAAACCAACGTTATTATGGAGCGGCGACGTCATTTAAGCAGGGAAGAAATGCTCAGAGCCGTGGGAATGATAGAAGCTGGTTCCCGGCAACGTACTGTGGCTTTAGCTCTGAATACAAGTCAGAGTGTTATCAGTCGACTTTGGACACGTTACCGAAGCACTGGTACCGTGGCTGAGCGCCATGGAGGACGGTATCGCTGCACCACACGGAGACAAGACCGATACATTCAAATCTTAACTCGAAGAGCTCCAACAATAACCGCCATGATGTTAGCCGTGAGGCTTCATCACTCTTCAGGGAACTTAATTAGCGACCAAACAGTCAGAAACCGCTTGCATGAAGTGAACCTTCATTCCCGAAGACCGCTACGGGTACCACCTATAGCAATGCACAATCGTAGGATTCGATATCAATGGGCTCTTGAACACAGAAATTGGGCAGAAGAACAATGGCGTTTCGTGTGCTTTTCTGATGAGTCTCGTTTTGGTATGAGACCGGATACAAGACGTATACGACACTGGAGAACCCCTGGACGCCAACAGCGATTAAAATCCTGCCAGGAAGTCCATCCTTATAGTGGTGGAACCATCATGGTATGGGCGGGTATTTGGATCGGCGGAAGAACTAAGTTGATTTGGATCAGAGGCAACCTCAACGCTCAAATTTATGCTGAGACGATTGTATCAGACGTCATCGTTCCTCTACAAGTGCAAATCGGTCCCTTATTTCAGTTAATGCATGATAATGCACGACCGCACACCGCAAGAGTTGTAAGACAGACTCTCGCCGCAGCTAACATCAATGTCCTGCCCTGACCTGCTCAGTCGCCAGACTTGAACCCGATTGAGCATGCATTGGATATGCTACAGAGAAGAGCTCTGCCGAATATGGAGGGTATCCAGTCGCAAGAAGACCTTTTTTTGTTGTTGCAACGAACATGGGCGGCCATTCCACAGCGTGATTTGGATGAACTCATTTTGAGTATGCCAAACCGATGTTCTTGTGTTGTTAGTGTTCGCGGTAGAAACACGGATTATTAATTGTTTAAGTTACCCAATAAAATTTTAAAGAAAACTGTTATTTCAGTCTTTTTTTCGAACTTTAATGTTAGTGGTTCAAATGTCAAAAATCCCTTTATTAGGAAAATGGCAAATTTCTTTATGAATGCAAAGGTGACTTGGTTTATCGTTACTGTGACAAACGATAACACTTTATTTGATGAATCCTTAAAGAACATTTTAATTAATATCAATCAGGAGAAAAGTTATTGCAAAAATATATGTTGATCCCTAGACACTTTTGATGTGTGTAGTTTCTATGAAGCTGCTGAAAATATTGAGTTGTTCAGTCAGTTGCCTGCCGGCGTCGCGGGTTTACGAATTACCGTGGCCCTGGAACGTAAACGGCTATTGAAGAACACCGTAGATTTTAGTCAGTACGATTCTGACAGTCCCTCCCGCTCTGCCCTGCAGGTTGGGAGGACACATTTGAAGATTATTCCATGCTGAAAAAAAAGTTCAGTCAGTTGATCAAAGCTATATCACCGCTATCACTTCTCCCTTCACCCACCCTCAACGGATAAAGGAAAATATTTGGCAATGAAATCCTCAGCCTCAGTAATTGCGGCATGGCAGCGGAGATCCGGCTCGAAGGACGCGTGTTTCAAACGTATGGAGGAGATGTGAGCTAAAAACAATCGCGGGTAAACGGATTACTGATACACAAGGAATTGGAGACACAATTAACAACGAAACCTTTTCCTTTGAATTGATTTTCTTTTGGTATTTGTTTCGACGAGTGTTTTGTCATGTTTGGGCAGGTTTATTTTGGAGAAAGTGTTTGTGTAGTGGTGGAAATTCTTGTTTAAAGAAATAGTTCTATTGTGTCTACTTTAACCGTCTGTATCAATATAGATAGTGCGTGACGTCAACTTGTTTTGTAAAGAAAGAAAGAAATTAATTTATTTGGCAAGCCTTATGCACACAATTACAATTAAAAAGTTAAGAGAATACAAAAAAAAATTATACTTTTTTTTTGTTGTAAAAATTTTGAAATCAATCATCCCGTCCTGAGTCGAGCGGGAAAGGCTGTCAGACTCTTACTGACTAAATATCCACCCACAATTCTCTCGTTGCCCTTTGCGTTCTAAGGGCTACAGTATTCTGTTTAGACAACCCGCGTCCCGGCACAGTCCCACAAACCTACTTGATGTCAGGTTTCATTGTGTCCTTATTCCCAAGTTTTTTTTTTTAATCCCCCTTTCACCGCTGTCGGGTAAATTAACACAATCTCCTTGGTTACAAAAGGAGTTTCATGCCTGTAGCTAAAGTAAGCAAAAAAACCTAATAATGCACCTTGCTTCTGTCGTTTTATAAATGGCTAAAAGTGCAGTGCAACACAAAATCAATTTTGTGTCTAAAACTTTAAATAATATTCTTATCAGTTTTATTCACAAAGCAAGAAAAAGCCCTACACTTAGCTATTTAAAACATGTTCGTATGTCGCAGCCGGTGGCTTTGATAGTGCATACGTAAGGCCTCTAATGGCGGTAATGTGTAATCGACGCTTATCTTCGCAATAGAAAAAACTTAGCGTCCCAGGTGCACAGCGATTGAACAGCTGCTTAGTCTAATAATATTCAATGGAAGGCTGATTATTTTGCTATGTATGTATCGTCCCTGTGTTTAGGATTGGATAATATACCACATTATTTTTTGTTTATGCGAAACGCGATACACACCTGTCCAATATTTTTGTGTAAAGAATCTATGTACAAAATTTTAAAATCGTATCATAAAACATCACAAAGTTATAAGCTTGTATATTATCTGGTTTTCCGTTCAAAAACATGCTCATTTCGCGGTACACCCGCGTAAACTGTGTTATACACTCGTGATAATAATTTGGCAATGGGTACCTAACCGAACGGTGATTTTGTTGTAATTAACTGGTAATAAAATTTTATTAAAATATTTTTGAAAAAAAATATAACATGGTGTAAAAATTATTGGAATCGAATCAGTTACTGATTCTGAACAAACTATGTTCAGGTTGCGCATATACTAAAAATAATGTTGTTTATCTGGATTAGTAAAATTCAAGAGGCAAGTAGAGTAATATGAGCAATACTGTGACTTGACTGCACTTGTCAACTTTTGACAAAGTAAACCAGTGATCACCAATTTGACACATTGTCATTAATTCTAGTCCAGAAAGCGTAAACATTTCGTATTTCTACAGTAACTTTCAACACGATTGACACAAGCGTTCATAAACAAAAATTACAAATATTTATGACATTGGCATAAGATGCCAATCTTATGTCATAAACATTTGTAATTTTGTATGATCTGCAGGTAGTTTTTCCTAGTCTCAACCACTCTTCGTGTAAGTAAATAGGAAAATATGCACCCTCGAAACAGGATAAATTGTAGTAAAGTTTATATTTTAAAGAAAACAACAATATGTTTCATCATCTTTGTCATCCATTAAAAACAATTCTGGCCCGCAGAATGACGAATGGATAACCAAAACTGTTAATAACAGGGGATTTCTACAGTTTCAACATGAATCGCCGAGCTTAGAACAACTTTAGCTAAAACCCGACCGAAGTACTTCTTAAAAGTTGCCCGGGCGCAAAATACGCGCATATGACGTGGAGTTGCGGATACCAGCCCGTTATACAATACAATACAATACAAGTTGCGCGGGCGTGGTACCTCGCCGTCCGATTAGGACTAGGCTCGAGTCAGCCGCACGTAGTGTTTCACGCACGTTTCACGTGTACCATAAGGAGGTGTCAGCAAACTGACGTGCCCCTTATAGTTCCAAACGCCTGGCGGGCCTGTTAAAATACAAATAATAACCTTAAATACAACCGGTTTCACTTTGTCACTAGTAAAATATTCCTTGTAAGTGAGAACTGCTCAACAAACACAATACATTTCGTCGGCACATCCTAAAGTGAATTCAGAATACTTTAAAAGCCATTTAAGATATAAAACTTCTTTCATTTTATTAGTCCCTTGACAAAGGTGTGAAAAGGTACTTAAAATGTCCGCGATATGGACCCCTGGACCTCGTAATGTCCATATACAGGGTACTGTAACTATTATAAGCCTCATCAGGCTGCGGTTTTTATACACCCCGTATGTGTATCCATACAGAGTGTTTTTATAATCTTGGTATTTTAAATCGTACTTAAACATAATACTGTTTCTACATTTCTCTTGCTTATACGTGGTTAGGCATTTATTTGTGAAAATTACGAAATACTTTGAACACGATTGTCTATAGAGAAAACTAACGTAAGTATAGACATGACATCAAAATTCATCATCTGCCTAGCCTTTTCCCAACTATGTTCGGATCGGCTTCCAGTCGAACTAGATGCAGATGAATATCAGAATTTTACGGATCGGCTGCCTATCTGACCTCCACAACCCAGTTACTAGGTAACATGATACTTGGACTGGTTATCAGACGTTCGAGCAATTGACTAACAGAAACAACTGTCAAAGATCTACAAATGACAGCCGGGACTAAGGAGTTTACGTGCTTTCTGAGGCACGGAAGAAACTCGCTATGAAAAAATGGTCACCCAGCTACAGACCAACTTCGGCA
This sequence comes from Agrotis clavis, assembly GCA_954870645.1. Taxonomy (NCBI): domain Eukaryota; kingdom Metazoa; phylum Arthropoda; class Insecta; order Lepidoptera; family Noctuidae; genus Agrotis; species Agrotis clavis. Next base: position 1,684,279 of record OX940932.1, on the reverse strand, counting down.
AGCGCGGCATACCCTTGAATTATTATACTATATAAAGCTCGATTACCACTCACTGACTCACTCACTGACTGACAGAATTGTTCTCCCAGATGGTGAAGGGGGAGGTGGGTATATTTTGACAGATTCGTAAACAAGTGACTCTCGTGAGTATGGGAAAAATCCCAAACCTCCCCTTTTCGCCCCCCCTCCCCCCCCTCCCCATCGTATCTCGGAAAATAAGAGACCTGTGTTTTGTTTTTTTACGGATTCGTATAGAGGAGGCTCGGAAAAGTAAAAACCATTTTTCAAAGTTCCCCCCTTGCCTCCCCTTCTCCCCCCCTTAGGCGGATCTCGGAAGTTGACAGACTTTCAACATTTTTTTTTTCAGATTCATATCAAGGGGCCAAGAGTTGGTCCAAATCGTTTTTCAAAACTCCCCCCTCTCCCCCTCTTCACCCCTCCCCCCATCGTATCTCGGAAAGTAAGAGACCCGTGTTCTGTTTCCTTACGGATTCGTATAGAGGAGGCTCGGAATAGTAAAAACCATTTTTCAAAGTTCCCCCCCCCCTCGCCCCCCTTCTCCCCCTTTAGGCGGATCTCGGAAGTTAACAGACTTGCAACATTTTTTTTTTCAGATTCATATCAAGGAACCCAGAGTTGGTCAAAATCATTTTTCAAAACTCCCCCCTCTCCCCCTCTTGACCCCTCCCCCCATAGCGGTAAAGCGAAGCGCAGCGTAGCGTAGGGTTAAGGTCACGATATTTTTCCGGTGGTAGGTAGGTCCTGAGTGGAGCGAACCCGCGAGACCGAGAGGAGCGAAGGGGGGAGGTGGCGAGCGAAGCGAGCCGGCGACCTCCGTAGCGTAACGAAGGTTGAGTCGGTGAAGCGTAACTCAGCGGTGACGACAAGCAACCTTACATTAGTAACTCTCATTAGTAGGGCAAAAGTACCAAGCCTCCTCTTTTTGGCCTCCCCCCCCCCTCCCAATCGTATCTCAGAAACTAAGATACCAGTGTTCTTGTTCTTTACGGATTCGTATAGAGGTGGCTCGGAAAAGAAAAACCCATTTTTTCAAAGTTGCCCCTCTTGACCCCTTCTCCCCCCCCCCCCCCTTTAGGCGGATCTCAGAAGAGAGTTGGAACATTTTTTTTTCAGATTCATATCAAGGAACCCAGAGTTGGTCAAAATCATTTTTCAAAACTCCCCCCTCTCCCCCTCTTGACCCCTCCCCCCATAGCGGTAAAGCGAAGCGCAGCGTAGCGTAGGGTTAAGGTCACGATATTTTTCCGGTGGTAGGTAGGTCCTGAGTGGAGCGAACCCGCGAGACCGAGAGGAGCGAAGGGTCCCCCCTTCAGGTGGCGAGCGAAGCGAGCCGGCGACCTCCGTAGCGTAACGAAGGTTGAGTCGGTGAAGCGTAACTCAGCGGTGACGACAAGCAACCTTACATTAGTAACTCTCATTAGTATGGGAAAAATCCCAAACCCCCCTTTTCACCCCCCCTCTCCCCCCTCCCCATCGTATCTCGGAAACTAAGAGACCCGTGTTTTGTTTTTTTTACGGATTCGTATAGAGGAGGCTCGGAGAAGTAAAAACCATTTTTCAAAGTCCCCCCCCCCTTTCCCCCTTCTCCCCCCTTTAGGTGGATCTCGGAAGTTAACAGACTTGCAACTTTTTTTTTTTTTCACATTCATATCAAGGGGCCCACAGTTGGTCAAAATCATTTTTCAAAACTCCCCCCTCTCCTCCCCTTCACACCTCCCCCCATCGTATCTCGGAAACTAAGAGACCCGTGATTTGTTTTTTTACGGATTCGTATAGAGGAGGCTCGAAAAGTAAAAACCATTCTTCAAAGTTCCCCCCCCCCTTGCCCCCTTTCTTCCCGCTTTAGGCGGATCTCAGAAGTTAACAGACCTGCAACATTTTTTTTTTCAGATTCATATCAAGGGGCCCAGAGTTGGTCAAAATCATTTTTCAAAACTCCCCCCTCTCCCCCTCTTGACCCCTCCCCCGTCGTATCTCGGAAAAAGTAGGTAGCAGTAAAGCGAAGCGAAGCGTAGCGTAGGGATAAGGTCACCATAGCTTTCCGGTGGTAGGTAGGTCCCGAGTAGAGCGAACCTGCGAGACCGAGTGGAGCGAAGAAGAGAGCGAATAGCGTAACGAAGGTTGAGTGGGTGAAGCGTAACTCAGGGGTGACGACAAGCAAACTTACAAGTAACTCTCATGAGTAGGGCAAAAGTACCAAGCCTCCCTATTTGGCCTCCCCCCCCCTCCCAATCGTATCTCGGAAACTAAGAGACCCGTATTTTGTTTTTTTACGGATTCGTATAGAGGTGGCTCGGAAAACTAAAAACCATTTTTCAAAGTTCCCTCCCCCGTTGCTCCCCTTCTCCCCCTTTAGGCGGATCTCGGAAGTGAACAAACTTGCAACATTTTTTTTTCAGATTCATATCAAGGAACGCAGAGTTGGTCAAAATCATTTTTCAAAACTCCCCCTCTCCCCCTCTTCACCCCTCCCCCCATCGTATTTCGGAAAAAGTATGTAGCGGTAAAGCGAAGCGTAGGGATGAGGTCACGATAGCTTTCCGGTGGTAGGTAGGTCCCGAGTGGAGCGAACCTGCGAGACCGAGTGGAGCGAAGGGGGGAGGTGGCGAGCGAAGCGAGCCGGCGACCTCCATAGCGTAACGAAGGTTGAGTGGGTGAAGCGTAACTCAGGGGTGACGACAAACAAACTTACAAGTAACTCTCATGTGTAGGGCAACAGTACCAAGCCTCCCTATTTTGGCCTCCCCCCCCCCCTCCCAATCGTATCTCGGAAACTAAGAGACCCGTGTTTTATTTTTTTACGGATTCGTATAGAGGAAGCTCGGAAAAGTAAAAACCATTTTGCAAAGTCTCCCCCCCCCCTTGCCCCCCTTCTCCCTCCCTCCTTTAGGCGGATCTTGGAAGTTAACAGACTTGCAACGTTTTCTTTTCAGATTCATATCAAGGGGCCCAGAGTTGGTCAAAATCATTTTTCAGAACTCCTCCCTCTCCCGCTCTTCACCCCTCCCCCCATCGTATTTCGGAAAAAATATGTAGCGGTAAAGCGATGCGTAGGGATGAGGTCACGATAGCTTTCCGGTGGTAGGTAGGTAACTCAAGGGTGACGACAAGCAAACTTACAAGTAACTCTCATGAGTAGGGCAAATGTACCAAGCCTACCCTTTTTCGCCTCCCCCCCCCCCCGCCCAATCGTATCTCAGAAACTAAGAGAGCCGTGTTCTGTTTTCTTACGGATTCGTATAGAGGAGGCTCGGAAAAGAAAAACCAGTTTTTTCAAAGCTCCCCCTCTTGACCCCCTTTTTCCGCATTTTAGGCGGATTTCAGAAGACACTTGGAAATTTTTTTTTTAGATTCATATCAAGGGGCCCAGAGTTGGTCAAAATCATTTTTCAAAACTTCCCCCTCTTCACCCCTCCCCCCATCGTATCTCGGAAACTAAGAGACCTGTTTTCTGTTTTTTTACGGATTCGTAAAGAGGAAGCTCGGAAAAGAAAAAACCAGGACAGTTCAAAATCAAAATCCAAGATGGCGGCTTCGATTATTTTCGAAATGTTCATCATGAGAGTCGTTTTCATGGTTTTCGAGGATGCTAAAGCCGATAAAGAGGTCAAACTAAAAATCCAAGATGGCGGCTGCAAAAAATTCAAATTTTTCATCATGGATGTCGTTTTCATGGTTTTCGAGGGTGCTAAAACCGATGGCGATGTCAAAATGAGAATCCAAGATAGCGGCTGCTATAATTTTCGAATGGTTCATCAATTTCATCATGGGAGTCGTTTTCATGGTTTTCGAGGATGCTAAAGCCGATAGTGAGGTCAAAATCAAAATCCAAGATGGCGGCTGCGATAATTTTCGAATTATTTAACATTGGAGTCGCTTTCATGGTTTTCGAGGATGCTAAAGCCGATAGTGAGGTCAAAAACCAAATCCAAGATGGCGGCTGCGATAATTTTCGAAATGTTCTTCATGGGAGTCGTTTTCATGGTTTTCGAGGATGCTAAAGCCGAAAGTGAGGTCAAAATAAAAATCCAAGACGGCGGCTGCGATAATTTTCGAATTATTTAACATGGGAGTCGTTTTCATGGTTTTCGAGGATGCTGAAGCCGATAGTGAGGTCAAAATCAAAATCCAAGATGGCGGCTGCGATAATTTTCGAATTGTTCATCAATTTCATCGTGGGTGTTCTTTTTCATGTTTTTCGAGGATGCTAAAGCCGATAGTGAGGTCAAAATCCAAATCCAAGATGGTGGCTGCGATAATTTTCGAATTGTTCATCATGGGTGTCGTTTTCACGGTTTTTCAGGGTGTTAAAACCGATGGCGAGGTCAAAACGAGAATCCAAGATGGCGGCTGCTATAATTTTCGAATTGTTCATCATGGGAGTCGTTTTCAAGGTTTTCGAGGATGGTAAAGCCGATGGCGAGGTCAAAATGAGAATCCAAGATGGCGGCTGCTATAATTTTCGAATTGTTCATTATGGGAGTCTTTTTCATGGTTTTCGAGGATGGTAAAGCCGAAAGTGAGGTCAAAATCAAAATTCAAGATGGTGGGTGCGATAATTTTCGAATTATTTATCATGGGAGTCGTTTTCATGGCTTTCGAGGAAAAAATGCAGTGTTCGAGGGGCAGTAAGCGTGTACCTGAGACAATAATATTTTAAATATCATATTTTTATCTAAACTGAAAGTTTGTTTTGTTTGTTTTGGATTTGAAAAATTATTTTTGAGATGGATAGTTTTTGTGTTTTCATCATGGGTGTCGTTTTCATGGTTTTCGAGGGTGCTAAAACCGATGGCGTTGTCAAAATGAGAATCCAAGATGGCGGCTGCGATATTTTTCGAATTGTTCATCATGGGAGTCGTTTTAATGGTTTTCGAGTATGCTAAAGCCGATAGTGAGGTCAAAATGAGAATCCAAAATCGCGGCTGCTATAATTTTCGAATTGTTCATCAATTTCATCATGGGAGTCGTTTTCATGGTTTTCGAGGATGCTAAAGCCGATATCATCATCATCTGCCTAGCCTTTTCCCAACTATATTGGGGTCGGCTTCCAGTCGAACCAGATGCAGCTGGATATCAGTATTTTACATGGAGCGACTGCCTATCGGACCTCCACAACCCAGTAACTGGGTAATGATACCCCATGGTGAGACAGGTTGTCAGACTTTAGAGCTTCTGACTAAAGTAACGACTGTCAGAGGTCTACAATGACAGCCGGGACCAACGGCTTTACGTGCTTTCCGAGGCACGGAGGAAACTCGCTATGACAGATGGTCACCCATCCACAGACCAACCTCGGCAAGCGCGGCTTAACCCGGAAGATCGGCCTGTGCGGCTGTAATTATTTAGCCACGAGCTCCTCCTAATGCTAAAGCCGATAGTGAAGTCAGAATAAAAATTCAAGATGGCGAATGCGATAATTTTTGAATTGTACATGGGAGTCGTTTTCATGGTTTTCGAGGAGCTAAAGCCGATGGCGAGGTCAAAATGAGAATCCAAGATGGTGGCTGATATAATTTTCGAATTGTTCATCATGGGAGTCGTTTTCATGGTTTTCGAGGATGGTAAAGCCGATGGTGAGGTCAAAATCAAAATCCAAGATGGCGGCTGCGATAATTTTCGAAATGTTCATCATGGGAGTCGTTTTCATGGTTTTCGAGGATGCTACAGCCGATAGTCAGGTCAAAATCAAAATCCAAGATGGCGGCTGCGATAATTTTCGAAATGTTCATCATGGGAAACGTTTTCATGGTTTTCGAGGATGCTAAAGCCGATAGTGAGGTCAAAATCAAAATCCAAGATGCGATAATTTTCGAAATGTTCATCATGGGTGTCGTTTTCATGGTTTTCGAGGATGCTAAAGCCGATAGTGAGGTCGACATCAAAATCCAAAAAAGCGGCTTCGGTAATTTTCGAAATGTTCATCATGGGAGTCGTTTTCATGGTTTTCGAGGATGCTAAAGCCGATAGTGAGGTTAAAATCCAAATCCAAGATGGCGGCTGCGATAATTTTCGAATTGTTCATCATGGGAGTCGTTTTCATGGTTTTCGAGGATGCTACAGCCGATAGTCAGGTCAAAATCAAAATCCAAGATGGCGGCTGCGATAATTTTCGAAATGTTCATCATGGGAAACGTTTTCATGGTTTTCGAGGATGCTAAAGCCGATCGTGAGGTCAAAATCAAAATCCAAGATGGCGGCTGCGTTAATATTCAAAATCTTCATCATAAGAGTCGTTTTCATGGTTTTCGAGGATGCTAAAGCCGATAGTGAGGTTAAAACCAAATCCAAGATGGCGGCTGCGATAATTTTCGAAATGTTCATCATGGGAGTCGTTTTCATGGTTTTCGAGGATGCTAAAGCCGATAGTGAGGTTAAAATCAAAATCCAAGATGGCGGCTGTGGTAATTTTAGAATTGTTCATCATGAGAGTCGTTTTCATGGTTTTCGAGGATGCTAAAGCCGATAGTGAGGTCAAAATGAGAAACAAAGATGGCGGCTGCGATTATTTTCAAATTGTTCATCAATTTCATCAAGGGAGTAGTTTTCATGGTTTTCGAGGATGCTAAAGCCGATAGTGAGGTCAAAATGAGAAACAAAGATGGCGGCTGCGATTATTTTCAAATTTTTCATCATGGGAGTCGTTTTCATGGGTTTCGAGGATGCTAAAGCCGACAGTGAGGTCAAAATCAAAATCCAAGATAGCGACTGCAAAAAATTCAATGTTTTCATAATTGATGTCGTTTTCATGGTTTTCGAGGGTGCTAAAACCGATGGTGAGGTCAAAATGAGAATCAAAGATGGCGGCTGCGATAATTTTCGAATTGTTCATCATGGGAGTCGTTTTCATGGTTATCGAGGATGCTAAAGCCGATAGTGAGGTCAAAATACAAATCCAAGATGGCGGCTGCGATAATTTTCGAATTGTTCATCATGGGAGTCGTTTTCATGGGTTTCGAGGATGCTAAAGCCGATAGTGAGGTAAAAATCAAAATCCAAGATGGCGGCTGCGATAATTTTTGAATTGTTCATCATGGGAGTCGTTTTCATGGTTATCGAGGATGCTAAAGCCGATAGTGAGGTCAAAATCCAAATCCAAGATGGCGGCTGCGATAATTTTCGAATTGTTCATCATGGGAGTCGTTTTCATGGGTTTTGAGGATGCTAAAGCCGACATTGAGGTCCTAAATCAAAATCCAAGATAGCGACTGCAAAAAATTTAAAGTTTTCATAATGGATGTCGTTTTCATGGTTTTCGAGGGTGCTAAAACCGATGGCGAGGTCAAAATGAGAATCAAAGATGGCGGCTGCGATAATTTTCGAATTGTTAATCATGGGAGTCGTTTTCATGGTTTTCGAGGATGCTAAAGCCGATAGTGAGGTTAAAATCAAAATCCAAGATGGCGGCTGTGATAATATTAGAATTGTTCATCATGGGAGTCGTTTTCATGGTTTTCGAGGATGCTAAAGCCGATAGTGAGGTTAAAATCAAAATCCAAGATGGCGGCTGTGATAATATTAGAATTGTTCATCATGGGAGTCGTTTTCATGGTTTTCGAAGATGCTAAAGCCGATAGTGAGGTCTAAATCCAAATCCAAGATGACGGCTGCGATAATTTTCGAATTGTTCATCATGGGAGTCGTTTTAATGGTTTTCGAGGATGCTAAAGCCGATCGTGAGGTCAAAATCAAAATCCAAGATGGCGGCTGCGATAATATTCAAAATCTTCATCATAAGAGTCGTTTTCATGGTTTTCGAGGATGCTAAAGCCGATAGTGAGGTTAAAACCAAATCCAAGATGGCGGCTGCGATAATTTTCGAAATGTTCATCATGGGAGTCGTTTTCATGGTTTTCGAGGATGCTAAAGCCGATAGTGAGGTTAAAATCAAAATCCAAGATGGCGGCTGTGATAATTTTAGAATTGTTCATCATGAGAGTCGTTTTCATGGTTTTCGAGGATGCTAAAGCCGATAGTGAGGTAAAAATCAAAATCCAAGATGGCGACTGCAAAAAATTCAAAGTTTTCATCATGGATGTAATTTTCATGGTTTTCAAGGGTGCTAAAACCGATACTGAGGTCAAAATCGAAATACAAGATGGCGGCTGCGATAATTTTCGAATTGTTCATCAATTTCATCAAGGGAGTCGTTTTCATGGTTTTCGAGGATGCTAAAGCCGATAGTAAGGTCAAAATGAGAAAAAAAGATGGCGGCTGCGATTATTTTCAAATTTTTCATCATGGGAGTCGTTTTCATGGTTCTTCTAACTATCCTAAGAATTCACAATTATTTTGTTTTTTTTTTTTCAATTTTGTTTCTTTTTTTTTATTGAATTAGGTAGAAGAATTTTCAGAATATTAAAAATATGTTATATAATTTACAAAATCTTTTAAGGACTATGGATTTTCCAATTCATTTAATGATTCATATGGATTCTCAAAATTTTATAAAGGTAAGGAATACTTCTCCAAAACACGACCCCGCGAGCTGCTTGCAGCTCGCGCAACGCGCAAATACTAGTTATACTATATAAAGCTCGATTACCACTGACTGACTGACTGACTGATTGACATAATTGTTCTCCCAGATGGTGAAGGGGGAGGTGGGTATATTTTGACAGATTCGTAAACAAGTGACTCTCGTGAGTATGGGAAAAATCCCAAACCTCCCCTTTTCGCCCCCCCTCCCCCCCCTCCCCATCGTATCTCGGAAACTAAGAGACCCGTGTTCTGTTTTCTTACGGATTCGTATAGAGGAGGCTCGGAATAGTAAAAACCATTTTTCAAAGTCCCCCCCCCCCCCCTTGGCTCCCTTCTCCCCCCTTCAGGCGGATCTCGGAAGTTAACAGACTTGCAACATTTTTTTTCAGATTCATATCCAGGGGCCCAGTGTTGGTCAAAATCATTTTTCAAAACTCCCCCCTCACCCCCCCTTCACCCCTCCCCCCAACGTATCTCGGAAACTAAGAGACCCGTGTTCTGTTTTCTTACGGATTCGTATAGAGGAGGCTCGGAATAGTAAAAACCATTTTTCAAAGTCCCCCCCCCCCCCTTGGCTCCCTTCTCCCCCCTTCAGGCGGATCTCGGAAGTTAACAGACTTGCAACATTTTTTTTCAGATTCATATCAAGGGGCCCAGGGTTGGTCAAAATCATTTTTCAAAACTCCCCCCTCCCCCCTCTGGACCCCTCCCCCCGTCGTATCTCGGAAAAAGTAGGTAGCAGTAAAGCGAAGCGAAGCGTAGCGTAGGGATAAGGTCACGATAGCTTTCCGGTGGTAGGTAGGTCCTGAGTGGAGCGAACCTGCGAGACCGAGTGGAGCGAAGGGGGGAGGTGGCGAGCGAAGCGAGCCGGCGACCCCCGTAGCGTAACGAAGGTTGAGTGGGTGAAGCGTAACTCGGGGGTGACGACAAGCAAACTTACAAGTAACTCTCATGAGTAGGACAAAAGTATCAAGCCTCCCCTTTTTGGCCTCCCCCCCCCCTCGCAATCGTATCTCAGAAACTAAGAGCCCCGTGTTCTGTTTTTTTACGGATTCGTATAGAGGAGGCTCGGTAAAGTAAAAACCATTTTTCAAAGTTCCCCCCCTCTTGCCCCCTTCTACCCATTTGGGCGGATCTCAGAAGAGACTTGGAACATTTTTTTTTTCAGATTAATATCAAGGGGCCCTTTTTTCAAAACTCCCCCCTCTCCCCCTCTTCACCCCTCCCCCCATCGTATCTCCGAAAAACTAGGTAGCGGTAAAGCGATGCGTAGGGATAAGGTCACGATAGCTTTCCGGTGGTAGGTAGGTCCTGAGTGAAGCGAACCTGCGAGACCGAGTGGAGCGAAGGGGGGAGGTGGCGAGCGAAGCGAGCCGGCGACCTCCGTAGCGTAACGAAGGTTGAGTGGGTGAAGCGTAACTCAGGGGTGACGACAAGCAAACTTACAAGTAACTCTCATGAGTAGGGCAAAAGTACCAAGCCTCCCCTTTTTGGCCTCACCCCCCCTCCCAATCGTATCTATAAAACTAAGAGACCCGTGTTCGGTTTTTTCGGATTCGTATAGAAGAGGCTCGGAAAAGAAAAAATCATTTTTTTTTAAATTCCCCCTCTTGACCCACTTCTCCCCCCTCTTTAGGCGGATCTCAGAAGAGACATGGAAGTTTTTTTTTTTTCAGATTCGTATCTAGGGGCCTAGAGTATGTCAAAATCATTCTTCAAAACTCACCCCACTCCCCCCCTTCACCCCTCCCCCCATTGTATCTCGGAATCCAAGATAGTGAGGTTTAAATCCAAATCTAAGATGGCGGCTGCGATACTTTCGAAATGTTCATCATGGGAGTCGTTTTCATGGTATTCGAAGGTGCTAAAACCGATGGCGAGGTCAAAATGAGAATCCAAGATGGCGGTTGCTATAATTTTCGAATTGTTCATCAATGTCATCATAGGAGTCGTTTTCATGGTTTTCGAGGATGCTAAAGCCGATAGTGACGTCAAAATCAAAATCCAAGATGGCGGCTGCTATAATTTTCGAATTGTTCATCACTTTCGTCATGGGAGTCGTTTTCATGGATCGAGGATGGTAAAGCCGACAGTGAGGTCAAAATCAAAATCCAAGATGGCGGCTGCGATATTTTTCGAAATGTTCATCATGGGAGTCGTTTTCATGGTTTTCGAGGATGCTAAATCCGATGGCGAGGTCAAAATGAGAATCCAAGATGGCGGCTGCGATAATTTTCGAATTGTTCATCATGGGAGTCGTTTTCATGGTTCTCGAGGATGATAAAGCCGATAGTGAGGTCAAAATCAAAATCCAAGATGGCGGCTTCAATCATTTTCGAATTCATCATGGGGTCATGAGGGTGCTAAAACCGATGGCGAGGTCAAAATGAGAATCCAAGGTGGCGGCTGCGATAATTTTCGAATTGTTCGTCATGGATGTCGTTTTCATGGTTTTTGAGGGTGATAAAACCGATGGTGAGGTCAAAATGAGAATCCAACATGGCGGCTGCTATAATTTTCTAAATGTTCATCATGAGAGTCGTTTTCATGGCTTTCGAGGATGCTAAAGCCGATAGTGAGGTCAAAATCAAAATCCAAGCTGGCGGCTCTAAAAAAATTTCAAAGTTTTAATGATGGATGTCGTTTTCATAGTTTTCGAGGTTGCTAAAACCGATGGCAAGGTCAAAATGAGAATCCGAGATGGCGGCTGCTATAATTTTCAAATTGTTCATCAATTTCATCATGGGAGTCGTTTTCATGGTTTTCGAGGGTGCTAAAACCGATGGCGAGGTCAAAATGAGAATACAAGGTGGCGGCTGCGATAATTTTTGAATTGTTCATCATGGGAGTCGTTTTCATCGTTTTCGAGGATGCTTAAGCCGATAGTGAGTTCAAAATCAAAATCCAAGATACAGACTGCAAAAAATTCAAAGTATTCATCATGGATGTCGTTTTCATGGTTTTCGAGGATGCTAAAGCCGATAGTGAGGTCATAATCCAAATCCAAGATGGCGGCTGCAATAATTTTCGAAATGTTCATCATGGGAGTCGTTTTCATGGTTTTCGAGGATGCTTAAGCCGATAGTGAGTTCAAAATCAAAATCCAAGATACAGACTGCAAAAAATTCAAAGTATTCATCATGGATGTCGTTTTCATGGTTTTCGAGGGTGATAAAACCGATGGCGAGGTCAAAATGACAATTTAAAATGGCGGCTGCGATAATTTTCGAATTGTTCATCATGGGAGTCGTTTTCATGGTTTTCGAGGGTGATAAAACCGATGGGGGGGTCAAAATGAGATTCCAAGATGGCGGCTGCGATTATTTTCGAATTGTTCATCATGGGTGTCGTTTTCATGGTTTTCGAGGGTGCTAAAACCAATGGCGATGTCAAAATTATAATCCAAGATGGCGGCTGCGATAATTTTCGAATTGTTCATCATGGGAGTCGTTTTCATGATTTTCGAGGATGCTAAAGCCGATAGTGAGGTTTAAATCCAAATCCAAGATGGTGGCTGCGATAATTTTCAAAATGTTCATCATGGGGGTCGTTTTAATGGTTTTCGAGGATGCTAAATCCGATAGTGAGGTCAAAATCAAAATCCAAGATGGCGACTGCAAAAAATTTCAAAGTTTTAATCATGGTTGTCGTTTTCATGGTTTTCGAGGTTGCTAAAACCGATGGCGAGATCAAAATGAGAATCCAAGATGGCGGCTGCGATAATTTTCGAAATGTTCGTCATGGGGGTCGTTTTCATGGTTTTCGAGGATGCTAAATCCGATAGTGAGGTCAAAATCAAAATCCAAGATGGTGACTGCAAAACATTTCAAAGTTTTAATGATGGATGTCGTTTTCATGGTTTTCGAGGGTGCTAAAACCGATAGTCAGGTCAAAATCGAAATACAAGATGGCGGCTGCGATAATTTTCGAATTGTTTATTAATTTCATATTGGGAGTCGTTTTCATGGTTTTCGAGGATGCTAAATCCGATAGTAAGGTCAAAATCGAAATCCAAGATGGCGGCTGCGTAAATTTTGGAATTGTTAATTCTGGCAGTCGTTTTCATGGTTTTCGAGGATGCTAAAGCCGATAGTGAGGTCAAAATCAAAATCCAAGATGGTGACTGCAAAAAATTTCAAAGTTTTAATGATGGATGTCGTTTTCATGGTTTTCCAGGGTGTTAAAACCGATAGTGAGGTCAAAATCGAAATACAAGATGGCGGCTGTGATAATTTTCGAATTGTTTATTAATTTCATCATGGGAGTCGTTTTCATGGTTTTCGAGGATGCTTAATCCGATAGTGAGGTCAAAATCGAAATCCAAGATAGCGGCTGCGATAATTTACGAAATATTTATCATGGGAGACGTTTTCCTGGTTTTTGAGGATGCTAAAGCCGATGGTGAGGTTTAAATCCAAATCCAAGACGGCGGCTGCGATAATTTTCGAATTGTTCATCATGGGAGTCGTTTTCATGGTTTTCAAAGATGCTAAAGCCGATAGTGAGGTCAAAATCAAAATCCAAGATGGCGACTGCAAAAAATTTAAAAGTTTTAATCATGGATGTCGTTTTCATGGTTCTCGAGGATGCTAAAGCCGATAGTGAGGTCAAAATCAAAATCCAAGATGGCGGCTGCAATAATTTTCGAAATGTTCATCATGGGAGTCGTTTTCATGGTTTTCGAGGACGCTAAAGCCGATAGTGAGGTCAAAATCAAAATCCAAGATGGCGGCTGCGATAATTTTCGAATTGTTTATTAATTTCATATTGGGAGTCGTTTTCATGGTTTTCGAGGATGCTAAATCCGATAGTAAGGTCAAAATCGAAATCCAAGATGGCGGCTGCGAAAATTTTGGAATTGTTCATTCTGGCAGTCGTTTTCATGGTTTTCGAGGATGCTAAAGCCGATAGTGAGGTCAAAATCAAAATCCAAGATGGTGACTGCAAAAAATTTCAAAGTTTTAATGATGGATGTCGTTTTCATGGTTTTCGAGGGTGCTAAAACCGATAGTCAGGTCAAAATCGAAATACAAGATGGCGGCTGCGATAATTTTCGAATTGTTTATTAATTTCATATTGGGAGTCGTTTCCATGGTTTTCGAGGATGCTAAATCCGATAGTAAGGTCAAAATCGAAATCCAAGATGGCGGCTGCGATAATTTTGGAATTGTTCATCCTGGCAGTCGTTTTCATGGTTTTCGAGGATGCTAAAGCCGATAGTGAGGTCAAAATCAAAATCCAAGATGGTGACTGCAAAAAATTTCAAAGTTTTAATGATGGATGTCGTTTTCATGGTTTTCCAGGGTGTTAAAACCGATAATGAGGTCAAAATCCAAATCCAAGATGGCGGCTGCGATGAGTTTCGAATTGTTCATCATGGGAGTCGTTTTCATGGTTTTCGAGGTTGCTAAAACCGATGACGAGGTCAAAATGAGAATCCAAGGTGGCGGCTGCGATAATTTTCGAATTGTTCATCATGGGAGTCGTTTTCATGGTTTTCGAGGGTGCTAAAACCGATGGTGAGGTCAAAATGAGAATCCAAGATGGCGGCTGCTACAATTTTCGAATTGTTCATCAATTTTATCATGGGAGTCGTTTTCATGGTTTTCGAGGATGCTAAAGCCGATAGTGAGGTCAAAATGAGAATCCAAGATGGCGGCTGCCATAATTGTTTAATTGTTCATCATGGGAGTCGTTTTCATGGTTTTCGAGGATGCTAAAGCCGATAGTGAGGTCAAAATTAAAATCAAAGATGGCGGCTGCGATAATTTTCGAATTGTTCATCAATTTTATCATGGGAGTCGTTTTCATGGTTTTCGAGGATGCCAAAGCCGATAGTGAGGTTAAAATCCAAATCCAAGATGGCATGTGCGATGATTTTCGAACTTTCCATCATGGGAGTCGTTTACATGGTTTTCGAGGATGCTAAAGCCGATGACTAGGTCAAAATCAAAATCCAAGATGGCGGCTGCGATAATTTTCTAAATGTTCATCATGGGAGTCCTTTTCATGGTTTTCGAGGATGCTAAAGCCGATAGTGAGGTTAAAATCCAAATCCAAGATGGCATCTGCGATGATTTTCGAACTTTTCATATCGGAGCCGTTTTCATGGTTTTCGAGGATGCTAAAGCTGATGACGAGGTCAAAATCAAAATCCAAGATGGCGGCTGCGATAATTTTCTAAATGTTCATCATGGGAGTCGTTTTCATGGTTTTCGAGGATGCTAAAGCCGATAGTGAGGTTTAAATCCAAATCCAAGATGGCCTCTGCGATAATTTTCGAATTGTTCATCATGGAAGTCGTTTTCATGGTATTCGAGGGTGCTAAAACCGATGGCAAGGTCATCATCAATTTCATCATGGGAGTCGTTTTCATGGTTTTCGAGGATGCTAAAGCCGATAGTGAGGTCAAAATGAGAATCCAAGATGGCGGCTGCGATAATTTTCGAAATGTTCATCATGGGAGTCGTTTTCATAGTTTTCGAGGATGCTAAAGCCGATAGTGAGTGCAAAATCAAAATTCAAGTTGGCGGCTTCGATAATTTTCGAATTATTCATCATGGGAGTCGTTTTGATGGTTTTCGAGGATGCTAAAGCCGATAGTGAGGTTTAAATCCAAATCCAAGATGGCGGCTGCGATAATTTTCGAATAATTGTTCATCATCGGAGTCGTTTTCATGGTTTTCGAGGGTGCTAAAACCGATTGCGAGGTCAAAATGAGAATCCAAGATGGCGGCTGCGATAACTTTCGAATTGTTCATCACGGGAGTCGTTTTCATGGTTTTCGAGGATGCTAAAGCCTTAGTGAGGTCAAAATAAAAATCGAAGATGGCGGCTGCGATAATTTTCGAATTGTTCATCACGGGAGTCGTTTTCATGGTTTTCGAGGATGCTAAAGCCGATAGTGAGGTCATAATCAAAATCCAAGATGGCGGCTGTGATAATTTTAGAATTGTTCATTATGGGAGTCGTTTTCATGGTTTTCGAGGATGTTAAAGCCGATGGTGAGGTCAAAATGAGAATCCAAGATGGCGGCTGCGATAATTTTCGAATTATTCATCATGGGAGTCGTTTTCATGGTTTTCGAGGATGCTACAGCCGATAGTGAGGTCAAAATCAAAATCCAAGATTGCGGCTGCGATAATTTTCGAAATGTTCATCATGGGAGTCGTTTTCATGGTTTTTGAGGATGCTAAAGCCGATAGTGAGGTCAAAATCCAAATCCAAGATGGCGGTTGCGGTCATTTTCGAAATGTTATCATGGGAGTCGTTTTCATTGTTTTCGGGGATGCTTAAGCCGATAGTGAGGTCAAAATCAAAATCCAAGATGGCGGCTGTGATAATTTTAGAATTGTTAATTATGGGAGTCGTTTTCATGGTTTTCGAGGATGTTAAAGCCGATAGTGAGGTCAAAATGAGAATCCAAGATGGCGGCTGCGATAGTTTTCGAATTATTCATTATGGGAGTCGTTTTCATGGTTTTCGAGGATGCTACAGCCGATAGTGAGGTCAAAATCAAAATCCAAGATTGCGGCTGCGATAATTTTCGAAATGTTCTCATGGGAGTCGTTTTCATGGTTTTTGAGGATGCTAAAGCCGATAGTGAGGTCAAAATCCAAATCCAAGATGGCGGTTGTGGTCATTTTCGAAATGTTATCATGGGAGTCGTTTTCAAGGTTTTCGAAGATGCTAAAGCCGATAGTGAGGTCAAAATCAAAATCCAAGATGGCGGCTGCGATAATTTTCGAAATGTTCATCATGGGAGTCGTTTTCATGGTTTTCGAGGATGCTAAAGCCGATAGTGAGGTCAAAATCGAAGATGGCGGCTGCGATAATTTTCAAATTGTTCATCATGGGAGTCGTTTTCATGGTTTTCGAGGATGCTAAAGCCGATAGTGAGGTCATAATCCAAATCCAAGATGGCGGCTTCGATAATTTTCGAAATGTTCATCATGGCAGTCGTTTTCATAGTTTTCGAGGATGCTAAAGCCGATAGTGACGTCAAAATCAAAACAAAAGTTGGTGACTGCAAAAAATGCAGTGTTCGAGGGGCAGTAAGCGCGTACCGAACACAATAATATTTTAAATATCATATTTTTATCTAAACTGAAAAGTTCGTTTTGTTTGGTTTGGAATTGAAAAATTCTTTTTGTGATGGATAGTTTTTGTGTTTTCATCATGGGTGTCGTTTTCATGGTTTTCGAGGGTGCTAAAACTGATAGTGAGGTCAAAATCGAAATCCAAGATGGCGGCTGCGATAATTTACGAAATATTTATCATGGGAGACGTTTTCATGGTTTTCGAGGATGCTAAAGCCGATAGTAAGGTTTAAATCCAAATCCAAGATGGCGGCTTCGATAATTTTCGAAATGATCATCAAGGGAGTCGTTTTCAGGGTTTTCGAGGGTGCTAAAACCGATTGCGAGGCCAAAATGAGAATCCAAGATGGCGGCTGCGATAATTTTCGAATTGTTCATCACGGGAGTCGTTTTCATGGTTTTCGAGGATGCTAAAGCCGATAGTGAGGTCATAATCAAAATCCAAGATGGCGGCTGCGATAAATTTCGAAATGTTCATCATGGGAGTCGTTTTCATGGTTTTCGAGGATGCTAAAGCCGATATTGAGGTCAAAATCAAAATCCAGGATGGCGGCTTCGATAATTTTCGAAATGATCATCATGGGAGTCGTTTTCATGGTTTTCGAGGGTGCTAAAACCGATTGCGAGGTCAAAATGAGAATCCAAGATGGCGGCTGCGATAATTTTCGAATTGTTCATCACGGGAGTCGTTTTCATGGTTTTCGAGGATGCTAAAGCCGATAGTTGAGCAGCTGTGGTGGCCCAGTGGTATCGGAGTAGCTGTGGTGGCCCAGTGGTATCGGTCCCGACTTACGAGTTGTAGGTCGTGGGTTCGAACCCCGCCTGGCGCATTACTTTGTGTAATTTATTTCATCACCACTGCTCTCAAAACGGTGAAGGAAAACATCGTGAGGAAACCGGCATGTCCTAGAACCAAAAATTCGAAGACATGTGACATCCACCAATCCGCACTGGGCCCGCGTGGTGGATTATGGCCCACTCCCTCTCACAGAGAGGAGGCCTGTGTCCCAGCAGTGGGAACATTATAGGCTGATGATGATGAAAGCCGATAGTGAGGTCATAATCAAAATCCAAGATGGCGGCTGTGATAATTTTAGAATTGTTCATTATGGGAGTCGTTTTCATGGTTTTCGAGGATGTTAAAGCCGATAGTGAGGTCAAAATGAGAATCCAAGATGGCGACTGCGATAATTATCGAATTATTCATCATGGGAGTCGTTTTCATGGTTTTCGAGGATGCTACAGCCGATAGTGAGGTCAAAATCAAAATCCAAGATTGCGGCTGCGATAATTTTCGAAATGTTCATCATGGGAGTCGTTTTCATGGTTTTCGAGGATGCTAAAGCCGATATTACGGTCAAAATGAGAATCCAAGATGGTGACTGCAAAAAATTTCAAAGTTTCAATGATGGATGTCGTTTTCATAGTTTTCGAGGTTGCTAAAACCGATGGCGAGGTCATAATGAGAATCCAAGGTGGCGGCTGCGATAATTTTCGAATTGTTCATCAATTTAAATCAATCAATCAATCAATTTAAGGCAGGCCTGTTGGTCTAGTGGTTAGTGACCCTGACTGCTATGCCGGAGGTCGTGGGTTCGATTCCCACCCAGGACAAATGTTTGTGTGATGAGCACGATCATTTGTTCTGTGTCTGGGTGTAATTTATCTATAATATGTATGTATTTAGAAATATATAAGTATGTTTATCAGTTGTCTAGTACCCATAACACAAGCTCTGCTTAGCTTGGGACTAGATGGCGTTGTGTGATAGTTGTGGAATATTTATTTATTTATTTTATTAATTTCATCATGGGAGTTGTTTTCATGGTTTTCGAGGGTTCTAAAACCGATGGCGAGGTCAAAATGAGAATCCAAGGTGGCGGCTGCGATAGTTTTCGAATTGTTCAACATGGGAGTCGTTTTCATTGTTTTCGAGGGTGCTTAAACCGATGGCGAGGTCAAAATGAGAATCCAAGATGGCGGCTTCAATAGTTTTCGAAATGTTCATCATGGGAGTCGTTTTCATGGTTTTCGAGGATGCTAAAGCCGATAGTGAGGTCAAAATCAAAATCCAAGATGGCGGCTTCGATAACTTTCGAAATGTTCATCATGGGAGTCGTTTCCATGGTTTTCGAGGATGCTAACGCCGATAGTGAAGTTAAAATCCAAATCCAAGGTGGCGGCTGTGATGATTTTCGAATTGTTCATCATTGGAGTCGTTTTCATGGTTTTCGAGGATGCTACAGCCGATAGTGACGTCAAGATCAAAATTTAAGATGGTGACTTCAAAAAATGCAGTGTTCGAGGGGCAGTAAGCGCGTACCTAACACAATAATATTTTTAATATCATATTTTTATATCTAAAATGAAAAGTTTGTTTTGTTTCGTTTGGTTTAGAATTGAAAAATTCTTTTTGTGATGGATAGTTTTTGTGTTTTCATCATGGGTGTCGTTTTCATGGTTTTCGAGGGTGCTAAAATCGATGGCGAGGTCAAAATGAGAATCCAAGATGGCGGCTGCTATAATTTTCGAAATGTTCATCAATTTCATCATGGGACGTAACGAAGGTTGAGTAGATGAAGCGTAACTCAGGGGTGACGACAAGCAAACTTACAAGTCACTCTCATGAGTAGGGCAAAAGTGCTAAGCCTCTCCTTTTTGGCTCCTCCCCCCCTACCAATCGTATCTCAGATACTAAGAGACCCGTGTTCTTTTTTTTACGGATTCGTATAGAGGAGGCTCGGAAAAGTAAAAACCATTTTTCAAAGTTGCCCCTTATGCCTCCCTTCTGAGTTTTTAATAAGGTTTCAGATTGGAGTAGGGGGTTCTTAAAGGGTTTCAAAATCTTTTAAGTGCTCTAACGGATTTTAAAACTCTTTAAAAAAAAAAAACAAAATAAATTGAGAATTCCTTAGGATAGCTAAGGAATTCTCAATTTATTTTGTTTTTTTTTTTTTAATCTTGTTTCTTTTTTTATTGAATTAGTTGTAAGGGTTTTCAGAATATTAAAAATATTTTATCTTACAAAATCTTTTAGGGACTATGGATTTTCCAATTCATTTAAAGTTCATATGGATTCTCAAAATTTTATTAAGGCAAGGAATACTTCTCCAAAACACGACCCCGCGAGCTGCTTGCAGCTCGCGCAACGCGCAAATACTAGTTATACTAAAGCTAGAATACCACTGACTCACTCACTGATTGACATAATTGTTCTCCCAGATGGTGAAGGGGGAGGTGGGTATATTTTGACAGATTCGTAAACAAGTAACTCTGGTGAGTATGGGAAAAATCCCAAACCTCCCCCCTTGCCCCCCTTCTCCCCCCTTTAGGCGGATCTCGGAAGTTAACAGACTTGCAACATTTTTTTTTTCAGATTCATATCAAGGGGCCCAGAGTTGGTCAAAATCGTTTTTCAAAACTCCCCCCTCTCCCCCTCTTCACCCCTCCCCCCATCGTATCTCGGAAACTAAGAGACCCGTGTTTTGTTTTTTTACGGATTCGTATAGAGGAGGCTCGGAAAAGTAAAAACCGTTTTCAAAGTCCCCCCCCTTGCCCCCCTTCTCCACCCTTTAGGCGGATCACGGAAGTTAACAGACTTGCAACATTTTTTTTTTCAGATTCATATCAAGGGGCCCAGAGTTAGTCAAAATCATTTTTCAAAACTCCCCCCTCTCCCCCTCTTCACCCCTCCCCCCATCGTATCTCGGAAAAACTAGGTGGCGGAAAAGCGAAGCGTAGCGTAGCGTAGCGTAGCGTAGCGTAGGGATTAGGTCACGATAGCTTTCCGGTGGTAGGTAGGTCCTGAGTGGAGCGAACCTGCGAGACCGAGTGGAGCGAAGGGGGGAGGTGGCGAGCGAAGCGAGCCGGCGACCTCCGTAGCGTAACGAAGGTTGAGTGGGTGAAGCGTAACTCGGGGGTGACGACAAGCAAACTTACAAGTAACTCTTATGAGTATGGGAAAAATCCCAAACCTCCCCTTTTCGCCCCCCCTCTCCCCCCTCCCCATCGTATCTAGGAAACTAAGAGACCCGTGTTTTGTTTTTTTACGGATTCGTATAGAGGTGGCTCGGAAAACTAAAAACCATTTTTCAAAGTTCCCTCCCCCCTTGCTGGAACATTTTTATTTCTGATCCATATCAAGGGGCCCAGAGTATGTCAAAATCATTTTTCAAAACTCCCCCCTCTCCCCCTCTTCACCCCTCCACCCATCGTATCACGGAAAAATTATGTAGCGGTAAAGCGAAGCGCAGGGATGAGGACACGATAGCTTTCCGGTGGTAGGTAGGTCCTGAGTGGAGCGAACCTGCGAGACCGAGTGGAGCGAAGGGGGGAGGTGGCGAGCGAAGCGAGCCGGCGACCTCCGTAGCGTAACGAAGGTTGAGTGGGTGAAGCGTAACTCAGGGGTGACGACAAGCAAACATACAAATAACTCTCATGAGTAGGGCAAAAGTACCAAGCCTCCCCTTTTTGGCCTCGCCCCCCCTCCCAATCGTATCTAAAAAACTAAGAGAGCCGTGTTCGGTTTTTTCGGATTCGTATAGAAGAGGCTCGGAAATGAAAAAAACATTTTTTTCAAAGTTCCCCCTCTTGACTCCCTTTTCCCCCCTTTAGGCGGATCTCAGAAGGGACATGGAACATATTTTTTTTTCAGATTGGTATTAAGGGGCCCAGAGTATGTCAAAATCATTTTTCAAAACTCACCCCACTCCCCCCCTTCACCCTTCCCCCCATCGTATCTCGAAATCCAAGATGGCCTCTGCGATAATTTTCGAATTGTTCGTTATGGGAGTCGTTTTCATGGTTTTCGAGGATGCTAAAGCCGATAGTGAGGTCAAAATCAAAATCCAAGATGGCGACTGCAAAAAAGTTCAAAGTTTTCATCATGGGAGTCGTTTTCATGGTTTTCGAGGATGCTAAAGCCGATAGTGAGGTCAAAATCAAAATTCAAGATGGCGGCTGCGTTAATTTTCGAATTGTTCATCAATTTCATCATGGGACGTAACGAAGGTTGAGTGGATGAAGCGGAACTCAGGGGTGACGACAAGCAAACTTACAAGTAACTTTCATGAGTAGGGCAAATTAAAAGTACTAAGCCTCTCCTTTTTGGCTATCCCCCCTCCCAATCGTATCTCAAAAGCTAAGAGATCCGTGTACAGAAAAGTAAAAACCATTTTTCAAAGTTGCCTCTTATGCCTCCCTTCTGAGTTTTAAATAAGGTTTTAGATTGAATTAGGGGGTTCTTAAGGGTTTTCAAAATCTTTTAAGTGCTCTCACGGATTTTAAAATTCTCTTAACTATCCTAAGGAATTCTCAATTTATTTTGTTTTTCTTATGGATTCTCAAAATTTCATCAAGGTAAGGAATACTTCTCCAAAACACGACCCCGCGAGCTGCTTGCAGCTCGCGCAACGCGCAAATACTAGTTATATTATATTATATAAAGCTCGATTACCACTCACTGACTCACTGACATAATTGTTCTCCCTGATGGTGAAGGGGGAGGTGGGTATATTTTGACAGATTCGTGAACAAGTGACTCTCGTGAGTATGGGAAAAATCCCAAACCTCCCCTTTTCGCCCCCCCTCTCTCCCCTCCCCATCGTATCTCGGAAAATAAGAGACCCGTGTTTTATTTTTTTACGGATTCGTATAGAGGAGGCTCGGAAAAGTAAAAACCATTTTTCAAAGTCCCCCCCCCCTTTCCCCCTTCTCCCCCCTTTAGGTGGATCTCGGAAGTTAACAGACTTGCAACATTTTATTTTTTAGATTCATATCAAGGGGCCCAGAGATAGTCAAAATCATTTGTCAAAACTTCCCCCTCTCCCCCTCTTCACCCCTCCCCCCATCGTATCTCGGAAACTAAGAGACCCGTGTTCTGTTTTCTTACGAATTCGTATAGAGGAGGCTCGGAATAGTAAAAACCATTTTATAAATTTCCCCCCCTTCGTCCCCCTTCTCCCCCCTTTAGGCGGATCTCGGAAGTTAACAGACCTGCAACGTTTCTGTTTTCAGATTCATATCAAGGGGCCCAGAGTGGGTCAAAATCATTTTTCAAAACTCACCCCTCTCCCCCCCTTTACCCCTCCCCCCATCGTATCTCGGAAAAACTACGTAGCGGTAAAGCGAAGCGTAGGGATAAGGTCACGATAGCTTTCCGGTGGTAGGTAGGTCCTGAGTGGAGCGAACCTGCGACACCAAGTGGAGCGAAGGGGGGAGGTGGCGAGCGAAGCGAGCCGGCGACCTCCGTAGCGTAACGAAGGTTGAGTGGGTGAAGCGTAACTCGGGGGTGACGACAAGCAAACTTACAAGTAACTCTCATGAGAAGTGCAATAGTACCAAGCCTCCCCTTTTTGGCCTCCCCCCCCCCTCCCAATCGTATCTCAGAAACTAAGAGACCCATGTTCAGTTTTTTTAAGGATTCGTTTATTATAGGAGAATCGGAAAAGGAAAAACCATTGTCAAAGTTCCCCCCCCCCCCCCTGACCCCTTCTACCCCTTTAGGCGGATCTCGGAAGTTAAGACTTGCAATTTTTTTTTTTTCTGTTTCTTATCAAAGGGCCCAGAGTTGGTCAAAATCATTTTTCAAAACTCAACTTTCTCCCCTTCTTCACCCCTTCCCCCATCGTATCTCGGAAACTAGGTAGCGGAATTGTTCATCAATTATAATTATCATGGGAGTCGTTTTCATGGTTTTCGAGGATGCTAAAGCCGATAGTGAGGTCAAAATCAAAATCCAAGATGGCGTCTGCAATAATTTTCGAAATGTTCATCATGGGAGTCGTTTTCATGGTTTTCGAGGGTACTAAAACCGATGGCGAGGTCAAAATGAGAATCCAAGATGGCGGCTGCTATAATTTTCGAAATGTTCATCAATTTCATCTTGGGTGTCGTTTTCATGGTTTTCGAGGATGCTAAAGCCGATAGTGAGGTCAAAATCAAAATCCAAGATGGCGGCTTCGATAATTTTCGAAATGTTCATCATGGGAGTCGTTTTCATGGTTTTCGAGGATGCCAAAGCCGATAGTGAGGTCAAAATTAAAATCCAAGATGGCGGCTTTCGAAATGTTCATCATTGGAGTCGTTTTCATGGTTTTCGAGGGTGCTAAAACCGATGGCAAGGTCAAAATGAGAATCCAAGATGGCGGCTGCTATACTTTTTGAATTGTTCATCAATTTCATCATCGAGGATGCTAAAGCCGATAGTAAGGTCAAAATCAAAATCCAAGATGGCGGCTTCGATAATTTTCGGAATGTTCATCATGGAAGTCGTTTTCATGGTTTTCGAGGATGCTAAAGCTCAAGATGGCGGCTCGATAATTTTCGAATTATTCATCATGGGAGTCGTTTTCATGGTTTTCGAGGATGCTAAAGTCGATAGTGAGGTTAAAATCCAAATCCAAGATGGCGGCTGCGATAATTTTCGAATTGTTCATCATGGGTGTCGTTTTCATGGTTTTCGAGGGTGCTAAATCCGATGGCGAGGTCAAAATGAGAATCAAAGATGGCGGCTGCTATACTTTTTGAATTGTTCATCAATTTCATCATCGAGGATGCTAAAGCCGATAGTGAAGTCAAAATCAAAATCCAAGATGGCGGCTTTGATAATTTTCGGAATGTTCATCATCGGAGTCGTTTTCATGGTTTTCGAGGATGCTAAAGCTCAAGATGGCGGCTCGATAATTTTCGAATTATTCATCATGGGAGACGTTTTCATGGTTTTCGAGGATGCTAAGGCCGATAGTGAGGTTAAAATCCAAATCCAAGATGGCGGCTGCGATAATATTGGAATTGTTCATCATGGCAGTCGTTTTTATGGTTTTCGAGGATGCTAAAGCCGATAGTGAGGTCAAAATCAAAATCCAAGATGGCGACTACAAAAAATTTCAAAGTTTTCATCATGGATGTCGTTTTCATGGTTTTCGAGGGTGCTTTAACCGATGGCGAGGTCAAAATGGGAATCCAAGATGGCGGCTGCGATAATTTTCGAAATGTTCATCATGGGAGTCGTTTTCATGGTTTTCGAGGATGCTAAAGCCGATAGTGAGGTCAAAATCAAAATCCAAGTTGGCGACTACAAAAAATGCAGTGTTCGAGGGGCAGTAAGCGCGTACCGAACACAATAATATTTTAAATATCACATTTTTATCTAAACTGAAAAGTTTGTTTTGTTTGGTTTGGAATTGAAAAATTCTTTTTGTGATGGATAGTTTTTGTGTTTTCATCATGGGTGTCGTTTTCATGGTTTTCGAGGGTGCTAAAACCGATGGTTAGGTCAAAATGAGAATCCAAGATGGCGGCTGCTATAATTTCCGAATTGTTCACCAATTTCATTATGGGAGTCGTTTTCATGGTTTTCGAGGATGCTTAAGCCGATAGTGAGGTCAAAATCAAATCCAAGATGGCGGCTGCGATTATTTTCGAAATGTTCATCATGGGGTTCGTTTTCATGCTTTTCGAGGATGCTAAAGCCGATAGTGAAGTTAAAATCCAAATCCAAGATGGCGGCTGTAATCATTTTCAAAATGTTCATCATGGGAGTCGTTTTCATGGTTTTCGAGGATGGTAAAGCCGAGGATGCTAAAACCGATAGTTAGTTCAAAATCAAAATCCAAGATGGCGGCTGCGATAATTTTCGTAATAATCATCATGGGAGTCGTTTTCATGGTTTCCGAGGATGCTAAAGCCGATAGTGAAGTTAAAATCCAAATCCAAGATGGCGGCTGTGATAATTTTCAAAATGTTCATCATGGGAGTCGTTTTCATGGTTTTCGAGGATGGTAAAGCCGATAGTGAGGTCAAAATCAAAATCCAAGATGGCGGCTGCGATATTTTTCGAAATGTTCATCATGGGAGTCGTTTTCATGGTTTTCGAAGGTGCTAAAACCGATGGCGAGGTCAAAATGAGAATCCTATATGGCGGCTGCTATAATTTTCGAAATAATCATCATGGGAGTCGTTTTCATGGTTTCCGAGGATGCTAAAGCCGATAGTGTGGTTAAAATCCAAATCCAAGATGGCGGCTGTGACAATTTTCAAAATGTTCATCATGGGAGTCGTTTTCATGGTTTTCGAGGCTGGTAAAGCCGATAGTGAGGTCAAAATCCAAATCCAAGATGGCGGCCGCGATAATTTTCGAATTGTTCATCATGGGAGTCGTTTTCATGGTTTTCGAGGATGCCAAAGCCGATAGTGAGGTCAAAAGCAAAATCCAAGATGGCGGTTGCGATAATTTTCGAAATAATCATCATGGGAGTCGTTTTCATGGTTTTCGAGGATGCTAAAGCCGATAGTGAGGTCAAAATCCAAATCCAAGATGGCGGCCGCGATAATTTTCGAATTGTTCATCATGGGAGTCGTTTTCATGGTTTTCAAGTATGCTAAAACCGATAGTGAGGTCAAAATCCAAGACGGCGGCTGCGATAATTTTCGAATTAATCATCATGGGAGTCGTTTTCGTGGTTTCCGAGGATGCTAAAGCCGATAGTGAGGTTTAAATCAAAATCCAAGATGGCGGCTGCGATATTTTTCAATATGTTCATCATGGGAGTCGTTTCCATGGTTTTCGAGGGTGCTAAAACCGATGGCGAGGTCAAAATGAGAATCCAATATGGCGGCTGCTATAATTTTCGAAAAAATCATCATGGGAGTCGTTTTCATGGTTTCCGAGGATGCTTAAGCCGATAGTGAGGTTAAAATCCAAATTCAAGGTGGCGGCTGTGATAATTTTCAAAATGTTCATCATGGGAGTCGTTTTCATGGTTTTCGAGGATGGTAAAGCCGATAGTGAGGTCAAAATCCAAATCCAAGATGGCGGCCGCGATAATTTTCGAATTGTTGATCATGGGAGTTGTTATCATGGTTTTTGAGGATGCTAAAGCCGATAGTGAAGTTAAAATCCAAATCCAAGATAGCGGCTGCTATTATTTTCGATTTTTTCATCATGGGAGTCGTTTTCATGGTTTTCGAGGATGCCAAAGCCGATAGTGAGGTCAAAAACAAAATCCAAGATGGCGGCTGCGATAATTTTCGAAATAATCATCATGGGAGTCGTTTTAATGGTTTCCGAGGATGCTAAAGCCGATAGTGAAGTTAAAATCCAAATCCAAGATGGCGGCTGCGATAATTTTCAAAATGTTTATAATGGGAGTCGTTTTCATGGTTTTCGAGGATGGTAAAGCCGATAGTGAGGTTAAAATCCAAATCCAAGATGGCGGCTTCAATAATTTTCGAAATGTTCATCATGGGAGTCGTTTTCATTGTTTTCGAGGAAGCTTAAGCCGATAGTGAGAACAAAATCAAAATCCAAAATGGCGGCCTCGATATTTTCGAAATGTTCATCATGGGAGTCGTTTTCATGGTTCTCGAGGATGCTAAAGCCGATAGTGAAGTTAAAATCCAAATCCAAGATGGCGGCTTCAATAATTTTCGAAATGTTCATCATGGGAGTCGTTTTCATAGTTTTCGAGGATGCTAAAGCCGATAGTGAAGTTAAAATCCAAATCCAAGATGGCGGCTGCAATAATTTTCGAATTATTCATCATGGGAGTCGTTTCCATGGTTTTCGAGGGTGCTTAAACCGATGGCGATGTCAAAATGAGAATCCAAGATGGCGGCTGCTATAATTTTCGAATTGTTAATCAATTTCATCATGGGACGTAACGAAGGTTGAGTGGATGAAGCGTAACTCAGGGGTGACGACAAGCAAACTTACAAGTAACTCTCATGAGTAGGGCAAAAGTACTAAGCCTCTCCTTTTTGGACATCCCCCCCCTTCCAATTGTATCTCAAAAGCTAAGAGACCCGTGTTCAGAAAAGTAAAAACCATTTTTCAAAGTTGCCCCTTATGCCTCTCCCTTCTGAGTTTTAACTATCATAAGAAATTCACAATTTAATTTGTTTTTTTTTTTTAATTTTGTTTTTTTTTTTATTGAATTAGTTATAAGGGTTTTCACAATATTAAAAATATTTTATACATATATTTTAATGATTTACAAAATCTTTTAAAGACTATGGATTTTCCGATTCATTTAAAGATTCTTATGGATTCTCAAAATTTTATCAAGGTAAAGAATACTTCTCCAAAACACGACCCCGCGAGCTGCTTGCAGCTCGCGCAACGCGCAAATACTAGTTATTATACATAAAGCTCGATTACCACTCACTGACTGACTGATTGACAGAATTGTTCTCCCAGATGGTGAAGGGGGAGGTGGGTATATTATGATTGATTCGTGAACAAGTGACTCTCGTGAGTATGGGAAAAATCCCAAACCTCCCCTTTTCGCCCCCCCTCTCCCCCCTCCCCATCGTATCTCAGAAAATAAGAGACCCGTGTTTTGTTTTTTTACGGATTCGTATAGAGGAGGCTCGGAAAAGTAAAAATCATTTTTCAAAGTCCCCCCCCCCTTTCCCCCTTCTCCCCCCTTTATGTGGATCTCGGAAGTTAACAGACTTGCAACATTTTTTTATTCAGATTCATATCAAGGGGCCCAGTGTTGGTCAAAATCATTTTTCTAAACTCCCCCCTCTCCCCCCCTTCACCCCTCCCCACAACGTATCTCGGAAACTAAGAGACCCGTGTTTTGGTTTTTTACGAATTCGTATAGAGGAGGTTCGGAAAAGTAAAAAGCATTTTTCAAAGTTCCCCCCCCCCTTGCCCCCCTTCTCCCCCCTTTAGGTGGATCTCGGAAGTTAACAAACTTGCAACATTTTTTTTTCAGATTCATATCAAGGAACGCAGGGTTGGTCAAAATCATTTTTCAAAACTCCCCCCTCTCCCCCTCTTCACCCCTCCCCTCATCGTATCTCGGAAAAACTA
Organism: Agrotis clavis; assembly: GCA_954870645.1. Taxonomy (NCBI): domain Eukaryota; kingdom Metazoa; phylum Arthropoda; class Insecta; order Lepidoptera; family Noctuidae; genus Agrotis; species Agrotis clavis. The sequence continues at coordinate 1,655,857 of OX940932.1, read as the reverse complement.
GGTAGCGGTAAAGCGAAGCGTAGGGATGTGGTCACGATAGCTTTCCGGTGGTAGGTAGGTCCTGAGTGGAGCGAACCTGCGAGACCGAGTGGAGCGAAGGTGGCGAGCGAAGCGAGCCGGCGACCCCCGTAGCATAACGAAGGTTGAGTGGGTGAAGCGTAACTCGGAGGTGACGACAAGCAAACTAACAAGTAACTGTCATGAGTAGGGCAAAAGTACTTAGCCTCCCGTTTGTGGTCTCCCCCCCCCCCCCACCAAATTGTATCTCAGAAACTAAGAGACCGATGTTCTTTTTTTTACGGATTCGTATAGAGGAGGCTCGGAAAAGTAAAAAACATTTTTCAAAGTTGCCCCTCTTTACCCCCTTCTCCCCCTCTTCAACCCTCCCCCCATCGTATCTCGGAAAGTAAGAGACCCGTGTTTTTTTTTTTTACGGATTCGTATAGAGGAGAATCGGAAAAGAAAAAACCATTGTCAAAGTTACCCCCCCCTGACCCGCTTCTCCCCCCTTTAGACGGATCTCGGAAGTTAACAGACAGACAAAACTCCCGCCTCTCCCCCTCTTCACCCCTCCCCCCATCGTATCTCGGAAACTAAGAGACCCGGGTTTGGTTTTTTACGGATTCATATAAGGAGGCTCGGAACGGAAAAAAAATTTTTTCAAAGTTCCCCCTCTTGACCCCCTTCTCCCACCCTTTAGGCGGATCTCAGAAGAAACTTGGAACATTTTTTTTTTCAGATTCATATTAGAGAGACCCAGAATATGTCAAAATCAGTTTTCAAATCTCACCTCTCTCCCCCTCTTCACCCCTTCCCCCATCGTATCTCGGAAACTAGGTAGCGGAATGGTTTATCAATTTCATCATGGGAGTCGTTTTCATGGTTTTCGAGGATGCTAAAGCCGATAGTGAGGTCAAAATCAAAATCCAAGATGGCGGGTGCGATAATTTTCGAATTGTTCGTCATTGGTGTCGTTTTCAAGGTTTTCGAGGGTGCTAAAACAGATGGCGAGGTCAAAATGAGAATCCAAGATGGCGGCTGCTAAAATTTTCGAATTGTTCATCAATTTCATCATCGAGGATGCTAAAGCCGATAGTGAGGTCAAAATCAAAATCCAAGATGGCGGCTTCGATAATTTCCGAAATGTTCATCATGGGAGTCGTTTTCATGATTTACGAGGATGCTAAAGCCGATAGTGCGGATAAAATCCAAATCCAAGATGGCGGCTGCGATCATTTTCGAATTGTTCATCATGGGAGTCGTTTTCACGGTTTTCGAGGATACTAAAGCCGATAGTGAGGTCAAAATCAAAATCCAAGATGGCGGCTTCGATAATTTTCGAAATGTTCATCATGGGAGTCGTTTTCATGGTTTTCGAGGATGCTAAAGCCGATAGTGAGGTCAAAATCAAAATCCAAGATGGCGGGTGCGATAATTTTCGAAATGTTCATCATGGGAGTCGTTTTCATGGTTTTTGAGGGTACTAAAACCGATGGCGAGGTCAAAATGAGAATCCAAGATGGCGGCTGCTATAATTTTCGAAATGTTCATCAATTTCATCATGGGAGTCGTTTTCATAGTTTTCGAAGATGCTAAAGCCGATAGTGAGGTCAAAATCCAAATCCAAGATGGCGGCTGCGATAATTTTCGAGTTGTTCATCATGGATGTCGTTTTCATGGTTTTCGAGGATGCTACAGCCGACAGTGAGGTCAAAATCAAAATCCAAGATGGCGGCTTCAATAATTTTCGAAATGTTCATCCTAAGAGTCGTTTTCATGGTTTTGAGGATGCTACAGCCGATAGTGAGGTCAAAATCAAAATCCAAGATGGCGGCTGCGATAATTTTCGAATTGTTCATCATGGGAAACGTTTTCACGGTTTTCGAAGATGCTAAAGCCGATAGTGAGGTCAAAATCCAAATCCAAGATGGCGGCTGCGATAATTTTCGAATTGTTCATCATGGATGTCGTTTTCATGGTTTTCGAGGATGCTACAGCCGACAGTGAGGTCAAAATCAAAATCCAAGATGGCGACTGCAAACATTAAAAGTTTTCATCATGGATGTCGTTTTCATGGTTTTCGAGGGTGCTAAAGCCGATAGTGAAGTCAAAATCAAAATCCAAGATGGCGGCTGCGATAATTTTCGAAATGTTTATTATGGTAGTTATTTTCATGGTTTTCGAGGATGCTAAAGCCGAAAGTGAGGTTAAAATCCAAATCCAAGATGGCGGCTGCAATAATTTTCGAAATGTTCATCATGGGAGTCGTTTTCATGGTTTTAGAGGATGCTAAAGCCGATAGTGAGGTCAAAATCAAAACCCAAGATGGCGACTGCAAAAATTAAAAGTTTTCATCATGGATGTCGTTTTCATGGTTTCCGAGGGTGCTAAAGCCGATAGTGAAGTCAAAATCAAAATCCAAGATGGCGGCTGCGATAATTTTTGAATTGTTCATCATGGGAGTCGTTTTCATGCTTTTCGAGGATGCTAAAGCCGATAGTGAGGTCAAAATCAAAATCCAAGATGGCGGCTGCGGTAATTCTCGAAATGTTCATCATGGGAGTCGTTTTCATGGTTCTCGAAGATGTTAAAGCCGACAGTGAGGTCAAAATCAAAATCCAAGATAACGGCTGCGATATATTTCGAATTGTTCATCATGGGAGTCGTTTTCATGGTTCTCAAGAATGCTAAAGCCGATAGTGAGGTCAAATCAAAATCCAAGATGGCGGCTGCGATAATTTTCGAACTGTTCATCATGGGAGTCGTTTTCATGGTTTTCGAGGATGCTAAAGCCGATAGTGAGGTCAAAATCAGAATCCAAGACGCAGACTGCAAAAAATTCAAAACTTTCATCATGGATGTCGTTTTCATGGTTTTCGAGGGTGATTAAATCGATGGCGAGGTCAAAATGAGAATCCAAGATGGCGGCTGTAATTATTTTCGAAATGTTCATCATGGGAGTCGTTTTCATGGTTTTCGAGGATGCTAAAGCCGATAGTGAGGTCAAAATCAAAATCCAAGATGGCGGCTTCGAAAATTTTCGAAATGTTCATCAATTTCATCATGGGACGTAACGAAGGTTGAGTGGATGAAGCGTAACTCAGGGGTGACGACAAGTAAACTTAGAAGTAACTCTTATGAGTAGGGCAAAAGTACTAAGCCTCTCCTTTTTGGCTCCCCCCCCCCCCCTCCCAATCGTATCTCAGACACTAAGAGACCAGTGTTCTTTTTTTTACGGATTCGTATAGAGAAGGCTCGGAAAAGTAAAAACCATTTTCCAAAGTTGCCCCTTATGCCTCCCTTCTGAGTTTTTAATAAGGTTTTAGAAATAAAAAAGAAACCCCCTAATCCAATCGGATTAGGGGGTTCTTAAGGGGTTTCAAAATCTTTTAAGTGCTCTAACGGATTTTAAAATTCTTTTATCTATCCTAAGGAATTCTCAATTTATTTAGTTTTTTTCTTTTTGATATTGTTTCTTTTTTTTTACTGAAATAGTTTTAAGGGTTTTCAGAATATTAAAAATATTTTATATAATTCACAAAATCTTTTAAGGGCTATGGATTTTCCAATTCATTTAAGATATATAATTATGGATTCTCAAAATTTTATTAAGGTTAGGAATACTTCTCCAAAACACGACCCCGCGAGCTGCTTGCAGCTCGCGCAACGCGCAAATACTAGTCTAGATTTATAAAATTCATGGGATCTCGTCCATAATCTGGGCTTCTTAATGGTATGCTTATAGGAACACCATGTATAAGAGTAAGTATCTCATTACCCTTACATAAGTATTAATGAATGGATACATTTTAAGTATTGCATGTTTATTTTATGATAATAAATGTAAAATAAAAAAAAAGTTTTAAAACGATACATTCCAGCTGCTTGAAACATCACAAATTTTATTTTATATGAGTGTTGTAAAGTATATTTTAAGTAAAGTTATCAAATACCTGCCTGGGGGTTTCATTACGAACATGATGACTGTATTTTTTTTTTCATCTTCGAGCCGTAGAAGTTAAAGCGATCAGTATACGAAATCAGCATAGTATGTATAGTAAAACACACAGATTGAGGTTCAGAAAATCATAGACCAGTCTTGTATTTCTTTTAGTCGCACCAGACTTACGGCATTTCCCGTCTATTAACGCATTAAGACAATCGTCTACCGAGCGCTCGTCCATACTAAAAGAGAAAACGTTTTCCTGCCCCTAAATGTTATCCTATCTCAATGTTGTTTTATAATGCTTCTGACACAGTAAAAAACTAAGTTTTTAAGTTTTATTCTTTTCAAAATTTATAATAGTTTGAAAGTTACAGGCGCTTAAGAGTTACTATTTTTATGAAAAACTCTTTTAAGTAAAACCTTTGTATTTTAAAATTAAGAAGTTTTAGAAAAAAAGGAAATCTACAAACCTTAGTATGTGAAATACGTTTTCTCCCGAGAGACAAATATCATATAAAAAATACTTACAGTCAGTCGCGAGCTGCAACGCTCTCTATCGCACGATCGGGGGTCGGGGAGCTGAGGCGAGCAACAGCACGAGTTTTTCTAAATACCTATTTTTTGAAATGGCAGCCGCTATACTTTCCTCTTAACGTTGCTACAATCTGACCCTAGCGCTATTTGATTTGACCAATCCTCTTCTACCCTTTACACTCTTCCGTTACATTTCAAGAAACCACTACCACAGAAGCGATGGTAAAGACTACGAGTTACTCATAACTGATACTGCTAGCCTACTTCATCCCACGGGTGGGCAAACTCTCCTCATGATCTCCAGTTTTCACGATCCAGGGCCAACATAACCACTTTGTGGAGAACTGACACCTGCACAAGACCTCGTAGAAGATGGCGGTATGAGCTGGATAAAACCAACGATAAATTAGTCATAAATCAAAGGCGATCTTATGCCTTAAATCAAAACTTAACTAAGTGATCATTCAGCAGCTTGGCACTCCTAAAAATGTTAACAATCTTGAAGACCCATCAATATTTCATAACAACATTACCACACAACTGTAACTTCTAACCAAACTCGTACTACATTATTACATTACCATTTTATTTAGCGGTGCAAAGAGTTCTAATTTTCACGCTACTTATTCCATAGGGGTTATTAGAACGGTTAGCGATGTCCTAAGAAAGAAGTAAGTGCGTAGGAAGCTTCAAATTGAGCCACTTTGATATTGTAGTACACACATCAAGCTATACAAAATCAGTGTAAGCTGACTGTTTTTATAGTGCGGAAAGATCATACAATGCGAGGCCGAGATGAACTGGTGATACAGAGCTTGCTATGGTAGCCATGTGTACGTTTATTTATGTGGGTTTGCTCAAGATGTTACTGGGTCAATTAAGTATGGAAACATTTACTATTATAAATGCGAATATTTGTAGTATGGATGAATGGATGGATGTTTGTTCCTCTTTCATGCAAAAATTACGAAACTGTATCGGATGAAATTTGATTTAAAATATTTTATAACCTGAACTTTCCCTTGGGATGATTGGTGAACATAAACCGAGAAACGCCATGGGTATTAGCTAGTAAAATAATGTCTTTATTTCGTATTAATTTGAGATATTTTAATGAACCAACTAGATAGTAGCTTATTTTAGAACAAAATAAGTTTAATGAATCAATTAATCAGTATTGGATGGACTCGGCAAAAAATGGACCTAGTAGGAATGTTTCTGTACGTTTTATTCACACAATTTCGTTAAGTAAAACTTGGTAACCATATTTTCCAAGCTAAAATAAGTTATTAACCTAAATTGGGAGAGTAAAAACCGACTAATTTCGTAATAAACTTTTTTATGTAATTTCCTAAACTTATGTAACTGAAAAAATATGGAATCCAAGACGGCCAGTCTATGAAAGTAAGTCGTTAGTAAGTTGGTAAACAAAGTAAAGGACTTAAGCGCTGACGCCAAATCAGTGAACATTCATGAAGATTTTAAGTTACTTTATTGAATGGGGACTACATTTTTTTGACTTTAATAAAATTTCAAAATGTATTCTTCTTTTTAATAATTGACTGAAAACTACTAAATCGTCTATTAGCTTGGGAAAAATCGTAATATAATGAATTTCTATGCGATTCAGTACCGGATGCCTTACCTTATGGCCTTTTTTTTTTCTTACGTTGTAAAATCATGAAATAAGTCCTCCCACCCATTGTGGAGCAAAAGGGACTGTCAGGCTCGTACTGACTAAAATTCACGGTGTTCCTTCAATAAATAGCCCTTTACGTACCAAGGTTACGGTTACCACAGTTGGCATGTTCAAGTCGCTTTGGCCGAAATCGTTCGAAATCATAATAATATAGTCAAGTGTACTGAATAGAAAGGTTGCAGGTTCAAGTCCTGCTTGTAATCGAATTTAATTTTACCTTTCATCAAAAAAACTTTACAAATGAATAATATAAATATGAATAAGATACTGGTACTTATGCCATCAATATTACTATGGAGATTTTTAAGACGAATTTTGGAACAGTAAGTGTTGTAATTTGTAACCTTCACCTTCAGATTGGTTTCAAGAATATTGGCTTTAATATGATGGAATATGGAATTTATGTACTATTCATAAGTTGTGGGCGTTTTCATCAATATCTAAGTTGGTGAAAACGTCCACACGCCTACTACATTCATGTTTAAATGAAATCTATATTAGATTATTATTTTTAGCGAAATTCTAGTTTTATAATACTAGTTTTAAGTGATAGTAAAGACGGGCTTAAGTTATAAAAACTTGACATGCATTGAAGTTTGCAAACATTAATAATTGACTATTTTATTGAAAAAAATTTAACTACTCCGACAGTTAGATTATCAAAACAAAATCAACCTTATTTTTTCTTTTGTGACGTAATACATAATTGACGGCGATACGTCACTTTAGAAATTGACAAGACGTCAACAACTGAGTAGGGGAACAGTGTTTATGACGGTAACGCGAGGTTTATTGGGGCCATACACTCTTTAGGCATACTAAAATAACGTGTTGCAATTACACAACGTAGCGCAAGCGCCATCAGGACATCATTTGCAAGCGTTCATTAACAATTGGCGTCCTGTTGGCGCTTGCGCTACGTTAGTATTGTGTTAAGTTTGCCTTTACCATCACACCTCGCGTCCTCATCTTATAAACTGTTCCCCTACAATTTTTACTGAGTTCTGAAGACACGAGCCCCGACTCAACTTTTGATGCGTTTTATCTGTTGTCAAAGTATAACAAAAAAAAAAAAAAAACATGTCAATTATTTTTCAAAACCTTTAAATGACGGTCTAATTAGATTTGCAATTCGTTGAAGCTGTCAAATTGCTAATTAACAAAAGGAAATAACTACAAATTACTCCATGTATACTTGGTTAAGCAAAGTTAAATCGTAGTCCTCAATTAAGTACAACAAAGTGCGAGCAAATGAGGGAAGAGCGAACTAGTAACATACCGCCCCATAATGATAGGGTGGAAATCAACCCCTGATTGAAGACTGGGAGCTATTTTATCCCTCGTCGGGTAAGGGGTGGCAGAGGATCACGGCCTCAATTTTTTATTGAATAGTTTCTTTTTTCAGAAAATATCTTAAGCATGTTCTTTCATAAGATTTCTTGAATGAGGAAAATGAAAATAGAAATATGTTTCGGTAGCTTTCTGATTTTTTACGTACGGTTGAAGTTCATTTTGGTAACTTTATTTATTATATACAAAGTTAAAGACACTATTAGATTGTTTTCATTTTTTTTTTTGACGTAATTAGGAAGATATTTTTTAATGAGTTCGTTACTTTTCATCAAAACTTTGTAAAGTAGGGCTTTAAGAACAGACACAACAATGGTTATGGTTTGTGTTTTAGTGTTTTTACAAGTTTTTACAAAACAGACAGACAGACAAAAATTCTAAAAACTGTTCTGTTGCTCTACATATAAGTCTCTTAATGGTAGTTTTTCTTCAATATCTTTTATGTACAGACATTGGCCTGTTACAATTTAATTATACCTTCCTTTGTATAGTTGTATAAATATCATACAGCATTTTTAAATACAGTAAAGCATTTGTTACTGATTAAATAATATACTTGTGCATTAAGATAATAACATAATCACATAGAAGGATAAAATTTAAGAGAAATAGGTTGAATGTCTGACTTATAAGAGAAAATGTGACTAATAAAGACATATTTCACACGAACCGCGATAAAACTACACACAGACTAAGAAATGATTATACGGAGCTTACGAAGCTTAAATAAGATTAACAATTCTGGTAGTTCACAAGAAAAATTCCGAAGAGTAACAACAAAATCATCTCGGCAAACAAGAGGAAATCACCCTTAAATCATGACAACAGAGTCGAAAATCGCTGCAAAAGTAAACATTATTCGTAACGCTTGTATATTTTACAATGTTCTTGCAAACTTTTATTTGCAGATGATATAATCTGTATTGCTGTTGAACAGGGTTCAGATTCGGTTGATACAGATGTAGATGGGGAGTGTGAGCCTACTAGGAATGAGGTGAACACACCAAATATTGACATAAGACTTAGTGGATACGACATAGAAATGTGTCCAAATACTGAGGTGTCGATGTGTATTTGTAGAGCAATAGAAGACGCAATAAGATGGTGAGGATCTGTTGCTGATGGGACACACGATGGGGGAATACTGACAGCTTTCAAGTGTGCAAACTTATGTTCTGTTCGAATATTGTTTTGGTTTGCGAATCTTCGAAACATGGGTACATTTACTCTAAGAAATTATAAAATCTTGCTTTCTGTGCAATTGAGCTAAAGATTAGCTGATAGTTGAACTGATCATTAATCGGATTAGCTTGTAATTCCGTTAGAAGTTTAATGAAATAAAAGTGGACCCGTGATACCTACCTACATCTACAAAAGTTGACTTATGGATTTATCATAGCATTTCCTACCAGACAATTTTAATACTTCATGATCTTTGCACCACTTTTGGATAAACAGAAACAAACAGCGACATTACAAGGTTCATATTCGCTAAAAGAACATTTCCAAGCCAATTTGTAGATTATCAAAGCCCATTCCAAATGACAAAATATTAATAATAAAACCCTCCATTTGTAAAGCATTTATATCTCTTTTAACGTCCTCCCTTCCGTTTTCACAACATTAGTTTAATTCCCCTTTCAAATCAGAGCCGTGCTAAGCATCTTAAACGTTTATAATTTCGTGTATTAAGAATTCACTTTGTGCAATGGGCCTACGCGAGTCATTCGCTTCAAAACCATGAATAACTTATCTTCGTTTTGATGTACAATTAACTCTTTCTTAATTTATGAAGCTGAGGTCCAATTTCACAAAGTTCTGTTAGTAATTTAATCTCTAGTTTACATTAACGGCCCTGGCTAACGAGATCTAAGTTCGTGGGTTTGGATGGACCCAGACAGACTAGTTCGTTTGTGTGCTCTAAAAACGGTGAAAGAAAATATCGTAAAGAAACATGACGTTCTAAAAGACGCACTATAGTGAAGGAAGAGAGAGATTGTGTCTCAACAGAGAAAATATTTTAGCCTGACAATGTTTAATGCTCGCTATTTTCAATAGAGCGAAAAAGTATCAAAACTAAACGAAACGTTAAACAATAACATAGAATTTGGTGGAAGCAGACTTTACGTTTCGTGATATTGATGATGATGCCAATTATTAGAGTTGTAAGGATGATTTGATTTTAATTAGGTAGTTAATGACGTCTTTAAACAGCAGTTTCAAAAGCGTACATTCTTACAGGTATGCCATTAGTAAAATTTGTACCCGTACGGTACAAATTTTTCAAATTTACAGGAAAAGGGAAAATTTTTGGGAACACAAAACATGAAAATCCGATTATATTTCCGTATAATGAAAGAATAGATATGGCTGCATGTACTTTATGTATCATATTTTTTAATAGGGGTTTCAAACAGCATAATCAACCTAAGTATGATGATCCCACTGTTGGGACACAGAGCCCTGTATATGAAAGGAGAGCACAACGCGGCTCCGTGGCGAATTATTGAATTTTATAAATTTCTGTCACAATTCTAATTTCTAGAGTTCGAAAAGATATTTATAAACATTAAAATCTTTTCTTTTCAGGTAAGACAACCAAGATTTAAAAGCAGAAGTGTCTGATGTTGGTATGTTTCATCATTATTTTGTTGACACCTAAGTCCAGCATGCGTAGCATTACACCGTACAAAACCAGTTTTGTCGACGGAAGAATAGAAAAGTGGCAGCATGTAGAAAGATTTCTATAGTTCTGCTAAAATGTTCAGCAATGCTCTGATTAAAATGTTGAAAAAAAAAAGTTTTTCTTTTCATGCCGTATTCGGTATAAAAACAAGTTGAATTGTATAGAAATAACTTTGTCTATTCTTGGTAGAATAGAAATAGAATTGGTGCTGCTTTAAGTTTAATTATGTTTTTCCAATGGGACTAGCATATAAATTTTTATAAAAATACCTAATATAAAGAGCTGTACAATAACTCCAATACAAACAACGACGATATAATACTAGACTACGCATTGCACGATCTAACGAACAAAACTATTCTGCCAACTCGCTGAGGTACTACGTAAGCGAGGGGGGCGGGGTACTGCGTTGTGATTGGCTAACTCAAGGTCTGTTCTGTCTCAACGTATGTTTACGGCTCACAGGATTGGTCGAAATGAGACGGATATAAGACTTTTTTGCCTAATGTGTTGGCAGACATCGGTCGCCTGTTATTAGGAGTCTAGTATTATATCGTCGTTGAATACAAAATAGTCACAAAACGAACGCTAATTACCACGTTACTCGAAACTTAACTAAAGCGCGTTTTGTTACCCCTACAGTATAACTCGTTATTACGTGCGCCTTGATGGTTTTGCGTTCATTTGTTTTACTGAATTGCTAGGTTAGAGTTTCAATTGAAGTTGGGTTCAAAGATCAGAATTGTTAATATAATATAACTTAGTAATGTTATGTGCGCTCTATTTCACTTGTTACGTTAATAATATCAACTTGATATGACAATCGTATTACGATTTCAAATCACTTTCAAATAGATCAAATTGTATCCAAACCAAACATGTTCTACTTTTTTTTCAGTGCGCAGTCAGCACATTTCATTACTATACTAGTCCAAGAGCTACTGAACCCTGCGACTAACGGTCTTCCTGTAAGGTTGTAAATTTGTACACGTAATATTTATAGCATGCTAAGAGCAATAGCGACGACCTGGCAGGCGTCAGCCGTGCACATCATTGGACAATTTAATTTTCAAAGCGTAATAAAAATTTAAAAAAAAACTTGTTCCTGTAAGCTTAAAAATTTAACAGGATGTAGTTTATTTATTGTAAATCTTGGAAAAAAAATGACAGGCGATTACAAGGTGCACAAGTATGTGACAGGCGAATTGAAAAGTGCAAAGTTGATGGGGAAAAATAAACTTTCTCCTGTAAGATCAAAATTATCTCGCGTTTGGATGAACTGATTTTGATGCCGTTTTCAGAAAAGTGTGCGTTACATTCCGAGAAAGGTTTTAATATACAGGGTGAATTTTTCAACTGGGCGTGGATGGCTATCTCCGAAACAATGAGTAATATCGAAAAACTTTGAAAGGAATCTCGAGGCCGATTTTGACGAAAATAAAACTGCATCGTTGGATTTTAGAAAAATCAATAATCCTGGCCAGGAATCGAACCCGCTGATTTTGGAAAAAAAATCACAGCCTGTATTATTACACCATTCGATAGTGTTGCTAATAAGGATAAAATTCTGGGAAGTAATCATATACGGCAAACTTTAGGAAAACGTATAATTTAAAAAAACTGATGAATGTTCAAGACGATAACTGTATTCGGAACATAAGTTAACCGTTTCTTCTTTGAAATAACGCTTATTTTTGTTCAACTCAATAATTTCGCATTGCTGAATACACTGGGATTGTTGAGACATCAAATCCACTGAATTATTGAAAACAATAATAAATAAATTATGGCTCAGTAGAACATAGTAACATAGAAATATAGCAATTTCATGAAAATCTGCTATTTCCTTAAGTTTGCCTTATATGATCACTTCCCAGAATTTGATCCTTATTAGCAACACTATCGAATGGTGTAATAATACAGGCTGTGATTTTTTTTCCAAAATCAGCGGGTTCGGTTCCTGGCCAGAATTATTGATTTTTCTAAAATCCAACGATGCAGTTTTATTTTCGTCAAAATCGGCCTCGAGATTCTTTTCAACGTTTTTCGATATTACTCATTGTTTCGGAGATAGCCATCCACGCCCAGTTGAAAAATTCACCCTGTATATTAAAACCTTTCTCGGAATGTAACGCACACTTTTCTGAAAACGGCATCAAAATCAGTTCAGCCAAACGCGAGATAATTTTGATCTTACATGAGAAAGTTTATTTTTCCCCATCAACTTTGCACTTTTCAATTCGCCTGTCACATACTTGTGCACCTTGTAATCGCCTGTCATTTTTTTTCCAAGATTTACAATAAATAAACTACATCCTGTTAAATTTTTAAGCTTACAGGAACAAGTTTTTTTTTAAATTTTTTTTTACACTTTGAAAATTAAATTGTCCAATGATGTGCACGGCTGACGCCTGCCAGGTCGTCGCTATTGCTCTTAGCATGCTATAAATATTACGTGTACAAATTTACAACCTTACAGGAAGACCGTTAGTCGCAGGGTTCAGTAGCTCTCCAGCTATACCTACCTACTAATTAATCCTTTTACAATAATTGCCAACAATTGTTGCTTCTTTTATAAAATTAATTAACTACATACATCAATTAGAAAAACAAACTAACGGCTTTCATTACCAAGTAATACCGACCCTAATCGAACACAATTTGCCAACACAAAATTAAACCGAGAAAAATTCACCGATCTATCTAAAGCCTTTAAAACCGCACACATTTGTTCTAAAGCCCGATTATAATCACCAATTATCCCTTTGATCGTGAAAAACGTAAAAAAAATACCAAATTCGTAAACAAAAGGGTTTGGTACAATTGGAGGGTACTTTAAATTAAACACCAAACAAGGCCGGGGTAACGAAGCGTTACCTTACCGAGAGCACCGGAGCGAACGCACCCGAATTATAAATCTAGGATTGTAAAGTAAATTCGAAAATGGCGATTCCATTTTCAAATTGTGATTCTAAAATATTCGCTGCTATTAGCAACGTTGGGAATTAAGCTTTTCGAAGCGTGAATATTGTCACTGCTGATAAAGCATATCGAAATATAGACCTTTACACTAGAACTTAAAGTCCATTCAACTATCTCTAACATACTAGTGTACCATGACCCCGTAAGAAAGGGTTTTGTCGACGGAAGAATAGACAAAATGACAGAATGTAGACCAATTTCTATCCCCTAAGCCTATGATGATATTTTTTAAAATAACTATTTCTGTTCTTCAGTCGTCTACGACTACGAGTCGTCGTACTAGTGTTGGGCAATAAAAATCTCGAATTGTATTAAAATAACTTTCTCTTTCATGGTAGAATAGAGATCTATTAATCAAGATACGCGTAAAGCAAGATCGTGTTTAAATAATACCTAATTAATTAATTAATTAATTAACTAAACGTAAATTGGTACTTGTTCACAAAAGCTCAGTGACTTAGCTCTTTCCACTCTGTCACTAAATTCAGCCCTCTTTCACCAAAACTTTATTTATCAAAACCCGTGTAGTTATTTGCACCAATCAACCCCTATTTTGACAGGCAGATAATTATAACCCCTTCACCCCTAGGCCAAAAACTGGGCCTGTCATATTCCCCATTTCATTCTTTGGAAGCCTTTTAAAAATTTTGGCTGAGGAAGTGTTCATTTCCGCTTCCGTTTGTCCGTCTGTCACTGACACGTCTTAGAAATGGGGTGTTTGTTTTCATTAATATTCTCATGAATTTTGAAATCATATTATTTACGTACCTACTTTCAACTTTGACCTATAGGTACCTGCTGATTTTTGAAGAAGAGAAAAGTACAAGATATTTTATTTTATTGTTTTCGTAATCTAATACGTTTCTCCCTATTTTTCTGAAGTCCAAATCATTACGGACGAGTTAAATTTTAATTCAATTGAATTAAATTACATCATTTTTCTGAACAACCCTTTTGTGTTTTCGTCACGATACGAAATTAAGGGCGCGGAGAAGGGACGGCTAATACTCGTAAATTATTAAGAAATCACCCTTCGGAATATTGAATTTTCTCAAGATTTTCTATTATTCGCGTTGAATTTATTTTTCTTCTAACAATGCTGTATTTTGTTAGCGATATATTTTTATTTTGAGAAGGGATTGAAAAGAAATTGAACGTTAAATTAAATGAATACTATGCATTACAAGTTTAAATAAATTTTAATCAGATGCCAAGACTTCTTTATTGTGAGAAAATATTTATTTCCATAAATGGCAAATCTATAAATATTTACATATTTGCCATGACAGCATTAGAGATAATGCAGGACATTTATATTTATATCGTCTTGTCATAAGTTAATTTGTATTAAGTGTTAATTTGTAAACATGGTGATTTCAACACTTGAAGCGTAGGTTGTTTAATTAGACAGATAACAGTTTTGTACTTAATTTCTAAGTCATTAAATCCCTACACTATCATAAAACCACAGACCATTGTTAAGAAGGTGTTAAAACAACCACCCATTTAAATCACTTTGGAAATTAACAGTAACACAATAGGCAATAAAAAAATACAAAAGATATAAACATAAAAATCTAATTAAATAAAACTAAGTAGTTTACGGTGATAACCACAACCCTAGTGTCAATCGATCGTGGTACCTACCTTAACCCTAAAAAAACGACGGTGGCTTCGCGTGACCCCGGCAATTAATTTCAAAAGTACGGCAACGACTGAGTGGGTTTTATCATAATTATAAATGCAACGTTTGTAGTGTTAATATGTATTCACCGTGGAACGATGTGCGTTAGTGATAAATAGCTGCCTAATTGTTTATATTATAATAAATAACAGGGAGGCCGTAAGCGTGGGGTTTCGAGTGTTGAAAAATTACTTGTGCTTGAGTTTTCGTTATATGAAATTCCAAATGCTATTAAAATTAGATTGTTGACAAATTGTGTCGTGATACGCTTATGTGTGGTGTTAAAAATAAAACACCCCATAACTTTCCACGGATGACATCACATGTGACTCAGAAAGTTTTATCAGCAGCATTGCTATGTGCTGAAGTAATTATAGAAATAACATACTGTGAAGTGTACATTTTTGATTTGAGTCAAGATTTAGCATTTGTGAAGCTTATTCACATAATTATGCTAAGTTAAAAAAACTACTATAGTCTAGAATCAAATAATCTCCACATTATTTACGCTGATCAAAGTTCCAAGTCACGGTTTGGGAGTTAAAGAAACTCCACATTTCCCGTTAAGAATCATCACTTCAAAATTATTATGTGTTCAAGCAACATTACCAGCACTCTACTATCTCAGATCTCTACCTTATAATAATCTAACATGTAACACTCCACTTGCCGACTATCAAGCTATTTTAATTGTACCTTAAATGACCCATGATGTTATTAGGGTTAACAACGTTCCATTTTTTTTTTTCACTAGAGTTGCAGCAATGTCGACTTCGTTGATCGATGCTATGTGTTCGCTTTGTCGGCGTATAATTAAATAGTTCACAATGTGTGTATGTTAAGGCTCGTTTCTCGGAAATTACTGATACAGTTTTAGTGGAATTTAAGTCTTCGAGCTGATTGTTGATAATTTTTTGTTTGTTGTGAGTATTTTTGTTGATTTTCGCGGAATTACTGATGGATCAGTTTCAGAGAATTGAGTGTATTGTTAATTCGTTTAATAAATGGGAATTGTGATTTTAATAGGATAGATTTTAGATGTAAAACTTTTTTATGAGAGGCTATATTTCAACTTCTCGATTTCGTTGGAATTTGATTTAAATTTTCATACAGATGGTAGATATCCATACATAAGTATGTATGTTTAGATTCGTATAATTTTACGCTATTATTACATAGTTATTTCGCATTATCTATAAGTCCGGTCTACCTAAACCATAAAATACGAGCATGAAAAGCTTCAAACACAAAACACCATTCGTTTAAAAAACCAAAGTAATTTCCTTTCCTACCTAAAGCCGCTACTTTGTACTAGAACTCTCAAATTGATTAACTTTTTTTTCTATTTATGTGGTTGCCACCGTCGCCTTAACGGCGTGTATGTAAATGCGACCTCACACGGCTTCTTTAATCACAGGCGATGCCGGGAACTAAACTAATGTGTTATTTCGACGTATTATTTAATTAGTCGTTTGTTTTTTTATATTATTTTTCGAGATAAAAAATATTTTTCTGAATTTTTACAATTTTATACAATGCAGGCATTAGTCGCCAGTGCAGTGTCAAGAATTGCAAAGCTTTTATGTGGAAAGAAAAAACTATTGAGAGCAGGAATCAAACCAACAACCTTCTAATCCAGTAATACAAAGGACACCTTACTAAATCGGCAAAAAAAAAGCTAAATTAGCTTTTAATTTAGCTTCACCATTAAGTTAAAATATAACAATAGAAACGATTCAAAAATTGTACATTGTCCAACCATAAAATTAAAAACGTGTGCAGATAAGTGCTAGCTCAACAATTTATGTAAATGGGGCCTCACACCACGTCTGTAATAAGCGGCCATGTCGTTCACGTGTGTTATTTGGACATTTTAATTAATATCCATATTGTTTTGTAAGTTACTGTTACTTCCTGGCATTAGTGGAAGTTTTTGTATTGTTATGTGTTGAATCGAAGAAAATACCATTTTTTTGTATATGAAATTGGATCGGGGTAGTCTTAAGAGGTTATCGTAGCCCTGGAATGTAAGAAGAACAATAAAAAGAAGATGGTGATTTTTTACTCTGTCAAGTCAAAAATTAAACCCGTTCCACTCATAGCGAAAAAAGTGTGCTTTTATATTTATCTATTTAATTTTTTAAACATTAACACATATTTCTTTAGTATTCTTTCATATTAAAATCGCAACGAAAACTAAATCGAAATCTTAGCATCAACATAAATATCAATTTTATTATAAAAATATTAAAAAAAGATTTATGTTCAAGCATGATTAGTAATTTTTTTGTTTCTCCAATCAATGCATTGATGCATGCACTTTCGTAAAAATCAAAACACAGACAAATCTGTTATTAGAATAAATCAAAACAAGGTATTGTTGTTAACTTACATTCTAAATAACAGTTGAGTTGTTGAACTTAATATTGTTTTCCTCTTCCCTCATTAGAACTCATTGAAAAGTAAATATCATCCACACGACAAGATCACAACATCCTCCCTTTCTTATGTCAACGAAGTCAAACTTTAATTTTCAAGTCGTCAGTATCACCCCTTTAATTAGCTCCCAAAATTCCAATTCCACCCCCGCCCGGGTTGTAATAACTCAACCCTTTCCAAAATCGTGTGCACAACACGAAAAATTTATAACGCCCCAATAAATTAATAAAAAAACCATTAGAAACTCATTAAAATATAAATTAATTACACTGGCAACAAAAAAATTACATTAGTGTTTTCAATTTATTGCACCTGCGCTTTAAAGTATCGGGTTTAGATGTAAATTATGTCTTAATTTCATTTTTAGGAAGATTTATTGGTGAATTTCATGGTTTATGAATAAAAAGGGTATTTCACTTGCCTTCTAGTATGATGGATATTGCGAAGTTTTATTTTTATCGTAATCTTGAGTAGCGTCATTAACAGGCAATTGCGATACTTGTTTAGAAGAGGGTATCGTAAAAGGAGTGTGCAGTTTCCTCGTTTTTTGCATGGTTGGTAACGAAAATAGATGTTGATGCTTTTGACTTAGCTCAAGATAGGATTTTTGGTAGTCTAGGCATCACCTAAATTGCTTGTCTCAGAGTTCAGCTTTCTCTGAGACAAGCAATTTGTATTTCTAAAGTCATCTGACCTAAGCTTTAAGCAAACCAATCCAATATTTATTTACATTATCTGTTAAACCTTATATTAAAGAAGTATGTACAAGTTTTTTTTTTCAATTTCAACAGCGATAATATCGAAACGTTAACCAAGTCGAACAAAAAAGCTCACATTTCTCAACCCAATGTTTTCTGGGGTCATCGATAGTTCGGGGTCATTCCGATATAAATGGCTTACACAATAATATAATAGCTTATTAGCTTCTGTAGCTTAGAACACATACAATACAATCCACTTATCGTATTCCGTTATATAGAAAATGGAACATAACATGCATTTTAAACTTAACTCTTAGAAGCGTAGAGTTTAACTTTCCTTGAGCGAATTCGTACTTTAGATGTGAAGTAACTTTCAAATGAAATAGGTTAATAGGCTTTTTAACGCCTAAACTTAACTTACAGTTCGTTTAAAACATGCACCATTTAGGTCAATGATTGAAAAACATGAAGATCTGACACTTCTCTGAATGCTATTTTACCTACACAATTTTGAGAAGAAATCATGTTATGTCAAAATGTCAATCAAAATGACGTTTGGGTTCAGAGATCAAAATTGATATTGAAACCAAAAAATTACACTTGTGTTGGCTGCTTTAATATTATTGTATGTATTTGTTAAGATACATTCTTACTTTTTTAATACTTTCTAAAACATGCATTCAAAGCAAAAAATATACTAGTAACACGATTGTTTTATACTGCTATTTTGACTGAACATGTCTTCTTAATTAACAACTTATCCTCTGAAATAAGTTTATAAACTGACATGGTCAGTAAATACCATAACAACACGAATGGGGTTCATCGGCGATTATGGCGCTTGCAACAGTGATGAAATTTCAGAAAATTCGATCAAATAAAGTGTTATGATTTAAACATAGATACTGTGAATTGAAATTCATTAAAATACGAGTATGGAGATAATGAAGAGGATAATTATTAAACATTTTATCATAAATGTAACATACAGCCAGACGTGATTTGTAAATCTTGGGCATTTGTGGTCTTTGAGAAGGTCAAAATCTTTAAAATAATTACAACGAACATGGCAAAAACATCACTGAATTGCTACACAATAATAATAATAACATCGCATCTGACGTAAACATAAATATCCCTGTAGGGTGAGACAGAAGTCTATCTCCATTTCGTCAGTTATGGTTCAGTTAATTTGACACATCTCGTTCTTTAGTCTATGCCCCAAAAAATTAAGGAGTTTTGTAGCGACAACAAATGACACCTTTTTGGTTTATCTACACAGAAGCTGGTTGCTTTCTCTTCAGCCATATTGATGACAAATTGGTGATATTATGTGGTTCGACGTCAGTGGTTAGTTATTTATTGCTGGAGCCGATGAGCACTCAGAAATGTGAGCTTAGGACACTTTGAGATAAGACGGGAAATGTGATGTAACTTGAAGGTCGTTGTGAAATTGATGATTATGAGTTATGGAAATGATAATAGGGAATACCTTTGTTTTAATAGATTAAAACATTACTTTTGGAACGAAAAATCAGTTGAGAGCAGAATTTGAACTAGCGAACTTCTGATTCAGTACACCAGATGCTTTTTACAGACCTAGCTATCACTAGTCGCATGCCCGTGCAAAATAATGCAGCTTCTTCTATTTCTTTCTAATGCTTGCTTGCCTACTTGTATGTACTGAACTAGGTACTACACTAACTAAACTTAGCACTGAAATCTGTAGGTAGTCTTTTCAACAGGGGTACAGATTGTATAGGTACACAAGAAATACTCAGATAACTCAATGAAAAGTAAAAGCTATCTTTTATTCATTGTTTTACTAAATAAATGGAAACACATTTTTTAGAAGCTCCGTTCAGAAATTTAGAAATTTCCCGATGTAAATCACGATTATTTCGCGATCACCATAAAAAAGCCCCCTATATCAATATCAGCATGGTTTCATCTAACGCCCAATTACAAATACCCACATACAGAACCGCGACGAAAGTCATAAAACCTCGTTACAGTTTTTACAACACACTGTGGAACCCTAAAATTGATTTACGATACAAACGTATTACATTTGGCTCTTAATGATCCTGATTGCGTTAGAATTATTTATCTTTACGACACAGCAGTCAGCGGGTAGGTAGACATGTTACAACGGATTTTATGGGGCCATGAATTATTACTTTTTGGTGCTTGGCTTAGTGGCGAATTGGTGTCATTTTATGTAGTGCTGTAGCGTTGAGCCACCTTCTAGTAGGGCACAGGCCGTCCTCCATGATGCTGCTAAACCCTATGCCGGGTATGCCGTCGAATTTGGCGGCCACTGAAGCCAGGCGGGGTTCTAACGTGGCCTCCGCGAAACGTCTTGCCTGTCTCCTGACTGAGGAAGCCGGACAGGCTGCCGGAGTCGTGACGAAGTCAGTATCGTTGATGCGGTATGTGCTCGAATTGGAGCTGACGTACTTGATGTATAGCAATTTAAATACAAGACTGAAAATACTTTATTTTGCTTTTACATACAAATTAAAATAATAATATAATATTTTAGGAAAAGGAGAGATGCAGCGCTTGCCGTGGTAAAAATTGTAATGCGCAAAAAAGAATTGAAAGTGACGCAGTGACAGAATGAAAATTCTAAATATGAATATTATTGTTTTTAAATTTAAAGTGAAGAGGTTGAGGCAACAGAAGAGGAGGAATACCTCTCTGTTACAGTGTTTTTTTTTGTTTGGTGCTGTAAAATCATCAAAAGCGTCTTTCCTGGTTAGAGTGGAAGAGACTGTCAGATTCCAACTGATTAGAATTCCACTCTGCTTCTTTCGGTTGTGCTTTACGTTCCAAGACCTTGATATCTTGCTCAAACAGTCCCGCGATAACGGTATCTAGTGTTGACGTCGTCCCGAATTGAGGTAGAATTTCCATTATGAATTCACGTTCAAACCAAACTATGTATAAGCCAGTTATATTCAAAACTATCTACAGATTTTCAGTTATAATGACTGTGTTGATTCGGCATTACAAACGTGATCATCTCCAAATACTGTTACTCAAAGCTTTTTTACTGATGGCTTTATGATTCCCGACGCAGGCAGTAATGCGTATAAATATTTAAAAATGTTTAATAATAAAAAAAAAAACAACATTAAAAAAAATACCATCCGTGGTCGTTTCTACATTGGAAATTATGGTAATACACTAAACCCGTATTTATTTATTTACTCAAAACAAAGAATTTTAGTACACGTTTCATCCAGTTTTACAAAATTATAACAATTTTTACAAACGTGCGGGTGAACATCGTTTATTATTTACAAATGTAAAGAAATCTGATTCTCAAATCTAAAGATAATAATACTGATTGATAGCATCTAAATTAAACTTACGATTAAAATCATTTCATCTTTAATTCATTTTGTCACCATTTACCTCACTGCAATTTACTTCACCTTCAAGAATTTAAATAAATGCCTTTATATTATTTATCAAAATAAACCGGTTTTCAAATCGGCTTGTGGTGACTTTTAGCAGTAAACTAATCTGTTATCACTGGCGCCATAATTATCAATCTGTGGTGAAAGGCGAGGTGTCGAGGAGACCAGCTATGACCTATCACGAGGCTTTGGTATATCTGGAGGTGGATTTAGAAGTCGCTTATGTACACAGTCGGCTATTTTTGATAATGGCTGTACCTATCTGGAAAGAGCATCTGCTCGTTTCAGATACAGCCATAGTCACCAAAGTGCTATCATCAGGTCAGACCTTTATTTTTCTTATTTTTCTGAAAGTTACAAAAATACAGATAGGTATCAGAATATTTTGTTCCGTGAATCGAACCCGTGACATCAAACTCATGCGCGCATGCGTTTGTGTGCGACTTTGCTTCCACAAAGACCTGTCAGCAAAATGACAGAGCCCTCCTTAGAGGGCCAAAGACTTCCGGGGTCGCGTCGGGTAACCGTGGCCCCGGAACATAAAGGGCTATTGAAGGACACCGTGAATTTTATCAGTACAAGTCTGGGATTCTCTTCTGCCCTGCCCTGAATGAGAGGTCTCACGTAAAATAAAAGCGCCAATTCAGCATGAGCAGTGGCGTTTTTTTGGAGTTTAAATTACTTTAATTTGAATAATCGGGTTTTTGTTCAGAATGTCATCTACTGGGGGGTCGAAAAGGCCAATTTAACAGAATCATAAAACGAATTGCGATTCTTCAAATGGAATAATCTATTCTTTAGCTCAAGCAATAGAGTAAGTCGAAGCAAAAAAAACATAATTTTATCACAATTCATAACCTCTTCTCCAAAATAAAAGCGATTTTAAAACCCCAGGAAAACAACTGAAATTTGCAGAAGAGCGTTAAGGTGTTTCATTCTTCTTTGCATGAAGAGAGGCCGTTGTTCTATGCTGAGTAATCAGCTATGTAACTCGTTTTTTCTTAGACTATAATTATTTACTTCTCATTCCATACTATCAAAAGCGATACCAAAATTATTATTTCTAATCTTTCACCTCTCTAACGGACTTGAATTTGAACTGATCACTGCATCCTTATCAAATCTCCGAAGCATTATTTCATACTACTGTTTTGTATCGACCTTATCACTGGACCAACTGCATCAGATGGGAATAGAATCTGGGCCTTCGCTGTCGCAATACCACCCGCAGAGCGCCGTCCTATTTGCTTTACATTATTAAAATCTATTCATACTCGATTGGTATTAGTATTGATAAGTTGGTACGGATACGTTCGATTTAGATCATGGTTTAAATCGCTCTGTTATTGAATTCTAGCTGTTCCTCTTGATTTTAACGCCGCTGCTCGGCTCTTTTTGGTCGTAGCGTGATGATATATAGCCTAAAGCCTTCCTCGATAAAAGGATTACCCAAACAAAAGGATTTTCAACTCGAGTTAGTAGTTTCTGAGATTAGCTCTATGAACCTAGCAAAAAAAGCAAACATTTCTACAAACAAACTAGCTTCATAATATTAGTATAGATAAGAAGTGTAGTAGTGAATGTTTTCTGGATGTTATGAATAAAGGTCGTGAGACCTAAGGGCCGAAACTGCGTTAAGCGGATGCCCGCGCGGTTCTATACAAAAAAGCTCCGTCGCGGGGACCCGCGCGTGCATATTTGTATCGAACCGCCGCGCGCCGCCCGCCGCGGGCATTCCTTAGAGGATTGTTCATCTCATCATTGTATTTGAATGGATCCTTTACTAAAGTGTCAACACTGACGACAGCAGGCGAAAATATTCGTATGCTTGAGAACGGAAGAGCTGAAGTCATCGTGTTACAAGGGACAAAAATGTTCAGCGATGGTTCAGAATTTAAATTTTAGTAAAAAAATCAAAGTCTTTCACCAGATAATTTTAGAATGCTCAACGATTCGTACAACAACAGTCACGTACAAAGCCAACAACAACAAAAGCCATGTCCATAGAGTCCTACATCAACGATCACAATCATGAGTGAATAGAACCGATTACACGCGTCCGCCTCGAACTCAAAGTAACTTACACAAGTCGAGGCGTTCGCTCACTATGTGAAAACTTTTCCTCGCGACTTGGACCGTGAGTTGGGGCTCTCAGTTCCTGCGATCTCTTCACTTACTGAGTTGTTCGGGATTTTTCGCTAGTGTCAATTAGGTTTGTGTTAACAGTTTTTGGATTGTTTTCTAGAACATTGCTTTGTGGGGAGGAAATAATTAAATGTGTGTTACGGCTGAGTGCAGGGTTAGGCAGAGGTTTTTGTAGAATTTACCCACATTTGGTCAATTATTTCTTGAGACCCATAATACTAGGGGGCGAATCTATTGCCATTAAAACGCGTCTACATACTGTGTTACTACGAGTATGTTTCTATATTTCCGACCTGGGCATCAAGACTATGGAATACTCGTATGTTATGTAGAAGTTCGGTTATTTTACATGGTCTTTAATTAGCACGTTGGTCAATTATCATCTCTTTTTTACTTTGTGTAATTTACATCTTTATTAGGTACTGCTCCCGAAACGATGAAGGAAACTATTGTGGGGTTGTCCTATAACCAAATCTTCAATGGAATACTGCATTGCACCCTCACCTCTCCCAATTAATGAGAATAGGTTTGCCAATAAATAAAAAAAAAAAAAAAAAAAAAAAAAAATTAAATATTTTACCACTATCTCGCCTGATGGTAAGTGAAGATGTGGTCGACGGAGAAGCACGCTTGCCTAGAAGTAACCTGTTCACTCTTGACTTGAAGACTCTAAGGTTATAGCTGTCGCGAAATACAGATGTTGACAGGGAATCCCACTTCTTATCTGTGCGTACAATAAAAGTATTGGCAAAAACGCTTTATACGCGAAAATTAGACTGCGAGCATGACTGCGATAGCTTGGTTGGTAGAACGTCTGGTGTACGGAATCAGAAAGTCATAGGTTCAAATCTTGTCCACAATGGAACTTTTCTCTCTACATAAAATCATGCACTCACTGTTACAACAATTATAATACCAACAGTCTGTTCAAAAGGTAGTATTTTTTACAAGAGTGCAATACCGGGTCAAACGCCCGGATCAAAAAGGTTTATATAAGTGCCGTAAAATGGAATCGCCCGGGGGCCGCCATACGCCGCGTTTGTCCAAACTACGTACAATAATTGGTAACTCTTGTTTTCGCGGCGCCCGGGGTCCTGCCCTACCTGTTGTGGTTACGGATTCATAATTGGAAATGCTGTTTGGTCTCTAATGTTGGTGCGATGTTTTCTATTTCGAATTTGGAACGGTTTGGCGCCATATTGGTTACGGCTGTGAATGATTGCTGGGTTCGTTAAATTGAGTTGTAGGTAAAATGTAGTAGGTCGATTTTTTTTTTAGTTTAAGATTGTACTCTAAAACTTACTCATGTACTTTTTATTCGGTAATACTTAGTATCACCAAAATCAGACCATAGTAGAGTACTTCTGCAAGCAGAATGCATTAAATTATAGTTTTACTGTAGGTACTTCAAAAAACAAGTTTATTATTGCCTGTCTTTTTTCTATAATCATTTTAGTATTAGCAGTAAATAATAAGTACTAATTTACTTACGTTTTTATTAAATTTTTCTCTTGAAGCACAGAATCCTGAAGTTCACGTCTACTATAAGTATATCTGAAAATAAGTAAGTAGAATTAAAATATCATTACAAATATTTTGTTAGGCACAGAATCATCAAATGAGTCCTCCCGCCCTGGGTAGAGTGCAAGAAACTCAGAATCGTACTGAAATCCACCATGAACGATTTTTTTTTCTATTTTTTACCTGGTAAAATCACCCAATGAGTTCTACCACCCAGGGCAGGACGGGAGGGACTGTAAGACTTGTACTGACTAAAATCCACGGTGTTTTTCAATAGCCTTTTACTTTTCGGGGCCACGGTTACTTGATAAGATGGTCCCGCGACTCCGGCAGGCTTTGGCGCTCCAAGGAGAACCCGTCAAATTGCTAATAGCTCTGATGTCATAAATGGGACATTTTGAATAATTATAATTCTTGGTGCAATGCTAATAATTAGTTGATACTTCCCATCTTCTTCCATTATACATCTACTCCTGACATTGCTTGTCCAAGTAACATGAAATATAGCGCTATGTCCGCCGTGGGGGCAGCAGACTTGGTGTTGGAACAGGAAGCAATCTGTCATAGTCGATGTGCTCAGGAAATTGGTAGCTTGACAACAAATCGATGGTATGTGTGTTTAGAGCTACGAGTAGTGTGTGGTTCTTGTTTAAACTTAAAAGTGTTGGTGTTGTAATTCATGAGGAAAAAGCAAAGAAGCTAGAATTGCAAAAGTTCAGTTTTTTTTTTTTTTCAAATAGAACATTGCCACCACTTGGTATTTCTTCTCTACAGTGTGTGCGTTTACAAAAATGTAAACTACTTGTAAATCATACAAAAGTTTGTTCCAGGGTGACTTGAACCCGCAACACTTACCGCGCTCAGTCACTGCCTAACCTTTCTAGGAAACATGGGCTTGATGATGTATTGTGACAATAAAAAAAGTTACAATACAATGTGACATATTCGATTAGTCAGGATGTTGAATAATTAATAAGTAGGTATTACAAAATCGGTTTCTTTAATCAATAACAATAATACTATCAGTGATCGAAGATTTAAGTTTTGTACACTTGAACACAAAAAGCAAATAGCAATTAACGCTGAGCTAGTGTATCATGACGGCACATCATCATGTTGTCTCTTGTGGTTTTAGAAAATAAAACCCTACATTACTCTAACGTTTTAAAATACTAATGGTATGACTCTGGCGAAACCGAAACCACTGTTTCACACCATTAATTTCTACTTCAACTACCAACTTTTAGACCCTGATCTTGATCGTTGCAATCAGTCGACGATACAATCGATGATGATGCCATCTAGCCGATTTTGGCTACAGTGACTGCAATCGATAACTTTTTAGAGTGGATGAGAGCTTTGATATGCTGCCTATGCATGTGTTCTCCAGTAATTCGCTTATGTATCCAACTTTAAAGCGGACATTTGTAAGTACACCATTGATGACGTTATATAAGAGGTCAATCAATCGTTGTGCCAATCTTTTCGGTTACTAAAAGGTCAATGGCTCCCAAAGTAATCAAAACCTTCAACTTATAAGGAAGTACACATAAACTCGTACAGTCAATATTCCGCCACCAGAAAACCCATCTTCACATATTAAACACAATCCAATGCCATTTATCACCGAACCTTTGGAAACATCAATCTTTCTCCCTTTAAAAGTCGAAAATTTCAACTCAATTTCAAAACCCGACGTCTAAATAAGTCTGAAGAACAGTTACCATAGTCCTCATGCCCTTTACGACGAGGAGACGAAAACAACATTAAAAACTACCCGCACAAGCTTGAATCACCTTTATATTGATAAAGGTAGAGTTGTTCTCAATCGCAAAAATTGGAGGTAAGTTTGTAACCAGTCGTACAAGAGTTGTCCTACTACCGAACTACGCATTCAATAGTGTATATGTATGTACATGTATATGCTGAGGTTTATTTACTTTTAAGTTTTGTTTTGTATGTAAATTATATGTAGTTATAAGCTTGTAAGTATGTAAGTGTTAGTTAAACATTTGATGGTGTATTGTGATTGTGATTTAAGATAAATAATTGAGCAAAAACTTAAAGAGGTTGCTTCAATAATCTCCTTATGGACATGAGCCTTTGATTTATTTTTTCAGAGTAAATATTTATCTAAGGTTGGACGATGTAGATTTTGTCGAAGTTTGGTTCTAGAACATGCTTGTTTCCTCATGTTGGTGATTACTTTCTGATCTCCTCTAAAAATATTAAGTAAACGTTAATATTTTCTCTTTTAACGGTTGTTAGTTAAAATGGCTTCATTGAATGAACTGAATGCTGGTAGATCTTTAATACCCCAGGAATAATTACTAATATTTCCTTTCAGTACTATAACCTTATTATTTACTACTGAGCCTGATAAATTTCCACAACAACATGTTATTATAAGAATACCAGTTCTCAGGCCTAATGCAAATCGTACCTATTAACATTTATATTAATTAAAACGGCTATATAAACCAAGGCACTTGCAAAATTTTGCATAAAATCATAAATATGATTTTATAGTCATATTATATTCTTGTAGATTTATAACTTCATTTAAATGATTTCTTTGAGAAATACTCGTTTTCTATAGTCACATAATCATCAGTAGTAAACATTTATTGCATACAAGCATCATCATTAAATTGTAGAATAAGTTTTCTTTCTTGACTAATAATTCTAAACATTAAATAAGACACAGGATCTATAGAAACTCTTATAAAGATAATAATGGTGATGACGAAATGACGAAACATAATGAAATGAGTAACCCCAGATTTTTACAAACTAGATTATTAGTCACTGGAATGAAAATGTTAGACAAAGTAACGAGAGCAGAAAACAAATTATCAATATATTCAGCTCATTTATAAGCGTCACTAATATTCAATTTCTGGCCATGACCTCTTCTACTGTAAACAAATACAAACACAGAAGATATTGACACAATTACTACATAAAACGTAGGAGTTGCATCGGTAATCTCGTATCGTTTAATTTCATAATCAAACTAAATAGTACCTAGGGTCTAAAATTCTGCTGTTAATACTAAAGAGCATAGTGGAGATTTTATGAAAGAAACATTTTCAATTTACCACATATTGATTCTAACTCTAAACTCTCCATAGCACCAAAACCTTGAATCTAGAAAATCTTACGTCAGAACCCAAGAAAATGTCGATAACGCCCACAAATCCTACCAAACAGGTATACACGAATGTTTGTAAACCAGGAATAGAACCCAAAACCTTGGTCACGACGCTTATCCAATAAACCATCGCGCTCTCTCGGGCACTGCCGTGTGCTAATAAAAACCAGTTTGGGAGCCCTTTATAGCGCACAACTTGGTGAAAGAAATGTGGCTCAGTTTTTTGTTGATGGTCAAGTCGTGACGTTTATAGGTGTAGAATAAATTGGTGGAAAAATAATTGGTGTTGAGAAAGTGTGGTTAGTGGAGATGTGTACAACAACAGGTTTGGATGATGATGAATTGTTACTGTCTTTAAAATCATAGAAATTAAAAGGGTTCATGAAACAGACGGGGCTCTGTCTGTAGACGGATTGAAGGTCGATGTTGCAGACATTATGTTAGAGTGCATACCGCGGCGCTAACAGGCAAATGTAGTGTTGGGAAGCCTTGGACGCACAATGATTCGATGATTTTAATAAGATGGCTGGTAGTGGATGGATGCGAATTGCCCAAGACCGGGATGGTTGGCGTCCAGTAGTGCATGGAATTGGCTGAAGAGAGATGAAACAGAAGAGATCGGATAAAATAAATACATGAGAAACATAATCATGTACAAAAGTGGCAGTGGAATTGATTGTCATTAGAGAAAACAGTAAAAAAGGCAGTAGGTAGTGATTTGTTCTCCACTATCTTTTTCAAACCGAAGATCTTCATGGTTTGTCCCTATCATAATTATTAAGATCTATGCTACTGCACAAAATAGAGAGAAGAAATTAATGGTGTTAATTTCATACCTATGACGTCTTTGTGTAGGAAGCGCCTATATCGAGGTCGACTTAATTGAATTGACATAACCAATGAGAAATCAAGACTGGTACTGATTTGCTAGAACAAACGATGTTGCTTTGAGTGGAGTTGAGTCGTCTCGCCATCGTATCGCCAAGTCTATAGAAACCTCAGCTCGATCACTACTGCGCTACGCAAAACGTGTTTCTAATACGATTCCGACTATAATTTATGTATATTGCTTTTTGTTTCTGGTCACTCGATATGTTAGGCGATTAAATCTCGACGATTTCGAGACATGGCGCCTCGGAAATTTGGGTCTCGGGATTATGAGTACTTTCGACGTGTTCTTCATAAAAATGTTCTGTTGTTTGTCCCACTTGGTTGATGATGATGGTTGTTGATGATTTCTTAGAGATTGATGCAGGGCTCGTTATTATCTTGTTTTCGTCTAGCTTTCACTCTATTATTAGGGTAATCTTAGTCATATTCGTTATGAATCGCACAACGTGCTGCCAAAGATGTAGGTATGCATCAACTCCTTTTCTACGCAGTAATATTTCGTTTACAAAGCATGTTCCTTCTAGATTACTGTAGATCATCACTAAAACCTTATGACGTACGCTAGATTAAAACCGAAATACCCTGTGTAGTAAGCTTCCCCCGTTGTAAACCTAGCTGACTTGCTAATCTTCAGCCACTACAACATCTTATAAGCACAGCATGTACAGACATGCTACGCTTAGTTGTCTACTATCTCCTCCTGCATTATTTTAGGAGAAATTCACTGTTCACACATTTCATTTCATCATCATCATCATTTCATCATCATTTCACATCATTTCATTTCATTTCATTTGGAAACATGTCACAGTGCACAAGGAAAAATCTCAACACAAAACCAAAACACGTGTTTACACAGATCTGCTATCTTTACAAGAAAACGGTACCAAGGAACACTTAATAAAATCCATAAACGCTTGCAGAACCCCTTATGCGAATTCAAAACCAATAGGCAGAGCTTATTACGCCAATAAGCCTGGCAATTTGGAGCCAGTTTCGAGCCAGATAAGTGGCAAATGCCACATAACACCTCGTGAGCAGCCGATAGCATATCTAAATAGGCTTTGATTAGCCGTTAAAAGATAACTTATTGGCTATAACTTAATTAAGTACAGTTATCAAGAGATTATTGGGTGATGCGTAGGGATGTGCGTAGGTGCGGTTATTCAAAACTTTTAGTCGAATAATTTTAGTCATGTTGCATTTGTATCATCTTTCATTTCATTTCATCATCTGCCTTGCTGTCTACCAACTTTGATTGGGTCGGATTCCGGTCTCACTGGAATCAGTTGAACATCAGTACTAAAAGAGCGACTGTTTTTTAGCGTGGTAAATTCATCAAATGAGTCCTCCCACCCCGGGCAGGGCGGGAGGGACTGTCAGACTCGTACTGACTAAAATCCACAGTGTCCTTCAATAGCCCTTTATGTTTCGGGTAATGAGATAAATCCCGCGACCCCGGCAGGCTTTGGTCCTCTAGAGGGGAGCCCCGTCATTATGCTGACGCGCTTTGAGGCGCGCAAGGAACAAAACGCGCCGTCGACACGGGCATGGTCCATGGTCAGACAGCGAGTCGCCCTTTACTTGCCAATCCTCAAAGAGGGGACTTACAGCCACGATTGCGGCGTGTCTAAAGAGCGACTGCTTATGTGAATTTCACAACCCGGTTTCTAGGTCATACGACACCCTTGGTAAGACTGCTTGTCAGCCTTTCATTCCGAAGCAAACCCCTGGTCGCAGGACTGTCTAACCAGGTAACTGTGACCCTGGAACGTAAAGGGCTATTGAAGGATCACCGTGGATTTTAGTCAGTACAAGTCTGACAGTCCCTCCTGTCTGACTCTCAGGTGAGAGACTCATTTGATGATAAAAAAGCAGACCCTGACGACGGTAAAAGATGTAGATACAAATAATTGACAGGACCAATATCAATACCTTAAACTGCTTTTGGGGATATGGAAGAAATATGCAATGTAATGAATGATCCACGATCTGACCTCGGAAATCACTGCCTAACCTTGAAGATTGACCCGTGCGACTGTTTGAATACATAATAGATTCCACTGCTTTAAGATATTTTGCAATACCACTTATTGACTGAGTGACCCAAAAAGTAATCAAAAGTATCATAATCTAAGTCGGTACTGCATAATCACCAATAAACAATTTTCGATATTTATGAGAAATATACACCAATCATTAATTTCGATCAATTTTATCTGCAGTTTCTTGATTTTATCAATAGACTTAAAATATTATCCACTGACCTATTCATTTTATTTACCTCTAGAACGCAAATTGTGCAAGTTTAATGAAAATTGAGTTATAAATCAATAGAAAAAAAAAGGTTTCCAACGTTGCATCTCCTATAAAATTCACTATTTAAAAATTCAAAGCATCTGATTACCACATAAAAAAAAGCAATTGAAAATAATCTATAGTCACTTGCGGTCAGCCACCTCATTATATATTAAACTTTTTAGTCTCTCTAAAATAATCCTTTTTCATTAAATGATTCAGTTTATTCATTTACTTTTTAGTTTTATTCTCTGATCGATTTCCGAGTATACGATTATTCGGATTCCAAAGTAGTCGAATAATCACAAGTCACAACACTAGTGAGTCATCGGGCGTTCGAAATCGATCACCTTTTGCGTTCAGCACTGCCCTATTTACGCAATCGTATTGTTTTTGCGTTGCCAACTGAACTATGATTAAGTGAGCGCACACACTTGACTGTCGACAGTCCGAATAGTCAGCGAATGGGAATTTAGAAATTGTATGAGTAGGCGTATGCTTAATGCTTGTGCCCAGCTGTGGACCCGTGACAAATAGATCTGAGATGGCTTACCATTAGCAACTTCGATTGGCATTAGGTACTGGTCCCAAAGCTTTGCCCTGTGATTAAAATCTTTTCATAGTTTGCATAATATAAATGTAAGTTCCGTTGTCTGGCTCACACCTTAACAATCAAAACAACTGCTGAAGTCACGACACTGTCTAATGAGGTAACCTTGACCCTGAAACGTAAATGACTATTGATGGAACCCCGAGGATTTTAGTTAGTACGAGTCTGACAGTACCCTATGTTCCCTCCAGGGCGGGATACATTATTGATGATTTTACCATGACAAAAAAAAAAACAAACCAAAGTGCACTTTTGAAATCACTTAAAAAAGCCTGAAGAAGCGTATCTAAGAAACTACTTGACCAGCCCTTTAATCAGAAAAAAAAAACTCAGCAAGGCACTAGCACTTTAATCCATTG
The DNA here is from genome assembly GCA_954870645.1 of Agrotis clavis. Lineage (NCBI taxonomy): Eukaryota > Metazoa > Arthropoda > Insecta > Lepidoptera > Noctuidae > Agrotis > Agrotis clavis. The sequence continues at coordinate 1,623,430 of OX940932.1, read as the reverse complement.
CCTACATCTCCCGACGTTTCCATAATATCAATTCTTACAACTACACACGTATACACATAGAGCTGAGTACAAACATAACACACACACATGGACATCTGAAGAAACCGCGTTTACGAGTCGTCGGCAACACGATGTTTTTTGCATAATTTAATCAACTCGGTGCGATCAAACATATGTGTTTACAGAAGGGGGTATAAATCATAATATAAATCGACACATTACTCCTCCGTACTGGTGAGTTAAGAGGTTTACAGATGATAACTGGATACGCAGCGATTCTGGCAAAGATTTTCAATGAGAAAACTTAATAAGTGAATAGGTTTTTTTAAGTAGAACACAAATAGAATGAATGAAATACTTTCCATAGCATTGAAAACTACCATGACTTTATTCAACTTATTAATTCGTCAATCTATCCTGGATTTTACTAAAAAGTTGTGGTTTTCCTGAAAAACACCCGGCAAATCCTGGTATACAATCTTGAAACACCAGGAGTGGAATTCCCTGCCAGTTTCATTGTTTCCTGATGGCCTTGAGGTCTTGAAGTCAAGAGTGAATAAGTTACTTCTAGGCAAGTGTGCTTCACCATCAACCACTTCATTACCAGGCGGGATAGTGGTCAAAAGCAAGCACATGGTTCAATAACCTCCTTTTTTTTGAAGTCGATAAAAAAAATCAGTAAGAACATTCTGTGTCTTCAACTAGACGATGCTTTTACTCACTCTCGAGAAAGAAACCTAACTTACTCCAATCAATCGCAGCGACAACCCGTCACACGTGAAGCTTCCTAACAGATACAGACGCATTAGTAGCGACAAGTTCCCGCTCCAGGCTAATTGAGATCGCTTCGCTCTTGATAAAGATCCCCCGGTGAACGAGAACGTACCTACTTATTTAACATGTTGAGCTACTTACAACGAAAAATACTTACATAACAAAAGTTTTAAAGGCAAAGAAAGGTAATTAGTTACGGTTGTAATCGATTAATTTTACATAATAAGTTTCGCGACGGAAAATGTGGGGGGAATACGTCAGGTTACCATGACTTTGGAACGCAAAGGCCTGTTGAGGGTACAAGGGGCATGTTTAGCCAGTTAGAGTCTGTCAGTCATTTAGCCCCACCCAGGGCGGAAGGATCGAGTCATTTTTTTTAAACATAAGAAAGGTGATGTACATCTCAATTATGAAATGAATGTCTACATCTTGCTCAGATAGATTTCACAAACAAATTGGGAACCTAAATACATAGGGCCTAGGTAATAGCTTTGAAATAGATTAGAATCAATTCCAACCCATCCCATTTCCTTTAAATTTTAATATTCGACGTTCAAAATTGCCTATTTGATGGCCTAATTGAAATTAATAATTTGACTTTGAAAGCATAATTAATTTACACGTCAAATACTTTCAGCTTTCATCAATTAAATACACTTTTAAACCTTATCACCATTGAATACGATAATTATATCGATGGTTTATGGTCCGGTTTGACAAACGGGGAATTCCGCTTCAACACCTTTATTGATTTCTTGACTTTCAATAGGGAGTTACTGTAAAATTCATTTTATCTTTTTCAGATGTTAAAAATTTATTTTAAAACATACTACTATGTGTATAAGTACAGCGGTCGATCTGTAGCCTGGTTTCAGCTCACAAACTTACATGAGATCGGTCCTCAATGCTTGGGGTGCGAAATGCTTACTTCGATATTGTAAGGGTGCAAATTGCTTACATGGTTTCCGACGCATATGTTTTGGAAGTTATTACAAAGGGTTACGTACCTGTTATTTTGCATAATGTGTAGGAATTACATTGGGGAAACTTATGGGGTTTGGGTGAAGGAAAGGGCATTGATCATGCTTATTATTTTCGTGTTGATAGTATAATTTTAGACGTCTGACAGGGGAGAATGGAGTGGATGATGGATGGAGTGGATTTAATTTCGTTGCAGGATCCAAGACAGGTAAATTCATTCTCCGGGACACGCGCTTTTCTGGTGTTTGCCACTGTTGATTCTGGCTCTCAGGAGTTGCAGTAGTTTGGGAATAGTGTGGTGGGTTTGTCCCAATAAAGAATAAAAAAGGTGATGAAAATGTGATGCGTGGACCCCAAGTAGAATGGGAAAAAGCAGGACGAAGTTGATGATGATAGTCATAATAATATTATTTCAGTCCTATTCAGTTCATTGATTTTTATTTGCTCGGTATAGTTCTATTACAATTCTTTGTTGCATGTTTAAACTGCCAATAATAACGCCCCTATGTCTACGTCATTTTAGATACGATAGGTCTTAGTAACACTGTCATGGAATATTGAATTATTGACATTCGACAATGTTTCAAGAGTGTTTCGATTGTAAAAAAACCGGCCAAGTGCGTGTCGGGCCACGCACAGTGTAGGGTTCCGTAGTTCCCCTCAAAATACACACATCAAAAGTGTCTAGGGATCAAGCATTTTTATGCGGATTTCTTGAGATTGAGATGTGGCTTTGTAATAAATTTATGATTTTATAAATTTATATGGATCCTTTTTGGTGCATTTCATAATTTGAATCAGGAACTGTAAATCAAATTCGAGTAAAAGATGAAAATCAGCTGTCAATATTTTCCCTATAAAAACATACAACGCATTGAAGACATTATTAGTGCTACTGTTTCCCTACTACTGATTAAAACCAACGTTATTATGGAGCGGCGACGTCATTTAAGCAGGGAAGAAATGCTCAGAGCCGTGGGAATGATAGAAGCTGGTTCCCGGCAACGTACTGTGGCTTTAGCTCTGAATACAAGTCAGAGTGTTATCAGTCGACTTTGGACACGTTACCGAAGCACTGGTACCGTGGCTGAGCGCCATGGAGGACGGTATCGCTGCACCACACGGAGACAAGACCGATACATTCAAATCTTAACTCGAAGAGCTCCAACAATAACCGCCATGATGTTAGCCGTGAGGCTTCATCACTCTTCAGGGAACTTAATTAGCGACCAAACAGTCAGAAACCGCTTGCATGAAGTGAACCTTCATTCCCGAAGACCGCTACGGGTACCACCTATAGCAATGCACAATCGTAGGATTCGATATCAATGGGCTCTTGAACACAGAAATTGGGCAGAAGAACAATGGCGTTTCGTGTGCTTTTCTGATGAGTCTCGTTTTGGTATGAGACCGGATACAAGACGTATACGACACTGGAGAACCCCTGGACGCCAACAGCGATTAAAATCCTGCCAGGAAGTCCATCCTTATAGTGGTGGAACCATCATGGTATGGGCGGGTATTTGGATCGGCGGAAGAACTGAGTTGATTTGGATCAGAGGCAACCTCAACGCTCAAATTTATGCTGAGACGATTGTATCAGACGTCATCGTTCCTCTACAAGTGCAAATCGGTCCCTTATTTCAGTTAATGCATGATAATGCACGACCGCACACCGCAAGAGTTGTAAGACAGACTCTCGCCGCAGCTAACATCAATGTCCTGCCCTGGCCTGCTCAGTCGCCAGACTTGAACCCGATTGAGCATGCATGGGATATGCTACAGAGAAGAGCTCTGCCGAATATGGAGGGTATCCAGTCGCAAGAAGACCTTTTTTTGTTGTTGCAACGAACATGGGCGGCCATTCCACAGCGTGATTTGGATGAACTCATTTTGAGTATGCCAAACCGATGTTCTTGTGTTGTTAGTGTTCGCGGTAGAAACACGGATTATTAATTGTTTAAGTTACCCAATAAAATTTTAAAGAAAACTGTTATTTCAGTCTTTTTTTCGAACTTTAATGTTAGTGGTTCAAATGTCAAAAATCCCTTTATTAGGAAAATGGCAAATTTCTTTATGAATGCAAAGGTGACTTGGTTTATCGTTACTGTGACAAACGATAACACTTTATTTGATGAATCCTTAAAGAACATTTTAATTAATATCAATCAGGAGAAAAGTTATTGCAAAAATATATGTTGATCCCTAGACACTTTTGATGTGTGTACTTATGCGAACTAACTAAACTGATTCGCTGAATTTAATTTAAAAAAGAAGAATTTTCAAAATCGGTCCAGGAGTCTGAGAAATCGGGGAAAATACATTAAAAAAAAAGATTACGACGAATTTAGAACCTCCTCCTGTTTTTGAAGTTAGTTAAAAATAGTTGATGATGAAAACCTACCTATCCCCAAAAAACATACCGTAAAAACATACCTATTAAAACTGTAAAAATAAAGTTGACAAACTTACATTTGCAGTTGAAGAAGATGTTCTCCGATACATTTTGTTTAGGAAATATGTTATCCAAGTACATTTTATAAGTTGGTCGATTATAACTCGTAAACTTGTAAAGCCTACTTAGTCATGATAATTTTCTTTTAAACTTCGTTATATATACTACTATTGTGAATTTTTTCACACCCCCAAACATAACCGTTTAGCTGGTAGAGGGGGGGGGACACTCGAGTCGAGCAAAATTTATCACTTTAAAGCTTAATATTTCACAAACGAAATTTTTTATCAAAAAATTGTTAATGGAAACTATCAATATTTTTTAAAGACCTATTTAATGATACCCCACACTAAGGGGTACACGAGAAAAAAAAAAAACATCCCCACTTTACGTGTACAGGAGGTACCCTAAAAAAAAATATTTTACGAGATTTTATTTTACCACTTTTTTGGCACAACAAATCCGTATATTTACACCAAATTACAGCTCTCTAGTACTGTGCGTCTCTGAGCTAAACTGCGGACAGACGGACGGACGGACGGACGGACATGGCGAAACTATAAGGGTTCCTTGTTGACTACGGAACCCTAATGATGTATGCTTTACCCCGTCAGGATATTCACTGTTCTAACCTACCTTGTAATAACAAATCAAATTTCATCATGTCAACGTAACATTGACTCCACTGGCAGGCTAGTAGCTCGTCCATCACACAAAGTGACGGTGGTCGAGTGACTCACGGCCAGTAGACGGCAGTTCAGACTTTCACCCAGTTCCAATACAACGCGCTCTGGTTATCGCTGACGATGAGGTTACTGTGTATCGTGTACATTGCTTCTTGTATTTTCAGGATAAAATGAATAATGTAATATACGATATTTAATCAATAACAAAATTCAGAAGGTTATTGCCGAGATAATGAGTAGGTAACAGAGAAGTATTGTATAATGCGAAATGTTGCGCTGACTCTGCCGGGGTCACGAGTCTGTCTAAGCAGCATACTGTGGCCCTGAAACGTAAAGGGCAACCGAAGGGACTGGGTGGTCCTTTAGTTAGGAAGAATCTGATAGTCCCTTCCGCTTCACCCAGGGCAGGAGGACTAATTTGACTCTTTTACCACCAAAAGGGCAAGAAAATTATCGTGAAATGATTCCGACTTTTAAAAAAATCACTTAAATAGTTCAAATGAAATACACTTTATTGTACACCAATATTGTAATGCAATTCTTTTACTGTATTGCTATATAACTTAAGTTCTTTTATTTCTATTCGTTCATTCCAAGTCAGGTTTGTACTAAACTCTAAGTTCCATTGAATAGACTTACGAGTATTATCCGCCATAATCCATAGAGAGCTAGGTAGAGATTCGAAATTCTAAGAAATGCCACATCTTGCCACTTGTGTATAAGTTATATTAATTGTGTGTGAGCTTATTGGCAATAATAGGACGTAGATTTTCACTTCAGAAATTTATTGAGAAATTCTTGATGTAAAATTCAAAATTGAAAAAGGGCTATTGAAAGATACCGTGGAATGTAGATTTTAAATCCACGGTATCCTCCAATAGCCCTTTAAGTTCTTTGAGAAAAATGACCCTATGTCCAGCAGTGGACTGCAAATAGACTGATGATGATGATGAGTTTAAATATAATGATTACGCATGTTAGTTTAGTGACCGCAACCATGATGCTGAGTACAAAATTCCTGGGGCTAATAAAAATCTCAAGTTTGGGCAAAGATTTTGAATTTTACATCAGTACAAGTCTGACAGTCCCTCTTGCATTGCCCTGGGTGGGAGGGCTCATTTACCGATTTTACCACGCTAAAAAAAAGCTACTACCATTCAAAGTAATGCATATTATAAATTATTACATTCCAGTGCATTATGTGTATTTAAGGAACTGGAATAAAGTAAGTGTATTTTCTCTCGGCAGACGATCTTCGGCCACCGTAGGCGCGGGCATGCGGACAGCGAGTAAAGGGCAACTCGCTATCTGACCATGGACCATGCCCGGGTCGACTCCGCGTCGTGTTCCACGCGCCTCAAAGAGCGTCAGCAAAAATGACGGGCCCCCCTCTCAGAGGGTCTGAGGCCTGCCGGGGTCGCGGGACTTATTTCCTTAGCGTGACCCCGGAACATAAAGGGCTATTGTAGGACACCGTGGATTTTAGTCAGTACAAGTCTGACAGTCCCTTCCGCTCTGCCCGGGGTGGGAGAACTCATTTGATAATTTTACCACGCTAAAAAAAAAAAGTGTCTTTTCTCTAGTCTGACTAATTTTATCAATATAACATTATTTGTTTTTAATTTCTCACCCAGATAAAGTAATGACGTCTGATCTATTTTAGCTTAAAAGTCATAACCTAGCTAGCGAGTCGATGTAAATCATCCATTCCCGTAGCTTGCGCATGAGTCACCCACATGCGCGCGCGCATCGTAAGGTGTTACGTTGTGTGACTCATTCTGTTAGCTTTTTATTACTATCGTGTTCACTACACTTATCTTTATTGCCGGTTTTAGTGATGTAACTTAAGTTTAATAGTTTTAGAATTATTACCTGAAGGATTGTTGGTGATTTTTTCTTCTAATAAGTTTTGTGAAAGATAGAAATGTAAGGTATGATTCATCTTAAAATCAACAGAAACATTTTAGGTTTAGAGTAATAATAATGACACTTCATTGCTATCTGGTTTGAAAACACTTTAAACTTAATTAAAACACTTTAAACTTGGATTAATAATTCTTCTAAGCTGATATAGGACTCGGGTTGCTTTCTTAGTAGGTTGCTGCGTCCCTGTAATTCAAAGGGCCATTGAAGAAACAGGGAAGATTTTAGCAAGTATGAGTGTCTGTCCTTTCCGATCCTCCGTGGGTGGGAGAACTCATTTGAGAGCCTCGTTTAAAACCATTGCCAAAAAATTGGACAAGGTTTATTCTATACAAATACAGGCCTGTTGGTCTAGTGGTTAGTGACCCTGACTGCTATGCCAGAGGTCGTGGGTTCGATTCCCACCCAGGACAAATGTTTGTGTAATGAGCACGATCATTTGTTCTGTGTCTGGGTGTAATTTATCTATAATATTTATATAAGTATGTTTATTACTTGTCTAGTACCCAGTAGCTCTGCTTAGCTTTTTTTTTTTTTTTTTTTTTTTAGGTGGTAAAATCATCAAATGAGTTCTCCCGCCCTGGGTGGGGCGGAAGGGACTGTCAGACTCTTACTGACTAAAATCCACCCGCGAAACACGACGCGCCACCGACCCGGGCTTGGTCCTTGGTCGGACGGCGAGCTACCCATAACTCACCGTCCGCAAGCCCGCTCCACCGCTGTGCCCTCTGCTAATCAGAGGGACACGCGTTGGAGCGTCCACACGACAGGCTATTCGCATACGGGCAAAGAGACCCCTTAGGCACACAGTGCCTAAGGAAGAGTTTTTGCCCGCATCCCAGGGTGCACCGGCCCGAAAAACTGGTCTTCCCCCCGGACGTATCCGAGAGGGAACTCCAGTCCACGGGCGCACGTGGAGGTTTCCTGTCATAGCACCCCAGCTCTGCTTAGCTTGGGACTAGAATCTAGTCTATCACAGTCTATCAGTTTATCACACAACGCCATCTGATGGCGTTGTGTGATAGTTTTGGAATTTTATTATTATTTATTTATTTATTATTCTATACAAATAAATTGGTAAGAAAATAAAGTACCTTTAGATACCTTCAACAAAATATCCCAAATAGAAATAACAATTTCCTCAACAAAGTCTCACCTTTCGAAATCGGACCACCTAGTTGTCTCAATTTACGATAATAGCTGCAGCAGTACATTCGATCATTTTACCTGTGATAGGCCCAACAAAGCGTAGTATGCTTATGGCGTAACCTTAGACCTTGCAGGAGCGAGTCATGGGGGCGGGGAGGAGTGGCGGCGCTGATTTTTAATTTAGATAAAAAAACGTAAAAAAGTAGATGCCATCACTTAGCATGCGTGCCGGCGGCGCGCGGACTTGTGTCGTAGAACTGTGGGCAATGGATAAGAAGTTATTTAGTTAAGATTAGCATGCTTTTTCTAAATTTAGAATTTTGTAAAGCACACATATATTTAAGACAGAGAGTTTGAATGAGTTCTGGATTCAGTCCATAGCACGTCAGGTTGATTATTTTAATGATTTTTGCTGCAGTTGCGGTAATAATCCCACTGTAAATAAAGGTGACACTTATGGCAAGTTGCTCTGTCCCAATCTTCCTATAATAATATTTAATGCATCAAATGTAACAATGAAATTTTCGAATAATTTAATGTTACAAAATAATATGAGGAGGAGGAGGAGACCCCGCTCTTCTATAGCAAGTACTTAAAAATAAAATTTACCCACATATTATTGTTATTGTTAAATACTTGCTGTAGAAAAGCGGGGTTTCCTAACACAGGCTTGATTTGCGGAGGGAGACCCCAAACATAACCACTGATGTATTTCTTATTAAATATTTTTTGGATTTTGTATTTTTAATGTACATGAGAGTACTACAGTTTAACAGGTACTCAAAATTGCGTATATACGAGTACCTATAAAATATACCTATTCCTAATCAATGTGTTTACTTGTTGCTGTAACAAGCAAGTCTGCCTAGGAACCTACAACGAGGAAAATAATAATTTCGGGAGGCTTATCTGAAATCAACAAGAAAGTTTGTTGTCTCTGATTTTGAGGATTGTTGTTGTTATTATCCATCATGCAGCGACGAAGGAGGAGAAAAGGTTCCGTCAGAATTCGAAGAAGGTCGCACGGGTTGTGGAGAAGCGGAGGAGGAGGGGATTACTAATAGGTTCCGTCAGAATTTGAAGGAGAACGCACGGGGTGTGGAGAAATGGAAAGAGGTAAAAAACATTCGTATCCATCTTTTCTAATCCAAGTGGTTACACTTCCATACTTCACTTCCCCGTAGCCGACATTATGGGAGAATGTTTACATGGCCCATTACGAGCCATGGGAACAATGATGGCCGCCGTCATCACATGACGTCATTACCGTGACAATTGCACTATGCTGAGCGAAAGCCTCTGTTTGTTTATGATTACACTTTTTTCTTTATGGTGCAAGAAAGTTGTTGTGTTGTCTTTGGTTTATTATTGTAATTAGAGTAAATTGTGTATGTTATTAAGTTTAATATCTGAATTGTTATTATTTCCTGTTTATTTATTTTTTACCAATTAGCATTTTTGGGTGGTAAAATCATTAATGAGTCCCCTGTGTGGAACAGAAGGGACTGTCAGACTTACTGATTAAAAATCCACCCTATTTCTTCAGTAGCCCTTTGCGTTCCAGGGTCTTTGCATCACCTGAAAAGGTGGCAGGCGTGTGGCCCTATGGGGCCCCATCAGTTTGCGTACAGTTCCTTGAGAATGCTCGTAAAACTATGCGCTGTCAACATGGGTTTAGACCTTGATTGGGAGGCGAGCTACCCTACTTATTACCTTAAGATGTTGTATCCTAAAGCTATAAGTATTACAAGTAGCTTTCCAATATTTCGTAGCATTGGGGAAACAATGTTTTTTTTTTTCACATAAATAACTGTTTAAGATTTTTGTATCGTGACGTGACACATTGTCTATTTCATGCTTTCTGTACCCTTAGCACGAGTTTTCACTCTTTTACTTTACAGCGTCTTTCCAGTATTTACAGCGTTTCTTGTATGAAAACATGGAACAGCGCCTCTGGTTTGCGAAGAAGGAACTAATTTTTTCCTTGAAAATTGTCAATTTGAAATTGTCAAAGTTCCAGTTTACTTTACGTCTCAAATACTGAAAACTCGTGCTAAGGGTACAGGTACCGACTTAGTGCTTCAGTTAGTTACTATAAAACTATAATGCAGTGTGATTCGATTCCCTGTGTCGCACTAACTAGTATAACGACCACGTATGCGCTCCTCCAATCAGCCATTATTTCATTTTCTGTCCACACACACACTTTATTAGCTTTTTTGCTACACTAGTCAGTTTTTATTACTATCTACGTTTCAGATTTGAAATTTTTAGAGTTTGTCTATGTGTAGGGAAATTTGAACTAGAAGGCTGATGATTTATGTATTCAATTTTAATTAAACGGAACAAGAGTCTTTAGAAGACTTGAAGGAGGCCTTTGCCAATTACATTTATTAACACTGAAAGTCAAGAAAGCTGGGCGGATACTTTAAATCTTCAAAAAAATCCGTGTTATTCTTAAAAATGAAGAATGTAGACAAGTAGGCTATATTCCAAAAAACTAATTGCATGATCACGATTTCCTTTATAAATATTTTGGATTGACAACTGATTGATAGATTGACAAATGACTTATTATTATTGAATAGTCGAGGAATCGCGTGGGTTATTTTCAATTAGTTAATTTTTTTTCTATTCGGAAAATCGTTAGCAAAAAACAATAAGCAGTGCGCGGCATTATGAGGTTTATTAAGAATTTCTCAGACTTGTACTGACTGAAATCCACTGTGTCCTTCATTAGCCCTTTACGTTCCAGGGTCACGGTGATGATATAAGTCCCGCGACCCGGCAGGCTTTGGCTGGGGTGGAGGGAGGACGCTGTCCTCTCCCTCACATGGCACGCCTCCTCCTTCGCGTGCATGACTGCTTCGCAGAAGGAGGCGACCGCTTCCCACTCCGTCACGCCCCGCAGCATGGCCTCGACTAATGCCGGGCGCGAGAGGTCTCTGCCTATCGCTGCCGTGAGGACACGGCGGTACTCTACCCAAGCGGGGCAGTCCTGCACCGTATGCTCCACTGTGTCTTCTGGGAGATCTTCGTAGTGGTGACCAGGCGTTTCTTCCCTCCCTATCCGACACAGGTACCTCCCGAAAATTCCGTGTCCGGTGAGGACCTGCGTCATGTCAGGACGCCGTTACGCCTATCCAGCCACTCCTCAAAGAGGGATCTTACCGCCGCGATTGAGGCGTGCCCAGGGGATTACAGACTTAGAAATAAATAACAATTCAGTTCTAACTTCTACAGATCCTCACTAGTCAAAAGTATGTCACAGTCACATAATTGTCACGCTTCGATCACGAAATATCATGAAGGATTAGGCGCACAATGCCACATTCGCAAAATGACATAATGACGCAAAATGACACATTCGCAAAATGTAATTTCTCAATATGCCTTAGCAAAATGCCACATCAGTACCAAAGAAACACTCGCAACATGTAATTTCTTAAAATGACACATTCTCAAAATGACACATTCAAAGATGTCAACCGGGTCTCGGAACAATCAAAACATCAACATTTTCATTCAATGGCGGTTTTTGTGTAAAGTCGTATCTACTTGTAATTATTCTGAAATTACTTTAATCACCACAAACTTCAGTGGAGTCTTTATATTTCTTTATCTGTATAAAAAAGGAACGTACCTAATTAAACAAATACAAAAGAGCTAAAATAAAGTCACCACAACTTCCTCAATTATTAAAACACAGCAATTCATCGCTTCCCCCAGCTCTCCTTTATTCTCCACGAAATTGCTATAGAAATATTAAAGAGTAACACGCTATAAAAGACTGATATAATAAAAAAAAGTTTCTTAGTAAAAAAGCAGTGAAAAGTAAGTAATTTATTCAGCAGTGTGGAGTGTGACTGCTGCCGTTTCTTATGCAAATCACTCAGATATTTACGAGGTAAGGGGTTGCGCACAGAATAACTTTGTAAACTTTACAGATGGGACGGACGTTTGCGACGGCTTTTTTTCGGCACGTCTTGTTTCAAGGTTGAGACGATTTAAAGTTTAAAATGTAACGTTAAGATGTCGTAAATTCTTTGCAGAATTCTTAAAAGCTTAGCTACAAAACTATGTTACAGTTTCCACTGATGCTATGCTATAAGCTAGCGAGTAAGTCGAGCTATGAAGATCAAGCATCTTTCCCTATAAAAACGTAGGTATTTGAATCCGTATCTACCAGTGCTATACTATTGTGGACTAGTGAATATGATTAGTATTTCATCTCTGCTGGATTATCACCATTAATATAGCCAAAGGTGGATCGAGTTGAGACCGCATACATCCCCTACGACTATAGTCACTTCGAATAGCGTCTGTTGAGTCAATAAAGCCATGATTTTCAATGATCCTTTTTCACTTAAATGCTCATTCACTTCCTAGTTCCGAAGCCGTGTCGCGTCTGCGTCACTTTGCCCGCATCACGCTCAGTGCGCGCGTGACGTCGCGACGCGTTTCGTGAATAATTGTCGCGTAGTTTAACTAGCCACACCTTTAGCGTATGTTTGTTTTAATATACGGTGAACTAACTGGAGCTACGTAGTTTATTTTTCATATAGGTTAGCTGAGTAATGTAATCCTTGAACCTCTTAAATCTCTGAAGGGTTCATTTCAATCGCAACTGCAGCCGCAATGATGGCCGCAGTGTCTTGATTGGTTTTCATGGATCTAAGAACATTTTCTTAGATCCATGAAAACCAATCAAGCACCGACAGCTAGCCACCAAGGAAAAACGTCTATAAACATCTAGCATGTTATGTAACAGTTATATACATAGTGGTTATAACTTGTCATAATGTTATGTATACTTTTTTCTAACGATGTCGATGGCTCAGTCGGCTGACTTTTCGTAACTACTATGTGAGATAATAATGTCTTGAAAATTGACTTTAATAAAACTATGATTTGTTACTTGGAATGGAAATGTCACCATCTTCGGAAGAGTTTTCATAGATCTACGTAGATACCAGCGATTTCGTTGCGGACTGTCATCGAGGTGGGAATAGTCCCTCAAAGTACTGTGAAATCTTCACCCAATCATTTTACAAAGTAGAGTTTGTCTTGTATTCTGCTTTTCTTAGAAAATTCCTAATATTATTATGGTGACTTTCCTTGATAAATGGCCGAAGGCACAATAATATGACCTTTTCCTTACCGCGGATACTGTTTGACTCGTGGCAGGATAAGACAGCACTGATTTATTATTATTATTAAATACCTAATTAGTTTCTTAGATTTACTATTTCGAGATATAAAGAAAAACAAATAAGAATTAGAAAATAATAAGATAAGAATAAGAAAATAAGTTTTCCAGTTCTAAAACATTTGCCGTCATAAGTTCATAACACAAAAAAACACTAGTAGTAGTAGTTGAACACTAGTCCAAAAAAAGTGTAACTGTAAAATGACCCTTATATCAACTTAAAATGCCGTTTTACAGTTTTCTTGGACAAGTGTGAGTGTGGTGAGGCTTACCACCGTCAGGTTATCGGTAGCCCTTGGTGCCATAATCCGTGGTGCCCACTCTACAACTTGAACAACTATCCATTTATATAATTACTGTGATGTATCTACCTTTACAACGCTACCCCAGCATTGTATTTGACATCAATACGCTTGTCCATTGATGAGTACCCTTGTAACATTGTACTGTAACTAGTACAAAGCGTTCGAAGGATATTCGTTGGATATAATTACTGATGGATTGATTTCCTAGTTAGAATTCCTAAAATCTGATATGCTTGCTTGAATGGTTAGAAGTTAATTGAAACTGTATTGTATCGTTTATTTGAAAATAGCTATTCAAGAGTCGAGTTTCCAAGCGTAAGAGCATAATTTGCTTCATTTTTTTTTGGCACTGTTGTAGGATTACAAGTATAATATGGGTGTCTATTAGAATAGAGTTATGTTCAAAGAAAAATAAGAGCTTATATTCATCTTTTAACCAAAAATATTACAGTATCAGCAGGGATTTTTTTGAATCACCTTAACAATAATTTCAGTGTAGGTCTTCCTAGGGCGTTACATCCCGTCGTTTCTTATTTCACTTATACTCATTTGAGATGAAATTAATTTTCAATACTTAATACTTCCAAAACTACCTAAATTTTACTATTCACTGGACCAAACATAAACAAAACTACATTATAACTCGAAAATAACAAAACAGAAACTTAATGTATTCACCAGAGCGAACTTCACGTCAAAACTCAATAATATTTTTTTGAAACCTACTCGACTGGAATGAGCAGTCAACATAGCTCTATTTTTTGCCCAACTTCGGCCCTGTCATGTCCCAAACCACAAACTTAATTATACAGCCCAAAAAACAACGTCGCCCTTAAAAATCTATGTCAAGTTTACTTTTCTAACTGCAAAGTTAACTTGGTAAAGTCTTCAAGGATATTTTAGGGTTGTTTTTCATTTTGTTGGTTCTCTAAATATGTGATTGTTGATATTATTACATAATGCAAGCTTTAGTGATAGGTTGATTTGTCAGGATAAGGGTTTCTGATTTCTCATGGGGTTTGAATGTTAAATAAGTTTGAGTTTTTGAACTTTTTAGTGGGAAGATCAATTCGTACAAATCTTTTCATCACTACCTATTAATAAAGCTTGTATGTGGTAACAATGTGCACTGGTGACACATTGCTAACGTCACCAACTTACGAGTTGTAGATAGATTCGATTAAGCCATGCCAATTAGTCCGTTTATTTCATCACCACTGCTCTCAAAATAATTAAAAATGTTGCATTTTTAATTATTTTGAGAGCAGTGGTGATGAAGAGAAGGGATGATATCGTGGGGAAACCCGCATCTCCTAGAACCAAAATCTCGAAGACGAGTGGTATCTACCAATACTGCCTGATCCCGTGTGGTGGGTTACAGCTGTGGTTACAGCCAATTTCCTCTCACAGAGAGGGAGCGTGTCCCAGCTGTGAGAATATAGGCTGAAACTATTTATGTTAATGAGTTCAAAAGATTACAGTAAAGAAACCACACTGCCAAAAATTAATTCTTCCCCAATTTGTTGTAACCGCCTTTTCATAATGAGGATTTAAAAAAAACGGCGTATATTTTAATACTATACACCTCAGACACAATAAAGCATCAATTACAAACCGCTATTTGTCACTAGTATACATTCTTATATACATTAACTTTTTGTCCTACAGGAATATCTTCTAGCCGCTGCAGCGCTTTCAAGCGATGTCCAGGTGTCTAGCAAGCCATTGTAGTACAAATACATACTAGGGCTATTATAAGAGTACCCTCAATTAAATTAATTGGCCTTAGAGTTAAGGGAATTGCTCACTGCTACGATGAAAGTGTGGATTTTACTTGATGCAGCAAGTACGATTTAGAAATTGGTTTCAGAAGTTTTATGTTGCGTTTATGTCAATGGCTGAATAAAAAAGGCCCGCGTTTTGACTGTAGGTAAACTTTATAGGCTAATTAATATGTGTGTTAAATAATGATAAATGATAGTAGAAAGTGATCGATTTTTGATATAGTTTGAGATATCAAGCATCAATTTTCACTCTTGCCCGTTTGTAAGCGTTGGTATATAAGACAGCAAATACAGTTCCATTCACAACTACTTGCAGATCATAATTATATGAAAATATTAGTTTTTTCGCCCAAACAAAATGACAGTTTCTTCAATCATGTTTTACATTCAAATTCCCTCACATAAAATAAACTATATCATCATCAGCAATTACGTCATCTCATCTAAATCTTTGCCACATCATCTCATGAGCACACTCCTTAACCGCACCAAGTTTACAAGACGCAACAAAACTGATGGTTACCATTTAAGGGCCATTAATTACCCATACAAACGAGTCCCCATTAACAATGGTATAATGGTTCGTCGCCAGTTATTTAGATTGATTCCATGCACCATTCATTAGCGATCGGAGTTCGGATTAATTTTAGTTTAACTTGACGATTAATTAGATTGTGACTGATTAAAAGGTTGATGTATGTTGTGTAGAAGTTTGTTACGTGTTTTAATCTTGATGTAGAATCTTGTAAAGTTAGTTAATTTTTTGACGGCGATTTAGAACGTCTGGGGCGGTCTTACAAGGGTCCTAATGCGCTGAAAGCTTGTACGCGTGTAGTTATTTCTTCAACGATTTTCAACATACATTCATTCAAACGTAGTTAAAACAACCAATATCTTAAAAGAACATTTTAAGAATCGTTCTTTAGTGCAATCAATTTTAGTTCAATCAAAGTTATGTCAGTTGAACAGTAGTTGAGTCGTCCAATATGTGTCTTGAACTTATATGAGTCAACCGTAGCTATATCGAAAGTAGTTGAAATGGATGTAGTTATTTTGTTACGGAACCTAATAATTTCATGCAGTTTTAATTTATTAACCGACTTCAAAAAAAAAAGTAGGTTCTCAGTTCGACCTGTATGTATGTATGTTTGTCCGCGATTATCTCGCGTTTGGCTGAACGGATTTTGATGCAGTTTTCAGGAAAGTGTTCATTACATTCTGGAGAAGGTTTTAGTATATAACACTAATAGATATCCCGTGACGTTGCCCGCGTGGATCCGTTTTGCTTACTTGGTTTTCAGGGACGATTGCATGTTTGCCCGCAATTATCTCACGTTTGGCTGAACCGATTTTGATACAGTTTTCAGAAAAGTGTTTGTTACATTCTGAGGAAGGTTTTAGTATATAACAATAATGGATATCTCGTGAAGTTCCTTCCTCACATAGATCGGTTTGGCTTAATAGGATTGTAGATTTTCAAAGACGCCGATTTTATGAAGATTTTTGTTGTTGATTATCTCAACTAAAAAGGGAAAAAAAAACTTTTTGAAAAAAAGGGAACCGACTTCAAAACCAAACACAAAAAAACTATAAAATAACTTTTCTTTCGGAAGTCGATGGCCATAATTATGTCAATGAAATAAAAAAAAAACAAAGCCACCGACTTTCGAAAGAAAAGTTATTTTATAGTTTTTTTGTGTTTGGTTTTGAAGTCGGTTCCCTTTTTTTCAAAAAGTTTTGTCATAATAACTACCTAAATAATAATAATTGTTTGTGAAGATGGAAGGCTTTTTGTTACTCAATCACGTCTAAATGGATCTGGATGCAAGATACAGAGTAAGGTAGGAATAACACATAGGATATCTTTTATCCCGATACCGCGAAGCCCGATATACAAATGGGCAAAGCCGCATGTTTGTTAACTTGGATATGCCTGGTGAAGAAAAATATCATGAGGAAAACTAGACTAAAATACATTGGTGGTAGTAGACAATGTGGTTCCCACAGGCGACTTAATTAACACCAACAGAGAAAGAAAGAACTACAAAATTAATACGACTCACTTTTAGAAATTAATGAAAATTAAACTTTAATATATAAAACAAAACTAATTAACATTTAAAAATTAAATTGCACATTAAAATACAATGAGCTTTTTTACAAACCTTTTTCATGTTAAAGTTACGGGTGGCAACTTATCACTATAATACAAGTATTTTTTAATGAAAACAAAACACAAATGGAAACATTGATCCGTTTAATATATTTCTGATCGCACTTTTTAATTAAATATCCTATAATATACCTGCCTTACACGTATATTCTTCAAACTACTTTATATCTTCTGTCTTGTGAATAAAGTTTTAAATCGAATGTGCAGTTGTATCAGCTGTTGCAATAATATTGGCTAGAGTACGCTAAAGAATTTCACTTTCAATCTAGGTACTTATATCGATGATGTGAAAGAAATTTGTTTGTCTGTCTCTGTACGTTATAAATGTTCAAACTTTGATAATTATGTATTGTTGGGTCCATTGCAAGGATCACTAATATACTCGTAATTACGAAAAATAAACTTTAGCAAACTCCTTGTGAAATATCAACCATTTTTTCATCATACTTAGCACAGTTGGCTCAATGACTGAGCGATCCAATGTGCTTACTGCGTAGCGTATGACAGGTTTGATTCCCGCTTGTAACAAATGTTTCTTTGACCTACTAGTAGTTAGTAGTTATTCCAGGTGTGTGTGTTAGTGTATGAGAGTTTTCAATATTTATAAACCCTGTATTTATAGTGTGTTAACCGTTTTGCATGCCTTAGTTAAGGTAGTTAAGGTATCATCTGTTACTTAACATCTCCATTATTGTATCTACTTTCTGCGCAATTAAAGAATTATTCTATTCTATTCTATTCACCCATAATACAGAAGCAATTGCTAGAGAGAAACAACTTTTTTTTTTTCATATATTTAATTTCTAGATAGATATAGATGTTGATTGGACTACGAAACCTAAAAGACGATTATTGTGAAAATATTAATTCTGCGCCAAGCAAAACCGCAGGCGAAACTTAGTCCTCAATAAATTCCGTATTCGCGTGACACCGGCAGATGTTCCCCAGCTTATCTCATCAAAAAAGAAAGCATACGTAGGAATAGTTCTATATTTTATATATAGGTCATCTACCTTATGTACATATATCCATTCATTAATACAAACATTTTTAAGTGCACGCTTCCAATTTACATCAGGAGGTCTTCGGAACGAGATTAAGATGTTCTTTCAAGATTGGGAACCTTAATTATATAGTTTTAAGTCTTTTCACTCACTTAATAATAGGTACTTATAGAATTCTTAATGTTGTCGGTATTTGGATAAGTGTATTTTGTGGAAAATATGGGCCATTCGTAAATGGCCCGCCTTGGGCTGTCGATATCTTGTATGTGGACAACCTGCAACAGTAAGTGAATTGCATCGGCATTTAAAATGTTCATATAAGTACAACGACTTGCGAATTACGAAGATTGTCCTCTAAAACTTAAAATGACTGTTACAACTTGCACTACTTCTTCATAAAATCGATTGATTCTAGAGCGTAAGTGCAGATAAAATTCCATGAAACCGCCTCCATGTCAAGCTATTAAAACTTCTATCGCCTTCTGTGAATTTCTGTGCCTCGAAAAATACGTAAAGCCCGGCTGTCATTACTAGATATTTGACAGTTAGTTTGAAGCGTCTGTAGCGAAAGTCTGAAAACATAATTATCTTAGCATGGGGTACCGTGTTACCTAGTTACTGTGTTGTGGAGGTCGGATTGGCAGTCATGCTTTGGCTAGGCAGATGATGTCAATCCGAAATCTCCCAGGGTTTTGCTTATATTTTTGACTTACATTAAAATCCAATATCTGGTTGACCGAGAATCGCTCGGTTTTTTAAAATATCTATCTCTTGGGAACCGAGCTTTTCTCGAACCTTGGACCTGGACCTGATAACTTTCATGAAAATCGTTGGAGCCGTTTCCGAGATCCTGATTATATATAAATAAATACACAAGAATTGCTCGTTTAAAGATATTAGATAGATTCAGCTATTTAGCTTGTGAGGGAATTGTAACCGACAAGCAGGCAGACAGGATTACTTTTACACATTACAAAAATATTCACGTGTTGAAAGAAGGCTTTAGGCTATCCTTGCGTTCATAGCTTTATGGTTATTAGCCCAGAAGGCTATCTTCGCAGCTGTAACTACACCCAATATAATTATTTTGACACTATTAATTATGATAACATAACTACAAGCTGCTGTTAATGATAACCATCATTTAGAGAATTATCTTGAGAGCAATCGACAGCTTTCGACACGTTACAAAAGTTTAATGTCGAACGATAATGTGTTAAATACTATCTTATCTCTTATGTGCTTACGAGGTACTAGGTAATTAGTGCATTTAGTTAATTCTGTACCCTTAGTGAAAAGTGATACAA
Source organism: Agrotis clavis (assembly GCA_954870645.1). Taxonomy (NCBI): domain Eukaryota; kingdom Metazoa; phylum Arthropoda; class Insecta; order Lepidoptera; family Noctuidae; genus Agrotis; species Agrotis clavis. Next base: position 1,603,680 of record OX940932.1, on the reverse strand, counting down.
CTCGAGTTGTAGCGGTTTTTAAATCTTTAAAGAATCTTGAAGTTTGATTTTTTTCCTATTTTTCTATCTAATCGGCGTTTCTCTATCTGTTATAGAACGGGAAATAAGTTTCGTGTGCAATGATACAAGTCGCGTTTGTGGAGGTTTTTGATGATTTTTTTTGTGTATAATGATATTTCTTTAGTTATATTAAATTGAACTAAAGCTTAAACTTATATCAATTACGTGTAAACTGGGCTATCTCGATTTATAACACTTGACACATTTAATATTAGTAACATGAACTTTGTGCTTGTTGATACAATTCGATTTATATTAAGTGACACAAAAAATATCATAGAATTATCAATTGTGAAAAATAATATAAATCGAATTATATCGCTTGAGAATAAGCAGCACTACATACCACCAACGTGTCAAATGATACAACTGAACATGTATCAAATGATACTTAAGTATTCTTAGTAATGCGTTTGGTTCATAATAATATAAATGAATTTAAATCGTATTAGTATGGGATTTTTAGGAAGCGATCAATCTAGTGATCGTTGTGAAAAGCAATACATGTCATGTTTCGTCATGCCTCTTCTATCTCTTTCTGTGACGGCAGTCGCCGAAATGAGCAAGTGAGATCGGCAGTGGTAATTGCGCTCATACGCCAAACGGCCAGTAAAAGTACGTACTAAATTAAGTTATCATTCGGATATTCTTATTAGTTTTAAGGTTAGACACTTTAATTGAATTTTATCTAAGCATTTGTTGCCAATATGGAGACGAAGAGTGGTCGTAACTTTTGAACCGTAAGTCTCAAAGGTAAAAATATGTATAGCGCGGTGGGAATGGCGTATCATCCTGCGACTCGAAAAAAATGTAAAAATCAAAGTGCAAATGTCTATAAATAAAATAATGAATGATTATGTAGTACATTTATATACATTTACACATCTGTATAAAGGCAAGACGATTTGCCGTATTTGCCGAATTTCCGCTGCAGAGAGTTGGTCAAGCAGTTTGATTGAGTTTTAAAAGAATACCTATAAGTAACACTAAATTATGTTTCAAGTTATACGTTACTTTTAGAAGAATTAGGTGATTGTGTAGAAGCTCTTGTGTTTTTTGGTACTTCAAGTCGGTGCTAGGTTTAACTTGACCAAAGTATGATTCGCAAGAATAACAAGTAGGTCTTTGAATAATTCTAAATTATAAGAATAAGCAATACATCACTCGAATTTCGATTTGCGCAATGAAAAAATCTGCGTAATCTAGTTATTCGCCATCAATTTAATGTAATTTAGTTTTTTTTTGTTTGCCTCATTTATGAATTTTAATAAGATGTGATCTGAACTAAAAATAATCAACGAGTAATGTTTATAGTTACAGTAGATTTCAATGTAACTTTCTTTTATTGACTGATTAGTCTACAGTGAAAAAAGATTCTGTATAGAGTAAACGAATTTTTACATGTGTACCTACGCTAAATACGAATTGATAAGTAAAAGCCATTAATAAGATTTGGTTTTTAAGATATTTGTCATTTTCCAAATTAACAATTCTGCCCTCATTGAACACAATATTATAGGCACTTGTTTAGTTTTTTTTTTCATTTGTAAAGCCTGCTTCTTACTGCTTTAACGTTAACATAAAACCATATTAATAAAGGCTAGGAACCACATTTGTGCTGAGATTCATGTACTAAATGTGCTGGATAACTGGTAAAAATACGTCATTTCTTTAGTACGAGTCTGACAGTCCCTCTAGCCCTGCCCTGGGTGGGAGGACTCATTTGAAGATTTTACCAGGATAATTAAAAAAAATTAGTGCCAATGAAGTAGCAAGAATGGACAAATCAAGTAACTGATTATTATTTTTGCTTGACAACTCACAATGTTTAGAAAATTTCATGGTGTTTCTGAAAAAAAGAAGAACGAAATCAAAATTTAAATAAACCACTATTATCGTTGTATGGTAAATTCCTACAACAACAAATACTAACGTAAGCTAAATTAAACGAACTTGTACAGGACCCAAAATATTTTCTTGGAAAATGAGTGAAAACTATGGTAAACTTATCGGATATTATTATAGAATTATAATTTCACAAGCTGAGTTGTCTTGTCCTTAGAAATCCACTGTTTACGTTCCCCTTTGGACTCTTTCTAGGCAGTTTTAGCAATGAACATCACGGGAGCGTTTCCATCAGTACATCGTTAACATGGAAAATGATTTAAGAGCAACTTGAAGTTCTCAATGTCTATGACTTATTGCAGGACTGCTTGTAGAGATGTTACAGAAGCCGAATATAAGAGGAAATCGAAATTACACATGATATTTTCGTACTTAGGGTGTCAAAATAAATTATAAAAGCTAAATTATCAAGAGAATAATAAAATTTTTGAAATGCAAAGACCTTTGTAGACTGGTGTCTAGACCCGACTCGTTGTTTTTGTTTATGTTATGTCTTTCGTAAACTGGGACCGTGCGCTTCTGGTCCTGCGGGTTCACTTGACCACATAATTTATACATATTTCTGTATTTTTTGCGGTTAATTAAAATTTGAAAGAAATCTTTTGTTTGAAAGTACCAACGGTTGGCATAAATATAATAAAGTGCTATTCAACACGGTTTATTATAAAGAACTGTGATTATTGTGATCATAAAACTAAAAGATTGTGTTCTACTCCTTGACTATACTTAAATTGGGCAGTGGGTGGGTCCATTTCATCAAGGAGTCTTGTATTGGTTAAGAAAGTAATAATAAATAGATTGTTTTCATTGAGACTGTTATTGACTTCATTAAGATACTGTTAAATTATAATAATAATACAAAATAAAATTTATCATTCATTTACACATTCATTCACCCACTTTTTAAATTAAACTAGACCCTGATTGAACAAGTATATGTGACTAATGCCCTACTATAGAAATAGAATTCAACTTATATCACTTTACACCAAGAAAGTTTTACATTTTGTCTGGTATAATTAAAGTTACATCATTATACACCACTACTTTAGTTGTATTTAATAAGTGCAAAGTAATACAAGTGATGATTTTATCATTGCACATAATAAAGACATAGTAACGATAAAACCTCAATGTTTTCTACACAAAATTAGTTCTAGTGTTTTTACTATTTATAGCTCAATTGCTACCAAAAAGATGTTTTAAAGATACTTGTATCATTCAATATTGATGAGTTTTATAATGTGTTAAATGATACTATTTGAGTTATATCATTTTACACTTAGAAATAAAAATGTGGCTAATGATACAAGTCTATTTTTTTTAATTATCTCGGATTCTAATTACTTTTTAATACAACCAAAGCATATACGACGTGATACTGACAATTTCCAACCGAAAACAGTTAAAAGTTCAGAAATAAACCAATTAATAAAAAAGTTATAGCCATTTAAAAAATGCAAAACTTTAAATCGATTTTTCTCAAAACTAGGTTTTTTGACTTGTACCACTTTTCACTAAAGGTACAGAATTATTTTGATCTTCTTGTTCATTATTTTAAACTGTTTTGACTTTTTTTTTAGCATGGTAAAATCATCAAATGAGTCCTCCCGCCCAGGGCAGAGCGGGAGGGACTGTCAGACTTGTAGTGACTAAAATCCACGTGTCCTTCTTGCGACGTCTGTCGCCGTGGGCGTCCACCACTGCGGGTGGGGCGGATGGAGGACGTTGTCCTCTTCCTCACGCGGCCCGCCTCCTCCTTCGCGAGCATGACCACTTCGCAGAAGGAGGCGACCGCTTCCCAGTCCGTCTCGCCCCGCAGCATGGCCGCGACCAATGCCGGGCGCGAGAGGTCTCCACCTATCGCCGCCGTGAGGACACGTTGGTGCTCCTCCCAAGCGGGGCAGTCTTGCACCGTATGCTCTACGGTGTCCTCCGGGCGATCCTCGCAGTGGTGACACCCAGGCGTTTCCTCCTTTCTCATCAGACACAGGTACCTCTTGAAACTTTCGTGTCCGGTGAGGACCTGCATCTTGCGGTAACGAATAATTAGAATACTTTTTTTTAATCTTTATTGTCTCACAACTGGGTTTTCTTTTTACTTGGTAAAATCTTCGAATGAGTCCTCCCACCCATGGCAGAGCGGGACGGACTGTCAAACTTGTGCTGACTAAAATCCCTGTGTCCTAGGAAACTTTATATTATTACTCCACTAACATTTATGAATCCCCTTCACCATTGCATTTTTTCTGTTGACTTGTAAAAGGACTTGCATCCATCAAACCATGATCGGCTGCCTGCAAATCAAATGACGTCGTCGGTCCACCTAATGCGAGGCTTCGCTACGCTGCGTCTTCCGGTTCGTGGTCAGAACTTGAGGACTGTTCTTTCCCATCGGTTATCAGTTCTATGATGGACTATCTGTTCCTTGTTATTTCAACTCCGCTGCTCAGCTCTTGTCGGTCGCAGCGTGATGTTATACAGCCTAAATCCTTCCTCGATAGATGGACTATCCAACGCAAAATCAATTTTCCAAATATTATATTTTTCTATAATCAAATCGAAGTAGTAATTTCTGAGATTAATGCGTTCAACCAAACTCTTCCGCTTTATAATCTACTATATAAAAATAAGTTGGGTTTTCCTTCCTGACGCTATAACTCCAGAACGCACGAACCGATTTCCACGGTTTTGCATTCGTTGGAAAGGTCTCGGGCTCCGTGAGGTTTATAGCAAAGAAAATTCAGGAAAAATTTCAACAGAAAAGCGGGAAAATCTTTTTTCACATACAGTGGCGAAACGGAGTTCGCCGGGTTTGCTAGTTCGTTATAGATATGGCCTATCCACTATCAATCATACTTGCAATATTTTAAGAGTTAAATAACTAATTTTTCGACGTATATCCTTGTTCTTTGACTTAAAAACCTTCAATACAAACATTCTAAACCCCAAACACCCAAACCCAATACAACCCAAATCACCAATCACCATTCACTCTAAAATGAAGGCTTAATTTAGCAGAGAGTCGACGTTATGCGAAGTCATATCACCAATTACTGACATAAATTGACCTGCACCACGGCAATCCAGACGCAAAGCCAAGTCTAGTGAAATAAACCTCTGGCACTTTGTCTATGTACTAGTATTAAACCCCGTTAAAGCTTGTAAGTGGTGCAAGTGGGGAGATTATGGGGTGTTCGGTGTGGTGGTAGAGGGGTGAAGATATTGGAGTAGGGGGGTGATTTTGTTTTCAGTTTTTCACTTCGCGTTACAGTAGTTGGCTTTACAGGTGTAGTATAGTTCTTCTTGCTTTGCTATCCTTGTCAGGTTGCTTTTATTATAGTATCAGCCTATAGTGCCCCACTGCTGGGCAAAGGCCTCCCTCCACTTTTTCTACTTCTCTTCTACTCTATCTACGACCATAGTTCACTGATTCATAGAGCGGTGCAACTCATTTCGCCAACTTCTTATTCGCTTCTTATACATGCTGTTTTTTTGCATTTTCGTCAAACTTCATGTGGTTGTCGCAAAAGTCATAAATAATCAATTGAAAGTACAGTACCGGGCAAAACTAATAAGGGCTGCTTTTTTTTTGTTGTTGAAATTTTACAGTATTTCAGAATTAAACCCTTAATTCAATACAAATGAAAGAGAATCACCCGACTACGCAGTCCGCGCGTACGCACACAGCGATGAGCAGCTGGTGTGCGTGAATTGAATCTACTACTCTTGAAGAAACTAGTTCACACTTACGGATTTCAGTAAAAAGGAAAAATAAAATAAAAAAATACCTACCTATTTTATTGTTGATTTGGGTCGAGAATCATGAGTATAATCACGTCCTTGAATTTGACTAGGTTGCAGATCAGCACATTGTGTAGAAAATGCCCACCCACCATTATCAATCTTAGTATTGCTAAGAAAATTAGAATGTAAGCAATTTTTTGAGAGAGTGAATTTGACACTGTTCAAATTCCATTGAATAATTATATAATTAGTTGCATTACGGGCGTTTTTAACTCAACGGTATCCCAAGCTCTAGTCCACTAAATGGGGTCTCCTTAGAGGGCCAAAGTCTGCCGGGGTCGTGTGACTGACGAGCTACCGTGACCCCGGAACATAAAGGGCTATTAAAGGACACCGTAGATTTTAGTCAGTACAAGTCTGAAAATCCGTCTTGTCCTGCCCTGGGTGGAGAGGACACATTTGATGATTCTATCACTCAAATAAAAAAAAAGCTATAGTCAACCTACCAGAACATTCTACCCCAAACCGCTGTCGCTTATCCCTGGTACCGTTTACAAAGAGCAACAGAGCGGGCACGCACGTCCGATATGCCGCGGGCAATCCGACCAGGGCTGGCCCGCACCTGGTATTAAAATGTACTATTGTTACACACACAGGATTTGCCCAGCACTGGCGGTTAAGCTGATGATGATTGAAACATGAAATAACACGGAGTAGGCTTGAAATGTAGGTAAAAGGTTGGTTAGAACCGAGTGGTATATTTTTAGTTTTATTAGCTTTTCTTTTATGATTGTTTGCCGTGATGGTCTTTCGATTAAAGCCTTCCATCAAATTACTGATGCTATACATTTTTTCAAATTTGAAAACACGAAAAATAAGACTAGGTAATTCCTAAAACCTACCAGATCTTACATGTTTGTGTACCAAAAGAAATCGTAAGTACCGCTGCTCATCCCTAAGTTTTGGGCAAACATTAAATGCAAATCATAAGAAGCCAGCAAACATATCCGTCGGTTATTCAATTACATTTGAACGCAAGAATTGAGCCCACGATCTTTATCACAGAAATTGGATGCTTACAACCGCTATGAAGCTTGCAATGCCTGCATAATAATCATCATGATAAAAATCATACTTTTACCACGCAAAACTATCGCTCGGTAAATATCAAATTCACAATGGTAATTACTGAATTCGGGATTGCGATATCTTGGCAGTAAATTGGTGTTTTATGAGAATGTGCGAACGATAGAGAAAATGTAGTAAATGTTAATATATGTGCATATATAGGGGCTTATCAGGGAGGAGCCACGAATATAAGCTTTTGCCAGAATACGGTACAATTAAGGATCTTCAAGGAGTATCGCATTAATATCGTAATCGTCCCTTCGGCAGGTGGACTGGAAGCAATAAGGTGTACACGCACTTTCATAAATGGTGGCATTAATGATAAGCATTGAATATGAAAGTCCAAATGTCGTTTAAAATGCGATAGAAAATTATTGCAACCACCATATAATTTGCTAAACTCTGCTCACTTTTTTTATAAGGGTTCCATAGCTAAATGGCAAAAAACGGAACCCTTATAGATTCGTCATGTCTGTCTGGCTGTCTGTCCGTCCGTATGTCACAGCCACTTTTCTTCGAAAGTATAAGAGCTATCATGTTGAAACTTGGTAAGTAGGTGTATTATGTGAACCGCATTAGGATTTTCATGCAAAAATAAAAATAAAACTAATTTTGGAGGTTGCCCCCATACTTTTTCACCGTACTCATTCGGTATCTATAGGTCTTCAAAAATGATGTTGAAGTTACTACTATCATTTTTTTCTAAACTAAACAGTTTCCGCGAGAGACACTTCGAAAGTGGTAAAATGTTGGTCCCCCCCCCCTGTAACTTCTAAAATAAGAGAATGATGAAACCAAAAAAAATTAAGATGTACATTACCATGCAAACTTCAATTGAAAATGGTTTGAACGAGATCAAATAATTAGTTTTTTTTTAATACGTCATTAATCGTAAACCGCAATTTACCTTTCAAAGTTACAACCAACTACATGAACTTTTATATATTATGTTACTTGCTGCTACGGAACCCTTTATGGGCGAGTCCGACTCGCACTTGGTCGGTTTTTTAATCATAGGTTCGCGTTTGACCACTATCTCGCCTGATGGTAAGCGATGTTTTGCTCGACGGTGAAGCATCTTGCCTAGAAGTAACCTATTCACTTTTAGCAGCTTACGATCATGCGAGATAGGGGTAAACGCAAACGCATTATCACCAAATAGAAAATGTTAAATGCTAGGTAAGTACCTAGGTAGACAGTTTCAGGAAAAAAAAATCGGATGTTGTCTTTCAAGACAAATCTGCATCAAAACTGTTATTTCACACGCCACATAATAAATAGTTTTCATTTTAATTTTCAGGTATTAAATTATCGCAGGAACTAACAAAACTACGCAGTTAAGCATACTCGTATGTGTTTCTTAGACCCGAATATCTCTAAACTGGTGCTGTTAATAATGCAACTTCAGTAATAACATTCAAAAGTACCACAGTAACAGCTGTCCTGAAATCCAACTTCCTCACAGAACACAAGTTTAACAGAATTTGGATAAGAAAACAAAACAAAACTTCTCATGAACGTCCCTAGACCATTGTAAAACTTATCAACAGAAACTATCAGTTTCAGAACATGCCTGACCAAAGAACGGAGAGTCTCACACAATCCCTGAATTGCCAAACTTAGAACAACTGGTACAACTTCTTGTATTGTGACTATTCATAGGTAACACAAACCTTGTACGATCGTACACACCTTGATGGGCATTTACATAGCATTTCACGTAGAATGTGAAGTTTTAGTTACAGTGGAAGATCTACACTGACACTGCGTGTTTGATATTATTTCTAGATTCTCATTTAAATGAAATTTGATGAGTACTCAACATCTGCCTAGCATTTTCCCAACTTATACTGTGGTCAACTTCCAGTGTAACAGGATCCAGCTGAATATATTATCAGTATTTAACATAAAACGTTCATCTCGCTCACGCCTATTGCGATTAACTGGGCACAAATCCAAAATCCATACCTGGTATCAAAAAAATCCTTGTGAATAAACCCAGTAACACTTTTTCTGACCCGGAACTAAGCCTGGACCTCATGTTAAGCAGTCGCACTTGCGAGCACTAAAACAACGAGGAAGTCAAGATTCAAATCACCCCAAAACCCTTTGATAAGATTAATCATCCGACACCTCTCGAAACCGGATCACCGCACATTCCGCACAATGCACCACAGTCTAAAGATTACAACACATCCTACATAGAACTAGCTATACAGTTCGCAAACACAAACGGAAGGGAATCAGATACACTGCGCACAATGCGTTGGGTTCGTGGCTTCAAGGTAGGAGTAAATCCTCTCTTGAGTCAGGAAGGAGTCATCGGGTTCTATTATTGTTATGTTCACGGATTTAGCTTTAATTGCTTGGGTTTAGTACATCCAGATGAGAATTTAGGTTTGATTCTCGAAAATTATATGCCTAAGCAAATTATCTTACCCCGTAGATAGTAGATGTCTAGAAATTTAGTTCGTTACGAAGTATGTGTGCATTTCATTGATAGTAAAGATATTGCACTTTTTAGTTAAGTTAACTCACAAATAAAAGAGAGCCTTTTGCCAATAACTAACGTTAATGAGGAATTCCTAATATAAAAACCCAAAAACACCGTCTTTTCCCATTAATTGCCACCAATGGCGATGAATGGAAACATATCCCATTTGTAACCAATGGGATATGTTTCCATTCATCGCCATGCGACAAAAGTAATCGCGATTGTTCTCCCAGGCGAAAAACAAAAAAAAAAATGTTCCCATTTATCTCCCTGATCAACTCACCAATCAAATCCAGATCCATATAGAGTACTCAACAATTAAATAGCTCTTACGACTGCTTCACCAAGGAGGCTTGTTGTTATAGTTTGTAAACAGTTGATTATGTTGTTTACATTAAAATCAGCCATGCTAACAACATCATACCTCGATCATCAATCAGGCTGTGAAGCGTGCTTCATTACGGCATTATCCCCGCGGCGCTCATCCGCAGCTAATAGTGTCCCGATTATATCAGGGTCACAGGATCGCATGGATTTCTGCAGCTCATTAAGATGAGGGTAGGTACTCGTATGTATTTGTATGGTTATTGATGTTTACCTGAGTATTGATTGTATAAGTACCTATAGGACTGTTGAGTTTGTCATATTGGTTTGGTTTTGGGGTGTAAAAATTTATCAAATGTTGTCCTCTCGCCCTGGGTGAAGCAAAAAAGACAGTCATAGTTTGTTCCTTTACATGTGTTTAACAGTCGCGGTGTCGTTTCAAAACAGTCCGGCGACTATGAGACTTATTGACAAATTTAATCTATCTGCTTTAGTTGAATTTTGATTTGGTTTTGCATTTTTTTCGTAGTATCTCCGGGAACAGCTCCAAAATTGGCCTTTCATTGATTAAAAGTACCCACATAAATCATAAATATGGGCTAGTTAAACACATTATAGGCTTCATCATCATCATCAGCCTAATAGCTGTCAATTTGCTGGATATGCTCTCCCATCGCTCGCCATTTCACTCGATCACCGGCTACTCTCATCCAGCTGTTAGGAATTTTGCAGTGTTAAAATTACCATAACAGTAATAGACTAGGTATTAAAATTCATTTCTGTATGACGCAGAATTTTGCAATAAAAAAGTTAAGCTAACCTTACTACCTTTACTGACTATTATTATAGGTACATACATATACGAACCTGCAACCCCGCCTACCCTCAGCCTTACGTAACAACCATTTGGAACCACCAAGTCATGCTCCTGAACTTATGAGCAGTTTCTATTTTTCACGCGTGCCCCGTAAATTCACATCCACTGCGGATCAAATTAAAGTCTACACTACTTTCACGTGGAATTACAGTGCATGCCACTAGCACAACATCAACGGCCTTAAAAGGCGCTATATCATTGCCGAGTTATTTTGAACGCCAGTGTAATTTGGTGTGGTGTACTTTATGGGAATTCTCCCGTATATGACGGTCTTACGAAAGTTTAGACACCTTTAATGGTTCCGAAGTCTACATGTGTGTGATGAAAATTGAGTCGGAATTTACTGACAATAGATTTTGCAATTTGTTATTTCTTGAATTGTTTATCGTTTCTATGAATCCGTAAAGCTTGGTTTCTTATAAAACGCCCTTGCTATAAAATGAACCGTTATAATTGTTAAAAGTCGATAAACTAAAAAACATGCTTTTTCATTCCTCCCACTTAAAATTTCAAAGGCTATCCTCTTCTTACTTAATAATATAAATGCGATAGTTTGTGATTACGGGTGTGTTTGGAAAAAAAAACTGCTGAACGGATTTTAATGAAATTTATTACAGAGATAATTTACAATCTGATTTACCGGTAGGATAGTTATTTTCTATCCCAATTTTACGTGTCCGAGCAGGCGAAGCCGTTAGCAATAGCTAGGGCAATAATATGTAGAAAAATTAAAAGAGAAAAGACCCATTTCTATCAAACATACTAACTGACCGAAGTATATTTTTATCTCTCTCTTTATTGCTGTAAAAACATATAACAGTAAATAACGTAAATATGCTGGAGTCTCCTCTACATATTCTTATTTTCCTAATCCCATTAATATTCATATCTGGTCTTGAACCTAGAAATGCACAAGCGTAAACTTTAAAGAATGTACTAACCTCGTAAATATTTTAAATATACGCTCTTAAAGTCACAGTCGATACATTGGTCCCAGGATTGTTAGCGGCAGGATAAGAAGTGGAGCTTAATTATGCGAGTAAAGTGATAATGGTTGTGAAACGATAACTATCTGCATAAGTTGAAATTATATGGAGTATAAAGGCGACCGCCACTTTGTACCATGAATCATTTGTCGTTAAGACCTAGTTTGTAGGTCGGTAAAGTTGAAATTGTTGTAGAGACATATCGACGGCAATGCAAATTGATAGAATAATTTAATAGCTGTTATACTTTATTGTACACTAAAATGAATACAAAGCTTTTACAATATTGTTGATTCTAAGGCTACAAAGGTGGTCTTATCGCTAATAGCGATATCTTCCAAACAATCTTTGATGATGATTGATTTCAAATAAAAATGAAAAAATGTCCACATCACCGCCAACTCCTATCCCAGTTAAAAAAATCTAGTTCCAAAATTGGACATAACACAAAATTGGGAATAAAATTGCGTCTGACATCAACACCGACACATCAACTCCTTATCCAGCATTCAAATTCCGGGTACAAAATGGAAGCAATCAGGGTCCATGCTGGCGACCTCATAACTCGATAGAACATAAATTTTTACAAGACGCTAAAAGCATGGAGTATGGCGGAGTGTGACACGTAAATTGTCATCAGACTTTTATGTAGCCATGAAACGTGCTCAGTCATTACTTTGGGAAACGTTTCATGGGGTCTTCGATGTAACTGGGAATGGTTTTTTTAAAGGTTTTTGCTGTTTAAAGTCTGTGGTGGTTGAAGAATGTTTAAGTTGTTCAAAATTATAATAATATTGGTATTTTAAGCCTACGAGTATGCATATTATATCATACTGCAGGGCAAAAACTGTTTCTATTTTTCGCAACGACCCATGACCGTGGCCCCGAAACGTGAAGGGCTATTGAAGGACACCGTGGATTTAGTAAGTCCAAGTCTGACATCCCTCCCGTCCTGCCCTGCGTGGGAGGACTTCAATGAGGGTCTTCATTCAGCCAGGTACATGTCTGATTATAAAGATTATTTACCCACCCGTGACTCAACTATTTAACAAAAATAACTATCACCTTTAAAAGTTTACATTTCCTCAAAGCTAGTTCTACTAGCAAAACCGAAGATGAGAACATCGGGTTGTGGCTATAATTGTTATTATAGCCACAACCTGATTTTCTCATCTGATTACAAGTCGCTCTGTCGCCTGAGCTAATCTAGCGGAGTGGCCAGCTGTTTATCAACTTTCTTCACCTGCTGATTAGATGGTGATAGTGATAAGTGCACTGATTACAGTTGTAGAACGCTGTGAGTGGGATGTGTGGTTGCATGGTTATATTTTCTCTTAGTAGAGTATAAACACTGAATAAATAACGTAACTTAATTAGGTAAAGGCTAAGGTTAGTTTTTTTTTTTCTTTTTACGCCTTAAACGTTAGACCAATCATCCTGAAATTTTTCATTTGAGTTGTCTGATGTAAAATAAAGTTAAAATTTAGTTTGCAAAATTAATTAAAATAATGATTTTGTGTTTCCCCCTGAAATGTGAATTATACATTTTTGTTTTGATTCCTTGAAATGGGACTCAAATGGTGAAATGTGGGTGTAGTGAATGTACTGAAAGTATATTTCTGCCCTACTCTTACGTTACCTACGTGAAGTTCTGCTTTTCAATGAAGTTTGATTTAAGTGAGAGTTTATTAAGCCTGGAACTTTATAAAATAACTAGCTTCTGCCCGCGACTTCGTACGCGGATCCTGTTGCTTATGCCAGCGACAACGGGGTCGTCCAAAATCGAAGATCTGAAACGTCTGATGTCGAATTCTAGGAGTCTGGGGTCGGGAAAACAACGGGATGCGCGAGACGATTCCAGACGTTCCAGATCTTTCATTTTTGTAAGACAACAGGAAATGCCCATCAGACTAAACAACACTTGCTAAGACGTTATTCCTGTACATATTATAGTGTAGCTGGGCTCTTGTTGGAGTTCCATATCAGGTGTTCCAGATCATCAATTTTTATACGTCAACAGAGAGAGCTCATCAGGCTGAACAACTCTTGCTAAGACGTCATTCTTAATTATGTTATAGTGTAGCTGGGCTCTTGAAGTTCCACATCAGGTGTTCCAGATCTTCAATTTTTATATATTTTTTTTTTGGATTCGTGCTCTATTACTGTTTCTAAACCCCCGTCAATTTTTTTTTTTTATATAGTCAATGAACAGACACACTTTTTTTACTGTTTTATTATACACTAGCTGTGCCCGCGACTTCGTTCGCGTGGATGTCGGAATTAACAATGTATTTTTTAGTGCGAAGCGCTGTTGGAGGATACCGATACAAATCATTTTCTTTATGCTTTTTTTTAGCATCATAAAATCGTCAAATTAGTCTTCTCACCCAGGGCTGGGTGAGAAGACTATGCAAGAGGGACTGTCAGACTTGTATTGACTATAATCCACGGCGTCCTTCAATAGCTCTTTACGTTCCGGGGTCAGGTAGCTCGTAAGTCCTACGACCCCGGCTGGCTTTGGCCCTCTAAGGGGTTTGGCCCCCGTCATTGTGCTGACGCTCTTTGAGGCGCGCGTGGAACACAACGTTGACGTCGACCCGGGCATGGTCCATGATCGGACAGTGAGTCGCCCATTACTCGTCGCCCGAATGCCCACGCCTGTTGGCCAGAGATCGTCCTGCGACGTCCGTCACCGTGGGTGTCTACCACGGCGGCTGGGTGTGGGTCGTGAGATGGACGCTGTCCTCTTCCTCACGCGTCCCGCCTCCTCCTTCGCTGGCATGACTGTTTCGCAGAAGGAGGCGAACGGTTTCCACTCTATTTCACGTCAACCAATGCCGAGCGCGAGAGGTCGCCCCCTATCACCGTTGTGAGGACATGTGCGATGCTCTGCCCAAGCGGGGTCATTTTGCACCGTATGCTCTACCGTGTCCTCTGGACGATCCTTGTAGTGGTGACACCCACGCGTTTCTTCCTTCCCTATCCGACACAGGTACCTTCCAAAACTTCCGTGTCCAGTGAGGATCTGCGTCAGGTGGTTGGTCAGGACGCCGTGACACCTTCCAGCATTCCTCAAAGAGAGGTCTTACCGCTGCGATTGAGGCGTCCCCGAACCTCGGTTTCGATAGCCGCTCCCTCCATACCGCCCCCTTTTTTTTAATCGAGGCAAAATCATCAAATGAGTCCTCCCGCCCAGGGCGGGACAGGAGAGACTGACAGACTTGTACTGACTAAAATCCACGGTGTTCCTTCAATAGCCCTTTATGTACCAGGGTCACGGTTATCCAGTGAGAAGTTTAATTCTTATTATTATTTTTTTTTTATAATATTTTGTCTATATTTTCAAGGTACATTGCTTCCACATTATATATTATTTCAAATGATGTTATAAAAAAATTGTAAAACATGTTTAAAAAGAGTAAGTATGGAGTTTCTTGCCCATTCTTCTACATACAACCTACCTTAGCGAATGGGTGTAGAATCAATCCCATCCCATCCCTTTCCTTAATTTTAATATTCGACGCTTAAAAGTGCCTCACTGATGGCCTACTTAAAATAAATGATTTGACTTTGACTTTGATTTTGAGACAGTCCCGCGACCCCGGCAGGCTCTGGCCCTCTTAGGGGGCCCCATCAGATTGCTGACAGCTCTTTGAGGCGCGCATGGAACACAACGCGCCGTCGACCCGGGCATGGTCCATGATCGGACGGCGAGTCACCCATTACTCGCCGCCCGCATGCCCGCTCCTACTACGGTGGCCGGAGATCGTCTTGCGACGTCCGTTGCCGTGGGCGTCTCCCGCGGCGGCTGCGTCGTGAGGTGGACGCTGTCCTCTCCCTCACGCGTTCCGCCTCCTCCTTTGCTAGCATTACTTCGCAGAAGGAGGCGACCGCTTCCCATTCCGTCTCGCCCCGCAGCATGGCCTCGACCAGTGCCTATCGCCGCTGTGAGGACACGGCGGGTGCTCTGTCCAAGCGGGGCAGTCCTGCACCGTATGTTCTACCGTGTCCTCCGGGCGATCCTCGCAGTAGTGACACCCGGGCGTTTCTTCGTTCCCCATTCGATACAGGACCCATACCGCCCCCTGAGATGGCGCCGGAGCTCTTCCCGCCGCGCCTCGACTTGTCTATGCAGCGGGGATTGGCCAGTGCTTCTTTATAAATACATGCCGTCGGACGGAAGCCACCCATTACTCCCCGTGCGTAAGCGGCTGGAATATGACCCACTATTTCCGACGCCCTGGGAGTCTTCAGCGGTGGCTCGGGTGAGAGGTAGAGGGTGCACTTTCCCTCACGCGCAATTATGATTATGCTCAGTATTGCCCAGGCAGTAATAATTTTGTTGTGACATTATTTTGAAACTATGATATCTTCTAAGATATTCATTGAAATCAAACGATGTCAAGGGCAATTTTGTTCAAAATTAAATGCTTGTGATGATTAACGTATTTATTTTGATAAGGATTAATATCATATTAATGAAAATACCTTCGCAAATAATGCATTACTTTAAAACAAATTTGATTTCCATAAAAAAGGTTATAGTGACTTAATCTTAAAAGATAGATATATGCTCTCGCGGACTTTATTTTAGAACTTTTTATGAGGAATAATTCCGTAGTACATAATTTTTGCGTATCTTTAACCGTTTACGCAGCGCACGCAACGAAAGCTCTCGAAAAGGAATACATTTTCCCGATTTTGAAACATTTTTCATTGCTGCTCCGCTCCTTTTGGTGATAGCGTGATGTTATATAGCCTATAACCTTCCTCGATAAATGGACTATCCAAAACAAAAAGAATTTTTCAATTCCAACCAGTCGTTCCTGAGATTAGCACAAACAAACAAACAAACAAACAAACTCTTCAGCTTTATAATATTAGTATAGATTGATTACAAGTAGACCAATTACCTTCACTTTCGAATAGACAAACACAAAAAAAATACTGCAAAAAATATAGGTCTTCAGTACTAACAATCCTATCTTATAGTACAGTCCCAGTATAATTATTTAAGTAATCGAAAAAAATACTACAAAATATTTCAAAGAAATAAACTAATTTACCCAAATGACTTTCAGAAACCACAATAGCGGCTAATCCTCTAAAAACAATGTAAACCTATCCACAATCCATAATCCTATTGTAACTCAATAACACCACATGCAGCCAAAAAACCAGATAAGTAACATTTCAACGAAATAATCCGAACTTCCCAATAAATACTGCATCAACATTTGATTTATCATCCGATAAAAGCAACGCTAGGGATGCGAAAACCGAAAAAACTACAATAAAAATAATAACCGTTATGCAAAAAACTGTAATGGAATCACTCAATCGGAGTAATGTAACGATCGATTGATTTATTACTTGTCGAGTAAGAAAAATGACTATAAAATACTGTGAGGGCTTTAGAGATAACGAGACGGGTCCGTAACGAGGTATTTTTAGGGGGTTAATACTGTTGTGACAACAATCGATTTGATATCTGATTATTTTTTATTTGTGTAGAACCAATATAGAGCCAGCTTAATCACTTGTCAAAGTTCGGCTCGTTCATTATCAAACCTAAACTTTTCATCGCAAGCTTTTCTTACTGACATTTTTACCTGAGCATTGCCAATCCACACCTTGATAACTTCTGCAGTCAACTATTATGCCTAACCTCAAGTAATAATCTTGGATTATAGTGGCCGGTGTTCGAGGGAAATGATATGCGATTGAAGAAGCGTGGATGTCCAGCTGTGGACAGCTAATATAGACTGATAGTGATGATGTTTAAAAGCCTACGATGATTATGCGTGCAGTCTTTTTCTTCAGTGATTTAAAAATCGTGACCTATAAAGTGATTATTTTCATTAAAATGTTAGCTCTTTAGCAGATTATAAGCTACCGACTTTTTGAGGCAAATCCTTGCCCATCATAATGAGTCGGTAATGTATTTTTATGGCAAAGTAAATGGGGATCGAAGTTGATTGATGGAACTTCATGTATTAAGCAATTTAGGGAACTTATGGGGCTATTATTTTCCTGTTATGTATATGTGCATAATAACCCGTGAACATAACTTAAATTAAGCGGAAAATGGATTATCTTGTAGTGTATATTTTTTGTTTTGTTAGATCTAGTTGCATAGTTATCATCATCATCATCATCATTATCTCAGCCATAGGACGTCCACTGCTGAACATAGGCCTCCCCTTTAGATTTCCACATATACGGGTTGGAAGCGACCGCGACTTCCGGCGACCTTTATAAGGTCGTCTGTCCATCTTGTTGTTGGACGTCCTATATACGCTTCGCTTGCTAGTCCGTGGTCTCCACTCTAGTGCTTTTCGACCCCATCGTGCAGATGCAGAGCAGATGCTCTGCGAGCAATATGGCCTGCCCATTGCCACTTCAGCTTGCTAATCCGGTGGGCTGTATCGGTGAATTTAGTTCGTCTACGGATCTCCTCATTTCGGATTCGATCACGTAGAGAAAAACCGAGCATAGCCCTCTCCATAGCTCGTTGAGCAACTTTGAGCTTTGAGATGAAGTCGACAGTGAAAGACCACGTATTTCTGTGCCGAAAGTCATCACTGGTAACACACATTGGTTGAAGACTGTCGTCTTGAGGCACTGAGGTATGTCGGACGAAAAGACAGTGCGTAGTTTCCCGAACGCTGCCCAACCGAGTTAGATTCGGCGGTTGACCTCTTTAGTAAGGAAGGACATAGTTATAGTGAGTGTTTATTTGGCTTTTATAATATGCAGTATTTTTTCAAGTTTCGAGTTTTCATTCAAAATTTCAAATAAACGCAGTGATACCTACTTTGTCTTTGTCACCTCAAACCTAGACTAGAGTCAAAAGAAAACCAATTTCTAATTTAAAAAAAGCTATTTATTTGAAAATAATATTTAAATTCAGAAAAGAACTACCTACCTACATTCTCTTGAAATGCATTTGTTATTTTATTAAGGGCTGGTTTTTCAATAGCCAGATAACTTTTGTCTGAAGAATAAAAATAGCGGTTTGACATAATTATTTTCTATAGATAAGCTGTCAAACCGCCATTTTTATTCCTCAGATAAATGTTATCTGAGTATTGAATAATCAGCCCTAAGATAATAGTTACTTTCTGGATTAATTTATGTCTTAACTCTCGCTATTTTGAATTTTACCCGAAAATATACATAATAATAATTATGTATTTATACGCCATAAAATAACGCCTGGGTCGTGAATCATAAAGATTTTCTAGCAGTTTTTTATGTTAAAAATCGAGTTTATTAAAGAAAATCTTGTAAAGAAATCTTGCTTACAAATCTTTAACCATACATTTACTCCGTATTACAAATTAACAACCCTAGCCAATATTACCTTTGAAATTAAAAGTAATTCCCGAGCTATGTTTAAAAATGATAGTGGGTTAGTACGTAGCGACAATACGGCAGCTCATAGGGAACAAGTGCTATAATCAAGGCTACTTCGGTATTCTTTGAACACTAGCGCGGAACGGTAGACAGGATGGCCTGATGCAAAAATACTTAGTAAGTATACGTACTTTTCTTGGGGACGAAGTTAATGAATGTAATGTTTATCGGCAGTAGTATGTTGTTTTTTTTTTAGTTTGGTAAAGTCACAAAACAAACAACCTCCCGCCCTGACTGGAGCGAAAGGCGAAGGTACTCGGAAGGTAGGTAAGGATTTTAGTCAGTACGATTCTGAAATCGTACTGACTAAAATCCACGGTGTTTCTTCAATAGCCCTTTACGTTCCATGGTCACAATTATCTGTTCAGACAGACCCGGTAGGTATGCATGTTGGTATTGTGTTATAAATTACAATTAAAAGTCATCATTCAAACTTGTCTGAAATCTGCAATTTTTTAACGTAAAGTACTGCTTACCTGACTGGATGGAAAAATAAAAAACTTTTCTTTTTTGATTTTTGTGTTCTAGGACATGCATTTCCTCACAATATTTTCCTTTACCATTTATTGACCAGTAGTGTTGAAATAAATTACACTTATAACTTTAAACCTATGACCGATCTACAACTCGTAAGTCGGAACCGATACTAATGGGCCTCTACTGCTCTTAGAGAAAGAAACACACAAAAAATCACTAAAATTGTGCACTTTTTTAAAATTATTTAGCGTTTATACGAATATAGACAAGTATAGTGATAAGAAAACGAAAGAGAGAAATCCATTTACGACTAAACTTCATATAACACGTATGTTTGTAGTTAACACTCTGCCTGCACAATCCACATGCATGTCAGCAGCATAGGTAGGTATAACCAAGGTACCAACGTGGCCGATTTCCAGGCAGGCTGATCGACTTGCGGTTCAAAGCGCACGCCGTGACCTCTTGCAACAGCCTCACTCGAACAAACGAACCGTATTGTTACACTGAATGCGAGCCATAATAAATACGTTACCAGCGTTTAATCTACTCAGATTGTGCGAGATTCTGTGATAGATTATCTACCGGGAGACTACGGGTAGTGTGAACTTGGGTAAAATTTTTACGCCACGTAAGAAGGCGATGGCGATAATAAGTAAATTAATGTCTGTTAGGTTAAATTACTGTGAAGGCTTTAATAAAGTGAAATTTTACTCGTGATAAGTATAATGGAAATGTCAAACTTGTTTATCAGAAACACAATGTTGAATGCATGCAATTGCAATGAAAATTACTGTCAATTCTGTTGAAAATTGTAATTGACCTTTGGACTGCTCTGTCTTTCATATTCGAAAGTGATCCATTTTATTAA
The DNA here is from genome assembly GCA_954870645.1 of Agrotis clavis. Classification (NCBI taxonomy): domain Eukaryota; kingdom Metazoa; phylum Arthropoda; class Insecta; order Lepidoptera; family Noctuidae; genus Agrotis; species Agrotis clavis. Next base: position 1,583,392 of record OX940932.1, on the reverse strand, counting down.
TGTCTATTAATTTTCGTCGATTGATAGTTCTCACCAATTAAATGACTTTAAATCGATTCTGTATTCTCCTGGCTATTCTTGAAATAGTATAAAAAAAGCTCGTGAATATTTACGAGCTTTTTTATACTATAGCAGCAGTCACAGTGTAAAAACCTTTCGGCTCATTTACCAAACCTACCCATCCAGCTTTTTGTCCCAAGTCCGTCCTCTTAATGGTGCTAAAAGTCCCAGTGTTTCACCTAACCCTATCTATCTCGCGGGCCATTCATCATGGCGGGATGTTTGTACCCCCTGTTTGCCGTGCACTTAACTAGTAACACTCCTCAAACTATGATGAATAAGTTTTTGTCGTGGTGTTCCCGATCCTGGGGTGCTAGTGGAAATTAAGGATATATTTTGTCTCTTTAGAAATGTCAATAAGGGGAGTGTTTTCTCAAGCTAGTGACTTGTCGGTTTTGACGTGACGGGAATGAATTGTGGTGCAGCTGAGCCAGGGAAGGGTTAAAAGCTGTAGCTAATCTATTACACTGTGATAGTGTTTTGTTTTTCTTTTTTTTTTCTTTTACCGAACCCGAATAAGTTGTCGAGACGCAACGACGATATAATACTAGACTACGCATTGCACGATCTAACGAACAAAACTATTCTGCCAACTCGCTGAGGTACTACGTAAGCGAGGGGGGCGGGGTACTGCGTTGTGATTGGCTAACTCAAGGTCTGTTCTGTCTCAACGTATGTTTACGGCTCACAGAATTGGTCGAAATGAGACGAATATTAGACTTTTTTGCGTAATGTGTTGGCAGACATCGGTCGCCTGTTATTAGGAGTCTAGTATTATAACGTCGTTGTCGAGACGACTTGGACTCATAATGTGAGGACTGGTTCGAGGTGGCGCAAGAAAAACTTAGGAGAACCCTTTTTTCAGCAGCAGGATGGTGTGGGCTATACAACAAAAAGTCATAGGTTAAAGAGTATTTACATGCGTCTAGTTATAAAGCTCATCGCGTGATGGTCACAGTGTTGGTTTATCTGGGATCTGAAAAAAAAGGAAATGCTGTTAACATTTCATTTCTAGATAAAATTGTAAAAAACATGTAGAAAACATATCAATAATAATTTTAATCCTCAGTTACATCTTGAAAATTAATCAGAAATATTCCGCTGCAGCAAAAAGGTTCTTCCATACAGCGCAGCGGCTTAAAACCAATATTTAATAAACAAAGTAAATGTGAACCTCCCATTGTAAATCTCACCTCCCATTAACCCTTCGACAATCACAGGGTTACAATATTATTTATTCAGTCTGTAAACTATAAATCCAATAAATGTCTCCGAACAATTCTGATGTTCTTGGCGATATCATTAATTATAATTCTGTTGACCCCAAGCCGTATAAAGAGCGCAAAGATATCATAAGGTCACCTATAGATCATGGGCATAGTTCTCCAAATATTCAATAAACCAACAATAAACGTATTTATTACGCTATTTAGATTTTTGCTTTAGATTGAGAGCAAATCAAATTGTATAATTTAAAAACACAAATATATTCACTCATATCTGTACTTGTAAACCAAAGAAAAATAGTCCTTAGAGCAAACACAACAAGAAGCAAACTTATTTTATTAGTACGCAAAATAATTTGGTCAACGTAACAGGTATATTTTTTAAGGCGAAGCAAAGGTGTGCTATTCGGCCCACATGCGTGTGCGCAATTGTATTGTGTTAAAACAATAGCAATGTTAAGGTTACGAATTGTTTTTGCTTACTCGACTTAATCGGAGGGAAGTAATGCTTTTGGTGCTTATGACGTAACCTGTCCTTAATAACTGTTTGATAGTATTAAAAGCCTTGAAGATGGGATGTAAATTATCTTTTAATTGCACCACATAATTATCATTGCATGCCTCTTGAATTGGTATTGACAGATAAAAATTAAGGAAAACTAGATTATTTCAGAACGACACCTGTCAAACGATCATCGCTCCTTATAAAACTAATCACCTTGAGACAGATGCGACATAACTCCATCAGAAAACTAGATTTCTGACAGGACCACAGCCTCTCTGGACCAAAAAGAAAACAATTGCAGCAATAATGAGGCCATAACAGCTGATCGGCTTCTATACAGGCCCAGAGCAATGGACTATTGTGTGAAACAGGTAGGCAAGGAGGTTGTAAACCAGTTTCATGTCAAAGGCCTTTGAGTACAACATGTTACGGCATCAAATGACTTCGGCAAGAACCCTCAGGCTGTCTCAGTTCAATATGGAGCTTTTTGTGCGTATCAGCTGATAGGAGCTGCTACTAGTAATAATGATGGGTTAAGATTAATGGTAATTGCTGTAAATTTTACTTGAAATGGAGCTTGAAAATGTCTTATGATGGACTAGTAAATCTTGGAAGATATTTGAGTTCGTAACTGATGATGTATTATGATGATGGGACAGTGTGGGTCAAGCTGCAAGATAAACTTTATCGATGACTTGAAAAAACCGTAATCAGCAAACATTTAATTTTACTACATGTGTAATAATGGCACATAAGCCAGATTTAATGTGATAAAGCATGCTTACATTATCATTAATCCGTTCCCTTTTAAAGATAACAGAATAAAACCTTCATAATCCCAGTGAAGTTATAACATGAGCACATAAAAATCAACATTGTTGGTTGTTATAATATAAAATTGAAAAATGTTGGGTGTACAGGCGAAACGGCAAGAAATAATAATATCCTTGTGTAAGCTAACCAATCGTGACTTGAAGCTTTCGCCAGCTAGTGACGTGCCGTGCATTGTAATCGATAAGTGCACGAATATTGTGCTTGTACTTTTAAAAGGTAGTGTCGCTTGTCTTATAAACCTTATTAGGAACTAAGAATAATATTACTTAACCAAAAACAAGTACTTTGCTTTAGCAAAAAATCCTGCATGGGTCGCGGGACTAATGAGCTATCGTGACTCCGGAACGTAAAGGGCTATTGAAGGAGACCGTGGATTTTAGTCAGTACAAGTCTGACAGTCTCTCTTGCCAGCGTTAAAAAAGTTTTAAGTACCATCTTTAGACGTCAACCAAATGAAAATCAAATTCCGGATTGCTACTGGGAAGTATACAAACACAAGCATGTTTACAAATCGTGAAGATAAAAATAATCTAGAGCTAAAGGCGTCGTTGACTGCAATCATGCAATGGGCATACAATAACTGATGAAAATTCGAGTCTTTTAGATTTTTCGATCAACTTACAGTACGAACTTTGATCGCAAATAAGATCCCAAGGGCGAAATCCTGTTAGTAAACCTCACAATAACTTCACTAAAGTTCAAAAACATACACAAACTGAACAACCACATACGAACATCCTAATAATCATTGCTCCAAATAATATGAATGGGAACACACAAATACCCCAAAAGATATCCAACGAATGAGATAATTCTTTAATAGAATAAGTTTCTCAAGAATCCTTTTGTTAGCCGAGGGTCAGTACAATGTGATACTGTATCTTTGGGAGCCTTTGAATCCTTTCTTATTTATTCGTGTATAAAAAATAAGCGGGTTTACGTACTTACCCTAAATTTCTAGTTCTTCTAGTTTTTCGGGTCGAGTTTCTTTGGTTGAACGGTAATAAGTTTTTGGAGTTACCCTTCTGTTATTCGGAGTTAGTGAATTATTTACTGCAAGGGCTCATGCATGGATAGGTTTGAATTTAATTAGTGAGGATACAATTGACTTGAAATAGGCAGTTTTAACCCTACCAGAGAATATGGTAATGATCTGACTCTCCGACAATAGGTGAAACCGCGTCTTTTGGTCTAGTTTGAAAACTTTTTATTTGATGAGTTAATAGTTTGTTATCCTGAGCGGGATTTGCTTCATCTTGGGCATGGCTCAAAACTGTAACCAAACTCATTCTTTTATCATAATGGATTTAAACAATCTAATACAGTTTACAAAATATTTTGTCCTTAACAACCGAAGAATAAAAGTGCACAACAATAAATGCATTATTGTTTAATTACGATAATGTTGGACAAGACAATCATACGGATTTAGTTTCTTCTTCATAAAATGGAGATGTTTCTTGTAAAGCTGATACAAGCCGTCTATCGATAACTCGATCGCCATATACAGCCCTAAACGCTCCGAGCGATCAAATCGTATCCATACATTAAGAGCATTCATAGCTCGTAGAGGCCCTGTCGCTTAATGCAATTCATTGTACAAGGATCCTTGCAGGATCCAGAATTGCTTCACCTCCCACCCTTCCCGCAAATCCTTTGCATCCGTTCTGCGGAAACGGGAAAAGGTTCAACACGAGAGCTCAAGTTATATTAGCCTGCGGATCGCTTGCATACATTTTGGCTCTTATAACTTGGTCTTCCCTATCCCTCTCTTCACAAGTAAAATCAGGTGCTAAGAAGCGTAGCTTGGTAAAAGCAGGGTTCAAGAAGTTTTGGTTGCCGTCAGTCAGATGAAGCCTGCACAGTGCTTCGATTTACAAACTTAAAAGGATTGGCGTCGAGATTTTTAAAATTTTAAGATTAAAAGTTGTCTATAGAATGCGATTGGAGAAAATGAAGAGCTGAGCTTATGTGTTTTTTTTTTCGACTTAATTTGTTGATGGATCGTAGACATTTTTTACCGATGAATTGTTTTGTTGTGAATGGTATCAACAACCTTGGGAGTCAGCCGTAAAAGGATTAACTCCTATAGAAACAAATTCTCAATCTTCTTTGGCAATAAAAAATACAATATCCGAACTGTAAAAAAATATTTTATTTCCTCCCTAGACCATTATCAAACTTATTTGTTTACACGAAAAAAAGTACCTACAAAAAGGGAAATAATAAAAACCATGTCATCGTTATTCTACGATTTCAAGGTACGCACTAAATTAGACAATAAACATAAAAATAACACAACGCCACAGGTAATGGGCCGTAAATAAAATAAAAATAACTACACAGCACACATTGGAAATCAATAAAAAACGACTCAATAGCTCAATAAAAAAAAACTTATTTTGTCATATAAATCTTTTTGACGGACTCGGAACAGTACGAGCAAATGTTTTTAACCCCTGGTGAAACTTGCTGGACCATTTTAAGCCATAATGTTTGAGCAATAAAGTTAAATGTAGAGTTCGCAAGTGATTTTGTAACATTGTAGTAAATAGTTTTATGAAAACAGGCTGTTTTATGACCGCCAGCCAAATGTCTAGGTGGTAAGATAGTAGCGTCGATATACAAGCAACTCTGAACCTTAAACGTACGGGGTTACTGTCCTATTCAGTATTACAAATGTATTATTAAGGGGTCGTTTGGTAGCCTGTGTTGTCAATCAATAGATCTATTGCAAGAATGTAAGGATTCATTCAGTGAGTTTGATGTCTGTCGGTGGAGCATGAACTTTTAGTTTAATGTGAAGGGCTATGTTCGTGAATATGTATGAATAGTTGGCGGGCATTGTAATATGATCAATAGGAATGTATTCTTTTATTTTCTTTTTATAATTGTCGTCATATTATTGTGTCTAGGGATACAGCATTTTGTTTTAGATTTCGATTCAGCGCTGAGAAATTGTAACTTTCTTTAATACAATGGTTTTGTCAAAGCCCTTCTCATAACTTGAATTTTCTAGTAAAAAGTCAAATAGTAATAGGTGCCTGAAGACGGGGTCGCAGCCCTAACAAACTTTGGCACGACGAGCTAGACTCCTTAAGGCTGGAAAAGGCGAGATACATGAATGATTGGAAGGATAGCAGGCTTTTCCCTAGCAATTGGCCAGAACAAGCTACAAATAAATAGAAAAGTACTAAATGAAAAAATATTTTTAGTTTATGAGTTCTCAATCAAATTGTAAGTTGTACGTGTAATATAAGTGTAAGCATGACTTGAATAAAACTTTTTTCCTTAGCCATTGAAAAACATCAAGGATAAATCGTTAAACTGCCTAAATTGTCTCACTTATCGCATATTTTTCAAAATGGAAGCTCTATTGCACCATAATCTAAGCGAATTTAAAATTCAGGATGTGAACTTCATTTCCTTTCGGATATACCAAAATCTTGTACTTTGAACTATTTAGGAAGATGCTATGGGCAGTGGTAGTCAATGGGGATCCATTTGAGTAATAGCAAGTGTAGCCACGCGGGGGTGTCGGCAAAAAACGCACATAATAAGAACATACCTCACGGCAAGATAAGTGCGGTCAACTTTGGGTAAGTTACAGACAGCAGAAAAAGTAAGCATATTTTGGAAATGTGCATATAAAAATGAGTTTCACAAATAGATTCAGTTTACAAAGAGAAATATAAAAGAAGAAGAATATTGAATTGTAGCCTTAAGTGGTAAATTATGACAGTAGCCAGAGGAGAACGGATGAACACACGATACTATGGTGATTCCAAGTAACATAGGACAAGAAGATAATGATGAGTATACTACTCGTACAACACTCGTAAGGCCTATACAAGATACACGGTTGGCGCAGTAACTAAGCGATCGACTGCAGCGAAGTGTGTAGCGGGTTCGATCCCCGCTCTGAACAAATATTTGTATGATCTGCAGGTCGTTTTTCCAGGTCTGGGTATTTGTGTATGTGAGTTTCTGTATTTGTAAACGCACCCACAACATAGGAAGAAATTCCTATTGTAGGGCAAAGTTTTTTTTAAAAGGGTTCGCTTAGAAACATGATGTGTTTTATTGTTTCTCAATCAAAAAACTTGTAATTAAAGTAATTAGGTATTATTATATTATGTAAATCTTGAATGCTGTAATTTACCGTTTTGAGAAGAAATAAATAGTTGATTGCAATTCAATAAAAAAGGAGAGAACCAGGCCGTTTACTGCTGAGATTGGCCTCATAATTACCAGCCAAAGGAATAATTTCTATAATCACTTGATTGGGGATTGCAATTTGATTTTACTGCTACTATTGACGTCACATTTACTTTTATTTCTTTTCTTTTATTTTCGTTCAATTGAGATATTAGGCTTAATTAACAGTAACTGTACTAATCGTTCTGTAAGGTTCAAAAGTCTTTGGCGAGACCATTTTAATGATTTGTTCACCTTAAAAAAATTGTTCATTCAATGGATGGCTACCCATTCTTCCTCTATTCATTCTGTTGCATTCAAAATTTCTGATATTCGTTTCAGATAGCCAGAACTCTGAAAGGCTTACACCCTGTTTTGACGATTTGTATCGTGTTAAGTTACCCAGTAAGCGGGTTGTGGAGGTTCAACACTGACAGGTGGGTCTAGAATTAATTTGAATTATTCTAGAACTAATTTTTGCTCGCGGTATCGCACGCCTCGCACTCTTCTCTCACATCAAGAATATAAATTACCCAATTGCCGTCTACTGCTGAACGGGAGCCTTTTCCCAAAGAGTGCAACAACCATCCTGAAATAATTCAAAGACCCCTAGAACAATAAAAACCACAAATATAATCATCTAAAGTTGATTTAAAAATAAAGTTGTTCTAGAAACAATCGTTTTTGTGCTCAGTACTAAGATCCCTTGCTGACCAAAGGAAGGGCGCGATCTAAAATAAGATATGTACCGACCTACGGACCGTATAAATACACCCGATATCAAACCTTCGGCATATTGTATACAAGTGTCCTACTTCTATTTGTCTTTTTTCTGGTTGTGAGCGAAAGTGTATCTCGGAAACTGATGGTCCTAGCTAGCTTGCAAAGTTTCTAACTGCAGGGCTAAAGCCAATTCTTTTAAGAAATTCCTGTAAGAAGATTTTTTGAAAATTCCTCCACACAATTCGCACTGCCAACAGACGGAATCATGCCGACCCATTGAAGTGTGTACTTGTGTAGTATGCCATTATTCTACTAAAATTATGTAAAATCTTATCTTCTCAACTGAATTACTCACAACCTCGGTCTAAGCCATTGTGCTAAGAATAACTTCCCCAATATTACAACACCGTCTAAATTTTCATTAAAAAGGCCTCATTCTTTACGAAAGAAATATGATAATCTATTGAACCGCGGGTCGAGTCGTGATCTCGATATAATCGCGATACATCTCGATAGATGGTATCGTTTTAAAGAATCGATTCGAAATCGTTCGACCTTGATATTGATGAGTCGTAAAGATCCCGATTCTAGATTAATGGTTAACAATACTGTTTTTGGGCGCATTAAAATTCTTATGTAGTTTTTAAATTATGGTTTTGGGACAGTACCTACATGATAATGATGATCAGCATATCGCAGATCGTTAGTTACATCTGAGTAATCAGGATATGTAAACCGAGAAATATGACAAAAAAAGACAAGATCATAGCCAGATGGGTGGGATGATGATGAAGCAGAAAAAGGAAAAATCATGACACAGTTATATATAACAAATTGAGAAGTTTAATGAGACAGTACCTACAAAGGACTGCAGTTCAATTCCTAGTGTTTCAGCTAGAGCTATCGAATCAAACGCCCCAATCTATCTGTCACCAAATCTGTCTAAATCTAAAGTGCATGGTATGTTAATAAGATTAAAACATCATCAATCATTTTAAAACGTCTGGATATCGCAAGTATTCAAGGTCTCCCAGTGCTTAAATAACGAGCTACAAGGTACAACTGATTATTGAAACGACCAGTGAGAGACTTTTCTGAGCCAAAAGTGTTATTAGCTTCTAAAAAAGCAGTATTTGTATTTAATATTGCAGTACCATGATTTTCTTCCCGCACTTTCCTCCTTTTTTACTTCAGTCACACGTTTTCTTCTTCTTGTGGAAGATTGTGTTTGAAACTATTTGGAATGCTGTGCAATTGAAATGATCGAACATAAACTTAATATCTTATGTATGTATAGATCACCAAAGAATAGCATAGATGCTTTAACCACATTTTTCTATAATTTCGAAGGTGCACTACAAAAAGTCTGTACAAATAATAATAAAAAAACTGTGATATGTGGTGACTTTAACATTGATACTCTAAAAGATGTATCTTTTAGAGTATCAATGTTAAAGTCACCACATACAAATTGTGATGAAAGACGTGTACGTCTTTCATCACAATTTGTAAATCTGTTATTGAACTATAATTTAAAATTGAGTATTCAGCAACCGACTCGAATTATTAGTGGTACATGTATTGATAATATTATACATAATGTTAGGGGGACTAAAAGTGAGGTATTAGAGTTAGCGTTGTCGGATCATACAGCCCAAATTGCGAAACTTCCAGTAAAAAAAACCTACACAATTACTCATTGGTATGCACTAAGGCGAGATTATAGCATGGAAAACATAAACAAATTTAAAAATGCAATACAAAACCTTACCTTTAATAATGTCTATGAATGTCTGGACCCTGATGAGGCCTTCAATGAGTTTAATAACTTATTTAAACTTCTCTATGATTTATGTTTCCCCGTAGTTAAAATTAGAATACCTATTAAAAAGAAACTAAACTGGGTAATAGTAGGGGAGCCGAGGATGCTAAATCTGCAGTTCCTCGAGCGCCATGGCAATCTATTGGATTTGAAAGATTATGTTTTAAAAAGAAAAAAGTTTCTGACAAGTTTTTTATTTTAGTGGGGGGGAAAGCGTGTAAACATTTTTAAAACTGTAAAAAAAAACAGTTGTAAAGAAGTACTCGAGCGCGTCAGCCATTTACAGTGTAAACGCGCTTTATATTTCTGATTACAATTACATATTAATCTGACGATTAATTCGAGGGGGCTGTCCGTAACAAGCGGTTGAAGACCCAAAAACGAAAACGCCTTACAAATAATAAAAATTAATTGGACGGAACGTTGATTGCTATAAAAAACGAGCAGGCGTTACGTTTTTGTTTTACAACTTCAGGACTCGCTCATTTCTAAATGCCATGCTCAAATTGTCACATTATTGAGATATACACTCTTCTGAACGTAATTAATCTACCTTTTCTTAATCTGACGCGCTCGAGTATTTTTGGGGATCGATTTTTTTTTACTAATCTGACGGGTTCTCCCAAACAAACCCCACAATATTAAGGGTTGATATTTGGTACAGGTACATTAAAGGGTGCAAGGATTCTCCCCTATAATAATCTGACGCGCTCGAGTCACAACACAAATCCCTTCCTCGCCGCCCCTACTATAACGAAGGGTATTAAGTTGTGTTGTAAACGCAAGCGAGATATGTTATGGCAAATGAGAAGACAAAAAACTCCAGAAAATAAAAGAAAACTTCGGACATACACTAATCGCCTCAAAAAAATCATCCGTCTTACTCAAAAATCAAGGAATAATTTTTATGTTAAAAACTCGGAAAATAAAATGAAAGCTACCTGGCACGTCATAAATAAAAATAAATTAAATGAACCGAAAGAAAGTATTTCTAAAATAACTATCAACAGTAAAGAGATAACAGATCCGCAAGAAATTGCAGAGGAGTTCAATAATTATTATATTGATTTAGTTCAACCGTTAAAAAATAGAAACAATTCTGACTTATCATTTATTACCAGCACATCTAATTCAATGTTTTTGCCAGCTACAATCCCTTTCGATATACACAAAATTATCAGAACCTTAAAAAACACCAATAGCGCAGGTTATGACGAGATTACTACTAAGGTTATAAAGAGCGTAGCTGCTGAAATATCTCCTGTTCTTAGTTACATCGTAAATTTATGCATAGAAAATGGTACATACCCTAATGCTTTAAAGATATCTGTAATAAAACCACTATATAAGAAAGGTGAAAAACAGAATCCTAAGAATTATAGACCTGTAGCCTTAATACCAATTTTCTCTAAAATATTTGAAAAAGTCATATATAAAAACCTGTATACGTTTCTTGAAAAAAATCAAATATTAGCGGAAGAACAATACGGATTTAGAAAGTGCAAGAATATAAATATGGCAATATATAGACTTGTAAATAAAGTTATAACAAATATGGATAGGCGCATGCGCGCGACTGCCTTGTTCATGGATATGTCCAAGGCTTTTGATTTTGTGGATTTTAACATACTCCTGTCTAAATTAGAAAAATGTGGAGTAAGGGGTAACGCATTAAAATTAATTGAATCATATCTCAAAAATAGGTATCAAATAACTAGCGTAACAAAGATTTGCCAGAAGACTAAATTAGAAGTAACTTACCAGTCGACACCAAGAAAAACAAACTTTGGTGTACCCCAGGGCACCGTTCTTGGCCCTTTACTCTTTCTCGTATACATTAACGATATGCCTAGAGTTATTCAACATCCCATGACCTTGTTCGCAGATGATAGTACAGTTATTTTCACAGCTCAAAATATGGAATCTCATAACTATGAAATGGACATCAATAATAATCTACATAAATTAATAACATGGTTAAATAATAACAATCTTAATGTAAATTTGGATAAAACTTCTTTCATTTCATTCAAACAAAAAATAAATTACGATAAACTTAATATTAAATACGCCGACAAAGATATAGAAGAAACAAAGCACACTAAGTTCCTGGGACTTTATATAGACGAGAATATGAAATGGAGTAAACATACTGAACACATAATAAAAAAATTAAATCAGTTCCAGTACGCTCTATACAGGGTGTTTGGTGCAACGTGTGCCAAATTGAAATGGTCGATACAAGAGGTCATCTGCTATCCTTTCAGATCCCTTAACACCCCTCATGCCTTGTGGAATTTTTTTAATCGACTTTTTAGTGTTTTACTAAAAAACACCCAAATTTTACATTCAAATACAATTTTCTTTTTAAATATGCGACGTAGACTCTGAATTTTAATTTTATTTCGAAGTGTATTGTTTAAAGGTAAATTTGAATACAAAATTACTGGCATTAGTCATCTAGTTTTTTTTTAATTCACTCGCAAAGGTAAAACATAAATTAAAGCTGTACATGTTACAGCTGTTTATGTGGCTACAAAATAAAAACTAGAAGCGATCGGGATCTTCCAACTCCCTCATTAATTCTCCAGTCTATCCCCTTGCTAATGATGTGCTACATGCCATAAAAATCTTTTAACAACTTTGTGAATTCGCTAGAATTGTGAATCGAGTCACCTAAGGCTGATATTCAAAATGATGATTTTTAATTATTATTTTTGCTTAATTGATACTTGACAAACCTATAAATCTTATCTCATTCGTATAAGGTAACATCTGTCTCGTATCTCTATGCTTTAGTGGGATTTACTTGAAAAAATTTTTGCATTTTTAACATTTATTTCATAATTGTTACAAATCCTGCTCGAATTGTTGGCCTCTGTTGCGAATGCAGGCACGACATCTATTTCGACCGTTGTACGAAGTCGTATTTCCGCCTTAGTGGTATTGAATGCCGCTACTATGCGTTGGACTAGTACCTCCCTAGTTGGAACGTCCGTTGCGTACCCATACCAGCTCTATGGAACGTCCCCAGACATAAAGTGTAACGAAGTTAGATCTGGGGAACGTGGCGGCCATGGAATAGGGCCATCGCGACCAATCCAAGTATTGTGGAACACATTGTTAAGATATTCCCTCACAGTCAAACGCCAATGCGCGGAACAGCCGTCATTTTGAAATACCATGGGCACACGTTCATTAAATACATGTGCCCGTATCACTGGTCACCCGGTCACTAATTTGAGCAGGATTTGTAACAATTATGAAATAAATGTTAAAAATGCAAAATTATTTTTTCAAGTAAATCCCACTAAAGCATAGAGATACGAGACAGATGTTACCTTATACGAATGGGATAAGATTTATAGGTTTGTCAAGTATCAATTAAGCAAAAAAAATAAATAAAAATCATCATTTTGAATATCAGCCTTAGGTGACTCGATTCACAATTCTAGCGAATTCACAAAGTTGTTAAAAGATTTTTATGGCATGTGGCACATCATTAGCAAGGGGATAGACTGGAGAATTAATGAGGGAGTTGGAAGATCCCGATCGCTTCTGGTTTTTATTTTGTAGCCACATAAACAGCTGTAACATGTACAGCTTTAATTTATGTTTTACCTTTGCGAGTAAATTAAAAAAAAACTAGATGACTAATGTCACTAACTTTGTATTCAAATTTACCTTTAAACAATACACTTTGAAATAAAATTAAAATCCAGAGTCTACGTCTCACATTTAAAAAGAAAATTGTATTTGAATGTAAAATTTCGGTCTTTTTTAGTAAAAGACTAAAAAGTCGATTAAAAAAAATCCACAGGGCATGAGGGATGTTAAGGGATCTGAAAGGATAGCAGATGACCCCTTGTATCGACCATTTCAATTTGGCACACGATGCACCAAACACCCTGTATAATCTCAGTAAAATAGCAAGCCGCGAAACAGTACTAACTGCATATCATGCGTATGTGTCTGCTACACTGCGTTATGGAATAATGTTTTGGGGAAATTCTTCGGAAAGGGAGTTAGTGTTTAAGGCACAAAAAAAGTGTCTAAGAGCAGTGTGTCAAATAAAACCTACCGATAGTTGTAAACTACACTTCATTGGGCTCAGAATAATGACTTTTCCATCTTTATACATATATGAAGTAGCAATGTTCGTCAAAAAACACTTCAACTTATTTGAAACACTATCTAGTAAACGTCACCCGGAAAAAATTCACGCTAGGGCCCACAAGACAGCATTATACTCAAAAAGCTTTCTGGGGATGGCTCCCAAAATTTTTAATAAGATACCCACCCCTATTAGAACAGAGAATGACATTAATAAATTCAAAAGAATGTTAAAAGATTTCATGGTTAAAAAAGCGTACTATTCCATTGGTGAATTCTTAACAGACAAATAAATTAATATTCTTTTCAAGTTTGGCGTAATGTGGGGGTAATGTCCGATTTGTTTAATTTCCTATAACATTCAAATTTTAATATGTTTATGATGATAATTTATTCAAATATTAAAATGCATAAAATAAATTTTAGTAATAATTATTATAATCTTAAATGCTCAAAATTTGTATGCCTACTAGGCTAAACATAGTGATCCTAATATTGTAATTTCATCTTCTTGACCTACCTATGTTCAACAAATAAATAATTTGAATTTGAATTTGAATTTGAAGAGGCTAGGTCTTCATCGTTATTTGTTAAATTCAAATTCTTCAAAATTCTAAAACTTCGTTAAATACAAATGTTTTTGCTTAAACCATTATAATCCGTTTCTTGTTTATTTTATATACCTAATAATATAACATAATCAATAAATTTTGAAGTGTCTATAAATACTAAACGTCTATTGTAAGCAATTAACGTGTCACTTATTGTTAGTGAAAAGGCAACAAACTTTTAAATAAATTCTAAGAAAACTAGAAACGTTAACATTTCTGCAGCCCCCCAATCAACAAAACATGATTACTAACGAGGAAACGTTTAAACTAATCAAAGTTGAAAAGTAAAAAGTTTCTCCCCAAGCGAACGGTACGGTACAATTAGCGGCTGTATGTAATTATCTAAAAAAAAGAAGGTACCTATAAAGATGACCATTACAATGGTTGGTCGTGACACGCGTTCAGGCACGGACACGACTCGCGACACGCTGCCTCGGGACCGGCACAACACACAGGTACGGATTCCACAAATAAATACAAAAAGAGCCAACTTTATTGAATTATTTGGGTTGACTTCTAAATGAAATTGGAAGGCTGTTTCCAAAATTAATAACTTGAGGAGTAATCATAGTCTTATCAAGGGGTATAGTGTTACTAAATAATATCTGGGTTATGGGCTTGTAAAGCTTGATAGGCAGCCACTAGATAATAATATAAAGTACTCGTAGTCAGCTACACCGGGAAAATTATATGCTTACCTACCAAAACATCGTGGGAAAAGGTGATGGCGAAGAACAATAACAATAAACATAGTAAAACAAACAATTAATATGACGAACAAAGCGGTGATAAAAATACGAAACACAGAAATGATAAAAAAGATCCTTTCAATACTGTTAAAAGACAAAAAGCTATAGCCTGACCGAAGGCAAAACAAAAGAAAAGCGAAAATGAATCAGAGGTACTAGACAATGATAAGAAGATTAACCACTCTTGCGGGGAACACTCAACAGAATTTTCTATCGCTGCAACTGATTTTTGCAACCAAAAAGCGAAGCAAAAATGGCGGTAACTCCAAATCCATACCTCTTACCCACCTCCTAATTTGCAAACACGGTACAGTCACCAACAAAAAACAAACATACAGAAATGACGATAAAAACTCGTGAGTCCGGTCCACAATCCATTTAGCTAGATAGTATCGACCAGAGAATTATTAAGTCATTATAAGTACGCAAAGGTCACAAGTTTGTATTATCTAAGACTTGGATCGTAAATGAAGCATTGTACTCTGTTATGTGTGTCGCCATGCGGGACATTGCTGGGTTAGTGTTACTTTCGTGTTTGGTTGTACCTAAATTGATACATAAGATAATAACGGCTTTGTCTAAACATTTTGATGAAGACATTCTTCATAATAATCGAGTTGGAATTACCTGCCGGAATCTTTGTTTCCAGATAGCTACAACATTGGGGTTTTCAATATAAGAGTGATTAGTAACTTCTTAGCAAGCGCGCTTCACCATGGACCACGTTATTGCTTACTTTTAGGCGAGATTGTGGTCAAATGCAGGTATAATATGTAAAGATATTGAAGAGCCTGTTATAAAAAATAGAAAGAGTTAATCACTATCTGCTTTTGATTGTTTTCTTATAGGTATGTCATTGTTTTTTATATACGTTTTTACACTACTTGAGCTATACTATAATAAAGATTTGCGATACTTGCACAAATTATGTTTCCTCTTACTCAGCTGCAATTCTAGTCCCTAGTTTTGTAGTCACGGTTGTTTTGGAGCACTTGACCTCTGCGGTGCTTAATGTAGCGGGTTAGATTCTCGTATTATGTGAGTTTAGTTAGGACAATAGTTTTTTATTTTTTCATTTTAATCTGGGTTTTCCATGTTGTCTATGAAAACACCTCAGAAGACACTCAGCTGCGTCCTCTAAATACACTCGAGAGCAATGAATCCGGGTCACTTAAAGAATGTTAAAAATCTCGGAAACTAAAAATGATAGGTTAATGCAATAAATTGTATTTAATAGACAATGTAATAATCCTTAAATGAAAGTAAAAAAAAAGAGTCACCATACATTTTATTAACACAAAATTACATAAAGAAAAAAACTGCTGATCTCTCCTTAAAACAAAAATAGGAAACATGAAATTTTTGAACTTTATTACGATTTTCTTGAATTTTAATACTTCGTATTGCCTCCTCGTGCTTCCATTACTGCGTTTA
The DNA here is from genome assembly GCA_954870645.1 of Agrotis clavis. Lineage (NCBI taxonomy): Eukaryota > Metazoa > Arthropoda > Insecta > Lepidoptera > Noctuidae > Agrotis > Agrotis clavis. The sequence goes on along the minus strand of OX940932.1, from coordinate 1,567,118 downwards.
CGCGGTTTGGCATGCTGTACACCAAGTTCCTTATACGATTTTGGGGAATATTCTCCCATTCCTCTGTGAGAGCAATTTTGAGCTCACGAAGCGTGATTGGGGGAGGGTTTCGTTGTTTTACGCATCTGCCTAGCTCGTCCCAAGCATGCTCGATCGGGTTGATATCCGCGCTGGCCACTCCATACGAGTAATGTTCATCTCTTGAAGGTAGTCATTCACAATCCTACCTGTATGAGGTCGGGCATTGTCATGCATAAATATAGCATCCTCACCTAAATTGACCATAAACGGACCAACGTGATCATTGAGGATTTCTTCCACATATCTTACGCTAGTTAAAGAGCCGTTTTCTATGATCACCAGCTCTGTGCGACTTTCAGAAGAAATTCCGGCCCACACAAGTACAGACCCACCACCGTAGGCTACTTTTTCTTCAATGCATGCTTGCTTGAATCTTTCCCCTGGTCTTCGATACACTCTGTGTCTTCCATCGTGCTTGTAGAGCATAAATTTTGATTCGTCGGAGAACATAACTTTTGACCAATCTTCAATACTCCAATTTACGTGGCTCTGGGCATATCTTAGTCTTGAAATACGATGCCCACGCTCCAGTTTAGGGCCGTTTGCAGGTCTAAGGGGTTTTAAGTTAGATTCAGCAAGCCGACGTCTTACTGTCCATGCACTTGGGTTACTTCCTCCGAGGCGTCGAAACTGATTGGTGAGTTCAGTTCCTGTGAGAAAGCGATTTCGAAGCATGGTGTTCACCAAGTATCGGTCTTCTCGTGCTGTGGTACACCTGGTTCTGCCCGTTCCTGGTCTGCGTAGGTTAGAACCAGTTTCTTCGTAACGTCGGAGAACTCTTTGTACTGTTGACAGCGACACACCGACAGTCCTGGCTGTATCGCGCTGACTCCGGCCGGTTTCCAGCATTGTAAGTATTCTGGTGCATTCTTAAGGCGTAAGCGACATAATTTCAGCTTGAATAATGAATATAGAGCACTATCAACATGGTTTATGTACCCACATAAATGACAGATTACAAACAAAAGCAAAACCAAATGCTGTAATTTCGTAGTTCCATCTTCGAAAATGGCCCTTTTTCAAATTTGATTTTTTTATGATATAACTTTACAATAACTAAGAAGTTTTAGTACCTTCATTTAAGGAGTATTACATTGTCTATTAAATACAATTTATTGCATTAACCTAGCATTTTTAGTTTCCGAGATTTTTAGGATTCTTTAAGTGACCCGGATTCATTGCTCTCGAGTGTACTAATATCATAGCAGTAACATTACGGTGTGTAAAATTATAATTACTATGTCTATAAAGATAATGTTTACATTCAAGAACATGAAACTGGAAACATTATATTCAGTGACATTCATTAACAAATCGATGACAGCGTTAATGAATACTAAATCGATTTGCAAAATTATATTTTCTGAAGTGTCCATCAAAATTTTACCATCGCCAAAGTGCCGAATCAGAACCTTTGAGTTTTATGCCTCATAAAAATCTCAAGGGACCTAATACATTTTAATGAAGAAGATTTAAGTAGGCATACAAATAGTACATTTTAATTAATAGCTGTCTGAGAGCATAATAAATTATTCAATTAGATAATGCGATTAATGGCTTTCCAGACTAATGTATGGATGTGATTACATTTTGGTATGCATTAGGAGATTCATGTTAGAAATTGTGCTGAAAGTTTTTATTTATCTTATTATTTAGACGCATAAATTCCAAATTATAAAAAATAAACCTATCCTAAGCTATCAGTAAACAAAATTATCGGAAGTTGTTTTGGCTTAATAGTCAAAGCGTCGAAATACATCTGCACGCGTAGCATGGCGATTCTATCTCTATTCTACCAAGAAAAGACACAAGTTATTTCATCGTTATTTCTACACAAATGGACTGTTTTTTTTGCACAAAATATATGACACCATTCGTACACTATTGAAGAAAATAACGTTTATTTTCCACATTTTTTACATTACCATGCCTAAAACGCTAAAAATATTTCTACGTTCTGTCACTTTCTCTATTCTTCCGTCGACAAAATACCCCTTTCTACGGCGCCATGCTACGCCTGCTGATGTGGTTCTCAATTGGCAGCTGGATGAAGGGTTTGATTTACAAAGCTGGACTTCTTCGGGATACGGCAAGCATAGGGAGGACATTCCTCTCTCAAGCGCCCTGACCTCCGATAGCTTGGACCCTATTTCCAATGTTGGGAGGTACACAACTATTTTTGTATATTTACCTTTATTTGTCTTTTTAATTATTTTTCAATACCTTACCTAACGCACTAAATAGATTTGCAATTTATTAACTCTGTCATCATGCCTATTATTGTGAACTCAATAAAAAATAGAGCAGGTTGCAACTTACAGTCTGTATGATCCTCATATATTGCCATCTAAATGATGAGGATATTAAAATCAATTGGAAAGTTAATTACTTCCAGTAATGCAGGTTTAATGAATCGTGTAAAGCTGTTTATGAATAAATTAATATCAGCTTAAATTTTTTATTGGTATTAACTTACAGGTCCTTAACATATTGCTAGCAATGGAATCAAAGATGTTATCAGTAACCTATTAGTCCATATAAGTAGTAAAAGTCGAAGGAACACTAAATAATTAAATTCTTAATAGCGATTGAATGGGTTCTAAACATAAGTTTTGCATTACAATAAATTGTACCGAGCGGCTATATCGCTGTAATAAAATATGTCGTTTTTTTGTCATAAAAAGTATACTACGTTCACAGGTTCCTAAGTTTGTGATTCTTATCAAACGTCAAAATAAGTCTAGTATTGTGCCTCTAAAGCGTTTCGTACACAGTTTAAAATCCAGAGTTTGGGTACGGTGAGTTTTTCGAGAAAATCAACCGTAATTTTGTTTAAAGCAATCAATTTAATCACAAATATGTACCTACAGCATCGTAAACCAGCGCTCTTATTTTGCAAATATTAAATATTTACAACACAATGCATTTTTGACATTTCACAAAGCCCAGACTCATCGCCAAAGGACAGTCTCTCGAAAAATTGACAAAAAAAAACGTAATGACTGACGGGAAAATCGTGCCGGATTCCACTCACAATGCCTCAATTTAAGATTCTCTTTCATAAATATAAACCGTTACAATTTTTGTGGAATTTTAAACGAAACCCAGTACCTGCACAGTAACTCGGACCATTTTTTTTCTGAGCAAAAAAAAACAGTTAAATTTGCATGAATTACGTAATTTATATCTTTTCCGCGTTCATTGTCATTCGGGTGTTGTACGATTTTAACAATCACGGCCGGTGTGAAGAATTTCTTTGCTTTATTTTCTTTTTTGGCTAAAACTGAGCGCAGTACTCAACATTTTTAGCAATTTTAAAATTCATTTTCGGAGCATTTTTATTCAATTACATTGAATTCTTATGGTTGCCATGTTTTTTTTTTCAGATTCAAATGCCAATACATTGAATATAAAATAGAGAAAAGAAAAATACAAACTTTCGCTTATTATAATTTAAGATTGCTTGTCGTTAGGAAATAATAACAGTTCATTAGTAACGAAAAACGTTTATTCAAAGTTGTAAATATATTTAATGAAATATTAGATTCTGCTTTCGAAAATTTTCCTCTAATTTCTGTTGAAATCAGGACAGAATTATCATAATAATTATGTTACAAGTTTTCGTTTTTAATTTAGGTTTTATATGAGATTTTTTGAATGAGTCTGATTTAATACTAAAGGTACCCACGTATTTTCATCAAACTAAACCTTAGTACTTGCTTATACTTACTCATGAATTTAATTTACAAGCAGATTACTTTTTTTTATCAACGATGGTCTAGAGACTGTTACTACTTGTAGAAAGTATATTAAAATCCAGGCAGAGACAATTTACTAACGAGGGCATTGGTTATATTTACATACCCTTTTTTTGGGTGGTTAAATCATATCAAATCCTGCCCCGACCACAATCACCTAGACCCTTCGATTATTGTTTCCGTTCCAGGACCACGGTTGGTCCTATTTAAGTTCCCCAGCCGTTTACTGATAGGTCCTTGAGATGCACGTGGACAAGACGGCCGTCGAACCGGACCTGGCCGTATCAGACGGCGAGCTACCCTTAACTCGCCGTCAGCACCTACGGTATAGTAGCCGGAAATCGCTCCGCGACGTCTGACGCCGTCACCCAAAATGTTTAAATACCCTAACTTTAACTTCTTGACTATGTTTGAATACATTATGAAGCCTATTATTAGGTTTAAAGACCCAACTAATTGTGCCAACTTTATTATTTTACATAAATACCGAAGTTAGACCACAAAACGGTTTAAACTGCTGGACCACAAACGAACAACGAGTTTAACAAACTGTTCGAGTGTACCAGCCGACTAATGAGTGTGGGGACTTTGGAAACTAAACAGGATTATTACAGTGTTACTAGTTGACCAAATAAATATTGTGAGGGACTTCTTTTTGGAAATATCGTGCATGCAGAGAAATGTCTGGCTACCTATACGAGAACTTCTTGTTACAACCGTGACAGCAAGACTCACTAGTTGACTTTACAACATTTCTAGTAATAAATACTAAGTAAGTACGCGTAGTAGAGATAACAAGTACTTAGTATTTATTACTAGAAATGTTGTAAAGTCAACTAGTGAGTCTTGTTGTCACGGTTGCAACCAGAAGTTCTCGTATACATTTCCCTGCGTGTGAGAGTTATAAGATTCAAAATGAATGAGTGTACGAGATCTGGAGTGAAAGTCGCATTTTGAGACGCATGATGCTGGACAGATTATCTTAGAAGTTGGCAAAGCTAGGTTCGCCAGAATGTACGACAGGACTTATTAATTTATTTTTAAGGAAAGCTTATAGACTTATAACAATTATAAATATCTTATGTGCAGAAGATGTCTAGTAAGGGATGATAAACCGAGTTCATTATAATCGGACTTTATAAATGCGAATGTTTCGATAGATACGTGTATGGATGTCTGTTGCTCAATCACGTCAAAATGGCTGAATGGATCTTAATGTTTGGATCAAGAATAGTTCTCTTAAGACATTTTTTTATTCCAAGTGCACTTGCAACAGCTTCTTAAATATATGCCATATCATGTAAAGGCAATAGAACTATAAACACATACTACTTTGTTGCCCCTTCGATCAAGTCAACTTTTGTCGAACCTAAACTAGAGGAAATTATATTAAAACATGATATAACGATTTTAAATCACCCAAACTGTGCGGTTTCCGTGTCCATGCGACCACCATGCTCGTTCCCATCGATGTCCAGAGATGATTGAAGCTCTGTCAAATGGTATGGATGGTACAGTATTCATTCAGTGTGGTCCTAATATGGCTTCGTTTGGAACACTGACGGATATTTCCATATTAGCGGTTTTCAGCGACGTCGTTCGCGTTCAACTCGAAGATTATCTTGCAGGAACGTCATACTGAGATAAATAGTATCCTAAATCCAGGTTTTAAACTATTTGTTTGCAAAACATCTAAATCTATCTAGTAGTTTTTGTGTGAAAAAGCAACAAATCCATCCATCCTCACATACTTTCGCGTTTAAAAAAGTACTAGACATTGCCAGCAGCAGCGGGGCGTTCCCGATAAACCGAAAAATTATCGCACAGGACCGTCACAACGGGATAAAAAGTATCTATATAAGATACTTTTTTAATCCACACTTTATTAATCCAGGTAATGAAATATATGTGTACCAAATTCCATATCAATTCGTTTAGTAGTTTTTCCAAAAATCTATCGATCCATTCATAGATAGATAGTGGTGTAATTTCAGCACGCCTATATAATTCCGTGAAGAGTAAGCCTTCAGCCAGTTATGTTTAAGTTCCGGCCAAGAAAGGCGATTTCATTGCAATCAACCAAGAATTCATGAACCCGGGATGCAACAAATAAAGTCCTAGAAACCCTAAAAATACTTTGACTGACCCGGGAATCGAAGTCAAAGTCAAGTGACATGATGAGCCGATGATGATGGATCTAGCATCAAAACATCCAAACTCTCACATTTACGAATATAACATTATTAAGTAATGATTAGGGAAAAATATTGAGAGGAAATCTTTTAGCTACAAAGGTAATGTTGATATAATAATAAATGGTGAGCTCAAGGACACTACGTTTCATACAGACTTACACGTGTCGTCGTTCAGCCAATTACGAGGGAGTATGGGGATCAGACTAATGATTCAATTATTACAAGTTAAGCATTTAGTACAGTTTCATTGACTCCTGGGATTACATATCTACTAACCGTAAGTACTGTGTGTCTGTCTAATACCTACTATTTTAAGACGTAACTCCTAACGGGTGTTGATGGAATTGGCACACAGGTATATTTTTTTAATCCCGGCGTTTAGTACGTTTTTCATGGTGTAATTACTACGCCTGTGAAGCAAAAGAAAACTACTAAAAGTTAGTTTGATGGTCCAATTTCAGATTAATAGTCAATTTAGAATGGTATAATAATATACAGGCTGTGATTTTTTTCCAAAATCAGCTTGTTTATATTTCTGAACAAGATTTTTAATTTTTCTTAAATCCAATGATGCAGTTTTACTTTGCATTAAAATCGGCCGCGAGACTCCTTTCAACGCTTTTCGATATTCCTCATAGTTTCCGATATAGCCATCTACGCCCAGTTGAAAAATTCATCCCTCAGACAAAAATCGGACGCATTGTATAATGTAAAATATACATAATTTATGTAGCTAGTATAGAAACTGTCTTAGGTATAAAGATTACAATGGCACTGGTAATCATAGGCTGCGGGCACTCGCTCTACTTACCCGCAATGTGTATTTATATCGAGTGACTCGCGTGGGAAAATATTAAGACGGCCGTACTGTCACAAAGCTAGAATTTATGAGTGATTTACTGTAACGGAACATGTCTTGAAGATATCTGGATTTGATGGTCTGACAGCGCAGAGATATATTTTAGAATATCTGCATTCTACTCTCAATAAATCATAAAAACAAATACAGTCGAATTGAGAACCTCCTCCTTTATTAAAGTCGGCTTATTTTTTTTTCTAAATATAAATTCTTCCATCTCAATAGATTTGGTAACACGTCAATTGCGAGTAAGTATAATGAACCTTTCTGAAGAACTTCACCAGTCGCATTTTCATTTCATCGCCTGTAAAATTTTGATATTTTTAACAGTTCTTTGGGTTGATATTCCAGTAACAACAAAATCATCATTGCAACATCATAACTCTAATCAGTAGCAGTACGGCAACCGCAGCGTAGGTCGTACAACAAGGTGGACAGACGATCTTGTGAAGAACCCAGGATCACGCTGGATGCGAGCCGCTTCTAACCGATCCCATTGGAAGTCTGTAGGGGCCTTTGTTCAGGAGTGGACGTCTTAAGGCTGATATGACTACATAATGAGCACTTAATGTTTAAGTCCAGGTTTCACAAATAATTTTATACAGTTTAAATTACAGGACTAATTCCTATGATTTTATTCACAACCTTTGTTTCTAATGAAAGTTATATTTGTGTAAAGTTTCTTTTTTCAAATTATTTGCTCTAAAATATAAACATTATTTTTGTCTGTACATAACTTGTTTACAAGGCAATTATAAAATAGTGAACTACATTTTTGAAGTAGTTGTCCTGTCGTCTTTATAAATTTTGGTAGTCAGTAAATATTATGAAAATATGTTAATCTCCATAGACTACTAAATAGGCTTAGATTAGAACTCAGAAGAGGTTTAAAATATTTTATTTCAATGTAAAATGTATTCATGTTTTCCTAATTTACGTAAATAGGTAATTTATTGCGCGGCGTTGACACATCATACGAGGAACTAAAAAAATCGATCGTAAACACGAAAAGGAAAGTTAAAATCTTTCCAAAATCAGCAGTAACGATTTACAGGCGTAAAAGCTTCGCATTCAGACGCCTCAATCACTCGATACATCCACCATGCAAGGACAATAAAAATAATTTTAAACGCATCATAAAACCGAAATCGAATTTCAAAGAACTTTTCAAACACATACGGTACAGAACAAAGATTCTGAAAATATTATTTTTATGAGTACAAACGCATAATACAAGTTTATACTGCGTATTCTGCTGTCGCTCATAAGGCGGTATTAGCGCGATAATTTACGATAATTTTTGGCATTTATCGTTCTATGTCAACTTGGGTCGATGAGTTTTTATGCGCGAGCGCAACTGTGAATCATTCGCGGGACACAGAGTATTCACGTAGAAGCGAACAGTTTTATTTTTAAAAGTTGAAGCAATATTTTAGGTACATATTTTATAGAATAGATTTTTATATTTTAGTCTCAAAGTAATAATTGACGTACTTTTAGATGTAGATGTTTTTAATCAAAATATTTTGACGTACCTATTCGTATTTCAAACATGTCATTGACATAGCATTTATTACAGAATTCTCTGAAATACCCGATAATAAAATAATATTATGAAGAATTAATTTCGTCTCGTAGAGTCAAAAAGAATATAAATTAAGTTTAAATTAATAAAAAATAATGAAAGATACATAAAGGTCTACCACATTTGGAGTATAAGTAATTTAAAATTATTCTTAAAAGCACTTAGAATGATTACTCATAACTTAAAGATACGTGACGCATCTACAACAAAAAATAATTGTATTTGGTCTCTGCTATAAGCTTTCAAAACTCGAGATTAATCCATGTCAGTGTAACCTCTACAGTGTACGCCCGAGGAAACTTTACGACACGACAGTGTTTGGTAAAAGTCAAATTTATTTTGAAAAAGTTGAATTTATTCGAAAAAAGTTGAATTTATTCGACTTTTATGCCTAACGGCGAGTGTACTCAAATTGCGGAGGAATACCTTTTGTTAAAGACGTTTAGTTTACGTGTAAAATGCTACAGCTGTCAAAGGTATCGAAGGAATCATATGTACTCGATTTCTGGAAACATTTTTACTGACATTGTAGGTTTTTGTGAACCTTGTAGAATCCCTGTGTCTCATCACGTTTTGCTGTAGTAAAGGTGTACCTTATGAACGATTTATCATTTAATATCTAATCATAATATTATCATAAACATCATTAACAGCTTAGCATCTCCTTATTTGCTGTGCCAACAGGGTCCCTTAAAAACAAAAATTGTAAAAAAAAACAGTATAAATAGAGCTTTTTATTTCGCCCTGATCTCACCAGTCAACCAGTTTTTACCCAAGATTTTTAAACGTAATCTACCCATTTTTTCTGGAAATGACAGTAATGGACATGAAAATTAAGGTAATTAATCTATTGAATTAAAAAGATACAGATATGACAGTAATGGACATGAAAATTAAGGTAATTAATCTATTGAATTAAAAAGATACAGATCAAAATTTTAAGACAGATAACGCTGTCTCTATGAGTGCAGCGTTAAGACTGAGAATAGATCTTGTACTCACTACTGGACGATCTACAGAATGTTTTATTAAACTCATCAAGCGAAAAACCCATAATGACAAGCACCTACGAATTACCTCACGGCTCACACTCATAAACTTTCCTTCATTCCCCATTATCACTTCACGGTCGTAACTTCACGACTTATCCATTGTACCATTTATCTAATTGTATGATCTGTTATGTTTACACTTTTATTGTTACACGCTGTATACAATTTATAATATGATGGTTGGTGGCTTATCATTATTGTTTGTCGGTTTCTCAATGGCGGTTGATGGTCGTCGTAAATTAGGAGCTTTGTGAACTGAGGGTAAGTTTGGAAAAGGGATGGGTGGGAGCTGGGAATATGAAATTATGTTTACGATAGTGCAGTAAAAGTTTTTGATATAAATCGTGATAGACCTTGCAATTGTGATACAGAAACGAATAGATTAGCACAGAATGCGATTGAATAGAACAAAATACATACACACACAATACAAAATGACATGAAAACTAGATATTTCACAGAGGGTGACAAAATTATGGCCAGCTATCCCAAGAGGTGATGATGTCCAATATTTCAATAGACATTTTTCAGCCTTTATCGTACCATTTTCAAAAGCTTACCTTTATCCTTACCAATCAACCACTCTTTCTTCAGCTAATGTTGGCCAATCCTGCCTAAATGTAGTGATCTGCCATCTTCACCTAGGACTGGCGCTTTCACTGGACATCACACATAGAAGACTAAGTCATTCAAAACCAAGGTGTATTTATTCTCACAAGAGGAATATCACAGTTTCAAACTAGATTAAAGTACAATATTGATGGTCTATGATACCTGAAGGCAAATTTGTGATCTACATTTTATAAGCTTAATAATTAGTATTTTAGGTAGTCTACTAAGACTACACTAACCCCCTTGGAGGGCTAAAGTCTGCTGGGGTCGCGGGGCTAACGAGCTACTGTGACCCCGGAACGTAAAGGGCTATTGAAGGACACCGTGTATTTTAGTCAGTACAAGTCTGGCAGTCCCCCCTGCCCTGCCCTGGGTGGGAGGACTCATTTGATGATTTTATCACGCTAAAAAGAAAAAGTCTTAGTGGTAAATAAGTAGACTTCTAGTAACATTGAATTTTAATGAAATATCCTGTGACTTAGTTTCCTATTGAGTCGTCAAAGATCTTTTATTGTTCCCAACTAATGGGAGAAATTCAAATGTTCGAGAAATCGTCTCAAGTAAGCTCGCCGGGCTTCTGTAGAAACCGTTACTCTATTTGTATAAGCGCTCAATTTCATCATTAAACATAATAGACCCTAAATGTTAATGTATGGTTCTTCGGCGCCCTTCGGTTCATGGTTACCAACTATCCTAACAAACGAACTAACACCTACATCATTGAAATTTCAACTCTATTTCCACGTTTCAAGAGTTACAGCAACCGCAATATAAGTCTGCTAAAATATGTGAATACAAAGTTAACACTTATCTGTAATTTATGCAAATTTGAGCTTTGGAGTATTGCGTTAAGGGTGTAAGTGTTAGAGTGAATAAGTTGGTAAATCAAGCAAGGACATTGGTATTGGCAATAGAGGTATAACAAAATAATTGTTAGATTGTTTGTACTATATACCTACATAATGTGAATCTGTGGATTATTTCTACATTATTATTTAGAAACGCAATTTGGTTTATATGTTATCTTTTGTTGTTTATCATTTACTGTTAATTAAGAAAGAAAATAGAATTAAAATTACCTATTTAGTTTACGAAAAAATATTAGGTATAAGACTTAGCTGACTAGCTGGGAGAGTAAGGCTTACTTTAGAGTTTTAGACGATACTAAGATCTTGATTTGGCTCTGACTCATTCACGTCCAAGTAAAATTTGACAGTTGTGTCTTGATTAAAGGAATACATTATCTCCAAAGAGAACCTACTAGCTAAATTCTTCCTTCTCTGAATCCTTTGCTGAATCCGAGATCCAATTTTTTGATTTTTTCCGAGTATTCGATTCGATTCGGGCTACCATAAACAAATTACACTACATGATAAAAAACACAGATCATTTATGTGTACTGGTGCATTAATGACATCGGGTTTTTTTTGTATGGCTTTCATGTAAAAAAATATCAAATATTTTACTAAAAAGTGTAATTTCAAAAACGTATCATACTGAAAACTTCAATTTGAATCAGAATTGCAATAATAACATACCAAACAGACAGATGTCAACAAAAACTATTTGTTTGTAACGATATTTGTTGGTTCATACACATTACTATTTTATTAAGTTTAGCGAAAACACAGACTGTATATGTGGGTAAATCAAATATCCATTGCTAAAATGTTATTGTTTTCCTAAATAAATAAAAGCACTACTCTATATTTGTTTTATTCTTACTCAATATTATCTACTTATTTGAAAACAAAAACCTATCTTATATGTTTAAATTCTAACTGCGGTTAGATTAAATATCTGACAAAGAACTTTTTTTGGTATTAAAAATTATAATTTCCAAAAATGTTATTGGACTAGTCTTTTCTAAAACCTTGAATATTTCTGCTTTCAGGGTTGGTCTAAAAAAGTTTGTATTTGAATAATGGTGGATGACAGAATTATGTCATGATTTGATCTTTATTAAACATCGAACTGGCATTTTCTGAACCTAGTCGGTTCGATAAGATAATACCTGGACCCACCATATCTTCTTTATGATAAAAGATACTCTAGCACTTTTGCCTGCAGCTTGCCTTTGTCTGTTACCTGAAAGCGTACCCATTTTTTTAGCGTCTCCCACCCAGGGCAGAGCTGGAGGGACTGTCAGACTCGTACTGACTAAAATCCACGGTGTCCTTCAATAGCCCTTACGTTCCGGGGTCACGGTAATTCTTTAGTCCCGCGACCGAAAGCAGCTCCAGCAGTGGTTGAGGCGTGAAAGGTAACAAATAAACAAACTTACTTTCGGATTTATAACATTGGTTAGGATCACAAGCCCATACTATACCACTGATGAACAAATAACTGTTCCAAAATCTGTTCCAGTAAACAATTCCTTTCAATCCTTATAAATAAATAATCGAATGTTTGTTAAAGCCACCTATTACTAAGTCATAGGTCAATTAGCAGCTTAGCATTATAAATGCAGACTAATTCAATAATCACACACCTGCAAACAATACCAATGCTGGTTAATATTCATCATACATTAATTATCTTGTTGTGTCGCAACCGATTTGTGATCTTAAGCTTAGTAGTTAGAACTAGGTTCAGGCTGGGGATCTAAAACAGGCCATACTAAAAGAATCATAATAGAATTGCTATAAAAACATATTCAAATAATTTTATTTACCTCTACTATTGCTGAGGAGCTTTTAGCTAATTATTTTATTTTTACTAACAGCTACATGGGTTAATTTTTTTGGCTAAGCCGAGGTTGCCAAGGTTGGTCTGTGGATGGGTTATCATTTATCGTAGCGAGTTTCCTCCTTGGCTCGAAAAGCACGTATAACCGTTGGTTACACGTCAAAATCACAATCAGAAACTCGAAAGTCTACCAAGGAGTAATATCATATTACCGAGTCGCATCGTGTAAAATACTGATATTCAGCTGCATCCGGTTTGACTGGAAGCCGATCCCAACATAATTGGGAGAAGGCTAGGCAGGCAGATCTACTACTGCTGATTTTATCACAATTCATATAACTGTATATCTTTAAAAGTGGCCTTTTTAGACTCTGTGGTCTCAGTATTGCGTATTGATATCGCCAGTTTCTCTGGACTATGAACAAAAATATGTCTTTAAAAATACTGCTGCCAATATTCACTAACAAGATTATTATTACTAATTATGTAAAACCCAACATAGTTGACAAATAAATAGGAAAATGATGATGGAGAAGGTGCTAGGACACATTGGATGACTTCCTCTTGAATAGACGCGAAGAAACACATCATCGATGGAAGTGGAAGACATGGGTGGGAAGTCTTTGCTAAGGAGTAGGACATGATGATGAAGTGTTTTCTTAATTTTGGATAAATGAAAATGAAATTATAAGTAACTTTAAAGCCTTTGTCAAACTGACAGGCGAAACGAATGCGTACCGAATCGTTTTTGATGTAAAGTATGGAATTGTTTGAAGCCAGTCACAAAGACTATCGGACCGCTTTTGTTTTTCAATATGACTGGATTCAAATAAATTCGTACATTACAAATAAAAACGCTTCGGATCGCATTCGCCTCGCCTGTCATTTTGACAAAGGGTTAAGACACTACCGAAAAACTTGCAGGTGAAGTGACCGATGCTCTAGCCCTGTTCTGCACTCTGGATTTACGCTTTATTAAGACGGCTTCCAGCTAATATATTAATGCAAGCAATAAACCAATGCAGCTGTAACCTTTGGTAATCCAATTACAATACTGACAGGTACACGCCCATTCGCCCAATCCCAAAGGTGACTTGTTCCAATAAAGTTGTATAGAAATAAGTTAACAATCTGCAGTTCAAGTTGTATGTAAATGATCCTACTGTAGTGTACACTCGCAGTTATGGCGCGCAAAGAATATTTTGAGCTGTAGAAACGACACTGGTTGAATTTGATAAGGATTATGTGGCTGTGGTTTAGAGAAATAGTTAAGCCATGGCAAAGAGATTAGAAGAAGAGAGATAATACAATGCACTTGACAATAATTTTAAACAGAGACATATATACCTGTACTGAACATAGTCTGTTGGTAGTAGAATTTAATTATTATTGTGCTACTACGGTAATAAAAGCGAAATCTATGAATCAGTACCTATGTTGTAAAAATAATAGTTTAAGAACTGGCCCTATTATTTTAAACAATTGGTTTCTATCTTGTACTCGTCATATTGTAGTTCGGCTACAGTGACAAGAAACCCCCATACAGTCATAGCACAGCTTACTTAATAGTTCCTACCATTATGTGATAAATAACGTTTAATAATGTCAATGTTATTGCTCCTTTTTAATTCCTGCTATTAATACGACCATCTCACTAACAAATTCAGAGAACCAGTTTCATAACATAAAACTAAAACCCTTGAAGAACTCATACCATCGACTAAAAAAACGTACTACACTGCACTGTAAACCAGATACAAAACGCTTTTATGAAATTGGAAAAATACTAGTTGAGAGCAAAACACGATCGTGTACTGCGAAATAAAAACCCGTTGAAATAAATATTGGAAAATAATTCCACGAATTCAGTTCGGCACGGTTGCTATTGAAAATATTAAAATCACAGTATAAATATCTACAGTAGTGGCTCTCGGCCGCATGATAGAAATAAATACCTACAGCCGCGCGGTACGTAAACATGCGTTAGGGTTGTCCGACGCCCGTCTCCAGCATTTTAATTACATTTGCCTACTTTCTGTTTCTATTTAGTGTTGTGATTGTAAATATACTTTTCTTATATTTAAGTAAACAAATAAAATACTTTGTATATTGAAAAGGAAGTGTTCAATAAAAATGCGTGTTGTTTTTTATTAATAGATTTAATTTAAAAACAAATGTTTGTTTGAAAAACAAATTGTGCTTATAAATTTGCGACCGAAAAATATTTGCGCCTTGACTGACTCGTACGAAATGCTTTATTATTGAATTTTAAAGTATAATAAACTCGCATTCTAATAAAAAGCTTCTCGCATTCTAATAAAAAGCTTTCTTCTTTTTAAAATTAAATTCAGCGACTCAGTTTAAGTTAGTTCGCATAAGTATTTTGATGGGAAACTACGGAACCCTACACTGTGCGTGGCCCGACACGCACTTGGCCGGTTTTTCTAGTATTATTCATACACAAAATACAGATAATAAACAAATATTACTGTAGCGCCGTTACGTAAAACGCACCCGTGACGATATAATAAGGGTCTGATTACGTCGTCGTGTGGATTCGCGTCAACCGCTCCTTCAAGGTCAGTGCGCCGCTCGCGCTACCTCGTACAGCGCATCGCTCGCGCAGGCAGTCGGCCTAATGCAACCGAGTGCGCACACTCAAATACGGAGCGTACTATGTACTCTTACGTTCCAAGATTCATGACTGTGTTAAAGTTTATGTAGTACACTGAATATACGTTGATTGTACACCGTACCGTAGGTAAATGAAGCTCACTGCTTCATTTCCGTGCCCGCCGACAATCCCACCGCGCCGTTACACCATGACTTTACTTTGAATAATACAAACTAACAAAACACACATGCACTGGAGTTTTAAGATAAGATAAGATAAGATATATTTTATTTGCATAAAACACGGTATACAGGGTGTTATTAAACATTTTAGTTCAACATGTTAACACAAGAGTAAGTACCTACCGTATCATGATTCATTCAGAACCGCCTATAACTTAACTATTTAACTTGCCTCAGTAACTTTCCTTTACTTTATTCATTTTACTGTATTTATTAACCCAAATACCCTTTTTTTCGTGAGATAAAGGAAAATACATAACCATTAAAAAGTCACACATTATGTACCTACCTACTAGCACGGCTACTAGCTACTAGTAAGTAAAATTATTTTATAGTTAGTACTCACCTTTCAGAGGTTGCAGGTAATTTAAAAAAACTTATGTCTGGATGCGTTATTGTTGACGTTAAACACCCAAACACAGCACAATATTTTCTACTTGTCATATTTGCTAAAAAAAAACAACGCACCGTCCGTTCATCACTACGGTACGGCCGTGACTGTCTGCGCCTCGAGCGCGCCCCGACATCGAGGCGCGTAGGTATAGCTCGCGTTTCGTCCGTTTGTAGGGAGTCCCAATACTGTACATATTATTACCGTGTTAAAATTATTGTCTTGTGTATAAAAGTTTTCAGAATTTCTGGTTACATTGTAGAGTTGCGTGTATTTTTCGAATGGAATGGGATTTTGGATTTTTTTTGTGGTGGTAGTGAATATCAGATTTTGTGAGGCAGAAATATGGATACCTACCCCACGTAGTAAATAATAAACTATGTAAAAAATGTTGCCTATTGTAGGGCAATTTTTTTTTGTCATGTGACATTTTCACAAAGTTAAATGTTGTATATAAATGGTCCTTTATAATTATCATCGTGTAGTTTCGACTCAATTCTTATTTTATAATCATTTCAGCTAGAGTTCATCCATCGTTGCATGCAGACCTCGGCTTATTTCTGCCACACTTCTCAATTTTGTGCTTCTCTAATCTAGTTCCCGCGATTTGACGATATTGTCAACCCTTTAACGTCTCTTTTTTATAATAAATAATCTCTCTCTAATAAAAAAAAGAGACGTTTTCGACGTAAAGTGACTGGGTCCTCCCAATCATTGTACATTAGAGGAGCCTCTGTATAGCAGTGGATATGGTCCTGGAACCTTAAATTCGAATACATGACGTGACAACTACCAACCCGCAGTCCCGCATTGTGCCCGCGTGGTGGATTACAGTCCACTCCCTCTCGCATTGAAGATGCCTTTGTACCAGAAATGAGAATATTATAGGCTGATTTTGCAGTACAGCACGTTACCACTGTTGGATATATCTTTTATTAGAGTTAGCGGGCCATAATACACCATGTGAACACACTAAGTAAATATATATCGGCTCGAAAACGGTTAGTCAACATAGCATGATAACACTCAATATTATTATAAAATCTGCTAACCCACTTAACTATATTTAAATTACCTAATTAAAACAATAAACCGATATCATAACATTATTGAATGAACGCAGTATCAGAACGTGACAATTGCTTGGCCAGGTGTGTTGGAATCATGCGCGTGCGCCGATTGGGACATGTTGATCTTACACGTGTCTTTCTGCTGACCCCACGATCTGCACGTAGTAACGGAACTGAGGGAGAGGAAGTGGGGCAGTGGGGTTTGCGGAAGTGGGTTGGTGAACGTGGTTTTAAGATGAAACATGGTTGTTTTATGGTGTTTTGTGGGGGGTCGGTTCTGGGAGTTGTGGTTATACGTGTTGAAGAGATGAATTGATGACTGGTGCTGTTTAAACTGATGACTGGTCAGTGATGGTTTTCATCTTCTTCATATTAATGATTTACGTGTTATATTAAACTTCCGTAAGTGGAAGTGACAATCCTCATCTTTATGCTCTTGGCCCATATTATTTCGCGTGTAAGCGCAAAATATTTCGTTACATCAACCATCAAGTCATCATTTCTGTTTTTAAAAAGGAAAATAAAGAAAGAAATATATTCACTAAGTACCTTTTAATGTATTTTATATCATTTCTCAAGCAAGTGAAGTATATATTTGATTAAAATGCGACAAACTAATATTTAAAAAAAAAGGGAACAGACTTCAAAACCAAACACAAAAAAACTATAAAATAACTTTTCTTTCGGAAGTCGGTGGCCATATGTCAATGAAATAAAAATAAAAAAAAACAAAGCCACCGACTTCCGAAAGAAAAGTTATTTTATAGTTTTTTTTGTGTTTGGTTTTGAAGTCGGTTCCCTTTTTTTTGTGTTTGGTTTTGAAGTCGGTTCCCTTTTTTTCAAAAAGTTTTTTATTTTTCCCTTTTTAGTTGAGATAATCAACAACAAAAATCTTCACAAAATCGGCGTCTTTGAAAATCTATACAATCCTATTAAGCAAAACGGATCTGTGTAAGCAACTTCACAAGATATCCATTATTGTTATATACTTAAACCATCCCCAGAATGTAACAAACACTTTTCTCAAAACTGCATCAAAATCAGTTCAGCCAAACGCGAGATAATTGCGGACAAACATGCAATCGTCCCTGAAAATCTACGATCCAAGTAAGCAAAACGGATCCACGCGGGCAACGTCACGGGATATCTATTAGTGTTATATACTAAAACCTTCTCCAGAATGTAATGAACACTTTCCTGAAAACTGCATCAAAATCGGTTCAGCCAAACGCGAGATAATTGCGGACAAACATGCAATCGTCCCTGAAAATCTACGATCCAAGTAAGCAAAACGGATCCACGCGGGCAACGTCACGGGATATCTATTAGTGTTATATACTAAAACCTTCTCCAGAATGTAATGAACACTTTCCTGAAATTTGCATCAAAATCCGTTCAGCCAAACGCGAGATAATCGCGGACAAACATACATACATACATACATACATACATACAGGTCGAACTGAGAACCTACTTTTTTTTTTGAAGTCGGTTAAAAAAAATTCAATTTTTTAATAATAAAATCGGGGGCTAATCAGAGTGCTTTATACCCGATGAGGCCCGATGGCCACCCAAAGTATATCCACCACTGGTGGACAGAGAAGCTTTTTCAAAAAAAAACCGTGTTTAACCGATTTCAAAAAAAAAAGCCACCGAATTCCGAAAGAAAAGTTATTTTACAGTTTTTTTGTGTTTGGTTTTGAAGTCGGTTACCTTTTTTTAAAAAAGTTTTTTTGATGGACCATAACTACAAGCTATCACACCGTGTAGTCGCTCTAAAGGGAATAGATTTGAATTATAATTTCATTTCCGATTATGCAATTTGTCAAAATTTGATAGGTGCTCAATCGGCAATAAAGAAATGCTCTTAATTAGGTGCTCTGAAAATAATTGCTCATACGAGAATACCTCGATAAACTAGGTTGCCCATCGAGTATCATCGTGAGCCATTAGTAATACAAGGAAAGAGTATTTTTGTTTTTGCTTCATTTGATTTTCCAAACTATGGTATTAAGTTGTGGATTTACTCTATATCCACAATTTCCTAGTCTGTGGCTACAAATTGATGCCAAGGTCGGCTGAGCTTGCGTATCTTGTAAACTTGTAACTTTCTAACTCCTGGCTGCGTCGCGTGTTGCCAACCTTAAGGTTTGATTTTTTTTTTGTTTGTACCTTCCATAGACCCTTTACTGTTATAAAGGATGTTCTCATACTTAAAATTATTTTGAAAGTCACCTTGAGAAGTGATGATATGCTTGTTCAATGTCATATTAAGGAATATTTAGTCTTCTCTATCATAAAATCAATTGTTGTTCGTTAGTCTTGCCAAAACTCGAGAACGGCTTGAACGATGTGGCTAATTTTGGTTTTGAATTATATTTGGAAGTCCTGGGAAGGCTTTAAAGGTGAATAAATATGATTAAGAAATGAATTTGTGGCGGTACGAAGTTTGCTAGTAGTAGCTAGTAGTTTACTTATAATTAAATCTTAAATTAAATAAGTCAATATCTGGTTGACCGAGCATCGCTCGGTTTTTAAAATGTCTATATCTTGGGAACCGAGCTTTTCTCGAACCTGGGACCTTGATAAATCGATTCCTTGAGCCGAATACCCCTAATCTGTAACTTTCATGAAAATCCTTGGAGCCGTTTCCGAGATCCTGATTATTATATAAATATACAAGAATTGCTCGTTTAAAGATATTAGAATATCTGGTTGACCGAGCTTCGCTCGGTTTTTAACCGACTTCAAAAAAAAAAGTAGGTTCTCAGTTCGACCTGTATGTGTGTATGTATGTATGTATGTATGTATGTATGTATGTTTGTCCGCGATTATCTCGCGTTTGGCTGAACGGATTTTGATGCAGTTTTCAGGAAAGTGTTAATTTCATTCTGGAGAAGGTTTTAGTATATAACACTAATAGATATCCCGTGACGTTGCCCGCGTGGATCCGTTTTGCTTACTTGGATCGTAGATTTTCAGGGACGATTGCACGTTTGTCCGCAATTATCTCGCGTTTGGCTAAACGGATTTTGATGCAGTTTTCAGGAAAGTGTTCATTACATTCTGGAGAAGGTTTTAGTATATAACACTAATAGATATCCCGTGACGTTGCCCGCGTGGATCCGTTTTGCTTACTTGGATCGTAGATTTTCAGGGACGATTGCATGTTTGTCCGCAATTATCTCGCGTTTGGCTGAACCGATTTTGGTGCAATTTCAGAAAAGTGTTTGTTACATTCTGGGGAAGGTTTTAGTATATAACAATAACGGATATCTTGTGAAGTTGCTTACATAGATCCGTTTTGCTTAATAGGATTGTATAGATTTTCAAAGACGCCGATTTTATGAAGATTTTTGTTTTGATTATCTCAACTAAAAAGGGAAAAATAAAAAACTTTTTGAAAAAAAGGGAACCGACTTCAAAACCAAACACAAAAAAACTATAAAATAACTTTTCTTTCGGAAGTCGGTGGCCATAATGTCAATGAAATAAAAAAAAACAAAGCCACCGACTTCCGAAAGAAAAGTTATTTTATAGTTTTTTTGTGTTTGGTTTTGAAGTCGGTTCCCTTTTTTTCAAAAAGTTTTTAAAATGTCTATATCTTGGGAACCGAGCTTTTCTCGAACAACCTGGGACCTTATCAAATCGATTCCTTGAGCCGTAAAACCCCTAATCTGTAACTTTCATGAAAATCCTTGGAGTCGTTTCCGAGATCCTGATTATATGTATATAAATATACAAGAATTGCTCGTTTAAAGATATTAGATTAGATAATATACATAGTCCCATCTGTACTTACTCGTAATTTTATAAAACGGAAGAGTCTGTTTGTTTGTTTCGATAGTCTATGTACAAAGAAATCTATAGGCTATTATAACATCACGCTTCAATCAATAGGAGCCTCGCAGTGAGAGTGAAACCTAGAGGAATACGTAGTAAATAATAATTGCGAGCTAAATAAGTTCCATCTGCTACAATCCTTTCGCCTCGTATAAAAATAACTGGTTTATCTCTTTTCCTTCTAGCCTAACAATCAGAACTACTGTGACCTTAGCTCATAATCACCCCACGCAGGTAGCAAACTGGTTGCCATTCGTGTAGGTGGGACAGCACCTGACACTACCAGTATCATACCTAATTACAGTCGTGAACTCTGGCCATCGAATATTTAAGTCGAATTTCTATGGAGATTAAAATAGATTCGCCTATTTCCTTTAGAACTTCATATCCGGTTTTCGGTAATATTAAGCTTTATCTAAATCTCAATATTACCATCATGATTAATTATTTTTTTGTATTTTTGGCAAACCTTCTTTTTTTGAGGTAGGTAGTATTATCATCAAACGAGTCCATCTTCTGACTAAAAATCTACCCCATACCTTCAGTTGCTCTTTATGTTCCAGGGCCACCAGGGAAATTTATGTTTGGTCACTTTCATGGTATGAGGGCCAGGTGTTTCCATACATTCCTTCTGAATCCATGTACTAGGAATTGAAATTGAATTCATCTGGTAAAATATATGGAGTAATAATAAATAGTAATAATATTCCACAACTATCACACAACGCCATCTAGTCCCAAGACATAAACATACTTACATATTTCTAAATACATAAATATTATAGAAAAATTACACCCAGACACAGAACAAATGATTTTGTTCATTACACTAACTTTTGTCCTGGGTGGGAATCGAACCCACGACTTCCGGCATAGCAGTCAGGGTCACTAACCACTGGACCAACAGGCCTGTCAAAATAAAATAATAAATATGTAATGTAAATATTATAATTATAATGTAATCTATATCTATACTTATAATAAATTTGTAGAAAAGTTGTGTCTGTACAATGGAAATATACAAAAAAAAAGTAGCAGGGGTTGTTATTTTATCGATGCCGAACCCGAAAATGTAGTTTTTTTTTGAAGTGAAAACTTCTTTAGCGGCGTTGTACACTTTTTCTGTAATGGGTAAAAAATTTAAAACTCGCGTCAGGGTCACGTGACCCTGATCGAAAATGAGTAAGACGTCATTCAAATTAGTTAATTTCATATCTGTACTACTCCAGTTTTAAAATAAAACATAGTAACAAAAAAGTTTTCACTTCTACCGGCACTCCTGGAGTGCAACCTTTTTTTTTTGAAGTGAAAACTTCTTTAGCGGCGTTGTACACTTTTTCTGTAATGGGTAAAAAATTTAAAACTCGCGTCAGGGTCACGTGACCCTGATCGAAAATGAGTAAGACGTCATTCAAATTAGTTAATTTCATATCTGTACTACTCCAGTTTTAAAATAAAACATAGTAACAAAAAAGTTTTCACTTCTACCGGCACTCCTGGAGTGCAACCTTTTTTTTTTTTTTTTTTGTTTTCTCTTTAGATCTGCCATCGGCTTTATAGCCATAATCAGATGAGGTCTTAGTTCGAGATAGTTTTTGTGATGATCCATCGAGCATTCACATTATAATGGTTTGTTGTTGTGATTTTAAGTTTTCATAGTCTCTGATCCAAGTTCAGGATTTGCCATCTCTTTAAGCGGACTGTATCCCCTTGTCTATTCAGAAGGTTCTTGGCTAAGACATTACTGTGTTTCTTTAGTCTTTCTTTATATGATTTGCATTTTTCACATAGTTCTTCTTTCACTGTTGGTATATTTAGGTGCTCGTGAATTTCTGTGTTTCTGACGAACCAGGGAGCACTACAGATTGTTCTAAGTGATACATTTTGGAACCGTTGCAAAATTTCTATGTTGGAGTTGCTGGCAGATCCCCAGAGTTCTATTCCGTAAGTCCAGATTGGTTTTACTATTACTTTGTAGACAAGTAGTTTGTTGCGTAGTGATAATTTTGAATTTCGCCCTAGAAGCCAAGATAAATTTTTCATTTCAAAGGTAGCTGCCTTTTTTTTGGCCTTAATGTGATTGGCCCAGGTTAGTCTTTTGTCTAGGTGTAGTCCAAGGTATTTTACTGTGTTACTGGTTGGCAGTGGTTTACTTTCCATGTACACTGGGGCACAATCGCCCGTTCGAAGACTGAAAGTCACTTGTACTGACTTAGTTACGTTAGGGCGTATTCTCCATTTTTTTAGCCAAAGTTCAATCTTATTCAATTGGACTTGTAATTTTTGTGATGCCTGCGTTGGATCTTGGTCACTCGTAAGACATGCAGTGTCATCTGCGTAGGTCGCTGTAGTCACACCATCAGTATTGGGCAAATCTGCAGTATAGATAGAGTAGAGCACAGGTCCTAGCACCGAGCCTTGTGGGACTGATGCTTTCATTTCGTATAGATTAGATAGTTCATCTTCATACTTAACTTGGAATTTTCTCTGGTCTAAATAAGATTTCAGTATCATATAAAAGGAGTTGGGTAGTAAAGATTTGATTTTGTACAAAAGACCTTTGTGCCAGACTCTGTCGAACGCCTGTTGGATGTCCAGGAACACCGCAGAACAATATTCTTTGTTTTCTAAGGACTGTCTGATTTTGTGGACCACTCTATGCACTTGTTCTACAGTTGCGTGCTTTTCGCGGAATCCAAATTGGTGGTCTGGTATTATACCATTTTCGATCAGAGCTGGTTTCAGTCTACGTGAAAATATTTTCTCAAAGACCTTCGAGATTATTGGAAGAAGACTTATAGGTCTGTAAGAGCTTGGTTCGGTTGGTGGTTTCCCCGCCTTAGGTATCATACATATTTGTGATATCTTCCACATTTTTGGGTAGTAATGGACTCTGAAGACAGCATTAAACAACATTGTAAGAAATACTATAATTTTTCTGGGTATGTGCTTGAGTATCTCACCTGTGATGAGATCATACCCAGGACTTTTATTGTTCTCCAGATTTTTTATCGTTCGTATCAGTTCTCTCGGTGTGACCAGTTTAAGCAGAGGTGATAGTTGTTGGTCACTATTAAGATAGTGGTCAACTTCTGCTTCAAAGTCCGCCATCGACGACTCATTTGGAGTGAAGACCGCAGAGAGGTGTTGTGCAAAAAGTTCAGCCTTCTCACTTGCTTTTCTGGCCCAAGATCCGGATGGTTGCTTAAGCGGAGGTATGAAATTGTGGGGTCTTTTGAAGTTTTTGGTTATCTTCCACAAGGAATAGTTGTCCTGTTTATGAGCGGATAGATTAGAGAGTTTATCTTGGAACATAGTGTTTTGGTTTTCATGGATAAGTTCTTTCAGTTCTCTTGCTGCTTTATTAAACTGTTTTCTGGCTTCTTCAGTTCTGGTCAAATGAAGCTGTCTCCGCAATCTTCGTTTGGACTCAAGTTTATGTCTTATTTCTAGTGGTACATTATTTTTACTCACTAAAGTGTTCAGCGTTGGGGTAGCACGCCAAGCTGCTGTTTGGATAAGGTTGGTAATGTAGAATGTGGCAGAATCTATGTCTTCTTCAGTTTTAAGTTTTATTTTTAAATCAACTTCTTCTTCTAGGTAGTCCGCAAAGGAATCCCAATCAGTTTTTATATTACAAAGTGTTAGTTTTGACTCTCTCCGAATTGCCGAAACACTAAACGTAGCAATAACTGGGGAATGATCAGAAAGTGCATCAAATGACGACTCCACACTAAAGTTGATATCTGACATTCCCTTGACTATAAAAAAGTCAAGAAGATCGGGTGTTCTATTGGTGTCAGTTGGCCAGTAAGTTGGTTTGCCAGTAGACAATAGGTTTTGCCTGTGGGTGTCGACACTCTTTTTCAGTTCACGTCCTCTGGTTGTGATGAGTCGAGATCCCCAACAGGTATGTTTGCAATTCCAGTCTCCGCCAGTTATGTACCTGTGGCCCAAGGTGTTGAAATATCTGTTGAACATATCAAATTTGACCTTGTGGTTTGGTGGGCAGTATACTGCACTTACGTTTAAAGGGCCAATTCTCTCGTCTATGGTGACTGTTGTTGCTTGAAGCCAATTTTCTTTGAACTCGGAGTGTAGGTGGTGTTTTATATTGTTTTTTATAATAACAGCAGTCCCACCGTGAGAAGTATTGTCAGGGTGGTTGGTGCAGTATACACAATAGTTATTCATATTAAATAGTTTACGATCATTGAGGTGAGTTTCGGATATTAAGGCAATGTCCACTTTATTAATTTTTAAGAGTACTTCTAGTTCTGTCTTGTTTGGTGCTAAGCCGTTTATGTTCCAGGTGGCTATACGTAGAGAGGTCATGGTTGTTGTTTACTTATGAGTGTCATGATCAGGCTCATCATTGTGCTCATTTGAGATATAAGTTGGTCTATCCTTTCAGTCTGTTTAATAATGAGGTCTATCAAGCTATGGTTTTCTTCAATCCAGATGTTGTCTTTTTCCTTTTTGTTGGAAAGTGTTCTCTGTGACCCTGTGCGGTCACTGTTGTTTAGACTTTTTCGAGTATTACCTCCTGAAGTCTGAGCGCTTTTAACAGCTTCGCTGTATGATTTGTTGTCTATGTTGGGATATTGTTTTACATTATCTTGATTCCAATTAGGGTTAGGTTTTTCAAGGTCTACCTCTTCACATTTCTCCATGTTTGATGTGACTTTTGTTAGTGATTTCTTTTGTTTTTGTCTACTTCCCCATTTTCGAGCAGCAATTTCTTTGTAGACTTGGCACCCTTTATAGCTTGCAGGATGGCTTCCGGAGCACAAAGTACATACTGCAGGAGTATTTCTGTCTACAGTACATGCAGTCGTTTTATGCTCACCAGCACACTTGACACATCTGTAGGGTCGCATACAATTATTTTTAGTATGTCCATACTGTTGACATCGCGTGCATTGTACAACAGTGTTTTTCCTTTTTGGGTCTTCTATTGTGATTTTTTGATGATATATATATTTGATCTCTTTAACCTTTCTGTTGTTTTCGTGAGGAAACAGGTTGACAAAGAACGTATTTAACGGCTCTTTTGTCCCATTTGCGCGTGCAGTCACTATTTCGCCTTTAACTTTATTGCCAGTTTCTTCTATTGCTCGTACTATAGCATCTTTGGGAGTGCTGAAGTGCAGGTGTTTAATGACAATTCTCATGCACTTTTCATCCTTTTGGGTGAAAGTGTGACCAATGAGACCTTTTGCTCTAATATGTTCTATCAGTTGTTTATAAGTTTCAACAGAGCTTGTCGAGATAATTAACTGGTTTTTAGTAACCACTTTGTATGTGTAGTCAGTTTTTTTAACCACTTCTTCAAGGAAATCTGTTAATTTCTCTAGGTCATCAATACCATAGAGCATGATTGGTGGAGGTTTGGATGGTTTTCGAGTTTTGTTGGACTCAGTGGGAATCTGGGTCGGTTCGTCCACATTTAACAATGAGAAACTGTTGCTTGTGTTTAATTCTGGTGAGGCAGGTTCTTGAATGTTTTTAGTGTTAATTCCTCTATGTTTATTCAGTTCTTGCTCTCTTGACTGAATTCTTTTAGCAGAGATTTTATTCAGTTCGGTCTCATCGGGTGATCGATTTCTTTTTTGTGTCTGTATGGGTACTCTTTGCCAGGGCACTGATGGGTTACGCGGGGTACTTGGTATCTCTTTGCTGGTACTAGGCAGACAACTCGATGCCGTGGTATGAGTTTGGTTAAGATTCGCTGGTTCAGTTCCATTGAAAGGATTGGCATTGTCAGTCTTTTGTCTGTCGGCGCTGCTTTCCGACATAGAAGATCTTGTTCTAATAAACAATCCTGGATGGAATACTTGTTGTGTGAGATTTTTATTTGGACTCATTATGGTGGAGATTTAAATTATTATTATGGCAACACTTTTCCAAACGTCAGATGACATTTCAACAAATATGAAAAAAAATGTGGGTGGATGGAAAAAACTTAAAATTTTTGATGATCGATTCGTAATTTGTTCACTGATTTTTGTTTGAATCACTAATTATTTTAGTCCACAAACAGTTTTACACAGTTTTCACACTATAAAGTTCATTTTCACTATGTTTCTGAGCATTATACTTAAAGTTTAACGCACAAAATCGCTAATTAACTAACAGCGTATCTACGCGTGTTGACAGTTGACAGCTGAGTGGAAAATGTAGTTAACTTTTTTTTTGTCTGTTTGTCTGTTTGTCGGTTTGTCTGTTTGTCTGTTTGTCTGTTTGTCGGTTTGTCTGTTTGTCTGTTTGTCTGTTTGTCGGTTTGTCTGTTTGTCTGTGTGTTTGTGCACGCTAATCTTCGGAACTACTGGACGGATTTGATGATTTTTTTTTTGTATAGGTATTAAGTCCGGTTAACATATAGGCTATAATTTATCTTGGAAACTTGAACACCTGATGCAGAACCGCAACAGACCTGCTTCACTATAAGAGATACAGAAATAGTGCCATAGCAAAAATTGTTCCACGTGATGAGCATTTTCTGCTGAGAGAATAAATTTGAAGATCCTGGACACCTGATGTGGAACACCAAGAGCCCAGCTACACTATGACATACACAGGAATGACGTCTTAGCAAGAGTTGTTCAGCCTGATGAGCACCTTCTGTTGATGTATAAAAATTGAAGATCTGGAACACCTGATGTGGAACTTCAAGAGCCCACCTACACTATAACATATACAGGAATGACGTCTTAGCAAGAGTTGTTCAGCCTGATGAGCACCGTCTGTTGATGTATAAAAATTGAAGGTCTGGAACACCTGATGTGGAACTCCAAGAGCCCAGCAACACTATAACATATAAGTGAATGACGTCTTAGCAAGAGTTATTCAGCATGATGAGTACTCTCTGTCAACGTATAAAAATTGAAGATCTGGAACACCTGATGTGGAACTCCAAGTGCCTAGCTACACTATAACATATACAGTAAAGACGTCTTAGCAAGAGTTGTTGAGCCTGATGAGCAACCTCTGTTGTCCAATAAAAATTGAAGATCTGGTACACCTGATGTGGAACTCCAACAGCCCAGCTACTTTATAACATATATAGGAATGACGTCTTAGCAAGAGTTGTCCAGCCTAATGAGTACTCTCTGTTGACGTATGAAAATTGAGATCTGGAACACCTGATGTGGAACTTCAAGAGCCCAGGTACACTATAACATATACAGGAATGACGTCTTAGCAAGAGTTGTTCAGCCTAATGAGTACTCTCTGTTGACGTATGAAAATTGAGATCTGGAACACCTGATGTGGAGCTCCAAGAGCCCAGCTACACTATACTTAATATACATAGGAATGACGTCTAAGCAAGATTTGTTTAGTCTGATGGTCATTTCCTGTTGACTCACAAAAATGAAAGATCTGGAACGTCTGGAATCGTCTCGCGCATCCCGTTGTTTTCCCGTCCCCAGGCTCTTAGAATTCGACGTTTCTGATCTTCGATTTTGACGACCCCGTCGTCGCTGGCATAAGCAACAGGATCCGCGTACGAAGTCGCGGGCAGAAGCTAGTGTATGTAATAAATGTATGTGGAATGTGCCTCTTCGATACATAACACAAACTCTTTCTTCTTCTTTCTTCTCCTTTCCTCTCATGGAAGTATTCAGAAACTACAGAGCGCCTCCTGCAACGACCTGCATACTCCTTTCGCACCATCCACATTCATACATCAGTACCTACCCTTAGCACGACTTTTCACTCTTTTACTTTACAGCGTCTTTCCAGTATTTACAGCGTTTCTTGTATGAAAAAATGAACAGCGCCTCTGGTGTGCGAAGAAGGAGCAAATTTTTTCCTTGAAAATTGTCAATTTGAAATTGTCAAAGTTCCAGTTTACTTTACGTCTCAAATACTGAAAACTCGTGCTAAGGGTAGGGTCATACACGGACGTCGATTGCGAGTACTACGCACAGTCGCACATAACCTTTCTGAAACACTTCACCAATAAGGTCAGTGTAAGTCTACCTCTTCTATAAAGATAATTAATAATTTCTGTTTAACATTTTGAACGAGGTTAGCAATAGTACAAGAGTTTAATTACTGCACTTCCCTAAAGCTAAAATATAGTATTTCAAAGTCCAGTTCATAGAGAACAACTCCGTTACACCAACGAGCGAATGAGTGTGAACAACGCAAGACCTTCGGGAGCTAACCATAAAAACGCGAAACAAAAATGTTCATTAAATTTTACGGCCAATGAAAACTTTCGTACAAAATTCCTGTCGGTACCCGTTTCAGGTAGTTTAGTGCTGAAATACATATTTCTAGTATAGCCAGTATAGCGCCCGGGGCCGCAAAACGGTGAACTATTCAAATATGAGCCAACTAGGGATATTTAAGCGGTCGTTTTTTCATTGAGTAGCTGTATGATGTAAAGTCCTTGAGTGTGCGTTGCAAGACCGATTCGACTTGGTGTTAGTTGATTTTGGAGGGCCACCGGTGATTATGTCGACCTGAAGAGTTTTGAAGTGAAATACATAATTAAAATAGGTAGTAGTATCTATGTAGGTTAGTGCTAATTAGGTTATTTTTCTTTAAATGAAAACAACGAAAGGAAATCTGGATATCCTTGAACCAAAAATTAGACAGATATTTTTTTTTTATTCGATATGACCATTAAACGAGTGCTGCTGCCCTGGTACGGAAGGGACTGTCAGGCTCTTACTGCCTCAAAATCTACCCTCATCCTTCGGTTGCCCTTCCCATTCCTGGACCACGGTGCCCTTTTAAGGAGTTCCCGTAATTCCAGTAGGGTGGCGTATGATAGTGCATTTAAAACTAACACATAGGTAGTATTTTGTACCGATATAATGAAATGATATTATTAATAAATCATTTCATAATATCGGCACAAAGTCGTGATACAAAATATCACATTCCGACCAGTCGTAATCGTATTCTATGAAAGTCCCTACTCAACAATGCCTCCTGAAAGTACTGAAACCTTCAGAACTAATTCAGTCCTGTTTCAATAACTGGCGATGAGGGGTGTACCTTTCATTGAAACTGTTCACCTGTTCCTCATTTTCAATTAATTATGACTTTTAGAATTGTAATGTGACTTTGTTTCATGCTAGGAGCTACTTTATCCAGGTTATTTAAAACGTGGTACGTTACAGTTTAATCAGAAAAGTTATGAACTGCTAGCTGTAGCCAATGGCTTCCGGTATAAAAAGTATCTTAAGAGTTAATCCAGATTCTAAACTATATGTGTACCAAAACTCATTGAAATCCATTCAGCAGTTTTTGTGTGAAAGAGTGATAAAAATCTATCCATCCGTCAATTCATCCAAATTTAAATGAATAACTAGATGTCAACTTATACTATGTAGTATAACACTATGTGTACGGTTTCGGTCCGCACAAACTCATACATATGGAAGGAGTCAACAGACGATTGAGAAAAAATTAGACTGATGATTACTGAATAATTATTATTTAAAGCATATATTGTACTGACAATGTTCAGACAACTTTAATGACTTCCTTCTTTAATATTTTCTTAATTTTTTGTTGTGTGTACTTGTACCAATTAATTATTTCTTCTTAGAAAGTAACCTAAAAACTTAATAAGCTACAGAAGAAAACTCAAACTCAAGAACGTTTAATTTGAAAGTGGACAAGGTAAAAAGTTTCAGCACTTTTTATAAGTTGTTAAAGTAACGACAGAACATCGTTTTTGTTTCGTTTATTTTTAAACTAACTGAATGTTGCTAGAGGCTTCGCTCGCGTGTAAATCGAAAATTATACAACGAACGTAGGTAATACCGGAATTAAAATTATCTTATGTGTTAAATGTGATAATTTAAATCCTTTCAGTAGTTTTAATGTGAAAAAATAACAAACATATTATATAGCAGTAGTAAGTTATTTAGCATAGAAAAAGAACGGGAGTTTCTGTTCATTTTATGTGATATATTAGACCAGCAAAATGTGACTCTAAAATGCGAGACCTTCAGTTACCTCTGTCCATATAAACATTTTGTATCAAAATCAAAAATAGTTGGTCCTGAAAGGATATAAGTACCATTGCACGAACACATACAGTCTTATAAAAAAAGCCGTTCAACAAAAATAAATACATAATTATTTAAACTACTGTTTAAATCGTAAACGATTAATCATAGATTAATTTATGGTCTAACGCTAAAAGTACAATATCTCAGTGCTTAATAAGTACAGTAGATCCCATTCCTAAAATAAAGAAGCATGGCAAACAACACACCAAAAAAGTCCTTTAACAACAACAAAACAAAAGGTTAGTACTTCCACTCAGTAATGTTCTCACTAATTCTCAGTAAATTCCCCCAATTGTAATTCACAAACGTGTTAACAAACTCTTTTTACTATTTTCTGTACCATCCTTAATGCTCTTAGTTCGAGCCTCACAAAGCTCCAGGCACACCGATGGCAGAAAAACGTTGAAACATCGACAAAAACTGTACCATTTTTTTTTTCTAGTAACGTTGCTGAAACAAATCCCTAGCTATGGAACACATAGTGTCTCCGTATTGCCGATTTTTTTCGAGGATTTTCCTTTGGTATAAAATTCTGTTAGCAATCCAGCATTGTTTTACATATAGATAGTTTGGTGGAGATCAAATTTGGAGGTTTATGATAAGCTGGACTTTTTTTCTTGTTTGTGATTCTTTCGGGTGTTAAATCTGTAAAAGGTTCGGTTAAGCTTCAAGCCTGCCTTTAAGCTAAACAAGATATCAAAAAAGAGGAATACGAAATAGTAGTCTTAGTATAATGTTGTCTGGAAGATTTTCAGGTTTTCTGAACATATTAAACAGCTAAAATTTTGCGAAAATAGACGAAAAAACACTACTTTTTAAAACAGTTGAAATTACAATTAACAAAGTATCCTGCTATCTGACCATAGCTGGCCACAAGCTTTTCCCTTAATCGTCGTAGATATTTTATATCCACTTATTTCCTTCAGATTGAAGCTGTTCCAGGCATTTTGTAGTTCATAATATTATTATTTTATCTCTTTAGCAATGAACCATAATCCCAATTAGACGACCAAAAGACCGCCCCAAAAAGTGGTGGCGAGATGACCTGCACTCTAACTGGTTCGAGGTAGCGCTTGAAAAGAGTAGGTGGATAGATATAGGGAAGGTCTTTGCCCAGCTGTGGGACGGGGAAACAAAAAAAAACTTACCCCAGAAAATAGCCTAAAATACTTCAAATAGAAAACACTTCGTTATAAACCCGCTCGTCAATCTATAAAGACGTTTTATCTTTAATAAACGTTCAGACAGACGCACTAATTAGCGACGAGCACTCGGCTCATTCGCCGACCATATACGGAAACACACGAAGGCTAGCAATATTCAACGGATCCACCAATAATTTATAGGACAAGACATAAATTGAAAATGAACTCATTTAATTGGTACTTTTTTACGAAGAAAGCTATAATTCTTGTCAGTTAAACGGCGATTAAGTTAATTGGGCGTGTAAATGTTAAGTAAATAGTTATAGACTTGTTCGAGGACATTTCCTAGTGACAAACTGTTTAAAAATTAAGTACGCTTGAGCTGTATGCATAATAATGGTCCAGTGAAAGCTGACCTGTCATTTTATTAACCGACTTCCAAAAGGAGGAGGTTCTCAATTCGGATGTTTGTATTTTTTTTTTTTTATGTTTGTTCGGGCATAACTCCGTCGTTTAACAACCGATTTGAAAAATTCTTTTTTTGTTGGATAGGATATACTTCTGGAATGGTCCCATTAAAATTTTATCGAAATCGGACTAGCACTTTTTGAAAAATCAACATAAATCAACAAAAACCTAAAAAGTTTTCAACTTTGTCTACACCGATTACTCCGAGGTTTCTGGTCCGATTTCAATGATTCTTTTTTTGTTCTATACAGCTATATCTGCCATTTGGTCCCACAAAATTTTCATTAAGTTTGGTGCAGTAGTTTTTAGTTTTTATACATGGGCGTTGTTATTACCGGTGCTACTTTCGAAAGAAAAGTTTTTTTGTAGGTTATTTTGAACTTTTTTTGTGGTTGTTTTGAAGTCGGTTACATTTTTTTTTGAAAAAGT
Organism: Agrotis clavis; assembly: GCA_954870645.1. Lineage (NCBI taxonomy): Eukaryota > Metazoa > Arthropoda > Insecta > Lepidoptera > Noctuidae > Agrotis > Agrotis clavis. The sequence continues at coordinate 1,534,046 of OX940932.1, read as the reverse complement.
TTTTTATAGAAAGCCTAAACGATGCGAGGTCAGCCAATACTAGAAAATCCAGAGATAGCTTGAAGAAGTGGTGGTAGTCGAGAAGCTGGTGGAATACTGGGTTAAATTTTTAGATTTTTTCAATCAAAAATCTAAAAATTTCTTTCTATTTCAGGTTGACAGTAAAAGATACAGAAGAAGATAGATACTACCTATAGATTTATTTTTGCCCTTTCGAGAAAACAGACGTTATGTACTATGATGCCATGTGTTATTTAATCGTGTGTATTGATGATGTATTTCTTTCTATGAAGAAACTTTCTTTTATTTTAATTAATTTTATTCTATTCCTTTCGGTGAAGGAAAACATCGTGAGGAAACCGGCATGTCCTAGAACAATCCAACAACAAAAAAATCGAAGACATGTGTGACATCCACCAACCCGCATTGGGCCCTAGTGGTGGATTATGGCCCCTCTCTCTCTCAGAGAGGGGCCTGTGTCCCAGCAGTGGGAACATTTATGGGCTGATGATGATAATTTCTTCCTATTAAAATATTTTAGAGTCATCCGGTTATGAATTTGAGCACACAATGGTCAGGTGTGCTCTACAATGCTTATCGCTATAAATAAAACCTTCCTTACAGGCACCTAGGTGTCTTAAAACTTTACTATTTTCTTTAGTATTTCCACAACAGGTGAATGAAAGCATTAACTTAGTATTTGATGCTATCATTTATCTATTCTGTCGAACTAATCAGGCTTGAAGTAGGCTTTAAGCAGCTGATTAGTTACTTTACATTTACGATGTTACTGGGTGGCAATGGCAACCTACCAAACCTCTTTTATGTTTGTTTTATTATCAAGTGAGTCCTCGTATCCTAGGTGTGGAGTGGGGTCGTGGGACTATACGGGGTCGCGGGACTGTTTGGGGTCGCGGGAATGTCTGGGGTCGCGGGAATATCTTGGGTTGCGGGACTGATAAAAAAACATTTTTGGATCTGGTAATGCTGGGCGCTGATTTTTACGAAGAATTTTATCTTTTGAGAGCAAAAGATTAAGTCCGAGATAAATACCTAATGTTACATAGTGATAATGTTAGTTGCTGATTGTGAAAAGTCTTGCATAGTAACATGCATACATCTCGACATCTTGGACGTGGCTAAAGTTTTCTTCATATGTAGTAATTCTACAACAAAATTAAAGTATGTCTTTCAAACAATCCACCTTCACGAAATAGACAAGCAAGTCTAAACTATTACAACACCTTAAAAATATCCCAATACATAACAATTACCTATTAAAAAGAAACCTTCTTATTCTCAGCTAACATAGTACATTACCTAAGGTAATTACCATACAATCACTTATGTAAGTATACTGTAGAGAAACTTGTTATAATTACCGACCGCGAAGCAATTTTTACCATGGTGACCAAGATTTTGTTTGCACGTAAAACTTGGTGTCTCATTTTTTATTGGTACTAAAAATCAAGTAAAGAATTAGTAAGTTGAAGGGGCAGTGGGCTGGCCACATCAGCTCTCGTAGGACAGAAAACCGGTACACTTGTAATTTGTTTTGATCATGTTTTTACTTTTTAGCATCTAGTGAGTCCTCCCAGGTGGCGCTGAAAAAAAACCACAGCATTCCATCAATGGCCCTTTACGTTCCAAGGTCACGGCTACCTATTTAGATGTGTATTTGTGTGGAGACCGCTACTAGGCAAACGTGATGGATGACGCCCGCCGCCGACCAGGAGGAGCAACTTGCGATGGGGAGCCATCAATGGATGAGACAAGTTAAGGAACCGAAGTCATTGGCGTACATAGGGAGAGGCATATGTCCAGCAGTGGACGAATACAGATTGATGATGATGATGATGAAAGTATCGTGAAAGCTACAGTTTTCCTGTTACGTTTAATTTGCGCGTTTAATGCAGCGTTTTAACAGCAACGGGGCCAATATCCAGATTCTGGACTGCCACTGAGTAATCCTTCATGGAAAAACCCAAACCCTGCGCGATCCTGGAATCGACCCCAAGTCTACATTCTTACGGGGGCGAACACTAGGTTAAACCTTAAATTGGTAATTAAACCAACTTCTTGGTCGGCTGCTGATATTTCATCATTATTAACAAGATTTACTTCCAAATTTGTACAAGCATCAATTTTTTCTCCTTACCAAACGATGTTCCTCCCATAATAGGAGTGTCGAATGTCAAAAATATTCAAATTCATTATATTAATTACTTCAAAATATTTCTTACAACTTGTTCTCACCGATTTAGACACATATTCAAACAGGAGTGTGTCCGTATGTCCATATAAGTCATATTGACAAAACTCAAACCTTGAATTGATAAGCTGTCAAAAGTGGTTCTGCCCACACAATACGTAGTTAATTTTAATAGCTATAGAATATTCTATGCCTTATTCGGTTGTTTTTTGTGTGTATAATATATTTAGTGGTTAAATGATCAGTTTTGACCACCTATCATAATATAACAAGTTTTTCAATTGACTTTGGTTTATTTATTCAGAAACTTTTGTGTTATTTTTGGAGGAGAATGGTCCTTTTACAAGAGTTACCTGAAATAATCACCTGATGAGGCTCCCGTAGAGGGCCAAAGCTTACCGGGGTCGCGGGACTGTCTTATCAGGTAACCGTGACCCAAGAACGACGTAAAGGGCTATTAAAGGACACCGTGGATTTTAATCAGTACAAGTCTAACCGTGCCTCGCGTCCTGCTTTGGGTGAGAGGACTCATTCGTTGACAAATAAAAAAAAACCGGCCAAGTGCGTGTCGGGCCACGCACAGTGTAGGGTTCCTTCGTTGCCCATCAAAATACTTATGCGAACTAAACTGATTCGCTGAATTTAATTTTAAAAAGAAGAATTTACAAAATCGGTCCAGGCGTCTTTGAGAAATCGGGGAAAATACATAAAAAAAAAGATTACGACGAATTGAGAACCTCCTCCTTTTTTTGAAGTTAGTTAAAAATAGTTGACAATAAAAACATACCCACATATTACAGCTGTAAAAATAAAGTTGACAAACTTACATTTGCAGTTGAAGAACATGTTCTTCGATACATTTTGTTTAGGAAAATATGTTTTCCAAGTACGTTTTATAAGTTGGTCGACTAGTACTCGTAAACTTGTAAAGCCTACTCAGTCATGATAATTTTCCTTTAAACTTCGTTATATATTGACTATGTGCGAAGTGGGTGGTGGGGAACGGCAAATCGATCGTAGCGCACGACGTGGCAGAAATGTGAATTAATTCTGGGCTGTCATGTGTCAAGTTGCTTTATTTTCATAACTTTCTTTATAATTTAATACGAAAACTTTAACTTTAACTTTTCCCGTTCGTTCTAAGCTCTTCCACTTCTCTCACATGCTGTGCTAATACTAATTTTTTCCCTTTTTGCTCAGTTTGAGGTTGGAAATGTATTTTATGCTTAACCGATTCAAATCCCGTGCGTATTATAATATCCATATTTTCCACGAGGAAGAAAATCGCTAGGTATAATATACACACTCACTTTTTACACTATTTTTTCAATTTCGTTGAAAAACTAGTCGAAATTTAATATCACAAAGATATCTTATCATCTAGTTGACATGATTTGACAGATGACAAGTCCTGAATAGTTGCGGCCACTAGGGGCGCTGTCATCGCGCACACAACGAATACTACTATTGTGAATTTTTTCACATTCTTAAACATAACCCTTTAGCTGGTAGAAGGGGGTACACTCGAGTCGAGCAAAAATTAGCACTTTAAAGCTTAATATTTCACAAACGAATCTTTTTATCAAAAAATTGTAAATGGAAACTATCAATATTTTTTGAAGGCCTATTTAATGATACCCACACTAAGGGGTACGCGAGAAAAAAAAAACATCACCACTTTACGTGTACAGGAGGCACCCTAAAAAAATATTTTACGAGATTTTATTTTACCACTTTTTTGGCGCAAAAAATCCGTATATTTGCACCAAATTACAGCTTTACAGTACTGGGCGTCTCTGAGCTAAGCTGCGGACAGACGGACGGACGGACGGACATGGCGAAACTATAAGGGTTCCTTGTTGACTACGGAACCCTAAAAACGAGAGTCTCTAATCTTTCACAAACAAAAACTGCATGCAATGATTTTGCATCCGTTGGGGACTGATGTCCCTACATGGGGAATGGCAACGGATGCGATGAAGCGAGTTGCCACCCCAAAAGTCAACTCTGTTTCTTTTAATTGCCCTTTTCCAGGGTCACGATATCCTTAACAGTTTTCCATGATGGTCCCGCGACCCCTATAACCCAGGTGTTTGGCCATATAGCACGCGTGGAACTTCACCACCACAGCAACCACCCCTGATGTGACAACCACGACCACTAAGTCAAGAGTGACTGGCCTGTTGGTCTAGTGGTTAGTGACCCTGACTGCTATGCCGGAGGTCGTGGGTTCGATTCCCACCCAGGACAAATGTTTGTGTGATGAGCACGATCATTTGTTCTGTGTCTGGGTGTAATTTATCTATAATATGTATGTACCTATTTAGAAATATATAAGTATGTTTATTAGTTGTCTAGTACCCATAACACAAGCTCTGCTTAGCTTGGGACTAGATGGCGTTGTGTGATAGTTGTGGAATACTATTATTATTATATTATTATTATAGTGTCAAGTTTGAGAAGAAGAATCTTCTACAAACGATATCTATCCATGTTGATGCATTCACTCAAAATAGCTCAGAAAACTTATTGGCAATCGAAACCTGCATCACACAGAAACGGGTGCCCTTTATCTGGCAGAAACTTGTTGCTCCGAAACCTATTTGGCATAACTCACTTGGCAGAAACTTTTTTAAACGAACATTGTTAAGGTATAAAAAATATTTAATAAAATTTTTTTTTGCCTAATATTTTTATGTCAGAATTTAAAACGGGATACTTTTAAGATGGCAGAATTGTATTGGGCATAATTACCTTTGTCAGAGTTACAATTTCGCATAATTTCATTTAGCATAACGTTTATTTAGAGCGCCGATTGTTTGCCATAATTTGGCTAAGCATACTACGAAGATCACAGAATTTCAATAGAAATAATTTTATTAGTCATATTGAAAAAAAAAATATTGTTTAAAAAATCACTATGGTGTGCTACAAAAGTTATTGACAGAAATGAATCGCTGCAAAACCGACTTCACGTAGTCTTGTCTGCCCTACCCCTAGAGTGTAATTTAAACCCGCGAAGGCGCGGAGGGGCGAGGCGGCCCGCGAGCTGAGGAGCAGGTGGTTTTAACGCACGCCGCCGCGGCTGAGGCTGGCCGGCGTAGCCGGCCAGCAAGCCGCTGCTGCGGTGGTGGGCGTAAAATCATCTGCGACGATTAGCTCGCGTGGGACCGCCGGAGCCCCGCAGCGCCGGAGCCGTGACAGAAGCCATGCCTGCTGCATGTTGCATGCTTGCTGCATGCCTGCTGCATGTTGCATGCTGCATGCTCGCTGCATGCTTGCTGCATGTTTGCTGCATGTTTGCTGCATGTTTGCTGCATGCTTGCTACATGCTTGCTGTTGCATGCTTGTATGCTGAATGCTTGCTGCATGCTTATTGCATTATCTTACTAGCAGCGAAATAAAAACCACACAATTAACATTTCCATAAAAATATAGCAATTAACCTTTCCATCGTAATGTAGCGAATAAAAATAGTGTTCTTTAAATTTATTATGGATATGAAATGCATGCCAAAAGATGATTCTGGCAGTGAATTTTCTGCGATATGATGGTTCTACTTTTGATTATTATGGATATAAGATATATGCCAAAAGATGATTCTGGTTGTGAACTTTCTACGATATGATGGTTATACTTCTATTGATTATTATGGATATGAAATTTATGCCTAAAGATGATTCTGACTTACAAAATTATGGGTTTCGGGTGTATGGTAAATGAGTGTATGCCAAACGATTTTCTGCGAAAAGAGGTTTATGCTATCCGTTGCTATGCAAAATAAAATTATGACGTAAAAAGTTCTGCTATAAAGGGTGGACCCCACAGAAACAAATGACGCTCAACTAAAACTAAAAGGGGTATTTCTTCCTAAATCCAGGATCCGATTATAGGATACGATTTAGGATAAGAAATTAAATCGAAACACCCGATTACACGTCCAAAATTGTGTCCTAATTAGGATGCTACTCATCCTAAATGCGATTAAACTTTCCTGAATTAAGGACGTCCCAAATATCGCCTCCAAAATTTAGGAAGGTGTAATACTCCCTTTAATGAAAAAATAATATCGCAAATGACACGAATAAAAGTAGTCTAATTAAAAACATCCGCGTTCGTTCGTGACTGCGGTAAACATAAACATCACTCAACTTTGGCTCAACATTACTCGACATTGCTCAACAAGTTCAGGCTCAACTCGTCTCGAGTGCTTGTTCATGGGAAAAAGTTCCCTTTGTTTTTAATTTTTAAATACTTAACGTTGAGAGGACTTGTCAAAGTGCTGTGTATCTTTCTAGATGTAGGGAGGAGATTTAAAATTACTGGAAGGGACAGAGAAGACTATAAAAGAAAATGTTCCTGCGTCCTACCTGCGTTTGTGTACTCATACGAGTACAACCCGAACCTCTTCAAAGTTCAAAGTTAGGGTGGACAGGCCTCTTGCGAGTAAGCACACTCCATCGTAGATTTTGTGTCAGTCACTTCTGACCAAAACCTGAGAAAAAACAACTCATATCTCAAATAAAAAAAATGCATGTCTCAAGTCATCGATTTTCAACTCACACTGAGCCCACGTGGTAGATTTCGGCCCACGCCGTTTCATAAAGAGGGGGCCGGTCAGAAAACAGTAATGGGTTAATTATAGGCTGATTATGCTTAAGCAATTTCGAGTTACATAAAGGTTGGGCCTCCTGAAGTCCTGTTTTTTCTCTAGGCAAAACAGATACTAGGACGAGGTGCTCGCAGCAATATGGCAATAGCCCGGATCGATCACCCATTTCCCCTTTTAAAGTAATTTAAGCTATTTAGCGTTGATTCTGGCTGTTGTTCGAAAGCTTTGATAGTTGTTACTTCGTTATAGCTTATTCGACAGCCAGAAAATGTTACAATCCGTCCACAGTTACGAGTACTATGTTTTGGAGGTCGTATAGGCAGTCGTTCTAAGCCAACACCGACACGCAGTTGGGAAAAACTAAGCAAATGAAGCTTTCCGAACCTAATATGCTTAAGTTAGGCCATCTGGAATGATCGTGTTATATAATACATAATATACAAACAATGTTACAGCCATATTTTTAATGCTCTTATCAGCCTTTACTGTTAGTGGTTACATTTCAATAAAAATACCCTTTAAAGTTGTTAAAACCCTGCTTTCCACAAACGTACAATATTTTACATAAAAATAAATGTTTAATTCTTTTTTGATACGCATTAATCCTCGCTCCAGAGTATCTTTTTATCTTTATGTAACATGCTTAAGCCTCTCATTTGCATTTTTCATTGAAACACGCATTTTTTTCTCCGTTTATTTCTCTCCACTCATTTTTCAGTTATTTCAAAAGGCTTTTAACATTTTCTGGGTCTGTTTCGTACTGCAATTTACAGCGAATATTTTTCATAAATATAAATTAATTATCAGATGTTAAATGAAAAGTCGAATTTGATTTAAAGGAAATTATTTTGATTTTCACATTTGGAGGATATCGGAGCTCTCACTTGCGTTTAATTAAGTGTATTGATGTTTTGTTACAACTGCTAGTGAATCCAGCAGTCATTAAACCAATGTTAATTATTTCTTTTTTTTGTCGACTATTAATAATTGTTTTGTCTATTTAGACGTTTGCAGAGTTTCGCCAACATCATAGAACCTTTCTGATCTACACTGGGTATACTTTATCACGTTAAAATTCTCCAATAAAAAGCAATAAGGCCTCGTGGTAAACCAAAAAGCCGCGCCATTCACGTTTTTTGCAAAAGCGCAGCTTCAACCCATTTTCTAAGCCAACTTTTACGCGCGAATAATGCAGCTCCATGCTCCATTTTCACCCTCACAAAAACCAACACAAAGCGAATATTAAATATTGTTCACGATCGATTTAATACACTCTTTCATTTTGCCTATATCCGGTCGCAGATCCGGATAAAAAATGTTATCCGTGTACAAAACAATACGTGTTTTTTTTGTTGTTTTGCGTGCAGCATGTACAAAGTTATTGATTAACGCCCAGCTCTCAACGGACCCGAGTATAAAAAATAAAAAATCAACAGGACTGCATCGCCTCCGGTTATGCACTCGCGACCGTGCAAACATAGTACGGACATAATGTATACTGGAAGCGGCTAGTTTAAACTGACCCGCCGTGATCCCTCCTCTTCTACGAGAACCGGGTATAATGCAGCAGAACTGTCAGAACACCCGGGTTTTTCGACAATTGGTACCTTTACATGGCCAGGAGGCATGGTAAATGGATTTTTTTATTTTCATTCAACGAATCATATGCGTTTACTTTTTTATTTGCTGGGTCAACGGAACAGAGGATCTATATTTGGCAACAATTTGTTGAGTGTATTCAGTTTTCATTTTTAAATAATATTGAATTTCAAATTGGAAATGCATCGAATTTTTCAATAGTGTTTTTAATCAATATTGATTTCGGCTGTAAACTGGTATTGTTAGTTCGCTGAAAATATATACTTTAACGTGGAATATCACTCTCTATTTACTATTTTGTATTTTCCGACTACAGTGCTTCAATTTCGACAATTCATAAATCTGGCACTGGGAAGCATGAATGCATTGGAAATTTAATATACACGAATTAAATGCGAATCATTTCTACGAATAAAATCATTTTAATGAAACCTCATAAACGTACAATCGACAAAGTGGAATCATAACCCATTTTGACAATAAATCGTTTGAATCTGTCAAATTGACAAAGATCAAAGTCGTTACCATGGATATGTATGTTTACACGAATGTGGACCTAATTGTATTTGAATGTCTGTAGGAAAATAAGCTTATGGTGGGTCATAATTCCACTTTGTCGATTGTACATCGAATGGGTTGTTGTACAATCGACAATGTTGAATCATGACCCACTTTGACAATAAATCGTTTGAATCCGTCAATTTTACAAAGATCAAAGTCGTTACCATGGAGTATGTTTACACGAATGTAGACCTAATTGTATTTCAAAGTCTGTAGGAAAATAAGCATAATGGTGGGTCATGATTCAGCTTTGTCGATAGTACATTTGCCACAAATCTAATTTGCCCCATTTTTTAAACCTCATCCATAAAGTAATTTGCACAGCTAGATTTTGTAAATTTACCACGTCACACCAAAAATTAAAAAAAAATGCGAAAGAAGACAGCGGCACGCTGAAAACTTGCTCGATACTTCTTCAATCATCCCTGAACACTGAAATGCAGAACTAAAATTTAGTTCATAAATAGATAATATAATTGTATGGCTCAGTAATTTTCCCTCTCTTTAAATATTATTGTCATTTTAAAGGTAGGAAACACTTTTTTTTCGAACCAAATAAATCGCATCATTAAATGCGTCAAGCTTCGTTCAAAACCACTTTTGCTCAGTCAGGTCAGGATTTCTGTGTTCTGAGATAATTATAGAAGTATTGAGCAATTTTCCAGCGTGGCTTAAGCACTTTTCCAAAATTTCCAACAACTCTTGCGCCACTGTTATCTTTACCACACAATTCAGTGTTTTGCTAATCCAGACTATTCAGGAGAAGTCAAACTGTCTGGCTATTATTTTCTTTCTTAAACCTAACTCTAATTCAAATGTCCTTGTGAACCTCAACAGGCACAAATACAAACAAAGTAGCTATAGATACACTCATTAGGGTTGTCGCGTGATTTTAATATATAAAACCGGTGGTGGTGGGATTGCAATTAAGCGAAATGGTTTCCTCGACGTTGGCTCAATTTACATATTTTTATTGTAGCCGGAAAGCGTTGTGTCCTCACGAAATGTCTATAAAACGACTCGACTAAATATTTTCTACGCATTTTAGTTAAGTATTTGCGGTTGCACACCACAAAATTTTTGTTGATTTTTCCTTGTATTTTTATGGTTCAAGGTCGATGTTCTAGTTAGTGGAAAGTTTGAAGTACAGCTACTAGTAGGTATATATACCTACTGCCGGGAAACCTTGGTTAATCAGGTGTAATTTTCATAATATGGTCGTTATTTCGTCGATACCAATAAAATTCTATATTCAAATATATATATTCAAAATAAATATATTCAAAGACAATAATTATGATAGGCGCAGTGGCTGAGCGTTCGATTGTTACGCACATATTTGTAAGATCTGCATATAGTTCTTTCGGGACTGGGTGTTTGTGTACATGTGAGTTTCTATGTTTGTAAACGCACCCACCACACAGGAGAAATTCCTAGTGTCGTTTAAAAATAAAAATGAAGTAACCGCAAAGCCCGCAAGTCAAAAAGTATAGCAATATTAGTGTACATTTTAAGTTTTTTACAAGGAAAACTACAAGAATTAAATTTTCATGTCTAGTTATTGTTGTTAGTGCAAGATTAGAGCTTAAAACTTAAGTGGTTTTGAAAGTGCCACCTGCATTGCTTAGCTTACAATTATGAATGCAAAGCAGCCATTTCTATGTGCAATTGGTTTTTTTTTTTCTGGCAAAAATATAATCAGTTCTTTTCTATGTGTTTTTCAAAATTATTATTTCATTTGTATCAAGTCTTTGGTGCTCTATTGTTTCTTCCTACCCTGAAAGGAGTGAGTTAACATGAATGACACTCACTGACTAAAAATCTTTCTGTTTCTCGTTACCCTTTACGTTCCAGAGTCAGGTTACCTTTACACTACAGACAGTCCCGCGACCCTGGTAGGCATTTGGCCCCGTCAGTTTGCTGACAGTCGATCTGGGCCTGATAGATCACAGGATCCTAAAAGCTGCAGCTGAAAATCAGCGTCAGGTGGCAAACTCTGTGTTGCCATCTGGCATTATGCTGAGCTGACGCCCTTTGGCATTAGATTGTTAGTTTTCTAATTATTATTTCAGTTATTGTATTAGTCTTGTAATAACTTTTAGTTTTAAGTTTTATTGCCAATAAACACAATTTTCTTTCTTAATAACCCTTTGGCGTACATTTTCATGTGACCACTGCACTGTCACTTCTGTTGTACAATCAAGTACCTTATCTCCATTAAAAAGGTGTTATTATCTCGTCAGGTCAAACTAGACCACTGCACAATTATCAAATGTATCGTCCTTCACTCCCGCGCGAACTCATTCATTCCCAATCACGACCAATGATCGTGAGTCTGTCAATTGTTCCTCAATTCTTAACGATAGGGAGTTGTGTAGGTGGAGATAACGGTGTTAAAGATGTTTCAATAAACTGTTACTGGGTCAATTCTTCCAATGTTCTTAACACTTTTCTGTTGCACTATTCAAGCTTGGTTTCAGTGCATGCATCACCTGCCTACAGACGCCAAAAGAACCTACCCCAATCGGTCAAAGTTTAATAAGATTTTCAACTTGATCATAATATTAGAATGCCATATTCGGTATGGTTATCATATGGTTTGACAGATTAGTTGAATGTTTTCCTTAAATAACCTTACCTCCGATTGATATTAACCCTTGAAATAAGAATAAATAGTGATATGGAGACTGTATGTCCGCCTGATATCTCATGATAACTCATGATATATTATTTCATGGGTAGTACATTTAAAAAATGGGCCCAGTAACTTGTACCCATTTTCTAAATGAAATAAAAGAAGAGACAAAAGAGCAAAAAGAATATAACAAGAGCAAGCCCTTTATATTTAGTTTGTGCATTATTGACTTTAAAACAATTCGATTAGAATTAGACCATAAGACATTGAGGCAAGCAAGCAAAACTATAAAATCCTAGACAAATTCACTCACACCAACCCCTCTTTATAAATCCCCAACAGTTTCGTAATATCAATTTAGTAAAAAGCAATAGAAAATTGTAGGGAAACTTTATATTGTTTTGTTTAACGCTCGTAAACGCGTAGTAAACGCACAGTATTTAACGCGAGCCGTCACCGAACGCGACGCGGCGACAGATATGGGATAATATCACGCTACCACCGCGGTGCAGCTAAAACTGTGGGCCTCGGACACTTGATTGATGAACAGTCGAACCGGGTTTGACGAATCAATTTTGGTTGTGAGTGAAAAATGTGGCGTTACAAAATTTTCAGAGGTATGTCATGCTTTAACTATAAACGGACGCTGTGAACTCTACACACCACTCTTTTTTATTTGAAAGACCAATGTCTCAGCAGAAGGAACATAATAGATTGCGCCGCCTATAATAAGTAGGGCGACGCTGACTATGAGAAAGACGACGCAGACTTAGAGAAGGGCGACGCCAATTATGAGTAAGACGACGCCGACTATGAGTAGAGCTACGCCTATAATAAGCAGGGCGACGCCTATAATGAGTAGAGCGACGCCCATAATGAGTAAAGCGACGCCAAAATCAGTAAGAAAAAATAGTTTTCAAATAATGAGTAGTGCGATGCCCATAATTAGTAGAGCGACGCCCATTCAGAGTAAGGAATTTTTGGTTTCTTGAAAAATACCCAATTGTTGATTAATATGAACAAAAAGTACTGCCTGAAAACATTGAAAGTCTCTACCAAGAATAATAATTTAAAATAAAAACAAAATCTCCTTTTATAAAATACCAACCCCACGCACATTTCCGATAACCCAAGTCCATATTCTACAGAGTGGTAGTATCAAGCAGATACATTAAAAAGTTTAACTGCTAATTTCGGGGCCACACCATCATTCGTGACCGGATTGATGTGAAAATAGATTCCCTCACTATTTCCACACAAGTTCTTGTTTAGTATACTTTCTATATAAATTGGAAGGCCTACCGTGAAGTCTCTAAGACTTCAATTGTTTGCTGTATATTTAAATTTGTAAGGAATACAATATCTTCACGAAACTTTTAATGTTTTTGACTTTCGAAGTTAAGTTCTGTCACAGAATCAACTTGGAACGTCAAAAATATTAAAAGTTTAGCCTTATATACCATGTTTGGTTGGCTCTTTGATCGTTTGACCCCGCTCTGGCGGGACCCGCGGGTCCAAACGACCAAATGCGTTTTCGAATTATGTAAGGCTAAAAGGCCAACCCGCACTGGGCCCGCGTGGTGGATTATGGCCCACTCCCTCTCTCAGAGAGGAGGCCTGTATCCCAGCAGTGGGAACATTTATAGGCTGATGATGATGATGATGAAGGCTAAATACGGATAAGGCTTTTAGCTCTTCTTTTCACTGCTTTAAACGTGGCAAGTTGATTTTTGCTGAGCCATTCCAAATGTGACTGCAAAACTCCATGCCAGGTAACCGTGATCCTGGAACGTATTTTACTTGGTTTTGTGAAAATATTTAAAAACGTATATGTTACGGTTAAAGCCCGAAGTGCGGTTACACCTAGGTTTAACCGGAGTAAACTAGGTGTAACCGACCACATGCAGTTAAACCTAGGTGTATCCTACTTATCTTCGGTTAGAACTAAGTTTAGCCGGTTAGAACTAGGTCTAACCTCGGGACTTGCTGGCACCCCGACTCACTATTTTTTTTTTAAACGACGCAGAAGTAGGGCTTAATTTACTTCACTAAATAACCGAAATATAACCCGTAAACAATTAAGGTAAAAACAATTTTTAAAAAATGCAATAAAATTCTTGTGTTTATTTAACAAAGGACTATCAAATTATTTTTTTATATCAGTGACAACATTCATCTGAAGTTCCACAATAAAACGAGCTGCGCATATAATTCTAGAATAATTTAATTTGCTAACCCTTAACCCGTTATATGGTTGACGGTTAAACTTGGGTTAATTGCACAATATACATATACAATATATTATGATATATTGTGAATATATGAGTTTATGCCTAGTGGGGTTTCGAGTGGAATTGTCGCAATAATTTTGAGTAATTATAACTATGTTTCACCAATTCATGCAGCACAGTAACATACATACTCGTATTTCATCTTGATTCACACAAATTAATTGTTTGAATTGGAGAGTTGTACGAGATAGATATCCATTGTAAATCCTGTGAAATTATCGCGTAATCGTGCCCATCGGATAAAATTATATTCGATGGGACCCCGTAGAGGGCCTAAGCTTGCCGGGGTCCCGGGACTGGGATCAGGAAACCATGACCCCGGAACGTAAAGGGATAATGAAGAACACCGTGGATTTTAGTGAGTACAAGTCCAACAGTCCTACCTGTCCCGCCATGGGTGGGAGGACTCATTTTATGATACATAAATAATTAATAGTAAAAAATGGTGTGATAAAATTTTGAATGTTCTATTTTAAGATCAGGAAACAAAAATGATTTTGTTTTACGTACAACATAGACATTCGCATACACAAATATTGATAAACCCTGAAAATAAAAAAATGCGTGTTTCCAATCAATACTATATTTTTTTTTTGTACCCTTAAGCAGTTAGACGCACATCAACCTATCGAATTATATGCATAGGTTATTCTTGTTGTGCAAGAGCCTCCTCTGGAATGGGGTCTAATGTGCCTCGCAAGTCTAGTACGGGTTGTAGATTCCGATAAATGTTATTTTTTTATTCTGCTATGTCCTCAATATTTTCCTTCACCGGTCTCTCAGTTGTGATGATTAAATAAATTGCACAAACTATGAACATAAGTGAGACCACCATTGCATAATTAGAATCTTCTGACAATTTTTTATAAGCCAATTATCTTCATATTGTATCCTAAAAAGAAAACAAATTCTGATCTCTAATAAAATACACACATCAAAAGTGTCTAGGGATCAAGCATTTTTATGCGGATTTCTTGAGATTGAGATGTGGCTTTGTAATAAATTTATGATTTTATAAATTTATATGGATCCTTTTTGGTGCATTTCATAATTTGAATCAGGAACTGTAAATCAAATTCGAGTAAAAGATGAAAATCAGCTGTCAATATTTTCCCTATAAAAACATACAACGCATTGAAGACATTATTAGTGCTACTGTTTCCCTACTACTGATTAAAACCAACGTTATTATGGAGCGGCGACGTCATTTAAGCAGGGAAGAAATGCTCAGAGCCGTGGGAATGATAGAAGCTGGTTCCCGGCAACGTACTGTGGCTTTAGCTCTGAATACAAGTCAGAGTGTTATCAGTCGACTTTGGACACGTTACCGAAGCACTGGTACCGTGGCTGAGCGCCATGGAGGACGGTATCGCTGCACCACACGGAGACAAGACCGATACATTCAAATCTTAACTCGAAGAGCTCCAACAATAACCGCCATGATGTTAGCCGTGAGGCTTCATCACTCTTCAGGGAACTTAATTAGCGACCAAACAGTCAGAAACCGCTTGCATGAAGTGAACCTTCATTCCCGAAGACCGCTACGGGTACCACCTATAGCAATGCACAATCGTAGGATTCGATATCAATGGGCTCTTGAACACAGAAATTGGGCAGAAGAACAATGGCGTTTCGTGTGCTTTTCTGATGAGTCTCGTTTTGGTATGAGACCGGATACAAGACGTATACGACACTGGAGAACCCCTGGACGCCAACAGCGATTAAAATCCTGCCAGGAAGTCCATCCTTATAGTGGTGGAACCATCATGGTATGGGCGGGTATTTGGATCGGCGGAAGAACTGAGTTGATTTGGATCAGAGGCAACCTCAACGCTCAAATTTATGCTGAGACGATTGTATCAGACGTCATCGTTCCTCTACAAGTGCAAATCGGTCCCTTATTTCAGTTAATGCATGATAATGCACGACCGCACACCGCAAGAGTTGTAAGACAGACTCTCGCCGCAGCTAACATCAATGTCCTGCCCTGGTCTGCTCAGTCGCCAGACTTGAACCCGATTGAGCATGCATGGAATATGCTACAGAGAAGAGCTCTGCCGAATATGGAGGGTATCCAGTCGCAAGAAGACCTTTTTTTGTTGTTGCAACGAACATGGGCGGCCATTCCACAGCGTGATTTGGATGAACTCATTTTGAGTATGCCAAACCGATATTCTTGTGTTGTTAGTGTTCGCGGTAGAAACACGGATTATTAATTGTTTAAGTTACCCAATAAAATTTTAAAGAAAACTGTTATTTCAGTCTTTTTTTCGAACTTTAATGTTAGTGGTTCAAATGTCAAAAATCCCTTTATTAGGAAAATGGCAAATTTCTTTATGAATGCAAAGGTGACTTGGTTTATCGTTACTGTGACAAACGATAACACTTTATTTGATGAATCCATAAAGAACATTTTAATTAATATCAATCAGGAGAAAAGTTATTGCAAAAATATATGTTGATCCCTAGACACTTTTGATGTGTGTAGTTACTTACAAAGTGCAAAGGTTGTTTCACAGCAGTTGTTGGCACACCCAGTCGGTAAGATAGCCTGTCTGAAATATAGCGGCATTTGTCATGAAAATATTCGATACGGCGCCAATGAAACTGATTTTACGGAACATTTCCACTTCACTTTTAGATTTGTTAGGAATACGGACTGTTTGTTGTGCGGTGGTTTATTTTTTTAAGCTGGTGGTTTAGGCTTTGATTTGGATTTTTTCTCGTACAAATAAACAAAGTTTTTTGGGATTTTATTCAATAAAAAATTGGTACCTGGAGGGTTTTTAGAATACGACAAAAATACTTCTTTTCCGTATATTTATTGGAGGTATATGAATATTTTTAAAGTATTCTGACTTTCATTATTCCAAGAACTCGTCTTATTTAAATATTTATAGCTACTTATTTTAGAATTGGATCATTAGTCCCAGAGATTACCCCCGCGTACAAACTTTTACCTCTTCATAATATTTACATATAGGTATAAAGGACATCATTTTTTTTGGGCCTTTTCTGAAAGTGCCGGCCAACGAAAAAAATTGGTACCTATGGGTAGTACTAGTCATTTGAAGCAATAGTTATTATGGCACAAAAGTTGTAGGATTGCTCTCGGCCAAGTTATACAAGTTCGAAGATTTGTAATTTTCATACATTTTTAATTTCTGAAAGTGCCGAGAATGACCAAATAATGATAAGTATTGCTAGAACTAGTGACTTCAAGCAATTCAACATAACGCCTGTAATCCCTGAACACCTCTGCCTAACCCGGGCAGAGGTGTACCGAATTAAAATGAATAATAATCTGTTTATTTTTTGTGAAAAGTAATAAAAACATTTTGAAATATACAAATCAGCTGGTGGGACCAGCATCGGGAACAGAATCGAAGCTGCCTGTGGTAGGCCTCTTGGGAGAGCAACCTTCTAACAATACAAGTCGTGACCAAAAGTACTGCTTTCTGAATCAATCACGTTTTTCGGGTAATAAAATCATTTACCGTGCTACGGTACCTATCCTGCTGAGATAGTCCCGCAAGCCGGTAGGCGTTTGGCTCCATAAGGGCCACTAAAAGCTTATTTAGACGCGCGTGGAACACTACATGATATCGTTCTGGGCCTGATCCTTGATAAGACAAGTAGCTCCGCATTACATGCCGTACGCGACAGGATTAAGATTTCGAGAGCGACCTCTTACGCGTGCTTCTGCCTCTTCATCCGCTGTCATTACTGCTCCAGAAGAAGTGGCAGCCTCCTTTCCGGATTGCCAACGTGTGATCTGGAAGCAGATCCTCCAGCATCTATGTGTATGAGTCGATCACCCGAATAGCCATGATCCCCTGGTGCGATTAGCTTGTGTGTTCGCTTCCTTATGGAAACGACAGACACAGGGTTCCCGTAGAGGGGCTTTAACCGTACCACTTCCACGTAGAGCCTTCAGAAAGCAGCGTTTGCCTCGCAAGGTTGGGTAACAGCTTGAAGGCAGCCCCGGTTCGATCCTGTTTTAAACCAAACGTCGGAAATGCTCCTTGAAGTTCCACGGGATGTTAAAGGCGAGTATCAGTTGAGTCTCGTTGACTGGACGGTGAGGCAAACCCGTCTCACCGCTAATTGTGGACCCGACAGTATCGCGTTCCAAAAGCATGAGGCTCTTTTTTTTTAAGCGTGGTAATATCTTCAAATGACTCCTCCCAGCCCACCCCGAGGGCGGGAGGGACTGTCAGACTTGTACTGACTAAAACCACGATGTCCTTAAATAGCCCTTCATGTTCCGGGGTCACGGAAAGGAAATAAGTCCCGCGACCCCGGCAGGCTTTGGCCCTTTGCGAGGGAGCCCCGTCATTTTGCTGACGCTCTTTGAGGCGCGCGTGGAACACGAAGCGCCGTCGACCCGGGCATGGTCCATGGTCGGACAGCGAGTTGCTATTTATTCGCTGTCCGACGATCGTCTGCCGACGTCCGACGCCGTGGGTGTCTCCCACTGCGGTTGAGGCGGAGGGGGAACGCTGTCCTCTCCCTCTCGCGGCCCGCCTCCTCCTTCACGAGCATTACTGCTTCGCAGAAGGAGGCGACCGCTTCACACTCCGTCTCGCCCCGCAGCATGGCGTCGACCAATGCCGGGCGCGAGACTGAGGTCTCCGCCTATCGCCTCCATAAGGACACGGCGGTGCTCTGCCCAAGCGGGGCAGTCCTGCACCGTATGCTCCACCGTGTCCTCCGGGTGATCTTCGCAGTGGTGACACCCGGGCGTCCCTTCCCTCCCTATCCGACACATGGCAGGTACCTCCCGAAACTTCCGTGTCCGGTGAGGACCTGCGTCATCCGATAGGTCAGGACGCCGTGACGTCTCTCCAGCCACTCCTCAAAGAGGGGTCTTACAGCCGCGATTGCAGCGTCCCGAAGCTATGAGGCTCTTTGAGAAAACAACAAATGTGACCGCTGAATGAAATGTAGGTACCGGCTTGTCGACTATCTTAGTATCTGGAACGCAAAGGGCAACCGAATGAAGAGGGTGGACTTTTAGTCAGCAGGAGTCTGACAGTCTCTACAGCTCAGCCCAGAGCGAGATAACTCATTTGATGATTTTATTTCCCCCTAAAAAGGGTTGATTCAAAAAGCAGCAGTGCTGATCGTCTCGTATTGTTAGGTGATTCCTCTTCCAAGACCCCTAACCACAGGCAACCTGGGTTCTGTTCCCGATGCCGGTCCCACCAGCAGATTGGTATATTTTAAAATGTTTTTACTACTTTTCACAAAAAATAAACAGATTATTATTCATTTTTATTCTGTACTCCTCTGCCCAACCCCTCAGGGATTACAGGCGTTATGTTAAATTGCTTGAGGTCGCTAGTTCTAGCAACACTTATCATTATTTGGTGAGTCTCGGCACTTTCAGAAATTAAAAAATGTATGAAAATTACAAATCTTCGAACTTGTATAACTTGGCCGAGAGCAATCCTACAACTTTTGTGCCATAGTAACTACCTATTGCTCCAAATGACTAGTACTACCTATAGGTACCAATTTTTTTCGTTGGCCGGCACTTTCAGAAAAGGCCCAAAAATGTATGGAGCCTGAATGTTCTCCTTTAAAGCCTCTGTACAAATATAACATGAGAAGCTATTAGTATTTGAAAAAAAAAAACAACTGCGAGCAGAATTAGATCCTACTACTTCCCGATTCAGTATACCAGGCGCTCCATCATCCTCAACAGGATCAAATTCTTCATACCAACATCCATTTAAACATTAAAATAATCATCAACATTTTTCCAACATTTTTTCTACGAAATAGCAAAGCATGTCTAAAATCCCCGTACAACCACTCAACAACTGAACCTCTAACTCTGCCTACACCAAAACGAGCACAATAAAAGTCCCACCGCACTCCGGCCTATACTTGCATTAATTTAGATCTGAGCGCAGATTGTATTAAGTAAAGGGCCCGATTAAACTGTCTGTCTTCGGGTGCTATCTCATCACTTTGAGTAGTGCGACTTGGGTGCTTATGCGGAGCGAGTAGCGGGTATCGAGCAATTCTGTTGGATGTTGGATAGTGATTTTTGTTTAGATCCTGTTCTAGAAATATAAAACGCTAGCTTTTTTTTTGGTTATAAAATCATCAAATTTTAATGAGTCCTCCAATATGAATATGTAGGAAAGGCGTATCAGACTCTTACTGACTTATAATAATATCCACTTTGTTCTTTCAGTACATCTTTGCGTTTCAGTATACAGTTACCTTTCAAACTAGCCTGTTTCATTAAAAGTTCCTATCCCTTGAATTTTCAGGAAACGCTGATCAGTCTGAAAATTAATCTGCTTTGATGCTTGACGAAATCTCATCTGCACGCGTAGCATGGCGCCGTAGAAGCGGGTTTTGTCGACGCGAGAATAGACAAAATGACAGAAAGTAAATATTTTTATCGATTTAAGCATAGCAATGTTTAAAATAACCAACCCGCACTGGGCCCGCGTGGTGGATTATGGCCCACTCCCTCTCACAGAGAGGAGGCCTGTGTCCCAGCAGTGGGAACATTATAGGCTGATGATGATGATGATGATGAATGTTTAAAATATAGAAAAGGATATTCTTTAATAGTGTACGAATCGTGTCATACTTGTGTAAAACAACAGTCAAAATTGACTGTTGAGTTTTACACAAGTATATTTCTATACAAATGTATAGAAATAACGATGAAGTAACTTTATCTTTTCTTGTTAGAATAGAGATAGAATCGCCATGCTACGCGTGCTGGTCTGGTATAGTTGCGTAATTCATAATTTATTTATTGATACGATTAGGTCCATTTTATTTAACTTTAGTACTCTTTTTTTTTTAGCGTGTTATAATCATCAAATGTGTCCTCCCACCCCGGGCGAGAGGGACTGTCAGACTTTTACTGACTAAAATCCACGGTGTCCTTCATTAGCCCTTGACGTTCCGGGGTCACAGTGATGAGTTAAGTCCCGCGACCTAACTAAAACATTAATTTTAGTTTTTTTGAAGTGAAAACTTCTTTAGCGGCGTTGTACACTTTTTCTGTAATGGGTAAAAAATTTAAAACTCGCGTCAGGGTCACGTGACCGTCAGGGTCACGTGACCGTCAGGGTCACGTGACCCTGATCGAAAATGAGTAAGACGTCATTCAAATTAAAAATAAAACATAGTAACAAAAAAGTTTTCAC
The DNA here is from genome assembly GCA_954870645.1 of Agrotis clavis. Classification (NCBI taxonomy): domain Eukaryota; kingdom Metazoa; phylum Arthropoda; class Insecta; order Lepidoptera; family Noctuidae; genus Agrotis; species Agrotis clavis. Next base: position 1,512,952 of record OX940932.1, on the reverse strand, counting down.
TTCTACCGGCACTCCTGGAGTGCAACCTTTTTTTTTTTTGATTTAACGAATTATTATGAAATTAAAATAATTAGTGTGGCAAAACGTACATGGCATGGACAAAATGTTGCTGTTTTTTTTTCGTGGTTTATTCATCAAATGAATCCTGAGCCCTGGGTGTAGCGGAAGAGACTGTCAGGTTTTTTTGAAGTGAAAACTTCTTTAGCGGCGTTGTACACTTTTTCTGTAATGGGTAAAAAATTTAAAACTCGCGTCAGGGTCACGTGACCGTCAGGGTCACGTGACCGTCAGGGTCACGTGACCCTGATCGAAAATGAGTAAGACGTCATTCAAATTAAAAATAAAACATAGTAACAAAAAAGTTTTCACTTCTACCGGCACTCCTGGAGTGCAACCTTTTTTTTTTTATTTTTTAACGTGGTAAAATCATCAAAAGAGTCCTCCCACCCCGGGCCGGGCGGAAGGGACTGTCAGACTCGTACTGACTAAAATCCCCACGGTGTCCTTCAATAGCCCTTTATGTTCCGGGGTCACGGTGATGGAATAAGTCCCGCGACCCCGGCAGGCTTTGGCCCTCTAGACGGGGGCCTCGTCATCATGCTGACGCTCTTTGAGGCGCGCGTGGAACACAAAGCGGGGTCTTACCGCCGCTAAGAGACTGTCATTATTGTCAGTGTCAGAATTCACAATTTTCCTTCTATAGTCGTTTATGTTAATTCTTTGCAAATAAAACATTATATTCAATTCTGGCACTCTGTTGTCACCCTATGTTGAATTTGATGTATCTACCTGACCGCTTAGAAATTTAACGGAGTGCTGGTTTGGTTTACTTTTGTAATTAAAAATGGCTACCGCGATGCGTTCAGTGGTGATTGTTGCTTCTAAATGACTTGCTTCTACTTGCTGGTTGCTATCTGCTACCAAATTATTGTTTTAATCGTAAAGTTGATAATTCTACATTAGACTTAAGTACCATGTTGCAGTGCACTGATGACATCATGAAAATAATTATGGAAACGAAGAAAATTCTTCACCGTGTCGTTCGTTTTTGTGCGTATAAAAAATCATGAATTGGTTCATCCCGCGGGTCCCATCTGATTGGGGTCAATCGACCAAAGAGCGTATAGTAAAATTATTTATGTAAATAAATCTGCTCCGAAAAGAATATCAAAAACTAGTTTAAATTCTAATGTTATAAATACGAAAGTTTTGATGAATGGAAAAGGATGTAAGTTTGATACTCAATTACGTCGGAACTGATAAACAGATCTGGATCAATTTTGGCACAGGGACTAACTAATTTTACCACAGTTTTAGTTCAGAAGTAAGTGCATGGTATCTATGAATAAGGAATCTCAGAGAAACGCCGGTAACAGCTGTAATTACCAGCCAGCTAACTGCTAGTTACCGGCCTATTACCTGATCAAATATGAATTCACCACCTTCGGTTTTGAGCTGGGAACTTAGGAGAATTATATATTTATAGTATGGTGTAGTTATAAATTAAAGGATAGATAGATGTACCCATTTGTCGGCAGCTGTCGTTGACTTGCAACAGAATTGTTATGAACTTTTTGGACGCTTATAGATAGAGAGATAGAATATTAATTGTGCTTATTGTACACCAAAATTGTTACTCTACTGTAGATAAATTGCTAATTCTAAAGGTCTAACAATTTTCTATCTAATATCTTTAAACGAAGCAATTCTTATTTATATATAATCAGGATCTCGGAAACGGCTCGAAGGATTTTCATGAAAGTTACAGATTAGGGGTTTTTCGGCTCAAGGAATCGATTTATCAAGGTCCCAGATTCGAGAAAAGCTCGGTTCCCAAGATATAGACATTTTAAAAACCGAGCGAAGCTCGGTCAACCAGATATTGGTAAATTATATGGCACCAGTGTTAGGTAAATTAATGCATTTTTTCCAAACGATTTTCCATTGTCAGGATTTTGTATTGAGATCATACAGAGGACAATGACTTTTCACGTTTTTGTGATATTAAGTAAACGCAATTTTTTTGATCGTATTTTATCGTCAAGGCATATACAAAATGGATCACGGTGGATTTTAGTCAGTACGAGTTTAACAGTACCTCCTGTCCCGCGCTGGGCGGACTCATTTGATAATTTTTACCACGATGAAAAAAAGCACGCTGCACGTAAAATATAGAAATGATTTGCTTTTGCAGTTCTCTTAAGCTCTTATAATTACAGCAATCAACGACATTATTGGCAAAAAAAAAGTAGAAAAAAAACTCAATAAAACTTTAAAAGGAGAGATCCAAAGCTGTAGCCGTTTACAAACTAATATGATGATATCATAATAAGCGCAACACAAGTAGCTCCGTAATTAGCACGAGCTAACTACCGGCTATCCCTCTATTACTCACTTAATTATTAATAAGAGCCTTCCATTGCTTTGAGCGAGGCCACTCGAGCATAAAACTTCAATTTTATAGGAGAAAATATGACTTTTTTATGTCGATGGAAAACGTAACAGAGAAATAAAAAAGGTTTTTTTTAATTCAGTTAAAAATATTTTTGTTATTAACCAAGCTACATTTAAAAGTCACTGCACAAATATTGACATAACAAAGTGTAGTGATATCAAACGTCCCATATTATACCGGTGCTGTTTTTTCAAAAACCCACACTAGGTATTTCTCCTGTGTCGTGGATGCGTTTACAATTATATAAACTCACGTACACAAACGCCCAGACCCGAAGTAAGTACTTGTAGATCATACAAATATTTGCTTCGTGCGGGAATCGAACCCGCGACACGCAGCGCAGCAGAACAATCGCTCGGCCACTGCGCTATAAATCATTCATCTTTATTGCATCAAAAGTGTGCCCTTTGACGTACAAACAGGGCCCACTCGATGGGCTCAACTGTTTTATTTTGTCAACAATATTGAGTAACAGTGTTTGACGTGTTCTGATCTATGTGTTTTGATTGTCAGTTTTAATAATATCACGCTATCGTTTATGATGACCATAGGTCGGAATTAGGTAGAGTTATTTTGTTACTTGCATCGAAATGTTGATATTAGTATGGATCTTCCCGGGGTTTCTAACAGACAATCTTGTGTGGAAAACAGTATCTCAAATAAATAATATTAATAAAAACATTAGAGATTGATTAGACAAATAAATTGTTTAAAACTAAATAGCTTTTTATATAATAATACACGGGATTTTTCTACTACCTATGTAAAAGTAATTCCGGGATTTTGGGCATGTCCACTTTATTCGTATTCGTAGCGTAAGTACATGAATAACTCTACCTTATTCCGACCTATGATGATGACCAAGTAGCAAAGCATTATCTGGTTGACGTTTGGTTGAAGCTCAGAAAGTTTCCCCATTTAAGACGGTGAAATTACTTTAGCTGTGAATAGCTCATGGCACTACCATGGTTAAAATATGAGTAAAGTATCATTAGATTCGTATGATACCACGTTTACAGTATTCCATAACAAATAACATACTAAAGTTGTGTGACATAACATCACCCAAACCTTTTTTAACGATTTCGTTAAAAAAGGTTTGGGTGATGTATATTACAACAACGGCACCCTAAAATTTTGCTAAATAAGCCTAAAAAGGAGTGAGAGTCTATTGCTATCAATCAGGCGTAAATCTAGACTCCGAATTACTACTAAAAATTCCTAATTGAAAAACCAGACCTAGAATTACCCAGACCCTATTTTGGACTAACGAGGCAATCGGATTTGGTATCCAGATAGACTATGATCTGAAATAAGATATCTTTTATCCTGATGGATCCCGCTGGATAAGTTTCGACGTAATTATTATCCTCAGACGAAATGCTAGTTAATCTTTCTTGAATAGCTTATAAACTTTAAGCCATCACCTAATGTCCTACAAAAAAGGCACACGTTTTTAACCCTAGAAATGCGTAATTAATATAATTATAGAACGTCAATATCCTGTATCTAATGCGACACTCATCTGCGACGGTAATACAACTAACAACAGCGCATTGACGCGGGACAGCCGGCTACAGAAGTGATTCATGTCGTGATAAACCACGTAGCACTTGCGTAACAACTGTACAGGCGAGCACAAAGTACGTAGACAACCGATTGTGTTGTTGTTGAATTATGTTAGTAATTGTTTTAGTTCTGGCCTACTGATAATCATTTTGTTTCGGTTTTGTTACCCAACTGGCCATAAACTACCCGGTGGTTTTGAATGTCGATATAAAATAGTGCAGAGGGTTTTTTTCATTCACCTCATTTTTAACTACTAATGCACCTCACACTGCTGTTTATCAATTCAGTTATCCGGTAGAATTTAAGCAGTTATAGTAAATTTATAATGTACAAGCCATAATTAAAACGTGTAATCCACCTAGCATGGGTTGCGAACTCTTGTAAATTTCATGCAAAATAATTTGAAAACTCTGCCATGGTTGAATTTTTTTTCCACCCGAATAACAGTATTTTTCCCCCATATTTTCATACATGTTACATCTTTATTTCCCCCACGTTGCCACAGCGAGAAAATCTACATTTAGCGGCTACCTAATATTTTTTTCACACCAGCGAAGGTGTTTTCCCCTAAAAACAAAAAAGTTTGCGAAACGCACCCCTTGTGACGTGTGAAAACCGGATCGGACCGGATTAAACCGGTTCTAACCACAATGTTTACTTTTTAATAACATAAATGGGACGAGAGTTGAAAGAATAGATATTTTTGTAAATTTTTTAATGTTTTATCAAATGGGCAATGAAATGTATACTCTTAATTATTGTACAAAAATAAATTTACGCGTGTTTTCGCCAAATTAGAATGGAGCTCATTTTTGTCCGTTAAAAGTAGCGATAAAAGAGAGGTTTTTATGTCTAGCCATTACAATGTTTAATATTTGCTTTAGTATATTAATTTAGGTAATTAAGTTAATATAGGAAAAGTCTTCGTTGTACTCGTATAGACGCCCGTTTGCGGTGGACTTTTCTATTTTCTTTTTTACGTTTGTTTATAATAGAGCGGGAGCCCGTGACAGATGTCCGTGACCAATTTCCTCTCAAGCGATAATTAGCAGACTACATGAGGGAGTCGTATCATAAAGATTCGTGGAAGTCAGCTGCGATTCCGTTGGTGGGATAAGCAGCAATCGCCGTTCAAACACGTAGAAAAAAAATTTTTTTTTAGTCATTTCCTCCCAACTGAAACCTGGTTTATATTGAAGATTACCTTGTATCACGAAGAATAAAACCAATCAGCCGACGGTACCATGGTGGAATACACGTCAGCTGGTCACTCGAACATGTAATTTTTTATTTTATTTTCAGTGATTTCCTCTCAACCCAAATTTAACCTGATGAAAGTTTACATGTAGTTATGACTAAAAACAGACGTCAGCCGGCTGTATCTCGGTGGAAAGATCGTCAGCTGATACTTTGAAAATTACAAACAGGACTAAGGCTCTCAGCCTAAATATGCATTTAGTTCAAAGTTTTCAATTCTTCCCAACAGAAAACTTGTTTATATTGAAGCTTACTCAATATCACGATGAAAAAAAAAACAGCTAACAGTTTACAGGCAGTTATGGATCAAAATACAAAATTATTCTTAATAAGCTGGGCATCAGGAACATATGGGATTCCGTAAGAGATACGAAAAAACTTAGTTAGAAAACCTTAGCTCTTTTTTTTGAATAAAAATTTTGGCTTTTTTATTTTTTTGGTCAAATGTGAATTGTCCACTAAAATGAATTCGCTAGGAACAATATTTGGATTATACAAAATATCGATGCCTTCCGGCCAAAAGGGGGTAACCGCCACTTTACAAACTTTACAGGAGAGTAGTTTAAAGTTCAAAAAAAGTGAAAAAAAATCATATAAAATTTTCTGTAAGTTTCAAAAGTTTCAAAATTTACCCATTTAGCTTTTGATTATGTCTCTACGAAATGGCATTATTAATTACAATATATCACACTCCTAACACAATTTAGTGTCGCTTACCCTCAAATAGACCCGATTTCACTAACAGGAAAAAACGTATTAAATGAAAACAACTCGATGATTGAGATCCAACCTAAATGATTTAAGTGCACCATTCGTTTTATTTCTATTGAAGAAAAAGAGCATACCTGTGACTTTTCGGTTCATCAAGTGCAGCCAATATGATATAACCGGCTATTGGTTAATGAGAGACGAACAAGGAAATTGTAATAAGTTACGTAACAACAAGAAATATAATTAGCACTTTTATAAACAACGCGAAAGCACATTGTGTTTAATTCTTATAAAATTATACAGACACACTTAAATACGTAGATTAGACCTTTTTAAGTTTTTAAACTGACATTTACTAAGATGCGGATATGAAAAAAAAAGATATTATGCTCAATCTCTCTTTTTCTTTGTCTTCATTTTAAAGAATAACACAAAACAATAGTTATTTATTGTAAGTTAGTCTTGATAGTTATACATCTATGCTGCAATTCATACTTATGGACTACTCTTAGTTATGACAAAACGTAAGACCCCTCTTTGAGGAGTGGCTGGATAGGCACCACGGCGTCCTCACCTTCTGCCTGACACAGGTCCTCAACGGACATGGATGTTTCGGGAGTTTCCTGTGTCTGATTGGGAAGAATAAAAGCCTGGGTGTCACCAATGTGGGGACCGCACGGAGGACACGGAGGAGCATCCGGTGCAGGACTGCCCAGCTTGGGCATAGCACCGCTGTGTCCTCACGGAGGCGACATACCTCTAGCGCCCGGTATTGGTCGAGGCCATGCTGCGGGGCGAAACGGAATGGGAAGCGGTCGCCTCCTTCTACGAAGCTGTCATGTTAACAAAGAAGGTATCGGGTACCGTGAGGGAGAGAACAGCTTCCACCTCACAACCTAACCGCTGCGGGAGATGCCCATGGCATCGGACGTCGCGAGGTGATTTCCGATCGGTCACTGTAGGCGCGTAACGCTTCGTGTTCCACGCGCGCCTCAAAGAGCTGCCGTTAATTTGAAGGGGGCCCCTTTTAATTTTGTTAGCGTGGTAAATTCATAAAATGAGTTCTCCCACCCCGGGCAGGGCAGGAGGGACTGTCAGACTTGTACTGACTAAAATCCACGGTCTCCTTCAATAGCTGTTTACGTTTCCGGGTCACGGTATTCGTTAGTCCCGCGACCAAGGCCTTAGAGACCCAAAGCCTGCCGGGGTTGCGGGATAGTCTAATCACTAAAATCCACAGTCTCCTTTAATAGCTGTTTACGTTTCCGGGTCACGGTATTCGTTAGTCCCGCGACCAAGGCCTTAGAGACCCAAAGCCTGCCGGGATCGCGGGATAGTCTAATCAGGTAACCGTGACCCTGGAGCGTAACGGGCTATTGAAGGATCACTGTTGATTTTAGTCCTTCCCGTAGGTACCGCCCTGGGAGGACTCCTTCGATGATTTAACCGTGATAAAGAAGGGTCAGATGAGGCACAAGATTAACTCTCAGCCGTATATACTAGCCAACAAAAAAACAAAAGCAATGAAAAACTAAACTGTAGGTCCTACTTATTTAACTATTCGGTATCGTCGGAACAAGGTAGCAAAAGAATAACTTTTTTCTTATGTAACCTAAAATAACTAAGTAGAATAATACAGTCATAGATGAACATAAAGTCTATTAAATAAACTTCCCGTTTTATTTTCCTTACAAAACTTTGGGCCAAAATGACTCACGAGCACGGTGGTGCTTACGCCGTGGTCGTATACAGACTTTATGATCGCTGCGGAACGCTAACGACATTTTGTTCCAACGAAAGAGAGAGATAACCGATGCTGTTTGTCATTCTTGTGTAAGCTAACCGCCAAACCTTTGATTTATCATCTTATCCAACCACCATACCAGAATTTTTTTTTTGGGAGGGAAAAAAAGGGTAAGCGACAATTGTACAGGCGACATTCGTTTTGCTGATTTATCCTAAGCGCCTTCGATGATTGATTTGGTGACTAGGGAAAATAAAAATAAGCGCCAAATAAAGTCACGGAAATGAGGCCTAAAAGTAATAAATGACATATATTTTATCCAAAAAAACTGCCCTAATATCCTAACCGAAAGTTTGGTAAACAAAGATTCAAGCAAAATTTGAATAATGTATTTTTTACAAAAAAAGTATTTACAGCCCAAACTACTTAACGTTCAAGTAAAAAAAAAAACATTCAATGCCAAAATTGCTTATCTCACAGTTTTGAAATATTATTTTTATCCAACCACCATAATACAAAATACACCAAAAATAACTGTCGTTTATGACGAAAAACTTAGTGTCAGAACCTCAATTCCTTTACCGCCTAAGCGACAAAAAGTTTGTCCTAGAGCCATGAAACTTAGACCATTAGACGCAGAAAAAAAAGCCGATTCTAACCATATATATAAGTCGATTTCGCAAAAAATGTCGCTTATCCCCTTTTGGCCGGAAGGCATCGATATGCAATACCTTAAAAACTACTTAACCGATTTTCATGAAACAAACTGTAGAATAGTTTTTACAACAAGACCAACACATTAAAATAAAGTCCATTGCAATAACCCCATAAACAAAAAAATACATTTTCAAGTTACGTAGTTATGATCAACATAATTAGGTATCTCATATAAGTTTTTTTTTTAATGCCTTTCGACTCTGTTTCATGTAAAGATGATTTCGTTGTACCGGAACTCAAAAATCAGGACGGCGGAAATTGGTCAAAAGACATCATTTAACATTCATCACGCTCCATAATTTTTTGAGCTTTTCTGAAAGTGCCGGCCAAAGTACGAGTATTAAAACTAAAAGTCGGTGATGAGACCACCGCTACGAGAGAGAGGTGCACGTAGTGGGAGGTGCGACAAGATGTAAATATTGTTTGTAAGGAGATTCTCTTTGTTTACGAGTATGTTATTTGTTTGTGCTAAATTCTTATTAGAATACTGTATTTTTCTTATTAGAGTTAATTAAAATATATTTCTTAACGAAACTAACTAGAAAATTGTATTAAAGTTTGATAATTATGTTGATCATAATTACGTAACTTGAAAATGTATTTTTTTGTTTATAGGGTTATTGCAATGGAACTAATTTTAATGTGTTGATCTTGTTTAAAAAACTATTGTACAGTTTGTTTCATGAGAATCGGTTAAGTAGTTTTTAAAGTATTGCATATTTTGTATAATCCAAATATTGTTCCTAGCGAATTCATTTTAGTGGACAATTCACACTTGACCAAAAAAATAAAAATGCCAAAATTTTTATTCTAAAAAAAGAGCTAAGGTTTTCTAACTAAGTTTTTTCGTATCTCTTACGGAATCCCATATGTTCCTGATGCCCAGCTTATTAAGATTAATTTTGTATTTTGATCCATAACTGCCTGTAAACTGTTAGCTGTTTTTTTTTCATCGTGATATTGAGTAAGCTTCAATATAAACAAGTTTTCTGTTGGGAGGAATTGAAAACTTTGAACTAAATGCATATTTAGGCTGAGAGCCTTAGTCCTGTTTGTAATTTTCAAAGTATCAGCTGACGATCTTTCCACCGAGATACAGCCGGCTGACGTCTGTTTTTAGCCATAACTACATGTAAACTTTCATCAGGTTAAATTTGGGTTGAGAGGAAATCACTGAAAATAAAATAAAAAATTACATGTTCGAGTGACCAACTGACGTGTATTCCACCATGGTACCGTCGGCTGATTGGTTTTATTCTTCGTGATACAAGGTAATCTTCAATATAAACCAGGTTTCAGTTGGGAAGAAATGACTAAAAAAAAATATTTTTTCTACGTGTTTGAACGGCGATTGCTGCTTATTCCACCAACGGAACAGCAGCTGACTTCCACGAATCTTTATGATATGACTCCCTTATGTAGTCTATTAATTATGGCTTGAGAAGAAATCACTAACGATATTTTGACCTGGCTCCCGCTCTATAACTTCGTTCGACTATTCTTATTTACTAACCATAAATTAACAAGACATTGTTTGGTGCCTTTTTTACAGGACTGCCCAAAAAAGGAGTGTAGTCTCCTAAAAGAAAATGTGTACATGTAAGACTCCAACATAAATATCATTGCCAGTTATGCTTAAGTCCTTTGCAATAGAGGCAAGCCATTTACCACCCATAAGTGCTGCTACTAAGATCTACTCTTATATTATCTGGTAGAAAAACCGTTTTAACACTTTTGCCAGACTTTAGAATCCACCAGAAGACCACGTGGCCAGCAGTGCCATTTTAACCAAAGCAGCAGTAAAAATCAACGTCATTAATGCTCCCCCATCACTAAGAGTAAGAGTCAAGCACTGAAACAGATACAGATCACAAAATGGACCAGGCAACCGGCCGGTACGAAATAGGAACATAATTTGTTATCAACGTGAGTCACCGGCAGCTATCGAGAAATCACATAAATGCCTTTATTGCAACAGCTTTAAGTTTCAATTTGTTGGGTTGCTAATCAGGATTGTTTGGCTTGAGGGACGAGAGATTAGCGTGGAGCAGTAACTGTGAAGGATACTAAAATACTGAACAGACGATGAGAAAAATAAATTATTAGACGAAGAATCTAAAGGCGCTCCCTCACCGCAAGCATTCACCTGTAATGTATCTCAAAAGTACGCAATTTGATGCTCTATTGTCTTCGAATGTTCGAAACTGTAACGTTACATTATAGGTGAATGCTCGCGGTGAGGTAGCGCCCTTAGAATTCATTGTAGAGTATCCTACTATCCTATTCTACCTCCTACTAATATAATAAACGTGAAAGTTTATTTGGATGGATGGATGGATGTTTGTTCCTCTTTCACGCAAAAACCACTAAACGGATTTGGTTGAAATTCGGTACACAGATAGTTTATAACTTGGATTACTAAATAGGATAGTTTTTATGCTGGTTTTATGTTGCCACGGGATGATTTTCGAATTGTAGCGGGTGAGCCGCTGGCAACAGTTCGGTAGAGTCATATTTGTCGAGCCTTTTCTCAACTATGGTGGAATCAGCTTCCAGTTTATCATATCCAGATGCAGCTACCGTACTAGTATTTTACATGGCGTAATAACCTATCAGTCTCACCTCCACAAAACAGTTAATGGTGATCATTATTTCGACTTACTGACTACTTGTAACGACTGTTAAAGAACCAACAATAAAAAGTCTGCTCTTCTGCTGCATTTCGCGAGGAAAATAATTAGTATCTTAATATGACCTACAACTAGTTGTTTCAACTGTCTGTTTGGATTTGTGAGTTTAAATGTTTCTAAATGCACCAACGATACAGAATGATTTCCTAATTTTTCATACTATTATCATGTATTCCTATGTATTTTATTGTTCGGAAAACAATAAAATACATAGGAAAAGCACCCTCTATCACAAAAAATAAGCTAGAAATAACTTAAGGCGCTCCCTCACCGGGAGCATTCGAGCAATGTAACATTATAGATTCGACTTTGAGCATTAAATTACAATACTACCTCCCTGACTGACGAGCATTCGCGTACATTTAGTATAGATTTCATACAAGGTATACGCATTGTGATGCTCGATTGTTTTCCGTCACTGATGAAAATGTTCGAATCTGTAACGTTACATTACAGGTGAATGCTTCCTTTAGTGTTTTCACAAGACGGGCGTTTCAGCTTAAATAGGGATTAGTTTCTTAACTTAAAACTTGCACCACAAGCTAACGGACCCAGAGTTAGTCATATTGGCTTATCGGCACGTACGGGGTAACCTTATCAAATGTGGGCCGCAGATCTGGTCCCAGGTCTAGGGCTATCGTGCCCTGGTGTCAGACCGTTTAGTTTAGGTGTGTTCCGAGAAAGTTTGGGAGATAAACGAGATGAAGGTAGCACGGTAGGGATAGGAGTTTTAACTTGTGATTTAATGTAATCCAGTAGGTAGAGTTTCTGTTTTATGTGGGTATTATAGCTGTGAAGATAAACTCTATAACTTTTTTTTTATTCTTTTTCCACGCTAATAATTTCACCTGTATCTTTAGCACCCTAAACTCACATTAAGGTGCTGATAAACTTGAGCGTTGTAACGAGCAATCTTGCGAATGCTGCACTAAAGAAAACAAAAGAGAGCGTTTTAGCAGGCATTGTATCGCGTTCTGGCGTTTTTTTTGCTGAGCCGACAGTAAAGTCAAACATCTTCTTAAAAAAAAATATTGATCGATTAGAGCCATCGCTAGAAAGATCGTGAAAATATTCGTAGCGACGTTTGGCCCTGTGCTTGGCTCTGTACGTTGTACAAAATTAAAAATGGCGAATGCGAGATGTTCTGTTACAATTGAATGCTAAAGTCTATCAGCACCTTTAGACAAACCAGACCTTGAAATAACAGTAGTTCACACAGCGTATCAATCAACAACTCAACATCTGCGCACTACCAAATGACTACTATCATAGGTACAGCGTCTATGAGTGGCGCGTGGAGGCGCAGCGCCGGGGCGTGACCCCGCTGCCTCAATTGCGGCGGTAAGACCCCTCTTTGAGGAGTGGCTGGAGAGAAGTCATGGCGTCCTTACTTTCCGCCTGACGCAGGTCCTCACCGGGCACGGATGCTTCGGGAGGTACCTGTGTCTAATGCGGAAGGAGGAAACGCCTGGGTGTCACCACTGCGAAGATCGCCCGGAGGACACGGTGGAGCATATGGTGCAGGACTGCCCAGCTTGGGCGGAGCACCGACGTGTCCTCACGGCTGCGATAGGCGGAGACCTCTCGCGCCCGGCATTGGTTGCGGCCATGCTGCGGGGCGAGACGGAGTGGGAGGCGGTCGCCTCCTTCTGCGAAGCAGTCATGCTCGCGAAGGTGGAGGCGGGCCGCGAGCGAGAGAGGACAGTGTCCTCCCTCCGCCCCACCCGCGGTGGTGAACGCCCACGGCGACGGACGTCGCAAGACGATCTCCGGCCACCGTAAAGCCAGCGTGCGGGCAGCGAGTAAAGGGCTACTCGCTGCCCGACCATGGACCATGCCCGGGTCGACGGCGCGTTGTGTCCCACGCGCGCCTCAAAGAGCGTCAGCATAATGACGGGGCCCCCCTCTCAGAGGGCCAAAGCCTGCCGGGGTCGCGGGATTGTTTTCTTACCGTGACCCCGGTACATAAAGGGCTATTGAAGGACACCGTGGATTTCAGTCAGTAGAAGTCTGACAGTCCCTCCCGCCCTGCTCGGGGTGGGAGGACTCATTTGATGATTTTGCCACGTAAAAAAAAAAAAAAATCATAGGTACAACCTGAAAATCCAGACGGATGAACTATATACTTTGTAATGACAAACGGAGTAAACTTTGACCTTAATCAGATGGTTAAAACCAGTTCCTCGTTCATACTCTAGAGGTATTTTTTCATTGTCCATACAATTAATGTCATAATACGATAAAATTCGGAGATGTGGTAAAGCTTCTGGTGTATAACCCCCTAAGACAATAACATAACTCCACGTGAATGAAACCGCTAGCAACAGCTAGTATTTTTTCGTACCTCTAACTACTTCATAGTTTCCCTGAAATAATTCCACCCCAGGTGTTATTCTACGAAATATACAATAATTCTTACCTTTCCATGAATTTCAAAAGGCACTTGAGTGTTATGTCTAGTTTCAGGTCTAAAATTCCTGAAAGTGGTGAATCAAATCCTGGTTCTGCCAGCAGGCGTTAAAACCACTACAACCATGAGGCGTCTTCATCGAAATTCCAATTTTCAACTCCCTAAAATATTAACTGTCTAACATTTTAGAAAAGGGTTTGTTAGAGTATAATATCTTCAGGGCTGCCACTTATTCAACACACTAAATGATACAAATTGTTTCTACTCTTTATACAAAAGAATTTTACGGTTTTGGTGTTCAGAAAGCAGTTTAAAATATACCAAGAACGAATATATCATTCCAAATAGATTTTAAAAAATCCCTATGGTGACTGAAATTGAAAGAAAACACTGAGGCCCAAGATTTCCGTATTTTCCGAACAACGCACATGAAGTATTTATGGCGTATATTGTACGGAAAATGAAAAAGCGCTTCTATACGAAACAACGAACTAATTGTTCCATCAAATTCCGTTTAATTTACGTCACATGTCAAATCATCTCTGTGCTGACTATTCCATCTAAACGTTCAAAATAACATCCCAATTTGCGATGTTATGCACTATTTTCAGGTTTCGATGAATGACATGACCAAATCTTTACTTTATTTCTGTTAGAAGATCTTTCACACATCAATCATTGATATTCTATTGACAATAATTTTAGTAATGTAATGAGTATTGTAAATTCAAGAGCTTTTTTAAATCATTAGTATTGCATACATTTTCGTAGGGAAATGTAAGATTCAACCATAAAATTATGCTTAAAAGTCTCTTTAAGTCTTCCTACGAACAATTAAATAATACAATACCACCAGACTATGCAAAGCAATCTCACTCATTTGTCCAAAGTCCGAACTGACATGGAAATAACAGCATTAGAAATAATATCGAGTTTCATCCCCTCGACTACCCTAAGACCCCTTGTTACGCAACCCCGAGCGAATTTGATATATTATGCATAACACTGGTATTTCACAGACAAGTTTTCACACCACTTCTGACGCTAATTATTATATGTATGCACGATAATGTTTTGAAGTTGAGCCGTTCAAGTTTTTGGGTGAAAAGCTTTATGATTTTTAATGTCTGATTAACTATCGAATCGGTATTTAGTTTTGGAAAGATGAAAGGGAAATTTGAACGTGAATGATAATTGTTTTATTTGGGTTTTTCCCAATCGTCTGATGATCAGACTGTAACAGAGAGGTATTTCACCTCTTCTGTTGTCTCAACCTATTTTCTTTATGGTTTATAAATTTTTAAAATTTCAAAAATAGAATTTTTGTTGTGCCATTGCGTCACCTTCAACTTTTTATTGTCTTACCTTCTGGACTACAGCATGCGCTGGTTCTCGTTTGTGTTTTAATTGTGTTTTAATTTTTAATAAGTACAACAAAGTATGTAAAAGCAAATTAATAAAGACTCTCCTCAGTTTTATTTTAAACAATTGCTTCAATAAGTACGACAGGTCCTAGTCGAGCACCACTACCGCAAACCGCTCCAACGCTACCCTTCAATACAGCATCAGCAGCCTGTTTGACTCCATCTCAGGGGACGGTGTGTTACCCAGGTCGGCGTGTTACCCTACCAGAAGGTGGCGCAAGACCACAAGACTTCTACTCTTTCGAACGGGAATAGTTTTTCCACCTGAGGAAAACCCGTTACTTTTATTTATCATAAGTTTCTAGTCATCATCATCATTATCATCAGCTTATAAATGTTCCCACACAGCTGAGCTACAGGCCTCCTCTCTGATAGAAGGACTGGGCCATAATCCACCACACGGCCCAGTGCAATTTGGTAGATGTCCTATGTCTTCAATTTTTTGGTTCTAGAACATATCGGATTCCTCACGATGCTTTCCCTCACCGTTTTGAGTACATTATGCTCAACACAGTTTATAATCTAACAGTGCTGTTTTACTCCCCAGGTAGCAAGTGACGTCGGCGACTAAAAAATGACGACATTCTTAAGTCAATTTAGGGTCACCACAGTTACGTCATTATTGTACGTCATACTTACGTACTATTATAGAACTGTACTGTACGTACTGTATAGGTCATAAATGATACCTCCTAACAACGTCATTTTACAGTCTGTCCCTTATTAGTCTAAATCTGCCCTCAGGTTGACGACTGTTGTATGACATATCTGGTCCTAAAGTGACCCAAAGAGCTAAAGATTGGTTAAAGAACAGTTTATGGAATGCATCTGACTGACATAAATCCATGAGTGAAGTCGAGCACCAACATAGCGAATATTATGGGCAAATACTAATCATTATAATAACAAGGATTTGTATGGCCAGTACATTAGTCCAGTCAACGAGGATTTTTTTGTATGAAGACTTTCGAAAAATTACTCCGGCGCTGAAATTTGGCATATGATGAGAGTAGGTGATACAGATTACAGATGCACAATAATCCAAAATTTTTTTAGCCTAGAAGTTCCGTTTTTTTTAATCAATACATGAAAATTGCTTATAACTCTCTGTGAAAAATTCCTCAGCCTGAAATTCTTTTTGTATTTGTTTAAATGTATAAGTTAGAATAGGGAAGTATAAAAATCCAACAAAATTTCGATTTTAGTGTCACTCCAAATTAACTTTTTACATAACGCGCTCTAACTTCTAGTGAAAAATTGCTCTGCCGATTTTTTTTTATGTGATTTCTTATCCTTAAATAATAATAGTAATCCAAAACTTTTTCCTTTTTAAACAACATTATTTGATGTCAAATCAATCAAATAATGACGTTTGAAAATGAAAAAGGTAACAAACCTATGTATTTAAGGATAAGATAACACATAAAAAAATAAAAATCGGCATAGCAATTTTTTACTAGAAGTTACAGCGAGAACGGAATCACAGCGATCAATATTTATTTAAAGTTTCGAAAAATAGTACCGCCTAGCTCGATAGATGGCGTTGTAGTCCAAATAGAAGTCGCTATGGTTTCGTTACCGCCGATAGTATAAGGTCTGAAGAATTAATTTTGTTTTGTTGAGAAGTTATTGAGAGCAATGCATCGGTACAGTGAATAAATGTGTCAAGTTTACCAGTGTTAACAGTGTTCCAATAACAACCCACTCCAAAGAGACCTGCGGATCAGGATTTATACTTGGTTTTGCACGTCATTGACTGCCCTAATATGTACGGTCCAGTAACGTCCCTATGAATTCAGTATATGATGTCACTCCAACGTCAGTGGCTGCCCTAATACGTACGGCCCAGTAACGTCCCTATAAATTCAGTATATGACGTCTCTGTAACGTCTGTAAACTGACGTCTTGAGGCTGTGACAAATTGACGACATCTGATGGGACCCCCCGACGTCAAGACATGACGTCTCTCACGTCGAGCAGTACCGTAAACTGACGACATAATGACGTAAAAATGCTACCTGGGTCAGGCATTATTGTCTCAATGATATCAAATGTATTTATAATGGATATGAGACCATTGCTTCAGAGTTTTGAAGAATGTTAGCTTGCTCTTTTCGTTCATTTCAATATTCGCTATATACATAAATACCTATGTAGATTCTTAAATGTTGGTCATAAATAACACATTATTTTCTTTACTTATAGCGGCTCCACATTAGTGCCGTGAACCCCCGTGAACAGGCGCGAACAAGAATGTGGATGGTTTTCGCGGGGTTCACGCGCGTTGGTATCTGTTCCCCGATCAGTGTCGGTATTGTGCCGACAATTCACGGCGAGAATTCGCAGCGAGAATTCGCGGCGTGAATTCACGGCACTAATGTGGAGCCGCCATTAAATCTTTAATTCCAACTATGAATTTTCGTGAAATAGGCTTTTGATTCCTCACATATATAAATCACAATAACATAAGTTAACATTAAAACATGTAGGCCATGCACGAAATAAATCATATTAAGGGTTATTTCGGTCCACATTAGGAAACGCGTCCTTCGTCCTATTATTATGCAGGGCGGCTTACGAAGACTTGTTAGGTAATTGTATAATGGCCATATAAGTTTACCACACGTAGCCGTACATCATTATGGACGACAAACGTCACACCTTTATACCTCGAGGTTCAGCGGAAAATGTTATTAACATTTTGGTCCCTTTGAAAATTTTGCAGGTTAATTTTTAGACTTTTTTGGACATGTACAAAAGGTGATTTAGTTAATACATTATACTCATACTTTATATTGATAATGCTGATCAGATATCAATAGAAACGAAGTTGTGGCTTCAAAATACCAATATAAATTGACTTTATAACGAAGAAAACTTAATAGGCGGTAGGAAAACAAAGATTTTTCAAGACTAGGACAGCGAAACACCTACCGACCTATCTAAACCTTTCTTAGCGGCTCCACATTAGTGCCGTAAATCCCTGTGAACAGGCGCGAACGAGAATGTGGATGGTTTTCGCGGGGTTCACGCGCGTTCGCGCCTGTTCCCCGATCAGTGTCGGTGTTGTGCCGAGAATTCATGGCACTAATGTGGAGCCGCCATCTCAAATTTGTTGGAGCCGGCTTCCAGTCTTGCTTGATGCCGCTAAATGTCAGTAATTTTATATTATGAAGGTCCTGTCTATCTGGTTCAAATCCCAGATGCTGAATAGCATAACGCCAGAACTGCTAAAAAAGCATCCTGACTACCTTACTAATTATTTTTACTAAAGTTTGGATGGATTTGTTAATCAATAACGTTAGACGACGATTATTTTGTAGATTATCATGGCACGGTTAGCGCAGTGGCTGGGCTATTGGACTGTTGCGCAGGGTGTCGCGGATTCGATTCCCGCACGGAAAAATATTTGTTTGACCTAAAAGTAGTTGTTCTAGGTCTGGGTGTTTGTGTATGTGAGTTTTTATGTTTGTAAACGCACCTACGACGCAGGAGAAATTCCTAGAGTGGGGTTATCTTCTTTTTTTTAAAGCTAGTTAAGTATATTTGCTATTCTAGAAGATATACGGTTTAGAAACGAATACAGACTAATCATATTACCAGACTTACAAACACATGACCGTACAGTTGAAGCACCATTTGAACTACCACTAACAAGTAACAATGTACGTTAACTGTTCCTAGTTCTATGGACAATAAGCGGTGTCAGCTTCCCCTCACTGACTGTTGGCTAGTAGAGGTTACGAGTACTAAAGTTTGTAACTCGCTTGTAACTGTAATGGCACGATTCCACCGCGGCATATTTGTACGCGAACATTTTGTACATTACTTCAGCAGTGCGCGTATAGTATAGCCTCTCGTTTAGACTTTCTACAGGCAAGGCTGTGCGTAACTTTTGTTCGCGCACAGTGCAGCACGTATGTGCGAGAACATTTTCACTGAATAATTTAGTTTAGCAATGTGCGTGCACAAGTTCAAGAACGAGATGGCGCTAGACGACTTGTATAGCTCTGTCATTCTGTTGTAATACCCCCCCCCCCCCAGGTGGCCTACCATGACGTCTTAAAGCGAGAGTAATTTCACTGCGGGAAAGAGACAGAGCCATACAAGTACTCTAGCCACCTCGTTTCCGCACTGGAACTACCACCGGCCACCTAAGGCCTTACCACGAGCTCTTAACGCGATCCAGTTTAGGCTGTGGGAAAGAGACAGAGCTATACAAGTCGTCTAGCGCCATCTCGTTCCCTGAGCGTAAACTGGACCGCGAGAGCTCGTGGTTGGCCACCAGAGCAAACATTTGTGTCGCACAGTTTCGCAGACCAATGGAACCGCATCTTAATAGTGAATCTATTCCGAAATGGTAGCTCTTGACAGTGAACAGGCCATTTTGATGTTTATGTAGATGTCGTAAAAGACTGGTAAGGAATTATGACATTAGAAACACATATGACCAATATCCGAGGTAAAAGAAGGTAGATAAGTATTTAAGATGGTAATTAAGTATTTGATAAGGCCAAGGGTTCAGTAGGATTTCTGTTGTTGTAATTGTTGAAGTGGTGCAGAATAAGAAGTCCTCGAAAAACTTGGGAGAAGCCTTTGCCCAGCAGTGGGGGAATGTGCAAAGAAGGCCTAAAGACCAGCCTGCAGTGGACGCATTTTGGCAAATACGATGCTGAATTTTGTTGTGATCTGTTTTCCGTAAATTCCTTTTATTATATTTTGCATTGACTACCTTTTCCTAAATTGTAAAACCCGTATAATATCTACTGTCGACTACAGATACACACGCGTTTTTTTTTTCTCACAATACTCTCTCCAATTACCTACACAAAAGTTTCTCTTTTCTCTATCTTCATTCCACTTCTTTTGATTTCACGAATTCTAATCATCTCGCACTAAATGAAGTACACTACTAAGTTAAATAAGGCTGCCGGAAAAATTCCCACAGAACCCCAGAAAATCTAAAATTCCCAACCACTAGCAGAACTGCACGAGTCACACCTATTTAAATGACGCTGGGTGACACGTAATAGTGCTGAATGTTTCACGAGTGCCGTGATGCCGTCCAATCGATGTGGCCGTAAACCCTGGGGCGGAATAATTGAGGCTTAGGTGGAAAACCTCCGTATCAGGTGCATTTATTGCATTTAATTTTGATAAAGTTAATGTGGGGGTTTATTGACGGATTGAGGTCGGCTTAGGACTACGTTCTTGTTTTATGGATACTGTCATTGTATTTTTTGCCCGGAAATTGGCGCGGGCCACATAGAAAAGACGTAAGACGCAGACGGGGCGGAGACATATGTCTCTTCGGCGTCTCTTTCATACAAATTGTATAGAAGCGTCGCGACGCAAAGCACGCGCCTAGCACCTCGATGATAACTCGATGCATGAAGTTGCAAGTGCAAACCCAGGCCTACTGGCCTATGCGTCTTTTTCAATTCATTATTATGTACAGTCACGTTCAAAAATCTATTAGAAATTTATCAAAGCAATAGCCTGACGCTTCACTTTGACTTACGACCTTTTGTTATAAGTTGTTTTAATACTATACAAATCAAATTAACCCATGATATCCTTCATAATTTCAACCATCGTTCTACGAGTAATGCTGGCGCAGTGGTTAACGTGCTCAGATAATTCGTCGTTGGCGGAGGATCGATCCTCACTTTTTTTTTCCAATTACTTTATTTAATTTAATTTTTAATAATTACTTTATTCTTTTTGTTATTTGAATAATTTTTTTAGTACGAATTTGATAAATAAAATTGATTTTTTGTTATAATTACTAATATTAGTCATTAGTGTTGTGTTTCGTTCGTTATGCGACATATGCTATCATTTTAGTATAATAAAATTTGAAGGTAGATCACAGAAAATCAAAACAAAAGTGACAAAAGTTAATTATTTCGATTTGTGAGGTAGACGATATGTTAGTTCGTTTCGAGTGTCTTATTAGAACGTTGTTGATTCCTGGTTATTTTGTGTGACGATTGTTTGCATCTACGCTGTTATTGTTTTGCAGTGAAATGGGAATTCTAAAAATATTGAGGGCGAATATCATAGCCCTGCATAAAATTTGTGGATGAAACTTAACACAAATATCAAATGAGACCGGACTAACTGTGAGTGTTAATATATAAATTTTAATTATTTCAAAAGTTAATATCTTTTATAAATAAGGTTTCCTATTCAAAAGCGTTTGTTTAAAAAATAAGTTAAAAATAACTAAAACCCGACTACGACAAAAACGTGCACTGAAAAGTATAAAACAAGAACAATATTAATTTGACCGATATTGTGCTAGCCGTGGTCGTGTGCCACCTACCTAACGAAGATTGTGTGAAACAACCACAGGTGGCACACGACCACGGCTAGCACAATATCGGTCAAATTAATATTGTTCTTGTTTTATACTTTTCAGTGCACGTTTTTGTCGTAGTCGGGTTTTAGTTATTTTTAACTTATTTTTTATTTACACTATTTTGGGGTTAGGTATATTATTAATTATTTGATAAGTATATAATAATAAAAGCAGAGGTAGCGAGTAAATTTCAAATGTACTCATTAAGCCTTTTCATTTCATACCCATATTGATACTGTTAGAAACAGGCAAAGTAGCTATTAATGTATTTAAAAGCTATATAATGTATATATATTTCAAATGTGCACATCAAGCCCTTTAATTTGATACCCATGTCGATATTGTGCGAAAAAAATTTTTTTTTCGGTCACTACTTTACATCACCCAGAGGGCGCCATATTGGATTTGGTGACACGTCACCTACCCTATAACCAGCGGACAACTGAGACGCTTCTAACGACACCTCATTTGCCATGTAATGATAAGTAGTTTAGAAGATATGAGGGAACAGACAAACATACATACATACATACATACATACATACATACATACCGGTCAAAATCATAACCCTCCTTTTGGCTTTGCCGTAGTCGGGTAAAAAGTAAAAAAAAATGTGATTGATTCTTAGTATGTGCTATTAATAGTTTTTTCATAAAAGTAAAATAAATCAACAGCTATATTTTGCATAAAGATAATAATAGTATTCCATGTTTTGTTCTAGTGATGAAATTCTGTTAGTCTGTGGAATATGAGATATAAGGAAAAGAATAATATAGCGCTTGTCGAGAACGAAGTGGAGTAAAGGACAAGCAGGGACGTCAAATGGTTTAGTTATACTAATGAGTAACTAATTCAACACTAAATTAATAACCGTTCACCGTGCACTCAACATTGAAGGCTCACATCATCATCATCGAGTATCAGCTAAGAAACGTTTATGTTTTACAGATAAAAAAACGTTTAAGATTATGTCAAGAATATTTTATGATATTGTGGTTTTTGGTGTATTTATTATAAATAGACTAGAAACGTTAACATAGTTTTATTGATACTTATATTTTATTTTAGGATTAAGATTCGAGGTAATTCAGCTTCAATCCTCTTTTCGTAATGAAAACGAACTTTAAGCTAAAAGTAAACTCGATATCCTATACGGGGTATTTTTTATGAAGTGCGTAGTTTATTTCCGTCGTTCTATTTCAGAAATAGAGCACATTTCCGTCATGTATAACTTTAGTTTTACTAAATCGCGCTTGGTGAAGCGGAAGAAACTTGTCATGTTCAAAACTACCACTTTTGGCACCGCGACCGTGGAACGCAAAGGGCGACTGACCTTTTGCGTTCCAGGGTCGCGGTGTTAAAAAACGTTTATATTGACACCGGAAATGGCATCGCGGCCCGGGAAATCAAAGGGCAATTGGCTTTTTGCGTTCTAGGGTCTTGCCTAACTTAACCTGTGCGAGTCAGGGTGGCCCTAGTCCCCAGCTCACTTCGCTCGATCTTACTGCCTTGGAACATAAAGGGCAAATAGTTCATTACGTTCCAGGGCCGTGGTGCCTTGTTACAGTTTCAAAATAATCAGCTTTAATAATGATTACTTAAATATTACTTTTGGTAAAGTAATTATACAATTTTATTAATTTTCGTAAAAGATAACATAATAACCTGTCCGCACTGTATAAATAAATACCCTGTGTTTGCTTATTTCCTAAAATATAATAAAACGTTAGTAAGGCTTAAAGTCACATATTTTAATTTTATGAGGTTTTTTTTTTATTTTCATTTCGAATTGTTGAATTCTCTTATTCATTTAAGTATTTCATAATTTTTTTAAAATAATAAAAATGTTCTATGAATTTCGGCATCCACATTATTATTATGTAATTATTAGACATCTAAAAATATAATTATTGTTATAACATAATTATCACGCATTTTTTTTATTCTAAGCCTTTAACAAATTAACGTGATTAGCAGGGACTTTAGTAAGATATTGAAAACGAAATAATCAGGCGCATAATTCTGTGTAATCGTGTTTTACAAACGTGGAAACCGGTTCCTAACATTCCTTTGCATAAATATTCGCAATGATCCAACATGTGCTGATAACTGTTTCTTTTAGGCTAAGTAAATTCATGATCAACACATGATCGAATCTTAATAACTATGCTTTGTTTTTGTTTCTTTGAAATCATTACAATATTTTAATAAATAACTTAGATATTGGTTTTTTATTTTTATTTTGTTACTTATTTAAAATAAAAAATAAAAAACATTTGTTTTTTTTTATAAATATTCCTAAAACTTATGTCTAGCTCCCAGAAATTGTGAACAAGCGACTTATAATATTTCTGTCTCATTACAATATTTAAACAATTGAGTAAAACTTACAAAAAGAATATCACTGCGTGAGGTTCGAACTCGCCTCTTATTGATCACAGCAGTTTTCATAGACTAAATGCTCAACCACTAAGTCAACTGGACACACAGATTAATGTTGAAATTATGAATCCTATGCAATCAGTAGTTGATGATGCATGTGTCTTTCCAAAATAAAAGGTCATAAGTCAAACTAAACGTTAAGCTATTTCCTTGTAAGTGATCCAAACCAATTTTGATTTCGACTGTACATACTCATATTTACTTACGACAACAACTTTTACAGAAAAAATATGTAAAAGTTGATAAGTTGTTTTATAAATGTACTTTTACTTGTAATTTAGACAAGAGGTTTCTATCAAGAACTATGTTATTGCTCGGTTGCTATAAAAATCAGTATCGAAAACAAAGGTTCTAATTAGATCAAAGTGTCAAATATTGTCTTTCATTATTATACGAGTATATTAGAAAGGTCCTATATTAGAAACTTTACATTGAAAAGTGATTGTTTTAAAGCTATACAAATACAACTTAACAGTATTTATCACAAAAGATACACTTGTTTAAAAAATACAAAGGTTTATAAACATCTCGGTAATACAATAGTTATTTACAAACTTTTATAAATTACGTCGAAAAAAGATCGTTTTGCAGCAAAACAATAAGAATCAAAGTGCGTATAAATATAAACTTCGCACTAGTAGTTAGACGCAAAAACATTAACCAAACATAATAATATGGAGACAATGGATTATTGTATGATGGAATATCAACAATAAGTGGGCAGATCAAAGCTTTTATAGATCCTACTAGTGGAAAACAATAATTAAGAATGATAAAGTTATGAGTTTATAGAACACTAGCATTCCGCCTACGACTTCATAATATAAGTATGTATTTCAAAATATATAGCCTTTTTCACTCAGGAATCATGTAGTAGGATTTTAAAAAACCGGCCAAGTGCGTAGTGGGCCACGCACAGTGTAGGGTTCCGTAGTTGCCCATCAAAATACTTATGCGAACTAACAAAACTGATTCGCTGAATTTAATTTTAAAAAGAAGAATTTTCAAAATCGGTCCAGGAGTCTTTGAGAAATCGGGGAAAATACATAAAAAAAAGATTACGACGAATTTAGAACCTAATCCTTTTTTTAAAGTTAGTTAGAAATAGTTGACGATAAAAACCTACCTATCCCCAAAAAACATACCTATTTAATAGGTATGCTGTAAAAATAAAGTTGACAAACTTACATTTGCAGTTGAAGAACATGTTCTCCGATACATGTTGTTTAAGAAAATCTGTTATCCAAGTACATTTTATCTCTCTCACTCGAGTCGAGCAAAATTTAGCACTTTAAAGCTTAATATTTCACAAACGAAATTTTTTTTCAAAAAATTGTTAATGGAAACTCTCAATATTTTTTAAAGACCTATTTAATGATACCCCACACTAAGGGGTACGCGAGAAAAAAAAAAAACATCCCCACTTTACGTGTACAGGAGGTACCCTAAAAAAAAATATTTTACGAGATTTTATTTTACCACTTTTTCGGCACAACAAATCCGTATATTTACACCAAATTACAGCTCTCTAGTACTGTGCGCCTCTGAGCTAAACTGCGGACAGACGGACGGACGGACGGACGGACATGGCGAAACTATAAGGGTTCCTTGTTGACTACGGAACCCTAAAAATCAGTTCAGTAGTTCTAGTGTTTATTTCCTACAAACAAACTTACAAACCTTACTCATGCATCAACACATCCAACATTAGTGTTTGACTTGTTCTTTCAACGAGAGACTACCTAACACTTTATAATTATTGCAAAAATAATGTAGCTACTTTTATTCAAAACGTAAGTAACATATGGTATTTTTTGGTAAATAAAGAACTTTAATTGCTACCGGAATAGGCATATACAACAGATGTTCTTTTTTGCAATGAATCGAATACTAACAGTTATACAAGTGTAACGTTAAATGCGCAAAACCTCTCGTGGGGTAACTCAGCCCATGTTACTGAAGAATGTTTGATCTAAGACTTTTGGAATAAAAAAAAAATATAAAATGGTTTTTCATACAAAATAAGAAATTGATCGGGCCCATCAGTATGTTAATTGTTCAATTGAATCAAAATAAATGATCGCTCTAACCTCAAGCCCTAACTTCTAGATAGTAGTCGTATTCCCAATACAAACAAACACACAGACCTGAAACAGTTATCTGTAGGCCAGACAAATATTTACTCGGCTCGGGAATCGACTCGCACTGCAGAAGGGAACCACTCAACCACTTGGCCAATTGAGCTGGTACGGGTGGAGGTTACTAGATAAATATTTATTTAAGGCAAATTCATTTTAGTTCCTAAAAGCTCTTGATTGAATACATGCATAAACTCACGTCTTTTTCGGACTGGCAGAAAGAAGCCATAGAAAGCCACCTGCTATAATGCTTGCTTACTCTTTCTGTTCTTAATGTTTACTGTCAATGTTCTCATCACGGTTGGCGCAGTGACTATACCGACGTAGGAGAGAGGAGAGATTAGTGTTGGGCAATGGCGGGACATTTCTTTTTAAACAAAAATGTGGTCTGAGTCCTACACCTACGCCCTTTATTGGATTAGGTTACACTTATAATTTTACAATTAACAGAAACGTTTTTTTTTTTCAAAACTTTTCATGCAATTGTCCTGTTTATTACTTAACAAAATTAACGGCATCTAAGTTAAAAAAAATAATTGGAAATATCTATTTCAATACATTGGTCACAAAACTGTATTACTTACTACATACATTGACGATGATCCCATTAGCAATTTAATTGCCAACCAGAAAGACTGGATCACGCGCACCCGTAGTTAGGGTGAATCGTATCACAACACACGTGACATGTGCGCAGTTGACCGGCGGCATCGAGTTACCATCGTAATATCGCACATGACAACATATACAGTCATAACTCAAAATTAGACATTTCGAGTAAAAGCGATTTGAAAGTTCAAAAAATCATAGAACTAAAACTATTGAAGTTACGTTAATGATTGCAAAGGAAGAAATATTAGTTAGGGAATGCTTTTATCATTTAAATAATAAAAACGTAAAATATCTGTGATTAAGTATCATTTTTCTCTGGTTAAAAAAAAAGTTTGTAGTTATGACTCTATTTCCTGCGTTCCATTGAAAAATTTCGTTTTAAATCTCTCTTTCCCGTTCAAATCCACCAATTATAGTAAATTATCGCTGTATTAAATAAAATGTTACCATATTGCGTTTCTTCTTTTTTTAAGTTTACTAATTGCTATTGTATTATCTCAGTCAAGTTGTTATTAAAAACAGCAAAATAAAAGAATAATTTCCAAAAATAATAAGGTTTTATTTTTAATGATAAACATGGTGGTTATAATTAACCATACAAATTACAAAAGGTATGAGGTAATTCAGACATTATTAAATCTTTTCTCTTAGGGCTGATTTTTTAATAGTCAGATAAATTTTATCTGAGGAATAAAAATAGCGGTTTGACATATTTTCTATAGATAAGCTGTCAAACCGCCATTTTTATTTCTCAGATAAAAGTTATCTGACTATTGAAAAATCAGCCGTTAGAAAAGTAAATAATTATATGAGAATTAGGACGGTACAGTATCCATTATCTAATATCACAATCATCTTACATTATAATTTAGTTTATTATATAAAGGTTTACAGATGAATCAGTTTACATAATATTACATTTAAATTAAAATCAACAAACATAAAATCTAATTAATTAAAGAAACACACATTAAAATACAAAATAAAATCATTAAAACAGAGAATTGTACAATTAATGGATGATTAAAATATAAAATTCATTGAACCAACCATGAAAAAATTAAAATCATATCATTAAAACAATTAAATGTCAATAAAGTCTAGTTCGTCTAAAAATAAAAAAACTGTCCTAATCAAATAAACCATCCCGTGACGCTCCTGGCACAAAAGACCCCAGGATACTAGCAGCGTTACTACGCTGAATGGCAATAGCCAGTCTTTGCACCAGGAACGAACCAGAGCGATGGTCCAAACCGCTGGTACTAAGTCGCTGACCAATTTCGCTGATAAAAACTCTTGCCTCTCTTCCCCAAGCACCACACGTCTCAAACGCCACGGGAACAAACAAGTACCGTGACTGAAGGACAGCATACTTAACATGTTTTGACGCCGCGGCGGTCTCAGCCGCAGCAGAAGCGGCTATCGACGTTCGCGCCAAATGACAACGAGCGAAGGTGACACAAGTGGCGTCCCAAATCAAGCATCTGTACCCATACCATGAGTTGTCATTACGATACTCGATCATCGATATCGACCGCGTTTGGCGCTCTCATTGGCCCGCTCCAAGGTTGTATGAACTCTCAAACAATGAGAGCGCCAAACGCGGTCGATGCGTATGATCGAGTAACGTAATGACAACTCATGGTAGAGGTTCTGCTCTTCTGCCACGGAACCAATGTCAAACCGTCGGGCCTTTTACCGTCAGACCGAGAAAGACCAGGGGGTTCTGTTGGAACCCCCTGGTCTTTCTCGGTCTGACAAGGACTGAGCAAGGGACACCAATCGAAATTAAAGCCCTACGGATGATGTCATTCAGAGAATGATGGCGTGGATAACGACCCAGGCAACGACCGCAACTGAGCGCATGGTAACCACACGCATCGACCGTGGATCCACAAATGCAAACGTGAGACTCGACCACTTCACAGCCCACGCGAAGACCCACGGCCACACGCAAGGATTCGTTATCCAGAAGGGTGCCTAAGTTCAGAGAAGGCAAAGCATGAAGCCAAGCACCTGTCTCCAGACCAGACACACCCTTGAGCCTAGCCAGATCATACCCTGAAGCATGTCTTAAAAGGCGGTCCCAAACCCCTCTGGAGCCAATCTCGTCCCAGCACCGCTGAGAAGCAAGAGTACAAGGCGAATCCATGCCCGGATTCCGGTCGCTCCAAGCTTCACAAGCTTCAGTAGCATAGGGAATGATAACTTGGCCACCGTTAGGAAAGAGAATTTTAGTAACCTAAGCCACCACCCCATGCACCGAGCCAAGGAAAGCCGGCAGACCAACATCAGCAATCCGCCTCACACCCAAACCCCCAAAACGGACCGGCAATGAAACCTGATCCCACTGCGAGTCAGTCAAGTTAACGTTGAGAATTTCGATGACTGACTCTCTAAGCCCTACGTCGAAAGCAAAAACCTCATTTGAATACAACCACGTGGGCGCCGTACGCAATAAAAACAAAACTTTCGGAGTCGCAAAACACATCCTAAGCAAAAGCAAAGCGACGTGACTGGAGAGCTGCCTCAAATCTGCTACCGCAGCTAACAGAAGGAGTCTGCGCTGCTCCAAGACCATTGGAACAGCATCGATGAAGATGGGAGAACCCAAAAGAAAAAAGGACGAGGCAGTCAGAATCTTGCACCCCAGCAAAAGGGCATCGAACAAAGAACCAGATGAAAGAGCCTCAGAGCCACAAGAAAATACTTCACACTTTGACCCATTCACCTCCAGCCCAAGTTCAGCAAGACGAGGAATTAACTGCCGTAAATCATCACAAACCTGATCCGGGGCCCCGCCTATACACCGAAACAAAATCAGATCAGTAACAACTGATCAGAAAAAGAAAGTGTGAAAGTGTTTGGTATAAACTTTACCTCTTAGTACAATATTCATTTAGCTAAAACTTGGACAACAGAAAATCTTAAACTGTCCTAACAAAGATGATACACGTGAAAACATATTGTTTGAAAAGTGAATACAGTCGTAACACGAAAGTTTTGATTGACACACAGTCATAAAACAAATAATACAAAACGTTCCTACTAAATATGCAGAAATTAAAAAGTCAAAACAGTATTAACTCAAAATAATACACAGCTATTAGATAATTTAACATCAGTCAATATAGTCATATCTCAAAAGTGTCTTTTTAGACTTTCTTACCTCGGCGAAATTCCCAATTTGGCAGCGTATTATTTGGTGTATCGAACGGCGCGCGGAGCACTAACTAAGAAAGTACGTTGTTGCCTGGCGCAAGAGGCGAGGGCGAGGCAAGTTCCGGCGTAAAAACTAAGAAAGTACACTGTTGCCTTGCGCAAGTATTGAATGCGGCGGTAGTTAATAAAGTGTTTTATGTTCATAACTTTTACAAAAATTGACTTTTTTACATGAGTGTCTTGTCAGTATGTAGATTAAAAATTACTTGGTCCGTAGGTAATCTTAAGTCAATTCGGCCATTTTTTGAGTTAGGACTGTATATGTTGTCATGTGCGATATTATCGTATAAACATCGCTATTTATGTTCTAATCACTTTTCTGCTCAGTTGTAATATTACTAAACAGCTGAGCAGTATCGGGTTAACAGAACAGTAGTACGCATTGTTTGTTAAACTTTTTAATTGTTGCAAACGTTTATGTTGAAGTTTTGATACTATTCATTTTGTAATTGCTTTGTTTAGCGTTCACAATTCATGGCTCTGAATTTTAATTTTTAATGCGTTTGAAATGTTTCACACTATTATCATCTCACGTTTCTTTTTTTAGCTAGAAGACGATTGTACCTCCTTTATTTTTAATCATATTACAAAAACATACAAGTAACCTTATAAAATGAAAAAGCTTCAAAAGAGTTTCCATTTTCTCCCACTTTTTTATGATTAGGTGACTACCGGGCCTGCTAAATATCAGGTTAACACAATCGTTCACATACTAAAATCGACAAATTCCCAAACATTAAATTCACAATCAAGCTATAAAGATACTACATAAACATTTTACATCCGACAAAGATTACCATCAAAGAATCGCACACAATATAAAATAGAATAAAAAAATAACTGAATTTATGTTCTCACTAACATTGCACAAATGTTGACTGCCCAAACGCGGTTTGTGGTTCTACACTAACCCAACCCTCCACTATAACATGGCCTTCCACCCCTCCCTGAAAACCAGCAAGTATTTACAGGACCAGGGAGTTAACACGCGTACCAAAGGACCAAGTTATCCTGGACGGTAGTCAGACTTTGACGATTTAGTACCCACTTTGATTTACTTTTAATGGGACTGAAGTAAATTTACACGTGTTATAAATCAATACGGTACGGTTACGTTTAGGAAACGTTTGAAAAACGCCCTTTGAGTTTAATTGAGAACATTTTATTTCAGGTTTCCGGTTCCGAGTTTTTTATTCGTGTTATGTTGGTAAAGGATTATAGAAAGTGCGGGGTGGGCCACGTTATGAGAGAACATAATTCAGTAATCTTGTTACTTCAACTACAAAAGGGCTGCCTCTATTGCGTTGATAATCATTATAAAAATACCGCAGAACTTTGCACCCTCCATTTATTTTAACATACTGATTTTTGTGAATTGATTCCTGAAAAAAACTCATTCCCATCACAATTCGGCGTTAAAAATTAGTGGTCTGATATTTGAAACCGAATTTCGATATACTAAAACTTATGTTTTTAGGCATTCAATTTAATTTACTAATAACTTTAAATACACCATTCCAAAATCATATTCTTCCATGCCGCAGGTACCCGTTGCAAATCAGGCATTTAACAATAAAACCCAATCAGCACTGCGATACCAGCGCTTTAATTGAAAATTGACCTGTCCAGAGCAGAGCGTGTGTCTTGTTCCACCCTGTCTGCCGTTAAATGAAGACATGTTTGTTTCCTTCGAGTAGTCTGGATGCCGACCAGTTGGTTCAATATATTTAGACTATTTCTCTATCCTGGAAATGTAATTAGGAATGTTGTCTGGGAGTTTTAGAGTTTGTCTGATTTTGCAACATACTTTTGTGGTTACATGTACTTCTATTTACTTTTATGTAAAGCTGAAGAGTTTTGTTTGTTTGGTTGAATACGCTAATCTCGGAAACTACTGGTCGGTAATGAAAAATTTTTATAAAGGAAGGCTATACGGACCAATACGGAGCCGAACAGCGGGGGTAAAGCCACGGGGTAATTTTGACTGAAAACTACCGCCACATGCTTTCGTTAAAGCCCAAATAAAAGATGGATGGATTGTGTGAGGAATGATTTGCAAGAAAAGAGTAAAATCTGATGCTGTAACGTCTGATAGGGAGAATAGAACAATATCAGAAGTAAAATCAGATAAAGACAGAAAGATGATGAATTTTGACTGAAATCTGTGGTATACAATTGGCTCTTGTGGATCGAAGATTAATGAAAAGTGGCTGGAACAAGCAGAACATAGAAGGTTGAGAATGTCCTACAGTTAACTGAATCAATCTATAGATTGACTTGAATGCTTGATCTGGTTTTAGAACTGTTGAACCATACTGATAAAAAAATCAAAACGAAATCATTGACCATTAGTACCAAACCACTTAAATTTTTGGGTAAAGACATTAATTACTAATTAAACGAAATCTTTATTAATGACCATAAACAATGATGGTCCTGGAATGCTGTCAGAAAGACTGTTAATTCTGACAGTAAAATAAGATCGTAATTAAATACTTGTGGCGTTAACAAACAGTTAAGTTTAAGTGTGCCAGTTTCAACGATGAGCAGTAAATTGAACACTTTACACGGTTTAAACTAGGACGCAGCAACCAGGCGTGTACTGACGACGCAAGTGTGAAGAATAGACCCTTTTACACACCAGATGTTATTTGGTTTCGGAGATACTGGCAATATACTGTCGGTTTAACTACAAAATAAGTATAATAGTACTTACACGCACCCGTCGTCTTTCTTTTTTTCATGTCGAAAGACTACAGTTGCTGCGTTGTTTGATCAGACTGTTATTGCCACCTCTCCAGTCAGCATTATTCTGAGTGAAGCTTCTCTAGTTTTACTTTTTCAGTTGTCATTTGTCTAATTCGGTTCATTATTTTTTTTTTAACCCTCGGGTAACGGGGCGGCTTTCGTTCGAGTGCTCTTTTTTGTATTTATTCAGCTTTTTTTTAATTTAACGTTATTACAACATACCTCCAACTTTAAATAAGCTAATGTAGACCCTTTTCTTTCTTTATGATGTTATTGTTCATTTAAACTCAAATTATGACTGAAAACTGTGCACTAATTAGTTCACAGTGTAGGTACTGTCATGTACTGTTGGCCAGAGTTAATTGAAGATAGCTGTGGAGTGGTCTACCTGTCGGAAGCGAGCGAGCGGCGGATCGCTACTTAGTGCATCCACGTGTAATTTGCATTGTTCCGAGGTAAGCAGAGGTATTTCACGAAAATTATGAGACATTTAATGCGCTGTTTTTGTTTTGTTGATAGCTGTGCTGTAGTTTTATACTTTTGCAGCAACTCTCGACTTACTTCTTGTATTGTCTTTTGAATTTATATTTTTTACTTTTGAATTTCGTTTTCGACTTTCTTCTTTCGACTTTTCGTCTTTCGACTTTCGTTTTCTAACTTCGCCTTTCGACCTTCGTCTTTCAACTTTCGAATCTCGGCTTCGTCTTTCGTTTTGCGTCTTTCGACTTTCGACGATCCACTTTCGTAGCTCGAAGTTCGAATTTCGACTTCGTATTTCGACTTCGTATTTCGACTTCCGACATTCGACTTTCATAGCTCGAAGTTCGACTTTCGTCTTTTGAATGGCAAATTTCGAATTTCAACTTTTGTTTTTCGACGTTTGAATTTGGTCTTTGTGTTTTCGACTCCCGTCTTTCAACGTTCGACTTACGACTTTCTACTTCTGATTTTCAAATAGTACGGTCGTGCAAATGGTTGGTGGTGTAAATGGTATTGTCGTGTAAATGGTGTGGTCGTGCATATGTTATAGTCGGTCAAGTGAACGCGTCTTGCGAATGGTATCGCTTGGGACTAGATAGCGGTGTATGATAGTTGTGGAATATTATTATTATTAGTATGGTCGTGGCAATAGCATGGTCGGGAAAATGGTGTGGTCATGTAAATTTTATGGTCGTACAAATGCATCGTGTGAATGGTAGCGTCGTGCGAATGGTAACGTCGAGCAAATATGTAGTACGGTCGTGCAAATGGTATTGTCGTCTAAATGGTATGGTCGTGCGAATGGTAGCGTCTTTCAGATGCATACAAAGGAAAGACAGCAAATGAAAAGAACAGAAAGAGGTCTCTACACTGAATAACATCTTTTTAAGTCTATGAACATTTTTCTCGTAACAGAATAACTTTTTACCTACCAAAACACGACAAATAATGTCGCCTTAACGCCAACTACATAAACCTCCAAAAACGAACCCAAAGCTATAAAGATCAAAAAACAATCCAACAGAAAGAAAAAAAAATTGAAAAGATTTAAACCCGCTTAAAAACATTCCAGCACTGAAAGATTTCCAGTTGAAAACGGCAACTTTATTAAAATTCAGGCGGCGTCAAAAACTTACGTCCCTGCGAATGTCGTGTTTCACCGTGTTTTAAAACATGATAAGAACTCGTAATTTCCGGAATTATGTTAGATGGTATCTTGGTTGAAGCACTTGCTGTAAGTTTAGCATCTCTGTGTGCTTCGGAAGCATACGATGTGATGTCACAACTTATGCTGTCTAGACTGCGAAGAAATATTTTTTTGGGAATGCTATATGCTGTATTTTTTCCTTTTTTAGGTTGGATGTTATTAAAATTGTTTTAGTAAAAGGGTTATAGCGGGACAAAAAGGAAGATGCATAGTGTCGTAAAAGGTGAACGGAGTAAAGGGAGGTAAAGGCCTTTGTTTTTACTCCTTTCCTTTCTTGGGCAAAGACCCAGGAGTAGGACAGAGCAGGATAGAGAAAAAATGTTACGACTAAGCTGAATGTAACATTACGTTGGTGTTCCTTATAGGGATAGCAGAGAGAGTAGCAGAGTTTTTTTTATGAGAGTTGCATTGCTGTTTTACATTTTCAAATTAACTAAATCATGTAACCACTTTCGCGAGAATTATGACAGTGGTGGTGTACCATTTTTTTTTTTTCTATTATACCATAATCCCGTGTAAGAGAGAATAATGAGACACAAATACAGATTCCAGTGCTATTGAGAAATTTAAAAAAGCCAGAAGGACCTCAGTCTGTGGTGGTTGTTACAAAAACGAAAAGATAAGTAAGTAGCCTCAAAGTTTGACAACCATTTTTACTATGCATACATTATGACTATCTATCGAACCGGCTAACCCTAATATAGCCCCTTTTTTAACTTTTGGGTGCGTTTACAAACATAGAATCACACATACACAACAACCCAGACCTGGAACAAACGCTTGAGAAAAGTCTAGGTAGATGAATATGTTCTGGGCCACATGATTGTTCTATTTTTTACCCACTCAGTTACTCACCTAATCACTCGTATAAAGGTACCTTAAAACAAGCAATCATCCCTCCACCTATAGGTACGTCGTACCAATATTAATTCCTCTCCGATCTCCATATCAAAATCTTCGACGCATCAGTCACCCCTTTGATCGTACGCAAACTTCATAACCTGCATGTTGCAAACATTTGCTGGCCTTAGGGCTGGTGCTCTCAGTTTATTGCATTTTGGAATTTATAACTAAAAAGACGATGTTTGGTGCTGAAAATACATATTAACATTATAGAGGGTATGGGCCCTCTATGATATTAATATTTTGCTGAATTACTATCATAGAGGGCCTTATTACTTTTATTTTTTTTTCTTTCAAAGACGTTCCTAGGAATATCTCCTGCATCGTGCAAACGCCTGGATCCTAAACATTATCTGTAAACCATTAAAATATTTGTTCCAAGCGAAAATCGAAACTGCGACACGTAAAACTATAGTCAATCGAGTACCACTCCGACTACCGTGCTGTCAATTTATATGTTTTTTTTTATGCCAAAAAAGCTTGGAAATCTGACATAATTATTATTGCGTAAGGTACCCAGTTACTAGGTGCTGGCACATAATGACTCAGTGTAAAATACTAATAATGTAACTGCAGTTCCGGTTATTGTGCTAGAAATCAAACTTGACATAGTTTGGGGATTAACTAGGCAGACAATATTTAGTTGTCACGTAAATTTTCAGGAGATATTTAAGAGGATAGAATATTTTGTTAAAACCCTTCATTTTTTGTAGTATTTATTAGTACCGTAATTATCCAAAATGGTCCTTGTAATTCGAAAATACTCTGAGATCCTAAAACAACATTTCCAATTTTAATGAGACAACCCTACCTTAAACCAAGTTTGCGGAAACGATATCAGTACACGCAGCTATCAAAGAGATATACACGAACAAACAGACGAACACGTATTTATATATTATAGCTTTTGATCTCTCTACAAACGTACACGGTATTTATTTTATTCATTACCTTATGTTTTTAATAGTAAATGTTTACATTAAACTTGTTTGGGGATGAAAAAGCGACGACTGCGTATTTGCCCGAGCTAAAATAATATTCACCCTTATTCATGACGTAAATGTTTTATAAATGAAAACCAGTTTGGTGTGTGAATAAATAATATGTTGATATTTATTTTTACAAAAGAATCACACACCATTTAATTTTAATGATTATGAAGTTTTAACTATTCGGGTATGAATGGATTGGTTTCATCCGACCTGCTGGTCCCACCCCGTCAACGGGCTAGATGGGTAAAAATTGTATCATCAAGCCCGCTAGTGTTGCCATCAGCATGTAACGGGGTGGATGCCATAAGAAAATTTTGACTTGGACTTATCCAACCCGCTGCCCCAGTCCCGTCAACGGAGTGGATTGAAAAAATCTTGTCAAGGTGGTTTTTGGAGGTGAATTTTTAAAGCTTTTATATTATCTTGCGAATAATTTCACGTGAAGGGTCTAGAGTTGTGTCAGCGCTTTCTATCTAAGATTAAGTTAAAATGGTACAGGCACAGCTCTAAACATTTGAACCGGACATTTATTATACTGAAGTGTGTGTATGTGTACACTGCCAGTCCACAATTTGTGTCCACAGCTGGTTTACCGAACCCCAAACAGGATTGAGAGTCATCATCATCATCATCAGCCAATACTTGTGCTGGGACACAGGCCTCCTCTTTGTAAGAGCGAGTGGGCCATAATCTTGACGGCACGGTTCTAAAATTGACGGCACGGTTCTAAAATTGACGGCACGGTTAGCGCAGTGGCTAAGCGATTGGACTGCTGTGCAGCGTGTCACGGGTTCGAGTCCCGCACGGAACAAATAATATATTTGTATGACCTACAAGTAGTTATCCTGGGTCTGGGTGTTTGTGTATGTGAGTTCTATGTTTGTAAGCGCATCCCTCGACACAGGAGAAAAAACCGCCACGCGGACCTAGTGCAAGTTGGTTAAAGTCACATGTCTTCGAATTTTCCGTTCTAGGCCATACCAGTTTTACGATGTTTTCTTCACCGTTTTGAGAGCAATGGTGTTGAAATAAATTTCGCAAAGTAATGCACCTGGCTGGATTCGAACCCACGACCTACGCCTCGTAAGTGGGGGCCGATACCACTGGGCCACCCAAGCTCTTGCTTGAGATTCGCCGTATCAAATTCTTGATAGATTATTGTACGCAGTAATAATTTCCCGAGGTTTTTACTACAATATCAATGATCGATGACAAAGGAAAAGCCGCCACTACCCCCAAAACCTTATTGAAATTAATGGTCCTTAGAAACTTGGAAGGACCACTTCTCCCTTAGTTCTTGCGGACCGGATGATTAACGCACAAAGATGAAAGATCACAAGTGATTGTAATTACTTGTAGCTACTTCTGCTACTTACTGATTGCTTAGCCATTACTTGCAATATTACTTAGGGAGTAATAGGTTTGCTTTGGAAGTATTACAGCTAAACTTAAGTGTGGTCTGTGGAAGTGAAGGATTTGAGTTAAGGGTTTGAACTGGTTTTAGTGCGGCAAAATAAATATCTGTTTCCAACTTATTAACATCTTGATAAATTGCTCCGATTAAAAATGTCAGTTCTTAGGTACCATTTCATTATTTTCTAAACAGCTGAACAGATTTTAGTGTTGGTCAGATAGGATCTAGAATAATTAGCCGGTAGTACTACCGGTCTATAGATTCGTGCGTTTATTTTCATGAGAGTTTTCGACTTCAACGTAAGCAAAACTGCGTTCAAGAACTAGTAATTTTGAATTTCCAATTATTATATTTTTCTCAAACTGCAACAGCAGATGTTAAATTAATATCTTCTGCATGATTTTCTTCTACTGTCTTGGCATTTATACATACAAGAAGCACGGCAAAGGTATTTCTAGTTTTAAATAGAAAGCACCAAAATAAAAAGCAAATCAGCCAGCTAGTCCCAATCAAAAGGCTATATCTATTCACTAAATCACACACACTGTCATCAAAGGCTAAAATCTCCGCTCTTCGAACAAGCTATACAACGAGAAATATCTCAAAAGCACATATTTCCGCCATTGGAAGCCGAAGTTTGGAGTCGTCAAAGAAGAAGCCTGTATGGCTGGAAGTCGGAATGGCACTGAAGCCGGCGTGGCATTTGTTTATTAGACGAGATTGGGTCAGAAGCAATTTCTCTATACTAATTGTGCAGACAGAGGCATTCTATTGTAAACGGTATTGTTTTACACGAGCGGTATCTAACCCTGTATTTTTGGGTGTGGGGCAAGTGAAGAGATCGCAGCGGATTGCATCATCATGAAATACATCCAAAAGGAAGTTTTCAGCATCAGTTTGTTTTTCTTCCTTCTCTTGTGATTAGTAGGTAGTTTTACTTTTGTAACTCTTGGTACCTAGTTGAAACTGTTATAAAAGTTTCTTCTATCTACATAAAATGAAGAAATTATACGATAAAAGGATTGGAATCCGGAATCTTGCTCATTATTTGGTTTTGTTACCGTCACATTAAATACAAAGCGGATAATTCAATAGTCGTTCATACGTGAGCATTTGAAGATTTCTGTTTCAGTAAGTAAAATCACTAGAAGGACCTCAACTGGCTGGAAATGACAACGTGTTAGACCCTGAGATGACGGGATGAACTAGTCTAAGAGAATTGGCTTAAAATCGCCAATCGCAAGAAAGCGAATAGGGCGAAAGGGGGGAAAGTAAGAATTTATTATGCTCATAACTATAAATAAAGGGGTCGTAGCTGTCGTCGTAAAAGAATTAATATCATCCCGCTAACTCTCTTCACTTGTCCCCGATAACAATACGGGTTCATTATCATTTCATGGCATGTGTCGGCATGAATATTTCTGTGTGATTAATTTGCATGGCTACGACGCTCAGCGTTTATTAGCCGTCATAGGTGAGCGTATATCACGCGTATATTCGGCGTATACGTCGCGTATATTGAGCGTGCACGTGCCGTTAATCTTTGAACTAATTAAGCTTTACAGGTGCTGTTTTATTGTTCCATTTGTGTATTGATTGGAGGCAGGTGTGGTTTATGTTTATTTATTATATTTATTGATTTATTATACAGCCCAACACTATAAGCTATCGCACCGTTGATGCTCAAACGCTAATACCATCGTTGCTCTAACACGGGTGCCTTATAATTGTTGCTCAAACGAGAAAATTTCGAGATTTAAGCCTCATTTAGACGATGCAAGAACTCGCACGCGAGTTGCGTTACATTGCGGACTTTATAGGTACAACGAATTCAGTTGATAAAACAAACACCGCAAT
The DNA here is from genome assembly GCA_954870645.1 of Agrotis clavis. Classification (NCBI taxonomy): domain Eukaryota; kingdom Metazoa; phylum Arthropoda; class Insecta; order Lepidoptera; family Noctuidae; genus Agrotis; species Agrotis clavis. Next base: position 1,473,595 of record OX940932.1, on the reverse strand, counting down.
GTAGTGAAACTCGCATGCGAGTTATTGCTCCGTCTAAATGAGGCTTTATGTATATTATTACGAGATAATTTATTTGTTTATTTTTAAGTCCACCCTGTTCCTTTCAAAAGTAAGAATTTTATCTTCTACCACAGAGTAAAAGATGTTATTTGTATTAACTGTAACTATGTGTGAGCGTCAGTACAGCTTGTGTATGTCAAAGAGTTCCGTACTGAGGTTTCGCAGTGAGGTCTTTGTGAACCCATAAGACTTAATTTACCAATGACTATTTGGATAGTTTAATAATATACCGACGTGTATAAAAACTATGGTGTTATTTAATAGAAATGCATTATATCTACCTACTAAACTAAAAATAAAAAATCATGAAGACTTAACTTGAAGGCACACTAATCGATTAACTATTGAGCTGCGGGTTCGATTTCTGCAGGGCACAAATATTTATATTATTATACGACCTACAAATGGTTGTTCCTCAGGCCGTTTGTAAATGTGCGTTTAAATTTTAGTGGGACGCTCCGACAATACAGGAGAAATTCCAAAAGTGGGACATATATTTCCATTTGATTCTTACAATTCAAGTCGTACTGTCACCTTAACCCTTCAACAAACACCATAAAATACCGAAACACTCTACCAGCTCCCCCCCCCTTTGTTCCCTCCCCTCTCCCCGCACGTCTTGACGGAAACAATCTCACCATGACTCGGCTCATCCTCCATCGTATCATAATTCATCATCATTATCCGCACATTTGGCATCTCGGCCCTCTCCCGAATTCATTTAGCTACAATATGTTTTTATATTGTGAGGATAACATAACAGATGGAGTTTCTTTAATTTACGGAGTGTTTGTTGCCGTTTCTTGTGCTTACTTATAGTTATTTGGGAGGTGGAGAGAGATTCGTGTTTTACAAACTTACTACTCCTGAGTGAATCCCGTAGATATTATAGAACAAACTCAAAATTCAAGCTTTACTTAAAACTCGTTTCAAATAATCAAATGGCTAGAATCTGGATTTAATTATTGCAGTATTGAGTGACGCATGACGGTCTGTAATACGGGCCTCAATGTACGTCTACACAGGGCTAACACGCTAAGCTATGGAAAAGCGTGCGACGCGACAGACGGTAGAAATTAGGTGATGGTAAAAAATAGTTCCTCGTCATAAACCAGCGGCGATTTTTCAACTTTCCATACAATAAACGCAGTAAATCGTCGCATCATCGTTTTTTTATCAAACGAGTCCTCTTGCCCGTGGTAGTGCAGAGAAGGGATTGTTAGACTCTCTGTTCGAGTTAATCGAACACTCAGCAAAAATGCATAATTGCATTTGTTCGAGTCAATTGAACGATCAGCGAAAATACATAATTGCATCGATCGCAAGTATGCACATTCGCTCCAATCCCACAATATCGAACCAGTTCGCGATTAGATCTCTTTTGAGACACCACGCACTCAAAACCATAACCATTACCATTTAACCATTTTACCAATAAGTAGTTGTATAGTTTACCATTTTACTTTGTAACTCTTTATAGTGATTGAATATAACTGTTTCCACTTTAATAGAAGACTTTAACTAACCAAATAAACCATTATCTTATCAATACAAAAAGTAGTGTTAGGTCACCATAGCACCGAGCGCAGCTTTTTTCATGGTCCTTCGAGAATTTATTTACCAGTGAATACCAGTGAAACAGTGCCACGCAAACCAGAGCTTCGCTGCAATTTGACGGTTGGAGCAAACAAGGTCAGATCAAACCATTTATTTATAACACTAACCAAGTTCAACTCCAAATATGGATACTGATTCCTTGTTCATGAGCCAAACCGAGCTCTACGAAATCTTGACCAAATTTTTAACCAATCTAAAGAAGGATGGATCCGAAAGGAAAACCGTCGATAATTACAAGCGCAAGGCTAGCATGTTAGAAGCATACTGGCGCGATTACCAAGACAATCATAGGAAGATTTGTGAGATTGGGAAACTTGATCACATTTATTTCATGAAAGGTTGTTTCGAGACAGCCCAGGAAGTTTATTTGAAAAGCAAGGAAATTATTGATAAAACCCTCGGGCAGTTAACCACAACGCAGCTTCAAGCAGGAAGTCCTCGTAGACCAGGTGCAGAGGAGTTAAAACCATTGCCAGGTAGCCGAGCTGAACAATACTTAAGTGCTGACTATCGCAGGCCGGAGGTTGAGACAACGCAGCCACGTCCAGGTACGTCATCTTACAGTGAGCAGTCCTCGCAGCGAGACAATTTGCCTTATACAGGGAGAGGGTCCAGCAAGCTGAACGAGTTAGTGAAAAAGCAGAATATAAACTTCAAGGCGTTTATGAGAACCGTATGTAATATCCAATTGAATACGTATGAGAACCAATGGCAATTCGAGAATGCTCTCAAATCACTGGAAAGCCGATGGGGCGAGATTGACAAACTTCATTGGGAAATTGAAGGTGAGGATGGAGGCGACGATTTAACTTACCAAGCGGAATTCTGCAAGCACGAGAAATTGTTCAGTGAGTTGACAAATGACATCAACCAAAAGATGTGGGCGGTAAGGCACCGTGAAAAGTCGGCTCCAAAGATGGACATCCCCGTGTTCAGTGGGACTTACAACCAATGGATCCCGTTCAAAGACTTGTTCAGCGAAGCCATCGATAGGAACCCGTCAATGTCCAATGCGCAAAAAATGCAGTTCCTAAAAAGTAAGGTGACTGGGGAGGCAGAGCGTCTGATTCATCATTTACAGATAAGCTCTGACAATTATCGAGTATGTTGGGAGATATTACAACATAGATATGGTAATAAGAAATTGATTTTTACGTCCCATATTAACATTCTCTTTGGTCTCCCCAACATGCAACATCAATCAATGGCCATGATTAAGAAGTTGCATGACCTAATCAAGGAGACGCTTCACGCTATTCAAAATCTCGGAGTGGATATAGCAACTTGGGATCCGCTTTTAGTGCATCTGCTAGCGCAAAAACTTGACAACGAGACCTTTACCGAATACATAGAATCGGTCAAGAACCCAAGAGACCTACCCGACCTACAAGAGTTCCTGATGTTCTTAGAGATGAAATTTACAGCATTGGAAGCGTCCCGTCGTAAGCAAGAACCAACCAGCCAAAGAACCATACAGCAGCAACCACACAAAAATTACAACCGAAACCAGAAGAAAAGTTTTTACCAAAATAATCATCAATCAGGAAATAAAGATCATCCAAAGTCGAACATGACTAATTCATGTCATGTGTCACGTTCAACAACTTGCGTATTGTGCAATACGGAACACGGATTGTGGCGGTGCCCTGATTTCTTGCAAATGACGCACGAGCAGAAATTAAACAAAATCGAACAATTAAATTATTGTAAAAATTGTCTATGCAGTCATAACAAGAAACCATGTCAATCGAAAAAGCGTTGTCGTAAGTGTTTAGCTGCGCATAACACTTTGCTTCACGAGGCATTGGCAAGTCAAAGTCCAGCAGCGTCAACAGAAGAAATCTCCAACAATCTTGCAACCAAAAAGAGCACATCTAGGTCATCTCACGTGTCTTGGGATGATATGTCTGAGATACTTTTAGCTACAGCAATCGTTAAAGTAAAGGGAGCTGATGGAACCCAGCATAAGATGAGAGCTTTAATTGACCAGGGTTCTCAACTGTCATTGATCAACGAAAACGCGGCCCAAACCTTAGGATTAAAGCGAGCTTACTTTAAAGGCCAAATTTTTGGTGTCGGTGAAAAACAAAACAATGCAAAAGGAATGTTACAGATAACAATACAGTCGGTAAATAGCGATTTTGCTTGCGAGACACAAGTTGTTATTATGAACAACTTAATCAAACGACTGCCAAATAACACATTTAATAAACCAACATCGTGGGATCATATCCAAGGAATTCAATTGGCTGATCCAGAGTTTCATATAAGCAGACCCGTGGACATGCTTCTAGGAGCAGACGTTTACAGCAAAATAATGTTGGGAGGCATTTTGCGAGGACATAAAGACGAACAACCAATAGCTCAACAGACGCAACTGGGATGGCTGCTGTGTGGATCCATGGAACCACAATACCAATGCAATGTTGTTCTAAACAATACAGAGGACCTCCTCAAATATTGGGAGAACGAAGACATTAGCCAGAAGATAGATATGTCAAACGATGACCATCAATGTTTACAGTTTTTTATGCAGACCACTAAGAGGCATGAGGACGGTAGGTACGAAATCCGACTACCATTTAAGCCGGAACATAAGGAGAAGTTGGGGGCAACCAAACCACAAGCACTTGCACAATTTAGAAACTTAGAGAAAAAATTGGAGAAGAACAGCAACATGAAAACGGATTATCAAAAATTCATGGACGAATATTTATCGTTAAAACACATGATACCGTGCAAAGTTAACCAGGCACCCGAGTGTTACTTACCACACCATGCAGTCATTCGGGATGAATCTACCACCACCAAGCTAAGGGTAGTTTTTAACGCCTCAGCTAAGTCATCAACAGGGTACAGTCTAAACGACGTCCTGTACAGGGGCCCAAATATACAAAAGGACCTACAAGAGCTTATTCTAAAATGGAGGCAATATCAATTTGTATATACTTCTGATATTGAGAAGATGTACAGAATGATCCGAGTGCACCAAGAAGACCAAGCGTATCAAAAAATACTGTGGCGAGAGTCAAACGAACAACCAATACAATCCTTTCAACTCGTCACGCTCACGTACGGAACCAAACCAGCAGGATTCCTAGCGATGATGTGCATGAAACAATTGGCGTCTGATGAAAGGCAGAAATTCCCTGACGCTGCAAAAGAATTAGAAGACAGCTTTTACATGGATGACTTTTGCGGGGGGCGTCATACCATTGAATCAGCAAATAAGTTAAAATCCGACCTCATTGAATTATGTAGATTGGGAGGATTTAATCTTAGAAAATGGACCTCAAACAAACCAGAGTTATTGACCCATTTAGAGAGAGAGCAATGTGACCAATCGACGTACGAGTTCAAGCAAAACGACTCTACCAAAACATTGGGTCTCTGTTGGAACCCGCGAATGGACAATTTCACCTTCAACTCTAGAATAGAACCAGATTCGCCTGCAGCTATTACCAAGAGAGCTCTACTTTCCGACATTTCCAAGCTATTCGATCCATTAGGGTGGTTAACCCCCCTGAGTACTACCATGAAACTGTTGTTTCAAAATGTCTGGCTGTCCAAGCTACAGTGGGATGACCGCCTACCGGAGAAAATGAACTCAGAATGGACTAAATTAAAACAAGAATTTGCAGACATAAAAAATATGCAAGTCAACAGATGGCTAGGAATGGAAGAAAAACAAAGAATAGAGTTGTTAGGATTTTGTGACGCCTCAAACAAGGCGTACGCATGTGTGATATACTGTAAGGTAGTAAAAAGAGGAGAAACTACCATCACATTAGTTGCAGGGAAGGCCAGATTGGCGCCACTCAGCAAAGTGCTATCCATACCAAGACTAGAGTTAATGGGCGCTCAGCTGTTGGCTCAGCTAATGCAAAAAGTTCAGAATTGCTTAGCGGATTATCCTACGGACGTTTACTGTTGGACTGATTCAACTTCAGTACTAGGATGGATACAAGGAGATCCAGCCCGATGGAAACCATTTGTAGCCAATCGTGTAACGGCAATCACCAAAATCATACCATCAAAACATTGGCAATATGTCAAAACGACGGATAATCCAGCTGACTGTGCAAGCCGTGGTTTGACTGTCAGGCAACTCAAAGACCACAAGTTATGGTGGCAAGGGCCGTCATGGCTACCATCGCACACGAACCAACGAAATAGTGAAACGATTTATGAGACGAGTTTAGAAACAAGGCCGTCTATTTTAAAACAAAGCAATGCGGCAGTCATTGCACAAACGCAAGAATCGCTGATTATCGAAATTGTCAATCACCTAATTAACAATTATAGCTGCATTACAAAAATCATACGTATTTTAGCGTGGATACTGAGATTGCCTACCTTGCATAAACATGTTCGACCTCAATACCTAGAATTACATGAGCTTCGTCACGCAAAACAGCTGATAATTAAAACCATTCAGCAGGCAGAATTTGCAAACGACCTAGATTATATAAATAAACACGGAAGAGTGCACTCCCAAAGTAAGATTTTGAAATTGAACCCAACCATAGATGTACATGGAATCTTACGAGTAGGCGGCAGATTAGAAAACGCCCACATGAGTTTCGAGATGAAACATCCTATCATCTTGCCACACGATCATCCGTTAACCACACTACTTATAGACCAAGCTCATAAGTTGACTTTCCATGGCGGAGCGCGTCTAACGTTAGCAAACCTTCGACAGCAGTTTTGGATAATCGGTGGATATATGGCAACTAAAAAGTATGTGAGAAAATGTGTAATATGCCGAAAACATAATCCCATAAGGCAGTACCAGCTCATGGGAGATTTACCAGAACCAAGGGTGAATCCAGAAAATGCGTTTTATCACTGCGGCGTTGATTACACAGGATTTGTCGAAGTCAAGGCTAACAAAGGACGTGGAATCAAAACCACTAAAGGGTACATAGCAGTTTTCGTATGTATGGTCACGAAAGCTGTTCACCTAGAAATTGTCTCAGATATGAGCAGCTGCGCCTTTTTGGCAGCTCTATCAAGAATGGCAGCTAGAAAAGGAGTACCGCGACACATTTACAGTGACAATGGCACTAACTTTGTGGGTGCAAACAGATTGATTCAGGAAGAGTTTAACCAGCTTCAGAGCATTTTCAGTGAAAGTTTTTTAACAGAGATCACTGAAATGGGCATAGAATGGCACTTTAACGTACCTAGCTGGCCTAACGCCGGTGGACTGTGGGAGAGAGCAGTACGCAGTCTAAAACACCATCTCAAAAGGGTCATTGGTCAACAAAGACTAACCTTCGAGGAGTACTCCACATTATTAGCTAAACTTGAAGCGTGCCTTAATTCTCGACCACTTTGTGCGATATCTGAGGATGCCGATGATATAAACTTCCTCACACCAGCTCATTTCTTATCAGGAAGACCAGGAACAACCATTATAGAAACTGAGCAAGATGCTAGAACTAGATGGCACCTAACCAATAAATTATTTCAGGATCTTTGGAAAAGATAGAAAGACTGAAGAAAAGCGATTCAGAAATAGAAGAGATAATATCACCCCATGATATCCACCAGTACGTAATTTGCTACGTATTACTGTCGATCGTTCTATGCGCGGCAGCAGTCTGGATGTGGAAAACTAGGCGATGCGGCCTGTGCCGCAAGCCTGGGCAGCCTGGGGAGGGATCCAGCCGGCACGAGGTGGCGGTGACCCCGCCCAAACCGCGACGTCGCAGCGAAAGTCGTCAGGAGCAAGAGTTAGTAGCGGCTCCGCCGACACCGAAACCAACCAAAAGTGACCATTATAGTGAAGTGCTTAGTGAGAAAGACCTAAATAATAAAAATGAAACCGAGTTTAGTTTATACAGTTGTGCCAAACGCTGGCCTAGTGCAGTCAAACGGGACAGAACTAAGGACTCAGGCCATCGCAATGTCGCCTTTTCTGTAGAGGACTCGATAGTTTAAACCAAATTTTATAATATTTATTAACAATTATTATTATTTATGTAGACCATTATACTTTTAATTTTCTTTTATTATGCATGCATTATGATTTAATTTTAGTTTAAATGTTGTTAGACCAGTTAAGATTATTCTAAACAAATGTGTCTTTATTGTTTGTTACTTACGTAAGCTTAATGTTTTTAAATGTTATTATAATACACCATAATGTCGTAGGGTTAGCTTCATCCTGCACTTCTTCTTGTCTCGGGAATATGTTCGAGTTAATCGAACACTCAGCAAAAATGCATAATTGCATTTGTTCGAGTCAATTGAACGATCAGCGAAAATACATAATTGCATCGATCGCAAGTATGCACATTCGCTCCAATCCCACAATATCGAACCAGTTCGCGATTAGATCTCTTTTGAGACACCACGCACTCAAAACCATAACCATTACCATTTAACCATTTTACCAATAAGTAGTTGTATAGTTTACCATTTTACTTTGTAACTCTTTATAGTGATTGAATATAACTGTTTCCACTTTAATAGAAGACTTTAACTAACCAAATAAACCATTATCTTATCAATACAAAAAGTAGTGTTAGGTCACCATAGCACCGAGCGCAGCTTTTTTCACTCTCACTGCCTAAAAATCCACCCTGTTCCGTCAAATGTACAATCGACAAAGTTGAATCATGACCCACCATAAGCTTATTTTCTTACAGACTTTCAAATACAATTAGGTCCACATTCGCGTAAACATACATATCTATGGTAACGATTTTGATCTTTGTCAATTTGACGGATTCAAACGATTTGTTGTCAAAATGGGTCATGATTCAACTTTGTCGATAGTACTTTACGTTCCAGGGTCACGGTTGCCTTTACATTATATGGTTTCGCAACTGCGTCGTATCACCTGAGTTTATGAACGCAAACCCTTTTTAGGGTTAACTACAGGCGATATTTTTGCTGATGGAAAATAATTTCGAACACAGTTTCTGTCTTATCAAGAATTCATGCCCGTGTGAAAATTGGTAGGAAATTCAAGGCAATTCCATTAGGGCCAAAATTTCTAGTAGTTGGAAAACAGATGAGTTTTATCAACCCTTATTAACATTATAAAGGGGTAAATTGGATCCTGGTACATGACAGTTGTAGATGAAATCGTTGAACTTTGACATGATTGCTCATATAACATGACAGTTCCTATTAGTCTATCTGCGAACACACAATAATCAAACAAACAAGGGATATTAGAATAATGTTTATTACTGTTTATGACAGGTAATTGCTATTTATGTGGTTTTCTCTTGAGAGGTCCACTGACCTTTCTTTAGGATGCAAAATGACAAAAAAAAAACGCCGTATATTTTTACACTTTTAAAATTCACAATACGCCACTAACTGTTTGAATTAAAAAATACGTGTTGTTATTTTTCAATATCCTGACAAACGTACTAAATAAATTTGCAAATTATCTACAGGGCGTCCCACGGCTATGCCACATGGAGGGAAAGTAACTTGAATATTGTAAATGGAACGTTTTACTGAAAGAAGACATAATTTTAATAAAAAAAAAATTTAAAACAGCATTCATAAATTAAAAAAAAAGACACGTTCTTTCTTTTAATTCTGACACTGTTAGCAAAAAATAATCCTTATCGGTATCGATCGGTACGATAAAGCTACACGGTAATTTTTTCTCTTGCACCCGGTTCGATTCCCGGTTCAACAATGTAATTATTTAAAAATCTATGAATGCAGTTTAAATTGTTTTTAAATTAAAATAATGTGTTCTTTCAGTAAGATGTTCCATTTAAAATATTCAAGGTACTTTCCCTCCATGTGGCATAGCCGTGGTACGCCCTGTATACCGTGTAAAGAAAAATTTATTTTAAGTCCGTCATAACAAACATAGATGGCGCTGTAATACATTTTGCAATACGCTGCTATCTACGCTCAGTCATATTTAAATTCTAACCCCCCAAATCCTTCAGAGTATAGAAGTGGGTAACCCTGCAAGAGAGATCGAAGCCACACTGCACAGTAGCATCTAATCCATTTTACTTTAGCATCGAGTGTGCCATTAGTTAAGATCTCCTTCTGGTCTAAACTGCATCTTAAACCGTACATTAATTGTAAATTAGTGGAAGCCTGAACTACGGCTATTTATTACAAGTTGTTTAGATTTGCTGCCGCGTTGGCAATTTGTCGTTGTCGCTTATCTAATTGTAGAGTTTTAACTGTTCTTGGTATTTATGTACCGTTTTTATGTGCTCTGGTATTGTCTGGGATATAAATTAGACGTTATCGTACGAGTCAATTGGGGAATGGGTTCGTTCCTGGTCGAAGTTGTGGCATAATTTTGTTTTAATAGAGATAGTTTTTAGTTGATTGTTAGTTAGTGTTTAGGAGTTTTGTTTGTTTAGGTTTAAATAACATGAAAACCCAGTAAACGTTTATTAATATCATGCAAATCCCTATCATGTTATGACAGTAGCAGATAAATTTGATATCACAAAAGCCTCCTAAAAAACACTTTGTTTACAAGCTAATATCGTCAGGATTTCAATAATGTGTCATGTCTCAGGACTGTTCAATTGAGTGACTTAATAGAAACCTTAGATTCAGCTGCCGAATCGAATAATAATTTGATTAGGATGAAGTGATTATGCAGATAACATTACCAATTGTATCCAACAATACCCACAACGATTTGAATTCACAAACAGCACTCAATTCTGCCCAAATAATTTAAACAGTTCCAAAACAATGTGACACGAACAGGTAATTAACAACCAATACACTTAAACATTCAAAGACAACTCGATGCATTAATAAGCCACAATGCACAATTGCACAGTTCTGTGCAAATTGCGCAATTAAGGCAGAGTGCACAAGCGGCGCAGTGCGTCGTTAAGTTGACAATAATTTAAATTGGTTCTTACAGTCGATATGTACTTGTAAATGAGCTAGAATACAAGTACACAGAGTTGTAAAGCAGTTTTACTCTAGACATCAGTTATGTGAGCTATGAAGGGAAATGGATAGTGTAAAAATAGTTTAGGTCTAGCCAACGACGATATAATACTAGACTCCTAATAACAGGCGACCGATGTCTGCCAACACATTAGGCAAAAAAGTCTTATATTCGTCTCATTTCGACCAATCCTGTGAGCCGTAAACATACGTTGAGACAGAACAGACCTTGAGTTAGCCAATCACAACGCAGTACCCCGCCTCCCTCGCTTACGTAGTACCTCAGCGAGTTGGCAGAATAGTTTTGTTCGTTAGATCGTGCATTGCGTAGTCTAGTATTATATCGTCGTTGGGTCTAGCAGACTTCATAGTCTGTAGAGAGTCGTGAAGTGCGTGTATGATAAGACTTCGTTCACGTTCAAACAACCACAGGAGTTGTTAACAATTGTAGAATACCTACAGTGTTCTGGTGTTTTTGACTTTACTCGTGGGAAAAAAAAATGTATCTGGTCTCAAAAACACAATCTGATTGATCCGAAAGCATTGGTTTTAGACTGCACAGAAGGTTCTATAGGCATTTGTCCTAAATTGCGTGTTATTAGTCAAATTATTTAAGCACTTCTACACCGGAGCTAAAGCAATCGCTTTTTTTTTTTTTTTACGTGGCAAAATCATCAAATGAGTCCTCCCACCCCGGGCAGGGCGGGAGGGACTGTCAGACTTGTACTGACTAAAATCCACGGTGTCCTTCGGTAGCCCTTTGTGTGCCGGAGTCGCGGTATACGTATGTCCCGCAACCCCGGCAGGGCTGTGGCCCTCTATAGGGGGGCCCCGTCACTATGCTGACGCTCCTTGAGGCGCGCGTGGGACACAACGCGCCGTCGACCCGGGCATGGTCCATGGTCGGGCAACGAGTTGCCCTTTACTCGCCGCCCGCATGCCCGCGCCTACGGTGGCCGGAGATCGTCCCGCGACATCCGTCGCCGTGGGCGTCTACCACTGCGTCTCGGGCGGAGGGAGGACGGTATCCTCTCCCTCAAGCGGCCCGCCTCCTCCTTCATGAGCATGACTGCTTCGCAGAAGGAGGCGACGGCCTCCCACTCCGTCTCGCCCCGCAGCATGGCCGCAACCAATGCCGGGCGCGAGAGGTCTCCGCCTATCGCCGCAGTGAGGACACGGCGGTGCTCCGCCCAAGCTGGGCAGTCCTGCATCGTATGCTCCACCGTGTCCTCCGGGCGATCCTCGCAGTGGTGACACCCGGGCGTTTCCTCCTTTTTTATCATGCACAGGTACCTCCCGAAGGTGCCATGTCCGGTGAGGACCTGTGTCATGCGGTAGGTGAGGAATAAAGCAATCGCTTAGGTCGAAATCATTATTATTTAGGCGGCATAAAAGAAATGACCTTGGAATGAAAGATAATAAGCTTTTCAGCTTTGCCAGAAGCTCTGAAAGTTATCTCAAAAGTTTCATTAAATATACTTAGCGAAATTAGAAGCAAAATAAAACCAAATAAGCTCTTAGTAATAAGAACTACAGCGGGGAACCCAATAACTATTTCAATAGTCCTCAACCCCACTTCTCGTAAAGTTTTCCTTTAAAACGTGGAATATGACCTTGACCATGAAAGTTAGCTGGGAGGACCTGACACTGATACTCAAGTGCTTCATCACTGAACATGTAAGTAGGTGCTTTAACTCAATACTTGACTAAAGAGTTGTGTTCAACAACAGACACACACACACGACACACATACACACCTATGAAGGCTGAGTCATTAAAGGCTTGATTTGGCTTGAAATGTTTCAGTTCTGATAAGAATTTTACAAGTCAATCTAGGCATCTTATAGGATCCTAAATTGCCTCACAGATTGTTATGCATTGAGCTTATACAAATCTGGTTTATCCACTAAAAAAACACGAATTAGTAGACGGTGAGTTAAAATAATTACTATAGAAAAAATCGGCAGTCTTTTCTTTACACTTTTATACCATGGTTGCGAACGGGCAATCCTATCTAAAACATTATTATTTTAAAACTAAAACAATCTTCTTCTAATGCCATTCTATTTGCCGAGTTTACTGGAGGTCCTTCGATTTGATATCTGACTCTATTTTTATTCACGACTTGGAACAGATAAGCAGCACTCTTAATTCCTTAGTAAACGTGAGTGAACTTCAGCCAATTGAAAATGGACATTAATTCTGATCTCCCTGCACAAGCTGTGTATAGAGTTTGAATCCATATGGCTTCACTTAGGTTAGTATTTAAATACACAAAACTGTAGTTCGTAACTCGTCTGCCATTCGTGGCTCTCAGGCCGCGACACTAGCGCTTGGCCCGGAAAGTCCCTTCAATTAATTGGCGTACCGTTTCCCCGATTTAACTTGTAAACGAGTGCAGCGTTAGTGCAGGCTGCTGCTCCGTGCCAATTAGAGGGAGATTAATTGTTAATGCGACTGATTTGTTCGTAGGTAGGTAGGTCGTGTGGGACAGGGAAGGTAGGTGCGTAAGTACAGTCAAAGCTTTCATACATTTCAGTTTTAATTTTTTTAATATATATACTACTTTAATTCGAGTGTACTATAGTAGCTCGACAAACGGAAATGCTGAGTAGATTCGGACTATAGTGAGTCGCAGAACAGTTTCGTCGCACATGCATGAATCGCACATCCGTTTATTGAATTACTGTACTACTATCCTTTAAATGCTACGACACTGAATTGCATCGATTTTACTTGATACAATCAAAGAGATTCAATTATTTAGTTAGGGCGTAAATAAAAAAAAATGGCATACAGGTTCGGTTTAATCAACATCGAGTTAATATAAATCTAAAGTTTCTACCATGGTCCAGCTAGATTACGCAATAATAAAAACTATAGCTTGACATAAAAATGTAGAAAACCGGAAGTCGCCACTGTCTTCGCGCTACCAGCACTTTGAATGATTTTATTTTTTGTTTTCACTTATTACGTTAGTTTTATGGCACAATAATAAATCTGACAAACCTGCGGGCTTTGTTTACATCAAATATCAAAGATTTTAAAACGCTGTCAGAAATAAAAATTTTGGTTCCGTTTCAATCCGTTCTGGCCAAGCTGTAAGAATCTGATAACGTCAAGTCACGTTTGATAAACGATTGCCAATCTACTTTGCAGATTAAGCAGAAAAAAATCGCAATTTACCATTAAAATTTTAGATCCGAAAAAATAACTTACGATATTTTGGATTTGACTGTACTCATGATTAAGCAAAATGCTGACTCTGTTACCTGTTACGTAGCTGGAACATGGATAGAAAGTGCTGAATTACGTTAGTTTTTCGCTGAAATAATATGAATGTTTCGGTAATTGGCTAGACTAAAACATTTTGTTATTGAGCTTTGAAATAAACTTCATGTAATAACTGGTGGCGCCATCTATTACGATTTTTGTCAAACTAAACGTAGTGCAGCATATTGTATAGTTCTTTCGAAAGTTTAAGCTTTTATTTAAGGGTTTTATTCATGGACAACAAAACCATTAAGTCCTATACACTCAACTGACTTTCTATTCTTGTGACAAAAAGTGGTTCACATTCTCTTTTTAGTTTCATTTCATTCCCAGATCATTAAAATAATTCAAACATTTTAATAAAAGGGATTAAACGTCCAGAATTATTCATTTCTATTCAAACAAATACCCCTTTATTTTATGAACAAGCTTCTAGTCGGAGTACAAAACCAACGCAAGCTGGACTGTACAAAAAACATACGAAACAAAGGAAATGCAACTGTATTGCATGAATATAAATGTGAAGAAAGCTGTAAAACTAAGTTTGTCCGGATGTCCATACAACAGATGTTACAAACACTTTATAGAAGACTAGTTGAAGAAGTTGGCTCAACTTTCTCAGTTCGTGAGATGAAATTTTATTTGGCAAACCTTTTTTGAATATTCGCAAAAGTTCGAAGCTCTCAGTGGCTCTGCGAAGCGTCTGATTTGGTCCAAGTTTGCAACTCGACTGAATTTTTGGCAGTCAATGACTTTTATTGGTTTCCGAGGTCTGTTTGTCTGGATGGCTGTGGTTAATGTTGCGTGTGGGTTTTAAATTTATAACAGATTTTTAGTTAATATAATATCGTGATGTGAAGAATCTTTGCAATGATCAACTCGTTGTCAACTTGGGAATTGAAATTCCAATTCTCATTTTGGCTGATGTTCCTGAGAATGAGCGTATTAAATCTACTTTTATAAAGTTTAAACTCGTTAATAAACCACAATCAGTCAAAGCAACCTTGAAAAATAAAGACTGCTCGTCGTTGCATGTTCTAAAAGCACTACCATTTCAATATCGAGAAACTATTCATCCACTTTCCGAAGATTACGTTGAAGTTGAACAGATGTGTCAGCTGTCTCCATCATCGGTGACGGAAGTTAAACCACTTGTAAGGAACAATGCTGTTCACTTCATTTCGGTCTTTGACTTCATTTGCACCTGTATTTCTTACTAGGTTTTGTCAGCGGTTTTACCCGCTAAAACTCGAAAATTATCCCAATTTTACTGTATTTTGTGTTGATCCAGGTTACAAACTATTTGTGTTCTAAATATTAGCCTAGTCCGTTCAGTAGTTTTTGCATTAAAGAGTAACAAACATCTATCCATCCAAACAAACTTTCACTTAGTAAGATAGAAAGAAGTAAAAATTCCTATCCTTATTATACGTATGTACATACCTTGTTTTTGCACATTCGATTAACATAAATCTATTAGTAGAATCATGAAAATACGAGTAGTATAGCTTACGTAAGTGAAGTTCAAAGAATCATCAATTCCCATTCTTTAGGAACCATTTTAACAAAATGGTGGATTTCTGGGAATCTAGTTTGTCATGCAGTTTCATCGTTGAATTTTTAGTTTCGTCTCTGTTTTCCTGTTTGTCTAATTTCAGTTTATAGAGAATTAAACGTTGTTCGTAATATCACATAATAGTATAAGCTTTCAAAATCTGAAGTAAGTTAATCCACTTTTGATTCTTCTCATATTTTACTCGAGATGATTTCAAACATGCCTTTTGTAATAACATCGCCTGCAGCATTTAGAAGCATCCATCTTCCATAAAAAAAGTTGTTTAAGTGTCCATGGCTATTCGATTCCTTATTGATTTATGGAACCCTCAAGCTCTGAGATCTTTACTTTTGTTTCATTTCTTTCCTTAATTTTTTCTTCCACCCTTCCTTAAACCACAATCATAAAACTTACAATCATGCTAAATCGAATCTTGTCTCTTACAAATAAGAGTGCTTGGAAGTCTTTAGGGTTGCAAAATTATAGTGGTTGAGGCAAAATAGTAACATAAAAACACTTTAGAGTATTAGCAGGTAGTTCCAAGAAATTCTCGGTCGTTTCTCGGAAGTTTTTTAAGAGAGGATTTCCTTGTACCTGTTTTTATATAGTTTTTGGAATATTTATTATTTTCGTACAGGTGGCACTTTTGAAGTTAAATACATATTACGTTTAATAGTTTAATGCCTAATGTTCCCACTTCTAGGACACAGGCTTCCTCTCTGTGGGCCGTAAATCATACATGTTATTTGTCATATTATTACAATTTTTTATTGTAACACAAGGAAATAATTTAAAGATGCCATGCAAACCGTGTTCACGATATAAAGAAAGTGTACAGTTTACGGGAACTACGTGCAATTGAAATTGATCAAAGGAAACTTCAACATCATAAGTTAACGACGGTTTCAGTATAATATTATTTGCGATCGAATTTGATGACGCACTTGCAATCACAATCGCTTTCATCTTGCCTTTTCATGTTTTACATGGAAAACATGAATTTCAATCAAAAGAAACGTTTGTGAAGATGGAGGTATGGATGTTTGCTACTCTTCCACACAAAAATTGAGGAACAGATTTGGATGAGGTACGCAAATAGTTTTAATCAGAATTAACACAGGATATCTGATATCCCAGTATTACGTTCCGTTCAGAATAATTTTCGAATCACAGGCGGACGAAGCTTCTAGCACCATCTAGTATTTTAAATGGAAAAGTTTGGATGGTTAGATAAATGTTTACGTCAAATCAATGGCTGAACGGTTCTAGATGACATTTTCTACATAGCTAGATTATAGTCTGAAATAAAATATTATACGATACCTTTTATCCCATTATTACGATCCTTTGGGATCATTTTTGTCACTCACGATGGCAACATTTAGTAGCTCCTAATGATAAACGCACCTCGCAACAAAAAAAGTTATTTCTCATTACCAAATTTTTTATGGCCATGTATTACAGAAAATTCCCGTCTTCAACAAACTGTGGTCAAAATGAACTTGATAACAATACCGTCTGTCATCCAAAAGTATTAACTAGGTTGTAAAATTCTTTATTTTTCTTTTTAAGGTTCCGCAGTTAGATAAGAAAATCCCTCGTATATATTAATAATTTTTATTATTAGTATAATACGTCTTAGGACTGTGACTGTAATTCCAATTTTTGTACTACTTTTGACAATTTCAATATTTGTGTGCTCACTTAAAATAAATGCTTTGATTGATTTATTGAGTACAAATAACTTTTTATACCGTATATTACCTACATAATTTATAGTTTTTAGTTAAACTCGAACATGATTGTGTCATTCAGGAGCTTCACTAAACATGAGTTTGTGCAATAAAAGCTGTTTTAATCAATTCTCAACTGTAAAGCACCTACAGAACCATTAAAGCACCCAACATAAAGTAATTCAACATTCAAACAACGAAAGGAAACAAGTTTATTTTGGGTTTACACTTAAACTTCTTTACGTGTTACACAATCAAAATCCTTCAATAATTGTTTGTAGGTGTCGTGTTACCAACTTACTGGAGCAACGGTATTTGTCTAAGTTTGTTCACTTAGTTCACCAGTTCGGTTGTTTTATGGCCACGGTTCGTATTAAACACGTGATGGTTGCACGTGGTATAAAGGTACGAATGATCTACGCGAGCGTTTTCTTATGTTCACTGTGGGGTTTCATTTTAAAGTTGGTAACTATTTATGTATTAAAATAATGTTGGACCTTGTAAAAAGGATGGCCGATAAAGTTATCATTAATGAAAACTTTGAGCTATTTTCAACCATTAAAACGTAAAAAACTAAGAAGTGTTTGGTAAGAGAAATATAAAACAATCCATAATTGAATTACACGAACACAAATGTGTTATTATTCCGGGATTCAATAACTCAGTTTAATTTTAACTAACCATACTCGTACTTACCTATACTGATGGAGACAAGCTCAAACTATATAGCGCTCGTTTTGAACGAACATTTCATCGAATAATTATAGCCCATTCGCCGCAAACACGGAGATCCTTACAAAACACGTGGCTCCCTTCCAAATAACAGAGCAAAGCTAAACAATAGCCCTTTAATACTTACTCTACCAATACACCATACACCATTATTTGTGACAGTTTCCAGCACCACGCTGCGATCATTGTACCGGCTGGCAACTTATGCAAATCAACTGGTCACTCTGATCCATACTCCTTTACTCGAACAATAGTATAATACTCCCTATACGAGAAATACAATGGCTGTAGTTCTAAAGGAATTAATGGTGTGGACTCGTACAGTAGGTCAGTTTGGACATAAATTAGAATTTTTATTTCCTTAGGGTGGTGGCTTACCCTTGGTGTTGATACTGTGATTGGCATTAGTATTCTATTCGTAGTAAAAGCTTTCAAATCCCTCGCCCTATTTTCAAACTAGTTTGTTGAAGTAATTCGAGTTGACGTCACAGAGATTGCTAAAGTAGAAGTTCCAGGCGCTATAAGCAATGAGCTACGACAAGATATATCAGATAGCTGTGAGAATGCATGTAGACCAAAATACATTACCTGCATATTGTGTGTTACATTTGAGAGCAGGCTTACCGAGTGCGGTGTGTGTCATACCTGCACAATTTCAGTTAGTAAAACGAAGCAAAGAATTTTGAGTCTTAAAAGACTTCAGTCTCATTCAAACACAAGTAGTCAAAAGAAAAATTCTAAACTGGTTACACTTCTTTCTTTCTTTCTTTCTTTCACTTCTTTCTTTTTCAATCCTGACTCGGATCTACCCTAATCGTCTACCTACACACATACCTGGTCAATTATGAGAGACGGAGGATTACAATACAAGATTTGAAACCAGACCCACAATAGGAGCATAATAAAATCCAAGACGGATTGTCCAAAAAAGTACAAAACGTACAAATCAAAACAATACATCTAACTTATGCAAGTAATGCGTTGTAGTATTTGTGTGCCCACCCTTTCATAAAGGACTGGTAAGGCCAGAAAATAGAAAAAAGCGAAGGGCGAACGCACACATACAAACAGCTCACACGTGAGAGAGCAAAAAATAAACGTTGCTGGGTTGTTGGAGACCGCGTAGGAGAATCCCAACCCTAACGGTTTATGTATAGAGTTCAAGTTTCAGTGAGGTAGTAAATATTGTTTATGATAAAACATCAGCTGTTTAGAGTAGCTGCAAAGGGAATATGGTGCAGATAAATTAGTGTGCGCATTTGGTAACTGTCACGTCTATTACGGGGATAATATTGCTGGAAACGGGCGATGAAGGACTGCTTATGTGTTTAGCTAAATTGTATTATATTCATACTGTTTTTACATTAAGGGGAGTAGTATTCCCTGTTGTAATTACGATAGAAGCGTTAGTGGCAGTTACGCACTGCGTCGATTGAATATCGCGAATTGTCTGCACACTTTATTATTTTCACTGTCGCATTTTTTCGTAAAATAAATCCTCCTCACTTTCATGTGTTTCCCCTACATGTTTTGTTGATCTTTCTCCTAATCCACTAGAGAGATTTATACAGTATTTTGGAGATAGTTTGTAGATACGATTTTATTTACAATAATAAAGAAGGATGCCCAAAAAAAACCCAGTCGATTGAAATAATTTATGAACAACAAAATAGACCTTAAGTCAGAGGACATAAATACGCTGTTCGTTTCGCATAAAACCATAACCAAACAGGCCAGCAGCATATCAGGGTGAAAATTTTTCAACTGGTCGTGGATGGCTATATCCGAAACTATGAGGAATATCAAAAAACGTTGAAAGGAATTTCGAGCCCAATTTTGACGAAAACTAAAACTGCATCATTGGATTTAGAAAAATCAGTAATCCTGGCCAGGAATCAAACCCGCTAATTTTGTAAAAAAACACACCCTGTATTATTACACCATTCGATAGTGTTGCTAATAAGGATCAAATTCTGGGAAGTAATCATATACGGCAAACTTAAGGAAATAGCTGATTTGAAACATTATTTATATAGTTGACTTGAAACATTATACAAAATCGTAACTTATCAGTTACATTTTTTTTTACTTGGTGATGGTTTAATCGAAAACTATTATTAGATTTGGGTTATAGTATGTATACTCTACCTTGCCACACATAAGTCGTTTTAATCGATTCTGGGTTTTTGCTCCATATATTTTTGGGCATTCCTCTTTAAGATCTAAAAACAGATCTTTAAAGCCATAGGTAGTGATATTGTTATGCTCGGCGTTCACTATAATTATTATTTCTCTAACTATTTTCTCTATTCTTGGACGTAAATTTAAAGAACTGCATAATACTGAGGCTAAATTATTATCAGAATCTGTCCCCGTTCCAAAGGGTGATAAAATAATCTACCACCTTTATAACTAAGTAATCATTCAAACTTAAAGTTCATAATCCTTTGGCAAGTTTTTCAATTGCTTCTGTATAAAAAAAAAATCTACCTGTCTCCTCTGCTTTATGTTAAAAGTTTGTTCATAAACGTCTTGAGCTTTTTTTGCAATACATCTTAAAGTTTCTTTTAGATGTTCTGCTACGTTATTCATGGTATAAACGCTGTATAGGATTCTACGAACATTGTATTCAGACACTGAGGTCAGCTGATCAGATTAAACGCCTTTTTGGGCATGAATGATTTTGTCTATCTCTAAGATGTGTTACATAGAGTTTTGTTCTTGCTTTGGAGAAATTTAAGTCAAAGCTTTACGTTTTAATAAGTTGCCCTACACTAGTTATTTCCCCGCACTAGGAAGAACTGCATGTAGGTCAGGTCACACAAATTATCTGTAGCAGGTCAATCGTTGTAACCACTGCGCCAACCGTACTGTCAAAGTCATAAAGCAAAAGCTTCGTGAAATTAGTGATCACAACACCCAAGTGATTCCCAGATCAGACAAACAGTTACTTTCTCAGTAGCTACCCGAATATTTATTCACAGTGCTACAGATTCGCTGTATTTTTCCTTCATGCAAATATACCGGTATAGGTAGTTGTGTTGCGGAAGTCAGATGGCAATCGCCTTGAGACGCATGTGGTTACTGGAAGCCAGGCCACTCGGGAATACGATAGGATAACGGAGATACTGATAAATTATTGATGGAGAGGCATAAGTTCGCTGGTAGATTGTGAAACTTGGTTGATAAGGGATTTTGTTTCTTGTAACAAAATTGCTAAGATCAAATATACTTTTAACAGCATACTGAAAAGAGAGAGTTTAATGCTTTTTTCTTTAATACCAAATGGTTTGCTCATGACTCTAGTCTAGTTCAAAGGTGTCATAGACAAAGTTGACGATGTGAGCTTAACCAGAAGAAGCACTCTAACTTTGAAGAGATTCAGGTTGATATGTATATAATTATGGATAATACCCCAAGTAATTTAATGCTTCGAACTTTTTCGATAAAACATCTTCACTAATGAATACTTAACGACTGCTAAATAAAAATTAACTTCTAATCCAACAGCTAGGTACTTATTATAAAAGTATTACGGCAACTTTTTATATTTCGGTCAATTAAGAAAACGGGTATATGCAATGCATATGCCCATTTCTCTTAATAACGAATCTAGATTAATCACCAAAACACGAGTTATTTTAATTCCTGTCCCAATATAACATACACAAAATTAAATAACGTGTAAAATTTAACAGTTAATGTGACTTCAACCCTTTCTAACTTGACTGTAACAAATGATACAGCAGCTGATATATTTTTTTACGTCCCAGTCGTAAACACAGAAATAAATTCCCTAGTATTCCAAAAGACGATTTTTGACAAAATATTGAGAGTTTGAAGAGAAATTGACGCGTCATCTTGCAGTTGGCTTTATTGTAAGAACATTTTGACTGATTACTATTTCTAGCAGTCCTCGGGTCCCTGTTGGGTGATTAATCTAAAGCAATTATTTTGTAGATCCTCGTTATTGGCTTCAATAGAAACTTTGTCGTATTGACACTTTTTTTGATGAGAAAAAATTATGTGTCAATTATGTTTGAAGTTAAATTGTATTACTGTGTGTGTTCAATGGTTGTGACAAGGCACAAATCATGTCGACTAGGAATATCCATTTTAGAATTTTTAAGATTTTGCGATGTTATCTCTCTACTACCCTTGGTTGAATGCTGGATAATGCTTCAGGCATTAAGTCTTTTGTTTTGCATGAACTTTTAAATAAATGAAAGATTATTTTGGAGATCCGTTTGTTTCTGTTCTGCTTAAAGGTAAGAGCCATTTAAAGAACTACAAAAATGTATATTTCGGTTTGTAGGTTTGGCAGTAAATAAGGAATGTTTATGGCGAAAACATTCAAACAGTTGACTATATGCTTTTTTTGAGCTTCATAGTATTCATTTACTTTTTGTATTACGCAGTGTTCTAATTTCAACGAATACCTTGGCAATACCAAAAGGGAAACACTTAAATTCTGATAGTTTATGTAGGTAACTAAACATTAGTTTACTAAGCTCTTATATAATAACATCCGAATACTATTAGACTATTCTTCAAAAGTTATCTGTTAAAGGCTGTTACGCACACAAACTCACTTCACCCTAATACAAAAAATATGTAGAGAAGTATCACTTCGGACAAAAGTATTGACAGAAAACACATCATTGGTAGATAATAAAACATTACTTATTTAATTATAGTTATGCAACATAAGTATTACAAAAGTCCGAAAACGGAATGGAGACCGGTTGGAAATTCTTTTTTTTATAATTCTCTACTACTACTGGTACTACAGTTTTTTTTTAATGTGGTAAAATCATCAAAATGAGTCCTAGGAGGGACCGTTGGACTCGTATTGACCAAGATCCACGGAGTTCTTTCAATAGCCTGATACGTTCCAGGGTCTTGGTTGCTGAAGAGCTCTTTGAAGAGTAGAAAAACGACGTGGGCATGCGGCCATGGTCCATGATCGTACGGCGAGTCACCCGAGTTACTCGCTGACCGTATGTCCGCACCTACAGTGGCCGGAAACGGTATTATAACTAAAAGCTTTTCAGGTATTTCGAAACGAAAGACTCTTTAGTGCTCCCTGGAAAATCAATTCCATAACAAACCTTGCTGACTTTCTTTCTGATTTAAAAAAAAGATAGTAAACCTTCTGTAAGAACCTACCAATAATAATTTAAACTATTCTTCGAAAATTATCTGTTCTCTCGTTCACACATACACACACCCTCCCAATCCTTCTCGTGTGTGGGTGTGGTGTGTAGGTGTGCGTGACGTCAGTGTCAGGTAACATCAGCTGTTGCGCCGGCGCAGCCCATATGACTTCAAGGACATCTTGTGGGAGTTTTTTTATAGAATTCCCTAGAAATATGCCGATATAGATAAGTAAGTAATTTGATGGTAATTGTAGCCGTGGCGGACCGGACGATGGTGTACGGAGTGTGATATTTTATATAATAATTTTAGTAAGGTAGGAGGATGGGGTTGATTTACTAAGTAAGATTTCTGATTTTTGTATTTTTTTTAACCCGAGTAAGTTAAGCGTTTACAATTATTTTTTTTACGCTTTGGCTTTTGTCACGTAATGGGAAATACGATCTCATAGGTGGTCACTTTGACAATGATTTGGACCCCAGACGACAAGATAAGAGATTAAACATAGCATAATCATAACTCTACATCCACGCCCAGTTACTGTGTCCAGGAAAAAATTGATTTCTAGAATATTCTGTAAATCATTTATTTGATTTTTAGGTTTGATTAAAAATTAAAAATAAAAACAGCATTCTCGCCACTGCTTCTCCATAACCTAAAATAACTTCACGTGTTATTTATGCATAGCGACTGTTTAACCACACATTTATAGACGTTTATTTAAACGTATCTGAATTCTAACCAGCGTATTTAAAGATGCATCCCAATACTGAACTATATCATTATTGCGTATTCATAAATTGCACCTCTAATCAATTAATTCATTAAAATTATAACCGGCTACTCAATTAAACTGTTTATCACAATGCTCAAGTTAGCAAGAAGCATACACAGTTATGATGATTGATAAAGAGTAATTGGCTCAACACTAAAAACTAACTTCACTTTAAATGTTAAGTTATTTATTTGAACAGTCAATTATTTTCTTTGAAAATAATAATCCAATGAGCACAGCCAATAATTATGTCACGCGAAGTTATAATGAATGAAATGTCAATTACACGAGAGTTTTGAGACATCAAAGGCATCCAATTTATAATTAAGTGTATTGTGTTTATGTTATCTTAGTACACTGGCAAGTAAACAGTTTTCATTTAAGACTAGTTTGTTTAATTTCTAGTTCTATCAGAAAACTTTACGATAACGTTTATTTTCACTATATTCTCGGCGAGGTATTATGGAGGTAACTACAAGATTATTGTTAGGATAACCGCAAACAAATGCCTTTTAAATCCCCAAACTTCAAAAGCTCAAAAGATCTTATGAAAAATCATCTAAAATTACATCTCCCATCCTGTACACTTCGACACCTAAACAAAACGCACAAACGCACACATACAAGACACGTGTTGCTTCGAGGATTTACTCAGCTGACTACCCACACATGCACACAAACACAACACAAATAAACAAACACGCTATGTTTACACAAACCAAGCGAGCTAGTGTGTGTAGTTCCTATAGTCATGAGAGGGTTTCGAAAAAAGTACAAGAGATATGGGGTAGAGTGACAGAGACGGACCCAACATGTTATATTGAAGGTTCTGATGAGTCAGAAAGGGATGGATAAGGTGTATTTGTGTGCCGTCAAAACGTTCCTTTTTTGTAAAGCTCGCCGGGAGGCAAGGTGCACGAATGCATTCGATTTTTAAATTGTGACCTGAGTGATGTGTGACGTTCAGTCATTTTGAACTATGTTTGATTGAAGTACTAGGAATACAGGAGTATGTAATAGTTATTAGTACTTGCTAATAGTCTTAATCTTCATCCAGTGAGGAAATGAGTAAAAGATAATTGCACAGCAATTAACTTTATAATTACAGCTCTTGAAATATGATTTCCTGGTTGCTCTTAAGATGAAAGCGACTCCTTTCCCATATTAGTTGGTTAACAAAACTACATAATACTCATGTAAGTAAAAGTCATAACCAAAATTTGTAATTTTCTCATTTTTAATCATTCCAAACAAGTTTTTAAACCCCAATGACAAATTCCTACCATCAGCAACCTTTTCTCTATTAGTTTTTTCATCATGATCAGCTGGTTTTACTTAGAACAAAATACATTTTTGGCCCATTCACTTTAATAAATAACAAAATCACTACAGGTATTTATTTAGTACGTAAAATACCTGAATGTTAATACATGCGAGTAGAGCTCTAGTTAGATGGAGTTAGTCGAACTAACTTATAGTTTAGTGTACTTAACCGTCTGACCGCCACAGAATACTAAGCTTTTGCTATCAAAGCTTCCCGGGGTTTAGTGGCGAAAGCTTGATAAAATAATGTTTGTAATATTAACCAACATACGTTGGGATAAAATGGATGTTTATCGTGGTAGACTTACCGTTTTGGAATGTTTAATACGTGATCGTAACACATAATCTAAAACATTTTAGCCCAGTATCACCCGCTGCTATACATACTTCTCGGTTCTGTGCATCCCTAATCCATATGACCCCCGCAATTTTGTCGATACCGTCAAGAAAATTGTCAACCGGTTCCATTGGCCGAATCCTGGCCACCGTTCGGCCAAAACTTAACTCCATTTGTTTTCTCCGGGACAGAAATGTCCCTTGAACTACACAGGGATATGTCATGTTCCATGTAGTAAGTGTGAGGCTATTGAAATCATCTATGGGGTACAAGTCAGACTGGGCTAGCTGCTAATCTAAAATTCCTGAAGGAATACCGAAATAACACTACCTTAACCGAGAATCGATCCAGGTACTTCAGCAGAAGCGCTTATGAACGCTAGATTAACAATGCAATCAAATAAAAGTTAAAGATAATTTGTTTTTATCATACCAACGAAGATATATTATGTAAAGCTGTGATTTTTTAGCAAGAAAATCTTCAAACAATCAATTAGGTTGTAATGGTATCCAAAAGAAATAGATTGAATTGAACATAATATAAGAACCCTTTAGCTCATGCAGTCCTTTTGAATTCAACATAGGTAAAAACTGTAATTGAATAATGAAGAATTTCAAACTAAAATATTTCTAACACATAAACTTATAAATTAAGCAAAACAATATTGCTGACCACCCGTAAGAAAGCCTATCTTAATTCCTCATGCATGTTTTGTAAACTAAGTAAAAGCAAATGCTTGTATTAAGCCAATAATCATAACTTAAAATAAAAGCCCTTTAAAAATAAAGTTTTACACATTTTTTTTACTTTATCAAACGTACGACAGTGTTTTTTCAAAGTAATAAAATTAATCATTTATTAATTCCAGCTATTCAGTTACATGCAATATTTTATATGAACACTTTTCACCTTTCGCTGTGCGGGCATTTGTATAGTATGTACCATTTAACATGGCAATAGAGGTCATTCACTCCCTCCTACCAAGTTTTTCATCACTAAGCGATAATGACACTTATTGTTACCTAAAACTACTAATAAGCGATAGTTGCTTCTATCGCTACACTGCCGTCCTTTAACAAAAATGCCGTTATGTGACATTTGCGTATTTTTGACTTTCTGAGGCCATTTTTATCAGAAAAAAAAGCTCTATCGATCTGTCTAATTACGGTTTCAATAGCTTTTATAGTTTTCGAGATATGAAAAAAAGAAATGCCGTTAAATGCTCAAATCATATAGTAAACCTACGCTAAAACGTTGTTATGTGACATTGCAAAGCTAAAACGCAGCTAAGGCTTCATAACTACAGATTTTAACAATAAATTTGAGATTTGTTATCTAGCTAAATTGCCGTTATTTCAGATTCCTATTCATAAATGCCGCTAAAAGCCCTTTGCTGCATTTTAAGCATTGTATAGTACAGGTAGAATTCATAATAGCGGCAGTTATTTAAAAATCTAGCAAAATATTTGAATTATTGTAAAATACTAAATTGCCGCTATCCAACATAACTAATCTAAAATGCCGCTAAGTATACTTGCGTCGTTGCACATGAGGGTTTTGGAGTTGGTCTTTTAAGAGGTCCAGGCTCCTTCCTCCTTGTGCTGATGGTGATCACCGGGGTTTTAGTGAGGTACAAATTCCACACTTCCCGGTCTTATCCCCAAAAACCGGGCGCCTTTTGAAGATTTCCCCCCAAAACAAAAAAAAAGTGTTCTTGCGAGAGTAAAGGTTTGGGTGCTTTTGCTCCCACGGCAGCGGAGCGGGGACCAGGGTCCGGTGTGGGATTGACGCGCGGCACTCTGCACTCTGCACTCTGGTGAGCGGTGGTGGCCGTGTGGTATCGGCCCCGACTTACGAGTTGTAGGTCGTGGGTTCGAACCCAGCCAGGCGTATTACTTTGTGTAATTTATTTCATCACCACTGCTCTCAAAACGGTGAAGGAAAACATCGTGAGGAAACCGGCATGTCCTAGAACCAAAAATTCGAAGACATGTGACATCTACCAACCCGCACTGGGCCCGCGTGGTGGATTATGGCCCACTCCCTCTCTCAGAGAGGAGGCCTGTATCCCAGCAGTGGGTACATTTATAGGCTGATGATGATGATGGCTCTGCACTCCGTTCCCACGTCGTTGGAAGACGGAGAAACCGGTCCTCATCAAAAAGCACGGGCGCCCTGCTTAATCTCGGCCCATAGTGCGGCTCGAATAGGTGGCTAAGCTCTTTGAAAGAGTGATTGCAGATAGCCTTGTTGGGTTCTAATGCATGAAAGCCGTTTGATTTCAGGAGCGCTCAACTGTGGACGCCATCATGCGCGTAAGAACCCTCACGACGGGGACAGTATCCCTGAGCAGAGTCGTCTTGGCGGTGTCACTAAACATCACCAACACCTTCAACACCTTGCCATGGAGTTACACCAGGTCCGTCAGGTATGCCTTGCCAGAGGACAGAGCCGTCAGCTACTCCAGTCATCGAGGAGAGTGGAACCGGCGAGAAATATCGTGTGGTGTCTAACAGAGATCGGCCCTGGGCCGCTCTTGTGGAACATCGGGTACGACTGGGTGCTGCAAGTGACCTATCTAGTGACCTCAGCGTGTGCTGCGTTGACCAGACGCTTGTCCTAGCGCCGGGATAATCACATCAGGTGACCGATGACCTGGCAATGCAGGATCCAACAGTTGGGGCTTGAGCTGGCGCTGCACAAGACAGAGAACGTGTGCTTTTATGGCAGTCTGAACTTGCCACTTTACGGTGTCTTGGTGGTGCTTTACGGAGTCCCAAATACGGTAGAAAGGGTTGACATCGGCGTTGAATTGACGATGAAGTACCTAGGACTCGTCCTCGACAGCCGATGGAACTTCAAGGAGCATTTCGTTTAGCTCCAAAACGGATTCAGGCTGAGGCCGCCTCCAAGTGACTCCTGCCCGATCTCGGTGAGCCAAATGCCTCCTGCCGTAGACTGTACGCCGGTATCGTGGGGTTCATGGCCCTCCACGGGGCTCCTGTCGACCGGCACGGCTGGTCTGAGGGTCATTGCCATCCGGACGATCTGGGGATACCGCACGATCGCCGGTGAATCAGTCAACCTCATGAAATGAAATGGGAAGCAGTTGCCTTCTGCGAAGCAGTCATGCTAGCGAAGAAAGAGGCGGGACGCGGGAGGGAGAGAACCGTCTCCACTTTATGAACCAACCAAGGCGGAAACGCCCATGGCAACTGACGTCGTGACTGATTTCCGTCCACCACAGACGCGTACGATAATTAATGGGTATCTCGCAGACGGCGAGTGTCTTATGGACCAATATCCGGGTCGATAGCGCGTCGTGTTTCACGGGCGCTTCAAAGAGCTGTCAGCAATCTGACGGGGCCCTTAGAGGGCCAAGGCCTGCCACCTGTCACAGGACTCTCTCTCCAGGTAACCGCGACCTTGGCACGTAAATTGCTATTGAAAAATCACCGTGGATTTCAGTCAGTACAAGTCTGACAGTCCCTTTCGTCCCGTTTGAATTCAATTTTGTTGATTCTCTATCAATTTATGAAACGTAATCCAAATCTAAAATGCCGTTATCATGAAATGTTTTGTATTTAGCGACACTTAAGTTATGTAATAAACAAAAAAATATCTACGGCAAAAAATAGATTAAATAATTATTGAAATTTACTTCTCTTGATTGCCGTTAAGGTGTCTTAGCGGCAATATAGCATGGTACGAGTCTACTTGTTTATGCAATTAATGCTAACCTACATTGACATTAAGCGTATTTAGCGGCTTTTAAAGGTAGTATTATTATAACTTTTTTAAGTGTGGTAAATAACTAAATTATTAGTTCAAAACTATTAGCAAAAATGCCGATAAGGTATGCATTACGGCATTATAGTTATGATTCTAGGGCTATATATTTTAAAGATTACTTTAACAAAATGATAAATGTTTATTTTCTCTAATTTACGGAAACGTTTTTGACTGTCAGTTGCACTGTCTAAAAGAGCCTTTTAAAATATATTTTTTGGTATTTAAAAGTTTCGAATATGACTCCTGGTTAGGAAGTAGCATCAATTTAAATTTTTTCTACAGTTTTCCCCCCGTATCTCAAAATGTGTTTTTTGTACTTAACGGCACTCTAGTTAAAGGACGGCAGTACAGTATCGTGGTACCAGCCTGCTTGACATACAGGGGTTGTGAATCTTGTGTTGCTCTAATTCAAAATTATTATTTTTTATTTCTAGAAATCAAATTGTGTGCTTATAAATTTACGCGTGACGTAAAAAATGTTCCACTGTGTGTGACGGATTTAATGGATGTAGTGATAGGTAACGGCCCTTTTCCCGTCATATGTATTTTCGTCCGCGCGCGGATCATAGTAGATTTTCAAAGTCGATTGTATGTTTGTTCACGATTATCTCGCGTTTGTCTGAACCGATTTTCATGCGGTTTACGGAAAAATGTTTATTACAGTCTAGGGAAGGTTTTAACATACAATAATAATGGATGTCTTGTGACGTTGCCCGCATAGATCCGTTTTTGTTGCTCGCTTGTATATAAATTTCTAAAGTTGCCGATTATACGAAGATTTTTGTTGAATGTCTGAACTAAAAAGGGTAAAATAAAAACTTTTTAAAAAAAAGTACCGACTTCAAAAACAAATACAAAAAAGTGTAAAATAACTTTTCTTTCGGAAGTCGGTGGCAATAGTCAATGACATAAAAAAAGCCACCGAGTTCCGAAAGAAAAGTTATTTTACACTTTTTTGTATTTGTTTTTGAAGTCGGTACTTTAAAAAAAAAGTTTTATTAATACTAAGGGTACAACGGCGGTCTTATCGCTAATATCGATATCTTCCAGACAATTATGATGGACTTGAAGAACCTTAAAAAAAATGAGGGTAGACAGTGATGCACATCAAATAATAGATAACCGATAATATAAATACAATACACACAAACATTAATAATAAAATAAAATACACATACATACATAAATATAAATATGTATTATTAGAGAGAAAGGAAATGATTTAAGACTAAGCTTTTAAAAGAAACCAGTGACTTGGCTTGTCTTACTGATACAAACAATGCATTCCACAAACGACAGCCTGGACTGTGAAAGAATCATCATAAAAAAATGTGAAAATAATCAAATGTATATAATTATGTATATACAACGTGTAACGTTAATAGCGCAAAACCTCTCGTGGAGTAACTCAGCCCATGTTACTGAACAATGTTTGTTCAAAAACTTTTGGAAAAAAAAAATGATTTTTCATACTGCTCGATCATTTTCTCATTTTGTATGAAAAATCTTTTTTTTTTTCCAAAAGTTTTAGTAGTTGCCGATTTATCAAAATCATCAACTTTTTGGAGAACGTTTGGTCTACTCCTTTTACCTTCAGGTTGCGTTATTTTATGAGTATTTCTGTATTCACGTAATACCCGATATATCGATCTCTCACTCACCCTACATATTTCTGACGTACGTTTGACAAGATCATGGTTAGTTAAATATTTATCCTCGAGCTTTGTGTTTTGGACATAATTATTTAAAAATATTAATAATCATAAGACGTTCTCCGCTGGTGAGAATCGTCTTCTGTCTTTTTGCTGGCGGCGATGTGAACGGTATCGATTCCGAACCTTCTTGAGGTTGGAATATGTTTGGACGACGACGGCGTTTACTGGTTTCACCAGTAGATGTTCCAGCTTCTGGTTCCATGCTTCTTTACAAGCAACAAATAAAGTAACAATAACAACACATAACACAAAAACAAAACTGTAACAAACTCAACAACGATAGAAATTATAGCACAGACCCAAAGAGATTTAAAAGAACCTATAGAGCGGGCATTGGGAAAATTGTCATACAAAATTATTGGTGCCGTGTGTCAGTAGCACAATCTATCGTTGTTGCATAGCAACGCGACTACTAGACTGAGCGACTTTCTTCGTGATGTCCCGTCTATTGCTCGTATTTAGTTTAATGTCTTTGCACAGACCGAACGCAAGCGAACTTCCACACGGAATGTTAAATCTAAATGGCGGCTGCTGCCGGGGGTGCTGCACGTCTGACGCGATGACCTCGTAAAACAAAAACGACATAAGATCAAAATTAGCATTTTCTGTGATGAAATAGTTTTTGTCATTTATTTTAGGAAAAATAAGGTGTTTTTACCACCCTGATATCAAAAGAATATTAATACACTTATATCCATACAATATGCACTAACTTTATATTTACTCAGTATTGTATTATAGGTTAATGCAAAATTATATGATGCGTAATAATATATTTACTTTTGTTAAATTGTCTCAGTGTGATAAACTTGTGTAAAAACGAAAACCCAATATTTAAAAAAAAATATTTCGTAGGGTACGTTTGCTAGATTTTCTATTATTTTGGGTTGTGCATTGTGTTGTTTTTGTGGTAATTTTTTTATGTATTATGAGACTCAAGCAATGTCAGTTTTGCGACTGTTTGCGACAGATTTGTACGGGTGAAGAGGAAGTATCGCTAATATTGAGATATCGGGATGAAAGTCGGAGCAATGACCGCTTTTGTCGTGTTAAATGGCACATACTATAGAAACTATCACCTGCCTCCTAACTTGTACAAGTCAAAAGAATTGATAACTTTTAAAATTTTAACAATAAAATAGCAAATATTTTACTATTATTTACACTCTAAGCTAATTTGTAAACTTGAAAGTAAAATAAGTTAACTTTCAGAAATAAAAAGGTATGTAAAGTAGCGCCATCTATTGCAAAGATAAGGAAAGTATTTTGTGTGTAGTAGAAAAAGATAAGTTAGGATTTTATATTGCCGTAATTAATAAAAGGATTTAAATATAAGTTTTAATGTACCTTAGTGACACTGAAACAGCTGTACCAGGGATAAATAACATTCTGTATTGGTAGTAGGTATTTAATGTAAGTCTAGTCTAGTATATAGGCAGTTCTGTAATTATCAATATTTAGTATAACTTAGTCGAATTGGAACTTAGTTCAATAATTAATATTACGTTATTCAATCACTTAAAATAAATTAGATTCCTTGATTAGTCAGTCAAGCCTATACCAAAAATGTCATTGTTAAATTAAACCCACTATGACGCAATTCCACTACAACAGTTCAAGTTCCAAATGCGGTGAACACCTGGCACTTATACCCGCCTGGTACCTTAAACCTGGTTCCAGGAACCAACTCCTAAACGGTTCATACGTAAGTCGTAAAACAGTAAGTTATTACGACTTGATGGTGGCAATACAGTTAGTCTTAGTAATCAGGGTAATAACTTCAGCAGTTATTGTGTGTAACTGCCCAATATAAAGTAAAGGTGTGAGATTAAAAATTGAAATTGGATGATTTGCACAAATTGGGAACTTGGAATAGGCTTGAAGGAGTTGTCAGTGGACAATTGTATTAATTTTCCTTACAGTGACCACACTGCATTAAGTGTTGTACCTAATAGTAGTTAATAGCAACTAGCCAAATTAAGAAAACATGGCCAGCCTTCACTCAACGTTAGTAGTGTCAATGTTGCGTTCATAAACATAGGTTCCGCAAAGCTTCTTTTATATTGCAGTCAGACAGGGGAGACTGGAGGAATACGTGTTACACAAGAGCCTAAATAAAATGGAAGAAAGGCTGGGAGATGATTTTTGTCTTAGCCTGTCGAATTGTCGATGGCAATCTGAATTGAGTCAGTCCAGAACTGGGTCACGACTTTAGTGGTCTCGGAAGCTAAGGAATATGATGATGATTTTGCTCATATGTGGATAACCTTAAAGTTATTTAATAAATTACTAAAATTCCATTCTAAAACGACCACAACATCAATTAGACATCCAAATTCCATCCATCCTTCCGTTCCCTCGGGCATACCTCAGCATTTCCTCGCATACCGACATTACGCATCGAAACCGATTGATCACACTACAGCTGTTAGCATCAGCTGATCACCCACACACGCACGCCTGGCTGCGTGCACGCACACTGCGCACGGGCTCGTGTGCGCGGGTCCGAGGCCGTAGGGGCAAAAAAAGTGGGAACCAGTTTGACGAGCCCGCTTTTGTGCATCCGCTGCTGGCGACATAGAGTACGTGGCAGATGGGACGCGTTTGTGTTCAATGGAGATAGTTGGATGACGTTTGTTAGTAGAAACGGCTTCAGTTAAGGAGAGTTTAAATGTCGAGTATATAAGTTTAGATGAATTTGAAATGCCTTTTTGTGGAAGGATTTTCATTGTCTATCTATATTTGTTTTGTGATTAGCCTGACATCAAGTGACTATAGGGACGCCAAATCAAATTTAAAAAAATCAAATGTTCATCCCAAATCCTTGTCATTTAAGTAATCCGTAGAACCGGTAATAACATCGTCCAAGTACACAATAAAAAATCCTCATAAAATAAAAGGTACTAAAGCAAACTTAAATATTTTTTTATGTCAGATAATGATATTAATGACAGTTAGTATGACAGATAAGAATACTACAACGAACAAAAAAAGAATCCTGAAAATTTGTTAAGCCAGTCGTGATTATCTTAACGACGACGTATATTAATATGTGTTACCTCACATACAAAAAAAAACAGTCGAATTAGGAACCTCCTCTTTTTTAAGTCGGTAAAAATGTCATGACCTTGTCAAACAATATCCACAATAATAATTAAAAATCGATTTGGTTCAGTTCGGAAGTTATACGTGCGCATCGCCAGACTAAAGCGACTTTTTGTTTTATACTACAGACGCTAACTCATAAAATTCAAGTAGAGAAATATTCTCATCAACACAATTTTAACAACAGCACCAACTTAATCTATGACGGAGAACCATTTTTTTCGTTTTCATGCCCTCTGTGAATGTTTTACAACGTATGACCGAGGCATAGTGATTTCGGGTAGGTACCTGCCCCGCACCGGAACGATGAAGCGTGAAGTTCAGCCAAGTGCGACTACGCGAAATAACTGTGGTAGGAAGTTTGGAAACCAGGCAACTTCATATCCTGAACCAAATAAAAAAGTTTTAAATTCCTATAGTCCCTAGACAAAGTGACATTTCACGGGTCGATTTTACAGAGATTCAGCGGATGACAGGAAGTATACTCGTAGTTAGTCACCAATCCCTGAAAAAAACACTAATCGAATTATTATTTAGACGTTATATTTTTGCCGTACGGAAGACCGCGGACCTAGTCAACACGGTCGATGGACTGTCTCCTCAGGTAACCGCGTTCCTGGAACTTAAACAGCTTTTGAAAGATCAGCGTGGATTTTAGTCAGTACAAGTCTGACAGTCCCTTCCGTTCTGCCTTAGGTGGGAGGACTCATTTGATGAATTTACCACGATAAAAAAAGCTAGTCACTAGGCAAATCGCCCGAATAATTAACCCCAATAAGATGACGATATGATATGACGTGGTAGTTGCTTCAAAAATGTGATAAGCTTTGAAAGCGAATAATGTCACTCATGTATAACCCGCATTTGATTATTCCGTTATTCTCCATTATCTAACGCCAGTTTCAGTTTTAGCACTCAAAAAAACCAAAGGATTTCTGTCCGTATTCATGTTGTATGTAGGTATGTATATCATAAAGTGTTTAAGCTGTGAGATCTTTAGCTGGGCATGCGGGCAGCGAGTAAAGGGCAACTCGCTGTCTGACCATGGACCATGCCCGGGTCGACGGCTCTTTGTATTCCCTGCCAGGGTCGCGGGACTTATCTCATTACCGTGACCCCGGAACATAAAGGGCTATTGAAGGACACCGTGAATTTTAGTCAGTACAAGTCTGACAGTCCCTCCCGCCCTGCCCGGGGTGGGAGGACTCAATAATTTGATGATTTTACCACGATAAGAAAAAAAAGCTGTGAGATCTTCGTACAAAATAATAACCAAGCCAGTCTTGTAGTACAATCTTACCTGCCATGCCTATCTACAAGCAACAGAAAAAAAAGCGACAAGAATCAGCTGTTTACTATCTCGAGCACGTCGTAAAATTCTTTAGAAAAGATATTCTGTTACGCTAAGAAATAGTGGCTGTGAGAAGAGAATCTATCAGTAAACTGGTTATTTAGATTTGTAGATGTTTTAGTTAGAAGCTTGGTAGAGGAGGCAACTGCAAAGCTGATGATAATGTGATGATCCGCATGCAACCTATGGTGACTTAAAAAGTTCGTTGAGAATACGAGTACTATAGAATTTTTTACTAAATCTTGTAAAAACTTGTGACTTGTAGATAATCTACATCATGATTGCCTAATTGCATTTTAAACATTAATTCTGTCGAATTTATGAGGCTAAAATGCTAATTAGTTGAGATTCACTATAAAATGGTGCTACCAGTTATTATGTACCTAAATATAATAATTATCATGCATGTACATTTATGTGTAACGACACAACACTGAAAGTACCAGTGCCATCTATGAGGTAAACGAAGAACTAAAATAAAGAACATTGCAAGTTAAATAAAATCTTGTAAAATTCTTGCATCAGTATAAGACTCCGCTAGTCAAAAACTTAAGAAAACACTGACAAAATTATTGATTAGAGATCCTCATACTGCTAAAAAATGAGAGGTTAGAGTTTATTATGTACTTTTTTCTTGTTTTAAGCTTGGTAATATCACCAAATGAGTCCTCCCACCCTGGGCAGAGCGGGAGGGACTGTCAGACTTGTACTGACTAAAATCCACGGTGTCCTTTAATAGCCCTTTACATTCCGGGGTCACGGTAATTCGTTAGTCCCGCGACCGCTTAGTATATACCTACTTGGAATCAAATACAATATTTGTAAACTTGCCTAATGATAATGACTTTAAGGAGCTTTCATAATTATCTGTTTTGAAATCACAATATTTATGAAACCAGTTTATTGAGCAAAGTTCAGTCGATTGCCTTTAAAATGTACATGTAGTACTCGTAATTATAATTTTCACAACGACATAATATAATATGATTAAAATTGAAATAATTTTAACGAATCACATTTCATTCGTCTCCTCGTACATTAAAATCTCATTTCATTTCAATAGCTCCACTGATATATGATTGGAGTAAATATCCGAAATTAATGCGCAATTATTTATGAGTGTAATTTTGACTTTCGAAAATTCCCAGTAGCGTATTTAAAATCAGTCCTTTTGAATCTGTTTACATTCGTATTCACAAACGTTGAAATTATTTTTTATAACGTTCGCTAATGAAGCGTCTTGTTCATATTAATTTTGGCTCTTTGGAAAACGTAACCTAAAAATTATTTATGGTTTGTAGAAAATACCACCAATTTATAGGAATTATTACTTAATATGTAGCTTAGTATTTTTAACCGACTTCAAAAAAAGGAGGAGGTTCTCAATTCGTCGGAATCTTTTTTTTTTTTATGTATGTCCCCCGATTTCTCGAAGACGCCTGGACCGATTTGGAATTTTTTTCTTTTGTTTGAAAGGGTATACTTTCCAATTGGTCCCATGATCACCAGGTCAGGATCTGATCATGGGATCCTAGAGAAATCGAGGGCAGCCTTCAAATTTTATAGGCACATAGTACCATTTTCATATATTTTCTAAAGCTGTTCCAGTATTTGCATCTGATATCATCATCTCAGGTGGATGACCTGATGATGGAAGGTACAACTCCTTAACAGTAAGGAGTAGGCATCGATTGATTTACTTTGTGTTCGTATATCTCCGGAACTACATGTCCGATTTAAGTAATTCTTTTTTTGTTGTACTAGGT
Organism: Agrotis clavis; assembly: GCA_954870645.1. Lineage (NCBI taxonomy): Eukaryota > Metazoa > Arthropoda > Insecta > Lepidoptera > Noctuidae > Agrotis > Agrotis clavis. The sequence continues at coordinate 1,436,388 of OX940932.1, read as the reverse complement.
ATCATTTAACTTAGAGAATACTGCAAGTTTCATCGAAATCGGTTTAGTGATTTTTGAGATATGGAATTTTATTAGCATAATGTGTACATGAGTGATGTAAGTACTGGTGCGCAGGATTACAAAATTCTAGTGCACAAGTAATAGAATAATGTTCTTGGCAAGAATTCGGGTTGAATATTTAAACTAAAAAGAGTAAAATAAAAACTTTTTCAAAAAAAATGTAACCGCCTTCAAAAACAACCACAAAAAAGTGTAAAATAATTTACAAAATAACTTTTCTTTCGGAAGTCGGTGGCTAATAAGACAATGAAAAGAAAAAAAACAAAGGCACCGACTTCCGAAAGAAAAGCTATTTTGTAGATTATTTTACACTTTTTTGTGGTTGTTTTTGAAGGCGGTTACATTTTTTTTGAAAAAGTTTTGACTCACTCTAGTTGTGCTTGTTCATTACAAAGAGTTATCTTTTTACCACACTTTGGACTATACGCTATGTGCGCGATGCTCAAGTAACTATTTTATTTCGGGACTTAAGATCAGTCAATTCTAGCCAACTAGGTGTTTTGAATAATATTATCGGCTTGATTTTCACTTAAAATGAAAGAAATCAAAAGTGTGAAGCTTAAGACACGTCACTCTCGAGAATCTCGAGTTCACATCGGGCGCTGTAATTGATTTAATAGTTCCCACCACCAACTTCGCACGTAGCGTATAGAAGTGTTCTCATAAAGTTCAAATTGTTAAATAAAAATCGGTTGTCTGTATAGTCGGTTTACTAACGATAGTTGAACATGACAACGTCATACTCATAAGAAAATACTACACTTACGTTGCTATAAACAAACAATTGACACGCTGTTGCTATGAAACGCTACAGATTGAGGTAACGCCGCATGACGTCATCTTATTTCGTGCGTACAGCCGGCCATCGAATTATAAGACGTAATCACGTCAAAAACATGTGTTTACAATTCATGGTTCAACATATCCCCGGGTTAACGGCGCGTCGTGTGACACGCGCGCCGCAAAGAGCAGTCAGCAATCTGATGGGCCCCCCTTAGAGGGCTACAGCCTGCAGTGGTCGCGGGGCTGTCTCATCAGGTAACCGTGACCCTGCAACGTAAAGGGCTTTTGAAGGAACACTGTGGATTTTAGTCAGTACGAGTCTGAAAAAAAAAATGGTTGAACATATTTTACACTTACCCCCATATTAATAAAACGAGAAGTAAAGTTACGACAAGGTTAATCCTTAAAAATGTATGATTAATTTGAAGATTATCCTGGTTGTAACTTTAGTCCACGTTTATTAATAAGGAGTTTACCGTGGTACCACAAAAACTTTTAAACGTCTGTTGAACACTTGTCTAACAAAATGTCAGATCATGACGTTGAAATAAGGTCCGTTTTGCAGTCACACTTTTTTTAGACAAGTGTTCAACACATGTTTAAGTTTTTGTAGTAAGGCTGAAATGTTTATCTTCAGTACCCTTTTAGTTTAAGCTTATTCGTATTCAGCAAGTTACCTAGACCAATCACCTGCGAATAATTCAGTCAAGTCACGGTTAATGATTCACGATCCGTAATCGACGTCTATAAGTGCGGCCGTTAATATAATTATCTCTTAACCGAATCATCCAACGCTGTCTCCATCATACATTTCTATTTAGCCCTATTACATGTCACATCAAGGGAATTTCGATAGACATTCTTGATGTCAAACTAGTTTAAATTGAACTAGGGCCCAATTACCAGATGGAGTCAAATTGTTATCGTATTACTTAATAATGTAGTGAGTGGAGCTGTAATGGCTTCTCGCTGACATTTTAATCCTGGCTAATCCATGGAGACTGATGTTAGAGCGATGTAGTGCTGTCGAGGGTAGAGTTCAATGGACTATATGACAGTTATTGGGATGTGTGACTGGAATTTAAAAAAAAAATACGTAAAGAAGGTTCTAGTTCTGGTGTATATATGAAGTTAAAAGTGTTCTAGAAAAATTCATAAAGCAAGAATTTGGTTTCAGTATACCTCTTAGGTGAGAGGTGACATAATCTTATTTCATTTCACCCTTGGCAGGTTACAGAGATGACATTCGATTCGTGTTTTATTTTGAAGAAGCGAATGTTTCTAACAGAAGCATGGTATTCAATAAAATAAAACTTACCACAAAAATATTTTTAATTCTAAGTAACAACGCCTCATCATTCTGATAGTTACCATTTTATTATAAGTACGTGCAAACCATAGAAAAAATCTTTATGGTATAGGTTAGTAAAGTATAGTTTGAAATCCGTTTTGATATCATGGTTGTCTCATGGTTGCAATTTTTCAAATTGTTACACATGCATAGTTTTTCCGGGTAGTTCATGATGTGAAGTTATTCATAGTGAGGTGCAAAAATCGATCCAATGCCGCCTTCATGTTTTCCCACATCCCCTACCACCACGACACACTCAGTACTTACATATTTCATAGCGCACGCGATCCTATCATCGCTAAGTATAAAACTGTACGCTCATTGTGAGTGCTCATCGATTTTCTGCTTTTATGCACTAGAGTTGCAAACTTCTTGTTACAATTGTTTTATGTAAAGTATGAGTTATGCAATGTATTTAAGAGTGCTTATTCTGGAAGTTATTAGCAACGTCGCAAATAGTTGTCAAATATTTACAAGTTTTGATTAATTTTACAAATTTTCTGTATGAAAATAAGAAATATGGCTCTGTAGTGCACTAAAAATTTTATTAGGGAATGCAATAATTAATATCATAACACCGAATAAATAGTTTTAGACGTAAAAAAAGTATTTGGAAACTTTCCAAATGCCTTTTATACACCTGAAACGGTTACAACATAAAATTTAGTGTTTTAGTTGCATTCCTAATCAATTTTCTAGTGCACTACAGAGCCATACAGTAACATTGCCAAATTAATTAAAAGTTGTAAATATTTGACAGCTATTAGCGACGCACGACGTTGCCAACTTTCTGGTTATGCGCCCTAATGTAAGAATATCTACGTAAGTTATATCCTACTTCCGTACCTACTCCTACTAATATTATAAACGCGTTGCTTTTTCTTGCAAACATCACTGAACGGATTTAGATAAAAGGGGTTAGAAGGTTTTGGTATCGAGGGTGGCCCTATCGGTCACCCGCCACTTTGATTTTTTTTCAGAATCTCGGTGTACAACCAACGTTCTAATTATAAGTATTTAGATAGAAGACACTTAGGCAAAAACAAAAAATATTACACACATAATGTCTTAGAGCATCAGTTTTCGGAGTTACTCGCTCAAATAAAAGTCAAAAACTGAACCTTGGAGAAACAATTTAGTCTTTTTACCCTGCAAGTATAGATATTGAATTATAACAACATAAATTAATGTATAAATATAGAAAAAAATGTTGATTATTTACTTAATTATGCGCTTATTCAACATAAATTATCTTAGCTATCTCCGTGAAAAGTTTGTTGAATTCTTTCCAAGATAAAGTTGCCGTAAAACCCGCTACACACCATGATGTTACTTCCATATTAGTAAACTAAAACCAAAACATCACAATTAGTGAAAATACCCCATCTTCACGCCTGCCGATGGTATCTACCATCATAAACCATGGTGTACAAAGCCACACCATACCGGGCTTCCTGCTAGACTCATTCAGAAAAATTAAAACAATTAAAAATTATGATAAGTTTAAACAATACGTTTAGACGATAATATTATTGGAATGTTGGTACTTAATTAGACTTTATTTTGAATGAGGCGGCGTGTGTTTTTATTTTAACAAAATAGCTTTACAAACACTTTAAAAACGTTGAAGTAATAAAAAGTTATGTTACTGGCTATTTTTTTTATTTCGACACTAGAAATTTTCGTTTGTATTGTATTGTTCGCTTGGGAGTTAAAAATAGATTTGTTAGTGTGCAGTTAGTTTTATTTATAGTAAATTAGTACTATTTTTAGTTTTATGAGGCAATTAAAAGCGATACTAGGTAAGGAGCAGTTTTGAATGGTAATTAGTTTTTTTTTGGCAAAGACCGAGCTTTAATCAGCACGCACTAGTACGACCACAGTTGATTTATTGGTAGGTAAGTTTTTCCTCCTCGTAAATCACTAACTAATCAATCAATACATTAAGCTTAAGTTAGCACGAACGCCCAATGTCACTAACACTATTAAGTTAGTAGGGGCAAAAAACATTTGATAATCCGCTAAGCAGCGTTTTTTTTTAGGTGGTATCATCATCAAAATAATGACTCCTCCCGGTGGAAGGGACTGTCGGACTCGTACTGTAAAGTAACGTCATCATCATCATCATCATCAGCCGGAAGACGTCCACTGCTGAACATCCAGCCTCCCCCTTAGACCGCCACGCCGAACGACAATTCGCCACTTGCATCCATCGGTTTCCCACGACCCGCGAAAGTAACATAAAGGACAATAAATTGAAGAAAGCTGCAGCGCTCGTGCCTCCGTGTCTCGGAAAAAAAAATGTCCTTTACGTTCTGGGGCCACGGTTACCTGTTTAGGCAGTCCTGGGACCCTGGTAGGCGACAGGACAGAATTGATTCTCTCTTAGGTAATATACCTAGTCTGTAAAGTACGAGTAATTATAAATTGTCTAGCCAATGATTAGGTTCTGTAAATACCGAGTCACAAAACGTTACTTTTGCCTACGAAACTTACGAGCCTACTCAGAGACGTATAGAGCATTAAGTTCTTTGGACACTAACCCACTGCAGGCAATAGCTTCTCCCAACTCCTTCCAAGACTTCCAATACCTCCTTAACCCAGCTCTTATGGTACTATTTTAGCACTGATAAATGAAAAATTACAAGAACTTATTTAACTTCGTCCTGTTTGTGGGACTTTCCTGCCAGGGTCATGCAGCTGTCTCACTAGGACACGTGGTCCGGAACGCTAAGGTAAATTGATGAAACATGGTGGGTTTTAGTAGGTAAGAGTCTGTCAGTCCCTTTCGCTCCACATTCGGGGCGGGAGGACTCATTTGATGGTTCTACCACCCAAAAAAGGGATTTATTTGACTTTTTATTACTGTTATCTGGCGATAGTATTCCTGAAAAATACCCTAAAAAGTTAATGAATAGGTACCACATTAACTAAGTTTTCCTGACCTAATTATGTCAGTATAATTATTTACAACTGTCAAGCAGTTTTGATTATGTTATTTAGGTTCGTTTTGCGTGTTTCACTTACATACATTTATTATTATTTATATTTACACAATCTAGCTGAATATGAAAGTGTCAACCATAAATAAATTATGCCTCCATTATATATTACTGTTACAATAGTTGTGTCCGTTTGTTTGAGTAATAAATAAGATTTATTGCAGATCTAATGGGTCTATCTATTCTGAATACTGTGGTTTGAGATAAAACTTTTAAATCTTAATTGCGACACATAAACTTCCTACGCATGTAAATAGTAACAAATTAAAAAAAGCTGGATTATTTTTTGTGGCTAGGTAGTAGGTACTTATACTGAAATCAGTGCTTGTGGTAGTAGTATAGAGGAGCACGTAGCTAAATAAATGACAGCCGCACAGGCCGCTCTTCTGGGTTAAGCCGCACTTTCCAAGATTGGTCTGTAGATGGGAGACTATCTGTCAAAACGTTCCGTGTCTCGGAAAGCACGTAAAACCGTTGGTCCCGACTGTAATGTAAGATCTTTAACAGTCGTCACTATTCGCCAAAAGTTACATGAAAGTCTGAGAACCAGTCTTACCGCGGGGTATCGTTTTACCCATGTAAAATACTGATATTCATGTGCATCCCAACATAGTTGGGGTAAGACTAGGCAGATGATGACTATTTACTGGAATCATCACACAAACCCATGATTGCCTGTTCTGTATCTTTTGTAGCTGATTGTAATTCTTTCATTCATGGCTAAAAACGGCTCTTCCGTGCAGTCATCAGTAAGGTTGCATAAATTAGTCTTAGTTTAAAGCCGAGTCTATAAAACATTTACCTTATAGCAACGGCATCGCCCGGGTGGTGTTCGTTAATTGTTCCAGGGTACTAAAATACTACCAGGAAAAAACTGTCCAAAATAAAACTTTTACATTTGAAATAATTTTTGCATGTAAAAGTAAAAAATCCATCAAAATTTCTTGACAACACAATTAGCCTCTGAAATAAACTGAAAAACTAAGTAATGTTACACAATAATACGCCCACCGACACCCATAACTAATAGGTAGCTATAATACCCGTATATTGCACAAAACACAACAGCAATATAAAGCAAAACACAGCCGGAGCCGCGTGCTGCAGCTAGTGTAATTAAAAGTAAGGTAAACGTCCCAGTCGTCACGCAATGTGCATAAAAACGTAAATTATTAATGAACGCTTGAAGGCAATGTCATTAATCCTGTGGCTTTAGCAGTGTGGCCACCAGGATAGCGATTTGGAGGTTAATGTTTTTATGTACCTGATTACTTGATTAGTGAATATTTTAATTAAAATGTAGGTTTGTGCAAAAGGTGCAGGTAAATTAAATATTGCAAAAACTGTGTATTTTCTGTTTGACGTGAATTGCTATTATTTTATCAGCAGGCGCTTTCCGTGCGTTACAAAACCTGCATAACAGTGTACATCTAAACAAATTGTGACATCTTTGAGAGTGTGGTAATAGACTTGTATTGATCGTACAGTCAGCATCGAAAGTTGCTGACCACATTCAGATTTTCAAAATCGCTGTACACCGTATTATTTCGTATTATTACGGTGTACGGCGATTTTAAAAATCTGAATGTGGTCAGCAACTTTTGATGCTGACTGTACTAGTAACTGAGTTAGGATGTAATTATCTTTCCTGTACCTTTTTATTTAAATAAGATTAAGAATATAAATACAAAAGTAACATTGAATTTTAACAACTAAATTCAGTCAAGCTACTTTGTGCATAACTTTAATGTAATTAATTTCTACACTTAATTTAAGTGCAAATTAGTGGACTTGTGTAATATTGCCATTGTACTCGTATTTATGTTACTAATACGTCAGACTTCATTTACATCAGTTCTTATATTATAAAAACTTAATCATAAGAGAAACCGTCATGCTCCAGAACTCATCTCTCAGAATCAGAAATTCGAAGAAATATGGCATACCATCACAAATTGTATTACTGAAATACAAGCCTATATGTCCCAACAGTGGCAGATCATGACTTACATAAAGCTTGTCCCGAACCCGCTATTTTCGTGGCCTGAAGTCGACAAAGCTAAAAATCAGTTAAGATGAGGTGTGCGATAGCGCGCGATGACTGGGACGAGCGAGACCCGCGGAATTATACCGCATTTATCAACTTATTAATGACCTTACTTACGTACTACCCGGGAGCGATAGAGCAAACGGTTTTTAGTTTCCATACGAGTATTATAATTATAATTTTACGAACATAATGTGTAATCAAAGGTTTAAAATATATACCTGTATCACAGCGTTTTACCAATGGTACCGGAGGTCGCGGGACTGTCTCATGAGATCCGTGACCCTGGAATGTAAAGGGCTATTGAAGGACACCGTGGAACTAGTCAGTACAAGTCTGACAGTCCTTCCTGGGTGGGAACACTCATTTGATGATTTTACCACGAGAAAAAAAAAACAATGTTACTGTATCTAAATGTAAATATTTTACTTTTCCCTGGTTGTCATCTTCGAATTCTTTAGTTGCTGAAGCCTGATGAACTACAACTTAGCTGGGTTACATAACATCTGTGGCAGAAATCCTTATTTAAGTTGAGGAATAATTGAGTACTCACTAAAGCCCTAATTAGATATCTAGCACATCGTAATAGGTACGTGAAGTTATCGATTCACCAAGAAATTGCCAAGTTTAGTTTAGGAAATTGTTTTGTATCGGAACCAATTGTTTGGCTGACTGTACATCTCAACAGTTTCAGTAGCATTGAGTCATTTATTTATATCTTTAACGACGTATATATGTATGTATGTATCACCTGCCTCTGATTTGTGTATGAAACAGGTAAATACGTAAGTAAATAATTTGTTATGTAAATGAAATAGTTGAATCCAAACCTAAAAACGTTTCGCCTGCTTTGACCTTCTAGTCTTACTGGTCTTACAGTTGTGCGAAAAAGATGGGAGTGTTGATCAGTGGTGAAGTAAACTGTTAGTTATGATCCCATACATATTTTTTACAAATGGTCAAAAATGTATTATGTATAATTATTATTATAAGATGGGAACACTTATTTCTTTTACGTTTTTTTTTTTATTTATTTATTTATTATTAAACAACATAAACCAGGGGTTTATGTTGTTTAATGTTGTTTTTCTCTTATCTCATAACTTTAAAAAATCTATCTACTTGTTTTTTTTTTACTTTATGATTATTTTGCCAGTGGACAAGAGACTTAATTATAAAGATGTCGACAACAAACTTGTCATAAAGTTGTTTAAGAAAATTATGTTCTGAAACTTTCATACAACGTCGATTTTTAACAAAATATTACGATAAAAAACTTTATGTGTTCAAGAAACGAGCTTCCTTGTCTGTAGGACTTGAGGCGAGTTTTTTTATAGTCTTAAGAAAAATGTCAAAAAGAAAAGAACAAGTTCCTAACTAAGTTAAAAGATAACTATCGTATCTAAAACTAGTTTCTAACAGCGTTCATTAACATAAACTTCATGAACTTAAAAACTGGCCAAGACGAACATTATCTATGAAAACGGGCAAAAAATCAAGTCTGTTGTATGAAAGCTCCTTAAATATTTATTTTATGCTGTTTTTAGTACTAACTTGCTGTTATAGCGGTAACAAAAATACGACATCATCATCAGTGAAAATCTCAACTGTCGAAAGCCGGCCATACACCTACCAGTATACTTGCGGAAGTTTAAAGTTGCGCAAGTATACTGGTATTAGTAATGTGTGTAGCAATATACCTGCGCAAATTTCAAACATTGTCACAATCCTGTGTTTGTGCAAGTCTAGATTTGCACAAGTATACTGGTACGTGTATGGCCGGCTTAACTATCAGTTAGACAGTTGAGATTTTCACAGGTTCATGAGATGCATCCTGGTGACAGACGGACATCGAATACAGACGCATCTTGGGACTCCTACCTATTCCTACCATCTCACTATTCTCAAACCACTGCAACTCCTGAGAGTCAGAATCAACAGTGGCAACCACCAGAAAAGCGCCGAGACAATGAAGCTCGACTCATGGTAAAATCATCAAATGAGTCCTCCCACCCAGGGCAGGACGGGGAGACTGTCAGACTTGTACTGACTCAAATCCATGGTGACCTTCAATAGCCCTTTACGTTCCGGGGTCAAGATAATTCGCTAGTCCCTTGTCTTTTCAGTTTTACCCTTTGGTTATGGAACCCTAAAAATAACCTACTGTATAGAAGAAAATCTCATGAAAAAAGATGTAAAAGCTTATAGGGTGGGAGCACCAACTACCGTCCGTCCCTACAATATTTACTTTCGCGCTAACACGAACCTCCCCCATAAACACGAAACTCTGTTTACGTACAGATAAACAAATTAACTGCTAACAATATGTTAGTAGTAGTAACGTGCTGCTATTACTAACAGTCTAATTTTTTTCTTTTATACTCGTCCGTCTCGTACGATAATCTGAGACATGTGGCTTACCGAAAATAGGTCGAATATGTTCTGAGGGTGACGACACCTATAATATTATGAGATACAAGTTTATTTTTTATGGAGATATGTGAAGGAATGAATGCGATTTTTATTCAAATACAGAGAAGAGTATGGCGGTTATTTCGTATTTTACAAAAGATATAAAGGTGAAATGTGTTTTTAAGAGACATCGTCTAACAATGATATTGCTGAAAAATACGTCCATAAAAAAGAAGTACATAGTAACCTTAACTTCAAACTGTTGTTTGCAAAATCATCTCATAACAACAAATTACTTGCTAGCTACATGAGATCTCATAAACCTTCATTATCTAACCCTATCTCGCATACTCGTACTCAAATCTAATCTATGAACGCAATCATAAATCACTCACCATATTTAATCACAAATGAAACCCAAACTAACTTCAAAGCGAAACTTAATTAAAAACAAATCACGACCGACAACTGTCCTGCGTACCCCACATCTCTTCGGTGAGGTCAAAGCCCTTAGCTGTTTTGTCAGAGTCAACCAGATTAGGTTATTTTTTTACTGTTTACTGTAACGAGGTTACGCGATAGTTAGTTTAATCACAGTTTAACGGTGATCGTAGTAGTTTAGTTAACTACGCTTGGAGATACCGATGATATGATGATGATCGAAGGGGGGGCGCTTTGGGGGACTGTCTTATGTAAAATTTGACCTTCAAAAAGTGCTGATAAATCAGCCTAATTTGAATAAATGACTTTTGATTTTTGATTTTGATAGAGCTTGATCATTGTCCTACGTTAATTTTGGAATTAGGCGACATTGAGTCATATGAGACATATGAGTCCTCCCAGGGCGTGACAGGAGGGACTGTCAGGCTCGTACTGACTGAAATAAACGGTGATGCTTCAATAGCCCTTTACGTTCTAGGTTCACGGTTACCTGATTTGACAGTCCCGCGACCCCGAATTAAGTGACAATGACTCTAAAGAATCTAATCAAGTTTACGATATTTTAATTGTAAAATACCAGATCGAAGAATACGATCTCTAAATGTTATTGATAAAAGCTGTTATCCGGTTCATAAAGATAGATAATGTTTAATTAAAAGTTAAATAACACGTTTACACGATTACAGTGACAGCTAATCAGTCTAATAATTGAAAGTGCTTAAGAAAGAAAATTGTTGATAAGTGTGAAAAATGTTCCTAATTATCATTATAAAAATTGGGTTGCACAATCCTTGCCTTATTGTCATTGGTAACCTACACATGTTTATTTTATAATACAATAAACGTGTTTTGTAAGAAAACAAAATATCAAAGGATTATTTAGAAAGAGCTTACCTACTTACTTTTACACATTTTTTCACTAACAAAAATAACAACGGGTTTGAAAATTGAATAGGCGTTGTTAGCCAATCAGTAAATTATAATACTGGTCGAAAACCACAAAAATAAACACAAAATTATAATAAATGAAAATATCAAACCTAAAAACATAAGTACCCCTCTATTTCTGTCCTAAGAAGGCTCATTTATAAGAAAAATCTATTTTGGTCGTTTTAAAGAACAGGGAAGGCTTCTAGGCACACGTTGGTATGGCAGTGGGCTGGTCACGTGTACACAGTGGTCCACTAATGTCCCTGCCTGAAGGCATTGTGTTATATGGGGGATGGGGGCATTGGCCCCTGAAGGGGGAACTTGGGGGAAGCTGAGGTGTGAAACGACAAGTCAGTTGTAGTGATAAGGTGATAAGGCTATTAGATAATACTGCATCTTCAGAAATCTGTTGTTAGTGAGAGGTTTTTACAAGAAGGGGATTTTCGTATAAATACTAAATAATTTTAATTTCGGAAATTATTATTTTCTTGTAAACATAAAGAGATTTTAAAATAAGTTGGCCTTAAAAATAAGGGTACGCGTGTTTAATCACTGTTAAACTAACTATTGCTAAAATCCCATTTTTTTTACAAGTTATCAAAAATACTTCGAATTAAACAAATATTTGGGTAACAAATGGTTATTAATAGATATAATTATTAACAAATAGTTTGATTACTGATCAATCAACTAGCCGTAAAGGCAGTTGCTTCTTTATAATATCAGTTTTAATTTACATTTTAAAATGCAATTCGTTCTTACTTCTGTATTTAAAATGTGTTGAAGATAAAAAAAAACTACTACAATATTCTAACTTAATTTATGCTTACCACTTACTTTTTACTTGTAGGTTGTGAAGTATGGACACGTATAAATTATGTGTATATGTCTGAAACATTATCTATAGCAACAAACTATCTGTTACATTTGAATTTTAAACGCACATATTTTATTCAAATTGAAATGTAAGAGCCATAATGAATTTGTGTATTCAACGTCGTGTTTACTAGTATAAAGAGAAATTTGTTTAATAACTCACCTATGTATTCAAATTATATAAACAAGCAAAACTATACCATAATACGAGAGTATAGAGTTGATGCAGCAGCTTGTTATTTGGTGAAGTGAATATAAGGGTCCGTACACAATATTATGAGTTCGAAATTCAAATGTTTTTTTTTTATGAATGATGTAATGGCGTCCAATCTCAGTACAATCTGGCCTTGTCATTGGGTGTTCTGTTTCAAATGACATATGGCATGGTTTACCCTTGAACCATGGTGTATTTTAAAGATTATATTGTGATGTAATATTTATGTTTATCTTTTATTGTTATTGCTAAAAACTATACAGATTCAAAATCTCTTTATGACAGCCTGAACTCGAGTGCGTCAGTAGATTCGCCCAATATTACCTGAGTCTTTAACATATTATATAGGTACCTGCCTATACTTCTACCTAGTCGTTTGGGAATCATAGCTATTATCTTTACCCTTCAGTAAAAAACAGATGTGGTTTTAAGTATGAGTTAATTCACCAGCTTAAAATTAACTACACTTAAAAATAAACATACGCCTTTACACACGTTTTAACGTAATTTTTATTTTAATAATCTCACCAGTTAACAATCTAGTACATGCTAATAATATAGGTTTAAATCGATAAACGGACAAGTTTTGAAAAAATATTATTTATAAAAAAGTCTTAGCAATTTTCTCTCGGTTTATTTTAAAAGTAATGACTATTGGTGGCCATGTGTAATTGCGCCCTAACTAGGCGTTACTTGAGCCTAAGGCAGGTGGCAGCTATCTAGTAGATCTAGCTCGGTTATAATAAATAACTCAATAGCTACACGTCTGTCTGTACTCCTGCGTCGATAGCGAGAACCTTTCCATACTATTAATGCTTTACGGTAGATTGAGTAAATGGAGGATTACAACACAGTACTTATGAAGTATTAACATAAATGCATATGTTTGATGTCTAATGTCTTTTTACAATATGGTAAACTTCACAAAAAAATATTTCGCATAGATCTGCTGTAAATACTGTTTTAAGCTTTCACGGTTTGTCTCTAAATTTAAAATGTCACTTACGGGATATCTTCCGTGATTATATTTTTGTTTGAGTTCCCGATATTTCGACGCTGTTGCAAGCGCCATGATCGCGGGTTGACTGGAGATTGCGGGTGGATGAAAATAAATTGTTAGGAGCAGACAAATCTGTCTACCCTCTTTCTTTGTCTCTTGTTACGCGCACTACTGGAACTCGACACTAAGTCACGGCAAAACACACTCACAGTATCAACAAGTTTTTTGGAGTCTTTATAACGATGCCGGCTGCCCTTTATGAGCATGTTCACAACTGGATTCCACGTACTCGACAATTTGAAGCCATCCTCTCGATTGAAATTCTTGTGTTTTCTTATTTCAATTGCTTCTCTTGTCAGTCTTGGTATGTAATATTTGTCCGTGGACAAAATACTAGGCTTGTGAAATTCAATCCAGTGATTGGGCCCTGACTGTAGCAGATGTTCAGCTATGGCAGATTTTTGCTCATCGTTATTTTTGACAGCCTTGATGTGCTCTTTGATGCGGCATGAGACAGTTCGCTTCGTCTGACCTATGTATGAGCTGCCACAGCTGCAATCGATTTTATAAACCCCAGGATGTTCATATGGGATTTTATCCTTAGGTGAACGCAGACTTTGTGCAATTTTCCTATGAGGAGTAAACACAGTCTTTATCGAGTATTTACTCATTATACGACCTATCTTGTCCGTTACTCCTCTCAGATATGGCAAGAAAGTTGTTTGGCGTTCCACTGTAGCCCTGGCGGCTCGCTTCTTTTCTGGTCTTACTGCTTCATCATTTGTTTAGTAGCCATTCATGAGTAACACTTTCTGCACATGGGTCAATTCACTAGTAAGGTGTTCAGTATCACAAAGATCGAATGCGCGACTTGTAAGTGACGTGACTACAGAATTGAGGTGATAAGGGTGATGATGTGAGGTGGCGTGTAAGTATCGGTCCGTGTGAGTCGGCTTCCTGTAAACTGAATGGCTTAGGGTCCCATCACTCCTTGCAATGACCTTGACGTCAAGAAAAGCTAAAGACCGATCCCTTTCCAATTCCACTGTGAAACGCATGGCCGTATGGATGTTATTCAAATGGTTCAAACATCTCTCAACTTCTGGTATTCCACCTCTGAGGATGCAGAATACATCATCCACATACCGCTTCCACACCTTGATAGGCACAGGACAAGTAGAAATAGCCAAGTCTTCAATGTGTTCCATCCACAGGTTAGCAACCACAGGTGCCACTGGACTACCCATGGCAACCCCATCAATTTGCTGATAAAACTGGCCTTTGTACAAGAAGAAATTGGTGGACAAACAGTGCTCCAGCAACTTAGCATACTCCATGGGGATATCTTTTTCTGGAAGCTTTCTTCTTATAATCTCTATACATTCCAGTATGGGGACATTGGTGAAAAGGGATTCGACGTCAAAACTAACAAGAGACAAAGAAAGAGGGTAGACAGATTTGTCTGCTCCTAACAATTTATTTTCATCCACCCGCAATCTCCAGTCAACCCGCGATCATGGCGCTTGCAACCGCGTCGAAATATCGGGAACTCAAACAAAAATATAATCACGGAAGATATCCCGTAAGTGACATTTTAAATCTGCTGTAAATGTTTGTAATTTGTAATAAATCACGTCTGTGTATTAAACTTTTATGTAATGCAGAGGTTTACTAATAGTACTCCCCACAAACGGGACGTGTCTGTTGCCATCAATCAAACACATTTCCATATAAAGTAGCTAAAAATTAGAAAAACTCTCATCATGCTCTCTCAAAATGCACTTTGATGCTGAGCATGAGAACTCCACGTCCATACTAACGCGATCGCTAGGTGCGGGCCACATATAGAAAAGACGTAAGACGCAGACGGGGCGGAGATATATGTCTCTTCGGCGTCTCTTTCATACAAAATGTATAGAAGCGTCGCGACGTAAAACAGATAGAAGAGACGGGGCGCGGGCGGACGCGACTCTTATACATTTTCGCACGTCCGCGACGCGTCCTCGTCTTACGTCTTTTCTATGTGGCCCACGCCCTAGACCAACGAAACTATCGTTTCTGTTATTATGAAAATGATCTAAGAGGTACTTCTGTAACTATTCCTTCCGCTTGTAATCTGTCTTCTCACTCCATTTCCTCCTTACTCTGTGTCAAACTAGAAATTTAGAAACCAGTCAGTATCAGCTACTGCGGTTGATCTCTGAACTTAATAACTCGAGTGATAACTGTTGCTTAAAGCCCCAACGTAAATAATATATTATTGCTTAGTTATCGTCGGATAATAAATACTAACCTGTTCAATATTTTGTTAAATTAGGTATGTAGTGATTGGCTACCGCCACAATAAAAAAAAAAAATGGAGTGACGTTGATTTTCGGTGAAGGAATAGTACCTAATAGCAGTTTTCTAAAGAAAACTGGTATTGCAAAAGGAAGCCTTGTAATCTCTTAATTTCCACAAACATCGTCATATTATTTTTCCTATCCATATTTGAAATGTAAGACTGGCGTAGCATTTCTCCTTACATATTTAATCTTCCATTCACAAGTCAATTCATCGTTTCATTTCTACAACTGCCAATCGAAATGAATTCATAAAGCATACACAAATCGCACATAAAGCTTGGAACCGCGATATATTTTCATATCAGCGCCATTTCAAACACGAGTACAAATAAGCCGCCAGCAAAGCTCCATCCTAATTACTGAGCAATATCTATAAATAAAATAGTAGGGTAGGTAGAGAGAACAGCCAGTTGTAGGCCCAGTGCCTACAGAGGCGCGGCGGATAAAAGCTGTACTAAGCGGATATTGCCACGGGTCGGCAATCACTGATTTCCGCTTCCCCGCTACCAATAATACCGGCGCGTATCGATCTACCCGCCATATCTGTTTGTTTTGATGTCAAACTGTGTTTATAACCGTTTAAACACGATTAATTAATAATTAATTTTCGTACTACACCACAAAATGATAAACATTAGAGAGATCAGATAATTTCCTGTTTGCTTAATTGATTTTTCGCATAATTTAGGTTGTGTTTTTAGTTTTGGTAGCAGTTTGTCATTTGTGGTTTCTTAGTTGAATATTATTTCGTGTTAGGAACGTTTGAACCGATAATCTTCATATTCATTGAGCAAATAGTATACACGCTCAAGTAAGAAGACGAAGAGTCAACCATGTCTCAAATGGTTGCAAACCCAGCCTCCTAACTTTAACAGGAACTGTAGGATGTAAAAACTCAAAAACCTTTGGCCCGACCACGGAATCAAACCACCCATGATCAGTAGCTCTTGCAAGCAAGTCAATCCAATGGACATTAATACCTTTTTTTACATGTTTACATGCTTCAATTCGACCCGTATAAAATCAATTTGGTGTTTGTTTCTAACGTTCTTTTTATTCAAATCTACAAGGTCTGAAAGAAAGCCTAATCGTGGATTTAGTTAGGTCTATGTGACCTCCAAAGCTAATACGTTAGGTATCTAAGGACCTTTCCTTTTTACTTTTTCCAGTAGCGTGGTGCTTACATGAATAAGCACGTTATTTGCGAAGGTCCAAGTCTCTCACGGTGCACGCCTATTTGATCGTGATAGATTGGCCGTGATTCCTTTGACCTTCGATCCTAGCATTTTCGCACTCGTCTTTCAAGATTCGACCTAAAATATCTTACGCAATATTAGGTCGTTTCAGGTATTTTGGAGGCATTTTGGGAAAATTAAGATGTAACAATTTTGTATTTTGTGTGTTACCTTTAGAACTATTGGTTGGATTATAATGCTCACGCTCATTGATTCAGTGATTCGTATCAATGTAAGTAAGGCACAAAAACTGAGGAACTTTCAACCAATTACTTTGCTAAATATACTTTCAGTAGAAAATCCGTTGAAACTTCAAATTTCAATGGACCCACAAACGCAAAACTCGTTCAAAACAAAACTCGACGTAAACCAAATCCAATACATTCATAAATTTCGTTGTAAAATCTACCTAAATCTTCTAATTGTTTCTGAGACAGTATTGTGTAGGCTCGTGGGGGTACAGGCCTACAGTCATTTGCCGTCAGCCCCACTATTGTGCCCCATGAAATATGGGGCAATTAAATCTGAGTTATGATTTAACTACCCCTAAATTTTTAAGATACACCCCGAAAAATTAATCATGCTTTGAATAACGTTGTTCGTTGTTGAAAATTGTAGGTGTTTCGGAATGTTGTGTCCGAAAGGGTTGGATACCTTTTTAAATTACCTTTGATGAAAGGTGTATCAACCATCATCAAAAATGTTTTGTTGTAAGTTATTCCTCTTAGATATTTTTAGGGTTCCATAACCTAAAGGGTAAAACGGGACCCTGTTACTAAGACAACGCTGTGCGTCTTTCTGTCTGTTCGTCTGTCACCAGGCTATTTCTCATGAACCCTAAGGCCTTTGTCAAACCGACAGGCGATAGCGAACCGAACCGAATAATGTCATATAATAAAAAAAAATATATACATGTCGAATTGAGAACCTCCTCCTTTTTTTTTCGTCGGTTAAATATGCAAAAGCGATCCGATACTCTATGTGACAGGCTTCAAACAGTTCCATACATTACAAACAAAAACGCTACGCCACGCATTCGGTTCGTCTGTCAGTTTGACAAAGGCATAATAGTTAGACAGTACACAGATGATGTATTTCTATGGCCACTATAACAAAGAATACTAAAAACACAGAAAAAATATATTTATTGCTACGACTACGGGATTATTTACAAACTGTGAGTACTCTCTTTCTTCATTAAAATATTGTTAGGCCAAGCAAAGACATATTTCTAAAATTATAGCGAAATCTAAATATTTATTCATTCAAGGTTATTATGACATAACGAACCCAAATACCGTTCAGAGATGGTATATTTTGCCATAACATTGATGGCATATACAGGGTGTTTATATAACGCCTGTGCCGCCATTATCGCTGTTTGCAAAGCGTACATCACACAATACGATGTTTTTATTAAACAATAACACTGACACACTGTTCCTGTCAACTGAGGGCGTTAGATTATATTCAATGGTGGGTTTAGATGACGTGGTAACCTATAACTGTGATATAAGTGTATAGTTTTATATGGTTCAGTAGGGTTTTTTGTCTTTTTCTATGGCTTTTTTCTTGGTGATTTTGATACGGTTTTTACCGTCAATTAAATTGTGGAAAGAAAGTACAATCAACAAAAGAGATGTACCTAGATGAAAACAGTGTGTTTACGTAACGATCTCTTTGCCTTTATGTAGTATAAATAATCAAAGCGCATCATATAGTACATTATAGTATGCATATAGCAAACAGGCAAGCCATTTAAAACTTGCTCTCACATCTCTTTTGTTCACCACAATTATCATATTTTAATATTCAACATCAATGCAGAATAAAGGTGGGTCATATAATACTTACGTTCAAAAAAAACAAATGACCACTTATCCATTTTCCAATCATCCTCAATTCTTAACACAAGAACGTATCCTAAACAAAATATAATCACACAAACCTTTGTATAAAAATCGATATTCTTTCAATTTCACATGTAATAGACCTTCTTCAAAAAGCGATTTAAAATAAAATAGGCCTTAATCTTGGCAGCAAGGGATCGGGCATTACATGTTAAGTATTGTGCGCTACGGGCCCCGGGCGCGGGGGTACGAAGGACCAACTTATTAATATCGCCTCCCTTGAATAGAAATGTTAGGATCATTATTGAGGGTTGTGTACTGGGCATTTTGTTTGGTTGTTCACATTGGGGGTTAAGATTTTTTTGCCGGTTTTTGGAGTAAGTTGGATTATGATGTAGGTATCTAGTTGAACGCGATTTAGTAAAGATATTGAGACTGAATCTCGTGAAAGGAAAAGCCGTTACGGACAAACGACTGCGGATACCAGACGTTGACGTATTATACCTCACTCATACATTTTGACGGCACGAAAGACGCGGTGCCTGACCTGAGAGCTTCTAGAATCTTCAGAAAAATCTAAACAACTACGACTTTTCTTGACAACTACGTCAATAAAGGACGTGGGCTTTGGAGGACTTTTTCGCGTGATATTGTCATTCACTAATTTGATGTCATGGAACTAAATTAAACAGTATGTTGTTTGCTAGGATAATTTATACCAGGAAAGTTAGCCAAAATAGTAATGATATAATGTGAAATTAAAGATGTATTTTTTTAACTTTGTCCCATCTTTGTTATTTCTCCTGTTTCTTGAGTGGTGTTTACAAATATTCTACTTGTAGATCATGCAAATAGTTGTTCCGTGCGGACAAACCCATGACACACTGCGCAATTTTCAGTCGCTCAGCCACTGAACGCCTACGTGAAACTTTTGTAGAATCTTCTATCAATTTCTTCAGCCATATTTATGTTATTAATCTCCATAACACTATCAGTTTTCTATTACAATAACAAGCAGCACATGTGGGGAACGAGCCACTGTTTCTCTGTGTTACTCGGATTACAATTACACAAACATATTGTAACTATGGTGTACATCTTGCAACAAATGAGGCATGTTCCACGCCAGTCGCCATGTGATCAGCAGCTGTGAGGTTTTTAATCATTATAATTAAATCAGCGTGCCATTAAAATGTTTGAGATGAATCACATTGTGGTGTAGATCGTAAAAAAATATGAAATTGAGATCTTGAAGAGTAACATAACATCATGTATGATATAAAATCTAATGCTTAGGATGCTATGATAAAGAACAAATTCAGTACGTGTTGGCACACGTAAATCTATCTATCATAATATAATTTAATAAATCTGCAGAGAGGTCAATTCTCTACATGAAATATATTTCCAAAATAACTATCAGAGGGTGATTAGGGATCGATACTGATGCCAAAAATGCAATCAGTAAAATTTTTGTCTGTCTGTATAACCGTTATAGAAACAAAAACTACTCTTGGATTTTGACGAAACTTGGTATATTTATTTTTCATACTCCTGGGCTGATTATAGTATACTTTTCATCACGCTACAATCAAAAGGAGCAGCAGTGAAGGGAAATGTTGGTAAAACGGGAGAAGCTACTCCATTTTTTAAGCTTCTTCGGAACTACTGGGCGGATTTGATTGTTTTTTTTATTTATTTTTTTTGTGCCAAGTCGCGGGCAGAAGCTAATCTTGAATAAAGAAACCAGCATATCTGCCAAATCTCAAAAAGGTGTACAGCTGTACGAATAAGTACGAGTGCATAAGAGAACATGGGTGTATTTTGCCCGTACCGACCGGTTGTCGGTACAAAATGGTCGGTACGGATATAAAAGCTCCATTAGACAGCATTACGCAGGAGTAGGTATACCTACTGCATAATATTATGTAGATTATGCTGAAACATACATTGTCAAACCTGACAATTGAACCCAGCACTTCGTGCTTGACTGTAGCACTAAGAAAAGAACCTAGATAATTACCTAAATTATTACTCACGTAAAATTTAAAACCTGTACTGTTAGCTTTAAGTCAGGTCCAGACTGTTGTTACGCGAATGTAACGATTACGTGTAATATATCGCGAATTCTTGGTGTGGACGGCACTACGAGCATTACATGTAACGCTCGTGTGCCGTCCACGCTTAGAATTCACGTTACATTACACGGTGGATTACATTACGCGTACACCAGTTTGGACCCAGCTTTAAAAGTGTTAACTCACACACTGTCAGCCATGCCTTCGTTTCGTTCGGGAATCAAAACTTTCGACGCGACTCAGCTAATGCATCAACCGTATCTTCTATTTTTCCTCTATAATAAAAAACAAAACTCAAAACTAGTAACGTACTAGTCTCTCAGTCTGAACACGGGAAACTAAAGTCACGTTACAAATCCGAGTGTGAAAGCGAACGGAGGCGCGAGCCCTTCAATTTGTGATCGATGAGTCCATCGCTCTTGCGTCTCTGTGGACCGCCCCGCTGCTGGGGTCAGCAGTGCTGTGAGCCTAACTGGGAATGTAGGCAGGTGTGAGACGTGTGGTAGGTATATAATTGTGGTGAAAAAAAACCGAATATGGAAAGATTAACGAAAGAAAATATATGGCCACGGTATACTGCTAAAACAGTTCCGCGATCCTGATAGACAAATGCGTCGTAAAATCATCAAATGAGTCCTCCCACCCCGGGCAGGGCGGGAGGGACTGTCAGAATTGTACTGACTAAAATCCACGGTGTTCTTCAATAGCCCTTTATGTTCCGGGGTCACGGTGAAGAAATTAAATCCCGCGACCCCGGCAGGCTTTGGCCCTCTGAGAGGGGGCCCCGTAATTTTTGCTGACGCTCTTTAAGGCGCGCGTGGAACACGACGCGCCGTCGACCCGGGCATGGTCCATGGTCGGACAGCGAGTTGCCCTTTACTCGCTGTCCGCATGCCCGCACCTACGGTGGCCGGAGATCGTCTGCCGACGTCCGACGCCGCGGGCGTCTAACACTGCGGTTGGGGCGGAGGGAGGACGCTGTCCTCTCCCTCTCGCGGCCCGCCTCCTCCTTCACGAGCATTACCTACTGCTTCGCAGAAGGAGGTGACCGCTTCCCACGGGTCAGAGCCCATTCGTACCCTAAGATTCGCACCCTGTGCCCACTCGTACCCTGGAAGTTTTGAGGGGCCTACTCGTCCCCTGAAGAATATTTATTTTTATTCATTCTTCTAATATAAGTACGTGTACATGTGTATACTGCAGCTTGATAGTCCTGGTACAGTCGCGCAGAAAAGGGTAAAATAAAAAATATAGTAATAAGATTAAGTTTAATAAATGCCTCTAGGCTCTAGGCATTAAGTCAGTCTTCAAAATAATATTAATCAACTTTTGGTTTCTTGTACATTTGTAAATATTTAGCAAAATACATGATAACGACATATAATAATCTTTATGCAGTAAAATAAAACTGTGTAACTATTAAAATAAAATCTCAGTAATAATAACTGAATTTTAGATAAATTTACATCCAGTGTACAAACAAATAACCAAATATCAATACCAATATAACAAAAATAACAATTAATGTTAGTACTTTGTACAGTCAAAGAGATCTACAAAATAATGCAATATCACAATAACTTTGTATTAAAGAAATATAAAAAGTAAAATCAGTCTTTATCAACTATGTAAAACCAACATTTTTACTAACAACAAATACACATGCAAATCACAATGTCCTAGAAACTAACAAAATACCATTCTTTTTACAAAAATCAGCCTTGATTGACCATCATATTAAATCAACATTAAATAGATTTTATATGAAAAAAAAAATAGAAAACAAATCAACAGTAAATAATCACTTCTAATTTTTTTGTATATTTACCAACTACATACATGCAAAATCAAACTTAAATCTAATTTGCTTGCGCGCAGATACTCTGACTAAGATTACCCCTCCCGCTTTGGCATTCCACACCCCGCGCACATCTGGAGAGTACGTACCAATTTTAACGCAATTTTTGGAGCAAAACAGAATTAATGTTAGAACGTTAATTATTTTTAACCGACTTCCAAAAGGAGGAGGTTCTCAATTCGGATGTTTGTGTTTTTTTTTTATGTTGTATCGTGCATAACTCCGTCGTTTAACAACTGATTTGAAAAATTCTTTTTTTGTTGGATAGGGTATACTTCCGGAATGGTCTCAATAACATTTTATCGAAATAGGACTAGCACATTTTGAAAAATCAACAAAAACCTAAAAAGTTTTCAACTTTGTCTACACCGATTACTCCGAGGTTTCTGGTCCGATTTTGATGATTCCTTTTTTTGTTCGATATATTTAGTATATCTGCCATTTGGCCCCATAAAATTTGGGTTGAATAGTGAAACTAAAAAGGATAAAATAAAAAAAAAAACTTAAAAAAAAATGTCAGTAACCGACTTCAAAACAACCACAAAAAAAGTTCAAAATAACCTACAAAAAAAAAATTCTTTCGAAAGTCGGTGACAAAAACAAAAAGTTTATTTCGTTAAGCGAACTTCATTTAATAAAAGATCAAAGACACATTGAACAGTCTCGTATTCGCAGTCACTTTCAAGAACCAATATGTCACCGAGGCAGCCATAACAAACAAACAAAACACCTTATCTAATTTTGTAACCCGTTTTTTTTAACAAGCCATATATTATTATCATGACGGATATCATTCATCATAGCTCTTTTTTCAATGAGCTGTTATGATTTATTAAATTAATTCCGTTAGTAAACTGTTCACAAGTGTACTCTGTTAACCGTTTCTTATGTAAAATATAGCTAATTTGGGCACGCCGCAATTGCGGCGGTAAGACCCCTCTTTGAGGAGTGGCTGGAGAGAAGTCATGGCGTCCTGACCTACCGCTTGACGCAGGTCCTCACCGGACACGGAAGTTTCGGGAGGTACCTGTGTCTGATGCGAAAGGAGGAGACGCCTGGGTGTCACCACTGCGAAGATCGCCCGGAGGACACGGTGGAGCATACGGTGCAAGACTGCCCAGCTTGGGCGGAGCACCGACGTGTCCTCACGGCTGCGATAGGCGGAGACCTCTCGCGCCCGGCATTGGTTGCGGCCATGCTGCGGGGCGAGACGGAGTGGGAAGCGGTCAGCTCCTTCTGCGAGGCAGTAATGCTCGTAAAGGAGGAGGCAGGCCGCGAGCGAGAGAGGACAGCGTCCTCCCTCCGCCCCAGCCGCAGTGGTAGGCGCCCACGGCGACGGACGTCGCTTGATGATCTCCGGCCACCGTAGGCGCGGGCATGCGGGCAGCGAGTAAAGGGCAACTCGCTGCCCGACCAAGGACCATGCCCGGGTCGACGGCGCGTTGTGTCCCACGCGCGCCTCAAAGAGCGTCAGCATAATGACGGGGCCCCCCTCTCAGAGGGCCAAAGCCTGCCGGGGTCGCGGGATTATTCCCTTACCGCAACCCCGGAACTTAACAGGCTATGAAGGACACCGTGGATTTTAGTCAGTAGAAGTCTGACAGTCCCTCCCGCCCTGCCCGGGGTTGGAGGACTCATTTGATGATTTTACCACGCTAAAAAAAAAAAAAAAAAAAAAAAAAAAAAAAAATATAGCTAATTTTATCTCAGGGGACCAATAGGCACCTGAATAGGTGCCGAATCTTTAACTTATATTGTATTATATTAGAGGGGACGAATGGGTACCTTAGAAATAATATTTTTTATTAAAATATTAATTGGTACCCTACCAGGAGACCAATGGGCACCTATATAGGGGCCGAATCTACAACTTTTATGCTGGGGTACGAATTTTAGGGGACGAATGGGCTCTGACCCAGTATCTCCGTAGTTGTTGTATAGCTTGAGTTAAAACAAAACTATTATTCAAATCTTGTTTCCAATACTAACATTTAACTATGAAAACGATAATTTAAAACCCCCTCGCACCTTGCAAACCACTAAAATAATAAATATCTAAAAATACACAGTCTACCTAACTACTACGTACTGAATAAGGATAAAAATCATAAAGGTAAACATACACCTCGCCTTTCTTAGAACTTTTTTGTCCTAAAAAGATCCTTAACTATACTTGGTGCGATCTAATACCTGCTTATTACCATGGAACGATAGTTTGAATTCTAAGATATTCGATGCACTAGTAATACTCGCCACCTGTCCGTCTAGATACAGTGTTGTAGGCAAATTGATATTGTCTAAAATAGATTCTAGTTTAGTAGAGATGGACATCTATTCCTTAAGAACGATGTTTATGGAAGATTGTTTTATTTAATGTCATAAATTCATAAATTATGCAGTTTTCAGAATCAAAGTAGCAAAAGTTATGTTTTATAAGTACTCATTAAAAGCGTACAATTTTAATAACAAGTCAGGAATCCTAATCCTAACTAATATTATGAAAGTCTGTTTGTTACCTTCTTACGCCTATACCACTACTTATCCTGAAAATATCATAGGGTAACTTTCATCCAAAAATACTACTGAAGAGAAAACAAGCAATTATTGAAACTTTTATTGTAAACTAAGAATGAAATATGACGGGGCCCCCCTCTCAGAGGGCCAAAGCCTGCCGGGGTCGCGGGATTATTTCCTTACCGTGACCCCGGAACAGAAAGGGCTATTGAAGGACACCGTGGATTTTAGTCAGTAGAAGTCTGACAGTCCCTCCCGCCCTGCCCGGGGTTGGAGGACTCATTTGATGATTTTACCACGTTAAAAAAAAAAAAAACTAAGAATGAAATTACTATCGGCATTTTCGATATTAATTTTAATCACTCGACATTTTAATTTTCGACATTTAAGCTTCGGTATAACAATTATCGGTATATCAATTCGATCAATATTTAAATTTTCGATGTTTTCAACATAGACATTTTAATTATAGGTTAATTGAATATTTTATAAATTTTGTCTTCTTCTTATTCTAAATTAAATATACCTCATCATCTGCCTAGCCTTTTCCCAACTATATTGGGGTCGGCTTCCAGTCGAACCAGATGCAGCTGAATATCAGTATTTTACATGGAGCGACTGCCTGTCGGACCTCCACAACCCAGTAACTGGGTAATACGATACCCCATGGTCATGGACCTAAAAAAAAAGGCGGACGGAACTTCACTAAGAAACGATTGAAGCACCACAATGGCGGCGGCGTAAATATGTGTGCGTGTGTATAGGGATGCCAGATGAAGGAAAAAATTACCCATTTTTAAACAATATTTAATTATGATCTCCCTTGAACTTAAGTTTAATTACAATGTTTTTGTGACGGATACCTATTTTTAAAATAAAGGTAAAATAATTTAAGCACATTGGATATTAAAATATTTACAACTCGTTTAATGTCCTTTTGGTGATTCAAATTTTTGTAGACTTGTCTTTTGCTATCGACACATCTAGAAATCCCTTCTAATTTACTTAAGTGGTGAAAAGGAATGTTTAAGTATTTTTCGGCTATAAATATTTAATTAAAGCTATTTTATGTTCCATTCCTACACGTCTACATTCCTATTCCATGTCTACACTCCCTTATTATTTTTATACAATCATTTTTCCATGCATCATTTGCCGTGGGAAATCTGTAAAAATATAGAAGAATACAATAACGATAAATAGTAACATAAAATATAAATCTCCCAATTTTAAAATAATTTGAACCTTGAAATAGTTGCAACACTGATTGATTTCGAGATGTTTATTAAATTTATTGACGTAAAATCGAGAAATAAGCTTCAAATTGACATGCTTAACTATGAAAAGTGATCCCCTGGCTTTTTTAATTGAACTACTATGGTTTAGACAACTTTTTGCAACACATGACGGCATACTTTGATTTTTATTAGACAAAATAACACCGTATAAAACCGCGAGTGTCGTTCGAAGCGTAATGGCCGACGGCTGACTTACTATGGTGTGAATGTGTGCGTGCTGGCTTGTCCACATTAGCGCACTGACTTACTATGGGTGCTTCAATTGTTTCTTAGTGAAGTTCCGTCCGCCTTTTTTTTTAGGTCCATGCCCATGGTAAGACTGGTTGTCAGACTTTAGAGCTTCTGACTAACAGTAACGACTGTCAAAGATCTACAAAGGACAGCCGGGACCAACGGCTTTACGTGCTTTCCCAATATACCTAGTAAATAATAATTAATTCATTCAGAATCATGGCAGCTTTTAAATGTAAGCCTGACAAGCGTACTATCTTAAACATAACTTAGGAATAAAATATAATTAATTTTGATACATCTGCTCGTGAATCTAAGTAACTATGTAGGTATTCATTTGATGCAAATCTCACACGATTAGCAATGGCTCAGCAGATAATGGATGCAGATACTTTTAGATTTTAATCGTTATTTTATAGCAGCTGGCGTTTCACGACGAGTATGTTTCTTTTTTTTAATATAGAGACGTGCTGAACTATTGTACTATTACTTAACATTGTTCGAGCTGTGAGAGAAACCGTAATTAATTAAATTACCATTTTACATCCTAATGACTTTAGTTTTGTCTGCGCCTAATTTTTCACAGTCGACCTCTCTCATCTTCACACACTCCCATTCGGTCTTTTATTATCTCTCTTTTTCACTCATTCTCACTTGATCTCTCTTTGTCATTGGCCACGCTAGCGCGTCACATCTTGCGTCCTTGGTGCTACCCTATGCTGTCTAACACTCAGTTATACCTATGCTACGCCGCCGTAGTCACACTCATTGACATTCATTTGACACTCATTGGCATGCATTTGACAGTTATTGACATACATTTGACACTCATTGGCATGCATTTGACAGTCATTAACATGCATTTGACACTTATTGGCATGCCATCTAACACTATGATTCACAGGCCTGAGTCGAACCCCTTACACGTATAGATTAAGATCAGGCAATATACGAGTACTTAGCATGGACATGTGCCTACTGCCTACCCCGTAGGTACCCCGAAGGTATAATAGTGTGATGTTTGAATTTTAATATATAAGATAGTTAATGGCAGAGTTCTAAGTTATCTCAACGAGCTGAGCAGCAGGTGGGTGTTAGAAATAGATATAATGATTATAGGTTTAAAGGGTTGTTTAAAGGATAAGGACGGTACAAGTAAAGACCAAAGTATTTTATAAAATCAAGAAGATTGATAACGTCGTAACTACGTATTTTTTATCTTAAGTAAAGAAATTATTATCGACTAGCGGCAAATATTTTGTATGAGGTTATAAGTTTGAGTAAATTTCGAACTAAGATCTAATACCGAGTGACGTCGGCTATTTTCCTATAACCAAACGAGAGCCAACTTAAGTCGTGAGTAAAAGTTTGTTTTGAATAAAATACTTGCTCTCTACTTGTGAAATAAACTTTAATTATTTTATTATTTCCATTCAACAATATAGAAAGAAAGAAAGAAAATAAGTTTATTTGGCAAGCCCAATATGCAGACAAAGTTACTAGCTACAAAGAAATCTTCTATTTCTAGTTACATTTTTATATCCAACGATCACAACAATAATGACAGCTTTTAACACCATTTAGTTTTACCATTTTCTAATTAATATTTAAATAGCCAAAGAGATTTAAAAGAACCTTATATAGGTAGTTTAATGTCTTTGATAATAGCTGTTATTAATGGATTAAAATAATTATTTCTAAATAGATTCAGAACTAATTACGGAAATAAGTTGACCTAGGTTTTATTTATAAGTTTGCAAAGAAAAAACTTTGTTCATTTTTACACTTGGCTACTTTTTATAGCATTTTAATGGCCCGCATAAAATGTTGTATTATCTAGTCACATCTGACAGAGAAGCACATTATCTGCTTACCCAATCATCGTTTAAATAGCTAGATAATTGTATAGTTGTTAGATATTAACTCGAGAAACTTTCAGGAAAAAAAAAGGGCTAGGAAATAATCTATGCAATTATAGCTCCACCCGTTAAAGTTTAAAATGTGAGAGTAAAATAAGCATTTTACACTAAGTTAAAATGTGAGTGTAAAATGCTTATTTTACACTCACATTTTAAACTTTGACGGGTAACGCATTTCATTTTAGTCAATAGACATAGACTGATAATAATTACTTATTGCAACTGAGCCCAGTTTCAATCCCAAATTATCATGGTCATTCTTTAAATCACTTACGGGATGCACGACTTCAAACAGGTCGAACTGTCATGTCTCCTTGGTTCAGTAATCGTCTTTGCGACCGCCAACAGGTAAGTTTACTAAAAACTTTAGTCGGCACTGTTGGCGTAGTGGATAAGCTATCGAACTCTTATGTTGTGTGTCGCAGGTTCGATCCCCGCACGGAACAAATATTTGTATGATCTACAAGTGGACGTAGTTACGCAAAAAGGATCCAATCCACACTTTCCCCGAAATTGAGTTACATATACCAAACGCATCCTCGGGGTGATATCTTTAATATCAAAAAAGATCCCAGTGACAAAACACTATTTTAAACGTATCTACAACTACCAGATACCAAGCCACATCTATGGGCTGCATCAGATATTTTTCATCAAAACAAATCCAAAGCGCTTGAATCATTCTTGAGAAATGGTAACTCTATGGAATAAGTGTTTTAGGAAGATCACAAAAATGCCCCAAACTGTTTGGATTGTTTTTGAGAAATACAGTTTATATACCCAACTAAATACCAGATTACTTGAATCCTTTTTGCTAAAAATAAATGTCTCATTTTAACCAGTATACCTAAATATCAAAAATGATCCAAACAGTTTAGATCCTTTTTTATAAGTATTTGGTTACATTCAACAATGTACCAAAAGAATTGTCGCCTTCTTATCTATTATTATTTCAAATTATTTCAATGTAAACAAGTTACAAAAGAGATCTTCTGTATTAATAATTTCGTCAAGGGCTACGGTAGACTCGATCGAAAGCTTACCAAAATAATAAAACATTAAAAAATAAATATTTTGAGTCGACAACATATATTCGCAAATTCGGATTGTTGAGTATTTTGTAAAATTCTAATGGTTCTGACCGGACAGATCGCAGCCGCCATATTGGTCACCGACGCTAAACGTCATTGACATCGGATATCATGTTGAGAAGTTTTTATTTCTTTTCTTTCTTTTTGGCAACCGAGTTGATAGCACTGTAAGCATGCCAGTGTCATGTGGTGTATTAAGTAGTTACTAAACCTCCTCAACAGTTTCTACTCTTCACTATTGATTTTAAAAAAAACAATGAACTGTAACTTATGTCAGTGTCCGGCAGATGGGGAAGGCAAGTCAAAGCAGTAGCAGCAGTAGTTTTTGAGTTTATTCATTACAAACTAACATGTAGGTACATTAAAAACATACACACAAAAATACAAATCTCTCTCCTCTTTATAATATTAGGTGTCCGAAACGTTTTACCAACAGTCGTTTGGTCAATGAACTGTTGGTACGGCGAATACCCGCTGATAAATAGATACCCGCGGGATAGAGTGGGAAGCGGTCGCCTTCTTTTGCGAAGCAGTCATACTAGCGAAGGAGTAGGGAGGGGACAGCATGCAGCTCACGACCCAGCCGCAGTGGTAGACGCCCACGGCGACGAACGTCGCAGAACGATCTCCCGCCAACAGGCGCGGGCGACTTGCTGTCGGATCATGTATCATGCCCGGGTCGACGGCCCGTTGTGTTCCACGCGCGCCTCAAAGAGTGTCAGCACAAAGGGAGGCCCCCTTTGAGTCCGTGTTTGATTTAATTCCTATAAATGATTGTTTGGAATTTTATGAGCAACTATTGCCTTTGGGCAATGCTCAAATTTTAGAAGACGTTGACGTATTCAACAGTTTAATGATTGACTTTGAAGTTGATGCAGATAGCCAAGTTTGATGTTAGCATTCCTACACCATTTTAACTGTAAGAAGGTTTTGATAGAAATAATTTTAACTATAAGGGAATCTAGATAAAATTATTTCTACTCACCACTCACTTCACCTGTTGGGAAAGTCAATCGAGTTACCTCAGTGCTTCAAATCGAAAGTTTTTGACTAATGCGTGTTACCAAGGATGACTTATGGCACTGAAACTTGGTCTCTTACTATATGGGCCTCATCAGTAAGCTCAAGATAGCCCAACAAGCTATGGAAAGGACTGTGCTCGGAGTCTCACTGCGCGATCGAATCATACAAATGGAGATTCGTAGACGAACCAAAGTTGCCGACATAAGCCGAGCAAATTAGCAAGTTGAAGTGGCAGTGGGCAGGCCACATAGCACGCAGAACTGGGGCCGTAAAGTTCTCGAATGGAGACCACGCAGCGATAAGGGCAACGTAGGATTTCCACCCGCAAGGTGGAAAGACGATCCGATTAAGACCACAGGATCGCGCTGGATATGCAAGCCGCTTCCAACCGGTCCTATTGGAAATCTATAGGGGAGGCCTATGTTCAGCAGTGGACGTCCTACGGCTGATATGGGAATGGTTTTCCTTTAAGAATACACACTCAAAGCCTGCACTTTCTTACAGTAAAAGTGGTATAGTGACAACTATTTTGATCTCTTTTCTTTGACAGTTTTTCATACAAAACTAGCAAGTTTCAACCAATTACATTGCGCGATATACTCTGTTAGCCTTAAGTTTGATAATAATTATTAATATTTAATAAAAAACTATTATTAAACATTGATTTTTATTGAATAAGTTACTAAAATATTATGTGGATCCTTATTGATGAATGTACGTTGAGCAGCACCCTTACACTTATTTATTTAGCAAAAAGGATTCAGAACCACTTTTTCCACATTATCTCTATAAAATTGTATTACTTTTACTACAAAACTTAATACGAAATTAAATACGAAAAATTTGCTAAATAATCATCACAACACATATGATCTAAACATATTAAATGTTCAACTAAACTGCGTTACAACTTCATTGGCAACTTCATTGACTGGCCTGTTGGTCTAGTGGTTAGTGACCCTGACTGCTATGCCGGAGGTCGTGGGTTCGATTCCCACCCAGGACAAATGTTTGTGTGATGAGCACGATCATTTGTTCTGTGTCTGGGTGTTATTTATATATAATATGTATGTATTTAGAAATATATAAGTATGTTTATCAGTTGTCTAGTACCCATAACACAAGCTCTGCTTAGCTTGGGACTAGATGGCGTTGTGTGATAGTTGTGGAATTATTATTATTATTATTATTATTATTATTATTGGCCTATAACTCAAAACTACCTTCGCGTGGATTGGATCCTTTTTGTGTAACTACGTCCAAGTAGTTGTTCCTGGTCTGGATGTTTGTGTGTGTGAGTTTATAATATGTTCGTAAACGCCTCTATGATAAAAGAGAAAGACCCAGGAAGGTCATCATCATCATCATCATCAGCCGGAAGACGTCCACTGCTGAACAAAGGCCTCCCCCTTAGACCGCCACGCCGAACGACAATTCGCCACTTGCATCCATCGGCTGCCCGCGACCCTCACGATGTCGTCGGTCCACCTAGTGGGAAGGTACCTACGATGTAAAAAAATAAGTAACTAAAGCAAAATACCTCATCGGTCATGCAAAGCGCAAGTCACCCCAACTTCATGATAGAACAACTTTCATAGTCTCTTCTTAAAATATGAAACAATAACATAAACCTGATGATGATGAACACCATCAATAGAAGCTGTGGACTGTGTCCACGTGTTGGCAGTGGTTGAAGAGCTAATCTGGCATTACTACACAACAGACGTGGACAGCAAGCAAGAGAGATGTGACCTGGCACAAGAATAGAAGAATGTATGGATTCATTTTATGGCTGGGATTTTAAAAAAAGAACTTGGCTCTATGAAAGGGATTCAAATAATTATTTTAGAATGATTTAAACCGTCGATATAATTTTTGTACATAATTTATGTATATCCGCCAGCGAATAACTTTATCTATCCAAATTCTTTAAAATATTTTCAGTTTTGTCTTAAAGAAAAAGTTCATTATTATTTGAGGAAAAATTTGGCAGATATGCTGATTGAAAGATTGATGTGCTGGCGTCTGTACTATGAGCAACTTGAAATTTATACAAATCGTGGAAATGAAAAAAGAAAACTAAGACAGCCATTTAAGAGTACAATAATAAAATTCTGTTGTAAGAATAGGCAACGAAGTGAAAATATTCATGTATAGATAATTGCGTGACAAGAATTTCCAAACCATCAGACAACTGAATTGTCCACCTATGCCACCAATTATATTCTCAAAATCAAGCATTAAAACTATTTAATCCCATTTTGTACTGACTTAACCAAACATTATAAGACGGAGTATTTAGCAGAGCGTCCTCATACGATGACACCCATTCCCAAGTATGACTCACGCATCAAATCTCATCTTCATATCCAAAAATATAAAGCTAACTAATTAGTCGTAGTACTACGGCCGCGTACCGTCCGGCGACGGCGTAGTGTACAATACGCGCAGACGCTCGGTTTACCTAAACAGGTCGTGAGTCACAGATGCGTCAGCGCAGAGAAATAAACACCATGTATCATGTAGGGTTGCCAGTTCATTATCGTGTATAATTAATGACAATTATACATATAAATACCTACTAGCACTCCGTCCGCGACTTCGACCGCGAGGATTTCGTATTATAATATTTTCAGAAACCCTCTTGGGGTTACACAACACGTATTTTATCAATTTCGTAAATAAGTCGGCATTCGAAATCTCAAATTAATCGGATGAAATTCATAATATTCATACTTTTTATACCATTTTATTTTCCTAAAATCCATTCTTAGATCAGTCAGTCACCTTCAGTTTCTTATTTAATATAGACGGGCATTTTATCCATTTTTTACTACTAGTACATATTGCTATTTTATGCTATATTTTATTTTGATATCGGCTACCTCGCTAGCCTAATGGTCGTAAGCACTACTGTTCAATAATTAACAACATCCAAGGTTTGTTTTGAGCGT
This sequence comes from Agrotis clavis, assembly GCA_954870645.1. NCBI lineage: Eukaryota > Metazoa > Arthropoda > Insecta > Lepidoptera > Noctuidae > Agrotis > Agrotis clavis. The sequence continues at coordinate 1,402,876 of OX940932.1, read as the reverse complement.
GATCTGTTTTTTTTATTTTCGCACAAAGTAATTAATGTCGACAATATTTAAAAGTTTTGTTAAATGCATCCCATTTTTCTCTAACAATAATTCTGGCACACAATTCCAAAAAGAGTTGATGTAAACAAATAATTATGTCGCAAAATATTGTAGCATTAAATGCAATTTATAATCAGAACTTGTTTTTAAGATACACAATCTAACAACTGACAACCCTAAAATATGTCACGCTCGGCATCTATGTTCTGTAGCCGAATATTTTCCTACTTCGTCACCTCTTCGTTTGAACAAACTCTTTAATCGCATACAACGTAAATCCACCTGTATCACTTCTCCATAAAGTTCAAAACAACTACATAAAATATCCTTGCAATACTCAACGTTCGAAATACAAAATTCAAAATGCGGTTGCCATAAACAATTTTACTTTTAAAATGTTAAGATTTGGAGTTTTCAACCAGTAATGTAAAGTTGGCCACTCATAAGTTATTAGGCCACATATTTTATAGTGATGCATCGATCTTGCGCCGTCAACTTTGAATAGGACATTTTAAATTGAAAGAGTAATACATTTCTTTTTATAATCCACGCGTGATATATTCTAGTATGACGCAATGCTTTTATTCTTTTGTATGACGTTCATACATTTTTGTAAGGAAGGAGTGTTATGCAATTCTTCCCTTTTTATAGACAGTGGTGTCATCTAAGTGCCAATTTAAAACAGATGTAAAAAATAATTATAGAAAATAAATACAGTGAAAGATAATCAAATTTATGAGCAAATTGTGCTATAAAATTGCTTATTGTAGTATTATTAAAATAATAGGCTAACATAAAAGAGTAGCTTCATCAAATAGATGTCTAGTTTTGATGCACCTGACACTAATAGGGCAGATAATGGCTTTGAAGGCTTTAATAACACGACAGCTCTTTGAGAATTGAAAAATAATAGAGATGAAAAGTTTTTGTTCATTTTATAAGATAAAGTGCGAAATACTATTTAAGCTGTATTCGAAGGCAGTCTGTGTATTAAAGGTAGACAAGCGTTCACACCTCTCCTCAAAATTATGACAGGTATATTCAAGCCCATCCTTAATAGTAGGGCTGTCACTCTTTAAGTTCTTATCAACACATGTGTATCCAAATTATTCAGAAATAAACCTTGCGTACAAAAGGAATGTTTGAACAAATTGTCGGTCAATATCACTTTTAGGCCATTACGGTTGAGGAACCACTTAAAAACCAACAAAACTCGGATGAAACGCTCGAAAAAACATTATTAACATCAAATCTGATCTCGTTATCGACCAAAACGTGGTTGCTGACACGGAACCACGAACCGCGTAGCAACCAAACGATACACGAACAAAACAGTGTAATCTGCATTTCAACTATTTCCTAACATTACGTATACACAATTAAATGTTTCCAGCATTTTGAATAAAAACAATCGGATGTGGGCATCTCATTTTGAAAAAATGCCAACCCTAGTTCTCACTTCGTACATACTGTCAATTTTAATACCACTCTTATGAGCTAATCCACACAGTTCAATTTTCCATGTCCATTGTTATAGGGATGGCAAATAAAGTTGGTTCTTATATTTATGTAGATCATTTGACACGCGTCGACAAGCGTGCGTGCGCGCAGGGTCAGTGACCTCCGAATCTATGACCTCAGTATTGTAATGTAAAAGTATTTATTAGTTAATGGCTTAATGATTTAATAGTAGAATTATGTTAATTTGTTCGGTTTTGTGTTTGTCATCATTTGTGATTGCAATCGGATTAATTGCTTTGTTTTAGCTGTGGTTTATGGAATTAAGAGATTTTTATGTTAATCTGGGCATTAATGAAGTCGTTATTATTTTAACAGATTGTTAATGATTTTATCAATTAGGTAAGTATGAGGAATCGTGTAGATACCATCAAGCATAAGCTTATTTTATGGTAATTAGAACTTACTTATGCCAAGATTATTCCCAAAGCTTATCTTTCATCAGTCCTACTTCATAAAAAGTATGTACTACCTGATAGAACAACCGATAGTTCCACTACTGAGCTTGAGGCTTCCAAAAAACCGCTAAAAATAACTGTAAGCAGAAAAATATTGCCATAGTTACCACGAAAATATGCGGAAGAAAAGTTTCTGACACAAAGAGACATGCGGAATAAAGCCCAAATGAAAAATCACCTGTCTAGGCAAAAGACAACTAATAAATTGTTTCTATCTTCCATCTCTGCTTACCCCACTACCTTCAGCGTGAAGTTATGTTCATAATTACCTCATAATTAATGCCAACAACAAATAAAACATCTCGTATACACCTCAAAATCTTAATTAACAAGATGTAAGCAAGCGTTCATAATAAGTTGATAATATACAAGTGTACTAATTTACGTTAAAATTTATAATAACTCAGTTAAAGTCATCAACGGTTAGTGATAACACTGATAACACGATTGTTCAGCAAAGCCGGTAATTAGGTGAGCGTTAGGCCCGGCACACGTGAGCGATTTAACTTCTGTGGACGGCGACTTAATTGTGTAATGTGTACTGATTTGATTCGAGGGGCAATTTTCTTAGTGCAGCATGTAATTTTCTCAACCATAAGCTTGAGCTTAATAGCTAATTTTGTGCTTATAGCTTGAATAATGATTAAGCACGCTGTAACATGCCTTTTTATTTAGGTGGTAAATTCATTACATGGGTCTTCCCGCCTTGAGGGGAGCGAAAGGGACTGTCAGACTCGTATTTAGAATCCACAGTGTTCCTTTAATTGCCCTCTTCGTTCCAGGGTCTCGGTTACCCGTTTGAACAGTTCTGCGACCACAGCAACATGCCTTTTTTATTGTGGTAAAGTCATCAAATCCACCCAGGTCAGGCCAGACAAATTACAGAGGGTTTATTTAAATACGCATTTCTGATTTGTCAGGACTAGAAATCTGTTTATAGTTAGTTACCCTTTGAAATTTTATGATATCTTATTTTGTTTTCCCAAGAACCCACAGTCTACAAAACATCAAAAGTCGCACTTACTGTACGCACCCTTAGTCCTAACAAAACCTAAACAAGAAATGTCTCACCTAGTATTTTATAATTAAGTTGACAGAAGCGCTAAGCTACCACCAAGTAACGCTATATAGGCACGTGGCGAGCTATTATCATTGTTGCTCGGTCGCCAGGCTACATCTGTTCCGCTAGCTGACCCTGTGGTCAATTGGTGAGGCTATTTTAGGATGGGAAGGCAAAGAATTAAATACCAGACTAATAACTGTCTTTTTATTTAGCAGTTGTATGAACTGCTGAGAATACGGTGGTGGGTTCGATTTACAGGTCGAGCACAGTGTTTTTTTTACATCAATCCAGAGTATGAATTTGTGCCCAGGTGCAATAATTGGTAACAAAATGTAGCGGTCCTAAGCATGAATGTAGAGACATTTTATTTTTGGAATGGTAAACAGAGTGGAGCGGAAGAGACTGCCAAACTCTTGCTGATTTCCTTTCCCTCACGTGCTTCGCCACCTTTTTTCACTATCACAACTTATCTGCAGATGGAGTTGACTGCTTACCGTTCCCCCTGGCTATGGCCTAAACTAGTACTGTATGCGAAAGGTCGCATCTGTCTATCGCCTCTGTGAGGGAATGTGATGAATCATGAGGTGAATTTCCGGATAGACCAATATTGCGATCAAGATACATGCTACAAATAATTCTCTAAAAATTTAACGTTCGTTACAGAGGTTTCTCAGCCACGTTTCGCAACAATTAGCTATCTACAACTGAAACAAACTCTGCAGATGCAGCCAAAAGGAAATAGGTAGTAGCTAGGAACGTGATCAGAAACTGCTCATCAACATCGGATGTAGATTAATAGGGAACAGCATTCAGAATATTGAACATAAATACTAGCCAGCTAATTAGACAACTTTTGAATTTAATAAGGTTAAAGTCTGGACATTAAAAAATACAAACCAATAAATGGCTTGTTTTTCTTGTACCTACTTTTTTTTTTTTTCATGTATGATGGGTTAATGGCCTATGTTCAGCAATAGACGTCTTCCGTCTGATGATGATGACGATGGCTTTGCTCTTAATCTCATTCTAGGAGTGACAAAGACAAGGTCGATGATGGAGCGAACTTACCCAGAAGAAGCCTGTTCACTTTAACTTTGAAGAGATTAGGGTTGTATGCGTTCGGAAACACAGACGCAGGATGAGAGTTCCACTCCTTCGCTGTTCGCATTATAAAAGACGTTTGGAAACGCTTAGTGCGAATTGGTGGGATAGCAAAAAGCCGTTTAGCTTTTGCATAATTTTTAAGGCACCTAGACCTAAACATAATACGTGCATGATTTTTACTTTCAGCTAATAGGTAGTAACGGTTTCTGAAGAATCCATTGACAGCCTATTATTGAGTTATCAATTAATTTAATAACAATACATTTCCCAACGACTATGAAAGTAATTATTCCACAAACAACCCACCTATTGTCTTATAGACACCATAAAATATCCTCTATTTGGTATTTCAAAATATTTGGTATTTTGTTCGTAACGGCCGCATAATTCGCGGCCGCCCTTTATAAGTATATTAAAAGCAAATTAAAATTCGATGCGAGTCGATAACTGCTTCGGTGAAAGTGCGAAATGTTACCGTTGGCTTCCGAACGCTTTTTGCCACGGTTAATTGGCAATTTTTCAAGGAGGTACGCAGCTCTCATAGTACTTAGTAACAGATAACAGGTCCTTTAGGAAAGAACATTTTTCAATAGCAAGTACTGTCGTCAGGGACGTTTTTGGCTTAATAAAATTGCATGTAGACTTGTACGGTTTTGTGTTAGGATATAAATCGTGGCAGATACATTCAAATTATGGTGTTAGAATGATTTTGAATGACTTACTCATTGCAAATCTTTTATACTCATATGCTTGTACATTACATTAAAATTTTACTAATATAGTATTTGTCAGCAGGTCATAAGTCCAAAATTTTGTCTATTTATACATCGACGTTTTCACGCTATCAAAACAGAAATATCCAGGGCATTATCCTACGGTTCTAGCCTACGCTGCACGCGTAGCGTGAACAATTCTATCTCTGTTCTTGCAATAATGGAATAAGTTATTTTTCATGATTATTTTTTTCATATCGACTGTTTATTGCACGATCATAGGCACGATCCATATACCATTGAAGAATAGAAACATTTATTTTCTACTGCTAAGTAAAAATCTTTTCACGTTATAGCATTTTTTCTTTTCTTCATTTAACAAAATCCGTTTCTAAGTATAGTAACATGTAATGCGTGCAGGTTTAGTGGTTGCGAGCCTGAGTAGTGTGAAATAATCAAATCCAATCTATATTTTTTATAACACAATCCATATCTTAAGTATTTCTAATTAGTTTGGCAATACTGACTGCTGTTGCTGCATAGAAAAATACCAATACATAATAAAATTATGAACTTTGCTTCTAAAACTTTTCTTCTTTGGGTTTTACACATAACAGATGCTAAAAACTTACAGTTTTCCCTGAAGGCACTATTAAATGTTTATTACTATAATTTATCTCTATCGGTTACGTTAAAGTTGTAATACATACTTAGAATACTTAGTAGTTTTTATTTTGCATACCCTTAGGTTAGTGCGCATATCTTATATGTAGAAGTTATTTATATATTATTATAATGACGAAGCTCAAACTGTGAAAAAATGAGGAACTTCGGTGCCTACCCAGAGGAACTGGAATTCCTTGATACAGCTCGTTCCATCTCAGACCTAATTTTTGCGTCTGGGCTAGATTGAAACCATCACTGAACCTATCTTTATTAAATATATAAAACTCAAAGGTGACTGACTGACATAGTGATCTATCAACGCACAGCCCAAACCACTGGACGGATCGGGCTGAAATTTGGCATGCAGATAGCTGTTATGACGTAGGCATTCGCTAAGATAGGATTTTGATAAATTCTACCCCCAAGGGGATAAAATAGGGTATGAAAGTTTGTATGGAACTTTGTCAATTTGATAAAAAATACATTGTTAAGACTATCGTCTACCGAGCGCTCGTCCATACTAAAAGAGAAAACGTTTTCCTACCCCTAAATGTTATCCTATCTCAATGAATTTTTAGAATGCTTCTGACACTGTAAAAAACTAGGTTTATAGGTTTTCTTTTTTTCAAAATTTATAATAGTTTGAAAGTAACAGGCGCCTAAAAGTTACTATTTTTTTGACAAAATCATCATTGAAGTAAAACCTTTGTATTTTAAAAACAAAGAAGTTTTAGGAAAAAAGCAAAACCTACAAACCTAGAATATAATATGCTGAAACGATTGACACTAGAATCTAAGAGATTGGACGTGATTTAGTATGTGAAAAACGTTTTCTCCCGAGAGACAAATTTCATATAAAAAATACTCACAGTCAGTCGCGAGCTGCAACGCTCTCTATCGCACGATCGGGGGTTTTTCAACGAGAGAGAGGGACAGCACGAGTTTTTCGAAATACTTATTTTTTGAAAAGGCAGCCGCTATACAATCCTCTTAAGGCTCAGGTCTTGTAAAATTCACTCGCGCCGAATTATTTGCGTAACTTTGTTTGTGATTTTTGAACAAAACAGTGCAATAGCTTGAAATATTATTATTGCACATAAATAACCATAATATAAGTAACAGCTAGTTATTTTTTTTAAGTTGATTTAAGTGGATTATATACGGTAAATCAAGCGTTCAAATCAGCTCTTTCCTGCCCAACGTCATTTCGAGTTACGTTGGTGCACTCAATCTGAGACAATGAAGAATTAATTTAAAAATCTGAGCAGCGCATAATGACCGCAATATCCTCGTCTTCAAACTGCGCTGATTAGTTTTTTATATTTATCTTTCATTTTCTAAATTAAGATGGCAGAATATTATCAAAATTCTCGGATTTTATCTCTCAATAAATAGTTTTTTTCATAAGAACTATGCATCGTAGGTATGTAATATTTAGATTATTTTGATGTCGACAGATCAATAAAGCAAATACAAAAAAAAAATTGTAACTAAAGCACTTTTTTTCAACAATAAAAAATATCTCAAATAACCTATCAAAAAGTGTTTATAAACGAGAATTGCAAGAGAAATTCCTTAGTGGCCGGTGGACGGCCGGAGCGATCGGACGTGAGGTCCACGACGAATTTTTATTGGTCCCTCTCGCTCGCACCTTCTCTCGCTCTAACGGTGATTACGCACAGTTACGCATCTCAGGTTGCTCTACTTGATTAAATTAAAATAATTTTTTTAACCGACGGAAAAAAAGGAGGAGGTTCTCAATTCGACATGTATATATATGTATATATATATATATATATATATATATTATTTATGACCATTCATTACTTTTTCTTACGTGGTCCAATTTCAAAAATTCATTTTTTTTGTTGTTGTACGTAGTGTATCTGAAAGTTGGTCCCATTTAAATATCAAAACTAAACGCGGCCTATATGGGTAGAAAAAAAGGAATTAATTGTCAATTTTCCTACAGAATTTTCAGTTGTGAACCGATTCTGTTGAAATAAAGTTAACATAATGTAGTCCTGAGGACATTATAATTATACTATATAGCAGAGATATGGAGAAGTAACTAAACAGGTTCGAGCGAATTCCGACCTTAATGACATTTAAAAATTTAGTTTGTTTTTTCTCACATTCACGTTTGCTAACATTGCTCCTTCATTAAAATCCGGTTTTTGCATAAATGTCAGTAAGGTCGAAAATCGTTTGAACCTGTTTTTTTAAATTGCTTAACGATAGCAAGTTAAAAAAACAGCTTCAAGCGATTTTCGACCTTATTGACATTTGAAATTTAGTTTGTTTTTTCTCACATTCACGTTTGCTAACATTGCTCCTTCATTAAAATCCGGTTTATGAATAAATGTCAGTAAGGTCGAAAATCGTTTGAACCTGTTTTTTAAATTGCTTAACGATAGCAAGTTAAAAAAACAGCTTCAAGCGATTTTCGACCTTATTGACATTTAAAATTTAGTTTGTTTTTTCTCACATTCACGTTTGCTAACATTGCTCCTTCATTAAAATCCGGTTTATGAATAAATGTCAGTAAGGTCGAAAATCGTTTGAACCTGTTTTTTAAATTGCTTAACGATAGCAAGTTAAAAAAACAGCTTCAAGCGATTTTCGACCTTATTAACATTTAAAATTTGGTTTGTTTTTTCTCACATTCACGTTTGCTAACATTGCTCTTTCATTAAAATACGGTTTTTGCATAAATGTCAATAAGGTCGAAAATCGTTTGAACCTGTTTTTTAAATTGCTTAACGATAGCAAGTTATTGTATCACATTCACGTTCGCTAACATTGCTCCTTCATTAAAATCCAGCAATGAACAAAAGCGTTGGTTACTCTGTCTCCAGGTGGTAATGGACTGTGCTTATGACAAGGAGTGCAGTCCTTGGATGTTACTGTGGTACCCCGGCCAGGGCGGGAGGGTCTGTCAGACTTGTACTGACTAAAATCCACGGTGTCCTTCAAATAACCCTTTCATGTTCCGGGGTCACGGTAATGAGATAAGTACCGCGACGCCAGCAGGCTTTAGCCCTCTAGAGGGGGACCCCGTCATCATGCTGACGCTATTTGAGGCGCTCGTAGAACACAACGCGCCGTCGACCCGGGCATGGCCCAGGACTTTTTATACCCGACTGCGCCAGGAGGGTTATGTTTTTCGAGTGTATGTATGTATGTATATTTCTTTGTGTTGCTCTGCAGCCTAAACGGCTTGATGGAGTTTAACTTGAGAGGTGTCGTTAGATTCGTCTTAAACGTGAGAGTGTCACTGGGTACATAAAACTGGCCAAGTGCGAGTCGAACTCGCGTGCAAAGGGTTCCTAACTAAAAATATTTTTTTAAGATCTCTCGCACTCTATCAAGTGGGGTGTCAAATCAAAGGATTTTAAAAATGGTTTACCAAAATATATAAATAACATATGTTTCAATTTAATTTGGACTGATAAATGCTAACAAAAACTAAAAAAAGGAAAATAAATAAATATTTAAAAAAAAAACAAAAAACCCAACTGCGTAAAAAAACTAAAAAGAAAGTAACAAGCCCAGTAGTTTAGAATTCACTCATTCACACTCACAGTCGGGGCCCCTTGGGAAGATTTGATTGGTATAATTTGAATGGGCCCCGACTGTGAGTGTGAATGAGTGAATTCTAAACTACTGGGCTTGTTTCTTTCTTTTTAGTTTTTTTACGCAGTTGGGTTTTTTGTTTTTTTAAATATTTATTTTATTTATCATGGTAAAATCATCAAATGAGTCCTCCCACCCCAGGCCAAGCGGAAGGGACCGTCAGACTTGTACTGACTTAAATTCACGGTGTTCTTCAATAGCCTTTTACGTTCTCGGTTTACAAAGGGTATACAAAGCGCCGTCGACTCGGACATGGTCCATGGTCGGACAGTGAGTCGCCCATTACGCGCTTACGATGGCCAGAGATGACCATGACCGAGTCACCGTGGGCGTCTACCACTGTGGCTGGGATGTAAGGTTTACGCTGTCCTCTCTCTCACGCGTCCCGCCTCTTCCTTCGCCAGCATCACTGCTGCACTGACCTTTTTTTAGGTTTAATTAGTTAAACACGATTGTTATTATTATTATTAAAACACTTGTGTGATACTCGTATTATTACAAACCAAGTCATATTAAAACTACTTATTAAGCAACAATTTCTATAACTCCTTTTAAATAATCCTTAGTAGAGCAATGTTCTTACCGCATCAAAATTGTTTTATAATAATTCAGTAGGCAGGATGTATGCGGAAGGTTGCGGGAAGGGAGCCCGAAATTTGACGTACGATCGACTGGCTGAACGCGATTCTATTTTGTGCAAACCAAGACTGAAGCCTTAAGTTCTGACATCCACGCGAACGAAGTCGCGGGCACAGATGGTTGTATATAAAAAGCTATAGCAATATAACTAACATTGAGGAATTTAAATAAAGATATGAATATTATAAACTAGCGGCCCGTCCTGCCTTCTCACGGGTGGCCTATAGATATTACTTGGAAAAAATGTAGATTTCTATTGGAGAAATTTTTTTTGAAATCGTCACAGTAGTTTTTGAGTTTATTCATTACAAATACACAAAAAAAAACAAATATTTCCTCTTTATAATATTAGTGTACATACACAGTTTTACTATCTTAAATAAGTGAAATAAATTAATAGTTTTTTTTTTTAAAACAGGTTGTTGGTAATTGTATTGTCTATGAAAATGTTAAAAATAAATATTATCGTTATTATCTAAGGTATAGGTCTCAAATTATAGAAAGGGAAACTAGTTTTCATTACTAGTAACCCTGGGTAAGAATTATAATATATATAACAAGTCATACCCAGATCATAAAACTACATAACAATTAGTCACACGCTTAGACTATTAATCAGTTCAACTAACCCTGGTCATTGCGCAGCTAGTAGCTTAATAACTAGGAAATAGACACTAAACGAACACATGTCAAAGGTGTGCAATAAACAACTCGAAACATCAAAACTATCTAACAACTGCCACCACTTAGCTGCTTTTAATCCACTCATACAAATGCACACTCACTCACATTTCTCCAACACAACTCATACAAAAAACTTCATTTATGTAAACCATTACAAATTCGCAACCCTTACCTTTCCAAATTCGAAAATTCAAACTTCCATTCATAACTTTTAAACCGGGATCGTTCAACTGTCAAATTGACATTGTCATACTACATACATACGTCAAAATCAGCTGTTTGACGCCAGATGCAAGAACCGTTAAGTTACTATACTAGCATCTTGCTCATTCAGAAAATTCGAATTTTAAAATTTGGTGAATGCGCTGCCGTTGGTCGGCATCTGCGTGCGCGTGTGCAGGCGATTACGCATCGTAGGTAAGGGTAGAGTGGGGTAAAATGGCCACGTATGCGAATGGTGGATTTTTAAATTAATTAAAAAAAATAAACTTATCCAGAAATTTTTATGGTTAGCGAAATTGAGATTATATTTCAAAACGGTCTGACGAAACAGGCAGACTTAAAAACAATTCTAAAATGAAGAGTTTAAAGAAAGTTAACCTGAAATGAATGCATTTAGTACGCTCAGCTTTTATTTTCTTTTGAGTGATTTATGGGAAACTAATCGTGTTAGTCATGGGTTGTAAATAACAAGACGTTGAATCATCAGCGACTTTATGTCAAGTTACTCGTTTTCAGATATTTACGTACACGTCATACTCATAAAATAAAATAAAAACTTATCACTCATAAAATAATTTTAAGTGTCTTTGATCACACACTTTCACGCTTTAAAATAGCTAGTAAAATAATAAGTGTCATGAAGTACAAAAACAAATTGTACACACGGCTATACATCAATCTATGAAACACGGTATAAGCTGAGCGTTGAATGTGCGGAAATGTCATACAAAGTGAGACCACATTAAATTGAGAATAATAATAAATTACTTGGCAAAAAATAAAAATACATGGCCATGTAATATGGTAGTATTTCACATGATGGTGCGGTTGGTACAGTAGCTGAGCGATGGGACTGCTGCGCTGCGTGTGGCGGGTTCAATTTCCGCACGGTGCAAATATTTGTATAATCTACAAGTAGTTATACCGGATCTGGGAATTTGGGTATGTGAGTTTATAATTATGTTTGTAAACTCACCCACGACACAGGAGAAATTCCTAGTGTGGAGCAATGTTTTCATAAAAAAACTTTTTTATTCATTTAATAATAATGGTTTTGTATAGATAACTTGATGCGTAACCGTATGTACTAACAATATTCTAATAACCAAACAAAAATAAACAAATACGATTATTTTCTCTAATACAGTGTCAATATAATTTAATTACAGATCTATTCTAATATTATTATCCAAACAAACAAATACGATTATTATCTAAGACAGTGCCAATATAATTTAATTACAGACCTATAGACACTAAAAAAATAAATGGCGAACGTTGCCTTTTACGCCGCGTCTCCTCTCCTCTACTCACACACATACAAACTGCACTTGTCAATCGACGCCCGCACCTGGGGCAGGTGCTCGCCGCATCAGCTGGGAGACCGGCTTGTGCCAAACTAGTATACCGCATATTTGTGTTGTAAGTCGGTTAAATGACCTAGTTTTTGATTGGCGGATTAGTGATATCTGAAGGGAACGTTTGAAGTTAGGATTTATGGGGTAATCTTCGAAACAGCTGAGTATCACGTTAGTGAAGTCGCGGAGAAAACTAGAGGAGACAATTATTATTATCGTATCGATCATAGAGATACCTTACTTCATTTCTTGTCGTCTAGATTTTTCTACTTGGCTAATTACACCACGCGGGGTCAGCGCAGTAAAAACCTATAAATCGGATGAATAAAGAAACAAAGACTTTCTAATGTTTGTTTTCAAGTTGTACCTATGTCCTAGAGAACGTTTTTATTCAATGCAGTATATTTTCTTATTAGTTACTATACTAAATTATGCAAATTTATTTCTATAATGTTATTGATATCACGTTTATCTCAAAAACTTTGTGTTAAGCACCATTAAAATGTGCTACAACCGATCCGTATTCAAATAAACCTCATTAGTTTAAAGCGTTGACTATCTGCCAAGAATATTAACTAAACTAATTAAAGGCGTAAGATATAGATCACTGTTACCCCGCGATGCATTACTAATAGCGGTTTAACTCTCAACTTAATGTGCTAAAGGGTTCAATAGGGTCCGGATCGAACTTGTAACCTTTCGATCAAGTTCGTAAGTTGAGCTGTTTGAACTATTGGTTCTTTGATAGGTCATTTATCATTTTCACATCAATTTGGGGCTGGGAGAAAGTTTAAGTAATTAAAAGATACTTAAAGTTTTATTATATTTTCTTCTTTAAATATTCTTAAATTCTTTTACACACACCTCTCTGTTGAAAATCCATGTACCATTTTTAAATTCCGTCCCACAATAGGAATTTATCCTGTGTCATGGGTGCGTTAAACAAAAATTGAAACTCACATACGCAAATAGCCAGACCCGGACTAGTACTTGTAGATCATACAAATATTTGTTCCGTGAAGAACCGAACCCACGACACGCATTTCACTGTCGCCTAATGTAAACGAAATTCGCTACTTATTATGAAGGGGTTCCTCAGAAATAATACGAGTAAGAAGCCAAAAAGGCAATTATTGTAAAAATAAAATACTAGAAAGGTAGAGTATTTTGATCTCAGTTCAATGGTGTTTCATAAAACATAATAAATCTAGTGCAGTCGCCAACAAAACTCATAACTTTCTTTTTTCTTTTCTTTCTATAATTTACTGATCAAATTGACCAATTTAATTGATCTGTTGACAGCTTAATTTTATACCCCACAGCGGGCTCTCTTTAACTTATGGCATTCTGGGTTTTAATAAATTTATTTGTGTCAAGCCAATTATATTGCCGACGGTACAACGAGCATCTTGCTTCAAACATTAAAAAATAAAGTCGGAATAAAACCAAAGTGTCGTATAAACACTAACAAAGTTTTGAAACTATTATCATGATGTGCAGACGCGTCTAATAACTAACAAGAAACAAGCCATAAAAAATCTAATCTAAACTAACATATTAAACGCGACATCTGCTGGTCCTAGGTTCGATTCCCGGCGGCAAATTACATAGGCCTAGTAACCAGCCAGCTGCTCGGAGAAGGATAATTGTTTTAATTTATTGCCAGCACTTTCGCTGCGTTTTATAAAATAATAATATTAAAAATGTGAGACACAATTTTTCGTTCTGAAACAGCATTTTATATGCGAGGGTGGAACTAAGTGTGTTTTAGCTTATAAATTGTAGTCATAAAAGTAGGTACCTCTGTTATTAACTTAATTTATAATATTGAAGTACATCATTTATTATCTACTTTGATGGTTAGTTAAGATATAACTAACTTTGAAATTACGTACTTAAAAAAAATATAACATACTAGGTGTTGCTAGCGGCTTCGTCTGCGTGTAATTTTAAAATTATCCCACGGGAACATCATAACGAGATAAAAAGTGTTGTTGTTAATCCAGGTATCTGTGTACCAAATAACATTAAAATCCGTTCAGTATTGTTTGTATGAAATAGATACAAATCCATCCTAACAAACTTTCGCATTTAAAATATCAGTTAAGAGTCCGCACCACCACGGAAAATTCGAGGTACTAGAACTTTTTATGTAATTTGATGAAATGACATGATCACTAGCGCCTGCACCGCTTCAACAGTGAAGGCGCGACCTCTAGATTAAATATGGCAGCATTCTGAAAATTGGTGACACCACAAAATAATAGCTGTCAAATAATTTGTTGTTTTTTTTTTCGAGCATGTCGGTGTAGATAAAACTGTTTTAAAAATAAAATTAAAGAATTTAAAAAACTTTCAAATTACAGCATGGCACTAAAAGCTTTAAAAACAACCAACATACAACAACACTTTGAGGTAAACAGCGCCTAAATGACACGTTAATAGTAGAGAGTGGATGATTGACACGGCGCGTGTCACGTCGCGTGATCACTGGCAATAATGGCAATGATGGCAATAGTGTCACTACTACCACGATTATAGAATTAATTGCCCTGTAGGTACGTGTTAAAGGGTTGATGTAGATAAATTAAATTTTTAAGTGTTTTAATCTTCGTTTACCTACACTTTTTTTTTAATACCTTTTATTTTTCTTTTTCACTAAGCTTTTTGCTTTGACAAATATGCGTCTGAGAATCAGCATAGAAACTAAATGACATAATTTTAATTAACAGCTCTATAATTAACAAAAATCAAACTAATCAGGCTGTACTAAACTTTAATAATAAACCCATTTAAAATCAACCTATGATGGAGTATTTTGATTGATATAATAATTGCAAAGTACAGCTTGGCCAGAACGTCTTGAAACGAACCTAATATTTTTGTTTGCTGACAACGTTTTAAAATCTTTGACATTGGATGTAAACAAAGAACGCAGGTTTGTTAGATTTATTATTGTGCCATAAAACTAACATAATAAGTAAAAAGAAAATAAAACATCCAAAGCGCTGGTAGCGAGAGCACAGTGGCGACTTCCGGTTTTCTACTCTAATTTGCCAAGCTGTACAGATTTTATAATTGTGTACCATTGATAATTTGGTCACCATAACCGTTATCGAATCATTGAAATAGCAATTTGAGTTTGACTTAGTAAGACATGGGAGACTCGTACTGACTAAAATCCACGGTTTCCTTCAATGGCCCCTTCCGTTCCGGGGTCACGGTAATTCGTGAGTCCCGCGACCATGGTAGGGGAGAATGGAAGAAGAAAACGTGTTGAACCGACCCCGAGTGAAATGATATAGGGGCAAGATGATGATGATGATGATGATGATGATGATGATGATGATGATGATTAGTTTGAGTGATTTAAGATCAACTCAATTTAATAATAATATCAATTAAATACCTAATGTAGAACAACATGCTCATTATAAAGTTGTAATAAATATCAAAACACACTTATAAGCTTACGTTTAATAAAGAAATCAATACAAACAAAATATGGAGGCAATTAGTGCAAACAGGCCGAGGGAGAAAAAAAATAGGGCCATGAATTCATCGATATTCATTTTCCAAAACCTAATAATTTTGTTAAAGTTTGGGGAATACCGATTTATCTAATATTGGTTTGTGCGGTGCGGGAATCGAACCGAAGCCGCGCACAGAGATCGATCTCTCAACCATTGCACCAACCGTGCGTGTTAAATAAAATTAATGTAGATTTTTCATTTCTACTCTTCAGAAAATGGTTGCGTCGTTGGTGTTGTAATCACAAGTGTGACTGCTAAGCACGGACCCATAGCTCGATTCCTGAGCAAGGTGTTATTGGGTTTTTTGATGAGGATCTCCGTAAAAACAGAAGGATCATGGGGATCTCAGTAAAAACAGCCAAATCTGTATCCCGTCTCGTGCCCAGCTGATGGGAAAAAGTCTCCCTTTATTACTTGGGATTTTAACATAAATGGCCAAATCAAAATGTTGTAGACAGTACACCTCTGATTTGTGTGTTCAGTTATATTAACTTTTCAGATATTCTTTTTATAAAATAAGACATTTCAAAAAATTATTTTCTATGATCACTTTTTAGATATTAAGAAAACCGCGGTTTTTATGGCCGGACTACCAGATTCGTTCCGGAAATTATTTCATCGAGATTACCACTTACTCTCAAGTACCATCGAAGGCTCTTCTCATTGTGTTTGCTTCATTTTTCTCCTCGTCGTATTAATTTCTTAGATCTTTTTTTATAAACACTCACTCGAGTGTTTTCTCTTGTGTTGTCTACTCAATAAAATCGAATATCCGATTATGAAAGCCTGTTTTTAATAATTATATTTTTTGTTTCAGTTTATCTTTTATTTTGATTGTTATGTTATTTTAGTTCAACATAAATTAAAACAACGGTGCCTATTATATTCAATGAGTACATAACAGTTTACGACTTATTAAGGGAATGAAATTCTAGAAATCTTATTAAAAATGCACCTTATTTACATGCAATTAGTCAGATAATTAGGTTATTTTAATTACCTATTTTTAAGCTGTTAAACTTTCACCTATATTAATTCATGTGACTGCAGCTGCCATCTGTTACGTACATAGAGAACTAAAGATGTAAACAAAGATTATTTTGATCTATTTAAAACGGTAAAGGTAGTGCCATTGTTTAGAAATGGAAAATTTTACCTGATTTAAATAAACTTAAGAAATTTCAAAAGTTGTTTTCTAAATAAAGTTAAGTTTCTTGTTTCAGTGTAGCACCATCGATCGACAAGCAGCGCCATCTGTTGTATTATTACAAAACTATAGTTCCGTTCAATTTTGTGAATTCTAAATGTTTCATTTTATTAATTAGAAACAGCATGTTTATTAATTTATCTTATGTTTTATGTTTCAAAATAATTAAAAAAAAAAAACATCACTTCTTTTGGGTCATTTAAACTTAATCAGACAAGTACTTACCTAAGTTCGGAGAAAATGGAGGTTTTCAAATTCAACGAGATTTTATTCCGATTTCTGTGAGGCACAATATTCATAGGAACAACATAGTGAGACAATACTCACAAACTAATTTCAGGAAATATTAAGTTCAGCTCTTTTAATCCTTTTATGGGCCTTTTAATGTGGTAAGAATTTTATTTTTCCAACTACAACCGGAAATAATTATCATTTCCTCTTAATAATAGCCATACACCATCCTGCCTATAATCGACGATCGATTTGACGCTTGCAATGTTTCAAATTGCAATTGTTTAAAAATGCCAATTTGATGGCATGACATGCCAATTTGATGGCATGACATGCCAATTTAATAGGTCATCAAATCGATATGACACAACGTCAAATCGCCAGCACTGATGCATTTGGCTACTATTCGGTGACGACAGCTACAATTTTATAAATTTGTAGCTATCGGTCACCGAATAATAGCTAGATCTAGCTATAAAGTTGCTAAGTTGGCATCGCTGCTGCGGATTTGAAGTTGTGTCAAATCGATCGTACGATAGGCAGTATGGTGTATGGTGTATATGGACGACCTGCCAATTTGAAACAATTGCAAGCGTCAAATCGATCGTTCGATAGGCAGGATGGTGTATGGCTACCATTATAGATACTAAAACAGGAAGAGCTCGTGGCTAAATAATAACAGCCGCAAAGGATCTTCCGGGTTAAGCCACGCTTGCCGAGGTTGGTCTGTGGATGGGTGACCATTTGTCATAACGAGTTTCCTCCGTGGCTCGGAAAGCACGTAAAGACGTTGGTCCCGGCTGTCATTTGTAGATGTTTGACAGTCGTTAATAGCAGTCAGAAGCTCGAAAGTCTGACAACCAGTCTTACCATGGGGTATCGTATTACCCAGTTGGGCTGTGGAGGTCCGATAGGCAGTCACTCTATGTAAAATACTGATATTCAGCTGCATCTGGTTCGACAGGAAGCCAACCCGCATATAGTAGGAAAAAGGCTACGCAGATGATCAGTACCATTTAGCTAAAACAGTAAAACTTGATGAAGCATCTGTTAAAGTTGTAGGTAATTATTAATTATTCCTGGTCATACAGGAAGTCATAATATCACTCGTATTAATTACTTCGTTTTACAAGCGTTATTACTAACCGTTTCCTTTTAGTTGATTTTAATGGCTGCCTTACTGAGTAAGTAGTTGAAAGTGCAGCTGTTGAGCTGAGGTCCTGGGTTTGATTCTATGGTTGGGGAAAACATTGTCAGCGTACTTAGTTATTATATAATTATGGTGTTAGTTAGAATAGGAAGGCGGTACATCTGCGTAGTAACATTTACCTATCCATACCTGAGAGCCAAGAGACTAGAGGCTTTAATTGATTTTCAGTTTTGAGCTCTAGAGCACAAAGTTTAAAATGAAAGACTACAGAGCGTTTTCGTTTATCGTTTGCTAACTGACTCCACCTAAGACGAGAGGACTCATTTGATGATTTTTGAGGCCTATACAGATAGATACCCTATAATGAATTGCTCTAAAAACCATGGATTGCAGCCGCTGTGGTCGAAATCGGCTGAATGGCATCATCTTCATCATAATGAATTAGTTTAGTATTTATGTCTTTTAAAATTACTCCTACATACATATAAGAAGGACATTAACATTGCAAAACAAACCAAAGAGTTCAATAAAACCAAGATAAGATACAATGCACAACTTTATAGTCTATTTCTCTGAGAACAATCTATTTATTTAAAGTGCATAGTACAAGTTATGGTAATTCGCCTATTCATCGGCGATCGCCATAGAAACATGGCGGCGTCGTTTCAATCAACTCGCGCATTCGACACGCTTATCATTCTGTCACGTTTAGGGGCCACACACTCATTGTCAGTAGGGTTGTGCTGAGAACTTTTGGGGTTCCAAGATTCTGTTTTGGTAACCTTGGTTAAAAAAAATCCTTTCTAAAAAACCTTATAAAAAGGTATGTAATGTACGAGGGAAAGAAATGTCTTAAAGGAAGAATACTAACTAGTAATATCTCGCAGAAGCTTCTAAGTACATTATACTTACAGATGGATGATTACTAGATCGGCTGCAGTAAGGAATTACCAACAAAAAATACGTGTGGCAGTCGGGGAATGCCGCGGTAAAGCTATTACCAAACAATTAAAAAAAAACAAGTAAAAATTATCGCCTACCGCAAATATTTAATGAGAATATCATTTATTTAAAATGTTTGCGGTGCACTACTGTAATAAAGAAAAATAAATTATAATGAAGATATAAGTGGGTCTTTTATATAATAATAATTTGATTGTATTTATTTTAAATTCACTGTATGGATCAAGTTCTCTGAATTACCTAAATGAATTTTATTTTATTTATTTATATGCAGGTTATGGGCCCAGCACGCTTCCACTGCACCACTCACACACCACTTGTTGTAGCAGAATTTTATAAGTAGGTTTCATTATGAAAACCTTCTTTTGTAGCTGGCCGTTTAGAATCAGTAAGAAAAAGTAAATTGTCTTTATGACGGATGTTTTTATGATTGCCGAAATCTCCCGAACTGAAACGACGTTAGACTTTGCGGGGTGTTAGGTTTTTTTCCTTAGGTATTTTTGTTACGGAATTTCTCGATTCGGTCGCCGCGCTCAGAGCCCGTGATAAAAGCTATGCAATAGTTTAAAAATCCTTTCAAAAATTCTACTATTCTTTCATTGTGCGCATAAATTCCTGGTCGGGGTCTTTGATTCCTGATAGCTACAGCCTTGGGATCATTATTCAAGCATGGTTACTTCTAGGCAAGCGTGCTTCACCATCAACCACATCATCGTTACCATCAGGCAATATTGTTACACGCGTACTTATCGCTAAATAAATAACTTTTTATTTTTTGGAGCTTCACATAACTTGTCACTTCACTACAAAATGTTGTATTTTACGTAACCAATTCAGATCCCGACCCTAAACGACATTTATCCCTCACAAGTTACCGAGATAGCAACACACAACTAGACATACACGAAGGACATGTCCCCGCCGTGTCCAGGACTCGACAGCCCTACTCATTAGGCACGCTACTCGACGCAAAACGCTCTACAAGCGTGACACATAACCGGCCCGAGGGGCGAGTAGGACCTAAGGGTACCAACAAAGCGGTGTGAAATGCGGTGGTAGCACTTGAAGATATAATAATGTATTGTATGGACACTATTCTTTGGGGTTTTATTCAGATTTGTATACTGCGTGTCCCCCTCAATGACCGGTTTGGTTGGAGGGAGAGAAACTAGAGTGATGATCTCATTTGAATCATAATTATTTGAAATTTTGATGACTATCCCCTCGTTATTTTGTTTTAACAGAATTTAGTTAATGTCTTTTCAATATATATTTTGGACTCAGGAGGTAATTTTCAGAACTATGATCCAATTTTAAACAATTTGTGAATACAATATTCTCAAACTTAAGGCTCCTTTCCCTGCCAAACCCCCTTTAGAGGGCAAAGGGTCGCGAGACTGTCTCATTAGGTAACCATTACCCTGGAACGTAAAGGGCTATTGAAGGATCACCGTGGATTTTAGTAAGTACAAGTCTGACAGTCCTTCCCGTCCCGCCCTCTTGAGAGGACTCAGTCGATGATTTTACCACGATAAAGAACGCTACTTTTGATAGTTTACAATTTCCAACCTGACAACGGTCGGAGCAGTGGTCAAGCAATCAACTGCTGCGCTGAGTGTCGCAGATTCAATTTCCGAACGTAACAAATATTTGTATGACTTACAAGTAGTTTTTCCGGCTCTGGCTGTTTGTGTATGCAATTTTCAAATGTTTGTAAGCGTACTTATGAAGCAAGAGTAATGCCAAGTGAAAGGCAAAGTCTTCTAAAGAAAGGAAAGAAAAGCCTGGGCCCAGTCATTGAACAATATAGGCTATATAGTTATCATAAATCAAAAAACAAGCTCAATGCCATCATAGTACAACGTCACAGTTACTAAGCGTATCCTATGTATTTATTTTCAAAAGCCCAAAAATCAACTGAAGTAAGTATCAATCTCTTACACAAGCACTACAGCTCGCAAACATTCGCGATCGTCTCACAGTCAACATTGTTATTCCGTGCATGTCTCCTTAAAAGCTGCCTCTCGGCTTACCGCGGGAAACTGCCGTAAAATGTTATCTCGTCACACTCCTGTGTAGGACACTTGTGTGTGAGTACATAAGGGTGGTATTTGAGAAACAGCTGATTGAGATGATCGAACGGTATTTTTTGTACACTTGACTACTTACTTTTTTTTTTGCGTGGTAAAGTCATCAAATGAGTCCTCACACCCCGGGCAGGGCGGGAGGGACTTTTTTTAAATTGGGACAAACCCACCACATTATTCCCAAACCACTGCAACTCCTGAGAGCCAGAATCAACAGTGGCAACCACCAGAAAAGCGCCGAGACAATGAAGATCGACGTGTCCAGGAGAATTTACCTGTCTTGGATCCTGCAACGAAATTAATCAGAAAAGAATAGTGAAGGACTGTCAGACTTGTACTGACTAAAATCCACGGTGTCCTTCAATAGCCCTTTATGCCTTCAGTAGTTTTTGCGTGAAGGAGTAACTGACTTCCCATCCTCACAAACTTTCTTCTTCAATAAAAGCAATTAATTTATTCTATTTGCTCACTGAATGAGTATAACTGATTAAAAGGATGCCTACTTACAATACAAATAAAATATAATTTGTCAAGTTTGTTCATGTTCATTGTATTTTCCATTTAAATAACTGAGTGGTTAATACTTTTATTTTTATCTGTTTCTTAGCTTCCACACAGTCTACCACAGCCACAGCCTTTCTCAAAAAATAGTCTACAAGTTTCGCCCTCGACTTGCTCCACATTCTATTCCGTAATTCAGATTGAAATAAAAATACTATTAACCAACCTTAACACTTTTAATGCTAAATTACAACCACACATATCAATTTCAAGAGGAAGGAGTTCTTTCCCATTAGTGGGGAGCAATTACAAAACATTTAAATACGTATCATCACCTACCTTTACGTGACACTGTAAAAACTGTACAAGTAATGAATTCTTACAGGCCCGCATTAAGGTGGGGGCGAAGTGCAGTCGTTAGCGTCCGCCCCGCGGCTACGTCTGACGATCCTAAGACAGGCCCTTGTTAGGAGTACGTGCAACTTTGCACAAGGGCCGCCTAGCGACTACGTTTTGTTGCTTCTTTTGTTTTTTTTTTCTTGTTAAATTAGACAGGTATTTTTGTGCTGCAAAATGCTGGTTATTTATTGTTAATTCAATGGGGAAGAATTGATCTCCCTCTTTTTAAAAAGCTATAAATTTGGCTTTCGTCACGGAGACTTGCCAGTAAAAAAATGTGATATTTTTTTAATGTGCTATTAAGGACCTATTGAGACACAGATACTTTTTTGAAACTACTAGTTTCGCAAAAATAACTTTAAAACCTGTTGTTTTTTGCAGTTACGATAACTAGTTCTGCGAGCTTTTTAAGTTAAGATTGGGTGCTTTTTACGTTGATAATTTTATCACCTTTGCAATTGTTTTCTCTCTGTACTTATTTCAGCCTTTGAATCTTAGCCAATCTTCTACTATTCTAAATGGCATGTTAGTAAGAATGGATGTTCGTTACTCTTTAACACCAAAACATTCACATAAATAGATAGTTAACAATCCATACGGGGTTGAAAATGCCCTGTGTGTTCACATAGGGATCAATCCCGTTTCGATGTTTCCGTGAAATAATACTGAAATTCACAGGAGCAACACCGCGGGCCTAAACTAGTTTTGACGGCACGTTGACGCCGTAGCTGTGGCTATTGACTGCTACGCTGTGTCGCGGGTTCAATTTCCGCACGGAACAAATATTCAAAATGATCTACAAGTAGTTTCCGGGTCTGGGTGTCTCTGTTTATGTAAATAAGTTTAAAGTATAATTATGTAAATTCACTCATCCACGATACAAAAGAAATACCTAGTGTTTAAAAAAAATAGATTAGTCCATTTACAATTGTACAAATATAACTCCCGATCCAACATATCGAATGTCTGTGACACAGGAATAACACTTCAAACCCTGATTCGACGAACTAATATTACTGTATGTAATGTATCTCTAATATACACTGAATGTATGTGCAAATAAGCATGTCGAATGTAATTGGAAATACCTGGAACATTACCGAACGCTATTATTAGGAGCTTTTGAATCGTGTTAGTTGTCAATCGGGCGGAAGGCTTGAAAATACATCTGTAGGTAAGTACCTATTATAGAAATAGAACTATAAATAGGCTTGAAACATAGACATCGGGAAGTAATTTTCGACCAAAGGTTTCTATGTTACATTGGACCAGATATTTCCACACAATTTTATGCATGGCTAAAATTAATCCATTTATTCATTAAGGTTATTGTTCAGGTCTAGCATACAAAGAGATATTTTCATCTCCTGAAAATTGAAAATCTCATGAAATTCTTCAACTTTAAGAACCATAATATACCTACTTTTAAGTACGCGAGATTGTCTCAGGACACCATGGCCTGGAAAGCAAACAAAAATCGAAATTCCTAATAGTGTCTGACATGGAGAATAGAAAATCAAAACCTATCATCGTAAATTGGGATAAGGGTAGAAAGGTGATGATAGTATCTGACATTTCCTTCTGCTCTACCCAGGGCTGGACTCATTCGATGATTTCACCACAACAAAAAAGGAGCTTAGAGTGAAACTTAGCAACATACTTGGCTAGAATCCTCCAGTCTTGATAGAATGATATGGAATAAATGAACATGCAATCACAAACAGGCAAAGATACCCAAACGCAAATCAAATCAGTGTCTCGATATATTGAGTGAGGCGAGTTAAACACGTAGGCAGTATAGTTAAAGTAATTACAATACAGGTGGTAGCGTCGGAACACCCGGTAAAGAGCACACGCGCCTCCAACTTGCTCCCACGGAACTTTGGATCGCTATGGGTTGTTGGGTAGGCGCAAGTCAGGAGAGGTAACGACGTATATGAGGTGACTGGTAAATTGGTGACTGATACTTGAAGATGTGGTCTCCATTCACACAAAAAATAATCCTACCACTTTATTTTAGCCACAACTCAAAGTAACATAAATAGAAATGGACGTAAAATCTTTATAATAATAGTAGGTAAATATGTATGGAGCCACAATACCTTTCATGTTCTTCGTGATTCTTTCATCATCAGATCTGCAAAAATAGTAAAAATAAAGTAAAAAAATTACAGTTTAGTTTGGAACGTGTGACTATTACACAATTTAATAAAGGTAAGCTTCGGAGAAAAGTGATCAGGTAGTGACATTACTTTCAACGAGGGACTAACATCACTTTCAAAAAGGGTAGTCACATCACTGACATCACTTTCAAAAGGGGCGGTGACACCAATACCAAAGAGGCTTACTTTTCTTTGAAGCTGACTGTGCTGTAGATGTCACACATTTAAATCAGTCTACTCTAGAGTGTTTATGTGGTGCTAACTATTCCACAAATGATGAGGCACTTAACATCGTACCCTGCATGCCCTGCCAATTGTTTGTTATGGCGGCTCCACATTAGTGCCGTAAACCCCCGTGAACAGGCGCGAACGAGAATGTGGATGGTTTTCGCGAGGTTCACGCGCGTTCGCGCCTGTTTCCCGATCAGTGTCGGTATTGTGCCGAGAATTCACGGCGAGAATTCGCGGCGTGAATTCACGGCACTAATGTGGAGCCGCTATTACAGGAGCCGATGGACGCTTCTGAGGGCGCTAAATTCATCACCCTGTTCTGTGCTGACTTAATTTAGGTTGTACTTAAAACGTTAAGAAGAAAAATCGCTTCCTCTCACTATTCACGCCATGCAATTAAGCGAACGTATTATTTAAGCTAATATGAAAATTGGCGAACTAATATCACAGGCCCCTCACGTGTGGATCCGTTCGTCCGTCCCACGGATCCCTAATTAAACTCACAAACGACACGCCAAATGTTTTACAGAGATGGCGACGCGATTCTAATAGCATTCTTAGTTTGTAAACGGCTTTATTTTGGAGTTCCGAATTGGTTTTACGTGAGTTCTGAAGTAAGGGGAGCAAAGAGTTTCTTTGCTGTTAGTACCGTGACGTGATTAAGGGATGAGGATGATGTTATTTGAATTTTAATTTGAAAGGAGATAATGCCTATCGGATTTCCTGATCTCCATTTATATTTTTGATGTAAATAGCTCTGTGCTAGCTTGGTGGATTATAGTCGACTCCCTCCCTCTCATGTAGAAGAGTTTGATCAGCCCAGAATCATCATCTACCTGCCTTTTTCCAACTATATTGGGGTAGGCTTCCAGTCGAACCAGATTCAGCTGAATATCAGTATTTAACATGGAGCGACTGCGTATCGGAACTTCACAACCCAGTAACTGGGAAATACTTGGTCAGCCCAGAATCTGTATCTCAAATAGCTCAAAAGCAAATCATATAATCATCGTTGCAAATTCAATATCAAACTAGAGTGGTAAATAATGCACACATGTAAGCTGTGTAAAGCGACCACATGTATTAGCGTAGCCTCCAGGCTGCGTTCGTAAAGTGAAGCCTTAATTAATAATTAATAGCCACAGTACAGTAATGGACTAACATGAATATTTGCTAGCACTGAGCAAATTGTAATTAGACGTTTAATTAGGTTTGCTATTAATAATAGTGAAGGTAGGATTTGAGATAACAAATGTTCTGATGAGATGGAGCTGTGTTATCAGTAGCCGGTTCGAACTGAATAATTCATTTTGTTCAATTACAAATCTGTAAAGGAAATCGACTATCAAAATTTAATATAAAACTAAGACGTCTATCAACCCAAACTACGATCTTAAAGAAGATACAACACCGTCTTAAAATATTTCTTTTTATTGATAGCGAACTTCACAAAACGATTAAGGAAGTTACCACCAAACAGCTTTATGAAAGACCGAACAGTTAAATCGTTGTAGACATAGCTCATATGTCAACTCAGCATAATTATATCTATAGAATGGTAATTTTACCCTGGATTTTTCATAACAATGGGTCTAAGGCCTTTGTCAAACAGACAGGCGATAGCGAACCGAACCGAATCATGTCATATAAAAATGCGAAAGCGATCAAATACTCTATGTGACAGCCTTCAAACAATTCCATACATTACAAACAAAAACGCCTCGCTTCGCGTTCGTCACGCCTGTCTGTTTGACAATAGCTTAAGAGACCACAACACGGACCCATGAAGCTATAATTGTGGCCAACTGTTAACCAACTACCTACAAGCTGTAGTAGAAAATATTTGATCTTGTAACTTTTCCTGCTTTTCAACATAAACTTGCCAACTTTGAGACTGCAGCCTTACACTTCAAACAAGAAATTGTCTTCAATAACAGCAGTCTAACAAACAAAAGTTATACAAAGTCGTGTCGCGTCAAGGGTGCTCGTACCTGACGCATTTTCACGTCAACGTCGAGGTCGACGTCACACCATTAAAACTTAACGAATTTTGTGTAACTGAGTCGTGGCTGTATACTAGTAATGCCTCGCGAATGATGTCGAAATCAAAAGTTTATGGTGACACATAACTACT
Organism: Agrotis clavis; assembly: GCA_954870645.1. Taxonomy (NCBI): domain Eukaryota; kingdom Metazoa; phylum Arthropoda; class Insecta; order Lepidoptera; family Noctuidae; genus Agrotis; species Agrotis clavis. The sequence goes on along the minus strand of OX940932.1, from coordinate 1,376,178 downwards.
AAACAAAATCTTTAGTCAGCGTTTGGTAGCCGACGACGTCTTAAAATGGAGTAGTTCCGCTCAAGGAACGAGATGGCGCTAGCCTACTTGTATAGATCTGTCTCTTTCCCACCGCCTAACTACTCATGCTTGACGTCATGGTAGGACACCTGATTTTATACGTAAGTATGTATGCCGTACCTATGTGCTGTAGGTCTTAAACCTATATCTAAAACCTAAACAGAAATCGGAATTACAGACTTCAGATTATATTATAGTAACTAGCTGTGCCCGCGACCTCGTTCGCGTGGATGTCGGAACTTAACAATGTATTTTTCATAAAATTGACAAACTTTCATACAAACTTTCACCCCCTATTTTATCCGCTCGGGGGTAGAATTGATCAAAATCCTATCTTAGCGGATGCCTACGTCATAACATCTTCCTGCATGCCAAATTTTAGCCTGACCCGTCCAGTGGTTTGGGCTGTGCGTTGATAGATCACTATGTCAGTCCCTTCTATCACATATTCACCTTTGAATTATACGTATGTTTAGATTGTCCGCACTTTGTCCGTATCGGTTTAACTGAGCCTTTAATAAGCACCAGTTTTTAATTTCGTCTCTATGACAAACAACCAGTTTTAATAAAAATAAAGAAGTAGTTTTGATCAATTTAATTGATTAATTATCGGTGAATGAGCAAATGAAGTTCAACTTCCATATTTTATTCTGTTAAGTTTTTGCTAAAACTATGTGCAGAATAAGATACAGGGTTCTTCTTAATTTGACAATAAACACAAAAACAAACATCCCTTTTCTTATCAGTACCTATCGCAGCGGTAGATGGCGTGTCCCTAATACCAGCCAAAATATTATGTTACTAATTTACCAACTTTGCGACATTTAATGTTACTTCCAACTTGGAAACTTAAAGGTTTATTCTAATTTAGGTATTATCGCGACGTGGATCCTTTTGAGGGGTAAGCAGATATTTGTGTCGGTATTTATTATTATTTGACGGTACGGTTAGTGCAGTGGGTGAGTGATTGGACTGCTGCGCAACGTGTCGCGGGTTCGACCACGGCACGGAACAAATATAATAATAATAATAATAAACGAAATAATAATAATATTCCACAACTATCACACAACGCCATCTAGTCCCAAGCTAAGCAGAGCTTGTGTTATGGGTACTAGACAACTGATAAACATACTTAAATATTTCTAAATACATATTATAGATAAATTACACCCAAACACAGAACAAATGATCGTGCTGATCACACAAACATTTGTCCTGGGTGGGAATCGAACCCACGACCTCCGGCATAGCAGTCAGGGTCACTAAACACTTGGACAACAGGCCTGTCCAAGTGGTTAGTGACCCTGACAATACAACAATTTGCATGACCTACAAGTAGTTGCAGGTCTGGGTGTATGTGTATGTGAGTTTCTATGTTTGTAAACGCACCCACGACACAGGAGAAATTCCAAGTGAGGGGCAGAGTTATAAAAAATATTATATTTTGCTATGGTTTTTTAAGTTTCGATTTTCACGTCTGCTAGTCTAGCGTTAGTCCAGTCTAGAGTTGGAAACAAATATTTTGATGACCACTTTCTGAAGCCCTGACACAGCTAGAGTGTCGCAAGACTATCCATCTCGTAGAAGAAGCCGGGGCGAGGTGGAGAAAACAACCAACAGCCTCTTTGACTTTGGGTCACACAAAACAGAGGATCTTGGTGGGCTTTTGCCTAGCAGTGGGATGATGCAGGCTAATAGTACCTATCAATGTTGTTTAAGGAAAAGATAAGGTAGGGGAGGTAAGCCCAAGACGGGTAGCCTGCCTAAAACGGTTGAGTACGCATTTAAAAATACTGTAAGAAGAATACCTAGTAGTTACGGAGCAGGACGCGTCGCCTCTCCCTATGAGACGCAGTGGTGGCCCAGTGGTATCGGTCCCGACTTACAAGTTGTAGGTCGTGGGTTCGAACCCCGCCAGGCCGCCGCCGCCGCCGCCATTACTTTGTGTAATTTATTTCATCACCACTGCTCTCAAAAACGGTGAAGGAAAACATCGTGAGGAAACCGGCATATCCTAGAATCAAAAATTCGAAGTCATGTGACATCTGCCGACCCGCACTGGGCCTGCGTGGTGGATTATGGCCCACTCCCTCTCACAGAGGGGAGGCCTGTGTCCCAGCAGTGGGAACATTATAGGCTGATGATGAGGCGTCCTGCACGTACACACACTTAATTGGCAAGAACGACGCGTAAAAACGCACACCCGTTTTAGGCGGACTACCCGTCTTAGGCTTACCTCCCCTACCTACTTAAGCAGTAGCAGGTGCTGCAGTTTCTGCTTATCTCGATGGAAATAATACCTCTGTCCCAAAAATATAGTGCAGACTACGAGTAACCAGTGGCGGATTAAGAGTTTCCGAGGCCCTAAGCACAGAGCCTGTGTAGGCCCTCTATTGCTTAAATTGGGAAGGTAGAAAGTATAAAATGAAAGTTTCATCAAAATAGAAACTGTAGTAGGTATAATTTAAAACTTAAAACATTTTTTTTCTCTTCTCTTATCTTAGAGAAGACTTTATTTTTTTGTAGAGCAAGGCATTAACGATTTATATTAAAGATTAACTAACATTAGAAGCATTTTGCTTTTGAAAAAAGACCTATCAAAAACGAAGCCATAAAAAGCGAACGTCAACCTTATTTGAAGCGCGAGCGAAGCGAGCGTGAAAATTTTTAGCTTTTTGGAATAAGACACGGCAATTTTTCATAGAAGAGCGAACGCAGTGAGCTCTAAAAGTTTAATGTATCCGGACTTCAAGTTTTAATTTAAAAGTGAGATCAAACATTTGAAGTCTTTAGAAGGTACTTAAACCTAATCCAATTTAAGTTCTCAACTTTCATTTAAAAATTAGTTTTGTTTTTTTTTCATTTTTTTCTGGGCCCTTGGCTTTGGCGCCCCTAAAGGATGGCGCCCGTGTGCATTGCACACTTTGCGCATAATTATGGTAGCGGGGGCCCTTAAACTTATGAAATTTTGCACATTTGTTCAGACGAGACGCTGATATAGACTAACATATCCGAAAACTAGGCAGTTCTGGAAATATTACATACATATTACATACGGGTCGAATTGATAACCTCCTTTTTTTTGAAGTCGGTAAAAATGAAACGCCAGCAGAGGACGGAGGCCCCTGGAGAACAGGGGCCCCAAGCACGTGCTTGTAGTGCTTATACGTTAATCCGCCACTGCGAGTAACTACTAAATGTATGAAGGTCGGTAATTTTCCATTTCCACTTGTAAAAGAAAGAAAGAAATAACAACAAAAAAAAAAACATTACAACTCGTAACTTCAAAACACTCCTATGATCTTTCACCCAATTCAGCACGAAGTAATTTTTGTTTTCATTCCCAACAAACTCAGTGGATGGTGAACATTAATAATGTAACATATCAAAGACCCCATAAAAAGGACATCACGCCACATTACCATGAACACATGCGATCTCCTATAACAGCCGTCTCTTCAGAAACAAAATGACAACTTCAAAGAAAGGGGAGACCAATAAAATCATCATTACGAGTATGTTATTTCGTATGTTTTTTATTTCGGAATAGATAGAGAATGGAGTGATAAAACACGATTCATAAGAAATGATGAATATAGCAAAATACGTTTTGGCAGAGATTTTTTTCGCCTGTTTTGTTTTTATGTCACATGAGGTTTGCTGCAGCGAAAATATTTCAGGTAGGTACTGATAAACATTGGTTAGTTAAGACAATTAATCTTATGTTAACAGTGAAAGTACTCGTAGAGAACATTGTGAACAGAGAGTACTTTCCAACTTTTTTAAAATAAAAGCTGTGGTTTACATAACATTTCGAAGCCTGAAAGTTATTATTGTGGTGTTATACACAATTTTGTAAGCATCTTTTGACCTCAAATAATCTAGAAAGACAGATTCATTGACATGTATAGAAGGAACGCAGAACAATCTGGAGATGGCGGCTGAAGTTATGTGTACGCTAAAAATCTTTGTATATGTAAGTAATAATCCATTGCAGCCATGCGCCGTTATCGCGTCGTTTATTTGTATCACTCCATGTGCTATCTACTCCATGTCTTCCATTCAGGGCCCGCTGTAGCCAGGGTAACTCACAATAACGGTTGATAAGGAAAAAATCAGCAAATGGAAGTAATGACGCAGACACAATATAATGGCCGTAACGAGGCCGCTTGATACAATTTGACTGTGCAATTGAGAGCAGAAAAAGTTTAGAGTTTGGAGTTTACAAGTTGAGGAAGTAAATTAATAATAGAACCGTGGAGCGTGTAAAGGAAACTTTTTTGTTTCAAATTGTAGGTAATCAGGAAGGCTTAGTTTAAAATCTTAAAAGTTACAGAAATTTTTCCCTTGAGTTTTCTCTATAGGAACATTAAATGTAGAGATCACCTAAGTCGAGGAAAAGGGAAAATTTTTACAAAACACGAAAATATGTTTTCGAGTTAGGTATCTGTTTAGGTTAGACCTTTTAAAATAGCTGTACCTAGAAGAAAATATTGTTAAATTAAATGGGTATGATTTAAGCTGTCACCAATTTAATTCATTTTGTGTTTCTTAAATAATAGGGTTTGCCCTCAAAATAGTAGATTTGTCACCAAAATGTAGTCACCAAACAATATAAAATCAATTCCACAATAAATTACCGAAAATCATGGAGATATGGGGTCAAGTACCAAATAAATGGTTTTGTATGTATTATAATAGGTTTGTCCTAATAGTATTTAAGCAAAGGTAGGTCGACGGAGCCCCGCTTCGCGGGGCTCCTATTTCTGTGAGAAAGGTTTAAAGTAACCTAACACGAAGGGAACCTAACCTATCCGTTTCGGGGTGTCCCCAGTCCCGAGCTCGCTTCGCTCGCTCTTACATCCTTGGTCCATTTGTTGACTACCACCTTTTGGTGACAGATCTACCATTTTGAGCACCAAGCTAATATTTAAGTAATAAAACTATTATTATAAGAACGAAGTTTATATTCATGTAATGCACTACAATTTTATTGGTAATCCATCTCATATTTTACACATTATATGTATATTAACAATAATTTGGTAATTCATACCTGGGAACACTCTTTGTTTATCTGAGAACGAAAATATTTCGTGGCGATAGATCTATTTATTAGGTGATACAACTTGATGACAAATATAAATTTTGGTGACAAAAAATATAGTTCCCAAATTAAATAACCTAGGTACAGACGTCAGCCCATTAACCTACCTCAATCTGTCAAATAGCTTGAATAGATTTTGGAATGATAATGCTCGATTGGTAAAATTTTGCAGATTGGGGTAGATTGACCTGCTGACTTTTATACTATAAATACCTACAACAAAGTCAAAAAACACACAGAAAATTAAATATCATTTTCATGTTCCGAGCCACAAGGCTGTTAATGTAAATCTAATAACAATTGTATCGTCGTATCTGTCCAAGTCGGCTTCTTTCCCTACAACAGATTCCCCAGCATTTCTCCTACAAAACAACTCTGATTTTATCAACAATTTTGTTCTGTACCTATTTTTTAAGGGAACATTGTGAGCTCATGTTTTTTTATCTGTGGTAAAATGGTACTTTTTCCCGGTAAGCTGTTTAGATTTGCGACATATGAACCTATTCTCGTCTTCGCTAGGAAAAGGATGTAAAATTATAATAAACAAGAATAAGCTACGTCATTTGTGATGGTGAAATAATGATAACTTTGAGAATATCTGAAATAATGACTTCATGCGCAACATTATGTCGAGTCATGTCGTATCTTTTTTGTCTGAAAAGCAGTTTTTAAGACTGAGGATTGACCCTGGAACGCAAAGGGCTACTGATAGAACTGAGTGTTTTTTTTTCAGTTACAGTCTGACAGTCCCTTTCACTCCATCTAGGGCGGGAGGACTCATTTGATGATTTTGCTACCCAAAAATAGGAATAATAACAGAGTAATTTAGCTGATCTATTTAATAAACCTTAGCCATAACAAACTGCTAAAATACTCCGTCTAAAAAAACTAATTTAGCAATCCCTCTAAAATTAATTAGCAAACGAATAAAGACTTCATCGTCCCGGAAAATCTAACAGCCTGTATCAAATTCTTGGAAAAAACGAGAAAAATATCTAACGAAAGAATAAAAATAAAATTACATAAGATAAAAACCTTTTTAGCCAACACAGGGTGATGGTACAAGGATCGTTATATATTTCTTTATATTATCTCGTAAAACAGAAGCCTTGTGTGTGCGTATATCCTTGTATTATACGAAACTCGGCAAGATACCAAGAAGTTGATTTTAGCTAGCTTACTCGCGAACATAATTCTGTTTGGATGCTATAAAATATACATCCTGTTTGCTTTAGGGTTCTGTTTAAAATAATGGTTAGTTAAACGGTTAGAGCTAAATGTAGCGTATTGTGTCAGGTTTTATAAAATTTGTAATGGTGCATTTATTGTTTTATATCTCAAAGATCGGTGTAGCTAAATATAATAAACACTTATTGAGATAAAAATATTGTTAGATCGCAATTGAAAGTTATTCGTAAAATAAAAATGGAAAATCTAACTTTCTATTATAATTCAACAAGCACTTTTATCTCATTCTCAGTCAAAACAAACACAAACAACATTCTTCATACATTTCTATTATTCTTTAAAAATATAACACGGATTCCCGCAACGGCTTCCATTTCGTGCTTGCCAACAATTTTTATGATTTCACGTTGAAAGTGTACAAAGCGAGATCCATTAGACATAGCGAGCGACTTCCATCGACTTCCACAATACGTCGTTATGCTGTTATTAGTATGTTACACCCTGTATACGATGTTTTTATCACTCTGTATACACGCTAATCGGGGAATGAAAATGTTTTAAATTTTTGGGTGAATTGGTTTATTTTGAATCTAAAAATGTATTTTAGTTTTAGAAAACTCTCTTGTGTTTTGCATAGTAAGGATAAGTACATAGCAACGATTACATATTCCTAAGACGCATAATTTGTGTCTGAAACAGCAGTGCTGCCTTTGGTATTGCAAGTTCAGGATAAATTGGCATAATATTATAGCTGTACATGTATAGGTATTGTAAGTTTTTGCTTTAGACCTAGAGAATTTTTTTTTTGCCATGTAACGCAAAATCACAAGAGAGCAGCCAAGCCAATTTGGCTTATATAATGTACTTACAAAATTATGCAGAAAAACCTTATGATAAACATTGATCTGTTTTTCGTCTTTGATTTATTTTCAGTAAGTAACACTTACTGTGCTGTTGCAGTGTGTGAATTAGAAGAGGGCTAAATAATAACGACCACACATGCCAGTTTTTGAGTGATCATCTATCATGAGTTTTCCTCCATGCTTCGGAAAGCACACAATGTCGTTGATCCCACTATATCTTCAGTCACTACTGTTTTTCAGAAGCTCAAAAGTCTGACAAACAGTTTTACTAAGTGGTATCGTATTACCCAGTTACTAGGTTGTGGAGGTCAGAATATACTTTAATAAGTCGCTCCATGTAAAATACGGATATTCAGCTGCATCTGGTCAAACTTTAATATTATTTCGGAAAAGGCTGTTGATGATGCTGAAAATCAAATCTACCAGCTAGATTTTGAAACTGTTACTGAAATTACATTTTTTTTATTGTAACTACCTCCCTTTTTTTCAGTAAAATGACATCTATCTTTCTATATACTTATAATAAATCTGTAGAGAGGTCAATTCTGTACATGAAATATATTTCCAAAATAACTATCAGGGGGTGATTAGGGATCGATACTGATGCCAAAAATGCAATTTATAAAATTATTGTCTGTCTGTCTGTCTGTCTGTCTGTCTGTCTGTATAACCGTTATAGAAACAAAAACTACTCGACGGATTTTGACGAAACTTGGTACAATTATTTTTCATACTCCTGCGCTGGTTATAGTATACTTTTCATCACGCTATAATCAATAGGAGCAGAGCAGTGAAGGGAAATGTTAGGAAAACGGGAGAAGTTACTCCATACACGCTAATCTTCGGAACTACTGGACGGATTTGATTGTTTTTTTTTTGTTGTATAGCTATTAAGTCTGGGCAACATATAGGCTATAATTTATCTTGGAAACTTGAACACCTGATGCAGAACTGCAATAGATCAGCTAAACTATAAGGCCTTTGTCAAACAGACAGGCGATAGCGAACCGAACCGAATCATTTCATATAAAAATGCGAAAGCGATCCGATACTCTATGTGACAGGCTTCAAACAATTCCATACATTACAAACAAAAACGCTACGCCACGCATTCGGTTCGTCTGTCAGTTTGACAAAGGCATTAGAGATACAAAAATAGCGCCATAGCAAAAATTGATCCGCGTGATGAGCATTTTCTGCTGAGAAAATAAATTTGAAGATATAGAACACCTGATGTGGAACTCCAAGAGCCCAGCTACACTATTACATATACAGTAATGACGTCATAGCAAGAGTTATTCAGCCTGATGAGCACTGCCTGTTGTCGTATAAAAACTGAAGATCTGGAACACCTGATGTGGAATTCCAAGAGCCCAGCTACACTATAACATATATAGGAATGACGTCTTTGCAAGAGTTGTTTAGTCTGATGGGCATTTCCTGTTGACTTACAAAAATGAAAGATCTGGAACGTCTGGAATCGTCATGCGCGTCCCGTTATTTCCCCGTCCCCAGGCTCTAAGAATTCGACATCAGACGTTTCAGATCTTCGATTTTGACGACCCCATTGTCGCTGGCATAAGCAACAGGATCCGCGTACGAAGTCGCTGGCAGAAGCTAGTCGTAACTAAAGTGATCTCATGTTTAAAACCGGCGGCACATCGAATCTTCCGGCAACCAGTGATAAAAATGTACGAAGTCATTATTTTGCTAAAAGATAGGGATCAATGCCACACCTGGGTGGACTTATTGACTGGAGATATTGATGTTGATAAATATTTTAGATTTATACAGACTTATGTTGATAAGCAATCTTCCGTGGTGTGAATATGGCGATAAATAGAAAACTGAAAATCATGTTCGTTAAACACGATTCTGCTGTAGTACTGCAGGCCAGTGACGTCTTAAAGAAAGATTTATTCCAGAGTGGTGGCGCTAGGCAACTTGTATAGCTGTCTCTTTCCCACTGGAATCGTCGATATAACGTCATGGTAGGCCACCTGGGGTATTACAATGTCTTAAAATCAGGCATATTCAAGTGACAGAGCTATACAAGTCGTCTAGCGCCATCTCGTTCACTCACTGGAACAAGCCTGGTTTTAAGACGTTGTAATACCCTCCCAGAGGCCTTACCACGAGCTCTTAACGCGATCCAGTTTAGGCTGTGGGAAAGAGACAGAGGTATACAAGTCGTCTAGCTCCATCTCTTTCCCACAGCCTAAACTGGATTGGTTAGGCCTCTGTTCTGTAATGTTGACGAGCTCACTTTTGAACTATTCTGTGACATTCGCGAACTCTTTTCACCCAATTCAGCGCACAATCGTACTTAACTGTTTTAAAGTAAATCATAACAGATTCACCAATAGTAGTCGAGCCACTCTAACGGCATTTCCTGTTGATTTGATGGTAAAAATAGTCTTTAAAATATATTCGTAAACGTCCATTAACGCTATATAAATCAATGGCATTGCCAGTTAGTGTGACCCTTGTTAAACATCACGTTCGAAATTAGTATTGGTTGAGTGTGGGCGGTCGCACATTTGCCATGATAACCTGAAAAAACAACCTTATAACCTGAAAAAAAAAAATGCTTTTTTATACATTTTTCAGACATCAGTTTTTCCTTCACGCTTATGATAACGTTCCAATTAATTAATTGTTTTTATTCTTCTCCCAATTGTAGTCCAAAAAGACCTTCTATGTTTGCAAATATAGATAATAGAATGGATAAGAAACACCTTAGAATTTTCCAAAATTAACCGGTGTATTTAGAATTCTCGGCTTAATGGACACCAAATTTTAAAGGTGTAAAGTTAACTCCATGCAGTTATTTTCATCAAATTTTATATCTAAAACAAACATAGAAAGCACACCTCTGCCCCAAAGCTAACCATACACTTTTACAACCCAACAACCCACCGCTTGATAGTCATACAAAAACACTTTTATTTCGGTCTCTGCCGTTATCCCGTAGCTAAAAAGCGTGATACATGGTAAACGGCCTTAACAGCTATATCGAAATCCAGCTTTGAGTGCGTACCTGGTCGTAATCGGGTGACCGGGTGTGGTCCAAAATGAAGGATGAAGCGAACTGCATATACAACATTTAACATAATTAACGCACATCCTGAAATTATTTTGTTCAGAATCGTGTACTGAATCGATTTCTATCATTTTTATTGAAGGTAATTTTTCATCAAAAATAATTAAAATTACGGAAATTATAGTCACATTACCCCTGTACAGTTAAAACAAACTAAGACAGACCGTAAATCAAGGCAACAAGACTAAGTGCAATTTTATTTGTATTAATACAAATTCCGTCATTCAATACAAAATAAAGAAAAATAAACCTTACTGCAAAATAACTAATTTAGTTAATTAAAAATGCATTTACATGTTAAATTAAAAATTCAATATATATTATGTATTATGATTGTTACATAATATTCTAATTGGGGTGTCTGAGGGTGTGCGTTAATTACGTTACATGTTGTATATAAATCCTGTAAGACTTTAGTGTAGTAGATTTAGTGTTCCGCTGAACTTACGCCCGACTGAAGTTCGGCTGTACGCTATAACGCAACGTAATTTCGGCATGTGTCGCCAGTAATTCAAATAGCATTGCAGGCGTAATTATGCCGAACTTCCGTCGCGTATCCTCGGCATAGTGTGTTTAGACACTTAGAGTAGGGTGCCATCTCTAAAATTTGGAAACTAGGACAAGACGCGTTTAAAAACCCCGGATTTTAGAGTCCAGAACCCGGACATGAGCCGAAGTGTCAACTGCATCGGGAGGGGTGGGGGGACGGTTAAGTGTTTGTGTGTCGCGGACAGCCCGACTTTAAATTTTTAAACCCGGACTACAAATGAAGCCCCCCCGGACTCTCCCCGGATGCCCTCTAAACTAGGACAAATCCGGACAGATGGCAACAATAATTTAGAGTGACCTGTAGTTATTCCTCAAGTCTAACGGTGCTCGGGCACGCCGCAATTGCGGCGGTAAGACCCCTCTTTGAGGAGTGGCTGGAGAGAAGTCATGGCGTCCTGACCTACCGCTTGACGCAGGTCCTCACCGGACACGGAAGTTTCGGGAGGTACCTGTGTCTGATGCGAAAGGAGGAGACGCCTGGGTGTCACCACTGCGAAGATCGCCCGGAGGACACGGTGGAGCATACGGTGCAAGACTGCCCAGCTTGGGCGGAGCACCGACGTGTCCTCACGGCTGCGATAGGCGGAGACCTCTCGCGCCCGGCATTGGTTGCGGCCATGCTGCGGGGCGAGACGGAGTGGGAAGCGGTCAGCTCCTTCTGCGAGGCAGTAATGCTCCTCCCTCCGCCCCAGCCGCAGTGGTAGGCGCCCACGGCGACGGACGTCGCTTGATGATCTCCGGCCACCGTAGGCGCGGGCATGCGGGCAGCGAGTAAAGGGCAACTCGCTGCCCGACCAAGGACCATGCCCGGGTCGACGGCGCGTTGTGTCCCACGCGCGCCTCAAAGAGCGTCAGCATAATGACGGGGCCCCCCTCTCAGAGGGCCAAAGCCTGCCGGGGTCGCGGGATTATTCCCTCACCGTAACCCCGGAACATAACAGGCTATGAAGGACACCGTGGATTTTAGTCAGTAGAAGTCTGACAGTCCCTCCCGCCCTGCCCGGGGTTGGAGGACTCATTTGATGATTTTACCACGCTAAAAAAAAAAAAAAAAAGTCTAACGGTGCTCCCTAATTCATACTGACAGCTCCATGATGCCGTCGACATGGGCCTGGTCCTTATCAGACGGTGAGTCACTTATTGCTTGGCGTTCGCAATCCCGTACCTAAGATCCGAAACAGCAACCTCCTGAAAAAACTGTGTCTCGTGAGGACTCACGTCAGGAAGGTTAAAATACCTTAATGGATATTAAAACTCTTAATAGATAGGGTAAAATCGTTAGAGTTGGCCATAGTTTTTTAAAAGGTGTGCTGAAATAAGAATAAATACTTTACCTTGTTAGTTTTGGCATATTTTCATCATTTTAACTTTAATTTTATACATTATTGGCATACTTATCGTTTTAATTAAAGAGATCATGTTCAAAAATACGTTTAAAAATAAAACTCGTTTGGTCATCTCTCCCAGGGTGCCCGTGTAAGATGGCCATATGAGTGAGGTAGTGATGACCAGTACTATGTCTACATACCTTGTTACTAATTTGCTTTATTTTTTTGAACCACATGTTTTTTTATGATTGTACCTATGGCGATACGTACTCAGCATGCACTTATCGTCACACATTGTACAATTTTCATGAACCCAAAGATTGGACAAGATACATTGAATCCAATCTTCGGTGAAAAACGGTATGTAGAAGTTTTTTATCAAATTTCGAAAAATCGTGCAACAATGTCCCTAAATCGGCTTGTCTAGACCAAAAAATCGTGATATTGTTATTATTGGTCATTGGCATGTTTCCCCAACTTTGCATGGCCATCTCTCCTTATCTTATGGGAAAGAAGGCCACACCCATTAAGAAAGTAAGTGTATGTAATACGGCAAGAAATTGGAGGTTATAATGTAGCTGCGCTCATGAAGTTATTAGAAAATGTAAAAGAAATCCTTACTATTATAAAATTACATCGTAATTTTGTAAAATATGCACACATAAAGAAATATTACGGTAGTTTGAAAACATTATGTTGGATTTTACTCTCTTTTATCTTTTTTTTCTCAATACTTTTAACTTACACTTGTACTTGTGCACGATGTGAAGCGGACCTGGCATTTACAGCGATATCCAGCGAGTTGTTGCCGAAATATTTCGATTGGCAATCTCTCCCGTACGGCCAACTCTAACGAATTTACCCTAATTGCCGCCATATTGGTGCGAACAGCGCTGGATTGCAAAGAATCTTTCCCGACTTCTACAGAGGAATTTCAAACTCGCGCTATGGTTCAGCAGGAGTCCCTCCCGCCCTGCCCGGGGTGGGAGGACTCACTTGATGATTTTACCACGTTAAAAAAAAGGGACTTATCTCAATACCGTGACCCTGGAACATTAAGGGCTACTGAAGGACACCGCGGATATTAGTCAGTACAAGTCTGACATTCCCTCCCGCCCCGAGAATTTTTCATATTTTGAGTAATATTGTGCAATAGGTAAAGGGGATCATGTTCGAACATGTTTCTCGCAAGTCATGCAAACTTTACTTGTTGTTATTGAATGCTATTATAGTAATAAAGTCGATTAAAATAAAGCTTTGTATTGAATCTCTTTTGGCGAAACATCTGCGGTATGCGACACAGTCACAGTGACTCGCCATTTTGTTTGATTTTATCGTAATTTATAATTATGTCATCTGTTTATATTTGTGTGGGGTTATCAAACGTATTTTGTGGACATAATTATAAAAAAATGCTAACCTATCTTCATCAATTCGCTTACAAATCATGACATGATATTTTATATGAAGCAGTAGTACTGACTAATATTCACTGTGTTTTTTCGATGTCCCTAGAATGTAAAGAAGTTGTGATAAGGTTACAGGTAACTGTGACCCTATCACAGTTACCTGTGAAGGTTTATTCCGCGTTCAACCCCCAAGATTTTCTACCATGTCTTATGTCACTTAAAATGACATTCAAGTAATAGTGAAAGCAAAAGTGTTTTTTTTTTTTTTTTAGCGTGGCAAAATCATCAAATGAGTCCTCCAACCCCGGGCAGGGCGGAAGGGACTGTCAGACTTTTACTGACTAAAATCCACGGTGTCCTTCAATAGCCCTTTCTGTTCCAGGGTCACGGTAAGGAAATAATCCCGCGACCCCGGCAGGCTTTGGCCTGGCCCTCTGAGAGGGGGGCCCCGTCATTATGCTGACGCTCTTTGAGGCGCGCGTGGGACACAACGCGCCGTCGACCCGGGCATGGTCCTTGGTCGGGCAGCGAGTTGCCCTTTACTCGCTGCCCGCATGCCCGCGCCTACGGTGGCCGGAGATCATCTAGCGACGTCCGTCGCCGTGGGCGTCTACCAACGCGGATGGGGCGGAGGGAGGACTCTGTCCTCTCTCGCTCGCGGCCCGCCTCCTCCTTCACGAGCATTACTGCTTCGCAGAAGGAGGCGACCGCTTCCCACTCCGTCTCGCCCCGCAGCATGGCCGCGACCAATGCTGGGCGCGAGAGGTCTCCGCCTATCGCAGCCGTGAGGACACGTCGGTGCTCCGCCCAAGCTGGGCAGTCTTGCACCGTATGCTCCACCGTGTCCTCCGGGCGATCTTCGCAGTGGTGACACCCAGGCGTCTCCTCCTTTCGCATCAGACACAGGTACCTCCCGAAACTTCCGTGTCCGGTGAGGACCTGCGTCAAGCGGTAGGTCAGGCCATGCCACGCCATAAAGCAAAAGTGTTTAGCCATTTATTTTCTTTATTATTAGTATCCTATAGATACTCGTACCTGAGTTTGAGCTAAAAAACATATCATCGGGGATAGTGCAAACCCGCGAATCTACCATAGCTGAAGGCCGCGTATCTGCAATAGATCGAGTTTTACAGGGGAAGGTTAAAACTTAATAACTTTTTAATAATTTTTTAGAAGTTTTTGTACTAGTATAAAAATAAGGTTGAATATGAAACGCCAACGATCTTGATAAGCTTAGTAAAAAAAGTTACTTTCCCACCAAATAGAAAACAGAGATAAATTATGGTAAAATTCTACAGAATTGAGTTGTATTGTTTGAGGTTTGGTCATATTACGTTATGTATGTAGAGATATATTAACAAGTTCACTGCGGTATCGGGTCGATTATATCCGATGCTCATTTTGCCACTGGTGCGGGGTAAAAAATATTTTGCCAACCGATGTTGCGGGACAGATATATTTGGTCCCTATGAATATAAATGAGACAGTGTTTTAGAATTTCCTCTTTAAATAAATAATAAAGGAACTAAAAAAAATGCATCGATGTCGACTGGAGCAAATTTTTTTACGTCTAGTGCGTTTATCGGATCTAAACGACCCGATACGCGATGACCCTATAGCCGCACTAGATTACATGTGAGTAGAGCTAGTGAGGTCCTTCTGGTTAGATGATTTTTATCCAAATGAGAAGACAAAGTGTGTGAAACATAAAACGATCTAGCAGTCATGCAACGATCTAGAAAACCATACTACTAATATGATTGTACAATTTCTTTTTATTTGTATCAAATACTTTTTTTAACTATCACAGTTTGCTTCTAAACTTAAAATGTCACTTGCGGGATATCTTCTCACGGAAATATCTTAATCACGGAAGATAATCCCGTAAGTGACATTTTAAGTTTTTGTATTAAATAGTTCTCAAAAATATATTAATATAAGTAGGTACATTTTATCGATATGACAGTTGTAAAGCGATTCAACCGAAAATAAAGTTAACATCACGTAGTTCTGAGGACACTACCTACATAAATAGCAGAGATCTGGAGAAGATAAAATGATGGCGTCTCCATCATCAGGTCAACTTCAGATCCTTGTTATGTTATGAAGTCTGACAAGAGGTACTCAACAGACGTTAACATCAGCTATTTCGTGTTTGGGCTCATTTCACTAGTCTTGATGAAAGCTTTAGATCTAGCTGCGGTATATTGTCATCCAGGGTCTGAGGATGGTCTTGGAATTGGATGGATATAATACACATCATAACCGCTTGACTGTTTGGGAAGTATACCTTTCCAACTGGTTGGCAAGCCACGTCAGATGCGCGAACAAACATAAAAAAATACAAATATCCGAATTGAGAACCTCCTCTTTTGTTAGAAGTTTTATCACTCTTAGAAATCCAAGGAAACAACATTAAAAGGATTGAAGAAGTATGCTTTAGCACAAAGAAAGAACTGCAGGAACTTCGGGAGGCAAACATGAAGGTATTTAAAGATAAAGTTGGTACACTGGACAAATTACACAGTGAGTTAGATATGATAAAAGCTCGCAATCAACAGTTAGAAAAACAGGTTGATACATATCAATCTAGTCAAACATCAATAAAGCAACAATTGTCCACGAAAAAAAGCGGTGATACTGAGAATGTGAAGTCTCTAACTACTGACAAAATAACAAATCCAGTTGTGGCCACTAAAAAGGCGTTGACACCTAAAGCGGTGAAATATAGCAAAGTATTGGAGGCAAATGAGCAAACAGTATCTGCAACATCTATGGATTTAGAAACCAGTGCAGGAAGCAGGGATGAAACTGTTCGGGGAGCTTCAGAATGGACCACTGTACAAAGAAAAAAATCTAAGCTGTTATCCAAAAATGTGAACAAAGGTCAAAATACCAGTATCCTGGATCTGCAAGCCTTGGAGCGAAAGAAACATCTTCATGTATGGAGGTTGCATCCAGATACTTCCATCGAAAAGTTAACAGCGCATGTAAAGAACGTCTGCGGCAGCGGTGAAAATGTGAAAGTCGAGAAAATCAAGCATAAAACGGAAAGGGATTATGCGTCTTTCATTATCGGAGTCACGGAAGGAGATTATGAAAAATTGTGCAAACCGGAAGTATGGCCCGTGAACACCGAGTTTGCCGAATGGATTTGGTTTCGGAAATACACAAATAAAGGAAACAACGGAAAATAAAACGATGAATATTTACTATCAAAATGCAAGAGGCCTGCGTACAAAAGTAAACATGTTTTGTAAAAATATAGAAACAAC